>JADMNL010000023.1:460342500-461662500 GCA_016271365.2 Neoceratodus forsteri
CTCACAGACAGTATGACCCCACAAAGTCATCAGTCCCCCTCTTGTAAGCTGCTCTCTCTCTAGTAAGAGTCAGCCAGGACCTGGGCTCCACAAGTAATCTCCCTTTCTCCAAGTCTGCAGTCCCACAGTCTCTGTCTGTTTTAGTGCCAGGCCCAGATAGGTATCATGGGCAGGTATGTCAAAATAAAAAAAAAAACGTTTGTCTGCCAAGTGTTTACCTGATGTGATGACTGATGATCTGGCCTGGTCTTGACCCCCGATTGATTCCTCCTGGCTCCAAAGTCCCTCCGTGACTGTCCCAATAGATCCTCCTGGGCCCTGGCTTGGGCAGGCATGACTGACAGCAGTAGTGGTATCGCGGTTTTATGGTACCCTTTACAACTTTTTCTTCCCGAGTCCTGACCATCTCCATCACCTCAAGAAAACTAAACATTTAAAAGGAATGGCCGAGGGTCGCCATCACACTAAAGAGAAGAGCCCTCCTTTGCTTAGCCTCAATATCCCAACTCCTGACCATCTGCAGCAGCACCAGCGGCATGCGCTGATGCTCTCTTCACCTCCGAAGTCCCATGTGATGACTGTGATGTGCATGCGTGGGTCAGGTGACGGTCCTCTCCTCCTCGGCTCGGCACCCCTCTGCAACACAGCCTTTTTGGTGTGCCCTGGCTGCTCCTATGCTCTGAGCCTCCAACCGAAATCTGGTACTTCATATGAAGCACCAGGGCTCGAATTCAGGTATTCCGGTATGGATTTTGGTACCCAAAATGTACCGGAATACAGCTAAATTCGAGCGGTGTAATGTGGTACTGGAATGCCTAGAATGTGCCCAACTGCCTTGGCTACTTTTCTCCAATACCCTCCCAACTTAGGGCAATGTCAGAGCATGTGTTCCTGGTGTTCTTTTTGAGCATACCATCTCCTGCATCTATCAGTGTGGGTACTACCATAGTGAGCTGTTACCGTGGGTGTCCTGAAAGGCCCAACCAGCACTTTCCACCTGTGCTCCCTGCAGTTGTTAGATGCCATGACCCTTGTGATATTATTCCAGCAGTGGGCCCAGTCCCACTCTGATAAACTTGGCTTCTCTTTCCCAACTTATCTGGCAGGTTTTCTGAGCCATATTGTGTGTCCTACAGCATAAACCATATAGATGCGAAATGGCATGCTGAAAATCCTCCCCTCCACAACCAAGCCTGCTAGATTCCTCAAGGACCCATCTCCTGTTTGATTTGTGTCCTTATCAGTTCTTTGGAAAAAATAATCCCTAATCTGCATATAGCAATTAAAATCCCACTGTGGCATCCTGAATTCCTGCTGACTTTGCATAAAAGATGTTACCTTCCCATCAAAAAGTACTTGCCCAATTCTGGACACCCTAGCCCTGTGCCATTTCTTAAAAATGGGATCTATGATGACCGCTGGTTGGAAGCCTGTTGCCTACTTTATGGGAGTGAATGAACACACCTCTGTGTACCCCATACAAGTGCTCTCCTCCATGCCTCCAGGTTTCCAGCATTACCCTGGTACAGGAATTAGGTATTTTCTTTACGTACTTAGGTTCCAGGCTGGTCAGAACCCGTGCAGCATGCTCCCCCCCTCCCAAGGGACACCCAACTATGTGTTCCATTCAGCTGAAGCTGTGTAAGGAAATGTTTCATCTGGCAAGCCTGAAAATTTGGGGGTAGGTTGCGCACCCCAGGCCTCTTAGTCTTTCCAGTAATATCAGGGTTTTCCACACAATCCTTGGCCTGTCCTTACACTATATATATTTAGATTACGCCTTCAACATCCTTGTCCATATGTGTTTGGGGATTCAAACTGGGAGAGCAGAAAACAAGAACACGACCCAATGCAATATGTTCATCCACAGAGCCTCCACTTTATCCACTGTGCTCAGGGGTAATTCTGCCCATCTCTTTATGTATTTATTTAATTTATTTATTTATTAAATTCTTGGATTACAATACTTTTGAACCAAAGGTTCTTTTACAAAGGTTCCATGTCAGAATAATAAAAAAGAACAGAACAGCTTAGGGAGGAGGTTGCGGGGATTAGGAGACAGCTGGGGGAAGGGGGGAGGTATGGTTGGGAAAGGGGGCAAGGGATCTCCCACGGGGTTGCACCGAGCACTAGGGGTGGGGGCATAGGGAAAGGAGTGCAGGAGAATACTCTGGGGTCACATAGGGACCCTGGCAGAGGGGGCCCAAAAGGAGGACACTACCAAGGAAGCAGTCCGGTAACTGGAGACCCTCACAAAGGGGGGCCAGAGGGACAACATTCTCAGGGAAGTAGGCAAATGGCCGGGGCTGGACAGAAGGAAGCAAAGCAGGGAGGTGGATAGGACCTTATGCTCAGTAACCACTTCAGTTCTCTTCTTCTGCTTGAGGATGAGGGGGGTGATGTAGCCATGACAGGGGTGGTTAGAGATGGAAAGGGAGTGGGGGGCAGGAGGTGGGGCCGGATAGCAGGAGGAACAGGGGGGAACCTGAAATGCAGGAAAATGGGGGGAGCAGTGAATCAGAGCAGGAGGGGCAGGGGGAAGAGGGAGGAAAGCGCAAGGAGAAGGACCAGTTGGGAGGAAAGGGCAAGAAGAAGGATCAGACGTATAAGGAGGATACAGTTAAGGGAGCTGAGGGTTTAGGCCAGGGGAGCACGACAAGCAAGGAGGGACTAAACGGAGACAGGAAGGAAGGGAGGATGAGCCAGGCTAGTTTAGAGGATGGGGGAGAAGGACCAGTCGCGAGCAGTGAAGGGGGAGTTAGCGAGGTACAGAAGGATACTCGGGAGGAGGAGAGGCATAGGATTGGAGGGGAAGGGATGGCTAGGGTAAATAAGGAGGGGGCAGCATGTGGCACCCAGACAGGGGGAGGAACAAGGAGCCAACTGGGTGGAGGGGCCAGTAGAAAGGATGAGGGACATGGAAGGGGGGAAAATGGAGGAAAAGGAGCGGTCAGAGTGTTCCTGTTGGGGGATTCTATGATCAGGGGTATCAAATGGGATAGGGAAGGAGGGAGAAGCCTGGCCAATTAGAACAAAATGCTTCCCTGGACTAACGGTGCACAGGGCCAAGCACGAGGTATATCAGCTGGCAAAGGATTGTGGGAGTTCCCCGGACATACTGGTCCACCTGGGTACAAATGACATTGAGGGAAATAGCGAGCTAGAGATACAGGCAAGGTTCAGGGGAGCTTTCCAGGGTCTGTCATGACATAGGATGCACAGTTTTCTTCTCAGAAATCCAGCCAGTGCCAAGGGCTAGTGGGGAACACAAAAGAAAGATTAGAGAGATAAACCAGTGGCTCAGGGAGTGGTGTGAGGCCAGAGGGTATGGGTTGATGGGGGATTTGGGGGAGACCTGGGAGGATAAGGAACTGTATGCTAGAGATAGGCTCCATCTCAATTTGGAGGGGAGGGGAATCCTCAAGTTGAAAATAGAGGGGTTCACTGGTCAAAAGTGGAGTTTAAACTTGTGAAGGGGGGAGGGATGGGAGAAAAGGCTGTCTAGGGGGGCCGATAAAGAAGGGACTCTGTCTTCACCCCCCCCGGGGGAGCTGGAGGAATGCGGGAAAAGGCCGACTGGTAAAGTGCAGACCAGGGGAAAACAGAATCCCCATGGGAACATGAGCAGAGGAAATGGACATATAGGGAAAGGGTGGAAGGTAATCGCGTGCTAAATGCCAGGAGCTTGAGCAATAAAATGCCTGAGCTCCAGGCAATGCTAACTGAGGAAGCAGTGGATGTGGCAGCAGTCACTGAGACCTGGGCCACCGCAGGACATGACTGGGACCTGAACCTGGAGGGTTACACTATGTTCAGGAAGGACGGGGGGAGGGAAGAGGAGGAGGGGAAGCAATGACAGTCAAAAACTGCATTGGCATAGGGGGAGTAGAGGAGGCGCAGGGAAACGTAGAGGCGATTTGGATCACCTTGATAACAAGGGGCAAGCGGTAAAAATAGGAGTGGTGTATAGACCCCTGCACTGGCGGAGGAGCTGGAGGAGAGTCTGGTAGCAGATGTTGGGAGACACTGCAAACTGGGCAGGGAAGGTGGTGGTGTTGGGGGACTTAAACATGCCAGGAACAGACTGGGAGACTATGACATCCTTGGTGGACAGGGAACAGAGATTGTTGGATGTCTTTCAAGACGCGTTCCTAACTCAGCAGGTGGGGGAACTGACCAGGGAAGCGTGGGTACTGGATGTGGTCCTGGCAGACAGTGACCAGATTGGGGGCCTGGAGGTAAGGGACCCATTGGCGGGGAGTGACCATGCCACAGTCTGGTTCTGCCTGGACGTAGGAGGGGTAGAAGGCTGAACAAAGACAGAGGTAACTGACTTCAGGGGGGCGGATTTTAAGGAAATGGGAAGGATCCTTAAGGAGCATTTGGATGGGATTGGGTCAGACATGGACGCTGATAGTAGGTGGGAAATCATCAGGAGAGGAGTGCAGAATGCTACCAGCACCTGTGCAAGAATAGGACGAAAATGCGGTAGGGCCCGAAAACCCTGCTGGTGGACCAGGGAGGTCCAGGAGCTGGTGTGGGGAAAGAAGGCAGCCTATAAGCAATTCAAGTGCTCAAGGAGTGAAAGAGATCGAGGTGAGTACGAGCTGATGGCTAGAAGGGCCACTAGGGTGGTGAGGGCGGCTAAGGCAAGGAAGGAGCAGAACCTGGCCAGGGAATTAAGGAGAGGGAACAAGGGGTTCTTTAGATACATTGGGGAAAAACGAAGAGTGAAGGGGGAGATTAGCAGGATTAAAACAGGGGAGAGATGAGCACAAGACCTGGGGGAGCAGGCTGAGGTGCTAAATGAGTACTTCACCTCAGTTTTCACCAAGGAAAATGGGGGTGCTAGCATCATACATGGGAGGAGACAGTGATACTGAGGAGGGGGGGGACCCTTACCGATCGGTGGGTCTGGGGAGAGGGGGAGGCATCACCGGCAGAAGGGGGGAAGGCTAAGCAGGGAGAAGAGGTAGTGGAACTGAAAATCACAGCAGGGAGAGTGAGGGAAGCCCTTAGATCCCTTAAGATGGAGAAAGCACCGGGGCCAGATAAATTACAACCCAGAGTGCTGAAGGAACTTGCAGATGTCCTGGCGAAACCCCTGGCGGAGCTTTTCACCATCTCTCTGAGGACAGGGTGGGTGCCCCAGGACTGGAAGATGGCGCATATAGTGCTATCCACAAGGGGGATCAAGGGAGGTGGCAGGGAACTACAGGCCTGTCAGCTTGACATCGGTAGTGGGCAAGGTGATGGAGGGCATTGTCAAGGAGAGGCTAGGGGGGACCTGGAAAAGTCAGGGTGCCTGGACGATAGACAGCATGGATTTGTCCCAGGGAAATCGTGTCAGACAAACCTTGTGGAGTTCTATGACTGGGTGACGAGTGCCTTGGACCTGGGTAGACCAGTGGACGTCCTCTTCCTAGACTTCAGCAAGGCATTTGACTCTGTTCCTCACGTGGGCCTGTTGGATAAGCTGGGAGAAATGGGGGTGGGGAACCTAATCAGATGGATAGGCAATTGGCTCCAGGACCGGACCCAGAGGGTCATAGTGGGTGGGATAGTCTCATCCCCAAGGAAGGTCATTAGTGGGGTCCCACAGGGATCAGTCCTTGGGCCCTTCCTGTTCAACGCCTACATCTCTGACATAAGGACAGGTATCAGGAGTGAGATGAGTCTCTTTGCAGATGACTCAAAACTGGGAGTGGTGGTGGATGGGGAGGAGGGGAGGGTGGCCCTACAGGGGGACCTGGAGACTCTGGAAAGATGGTCTAGAAAGTGGAAGCTGAGGTTCAATGCAGGGAAATGCAAGATACTGCACCTGGGGGCCAGAAACCCGGGCCAAGTGTACACCCTGGGGGGATGCTACAAGTCTCGATGGCTGAGAGGGACCTGGGGGTGGTGGTGGATGTCAAGATGAACAACTCGGAAACTTGTAGGAGGGCAGCAGCCAAGGCCAACAGGATGCTGGGATGCATTGCTAGGGGGATCACCTCCAGAAGGAGGGAAGTGATACTCCCTCTGTATAAATGCTTGGTGAGGCCACACCTCGAGTACTGCATGCAGTTTTGGAGGGCCACACTTTAAGAGGGACATTAAACTCCTGGAGAGGGTCCAGAGGACGGCAACCAAATGATTGGGGCTTGGGGACAGGACCTATGAGGAGAGGCTAAAGAGCTAAATATGTACACATTGGAAGAGAGAAGGACTGGGGACATGATAGAGGTCTTCAGGTACATGAAGGGGGTAAATAGGGGAGGAACAGTCAGGCGCTTTGAAGGAAGGAGGAGGGGCCACTAGAGGGCATGGATGGAAGATGAAGGGGGAAGATTCAGGGGAGAAAGGAGGAGATGCTACTCACTGAGAGGGTGGTGGAGCCATGGAATGCGCTGCCTAGGGGGCTGGTGGAGGCAGAGATGGTGGAGGGGTTCAAGAGGGGTGGGGCAGGTACAGGGGAAGGCTTCTGGAAGCAAAATCCAATGCAGCGAGAATAGCCGGAATTGGGAAGAGAGAAGCCACAGAAGGTGAGGGGGGCAGCAAGGTCAGCTCCCAGAGTGGGGGCTGACCAAATGAGCAGACACGAAAGACCATTAGGCCTATTCTGCTGGCATTTTAGTATGTTAGTAAAACAAAACAGAAGCCAATAAGGTAAACACAGAAATGGGTAACTAAAAATAAAGTGCTATGCCTTGGTAGAAGGGCTCAAGTAAGTGTGGAGCAATGGAAGGATTGTAAGCAGCCAGGGATGCTTTCTCCAGGGGTGGGGGGAGGGTGGAGAAACAGGTGGGGGGAGGAAGAGTGAGGGGAGGAGGGCAGATCGGATAAGGGACAGGCAGAGGGAACTAGGGAGGGGAGGAAGGGAGTAGGTGAAGGCATGTTAGGAAAATGCGGAGAGGGCGGTGGACATACTAGAGGGCACAGGAACATTTTTGGGAGGTAGAGAGGTGATTACGGAGATTGTGCTTGAAAGCGACTAGCTTCATGAGGTCACATGTGGGATGGAGGTTGTTTTGCTAGCGGGGAGCCCTATACCTGAATGAGCGTTGTGCCAAGGAGGCATGGCAGAGAGGGACTTGAAAGACCTGACTATTCATACTTCTAGTGTGGGGGAGGTTGGAGGTGAGAGAAAGGAGATGTTGGAAGGTAGAAGGAATTAGCCCTAGGCAGATTTTCTTAGTGAATAGGCAGGTCTGGCAGGTAATATGGCCTTTTAAGTCTAGCCAGCCTGACTGTTGTACAAGTCACAAGTATGAGTTAGTCTGGGAGCTCCGGTAGCTAATCTGCAGATTTTGTTTAGGGCTGTGTGAATTCTTTTCAGGGTATTGTCATTAGCTGCTCCATAGGTGATGAGATCATAATCTATAATAGAGAGTAAGGAACTGGTGATCGCAAGTTGGAGGGCATTAGGGGCGAGGCAGTGTCGATGTCGGTAGAGGAACCCCAACTTTGTGTTGTCAGCTTTAGCTACCTGGTCCACATGGGCGTTGAAAGACATTGTTGTATCCAATGTTAATCCTAAGTACTTGAAATGTTGAACCCGGTCCAGTAGTACATAGGAGTTGTTGAAGATGTTGAGTTGGTGGTTTCTAAACCTGTTGTGTGTGCTAGTGAATAGCATTGTTTTTGTTTTTTTGTAATTGAGAAGATGTTTGTGCTCGATAAACCACTGTTCAATTGTAGAGAAATCATTCTGTGGTTGCTGTTGAGGGGGAGAGGGTCAGAGTGACTGAAGAATACAGCAGCATCGTCCATGTATAGTAGTAGATTAGTGGAGCATGCTTGAGGAAGGGAGTTTAGAAAATGACTGAATAAAAGGGGGCCTAGTATCAAGCCCTGGGGGACACCTGATCAAACAGGGAGGTTGTCACAGAGTGAATCACCGATTTTCACTTTCTGCAAAAGTTCAGTTAGATAGCTTTGGAACCACCCTGTTACATCATCAGATAGACCTAGGGATGTGAGTGTGTCTAGCAGAAGGGAGTGGTTCACCATATCGAATGCTTTAGTGAGGTCAATGTAAATTGTCCACACTGAATGTCCAGTGTCAAAGGCGGTGTGGATGAAGTTGGAGAAGTGAAGCAAGACAGTAGTTGTGCTATGAGACTTCCTAAATATGTGTTGTTGTGGGCACTGAATTTGGTGTTTCTTGAGGTATTCAATTAGCTGGTCGGCAACTATACATTCCAGCACTTTGGAGAATAGTAGCCTTTAGTTATATTTCTATCACCTATAGGACTGAGACATAATTAACTTCAAATAACTTGGAATTGTCTTCAGGTATTTATATCTCCAGATATCAAAAGGGGAAAATCACCCATTTATAGGTAATGCATCTGTTCTTGGGGTAACATCCCACAGAGAAGCATTGCTTTAGACATCTCCATGTTATCCTTGAAGGCAGAAGCCCTGCCCTATTCCACTAATGTTGCCCTCAGTAGGGGAAGACTGGCCTCTGGACCCTGTACAAACAGGAGGGTGTGATCTACATACAAGACAATACGTACCTCATCTCCTGTCACTCTGATCCCTTGAATATCCAAGGCTGCTCTCACTACCACCACCAAGGGCTTTATACCGAGAGTGAATAATAGAGGGGAGCGGAGAGGGACACACCTGCCTCATCCCCTGCTCTATACGGGTAGTGCCTAAGAGAACCTCATTCACGCATACCCTGGTGATGGGGTCTCCATAGGAAGAGCCAGTCCAAGTGATCAAACACTTTTTCAGTGTTGATTGCCAGAAGTAGACTGGATGTGTTGCTTCCCTCAACCCCCACCATCACATTGAGTATATATCCATATATTATCACGTAAATGTCTATGGGGTATAAACCCAGCCTGGTCAGGCTGTACCACAGCTCCTACCACCTGCTGCAGCCTATTGGCCAGAACTTTTACAAGCATTTTAGTATCTTGGTTAAGGAGAGAGGTTGCTCTGTATGAACTACAACTCAAAGGGTCCTCACCAGGTTTCAAAAGTACAGTGATATCTGCTTCCTGCCAGGTCTAAGGGGTGTCCCCATTTTCCTGTATGCTGTTAAATAAATATTTGAGGTTAGGGGCTAAGTCTGTGGCAAATGTTTTGTAAAATTCCTGGTCATATCCATCAGGGCCTGGGGACTTGTTGTTAGTGAAGTCCTTAATGACCTTCAGAACTTCCCCATTCGATATTAGTCAGTGAAGCCTTTCCTGTTGGTAATGGGGTAATTTGAAAAGACATACTTTTTGTAAAAATGACTGTACATATCTCTCTGCAATCCCATTGTCTCTCTTTCCTATACAGGTGCTCATAGAATTTCTCAGATTCTCTCGCATAAGTTCTCAGGGTAATACAGGCCGTCCTAGGGTCTTCTCTATCTCTAATCTTGGTGATGTTCCTATCTGCCTTCTTCTTCTTCTTCTTTTTTAGGCTGAGGCTGGAAGCTGACTGGCCCTAGTTCCAAATTCAAAATACTTTTGTATTAAGGATTGTTGTTTTGTCTCAACCTTCCCTAGGTTTATTTTGTTTAGCTCTTCCTTCATACCCTGCACCTGCTTCAAATCCTTCTGGTTGCCTGAATATTTATGCCCTAACTCCAGTTGCCAGAGTTTCTCAGGTTTTTTCTGTCATTGCCTCCTCTGTCTCTTCATATGGGAGGTATAAGCTATTATATGTCCCCTGATCACTGCCTTCATCCCATCCATACACATTTGTGTGCTGAGTCCCTTGTGGTGTTTAACCTGAAGTAGGATCTCAGTTCCTTCCCAATCTTGTTTGCAAATATTTCCTCATTATGGAGGTTTCCATTTAGTCTCCAGGGTGAGTCCCTTTCCTTGTGGCTGAGCTCAAGGCATAAAGCGATGAGAGCAAGGTCTGAGAGAGTGAAGGATAGAATGTCTACCTCCTTGATCACTGACATTATGGATTTCTGAATATAAAACCTGTTTATCTGTGAGTAGCTCTGGTTGGGGGGTGTAATTTCCCCCTCTTGGGTTCCGCACCCTCCAAGGGTCTACCAGTCCCAATTCTTCCGATGTTTTTTGAAACACCATCTCCCTGCCTTACCTGTCAGCCTAATCCCTGATGACTGGTCCAGTGTTAGTTGTTCAACTGCATTCCAGTCCAAACCTACCACCAATGCCCCTTGGGAGAGTGACATCAGTTGGTGAAATACCTGTCTATAAAAGCTCTGGGTGGTAGGTGTAAGACTGTAGGCATTCACAGCCTTCAAAATTTGATTACTAGCCTGCAGAATGACAAATACCCATCTACCTTCTCCATCAGACCCTTTGTTAATAATATGTCAAGGAAGCCTTAGGTCTAATATCCCACCTAACCTTTATTAGAGTTCTCCTTTGATCAAGGCTTCTTTGAGCATCTTTTTCTTTAATTCTGTATGAGCATAATTCCCATGACATCACCCCTCTCAGTGGCTGGCTGTGTGGTGCTGTCTTTATTCGGGGGGGGGGGGCTAGAATATATCCAGCCTTGGAGGATGCTCCACCCTCGCTGGCTGATCCATAGTGATTGTTTCCCAAAGCTTGTCTGCAAATAAAAAAGAAAAAAAACATTCAGTCACCAAATATGTGACAGCGGTGCCCCATAGGGTAACATGAACCTGAGAAAAACAACACACAGAAACTGCAAAGGAATGTACTGTGATGGTCAGCGGAGCCCCTTATCTTGAAGATAACCGCTCACTCGAGTAGCCACCAATAAACAATGAGAGCCAAAGTGAACTATGGGAGGATACCCCGGACTCCCTCTTGTGGTAAGTCCCAAGACCCCCACGCTATGTGAGCCATGTGACTCTGGGAAGAATCCCCTTCCCCTTGAGAGGTCAGTGGCTAGATGTTACTCCTTGCCTGGCTGTCCACCTGGAACCTCCTGGGTCAAGCCCTCTGAGATTACAACTGCCTCAGAAGGGAGCTGGGTTGACTCCAGTTCCCTCCCCTATATAGGAAGGGGTTAATGTCAAACTTCTGGCTGTGGCTGCTGCTCGTTCACCCCAGCGCACACACACACAGCAGAGACCAATATGGCAGGTGCCTCATGCATTTTGTTCACTTCAGGACTAGTCACTTTGTATGGCCCCTATCCTAGGGTTGAAAAATCCAGCCCTCATTAGTGCTGGGGTATGTGTACCTCCACATACTCTCCATGTATATACATGATCATCTGGAGACCTAGCAGTGGGGCTGTTAGTATGATCATGCATGAGGCATGCTTGCCAGGGTTGCCCAAAAATAAATTCTCCCTGCCTCTGAAGTAGTAGAACAGTGACTTGAACAGAGAAAATACTAGCTAAGAAAAGAGAAAACAAAACACTTGATAGTTTTAGACTGCTGCAGTCTCTCTCTCCCAACTCTCTCCCCCAATGAAGCACAAACTGTTCTTCCTTCCCAATATACAGTAAAGCAGCATCCCCAGTACCCCCACGCAGCCAAACATGCATAATGAGTCAGTCATGAGATGCACGGTTTCATGCTCTCCTGGTTGATATCTGCTGAGGAACGCAAGTGGATGAATGGTAAAGTTCCAATGGTCTTTATGTAGCTTGGCATCAATTTCTCGCTCTGTGCCTTTTGCCACTGTGGAGGCTGTTCCCACCAATCAGTCGTAAGCAACTCTGACCTCCACATGCAAGCAACAGGGGGGTGGGTAATTGCTCACCATTCTCTCCCCACATCCCAGAGCTCAATGTAAGAGTTTTTTTTTCAGACTGATTGCATACAGTCCCTGGGCTGGCTGGGTATCCAGTTAATGGAGCGACAGCATCAGGTGATGGAATGAAGGTGATGCAAACATTTCACCTGTCACAGTGGTGAATTGGTTGCCGGTGCGCCCTGCAGTGAGAGCACCACATGGGTGTTGTGTCCCCTTTCCCGATACACCTCTGCCATGCTGGTGATTATTATAGCTTTCAGGTGGTGTGGGAGGCAAAGTCCCCCACATGGGGGATGCTGTGGATGCAGCCCCCCACAAAGACCACTGACGTGCCCTGCTGCATTACCCCCAATTGGGGGTCAGGTGGCATAATGCCTAGGTCTGCGATCACTGTTGACATTGTGCTGCCACCATAGAAACACAGAAACATAGAAACATAGACTTTGATGACAGATAAGGACCACTTGGCTCACCCAGTCTGCCCATTTCCCTACCTACTGGATAAGCTGCAGATTCTAGTTAACCAACAGCCTACTTCCTGCCACCCCCCCACTACAATTGCCTTGTGTCTGTCCCATGCATGTTTGAATTCCCCCACTGTTTTAGCCCCAACAACCTCCCCAGGAAGGCAGTTCCATGCATCCACCACTCTCTCCATGAAAAAAATTTCCTCACATTACCCCTGAGCCATTCCACTCTATCTTTAAATGTGTCCCCTTGTTCTTACACATCTCTTTTTCTGAAAGATGCTACCTCCTGGACTTTGTTGATTCCCTTGAGGTACTGTACTGAACGTTTCTATCATGTCCCCTGTCCCTCCTTTCATCAAGGGTATACATATTAAGCTCTCTCAGTCTCTCTTCATATGATTTCTGATGCAGACCCTGCACCATTTTAGTTGCCTCCTCTGGACTGCTTCCATCCTGTCTATGTCCTTGCGTAGATGAGGTCTCCAAAACTGCACACAGTACTCGAGATGGGATCTCACCAACTGTCTGTACAGAGGGATAACCACTTCCCTTTTTCTACTTGTGATGCCCCTTCCTATGCATCCCAGTATCTCCCTGGCTCTCCTTACTGACTTCTCACATTGCTTACCAACCTTTAGATCATCTGATATGACCCAAGTCCCGTTCCATTTTTGTTGTTATTAGTACCTCCCCTGCTATTGTGTACTCTTCTGGGTTTTTGTTTCCCAGGTGCATTACTTTGCACTTCTTTGCATTGAATCTAAGTTGCCATATGTCTGACCATTCCTCCAACCTTGCCAAGTCCCTTCTCATCCTTTCTACCCCCCCTTGTGTATCAACTCTGTTACAGATCTTTGTATCATCTGCAAAGAGTTACCTTCCTCCAGACCCTCTGCAATGTCACCTATAAAGATGTTAAAGAGGACTGGACCCAGTACTGAGCCCTGAGGTACTCCACTAGTGACCCCCCTTTCTTCAGAATGTGTTCCACTCACTATTACCTTCTGTGTCCTGTTGTGCAGCCAGTTTGCAACCCAGGCTACCATGCTGTGACCCACTCCCAGGCTGGCTAACTTGATTATTAATCTTTTGTGCGGGACTGTGTCAAATGCCTTGCTAAAGTCTAGGTAGGCCATATCCATAGCTCCTCCCTGGTCTATTACTTTGGGCACCCAGTCAAAGAAATCTATCAGATTCGTCTGACATGACCTTCCTGCTGTAAATCCATGCTGCTTTGGGTCCTGTGCTCCGCTGGCCTCTAGGTACTCAATACTTCTTTCTTTCAGAAGTGATTCCATCATTTTCCCTACCACTGAGGTCAAACTTACAGGTCTGATAGTTTCGCTTCTGCCTTGCTCCCACTTTTTGTTAGGGGAATCACATCTGCCCTCCTCCAGTCCTCAGGTACCACCCCATCCTGCCATGATTTGTTAAAAGTGTGGTCAGTGGTGTCACTAGGTCCTCCTTAGTTCTTTTAGGATTCTGGGGTGAATCCCATCAGGCCCCATTGCTTTGTCCACCTTGAGTTTTAGGAGTTCTTTCAGGACTCTTTCTTCTGTGAATGGACTGGTGTCAACCCCTACCCAGAGTGCTTCTATTGTCTGGTTTAGGTAACTCCTCCTCATCTTCTTTGTGAATACTGAGCAAAAGTATTCATTCAGTTTCTCTGCCTTTTCACTGTCTCCTCTGCCCACCTCCCTCTCCCTTATTAATCTTCACTATTCCTCCTTAACCTTTCTATGCTCCCTAATGTACCTAAAATGTTTTATCCCCTTCTTAACTGATTGGCTATTTTTTCCTCAGTTTGGGCTTTTGCTATTCTGACTGCCTTCCCCACTTCTTTCTGCTTTAATTGATACAGTTCCCTGTCGTGCTCCTTCTGTGATGCCTTATATTTTTGAATGCAGCCTTTTTCTCCTTAACCTTCCCTGCCACCTCTTTTGAGAACCATAGTGGTTTTTTACTCCGCTTTGTTTTCTTTATCTGTTTCACACAAAGGCTTGTTGCCTCTATGATAGCAGTTTTGATTTTTCTCCATTGTTCTTCCACCCCTCCTTTTTGGCCATTTGCTAGTGTATTCCTCAGGTATTCACCAATTTTTCCAAAGTCAGCCCTTCTAAAGTCCAGTATGCTTGTTTTTGTATGGCTTGTCTTCATGGCTGTGCTTAATGTGAAGCACACTGTGCAGTGGTCACTTATTCCCAGATGTCTAATGACTTCTAAATTTGTGATCCTCTCTCCATTTGAGAGTACCAGGTCTAGTATTGCTCCCTCCCGAGTGGGTTCCAACACTAGCTGTCTAAGCCTGCTCCCTGCAGGGCATCGAGAATGACCCTGCTCTTGGATGTGGCTGCAGTACATGTCATCCAGTTAACATCTGGCATATTCAGGTCCCCCATCAACAGTATCTCCTTTTCAGCCATTTTGAGAATGTCCTCTATCATTTTCTTGTCCATTTCCTCCCCTTGAGATGGGGGTCTGTATACAACCCCTGTGTGGATTGTGATGCCATTCCCTGTCTCCAAGGTGACCCAGAGTGCCTCTTGTCCTCCCCCTTTACTTTTTAGTTCTGTAGCTTTGATCCCTTCCCTTATGTATAGAGCTACTCCACCTCCTCTTTTACCCTCCCTGTCCCTTCTGTAGACTGTGTACCCTGGTATGTTGACATCCCAGTCATGGTTCTCCGTGTACCATGTTTCTGTGACTGCCACAATATCCAATTTTTCATCTTCCATCAAGGCTACTAGCTCAGGAAGCTTGTTTCCCAGACTACGGGCATTGGTACTCATTGCCCTCCATTTAATGTTGGCTTTATCCTTTTTCCCATGCCTGCTCTTTTTGCCCTTGTCTATTTTTCCATTTACCCCTGTCCTGCCCTCTGTTGAGCACTGTACCTCAGTGTTTACCTTACTACCCATCATGTTTTGTGGGGAGGCTTGAAATTTCCTGCCTCTTATTAGCACCTCCCCCCATGGCTAGTTTAAAAGCTTGCCAAGGAAGCATTTAAACCTGTCACTTAGGATCTTGGTTCCCTTCATGGACAGATGCAGACCATCGTGCCAGTATAGACCTTCATCTCTCCAGGTGTACCCCCAGTCCCCAATGAAGCCAAAGCCCTGTGCTCTGCACCAGTTTTGCAACCATTCATTAAACTGCATGGTGTGTAGTACCCTAGCCTCACCCCTGCCATGGACTGGCAGCACCTCTGAGAAGGTAACTGTGCTTGCTACCTGTCTGAGGCCCCTCCCCAACTCCACAATTTCATCCTGCACTGCACTGATCCCATGCCTAGCTAGGTCATTTGTCCCAAGGTGGACAATGATATCTAGTTCCCTCTCCTGTGATGCTGCTTCTGCAATCCTGAGGATTCACTTCTTGTCCCTCCAAGCCATGGCACCAGGCAGGCACCTTACTTCCCTCTCCTCTCCCTTCCCCAGGTCTATCCCTCTAACAATTGAGTCCCCTATCAGAAGCTGTTTCCTTCCCCTGTGGTGTCCCTTGCCACCCTTTGTGGGTCTCCTTGGGTGTCCTCAGCATTCTTCTTGGTCTCCACTGAGGGTGCCATCATAGAGGAACCTTGCTCTGCCAGACTGGCATATGGTTTGTGTAGAGGTACAACTAGGGGCTTTACCTCTGTTCCACCACCTGCACCCTCCCAGAACCCACTGTGGTCCAACTGCTCTTCATACTTGGCAGCCTCTGTGGCAGTGGTGCTCTTTGGGTGGGGAGGCCTCCTTAGTCCTTGCCAGTTCAGCCTGGAGGTGGGCAACCTCCTCCCTCAGAGCTGACAGTTGCCTGCAGATGGACAGCAATGCAGTTTCCAGAATGTCTCCTGGAAAACTGCTGCCCCACAGCCAGTGCATTGCACCACTCCCCATGTCCTCTCTCCTTATAATATACAATATGTAATATATATTATATATATATTTTTTCTTCCTTTTTGTGGTGTGTTACTTACCACATGCACTGTGCTGGGTTATTAAGAATATGACAGTTCTGCCCCAAGACCTGTTGAGAAGTGATGTCAGAACCTTGGCTATAAAGGAAGCGTCACGCCTGGGGTGTGGGAAGGTGGGTGGGTAGTCCACAACCACTGGTGACTGTTAGAAACAATCAAATACACCACTGCTCCACCTCCCTGGTGAGTACTGCCCTTTATAGTAATTTAGCTAACCTCCAGTAACTGATTTGTCAACTATTTAAAAGTAATTTGATGCAAACTGTTACAGAATACTAGACCATAATGATGGTCACCCTGTGGCTGTCACATCAAAGTGGGTAAACTGGCTGGCTGTCCCCCCCCCCCACCACCACAGTGCTCCAGTCATCCTGACATACCCTTGCACAATAACTGTAGTCTTTTTAGTCCATGGATGAGGGGTGAAGGGAAGAAGATGAATTCAAGGAGTGAGTGCCAAAGTCACAGTCTATCCCTCCATGGTCAGGAAGCTGCGGAATCAGTGATTAAGACAGAAAGCATTTACAGCTGTCATTGAAGCTCAAAGTGAACTCAGGAACTGCTGTATTTTCTTCACCTTATAAAGCTTCTTGAGTGCTGTCCGAGCTCTGGAGGTGGCCAATTCTTTGTGCTTCAACCTGCTGACTGACTTGTACCCTTGCTACTAGCTGTCCAGGCCATTTATAGAATGTCCCTTTCATAGAGATCATCCTGTGGTTGGGCATGGGAATCCTCAGTACTTCCAGTGATTTACTGGCCTATAACAAAGAGTCGTACATTTTTGTTCCTGAGTCCTCATGGATTACCATCTTTGCCGGGTAGCAAATTTATGCCTTGATGTTCTTTTCTTTAAGCTGCTTGACCACTGCCAGTACCTATTTCCCTTACTGCATCATGTCTGCATAGATACATAGACAGTGTTGGCTGATAAGGGCCTATGGCACACCCAGTCTGCCCATTTGAGCTTGTAAGTTCAGTTTATGTTTTCCTAGAAGTCTGTTGTCCCTTACCCCTGACCTCCAGAATTCCTTTATGTCTATCCCATGCATTCTTAAATCCTGTGATTGTTTCAGCCCCCACCACTTCCTCTGGCAGGGTGTTCCACTTGTCCACCACCCATTCTGTGAAGAAATTCCTCCTTACATTTCCTCTGAATTGTCCTCCCTCCAACTTCATCCCATGCCCTCTAGTACTGGAACATCTTTTCACTTAAAAATAGTGTATTCCTGCACCCTGTTCCTCCCTGTGAAGATACTTGTATGTCTCTATCATATCCCCTCTCCCTCCTCTCCTCCAGGGAGTACATGTTCAGTTCCTTCAACCTGTCTTCAGGGACTTGTGATGCAATCCATGCACCATCTTGTTGCCCTCCTCTGAACCTTCTCTACCCTGTCTATGACCTTATGAGGTAAGGTCTCCAGAACTGTACACTGTACTCCAGGTGGGGACTCACTAGTGTCTTTTATAGTGGAATTATGACCTCCTTTTCCTGCTGGTGATGCCCTGCCTATACATCCCAGCATCCTATTTGCTTTACTCTGCCTTGTCACACTGTTTCCTACCTTGAGGTCAACAGAGATGATAACCCCAAGATCCCTTCCTGCTTGGTGCATGCTATATCCTCACCCCCCAACTGATATATTGTGCCAGGGTTTCTGTGCCCCATATGCAATATCTTGCACTTCCTTGAATTGAATTTCAACTGCCAAACCCCTGACCATTCTTCAAGTTTCTGCAGGTCCGTTCTCATTCTGTCTATACCCTCTGGTGTGTCTACTCTGTTACAGAGCTTTGTGTCATCAGCGAACAGTGAAATTCTGCCTTCTAGGTCCCAGCGCATGTCACTAATGAAGATGTTGAATAGGACCAGTCCCAGCACTGATCCCTGTGGTAACTCACTGGTCACTCTTCCCTCTGTGGAGTGACAAGCTTCTACCACCACCTCTGTGTCCTGCCACCCAGCCAGTTACCTACCCACCACACTACTGTCCTGCCCACACCCATATTCCCCAGTTTGTGTAATAGTCTTCTGCTTGTGGCACAGTGTCAAAGGCCTTGCTGAAGTCCGGATAGGCTATGTCCACTGCCCTCCCTGATCCACCTCCCTAGTCACCCAGTCAAAAATTCAATGAGATTGGTCTGACATGACCTCCCCTCAGAAACCATGCTGCCTTGGGTCCTGTAGTCCATTGACAACCAGATGTTCCACCAATCTCTCCTTCCAGTAGTGCTTCCATGATTTCTCTCCACTACCGAGGTGAGGCTGACTGGTCTGTAGTTCCTTGCTTCCTCTTTGTTTCCACTTTTGTATAAAGAGACTACATCTGCTGTCCTCAGTCATTGGGTGCCGCCCTGTTTCCAGTGATCGGCTAAACAGGATAGCCAAAGGCTCAGCCAGCACCTCTCTTAGTGCTTCTTTTACGGTCTCGTAAACCCCATCTGGCCCCATTGCTTTATCAACTCTTATTACTTCCAGTTCCTTCAGGACCCTTTCTCGTAAAGGGACTTGTGTCCATTTCTGCACCATTCTCACCCTTGTACTCCTTCAGACCCATTATCCTCCTCTTCCTCAGTAAAGACTGAGCAGAAATACCTGTTCAATATGTCAGCTTTACTGTTGTCATCCTCCACGTGGCACCCATCCTCCCCTTCAGTCTCACTATCTCTCCTTTGTCTTTCTTTTTTCACTGATACCTGTAAAGGTTTTGTCTCCTCTACCCACTGATTTTGCAATGTGTTCTTCTGTCTGAGCTTGGCTTCCCTTACTGACCTCCCTGCCCACCCTTTGCTTCTCCTGGCACCTCCCTATCCCTTCTGCCTGTGTCTTTTGTATTGCCTGAATGCAATCTCTTTGGCTTTCACTTTCTTTGCTACCTCTTTGAAACCATAATGGTCTCTCTTCCTTTTCCTCTTGCTAACCTACTTAATGCATAATTCTGTTGTTCTTGTAATCCCCATTTTAAATACTGCCCACTGTTCCTCAACCCCTGATTCCTGTCCCATTCCCCTTAATGCCTCTTTCAAGTATCTCCCCATTTTCCCAAAGTCTGCCCCCCTAAAATCCAGGATACGTGTTTTTGTGTGGTTTGCTTCTGCTCTTTCTGTGATTTCAAACCACAATGACTGGTGGTCACTGTTCCCCAGGTGCTCCCCCACTGTTACCCCCATCACACTGTCCCTGTTTGTGAGCACAAGGTCCAGTATTGCCTTCTGCTGAGTTGGTTCCATGACCAGTTGCTTGAGGAAGGCACCCTGAAGGGATTCCAGGATAAATCTGCTCCTAGTTGATGCTGCTGCTGGGATGCTCCAGTCCACGTCTGGAATACTGAAGTCTCCAACCAGTACTGCCTCACCCTTGTCTACCATCCTTTGGATGGCTAGCATCAGCTCTCTATCTGTTTCTTCCTCCTGGGCTGGTGGTCTATAGACCACACCTGTGCGGATGGCTGTCCCCATTTTCCTTTCCAGCTTAGACCCACAGTATCTCTCCCATTTTGTTCCTCCTGGATCTCTGTGGCCCTTGTGGTGTCATTTTTCAAATACAGCTACCTCCTCCCTTCCTGCCTGCTCTGTCTCTTCTGAATATGTTGTAGCCAGGTATGGCCATCTCCCAGTTGTGGTTATATTACACCAGGTTTCAGTGATGGTCACAATGTCCTGGTCTGACTGCACATGACAGCCCAGATCTTCCATCTTGTTGCTAAGGCTCCTGGCATTTGCACACTTGGCTTTCCATGATTTGACCTCCCTAGACTGTTTCACTGTTCTACTCCAGCCCCTTCCTTGTCCTTTATCCCTGGTTCTCCTTGTTGTCTGCCCTTCTGCTGAATTTTGCCCTTTCTGTCTATCCACCTCTTGGGCACTAATCTCCATCTTTTGCACACTGCTTTGCAGAGATAGCCACTTCTCTGGTTCACTGGTTCCACTGCTAGCTGTGGGGGTGAGCAAGTAGGTACCATCCTTGCTGGCCTGCCACTCCCTTTGCTAGTTTAAATGCTTGTCAATGTAGCATTTAAACTTACCATTGAGTGTTTGATTTCCTCCAGGATGGATGGTGGCCATCAGTTTGAAACAAACCTCATCCTCCAGGTGGGTCCCCAGTCACTAATGAATCCAAATCCTTCCTCACAGCACCAGTTCTTCAACCATGAGTTAAAGTTCCTGGTGCATGCACTCTATGCTTTCTCCTTGCCTCACTTGGGAAGTACTTCTGAGAAAGTGACAGAAGTAGCTACTTGCTTGAGACCCTCCCAATTTCCTAAACTCTTTCCTGAACTTCCTTTGGCTCCCCATTTGCCAGGTCACTAGTACCTAGGTGGATAATGACATCCAGCTCACCCTCCTGTCTTGCCTTCCCAGTGATCCCCAGGATCTTCCTTCCATCCCTCCATGCCGTGGCACCTGGTAGGCACCTCACCTCCCTGTTCTCCCCCTCCTGTGTTACTAGCTGGATCCCTCTTATGATGGAGTCCCCCAACAGGATTTGCTTCCTCCTCCTCCTCCTCTGGGGTCCACTGCTTTCCCACTGAGGTCACCTACTTGGCTAACCTCCACATCCTTTCCTTCCACTTCGCTGGGTACCTCTATTTGGTAGTCCTCATTTGCCAATGTGGCATATGAGTTCTTGAGTGGAATAGGATCTTGGATGTGCCTCTGCCTGACCACTCTAACCCTCCCTGAGCCCACTGTCATCTAAGTGCTCCTCGGTCTCGCCATCCTTTGAGGCAGTTGCATTGGACTGGGTGGTCTCTGGAAAGGGATGATGGTACTCCTGACCCAGTTTACTTCCGCTCTGAGTCTGGCTACCTCATCCCACAGTCCAGAGAGATGCATGCAGATAGGGCAGTACCTCAGTGTCCAGAAGATCTGCCTGAATATGGCTGCCCCACAGCCACTGCATTGCACCACTCCCCACATTATACTGCAATTATACTGCTGTTGCATTACTTGTCTGCTACTGAAGCTCTCATAGTTCCCTTTTTATTAATTTACTGTCCTACAAATCCTGCCACTGATCCTCAGATAATTTTCTTTAAGAAACACAATAAATAAATAAATGAGTCAAAACACTTGTCGTGCTGAGGGTGGGCTTCTTCCCCTTATGCCCCTCCTACTTCACACCCCTTACTATACCCTGTGTTTAGCTCCTGTCAATCAGATTTAACGGGGCATATAATTAAGAGTTGGGGGAAGGGGAGGGGGTGAAAATTTGCAGCAATTATAGACAGCACAGAATTGCACCACCACTACATTTTAAATTTTCAACAGCCCAAAAACAATTCTAAGTAAAGACAACAAAGAAAGTACAGTGTCACTAAAAGCCCACAATCTAAGTTTAAAAGAAAAATAGCAATTACCAGTTACTCTAAAGCACTGAATTGAATATGTTTCCTTCCTTCCCCTTCTGGCTTCTTCTGAGAAATAAACTCACTTGCTACCTCAACTCTGACTTTGCCCCACCTCCAGTTATCATGTAGCTGAGGTCAGAGGCCAGACAATTAACACCCCTCACCCAACTACAGGGCAGTCAGACAAGCCAAGATAAAATTTGCAGCAATTAAAGACAGCACAGAATTACACCACCACTATGTTTTAAATTTTCAGCAGCCCAAAAACAATTCTAAGTAAAGACAACAAAGAAAGCACAGTGTCACTAAAAGCCCACAATCTAAGTTTAAAAGGAAAATAGCAATTACCAGTTACTCTAAAGCATTGAATTGAATATGTTTCCTTCCTTCCCCTTCTGGCTTCTTCTGAGAAAATAAAACTCACTTGCTACCTCAACTCTGACTAAGCCCCACCTCCAGTTACTGCAGAAAATCTTGGTCCATGTAGATGCACTTCCCATTACAATCAAGATTTTGCTTCACCAAAGCCTTCCTTCACAGAAGGAGCAGGACAGGGAACTATAGCAGTTAAAGCAGAAGGAAGCAGGGTAGCAGGGAAGGTAGTCAGAATAGCAAATGCCCAAACAGAGGAAAAGATAGCCAGCTCAGTTAAAAAGGGTGATAAAACCTTTTATAGGTAAATTAGGGAGCAAGAAAAGACCAAGGGAGGGATAGTGAGGCTTCATAAAGAGGAGCGGAGGTGGGCAGAGGGTGACAGTGAAATGGCAGAGATCCTGAATGAATACTTTTGCAAAGTAGTCACAAAAGAAGAGGAGGGGGAGGTACCAAAACCAAGCAATAGAAGCACTCTGGAGAGAAACATAGAAACATAGACTTTGATGACAGATAAGGACTACTTGGCCCACCCAGTCTGCCCATTTCCCTACCTACTGGATAAGCTGCAGATTCTAGTTAACCAACAGCCTACTTCCTGCAACCCCCCACTACAATTGCCTTGTGTCTGTCCCATGCATGTTTGAATTCCTCCACTGTTTTAGACCCAACAACCTCCTCAGGAATTCATTGTTCCATGCAGGTCTGTGTATCCATCACTCTCTCCATGAAAAAAATATCCTCACATTACCCCTGAGCCGTCTCCCCTCTATCTTTAAATTGTGTCCCCTTCTTCTTACACATCTCTTTTTCTGAAAGATGCTACCCTCCTGGACTTTGGTGATTCCCTTGAGGTACTTGAACATTTCTATCATGTCCCCCCGTCCCTCCTTTCATCAAGAGTATGCAGAACATATCAAGCTCTCTCAGTCTCTTTTCATATGGTTTCTGCTGCAGACCATGCACCATTTTAGTTGCCCTTCTCTGGACTGCTTCCATCCTGTCTATGTCCTTGCAAAGATGAGGTCTCCAAAACTGCACACAGTACTCACTTGGGAGCTTAAGCAGCAGGTAGGGAGGAAAGAGAGCTGAAGTTATAATCTGTTTTAACTGAAATATTTGAATAGTTTGTAAGTGAAATTAGTTTTATGTGGTAAAAATTATTACCTTGAATTAGAATTGTTACATTGTAACTTTGGTGGCTTGGGGATAGTTGTCTAGCAGGGATATTTAGAGGGAAATTTACCCTGTTTTGTATGCCTTCTTAAATACTGAAAAGCCACTGGGGGTTGGGATTGAAGGGCTGAGTGTTTCTGTTTGGGACTGAAATTTGAAGCAACAGGAGCTGGTGGGCCTGTGACATCTTATGGTACCTGATGTCTGCTTACATACACTGTTAGTGTGACCGAACACACACTGGACTGTATGTGTTTGTGAGACTTGGGAACGTTATTGGTGGGGCTGAAATTGGGTTTGTAAATAACTACAGTCAGTATAGAGAGAAACTGCACTTCAGGGGAAAGGGACTGAGAAAAGGGGGTGTGCTATTATAAACAGAGGGGGATAATCAGGGTGGCCATATTCCACCATGGCAGGCATCTTCGGAAGGGTTGTAGGCTGCACAGGCTGTGGGATGGCAATAATTCTAAATTGGGCCTGGAGAGAGGGAGGCTGCCCACCTGTAGACAGCTATCTTGTATCAGGAGTGAGGTATATTGGTTAAGGAGTAAGCTGTGGGAGCTCGGGGGTGTCCAAGGATAAGGGTGTGGATATGGGCAGCAGAAGGGTGGGGCTGAGGGGAGCTGGGGCAATGCTCTGAAATTACAGGACGTTATGTTACAGCAAGCAGGAGGGGATATTAGGGACGGAGGACCCTTAGATAGGAGTTTGATGCTAAGGGAAAGCGACGGGTGAACATTCTGAATACAAAGAGACTGGAAAGAGTCAGGAATGGCTGTGTGCAGAAGCCTAAAACAGCAGACTGTGGAAGGAGCTCTAAGGTGAATAATGCAAGAGAGGAAGAAGAGGAATAGTTTAGAGATGCAGTCAGGGGAAACTCGGTTACTTGATGGAGGCTGACATAGACTGTCACAATAAATTTGACCTACTAAGCAACCTAGAGGGGGAGGAAGGGGTTGGTGGAATGAGGAAACTTATACAGAGGCTCGGGAGGGAGTTGATACCCATAGGGCATCACAGACCAGCTATGGAAAGGATAGATATAGTCCCAGAGGGAGAAGGGGAAACATATATGTTAAGCAAATGGGGAGATGCAACATATTCCAGACATGAGGGAGGAGAGCATGATTGGAGAGAAACTGGGAGACAAGGAGGTGGGAGAGAGCCCCTTCAGCTGGGAGGTCAGTACCAAGGATGGGGCCCTAGTAAAGGGACCCACAGAGAGTCTCTGGAAGCAGGGGTACTATTACAAGGGGAGGATGGTGGTGTGGGGAGGGGAAACCATCAGAGCCAGGATAAATGGTCTAGATATGAGAGGGTTAGGGACCACCTATTCAGAGGGGGCTTGAGTTATGGGGAAAATAGCAAGGAAGGCAGAAAGGGGAAAGACAAGGGGTCTCTAATAAGGCAGGAAGACTCCCATGAAATTCAGACTGGCATGAGGAAGGGGAAGGGGGCTGAGAGGGCATAGTGGAGGTAACCATAAGGATGATGGAGGTGTTAAGGTTCTGTTACTGGGAGACCTCCTGATGATTGGGGTATCCATTGGGAGGGACAGGGGTGGATGCCATAGCCAGGTGAAGGTAGTGAGTATCTCTGGGCTGACAGTGCACAGAGCAAAGTTCATGGTGTATGAAATGGTTAGGGATTGTGGAGGGAACCAGATTTCTGTGCATTTGGGAACTAATGATCTAGATGGAAATAGCATTTTGAAATCCAAGGTTCCAAGAACTCTGCCAGAGTCTGTCGGGATAATGGGTGCAACATTTCCTTTTCAGAGATATTGCCAGTACCAAAGGCCTCAGTGGACAAAAAAGAAGCTTACAGAGGTTAATGACTGGCTCAGGAAGTGGGGTGAAAGAGAATGGGTTGGGGGTGTTAGGGAACTGGAATGGAGTTTGGGAGGATAAGGACTATATGCCAAGGACAGGTTTCATCTTGCCCCATTAGGGAAGGAGTCCTTAAACAGGGATGGCTGACTACATACAAGAAAAGGTGGGGTTTAAACTTGTAAGGGGGGAAGGGATGAGGGAGGGCTGACCAGAAGCTCTCCTCCAGATGAGGAGTAGCCGCTGGCCAAGAGGGGGAGGGAAACAGACTGGAGGTGGAGGTTTCAGGAGGAGCAGGGGAGGAGGAAGTATAAGGAATCTGGTTGGGGTTTGAGAAAGAGGATCAGGGAAAAGGCAGGTGGCGTTAGTAAATGCGCTAGGAGCTTGGGCAACAAGTTGCGGAGTTCCAGGGCCATGCTGTTCGAGGGGGTGGATGTGGCGCGGTCACGGAGGCGTGACCAACAAAACCATGACTGGGACCTAAATGCACAGGGTGCACTATGCTTAGAAGGATAGAAAGGAGGCCAGAGGGTGGAGGGTATGTTTCGTTAGAGATGATATAGAAATTACTATGGTAGAAGAGGCAGAGGAAACGTGGAGGCCCTATGGGTCACCTACGATCCCCAGCAGGAGATAAGGTCAAGCTGGGAGTACTATAGGCCTCCGGGATGGTGATGTTCTAGAGGATGGTTTGTGGACAACATCATTGCCCAGTGTGGTCCAAAAGGGAAGGAGGTGTTGATGGGGACCTAATATGCCAGGTACAAACTGGGGAACCATGTCCTCTAGGGTGGCCAAGGAGCAGAGGCTGCTAGATGGCTTCCAGGATGTGTTCTTAACACAGCATGTGATGGAGCCCACAAGGGAGGGGCATGTCCTGGATGTGGTTCTGGCAGATGGGGATCTGTAGGGACATAGTTGTACAGGACCTCTGACTGGGAGTGACCACAATACTGTCTGGTTTCAAATAAGCATGGGGAGTAGGGGGTGAGATCTAGGACACTGGCAGTGGACTTCAGGAGCAGACTTATGGGCATGAGAATATTCTCAAGGATCACTTGAGGGATTACCTCAACGACAAGTGTGGAAAGGAGATGGAGGTCATAAGCAGGGGACTTCATGGGGCAGTCAGGATCTGTGCTAAGTTGAAGCATTAAGGGAGCAAGGTCACATAAACCATGCTGGTGGTCCAGTGAGGTACAGGTAGCAGTCAGAGAAAAGAAGGCCTACAAAAATATAAAACAACAAGAGGATAGGGATAAGAAATGTACCAGCTTGCATCTAGAAAGTCACCCGTATGGTGAGGAGCAAAGTCCAGTAAGAGCAGCGGCTAACAGAGGATACATGGAGGGAAAGGGTTCTTCCGGTACATTGGGGAGCGGAGAAAACTAAGGGCCATCTCAGCAGATCGAGATCAGAAGGAGGGTGGGTGGAAGAGGCGAGGGACCAGGCAGAGGTATTTACCAGTACTTTGCCTCTGTGTTCGCTAGGGAGGGGATGGGACATCTACAAAGCAAGGCATGAAGGGATGAAAGCGGCAGGGTGGGATCAGGGGAGCAACAGAAATGGAGCAAGAGGGAGGGAAAGGTACCCCAGGGGTGTCACATCTGGATAAGAATAAAAAGACCAGTAAGGGGGAAGGGATGGATGATGCTATCTCCACCAAAAGGGTGTGGTTAGCCCTCAAGGCCCTAAAGAAAAACAAATCTCCAGGGCTGGATGGCATTCATCCCAGAGTACTATGGGAACTGGCGGACATACTGGCTGCACCCCTGGTGGAGCTCTTCAACAGGTCACTTGAGACAGGGAGGGTACCTAGTGATTGGCGAGAGGCACATGTGGTACCAATCCATAAAGGGGGGTCAAGGGAAGTACCAGGTAACTATAGACCCATCAGTTTGACCTCAGTGGTGGGAAAATTAATGGAGAGTATACTAAAGGAACGATTGGGGGTGTACTTGGAGGAGGTGGGAGGTCTGGATAGTCGGCAACATGGGTTTGTGCCAGGTAGATCATGTCAAACCAACCTTGTGGAGTTCTATGAATGGGTAACATCAGAACTGGACAGGGTAAGCCTGTGGATGTATTATTCTTGGACTTCAGCAAGGCATTTGACTCTGTCCCCCACAATGGTCTGGTGGAGAAACTGATGGGGTTAGGAGTAGGCCCCTTTGATGGTCAGATGGATTGAAAACTGGCTAGCTGGATGCACTCAGAGAGTAGTGGTCTGTGGGGAGCTCTCAAACCCTAGAGAGGTTGGTAGTGGGGTACCACAGGGCTTCATCCTGGGTCCGATCCTGTTTAATGCCTACATATCGGACATCAGGGAGGTATAGGGTGTGAAATGAGTCTCTCAGGATGACTCCAAGATGGGAGCAGTAGTTGAGGGAGAAGAGGGAGGTGGCCTGCAAGTGGACCTGGACACCCTGGAAAGCTGGGCTCACACATGGAAATTAAATCAATATCACCAAGTGCAAGGTGTTGCATCTTGGTGGGAACCCTAAACACAGGTACACCCTGGGAGGGGAGGCGCTGGAGGCCTCGGATAGGGGAAAAGACCTAGGGTCATGGTGGATACATGTATGAATAACTCTGAGCAGTGCAGGAGAGCAGCTAGCAAGGCAAACAGGATGTTGGGATGCATTGTAAGGGGGATCACCTCTAGGAGCAAGGAAGTGATTCTGCCTCTGTACAATGGACTGGTTGGACCACACCTTGAGTACTGTGTACAGTACTGGAGACCCACATTTGAAGAGGGACATACAGCTCCCTGGAGAGGGTACAGAGGAGGGCAACAAAGATGATACGAGGGCTAGGGATTTGACTTATGAGGACAGACTTGAGGAGCTCTGCCTGTTTTCATTGGAGGAGAGGAGAGACAGGGGGACATGATTGAGGTCCTCAAGTACCTCAAGGGAATAAATAGGTAAACATGGAGGGATCTTTAGGCTAAAGCAGGGAGGTATCACCAGAGGGCATGGTTTGAAGTTGGAAGGTGGAAGGTGAGGGGAAAAGAGGAGGTTTTTCACCGAGGAGGGTGGTGGACCCCTGGAATGCACTGCCTGGTGAGCTGGTTCAGAGATCCACAGTGGAGGGCTTCAAGAGGGGTGGGACAGACACAGAAAGTGGATGTATCAGATGATGGCCTGTCCCGAGGGGGTGGGGATGGATGATAGGGGTTTCTAGAGAACAAGGGATGGGAGGGTCTCGGCACCCAATTAACGATCTAGGTTCGAGCAGACTCGATAGACCGTAAGGCCTAATCTGCTGGCAAATAGTATGTTAGTATGTTACTCCAGATGGGGTCTCACCAACTGTCTGTATAGAGGGATAATCACTTCTCTTTTTCTACTTGTGAGGCCTCTTCCTATGCATCCCGGTATCCCCCTGGCTCTCCTTACTGACTTTTCACATTGCTAACCCACCTTCAGGTCATCTGATATGACTACCCCAGGTCCCTTTCCATTTTTGTTGTTGTTAGTACCTCCCCTGCTATTGTGTACTCTTCTCCTGAGTTTTTGTAGCTCAGTTGCATTACTTTGCACTTCTTTGCATTGAATCTAAGTTGCCATATGTCTGACCATTCCTCCAACCTTGCCAAGTCCCTTCTCATCTTTTCTACCCCCTCTTGTGTATCAATTCTGTTACAGATCTTTCTGTCATCTGCAAAGAGGCATACCTTTCCCTCCAGACCCTCTGCAATGTCACCTATAAAGATGTTAAAGAGGACTGGACCCAGCACTGAGCCCTGAGGTACCCTACTAGTAACCCTCCTTTCTTCTGAATGTGTTCCATTCACTATTACCTTCTGTGTCCTGTTGTGCAGCCAGTTTGCTACCCAGGCTACCACCCTGGGACCCACTCCCAGGCTGACTAACTTGATTAGTAATTTTTTGTGCGGGACTGTGTCAAATGCCTTGCTAAAGCCTAGGTAGGCCATCCATCCATAGCCCCTCCCTGGTCTATTACTTTGGTCACTCAGTCAATGAAATCAATTAGATTCATCTGACATGATCTTCCTGCTGTAAATCCATGCTGCTTTGAGTCCTGTGCCCCGCTGGCCTCTAGGTACTCAACAATTCTTTCTTTCAGAAGTGATTCCATCATTTTCCCTACCACTGAGGTCAAACTTACAGGTCTGTAGTTTCCTGCTTCTGCCTTGTTCCCACTTTTGTGATGGGGAATCACATCTGCCCTCATCCAGTCCTCAGGTACCACCCCATCCTGCCATGATTTGTTAAAAAGTGTGGTCAGTGGTGTCACTAGGTCCTCCCTTAATTCTTGTAGGATTCTGGGATGAATCCCATCAGGCCCGATTGCTTTGCCCACCTTGAGTTTTAGGAGTTCTTTCAGGACTCTTTCTTCTGTGAATGGACTGGTGTCAACCCCCCTACCCAAAGTGCTTCTATTGTCTGGTTTAGGTAACTCCTCCTCATCTTCTTTTGTGAATACTGAGCAAAAGTATTCATTCAGCATCTCTGCCTTTTCACTGTCTCCCTCTGCCCACCTCCCCTCTCCTTTATTAATCTTCACTATCCCTCCCTTAACCTTTCTATGCTCCCTAATGTACCTATTAAAGGTTTTAGCCCCCTTCTTAACTGAGTTGGCTATTTGTTCCTCGGTTTGGGCCTTTGCTATTCTGACTTCCTTCCCCACTTCTTTCTGCTTTAATTGATACACTTCCCTGTCATGTTGCTTCTGTGATCCCTTATACTATTTGAATGCAACCTTTTTCTCCTTAACCTTCCCTGCCACCTCTTTTGAGAACCATAGTGTTTTTTTTACTCTGCTTTGTTTTCTTTATTTGTTTCACACAAAGTCTTGTAGCCTATATGATGGCAGTTTTGATTTTTCTTCATTGTTCTTCCACCCCTGTTTTTGGCCATTTGCTAGTGCATTCTTCAGGTATTCACCCATTTTGCTTAAGTCAGCCCTTCTAAAGTTCAGTAGCCTTATTTTTGTATGGCTTATCTCCATGGTTGTGCTTACTGTGAAGTACACTGTGCAGTGGTTACTTGTTCCCAGATGTCTACTGACTTCTAAATTTGTGATCCTCTCTCCATTTGAGAGTACCAGGTCTAGTATTGCTCCCTCCCAAGTGAGTTCCAACATTAGCTGTCTAAGGCTTGCCCCCTGCAGGGCATTGAGAATTACCCTGTTCTTGGATGTGGCTGCAGTACGTGTCATCCAGTTAATATCTGGCAGGGGGATTGCTACCAGACCATTCACAGAAGAAAGGGTCCTGACAGAACTCCTAATACTCAAGGTGGATAAAGCAATGAGGCCTGATAGGATTCACCCCAGAATTCTAAAAGAACTAAGGGGAGAACTAGTGACATCACTGACTACTCTTTTTAACAGGTCATGGGAGGATGGTGTGGTACCTGAGGACTGGAGAAAGGTGGATGTTATTCCCCTCCACAAAAGTAGGAGCAAGGCAGAGGCAGAGGCAGAAAACTACAGACCTGTTAGCTTGACCTCAGTCATAGGGAAAATTATGGAATTACTTCTGAAAGAAAGAATTGTTGAGTATCTTGAGGTCAGTGGGGCACAGGACCCAAGGTAGCATAAATTCACAGTGAGAAGGTCATTTCAGATGAATCTAATAGATTTCTTTGAGATGGGTGACAAAAGTAGTAGACCAGGGAGGGGCTATGGATGTGGCCTACCTAGACTTTAGCAAGGCATTTGACACAGTCCCACACAAAATAATAATAAACAAGTTAGCCAGCCTGGGTGTGGGTCCCAGGGTGGTAGCCTATGTACAAAATTGGCTGTACAACAGGCTGCAGAGGGTAATAGGTACTCAGAGGAAAGGGGATTACTAGTGGGGTACCACAGGGTTCAGTACTGGGACTGGTCCTCTTTTAATGTCTTTATAGTTGACATTAAGGGGCTGGAAGGAAAAGTATGCCTCTTTGCAGGTGACACAAAGATTTGCAACTGGGTTGATACACAAGTGGGGGTGGAAAGGATGAGAAAGGACTTGGAAAGTTTGGAGAAATGGTCAAAAGTATGGCAGCTTAGATTCAGTGCAAAGAAGTGCAAAGTAATGCACCTGGGAAACAAAAAAAACAGGGAAAGAGTACACAATGGGGGGGTACTAACAACAACAAAAATGGAACAGGACTTGGGGGTAGTCATATCAAATGACCTAAAGGTAGGCAGGCAAAGTGAGAAGGCAGTAAGGAGGGCTGGGGGAATACTGGGATGCAGAGGGAGAGGCATCACCAGTAGAAAACAGGAAGTTGTTATCCCTCTGTAAAGATGGTTGGTGAGACCCCATTTGGAACAATGCATGCAGTTCTGGAGACTCCATCTCTGCAAGGACATAGACAGGATGGTGGCAGTCCAGAGGAGGTCAACTAAAATGGTGCAGAGTCTGTACCAGAGGCCATATGAAGAAAGACTAAAGGAGCTTAATATGTCTACACTAGAAGAAAGCAGGGAGAGGGGGGACATGTTAGAAACATTCAAGAACCTCAAGGGAATCAAAAAAGTCCAAGAGGGTAGCATCTTTTAGAAAAAGAGATGTGCAAGAACAAGGGGCACAATCTGAAGATGGGGGGCAACTCAGAGGCAATGTGAGGAAGTATTTTTTTGCAGAGAGAGTAGTGAACACATGGAACAGCCTTCCAGAGAAGGTAATGGGATCAAAAACAGTGAGGGAATTCAAGAATGCATGGGACAGACATAAAGCAGTTCTAGTGCGGGGTAGGAGGAAGTAGGCTGTTGGTTAACTAGGATCTGCAGCTTATCTGAAAGGCAGGGAAATGGCAGACTAAGTGGACCAAGTGGTCCTTATCTGCCATCAAAGTCTATGTTTCTGTTTCCTCATATGGTCTTCCTTCTCTAGATACTTAAGACTCAATTGACGTATGCTGTACACAACTTAGTGAGGAGTAATGAAGAGTTATGCTTGTGCAATTTTGTTATCTGAAGGTATTTGAATAAATGTACTGTTATGCATGGATACTTTGGCCATTCACACTCTCTGTACAATGGGGAACTACCACCCTGTCAGGGTACCGTGAAGGCAAAGGAACCCTCTTCAGTAGGGTTCCACCACTAGAGGTGCCATGGGAACATAATTCCTTTAGGCTAAGATACCTTGGGAAGGCACCCCAAGGAGATGTGTGCCGATGGAGAAGAAGGGGAGGATGGCAGGGCATAGAAACAGTGCTTCAGAGTGATGCTGGAGGAAGCTAGCTTAAATATCTCAAGCAAGAGGTGTGACTGGTTGCTCCCACTCATTGAACTGCAGGCATATCCTTTGAATTAAATGGGAATACACAGCTTAGTGAGGAGCTGTGCTTGTGCAGTTTTGCTGATTATCTGAAGGTATTTGAGTGAATGTGTTGTTGACTGTCATACCCGGATACTTTTGCCATCCGTACTCTCTGTCCCACAAGGAACTACCCCCCCCCAGTCAGGGTACCATAAAGGCAAAGGAAACCTCTTTGCCTTCCCTTCAGTCTTGGGATAAAATGAGTGACAGCTCAGCTACTGCAATTTAGACTCAATTCAAGAGGAACTTTTAGAGAAAGGGGTTTTACTTTAGCCCTCTAAGCGGGAAAGCAGTGGGGTGCTGTGAGCCAATCTCGCAGCTAATGGAGGTTCCCCATGAAGGTGGCCCACCCCCCAAATCAAGAGGAGGAGGAGAGCAACAACCACTGAAAGGCACTCAACTGGCCTCCCCAGAAAGGAGGCCTAGAGAGGAAGCTGAACCCTTCAGTGGTAAGACATTGGAGTTGGACACTTGAGGGATGGGACTTGCACAATTATATGATCTTTACCCTTGAGGGACAGAGGAAGGGAAGGGAAGCAGGTGGAGACCAGGTCAGCCTTAGGTGGCCATGGTATCCAGTCAATAAAGCGCATCAATAATCGCACTGCAAACGCACAGTGAAAATAACACTAGGAAAAACAGTGAACTGGAGAAAACAGCATCAGGATGTTATTGAGCACCTCCGACTGTCACCCACTGGGGTTACTAAGAGTAAATCACCCTCCCACTGACTTTCTGCCCCCCTGAGTTCTGTCCCCTGTGTTTGCAATAGTAAATCTTCCCAACTGACGTTCCCCCCCAAGTTTGCCCCCCTGAGTTTGTCATAGTAAATCCCCTCACTGACTTTCTCTCCCCCAAGTTCAGCTCCCCTGGAGTTTGTAACAGTAAGTCCCCCTCCCTTTCAAGGTTCTTCTCCTCAATTTTTGAACCCCACCCCAGACATGTGGTTATCACTTGGAGCTGTATTGCCGATGCACAGATTTTGCTGTCACCATTTTGTGTACGTGTTATTGATGGTGTGTTCTTGCTCCTGTTATATTGACCTAGACCCAGTGGCTGTGGGGGGATAGCTTTAGAAGGTGCTGCCTACTGGGTCTGCATAGCTAAAGGAGCTCCCTGGAGTTAGTGGCCCCACCCTCCAGCAACTGAATTCTTAAATGCTACATCAAGAGGTGCCACCAAGTCAATCTTCATGACCAAAGCTTCCCATGGAGAAAAGGACATTCTAACCTGAAGGGAAGAAAGAGAAGGACCCTGCCTCAAGAGACCCACCCCTTTAAGATGTGGACTTCAAAGCAGCAAAGCGAGACCATCAGTATAAAGGGCAGGGAGCCCTGGAAGCCATGATATGGTAGTGGCTGGCATGCATCCAAGTGTAGACATAGTGGGAGACTAATGGTGAAGCCTGATGGCCATGAGCACAAGGTAGAAACAAAACATAGGTAAAGCTGAATGACTGAGTGAGACAGCAAATGACAACTAGAACTCTGTATGAGACTGAATAATATGAGTTTGGACTGAATGGTGATCGCATGCCAATCAGTTTCATAAGGGAGGTCAGTATTAGTTCCTGATGCACTGAAGGCCAGGTAGGCTAAGGCAGTGGAGAACAGCAAATGAAACTGCTAGGGGAAAAACAGGACCATATGAGAACTGAAAACTAGAAAGCAGCATGCTGCTGAACTGAGCAACTAATTAAACCACTAGAACACAAAAGGGAGTGGCTACTTAGCTAGGAGCCAGGTGTAAACATTTAATGATTGTAGTATACATGGAAGATTGTAAATGGTGATGAAAAAAACAGCAGACATAGGAACCTGAAGTAGCACAAGTGAAATAAAAATTAAAAACAACAAAGGCAGGATACCAGAAAAACTAGAAGCACCCGAAAACCACAACAGAAAGAAACAAAAGGTACATGGGAACAAGAGTGCAGCAGAAATAGTTGTCTGAGAGAAGCACAAACTGCAGCCAGGAAGGTAGAAAGCAAAATACTGACCTAGAAATCCAGTGGAGTCACAAACCAAACAGCAAATCCAAAAGCACAAAGGGAAGCGGGAGACAAACACGGGGGGATGGGGAGGCACAGCCTCTAGCTGTAGCAAAGAAACAGTGCTTCTGAGTGATGTGGAGTAAGTGGAGTTAAAAGAAAACTGTCGAAATCAATAGTGACCCCTGCCCCAAAGGATTATCCCCTGATTAAGCTTTTCACAAAGAAAAGCCTTAATTTTATCAGCTGGTACTCACTTTATTTTAGTTCTGAAACGTTTGGGAGTCGGGAAGATGGCAGACTGGGCACAGCTCCATTTAGTGAGAAAGTGCAGTGCCACACCGCTCACTGCAATATGTATCACAGAGAGCGGTGCGGTGCCACACTTTCTCACTAAATGGAGCCACACACAGCTCATCATCTTCCCGACTCCCAAACTTTTCAGAATTAAAATAAAGTAAGTACCAGATGATAAAATTAAGGCTTTTCTTTGTGAAAAGCTTAATTGGGGGTAAGCCATTGGGGGAAGGAGTCTCTATGATTTTGACAGTTTTCCTTTAAAGGAAAAGTGTCAGATTGTGTACTGGACTTCATTGCCTGTTACCCTGCCACAGTGATAGCCCATCTGTGACAAAATTATAAATTTTAATACAGTACTGTAAGGGAGGGAAGGGATCACAACTCTGGCTGAACTGCTAGTCAGCCAATCCCTTCCATTTGCCAGTCCACCAACCATGCCCCTGCACTTGGACATTTTGTAACATCTTACCAAGGAGCACAGGAATGTGCCCCATTGAATCCTATGGGGGAGTGTGAAGGTCAGTGGATGGACAGACACGACAAACACAAATAAAATGTGTAGAACTCACTTTGCGGTATTTATTTTCCAAAAATAAAAGAAAATAAAATAATAAACATACAGAAAGGAAATAGTTGGTTAATCTTTCAGTTCAAAACAATGCACAATTTCCTCAGTGCACAACTTCCAGGCTTAGTTTCGGTCAAATAGATTTCCAGCACATGAAAACTTGCATGTACCATGAGCAGCTTCCTCCACGACAGTCAGGTCTCTTTTTTTCCATTAAGTAAACTTTATTGAATATTTCCAAACAATGTCATAACAAAATAGAAAAAAAATAAATCAAGTGTAAATAAACCAAGCAAACTATACATAAACCAGGAAAACTGTACAAACATCTCATATAACAAGAATTAAAGTGTTAGCAGGCTTGACCACACAGAATAGGATAATCTAACCAAGATATCCAAACCACAACAACCCTCCAAATAAAACCCCGCTGGAGATGGAAGAGAGAATATCCTAAGAAAGGTAAACCCCCCACCCCTGCAACCCCCCTGAGCCCCACCAGATACTGTGCGTAGAGAAAACCCCGGAGGCTATATAAGTTCAATACCAAAGTAAAGATACATGCAATATGTCTAATACAAGCAGACTAAGCAACAAAAGTAACAACAAAGTACAAAGATCATTAGATAGTTCTAAAGAGCTGAAATTAAAAGGAAAATAACCACTGATAAAGAGTGCCCCATTTTGTCAAAAAGCTGTCCCTTTTATGTCTAATATTTGCAATATGAAGTTCTAAATTCATAGCATTCATCAGTTTTTAATGCCATTCTGTCCAGGATGGTATTGTAGAACCTATACAATGTCTAAGCAGTACCATCTTATCTGCAGTGGCTATTAAGGCTATATAATTACATTGATAGCTAAAAGGGATATTTCTAAACTGCCCTACCAAACAGATCTCTAGAATAGATAGAGGATCTAATTCCCATGAAGGATCCAAACTATCCTTAATGGTCGACCATAAGGGAACAGCTGTTTCGCAATTCCATAATGTATGAAATAACATGCCTTTTGCAGACTGGCATCGTGTACATTTAGAATGGGTCAACTGGCCCATTCTTTTTAGTCTAGATGGTGTAAAATACATATTGTGCAAAATTTTGAACTGCATGTGCCTAAGCCTATCTTTTTTTATATATTTATATACATCCTCCCAAACCTTCCCCCATTCTTTCAAACTCCATTGCAATGATAAGGCATTTTGCCAGTAATATGCTACCCCAGTAGAGGGACCCATTTGGAAAGAATGATATAAATTATATAATTTGGAAATAGCGTGTGGAGACATAGTTGCCAGCTCTAACTCTTTTAGCCATTGGGAAAAGGGATCCTCCCATGGAGGGGTTCCAAGGAATATCCATATTGCCCCAATTATTTGCAAGTATTTAAAACAAAACTTGGATTCTAGTGCAAAGCGACATCGAAAAGTACCAAAATCCAGAATGCGGTCTCCTTACAACAGTGCAGCCACTTGTGCAGAGGACTGTAATGGTATATAAGATACAGGAATGGGGTGTTTATCTATATGGAAAGTTGCCACATATAGGTTGGGAGGGACATTTATAAGGAACAAGTTGAAAGATATGACAGAATTGACCATGTGTCAGACTGACTAATAGCAAGGAGTTTGTTTTAACAAACGAGGTATATTTCTTGATGGGATAAAAAAGAGAGAAGCAAGAGCTATATCAGTTTTCTGGCATAGTGAATGTTCAATGGTAAACCAGACAGAGATGTACCCAGTCGATTTCCACCCATTTGAAGACCTTCAGTGAAAATATTGAGAGCTGTGGAGTGCCAAATAATAAGGAAAAAAAGCTGGTAAATGTAAACCATCCCATTGAGAGGGAAGCATAAGCTTCGTATATGCTCATCTTGGTGCTCTGTTATTCCATTAAAAAATTAGATAGGAGTGAATGTAGGTGGCAGAACCATATCTGTGGAATAAATACATTAAGCATACCCAAAGGATATAAAATTTGGGGTAGAATATTCATTTTAATAGTACTTGCCCTACCCCATAAAGATAGTGGAAGGGTTGACCACCTTATCAGATCTTGATCTAATGTTCCAAGGAGCGGGTCCAAGTTTAACTTACGGACAAGAAAAGGGCTGATTGAAATAAAAATACCTAAGTATAACAGGGCTTTAGTTTCCCATTGCAGTCCAAGAGAAGTCACAAATGGTTTGTCTACAAAAACACTAAGTGGTAATACAACCGTCTTATTATAATTAAGTTTGTAGGTGGAAATCTTGCTGAATTATGAAACTGTCTCAAGGGCAGCTGGTATGGATGTAGTGGGGGAAGATAAATGTAATAAAATTTCATCGGCATAGGCTGACAGTCTACATTCACACCCCCAGATAGTTTACCCTGGATATTGGGATTGTTCTTTAATTTTAGTATTACGGGTTCTAAATATAAATTAAAAAGGAAAGGAGCACTGGCCCGGTGGTGCTGAGGTTTGAGGCACTGGACGCCACACCTCGTGTCATGCCGGCAACCCAGGTTCGGGAACAGACTCGGGCTGCCAGGGGCTGGCAGGGGAGAGGAAGGATCGAGCATTTGACAACTGCTCTCCTTCCTCTGGGGTGGGTAGGGGGTATTGCATCACCCTGCAGTGGTGACTGGTAGAGGCCAGCCGCACTACAGTGGCATGTGCAGCAAGGGGAGCAGCAGCGTCAGCACTATGTGCTCGGACGCCATTGCGCATCCGGCTCCCCAAGGGATGAAGAGTGGAAAAATTGAGGGGGGGGGCAATCTCTGTGGCTGATAGCTGTGCCCTGTACCCCTGAGACCTGAGAGAGGCACCTACCCAGGGGTGCGGAGCAATGAAAGACTGGCTCCTGTGGGTGTGGGTTCGTGTGGCCCGTGCACACGACCGGGTCCAGGGGTGCAGGCGTCAATGGCAGGAGATCATGGGGGCTGCTTCACCAAGGCAGATAAACAGCAGTCATGATAAAAAAAAAAAGAAAAGGAGATAAAGGGCAGCCCTGTCTGGTACCTGACAAAACTGAAAAGGAAGGGGAAGTCACTCCATTACACAAAATAAAAGCTGATGGGTGAGAATACAAAATTCACACCCATTTGATGAACTCTTCCATGATATTATAGGCCTTCAGGGTTGTAAATAAATAAGGCCAGGATACTCGATCGAATGCTTTCTCTGTGTCCAAGGAGACCAAGGCTACAGCGCCCTGAACTCCTTGATCATAGAGAGTAAGCTGAATATTTTATGGGTATGGTCTATGGAGTGATGGCCCACCATAAAACCAACCTGTTCAGGCCCAGTCAAGCAAGACCAGATCCATTCCAAATGCACAGCAAGTATTTTGGCTAAAATTTTAAAGTCCATGTTAATAAAAGGTATAGGAAGATAATCCGATGGGGAAAGTGGGTCTTTTCCTAACTTAGTTAATACAATGATGCAGGGCTGATTAAGAGAAAGTTCTGTTAAGTCATGGTCAAAAAGAAAATAAAAAACTCCACTAAAACTGGAGTTAAAAGTAAAGAAAACGCTCTATAAAAACTGTCTGGGAAACTGGTCCTGGCACCTTTTTGGAAAAAAGAGATGAGATAGCTGCAGTTAATTCTGGTGCTAAAATAGGTCCCCCTAGACTAGACTGTTGGTTCTCTGTGACTTGAAGTAGATTAAGATGATAAAAATACCGCTCAGTCTGGACAGGGTCTACCACGACCTCAGAGGGGGTCGAATATAGAGCCTCATAATAACAACCAAATGCTCTAACTATATTACAAGGCTGCATAATTAGAGAGCCCGTGTTACTCAGCTTCAGCCCATGAACTAATTTGGATTCAGTTAGTTGGAGTAATCAGAGAGCAGTTTTCCAGCTCTTTCACTTTGTTCTAGATACTTATGTTTAGTACAGAATAGGGTTAATTGTGCTTTTTTTATTTAAAAGAGTACAGTATTTAGCTTGTAAAGTATTAAGGGATACCCATGTCGAATCAGACGTGGTGGGAGACAGCCTAGATTCGATATCCCACATCTGGGTTAATAAATCCTGAGCTTTTTTATGTTTTTCTCTTGCCCTTTTAGTAGCAATCCAGATACATCCACCCCGAATGGTGGCCTTAGCCACCCCAAACTATATCAACTGGATTACCTGAAGTCCTATTAGTTGCAAAAAAATTACTAATGAATTGCCGCAATAAATCCACTATTATGTGGTCTTGTAACAATTGTGTGTTTAACTGCCAAATATAATCTTTTTCTGTATTCCCAATGAGACCCAGTGTCAAACTCACAGGGGGATGGTCCGATATGACCAGTTCATGTATATCACAATGCTTCACCCCAGAGAGTTGCGTTTGGGAAAGCAATAAAAAATCTATACAGGAAAAAGAATTGTGAGGGGAAGAATAAAAAGTATAAGTTCCATCTGTTGGATGAAAAACATGCCAAGGATCAGTTACACCCAAGGAATCCATGAACTCTTGGAGTGCTACCTGTGAGGGCAACAGTCCCTTCTGACCTGGGGTGGCTCAATCAAGATCAGATTGAAGGACCAAGTTCCAGTCCCCACCCACTATCATTGGTAAGTGACTGTAAGAAGTCAATAACGTCATTAACTTAAAAAAAAAACAATAAATAGCCTGTTAAAGGACCATAAACTGATCCCAAAATAATTTCTGAGGAGTCTAATCTCCCATGTAAGAAAATATAATACCCATCAGTATCCCACAGTTCTTGAAGTACTTGAAAAGAAAGTCATCTACAGCACTGGATACACACCCCATTTCACTCAGTACTATTCCCTGCTCCATAAACCTATCCCACCCATATCCTGCTAAACAAATTACCCTATCTCTAAGCATATAAGATTCTTCAATGAATTCAATATCAATGCTGAGATGCTGCAAGTGCCACAGAAGGGTGTTCCTCTTCTTAGGTACTTGAGCATCTTTAATATTCCATGATGTGTAAGTATAACATTTATCCACCATGGTCACCTATTTCTCCCTGTTGGAGATTTCACCCCATAGGGAAATAACCAGAATATGGTCACTCCATTCCCTTTTACCCATAAACCCCAATTTCACCCTACCTAAAAATTCCATCCCCAGCATTAATTTAAAAAAAAACCTCCAAAATATTGGAAAACAAGTCCATAACCCATGGCACTAATGCCCAAACTCCTATCTTCATGGCCCATGATAGTGCTCACCAGTCTCCCTCAGTGTTCCCGCCCACCCCTGGAGCCCTTAATGTATATAGAAGATCCCCCTCATTAGTAATCCCCAAAAGATCAGCAGTAATTGAGGAGAAAGAAAAAAAATGGAAGGGAAGAATCAACTTTTCAAGAATGTAAGCATGGAATCAAGCATACAGGTCGAACCCTTCCCATCAATCTAGGAAAAAGAAAAAAAAAGACAATACAATAATGTGAAAAAAAGACAAAACAAAAATGAAAAATTAAAGTAGGTGAGAAGGGAGGGAGGAACCAAGGAAAATGGAGAGAAATAAGAGTAATTACAATAAAAAACAAGTTAATACAATTCATTAAAACACATGAAAGTGTGAAAAAACCTAAATAAGGCAAAACTGAAATAAATACTAGCAAAGTCAAAAGAAAAACTTCTGTATTCTAATAGAGCCCAAGTTATAATTAAAAGCTTCATAAAATCAGAAGCTGTGCCTGCATTTCCTAAAACAACTTTAATCATTGCCTCATCACTAATTGACCTGCCTTTCATAATCTTAGATTGACTAATTAAATGAGGAAAAGGAATAAGTAATTATCCATAATGAACATATAATTATACAAAGTGACAGAAAAAAAGGGACACTAAATGGCAGCATAATAATTGAAAACTGGTGCCAGGCATAACCATTAAACTTAACAGTAACAACATGGTAGACCAGTAATACAGTATATTCTGAGACATTACAATTCCCTCAGCTGAACAAAAGGTCCTAGAAAGCCCAACAGGGGCATAACAATGAAGGTTAAACAGCAAACATTTATTTTAAATATTGATAATTTACTACTGAGCTTTGTTAATGACAGAAAGAAAAAAAGAAAAGGAAACCCCTCCAGGAATCTTCTAGATAGAAGGCTATTAGGCTTGTAATTCTCCCTGTGCACCAATAACTTAAACAGTGAGGGATAAATACCTTAATCCAGTTGTAGGAAAAATAACTAAGAAAATGTAAAGCATATTGGAGAAAAACATATCCAGAGTACAGTTCAGAACACCTTCTCTCATCCAAGTCATAAAATCTGAACCTTGGAGAGCGCAAAACAAGGAGCTCACCATTAATCACCAGTGCATGAAAATCCTGACTGAGAAACTGAAGAGGCTACCAAAAATGCTGTGACCCTCAGGCAAAAACAGTCATGGCATATAAACGAAGATTTGAATTACAAATTAAAATATATCCTGTTCAAAATGCCACGATAGTGCACTGCAGCTCAAGGACTGGTCACTGGATCATCTGTTATAAGCAGCCCCAAAACAATACGGCTGAGTAATACCTTATGTCTAATCAAGTTGTACACATGGGAGGAAAATCATAGTATCATAGTAATGTGTGAGCAGAAAAGGACCATCCTGGCCCATCCGGTCTGCCCATCTTACCCCTCCCCTACTTGTCACCGGTGCACAAGGAGCCTGTCTTCTGTCCTCTAACCAACCCCATATGTCTATCCCACACTCTCTTGAATCTCTCCACCATTTCAACACCTACCACCTCTTCAGGTAATCTGTTTCAGGGTTCAACCACCCTCTCAATGAAATAACACACCCTTACATTACCTTTAAATCTTCCTCCTTCCAATCTTAAAGTATGACCTCTTGTTTTAACTCCAATTCCTTTTAAATAGACTTCCTTCCCTCACTTTATTTATCCCCTTTATGAACTTAAATGTCTCTACCATGTCTCCTCTCTCTTCTAAACTTCAGCAGATACAGATTTATTTCTCTCAATCTTGTCTCATATGGTTTCCCTTGTATACCCTGCACCATCTTTGCTGCCATTCTCTGAACCTTTTCTATTACATCCATGTCCTTTCTTAAATGAGGCCTCCAGAACTGTAGCCCATATTCCAGGTGTAGTCTAACCATGGTTTTAAATAATGGCATCAGCACCTCCCTCTTCCTACTAATTATGCCCCTTCCTATGTATGCCATCATTCTATTAGCTTTGCTAACAGCCTTACTACATTGGTCACTTACCCAGTTGTTTGATATTATAATCCACAGATCCCTTTCCTGTTCTGTTTGCTTTATTTGCTCTCCCCTCAGTGAGTACTTGTCTGTTGATTTTTATGCCCTATATGCATCACTGCACACTTCTTTGTATTGAACTTCAGCTGTCATGTTTCTGACCATTTCTATAGTATACTCAAATCCTTCCTCACGGCCTCAATCCCTCCTTCAGTGTTGACCCTATTCCATAACTTTGCATCATCTGCAAACAGACACATTTTCCCTTCAGTTCTCTCTGATATATCACTAATATATATATGCTAAAAAGGATTGGTCCTAGTACAGACCCTTGAGGATCCCTGCTCGTAACCTTCCTTACCTCAGAATGTACACCATTTACCATCACCCTCGGTCTTCTATCCATCAGCCAGTTTTCCCCCATCTAGTTATTTTCTGTCCCACCCCCAGGCCCTCTGTCTTATTTACAAGCCTGTGGTAAGGGACAGAGTCAAAGGCCTTACTGAGGTCCAGGTAGGCAACATCAACTGCCCCTCCTTGATCAGCCACCTTTGTTACGCCATCAAAAAATTCTGAGAATTGTTTGGCAATATCTCCCACTAGTGAACCTATGTTGCTTTTCATCTAATAGTTTGTTGTCCATTAGCATTTTACCACTCTTTCCTTTATTAGCACCTCCATCACCTTGCCCACCAGTGATGTGATGCTGATGGGTCTGTAATTCCTTATCTCCTCCTTGCAGCCTCCCTTGTGCAGTGGTACTGCATCTGCCATCCTTCAGTCACTCGGAACACACCTTGTATCTAGTGACAAGTTCAATAACTTCACTAAATGTGTTGCCAACTCATCCCTCGACTCCCTAAGAACCCTTGGATGCAAACCATCCGGCCCCATTGCTTTGTCTACTTTTAATTTTCCAAAGTTCTTCCTTAACTCTTTTCTCACTTAATGGGCTTTGATCCACCCCACATTCATCTCCTCCCTTCTTATTTAACTCAAGTCCCTTTCCATCCCCTTCCACTGTGAATACAGAGCAAAAATAACAATTTAAAACCTCAGCTTTCTCAAAATCCCCCTCCACCTTAGTTCCCCCCTCCCCCCTGAAACTTGCAATCCCCTGTCTTGTCCTCCTCTTTTCCCCCACATACTGTGTCTAAAAAAAAGTTTTATCTTCTTGTTTGACATGTTTAGCAATTATCTCTTCTGTTTCTGCTTTTGCTCTCCTATTCAATTTCCTTTCCTGTCTCAATTTCTCCTTATAATTTACTCTATCACACTCTGAGTTTTCTTATATCCTCTCAAAGCTATCCTTCTATCTCTTATTGCCCTTACAACCTCCATATTAAACCACAGAGGCCACCTTCTTTTCTTGTTTTTTCCTTACCCTCCTTATGCATAGTTCAGTTGCTTTTAATAATGCCTCCTTAATGCTTTTCCACAATTCCTCTACATCCTCTATCCAGTCACCACATTTCATTTCCTCCCTGAAAATCTCCCTCATTCTATTAAAGCTCACCCTCCTGAAGTCCAGAAGATTATTTTAAAGAATCCACCATGACTATGCGCTGGGAAGATCCGGAGGCAAAATATGTAACCAAAGCTTTCCCAAAGCATAGGAATCCAAAAAGCTGTGCCAAAACAAACCAACTCAGAAATATCCACCAAAGGAATCAGGTGCACACTTTAAACAAGTCAGGAAATAACTTGGTCAGTTCAGACTTAGCTTGCTCCACGGACTCAAAAGATTTGACCGATTCATCATGGTGCATTTGCAGATGGGCAGGGTATTGCAGTTTAAATTTGATGCCTGCCGCCACCATTTTGGAAATTATAGGTTTAAAAGCGATCCTTCATTGTCTGGTTTTGTAGGGGAGGTCTTGAAACACAGCCACTCTTTTGACCTACCATTGTAGTTGGGGTAGGCTCCGAACCTTAGTTTAAATATGCTGTTTGTCTAGAAAATGAAGCAAGTTGAACAGCAAAGATCTAGGCTTTTCCCCTTCCCCAGACATAGGTCATAGAGCCCTATGAGCCCGCTCCACAATGTACTGGGTGCCCTTGGGGGAAGGACCTGCTATTGTTTCACTCCTTTGACTCCTGACAGTCAGGTCTCTACTGACTGACTAATCTGCTCTACATCTCAGGAGGTAGTCTTTTATACCTGCTTACTGATAATGTCAGCACCACGTGACCTGTCTGACTCACAATTCTCTAAGTAATCACATGCTGGCTGACTCATCCTAAGTAAACACAGGCAGGCTGACTCATCCTAAATGAACATAGACAGGCTGACTCATCTGACGTGAGATCATGATATTTCTTTAGAAAATAGGGTATAGCATGCTCACACACCCAGATTATTACAGCATATCTCTTCCTTTTCCTTAAAATCAATGTTACCCTCTAAACTGGCACAAATCCCCCTATTCAAATGACATCACATTTTATGGTAACAGTATAAAAGAACTGGCTTTTCATCCAACCAAGTGGTTGGCTCTTCAGCTTAGGGACAGCTACAGTATCTCTGTAGCTAACTGCCCCTTTTATCTTCATTCCCCTCCAACTCAGAAGAGGGACTAAAACAACAACAACAACAACAAAACAATGGCGCATGCCATTCAGCTACATTGTAATGGCAGTTCAACAGTGCAGCATTTTTTTTTTCTTTAAACAACAGACTGCTTCTTAGACAGTCTACACTGTCAGTCTATATTTACATCATGCTGTATTTTATTACATTACAGCTACCTGCTGGACCATAAAAATGGGAGGCAAGGGGAGAAAAGAAAGAGAAAAATAGGAAAAACATTCAAGGAAGGTCAAAAGGGTATGTACTGCAGGTGGCCAACTTGACAGTAGAAATGAAGATTTATAGATAGAAATAGAGAAAGGCCTGGCCCGCCGGCACAGCGGTAGTGCTACCACTCATAATGCTGGTGACCTGGGTTCAGGAATGAGCCTGAGAGCCAGAGGGCTAGCTGGGGGGGGAGAGGCTGAGCATCCAGGGGACCACCTGCCTTCTTAGGGGAGGGAGGGGGGCTGCAGCTCAGTGCTTGACTGACCCCAGGAGGAGGCCTGGGGGTACAGCAAGTGTAACCACCCAGTCTCCTGGAGTTACTAGAATCCTATCAGTATTATTGTTAGGAAGGTAGAAAGCAGCTGGTAGGGAGCTCATTAGGGGCTTCTTACATAATGATATCATTGTCTACTCAACTAGCCTGAGGGAAGAATGATTAGGTCTTTCGGAACTCTTGCAGCAGCATAAGCCACACTGTGTAGACAGCTGCTCTGGGGAGGTTAGAATGTTCATTCGGTAGTTGGAGTGAGTTTGTGTCAGCCAGAGCTTGAGTGAGGAGGTGAGAGTGGTAGAAGGACTGCCAGTTGGGCTCTGAGGTGAGGGCCCAGCATTTCTCTCCCTAGTGGAGTGTCATTTCCATCTTCCAGTGAAGTGGTGCAGAACAGTTCTACAGCAGGATTTCCTGATTTCAACTCCCAGTGAAGTGGAAGGAACTGTTTGTTCTCAGTGGACTCAAGGGGCAACCCCCTGAAGGTTCTGTGTGTGTTTCAGCTGCCTTGGAAAGGACTTTGAGAGACTGTTTGATCTGCTACCCAGGAGAATGCCTTTTCTTTTTGTTGTTCCATGCCCAGTGGACAGGACAACCAGTTGTGAGTACTGTTCTAGGAGACAAGATCTCCACATACTTTAGGGGATTTGTAGTCTGGGGTATGTGTGCCCATAGATAAGGCTGTATTGCACCTGTCAGTGCCCCTATTTCACCCAAGAGAGTGAATGTTCTTTTAAACTGTTCACCCAGGAGAGTGCAGTTTATTCTTTGGTCACCCCAGTGAGTGACGTATTTAAAGTGTGGGAGCGCTAGCATTTCAGTGGGAAATGGGGGTTTCAATAATGCAACCCTGAAGAATGGCACATACTGTCGGTTGGGGCCAAGGGTGGGAGGAACGTCATCTAAGTGCTTACAAGGCAGGGCTTCCTGGTTCATATACAGTCAGGTCTCTACTGACTGGCTCATCTGTTTTATATCTCAGGAGGTAGGCTTTTATACCTGCCTAGTGATGATGTCAGCACCATGTGACTTGTCTGACTCACAATTCTCTACATAAACACAGGCAGGCTGACTCATCCTAAATGAACAAAGACAGGCTGATTCATTTGACATGAGATCATGATATTTCTTTAGAAAATAGGGTATAGCATGTTTACACACCTGGATTATTACAGCATCTCTCTTAATTTTCCTTGTAATCAATGTTACCCTCTAAACTGGCACAAGTCCCCCCTATTTAAATGACATCACATTTTATGGTAACAGTATAAAAGAACTGTCTTTTCATTCGATCGCGTGGTCAGCTCTTCAGCTTGGAGACAGTTACAGTATCTCTGTAGCTAGCTGCTCCTTTTATCTTTATTCCCCACCAACTCAGAAGAGGGAATAAAACAACAAAAACAAGCATTTGTCAATGCCGAATGTTGTCTTGCTGACATTGGCATCAGTATTTCCGGAGTTAGATAGATGCATAATAGGAATGGCAGTAAAGTATGGAAGTGACGCCTACCCCGCACCACCCTGCAGAAATTGACAAGCATTGAGGTGTGCCTTTGGGTCTTTGGCCATTACGCTCATGCTCATTTTCACAAACCTTTGGAAAATCAGGCCCTATATCTTTAAGCTACTTTCCATATAAATGAAAGCCACTGCTCAACTAATAGGATCCCTATTTGCTGAGTTGTGGCTTTCATTTTTATCGAAGGTAGCTTAAAGATGCATAGTAATGTTTTGAAAATCTTCCCCAATAGGCATGGATAGCAACGTGGGAAGTGGAAGGTATCGGCTGGCCTGCCGTTCATCCAGAGTTATGATCGCTTTTCTCCCTTACAGGCCAGTATTAAAATTTATAATTTTGCCACAGAGGAACTATTGCTGTGGCAAGGTAACAGGCTATGAAGCCCAAAATTGAAATTAAGAAGGTGAGAAATTTACTTTAAATATATCAAGTAGGGGGTGTAGCTAGCTGCTCCCATCCATTGAACTACAGGCATAACTTTTGAAAACATAACTATAATTGATGGGAGTGGGGGTGTCAGGTTTGGGCTTCAGCCCCAAAGCACAGTGCACTCTCTCGATCTCAATTCTGGTGCTGCAGGGAGCTGCAGTCCTTGCTGGAACCAGGTCTCCAGGAAGCTATTAATGTCAGGATACTCTGCATCTTCGGGGAAACTGAAGAGTCTAAGATTCTTCCTCCTTGCTCTGGCCTCTGCATCTTTCACTCATTCAGTCAGCTCCCACTCCCTCCCTCCCACACAAATATAGCATTACTTTGCTGAGGTAGTCTCCTTCTTCTCAAGGCTCAGTAATATTTTTTTCTGTAGCCATGGTGTGGTTTTCCAGTTTTTTGAGATCATGCTTCATGGCAGATACATTAGAATCAATGTGCTGGAGCATCTTTAAAATCATGACCATACTGCCCCTGCCAGTATTGGAGCCCACATTGGCTAACACCCTTTTCATCCTCAACTCCAGAGCCCATTGTGGCATCTGATGCCGAGGAGGGAGAGATGCTTAGACTACACTGCCTAGTTGAAAATTTCCATATTGTGCAGACTGCATGACCCAATTTTTCCAATTTTGTATTTGGTCTCATATAGTTTTACTGCTCCTGCTGAAATATGGCTATATTTAGTGATCATGAGGCAAGATTAACATGGGTTAATTCAGCTGCGCTAGAGGAGCGCTCGCTCAAGCTGCCATCTTCCTGGAGGGTGGACCTGGGAGTGATATATGTTTCTATTGTAAAATAATGAACTTGACTTATTATAATTATGTTTTCTTTTCCTTTCTTCCAGATTGGCTGATTTGGATCAATCTGGATCTCTGCTTTGACTTGAGAATTTATTTGATCCCCATTTAATTAAAGATTTGTTTCCTATTTGGGAATTATTAGTATTTATATTGATTCACTAAAAGGCATTGGGATCAAGAAGTTAGCTAGTCTTCTCCTCACTATGCTCCTCTGTATAGATACCAGTATCTTGGAATAACTGTAGGGCACATAAACTCTGCTGTTGCCATTACTACTGCACATGTGTTTCTCTTTGTACTTTAGCAGAGATAGTTTTTAAATCACTTCTGCATTTTCTTGGCTGTTCATATTTGCAGTTTTGTGCAGTAAAGAAGAGCACTCTTACCTCATGCCACGCTGGGGACCCAGGTTCAGGAGCAAGCCCGGGGAGCCGAGGGTCGGCCGGTGAGGGGAGGATTGAGTGTCTGTTGGATGGCTCTCCTCTCCTGGTAGGGAGGGAGGGAGGGGGTTCCTCTCCTGAGATGCTAGTGATGCCCAGTGGAGACTGGGCACACTGCAGTCAGTGACTGACAAGCAGGGGGAACATTAGGTGGCTATCTTACGGACGTGTGCAGCAGCGTTCATGTCACGCACTGGACGGCATTGTGCATCCTGTGTTGTGAGGGGGGGACCTAGAAAATGTGGAAAAATCCCTGGCTCCTGGTAGGTGAAGGAGGATCCCAGAGGCCAGCCCCCACGCTCAATGCTGGGTCTTCCAGCCTTCTCCAGTACTCCCTCCCTGACCAGGCCGCTCCACTAGATTCTAGATAGAGCACCAGGCAGGAATCGGCAGTCCGACCCTGAGGGGCTCAGAGCTGGAGGGTTGAGCAGTTGGGTGCAGTGAAGTGGAGATGGACCCATACTGGGCAGGACTGGAGGCTTCCGGTGGGCTGGAGTAAAGCCAGACCAAGCGACGACTCTGGAGAGAGCCCAGGAGCCAGAGAGAGAGAGGGGGGCATACAGAAAGTTCAAAAAAAAAAAAAAGAAACAGAAAAAAAGAAGAGCACTCTTTATATACACTAAAAATGTATTTAAAAACAAGGCAGAAAAGTAAAAGAACATTATATAAACTCCTTTTATTATGTCTTTTAAATTGTGACTATATCTGGGACACTGAGATAAACCAGCTACTCCATGAGAGGAACCATTGCAGAGTCCATGTCTGAGGCTGCTGCACTTTGTGAGTTTTCTGTGAACTTGGCTTGATCCACAAAGGAGGCTAGCATGTGTTCAAATTGAATGTTTTGCTGGTGGCATCATGGGGCACCCCGATGTCACTCAGAAAAAATGGGAGCCACACAGCCTGTATGCAGAGCCCTGCACAGGGGCAGTGGGTGGCCTGGGGACAGTGCTGCACAAAACCCATCTGCTTGCCTCCCTTTCAGCCTCTGCTACTTGTCTATGCTTCTGTTAATGCCCCTTTTTTCCCTCCTACATTGCCCCTAGCTATCCCTTTGTCCTTACCTTTATGTACAACCTTTCTTTGTTATCCCCCCCACTTTCCACCACTCTACATCTTGCTATTTGGTTTCTGCAGTCTGTGGTTGTATTTGGAACAATTACTTGTAATTTCATATTTCCTATTTATAAAGTGTATATGCCTTCTGAATTGTTTCATTTTTGTTGCCTTGTACATTGCTACACGGGCTCGTATATTAAATTATTGTTATCTTTATCTGTTTATATATGTCTCTATTCTGTTCTGTTTTGCTTGTGACAAACCAGGGTCAACCCTGAACATGGGACTGCATTTGTCTCAGTGGACTTACCTGGTTGCCAAAACTCAAATAAATAAATAAATAAATAAGATGTTGGGCATCCAGTTGAGTGCCTGGGTTGGCACTGTAATGGATCCCGTGCTCTGCACAGAGTGGTGGACCAGGGGATATGGCAGTCCTGGTCAGTCCTCCATGGAGTGCCATATCCCCATCTGGATGACAGTTAGGTGAGATAATGTGGCTGTGGACCATACAGTCCTCCCAACCAACAGAGAGGGCTGGGGGCTGGTGGTGTTGGGCCAATCAGGCCCAAGTGAGTGACCCAATGCTGAACAGAGAGTGGTGCATTGGCACCATAGCAGCCCCTCAGACCATGTAGCATCTATCCTCTCTGCAGTCCTTAGGTGTTGTCACTGAGCCCTCCTGGATTGGGCACTGTCTTGCCCCCACCCCCTTGCCTACTCTTGACCTGGCTGGGTGAGTAACTGTGTTCATGGCTGGAGATTGGGTGCAAAGGGGGCATATAGCCAGGGCTTGGAATTTGGGAAGGGGCCTCTGCGCACCACCAGCACACATTGGTACCCCTCCATGGGCATGGATCCCTTTGTGGATCGAGTCCTAAAGCATTACCTTCATATTGCAGCCCTGTGCGTAGTTTTTTGTGTTTCTATCCAATCACTTGTAGCCTTATGATTGGTGGGTTTCTACATCGTTCCTTATTATAGGTGCTTTCAGATGTTGGTACTCACTGAAAATAAGGTTGTAAAAGAAGAGGCCCTGTATCACTGCTGCCTCAGCTACCAAATATGAAAGTAAACTAGCAGCAGAGCAGGCATAGGTATAAATAGACAGTAACTGGAAAAAAAAATACAACAAATAAAATACACCCTAAGTGTAGAAATCAGGCTGTAATGACATTCAGAGGTTCTGGTGACAGACATAAGCCAGCCATGCTTCTCATTTGTGGTTCAAGTTCAAGTTAGGTTTTGTTGATCAACTTATAAAAGTCATTACAATATATCACTGCTTTAAAAACATTACCATTCATCATCATATCATATATACACATTTTTACAATACATTTAAAATATTAAAGCCCATAATATCAGTCTTAGATATTGCACTATTAGATTATTGCACTTTTGAGTTATATTATTGGGTCATGCAAGAGTCCACATTGCCTTAGCTACCTTAATACCCATCCGCAAGTAAACAGAATTCTATGGGATTCTGGTCTGGTTGCCTACATTTCCCATAGTGGATTTAGTCTGTATTTCCTTCTCCCTAATTGGATTAATGGCTCTTAAACTTAAAAATCAGATAGACCATTACATGACCCTTATCAGTTCAGTTTGTTGTTACTGATGAACTTATAAAAGTCATTACAAAAAGACATTACAATGTATATTTTGCTTATTAGAAGACATTACAGTATTCCACATCATATACATGTCTTCTTTAAAATTCCTTCAAATATACATAAAAACAGAAAAAAGGGTTCTATCAATTCATAGTATTTGTATTGTCATACGCTATTACAACAATTTCTCCTGCACCATATGTCATTTCTTTCCCTCTGTTATCTATAAGAGGGAGGCCACAGGGTTCCACTCTTGCTTATTATCACTTGTGGTTGATAAATGCTATTAGAACCCCTCAATGCTATTGCAGCCTTATTATGTACACTTGGGTGCACTATTAGCCTCTGGATAAACAACAGGCATTTGCAGTCGTATTGCTGATGAGTTCCTACATCATTTCTTATTATTGGCTAATTCTACTACAGGTTGAGCTCATCAGTAGTAAGGCTGATTTCCAATGTCACTGCTGCCTTGCATACTAAAAGGGAAAGTAAAATGCCACTGGCTGTCAGCAGCACCGGTATAGTCACTGCTGAACTAGTAATGGAAAAAAAATTATAGCAAACATTTATTTTATTTAGTTTTTGGTTACCAGGTGGGTACACTAGATAAAGAAATGCCTATTTTCAGGTATTAACCAGGAGAGTATAAAAGAAGAATACAATAAATTAGGAATTCCAGGTAAAGTAAGGCAGGTTAAATTGCGGGTACAGTAATAAGCTTTATGGAAACAAGTTACAGTACAATAATAACAAACACAAGTAGGCACCCTGCAACTTGATAGACACAAATTGTGATTTGATACACACAAACTGCAATTTCCCAACCTGGTGAGACAGCAGATACAACAATAGGCAATAAGTGATAGGCAGTAACAAATAACAGTATAAAACCCAATAAAATGTAGAACTAAGACTGTAATGGCATATCAGAGTTTTAGTAGTAGTAGCAGTGGTAGTGGATTTTATTTCTTTTGGGTGCTCTTCCCAGAAGGCTCAGGCTTTTGTTGACAAATAGTTCATAAATATTCCCAGAACCCCTCAACACCATTACAGCATTGTTATGCAACCTGTGCTCCGGCCAAGTGCAGATCTGAACCCCCCTAACTCATGCCACAGACAAGGCAACAGGCCACAAGTTGTCAAAACAATAGGCATCACCCCTAGCTATGAGATCAACACCTGGCTTGGCAGTCTAAAAGAGTCAGGGGTTTAGGGTACAAAATAACATTTATATTTACTCCAGGTTCTTGGAGAGAGGTGCCAGGACTACGCTAGGTCTAACTTCTGAAGGAGGCCTCAAAACAATTCACACTGAAGCATTAAGACAATGTCCACAACTGAAAACTGGGATTGTACAGTAGGGTTTTATTCTGACAACAAGTTGGAACCTGCAGAATGAGGTGGTCCCCCAGGTTTTGTACTCTAAACACAGGAGCAAGAATTTTTCTTCTAGGAACAACAACTGTTTGGGCAACATTAGAACAACTTTTTCTTCACATACATTTCAAACTGTCCATCCCTCTGTACTAGGAATCTCTGGACTTTACTTTCCAAAACAAATGTAAACTGTGGTAGTTGCCACACACTTTAAAAACATTTCCCCTGATGTGATGACATCCGTTAACATGCCCAGTTTAACCTGATGTCTGTACGTGAACCAGTTAGCCATGACTGAGGAATCGAACTGGGGTTATGCCCAACTCTACCCCGTGCCCAGTCTCTGCCATTCCTTCTGGGTTACACCAACATGGATCCTCCATTTCTCCTTGAAATGTTAAAGGACCCCCAAAACTTTAAACTTGAAACATTCATGCACTTATTTGTGATGAAATGGGACACTCAGCACATTTTTCTGGTAAAACAGGGGCCCTGACAGGTGCACTCTAGCCTTATCTCTGGGTACATACACCTCAGACCAACCCTTAAGAAAAGTCCCATGAATCTGTACTCACAGTTTGTTTGTTCTTTTAACACAGACATGGAAAACTTGGAGGAAAACATCCTCTTCCCTTCACAGGTAGCTTTGTCATAGCTGCAACACAGTCACCGTTCCTTCTGGGCAGCTGAAATTCTTCAGGGGCTTCAGGTGATTGCCCCTTGGATCCCACTGAAACACAGTCCAAACCACAATTCTGTGGAAAATTATCCACTGGGGTCCTGCAGGTGAACGGTCTCCACCACTTACTCTGGTTCTTGCTGGTCTCACACACTAGGGTGAGAAACTGCCAGGGTTCTTCATCTAGTCTCCTACCAGGAGACTGGCAGGCACTCTCACACTCTGAGCCCTGCTGCTGCTCAGCGTTCCTCTTCTATCTACTGCTGACCACAGACTACTGCACTACTGTCCACTGCTGCAATAATTCTAAACGACATAATCCTTTCTCTGTCCAGCCTAGCTGAGTAAACAATGATGTCATATGTAAAGAACTCCTAATAAGCTCCTTACACAGTTGTCCACTACTTTCCTAGGGCTATCCTGATGGGATTCCAGTAATCCCAGGGAACTGGATGGTTACACTCACCACCAACAGATGAAGCTTGCCGTCCACAGCAAGCATTGTTGTCTGTAACGGAGGCCCTCGAAACCTCTGGGTGCCCTATGGGGAGAGTTGGCCAGGCTCACCCCTACCTAGGCAGGCTGCACCAGAGAACAGAGGCCTGCTGAAGCATCTCAGCTTCACCTAACAACTATCTTGGTACTTTCAGTGGCTCCAAGAGACTGCATGACACATGCCCTGACATAACAGCACTGAAGGCCCATACTCAAGTTAAGACCTCCAGCCTGTCTATCCTCCTAACTCTCTGGGGAAAAGCTATCTGATCTCTGCTACCTACTTGGGAAACCTGTATCCCTACACTTTTCTCAATTCAAAGCTATAGACTGCTTTAGACACATACATATGGCATTGCTATGCATTTCCCAAACCCCGCAACTACATACTCTAAACATGAAATGCAGAAAAATGGTTAACATGCCCTGGTTAAACAGTTCTACTGTTCACATTACTACAAAAGAGAACTCTGATAGAAACATAGAATTTGATGGCAGATAAGGACTGCTTGGCTCACCCAGTCTGCCCATTTCCCTACCTATTGGATAAGCTGCAGATCCTAGTTAACCAGCAGCCTACTTCTTCCTACCCCCAACCCCTAGAATTGCCTTATGACTGTCCCATGCATGCTTGAATTCCACCACTGTTTTTGACTCCACAACCTCCGCCATTCCATGCATTCACAACCCTCTCTGTGAAAAAATACTTCCTTAAATTACCTCTGAGCCACCCCCCTCTATCTTCAAATTGTGCCCCTTGTTCTTACACACCTCTTTTTTTGAAAGATGCTACCCTCTTGGACTTTGTTGATTCCCTTGAGGTACTTGAAAGTTTCTATCATGTCCCCCTCTCCCTCCTTTCCTCAAGGCTATACATATTAAGCTCCTTTAGTCTCTCTTCATATGTCTTCTGGTGCAGACCCTGCACCATTATCCCCCCAGCCCTCCTTACTGCCCTCTCACATTGCTTGCCCACCTTTAGGTCATCTGATATGACTACCCCCAGGTCCCTTTCCATTTTTGTTGATGAACCCTAAACATCTTCTTCTTGTCCTCTTTTCTTCTTTCAGGAACACCTGCAAAAGAAAACATTTCAAAAACACATCCTGCAAGTAAACATAGTGACCAAAACCTCTCACCAGCAGGTACTATCCAGTCCCAAAAATATTTTAAAGGGTTTCTACAAAAGGCAGTATAAAACCATAAAAGAAACACATCTACAATAACATTTGATGGGGGTGTCCCTACAAAGTCTGTACTCTAAGGGAGAATGTCCTGAATGCACAAGGCACTCCATGCAAGAAGAGCCTCTATAGGCCAAAGCCTATGAAAACTGTTCTTTGACAGGCTCAAGGCCTGCTAACACTGCAGTCCAGATACCAAGAGTGTCTCTTTAGGACCAACAGTTCCATGCACATCTTCACTTGGGTAGCACATTTAATAAACTTAAAAAGTCAAAGAGGTAAATACACACCTTACCAGACTCAAGGCGCAGGTAGACAATCTGGATCACCTCTCTGGATCTGGGCTGGCAAAAATCTTCAGAGCAGCTCTTCCGTGCCACCTGCTGGACCTGGATGCCACTGGACATGAGCTGGATGCTGCTGGACATGACCTGGACGCTGCTAGACACGACCTGGATCTTCCAGTAAAGTTGCACCCGCATGGGTCTATGCCATTTCGGAAGGTCGGAGACATGCATCATCCGCTGCTTCCTCTTTGCTGCAGCTACTTGGCACACATGACTGGAGGAGTGGCACTCAGGGATAGTACCACTCAGGATGGGGGGCACAGACAATTTCCCCATCTGGCCAAGTTGTTCTCTGGTTATGCACTGTTTCTTGACCAGTCTTATTTACTCCGACAGAGTCTATGTAGAGAGTTCTGCCAAGCTTCCAAAACTGCAGCCTCTTATAACACAATTTGATTTTTACAAACATGTTCACTCTGGGCTTGACATTAGCACTTGCTTCTTCCCATGGTCATGTAGTTCTGGTTGCTTCAATTGCATCCCATATTTGCCTTGGAAAAAATGGATAGGTCTGTCTATACTTGGCCTCACCCCTGCATCTAACTAGATGTTCCTCCTTGCTGCTTTTGAGCAGGCTCAAACCCATGGCCTGGCTGGGGGATGGCCAGACCTGGTCAAGCCAGCTAGTGATGGTCAGGACATGGAAAAAGCAGTCAATCCCTGTCATTTCTATGACTTCTGAGCCCCGAACAACCTCTTGTGTCTCACTTGCAGTTGGGGCCACTGACAGACCAGTTTCACTGTCAGTCACCTTACCAACTTGCTCCAGCTCTTCTTGCTCTACAGTTTCTGCCCAGGAACTGATAGCTGGTTTAGTCTCAGACACAGTCCATTGCTCACTGCCTTCTGAGGTAGTTGCCTCCCATTGCAGAGCATCTTCCAACTCGTCCTCTCCAATGAGGTTCGGACTTGAGCCTTCTACTCACAGATTGACAGACTCAGTCTCTGAGGTGTCTCTTTCCACCTTTTCTGGTGTGGAAAAGACCATTTCTTCCTGCCCTTGCAAGTTACTCTGACCTGCACCTTTGGAAAACTATTTAAATAGTTCTTCAGGTTCTGATTTACTATAAGCCTTTTGCTGCACTGCGCAGATCGGACCCTCTACCAGTGTCCATGTAGGGGCTAAACAAATTGCCTTTGCTTTAGCTTGCACGACGCCACCTTCCTTGCACATACCACACTGCCTTCTGCAGTCCTTGCAGTGCGTTATCAATAGGATGCCCCCTTCCTGGCCTCAGGCAAACCACACAGACATTTGCTGGGAAATTTGGGAGAGCTACATCGGCTGGGGCTCCTTCACAATTATACATTCGCTCATATTCAGCAAGCTGACTTTACTGTTGCGTGACCCACATTCTAACATGGAGGGAGTGACCCATTTGGTGACCTGCCATTTTCTGAAAAACAAACACACAAGTCCCAATTACTGCTCTGCGCTTTGCATTTAGTACTGGTTCTGACTTGGTACACTGCAAAAGTTCATTTGCTCTCTCACTGCTGAAACATGCCTGACTTTGCACTCTGTTTTAAAACACACATTTTCTTTGCATCTTTGCCGAAACGGTGGTCTGACTTGCATTTGGTTTCACACATTTGCACACATTTTCTAAAACTGTTGCCTGACTTTGCAATTAGTTTCACACAGTTGCACACATTTTGATGATGTTTTGCCACTGTTGCACCCTTTGCCCAACATGGCACCTGTTATTTTGTTTACTTTCATTTGGGCTATGCCCAAACATGGCCACCGACAACTTTTCGGCATCATACATACTTTGCTTTAACTTGCATTGGCTCTCTGTCAGAACGTTTTACCTTTCCTTATGCACAGCCTTGCAGTTTTCACATTCAGTACAAATTCAGCACAGTCCTGTACTCTTTGTTACTTTCTAGAACTCTGTTTAGCACTACCTATGGTTAGACTTTTGCATTGTTTTGCTTGCTACCGGCTACAGATGCTACAACTTAGTCCATTTACATTCAACATTTTTTGCTTTGCTCATTCCTTGCTATACTCAAGCTCTGATCTATGCATTGTACATAGTTCTTTATTATTTGGCATGTACTCACTCCAAAAAGTAGCTGGTACCCTCCGAGGATTGTGTTGCAGCCTTGCTGCCAATTTGAGGGTTTTTTAGGTCTGTCGGGCTGTCCAGCCCATGGCTCGGTACTACATGCACTGTGATCGTTGCCTTAGTGGTCAGAAGTCAGGAGAAGCCCGAATTTAACTATAAAAGTCGAAAAAACAAAGTGTACAAGATTTCTCTCCTTCACGATGGCTTTCTACTGCTTGCACTGCTCACACGCTCCATGCTCTCCTTCTCGAGTACTCCTCTGGCACCGAGACTCAGGCAATGGGCGGGACTTGATTGTGCTTGACCAATCACACAACGCCATGCAAATGAGCTCTCTCTCTGTCTTGTTCACTCTCCTTCACGATGATCATCGAGCAGGCAAATTTAAACTGCAAACTGTAACTTTTTTCCACGACTTGAAATTTCAATGGCAAGAGTGCTATTTAGGCAATTCAGCACATTTTTGAGTACATTTCCTCTAGTGACTCCCCCAGTTTACATCCCAGACACTTGAAACTTTCAGGACACTTAGGCAATAACATTCATAAAGTCCACAACAAGTTTTAAACTTGAAATCTTTACTTTTTAAATAGCTTTAAACACTTTGCATAGCAGGGGTACACATTGCTAAGTTCAACAGTCTTTAAACATTTTGCATTGCAGCTTTTCTAACACACATTTAGCATATGTTTCCTCAGAAAACATAGGCAGCAAAGTCCTCTTGGATGGCACTTTACTGGGCACAAATTTACTTGTCCTTGGCAATGATTTCTGTCATGTGGGCACTGTCAACAGACAGAAAGAACCCAGACATACCCTCAACATTATCCTCTCCCCCACGATCTTTGGATGAGCCCCCAACTTTGCAACCCATGCCCTGCCAAGCACAGACCAGGACCCCACTAACTCATGCCACAGACAAGGCAACAGGCCACAAGCTGGCAGAACAGTAGGCATCACTCCTAGCTCTGAGAAGAATACCTGGCTCAGCAGTCTAATGGGGTCGGGGTTTCAGGTACAAAATAACATTTATATTTACTCCAGGTTCTGGAAGATAGGTGCCAGGACTACACTAGGTCTAACTTCTGAAGGGGGGCCCCATAACAATTTACACTGGAAGCATTAAGGCAATGTTCACTTCTGAAAATTGGGATTGTATAGTATGGCTTTATTCTGACAAGAAGTTGGAACAGGCAGAATGGGGTAATCCCTAGGTTTTGTACTGTAAACACAGGAGCGAGACTTGTCCTTCTCAGAATAACTGTTTGGGTGACATTAGAACAACTTTTTCCTCACACACATTTCAAGCTGTCCATCCCTCTGTACTAGAAATCTCTTGACTTTATTTTCCAAAACAAGTGTAAACTGTGGTAGCTGCCACACACTTTAAAAACAGTTCCCCTGGAGCAATGACATTTGTTAAAATGCCCAGTTAAGCCTGGTGCCCATACATGAACCAGTTAGCCATGACTGAAGAATCGAACTGGGGTTATGCCCAACACTACCCCATGCCCAGTCTCTGCCGTACCTTCTGGGTTACACCAAGATGGATCCTCCATTTCCCCTTGAAATGCTAAATAACTCCCAAAACTTTAAACTTCAAACTTGAAATATTCATGCACTTATCTGTGGTGAAACAGGACACTCAGCACATTTTTGTGGTGAAACAGGGGCCCTGAAAGGTGCACTCTAGCCTTATCTCTGGGCACATACAGCTCAGACCAGCCCTAAGAACAGTCCCATGAATCTGTACTCACAGTTTGTTTGTCCTTTTAATACAGACATGGAAAACTTGAAGGAAAACATCCTCTTCCCTTCACAAGTAGCTTTGTCATAGCTTCAAGACAGATACCCTTCCTTCTGGGCAGCTGAAACTCTTCAGGACCTTCAGGGGATTGTCCCTTGGATCTCACTGAAACATAGTCCAAACCACAATTTTGTGGAAAATAACCCACTGCGTTCCTGTGGACAAAGGGTCTCTACCACTTCTTCTGGTTCTTGCTGGTGTCACACACTAGGGTGAGAAACTGCCAGGGTCTTTCACCCAGTCTCCTACCAGGCACTCTCGCACTCTGAGCCCTGCTGCTGCTCAGAACACCTCTTCACTTTACTGCTGACTACAGACTACTTCACTACTGTCTCAACATTCTGAATCTCCCCCAGAGCAGCTGATTCCAAAGTGGTTTATGCTGCTGTGAGAATTCTAAATGACAAAATCCATTCTCTGCTCAGCGTAGCTGAGTAAACAATGATATCATATGTAAAGAGCTTCTAATAAGCTCCTTACACAGCTGCCCACTACCTTTCTTGGACTAACCTGATGGGATTCTAGTGCTGCAACCACAGGGGACTGGGTGGTTACAAATATGTTCATTTGGCTGTACCTTACTGCTTATACTATCAGTGGAATAATGTATTTCAAGGTGTGTAATGTGCTACAATGTATAGGAAAAGGAACAAAAAATGGTTAGAATCCATCTATTCTAAACCCGAATATTCCTCTCACAAATGTGCCACCAGGTTGCTTTGCTTACCTGGGGATGTCATCCTCTTTGTTCTACCCACCTGACCACATTATCTGTATATGTACTGTTTTTGACTATGGTAACATTGTTTACAGTGCGGCTTCCAAGTCAGCTGGCCAGACTAGATCCCCTCATTTACTCTGCCATTTTGCCCTGGACTGTCTCCTTTAGACCCACCATTGCTCCCGCTACTCCTCTCTCCCCCAACCCCCTTGATACCAGAGGTCTCTCCCACTGCACTGCCTTTATCTCAAAATTCTGGCTTGGCTCCCTCCACCCTACATTGCCTACCCCCTTTTATTTCCCTCTGACCCCACATACTCCTTTTATAACATTGAGCCTCACTCGCTCTCTCCCTGCTTCACAGGAAATGTTCTGTACACCAAGTTGCATTCCCTTCTGTTTCCCTAAGCTTTAGTCTTCCCTACCTCTTGCTGTCTGCTCCACCTCATCCCTCTTTTCTCTAAAATCCCTCCTTTGTGACTTCTGTACTCATATCTATAATTGCCCTTGACTTCATAGAGCCCCCCTGTCTCCAGCCCCTTCTAATAGCACCCTTCTTAAGCTGAGTTGTGCACATTATCTGTGTATAACTCAACACCTTGTATAAAAAAATACCCTGTATAAAAAAAATAAATTTTAACTAAATAACTAACTAACTTTAATTGTAGTGCTGAATCTATTAATTAATGTATATGTTATGGTTATGGCTTCTGTAAGTTGACTCTGTATCTATATTTCCTTTTTGCACAGCAACTGTATCTTGCCATGTATTTTATTTTGTTTCACCTTATTGTAAAAGTTGTATTGTTCTCTCCTTCCACTCCCCCAGAACACATCTGAAAACAAATTTTGGTCAGATCCACCACGGCTGCATAATGAAGTTAGTGAGTTTGTATGAAATTGTTAAGGAGGTATGGGAAAACAACACAGTGATTTGTAATTAGTAAGATTTGTTTTGGTTTCTGTTCTAAGGAAGGTATACATATTATTAAGAAAATATATGGAGGTGTACATTTTAATGTAAAGAATCAGAAGCTTACAAAAGAACCCCAGAGCAAATGCCACTGATGTATATGTTATCCCAGATGATATATGGAGGTGTACATTTTAATGTAAAGAATCAGAAGCTTACAAAAGAACCCCAGAGCAAATGCCACTGATGTATATGTTATCCCAGATGATATTGGTCAGACAGACACATTTTAAAGAAAACAAAATTGCACATATCCCAATAATGCAAAGCATCAAGGGAAACATATGCAAATCCCCATGATGATACAGAAGGTGGCAGTACATGAAAAAGTAATGGCTGGCATATATTCAGCCTTGGGATTATTTACACATTTGTTTTTTGGTTTTTTTTAAGAGAAACAGAGTTTTTGTCCATGAGGTGATGTAAGTTATATTTAAGCAATGTGTTGGTGTCAGGAAGTCAGGTGTAATGATGATGGACTGTTAGAGAAAATGTGATATTAACTTTCAGAGGGTGACACTTTTGATAAGGGCAAGGTAGTTATGCATGTGATAATGGGAATATTGGGAAAGTATGAGGTCTATGCAGAAGTGAAGTACAAATATGCACAGTTTCATAAGTATGTGCTCAGAGTGCAGGCACGTGTGATATGCAGGTTTGTTTTAGAAATAGGTAAAAATAGCGATACATACAATTAATAGAAAGACAGATAATTACATAGACATATAGACAGAGAGCGAGAGACACAGACAGACAAGCAGAATAGGAATGGCAATGAAGCGTTGAAGTGACACCAACCCCACCCCACAGAAATGGACAGGCACTGGGGTGTGCCTTTGGGTCATTGGCCATAACACTCGCACCATTTCACCTCACCCTACCCTGCAGACACAGACAAGAGTCGAGGTGTGCCTTGGGGGTTTTAAACTTTACACTCACCTCATTCTATACAGAAATATGCTGAAATGGGTACAGCATAAGAGAATGGAGTTAACTTTGGAGCTGAAGAGTTAAAGGCACACCTTGATACCTGTCACTGGCTGCAGGGTGGGGGTTGGGGTGGAAAGGCATGAGCATTACTGTTGACAATCCAAGTCACACCCCGATGCCTGTCAGTCCCTACAGTGTAGGGTGTTATGGTCAGAAACCCTAATGCCCTGGGTGTTTCTTGGTATTTTCACTCCAAGTTTTCAGCATGGGTTTTTTGTGACCCCACCACATGAACAGTGACCCTATCAGTTCATTAGCTGAAAGGAGATTTTGCACAGTGACTGTGCCATTTGGCACCACAGGTGCAAAAACACATTTTGAACAGGATGTAAAAAATGACAGCTATACATTTCTTGCTTCAGTAACTGCACAGCACATCTGTTTCATGACCTGTTTATTGACATTTTATATCTGCTATGCAATGTACTGCTGCTATAGCTGTATGGCTGAAAGAGACCTGGGGGTGGTGGTGGATGTCAAGATGAACAACTCAAAGACTTGTAGGAGGGCAGCGGCTAAGTCCATGATGCTAGGATGCATCACTAGGCGGATCACTCCAGAAGGAGGGAAGTGATACTCCCTTTGTATAACTGCTAGGTGAGGCCACACCTTGAGTATTGCATGCAGGTTTAAAGGCCACACTTAAAGAGGTACATTGAACTCCTGGAGAGGGTCCAGAGAAAGGCAATCAAAATTATCTGGGGCTTGGGAGAAAAGACCTAAGGGGAGCGGCTCAAAGAGCTGAATATATATACGTTGGAAGAGAGAAAGGATGGGGGAACATGATAGAGGTCTACAAGTACATTAAGGGGGTAAACAGGGACGGCAAAGTCATGGTGCTCTGAAGGAAAGAAGGGGGAAACTAGAGTGCATGGGTGGAAGCTGGAGGGGGGATATTCAGGGGAGAAAGGAGGAGATGCTACATCAGTGAGAGGGTGGTAGAACCATAGAATGCACTGCCTGGGGGACTGGTGGGGGCAGAGACTGTGGAGAGGTTCAAGAGAGGGTGGGACAGGTACAGGGGAAGGGTTGCAGAAGCAAAGTCCAATGAAGTGGAAGTACCCTGGACTGGGAATGGAGAAGCCCAAGAGGGTGGGGGGGTGCAGCAAGGTCAGCTCCCAGGGTGGGGACTGATCAAATGAGCAGACACAAAAGCCCACTATTCCTATTCTGCTGGTATTTTTGTATGGTAGTATGTTGGTATGCTTACTATACCAACATCATGAACCATAAAATAGATGACTGCCATAACTAGGGAGGTAGTACAGTACAGTAGTTTAAGGCTCTTAAAGGAGTAGTTCACCCAGAATTTGCAAAAAACATATGTTATGCAGAGTGTTTTGATATGTATGTTAAATCCTAGTATGTCCTTCCCTCTGTCTGCTATTAGATGTTTTTGCTAAATTAGCCTGCTAGCTGTATGGTAGTTTTACGACCCTGGAGATCTCCATCACAATCAGGTTTATTGGCTTTCTTTTTCCTATGATGCACCCTGTCTCATGTGACAGTGATGTAGCCAGGCCCTTAGATTTAGCATGTGCACAGAAAACAGCTGCTAAATAGCTGTAATTCATTATTTGTTTTTTTGGTGTGTGTCAGGTCTAGCTAGCAGTAGTAGGTGTTTTCATTTTAAAATGTTATTTTATCAAACTACGCACAACAATAAAAAGCATAGAAATTGCCCCAGATTATCAATGCAATAATTAGTAAAGACTGTAGCTGTTTTCTTACAGAGCATCTACTCAGCTCTCAAGTATTTGCTAAACCATAAATGTAGGTATCATCATTCTACTAGAAGGAACTAGGAGTTAGGGCTGATTTTGCTCTGTGACATGACTTTCATTTATTTTTTGTTTGTTTTTTGTTTCAAATGTGAAGTGTCTTTTTAATAAAGTATAAAAATATGTATATGTGAGTTATTTCATTTGGAGAATATTTGTTTTATTATTTGAAAAAGTTTGATACACTAAATATGTAGTGCAGAGAACCATTGTAAAATTGAATCAAATGTGTAGCTGGAATACTCACTGTCATCCTGTTGCTTCCATGCCATACCATAGGCAGGAGCAAAGCTGACTTTAAAGTATTTTGCTGTTTCTAGGCTGTAGCTTCTTACCATACACTTCATTTGCAAAAAATAAAAAAAATGATCTTGTCACAGACCACAATCAGCACTAACTACTAACAGAATGCTGATACCTACATTTGCAATTTAGAAAATACTTGAAATCTAACTGAGTGGGGTTTCTGTAAGAAAACAGCTAGAGTCTGTTAATTATAGCATTTTATAGCACTGATGATCTGGGCAGTTTCTGTGCTTTTATTGTTGTGTATAGTTTGATAAAATTGAAAAATGTAAAATTAAAATACTCCTGCTAGCTAGCCCTGATGCACATAGAAAACAAACACAGTGAATTAATGCTTTTTAGTAGCTGTTTTACAGAAACCTCAGTTAGCTTTCTCCCTGGATAAGAACACAAAGCTCTGCTGTTGTGAATTGATTTTAAACTGATTTCAAAGTAGCGCACATGCTAAATCTAAGGGCCTGGCTACATCATTGTCACATGAGACAGGGTGCATCATAAGAGAAAGAACGCCAATAAACCTATTTGTGATGGAGATCCCCAGGGGTCGTAAAACTACCATACAGCTAGCAGGCTAATTAAGGAAGAACTCCTAATAGCAGATAGAGGGAAGGACACATTAGGACAAGAAAGCCAATAAACCTGATTGTGATAGAGATCCCCAGGGCCGTAAAACTACCATACAGCTAGCAGGCTAATTTAGGAAAAACTCCCAATAGCAGACAGAGGGAAGGACACACTAGGACTTAACATACATATCAAAAAATTCTGCATAACATATGTTTTTTTGCAAATTCTGGGTGAACTACTCCTTTAATTGCAAATCTGGAGATCTGAGTTTGAATCCCACAGCCCCCACAAACAAAAAATAATTAAACTTTTCTTTCAGAGCTAATTAGCACTAACTGCTTATAGAATGCTGATACCTACATTTACAGCTTAGCAAATACTTGAAATCTAACTAAGTGGGGTTTCTGTAAGAAAACAGCTAGAGTTTGTATTAATTATAGCATTGATGATCTGGGCAGTTTCTGTGCTTTTATGGTTGTGTATAGTTTGATAAAATTAAAAGTTTTAAAATTGAAAATCTCCTGCTAGCTAGACCTGACACATACACAGAAAATAAAAATAGTGAATTAGAGCTATTTAGTAGCTGTTGTCTTACAGAAACCCCAGTTAGCAAGCTGTCCCCTGGACTGAGAAGGGAGAAGCCTGAGAGGGCGGGGGGCAGCAAGGTCAGCTCCCAGAGTGGGGACTGACCAAAGGAGCAGACCCAAAAGCCGACTAGGCCTATTCTGCTGGCATGTTTGTATGTTAGTATGCTTACTACACCAACATCATGAACCATAAATCAGATGACTGTCATAACTAGGGAATATAGCACAGTGGTTTAAGGCTCTTCTCTGCAAATCTGGAGATCTAGGTGTGAATCCCACAGCCACCACACAAAATGTGGAGTGTCTTTTTAAGAAAGTATAAAATACTGTGAAATGATTTTAAAGCAGTGCACATGCTAAATTCTACTGCCACATTCAAAACATCATACTCTACCTACTTACCACATATAAACTCAACTATATTAAAAAAATAATTCTAGGTACTTTTTTTTTTTATCAGGTGAGACACACTAAGCTGAAAGCTTGTTTACAGGTGTGACCTGGGAGCACAAGGAAGTTAAGTGATTAGCACAGGGTCACACAGTATGCAGGTGGGGGCTGTGGGAGTCAAACCCAGGTCTCCAGGTCTGTAGCTCAGAGCCTTAAACCACTGCCTACTTAACCATTTACAACACGGTTACACTTATATATAATACATACTTCTCAAACTTGAAAGAAAAAATACACTTTATCATCAAAGTTTGTATTTACCAAGTACTGTGCCCACGTTTAAAATAATTTGAACTCCCCAAAAAATGTGCCCTGACATGAAACTGCATGTTTAACTGTAAAGACAATGACAAATTGTATTTCTTTTTTGTTAATATATATCTTTATTGTTTTTTACATGTTCCAAGGTGGGGGGGGGACAGGGGGGGAGGCAGTCACATTTTACAATTTAATACATTTTACAGTCTTATACATGCCTTGGTCAATAAATATACATCACTTCCTTATACAGTCTGTACTAAGTTAATGAAAATTGGGAGAGCAAAGAGAAAAGAGGAAAAAAAAAAAGGAAGCCCAGTTCTGATAAATATGATTTATCTATATCCATCATTGCAGACTAGCAGGTTCTTATCACTTTCCTATCGGGTTCGGATACATAGAAGCTAGTATACCCATTCCAGAGGCCTATGTTTCCAGATCTCACTCATCCCTACTTACAAGCCCTCAGCTCATTCCAAGCCACCTCTCCATTTCCTACTTCTCAAGTCCTTCGGGTCTCTCAGATGGGGGGGTGGTGTTCCCTAGGGGACAAAACTGGGATCCTTTGTCATTATGTACATTATCTACCTCATCCATTTTAATATGCCCAGGGCTGTGGAGTTATTCAAGAAGAAGGAGATCTTCTCTGACTTATATATTTGTGTTACTATTTCCCTCCACTCATCTGTTATTGGCACCTTGGGTGTGAGCCAGTGTCTAGATATGACCTTTTTTGCAGCCAGAAGTGTTACGCCCAATATATATTGCAGGTGGCTGCCCCTTAAATCCTGGGGGAAAATGTGCAAAATGAATAGTTCTGGTGATAGTATGATTGTGCTTCCCATTAGCTCAGATAATTCTGCCTGAAGCGAAGCCAGAAAGGGCTGTAAGATGGGGCAGGACCAAAATACATGGGTGTGGTGTGCTTGTGGTTCTCCACACAGGCGTAACACTCTGCTCTCCTGAGACTGTGTAATGACTAGTTATTGTGGGTGTCTTGAAAATACCTCGTCAGCAACTGCCAAGCAAAAAGCCGCCAGTTCTGTGGAAGTTTGGATATCAAGAGACAACTTCTCTCCCATTGTTGTGATGCAATCTCCTGTTCTATCTCTCGGTTCTACTTTGCCAGTGTCTCCAGAGAATTTACTCCTAGGGATTCATTTAATGCTTTATAAGTTTTGGAGATAATATGTGAGGTATCCGGCATTAGTAGAAAACTTAACATGAATCTTATTAAGGGAAGGAAATCTTCGGGCTCTCTCGCTTCAACTGGGAGGGAGCAAAAAAAATGCCTTAATTGTAGGTACCGACAAATTGTATTTCTAAATGCATTACTAACACCAATGCTTCATGATTAAAACAATTTCAACCCTTTCCCCCCATGACAGATTGCATTCTGGGAAGATTGCCTTGGACAAGATGCTATAAAAAACATGAAAAACAGGTTTAATGGAGTGACTGCTGACATCCTGTTTCTAGTGTCCATGATAAAATAAAAAAAAATAGTTAAGATTGTTTTAATGTCAGCTCTGACCAGAATAGCTTTTAAAATCACCAATTGTTTTCTTGTTCAGTGTTTTCTAATACATCTCAAACTTAAAAGAAAAAACACACTTTATCATCAACTTCTGTGTTCACCTAGTACTGAGCCCATGATTAAAATAATTTTAATCCTCTCCCCCCAAAAATGTGCCCTGACATGAAACTGCATGTTTAACTATAAAGACAATTAAAAAATGTGTTTCTAAATGCATTACTAACACTAATGCTTTCAAAGTTTTGAAACTACTAAAGACAAATTATATATAAACTATACATATATAAAATGTTTAAGAAAAACATGTGGCTCTTACTATAATTTAGAATGTGTGTCTAGGTCTCCTTCTGAGGCCCCAGGTGGCTCTGATAATCATTTGTTCCAAAGGATTTTTAAGTCAGTTTGAAGGCATTAGATATCTTCTGTTCTGCTAATCTTTGATAAAGGCATTACCTGTCATCTGTTCTCCACTGCACAGGCATGTCTGTTGGTTGATAAGGTCCCAGACTAGTGTGTCTTGTTACAGCATGATAGAGCTATCTCATGCCCCTTCCACATGAATCAGAAAAAAGTTTGTGGTGGGGGCAGAGGTGGATCTTACTCAAAAAACAAACACCTGATGCTGCCTCCCACTGCTTAGGTTCCAGTTCTTGTACCACCCATTTAAGAAAGAAAATAGTGCCCTGCAACCATTGACTAACATGAAAGTGTATTTATTTGAGGGCGGAAAACATTGCTTGGAGGAGGGTAAGGTGGAAGAGAATATTTACACCTTCAGTCAGTTCCATGGACAGAAAACATGACATCACTCCTTTTGTACATGCAAAACATCTGCAGGCTCTGCCCACAGCTGTACTGAGTTGTTACCAGTTCAGCATGTCTTTCCTGTTGAAATTTTTGAAATAAATAAATAAATAACCACTGGTACATTTTTTGTTCAACATAAATTGACTTACTAGTTGGTCACAGTGATACAGCAACCTCAAGATTATGCTGCTTATCGAAACATAATGGTTCATGGGACATATCAGAGGTGCAGTTGGGGCCATTGTATCCATATTTTATCTTTTTGCTGACAATAGGAATGTTTTCCATAGATAACTGCAGACATCATGACCGAGTCTCTTTCTGGGTGGGATGCTCCTACTGTTGCTGCTTTGCTATGGCTGAGCAGAAATTCAGCTGAGAATACTGATGGAAACAAAAAGGCAGCCACATTTAATAAAACAAATAAAGCCATACAGAATAAAGCTGACTTTTGGGGTATGAAAAAAGAACTAAGGAGGTGAGACTGGAAGACTGACCTTGAAACAAAAATCATAATATGTTGGAAACATTAATAGAAAAATTAGAAGGACTGATAGATAAATACAGTACATTACAGAACAGCTGAAGTACAATATGAATGGTAAGATATCAGGTTGGCTAAACAAGATTATACAATGGCAAGGAAAGAATCCAGGGCTCTGATTGGTCAGTCTCAGACTGGACCCGTGATGTTATCCCAGTATAATATCAGAGGTTTAGTCCCAGCACAGATGACTGCATCAACTGTAAACAGAATCAGGCCAGAAAAACAGCCGCACAAGGAACTGGATGCTCAGTGACAGCAATTGCAAACAGAATTTGAACAGTCATGGCACACCTACACACCAAATAAGAGGCAGTAGTCAGATACTTAACCAAATTCAATAATTTATTCACTGGCCACCACAACAGTACAACCTCAGCTGGAGACTCTCAATATAGACTTCTGACATTTCAGCCAATCCTGGGGCCCAATTCTAGAAGAGTGGTACAGGTTACCGCCGAATGCAATTTGTACCACCCTCAACTGTGACATCGACCCTGCGCCCTATTCTAGTAGGGGTAGGGTCATCACAGCTAAGTCCTGTGATATGCGACATGCGGCTGGGTACACCGAACTGAGGGCATACCTGGTGAGCATGTCACAAGCCGCAATGGCAGGGCAGCGCGGTCAACTCTCCCCACCCATGCGGCAGATAGGTAGCCCTGGTAGTCTAGCACCCCCCTGAACTGTTTAATAAATAATGTACAGTTCTGTATCCCTGGTAGTCTAGTGCCCCCCTGAACTGTACATATAGAATAAAATGAATCCCCATTACCCTGGTAGTCTAGTGCCCCCCAAACTGTACATATATATAAAATGAATTTTCATTGTTCAGAATCTAGTGGCCCCCTGAACTGTACAGTCCCATATCAGAATGCATGCCTGTTTCTCTGGTAGTCTAGTGGTTTCTTCATTTCAGTTGTAAGAAATACTCCATCACTCCTCACCCATCCTCAGCTGGTGATCGGCAGTTCGTCATTTTCCGGCCAGTCATCAATCGAGTGTTATTAGCGTTACAACGATAGCACATGCCTCAGAAATTAATTTCGAGCGTGTCTGTGCTGTAGCACCAATACAGCACCTGGTCGGTGGCTGGCCATGGAGGTGAGAGTTGGCTGTGCCAGTCACTGGCTGGGGACAGGTTGGGGGTGCTGGGTGAGCTGGCACAGCTGGGTGGGGGTGGGGCCACTAGACTACCAGGGATTTGGGCATACTTTTATGATATGGGACTGTACAGGTTGGGGGGGCCACTAGACTACCAGGGATTCAGGCATACTTTTACAATATGGGACGGTACAGTTTGGGGGGCCACTAGACTACCAGAGACTAAGGATTTATTGTAATTTCTGGACTGTACAGTTGGGGGGCACTAGACTGGCTTGCATACTGCCGCATGTGCGGTGAGTGACTCGCGGTTAGCGGCACTGGTGGGGGATGGCAGTGCTGCCCTGCGGGGCATCTACCAACCACTGTTTCAGTGGCTGGGTGTGTGGGTAGCCATGTGAGGCCCCTCTGGGGTGTGCTGGGCATGGGGGGAACACAGTGCACTATCTGCTGGATGGCTGATGGGTCTACAGGACCCCCGGAGGTGTCTGTAAGTTATACCAGCTGAATGTTGGTATAACTTACATTGCTAGATCTCCTCTAGAGGTTCTTGTAGAATCCCAATTTGTGCACTTTGTAGCTGCCCTTCTGGAATGGGGTGCAACTGCTGCCATAAACCCCCAGTGCCATGTCGCAGGGGGTTTATGCAGCGTAACAGCTGTTTGGTGCAAGTGGCTTGCGACATGTGGCAGGTCACTTTGTAGAATTGTGCATGTCGGAACTGCTGGCATAAGTTGCTACATGCACCATTCTACTTGGTGCAACTGCTGATACACCTGGCGTAAACCTTCTAGAATCGGGCCACTGGTCTTTAACAAAGATAGTTCCCCCTAGTGAACACTCAGTAAATACCAATTTTCCAGTCACATGATTAAACATTTAAAGTGCTCATAATGCAGTTTAAAACAATGTGCAAAATTTATAAATGTATTCAAATTTATAAAACAGTGTACAAAAAGGGAAAACACCTGAATTGTTTTTAAATATAAAGTCCACACTAAGAAAAAGTGATGAAAACAATTCTCCTGTGGTAACACAAGATTTCTTGTGGTTGCTTAGAGTATCATCACTTGCCCAGAAAACAAAGTCAGAAGGAAATGAAAAAATTAAAAGAATGGAGACAATGAGACAGATTGAGAGAACACAGTAATAAAACATTATCATCTTTTCTTCAAGAATGGCTTAAGTTCAATATGATCATTAAGGCCCTGTCCCATATATGCACCAGTCTGATAAATCCAGTTGTTATCTCTCTCACTCAAAACATCATCCCTGCTACCTCCTCTAGGGCCCAGTGCAATGTGATCAATGCCAATGAATGTCAGCCTATGCTCAGGACCAGTTGATGCTTCCTTCATATGCACTGCCCACACATAATCATAATTTTCATTTCTAATGGCCCTAAGATGGTCTCCCATTCTTTCCTCCAGTCTTCTTTTCATTTTAGCCATATAATAGGCCTGACAGGAGGACTATTTTCAGCACTTTTTCTTTATGTGGACTTTATATTTAAAAATAATTCAGGTTTTTATATCACTTACTTCAATCTGTTTCTAAATGTTACATGTATGTTCAATGACAGTCCTGAGTAAAATATGTGCATAGAATATATACTTGTAGTACTTTGGTACCACTGTATCTTTATTTTTCTGTACTTCATAAATTTGGATGTTCCTTGTTATTTTTCTCTGCAGCTTCAGTTGTAGTCTGGTTTACATCCCACCGCTGGAGAGATCTAGATAGAGGGGAGTTCTTTTTGACCAAAGAAGCCCCCTCCTTTTTTCAGTATTAATATCGTGAATGTGTTGTGTTAGTTCTCCCTTTTTCTATATTTCTAGAAAAATCTGGATCTTCAACACTCCTTGGAACCTTATTTATGCTCCTTGTTCATTTCAATATAAGAATGTAAGAAAATTATTTTCCAGGATAAAAATGTAAGTTGTGGACCTGGTTCCCTTCTAAGTGTGTATCATACATCAACAAAAGAAGGGGAGTGATACTAGACTTATAGTCTAAATGAAATAAAGGAGATTTGTACAGTGTTTTATAAATCTGAATGCATTTATAAATTTTGCACATTGTTTTAAATTGCACTATGGGCACTTTAAATTTTTAATTATGTGACTGGAAAATTGGTATTTATTAAGAGTGCTCAATAAGGGGCACTATCTTTGCTAAAGACCAGGACTGGTGGAAACATCAGTAGTCTGTGTTAAGAGTCTCCAAGTGAGGTTGCACTGTTGTGGTGGCTGTGACAGGAAACTCCTGCCTCTCTTGAGGACCGACCTTTTCTTAAATCTCTTGCAACAGTTATTCTATTTCTTAGCCTAATCTATCCGTTACACTTTCCAGTCCATAAAGCTGACCACCTATAGGCACCTCTCCCCTTTCTTGACTATGCTATAGTGTCCTGTTTAAATTTTCCTTTTCCCTCTCAGGTTCTCGTACAGGGAGGTTATTGTGGTGCCCTCCAAGCATATGTAAAACAACAGGCTGTGTTTATCATTGTTGGATTTAGTAAGTAATAGCACAATGCCATAAAATACTTTAATGTATAAACCTTATGTGTATAAAACCTGTAAATGTTGAAAATACCATGGCACTTGGTGTTTTTGATTAAGGTAAAAAGTTACTAGGGGACTGTATGATATTTAAAATGCATGTAAATTGCTGTAAACTGAACAAGTCTGAAATGTCATGGTGATTTGCATATATCCCATGATGCTTGCAGTATGGACGTATGTATGATGTTGTATTTCTTTGAAACTTGATTTGTTGCCAATGCCCTTTGGGGTAATCCTTTTTTCAGTGCTTCTGCATTGAGGTTCTTTGTCTAGAGCTTGTTTTTTTTTCTTTTTGAACCGCCACTATCAAAGCAAACAAGGCTCACATAGGGATGAAGGGTTGTCACTGAAAAGTTTAGCTCAGAGATCAGTGAGTCAGTTGGTGCTGGCTAAATGCAGAAAAAAGACATACATACAGTAGTTTGTTGCTGCAAATTAATGTATTGAAGAAGGGAAATGCCATTGCTTAAGGTTATGTCCTGCATTTTGAATAAACATCACACAGAGATTGTGTGTTGAAACTGAAGTTCAGTGTCTGGTCCATCTGTTATCCCAAAACCCCTCCACAGACTTGGTGTTAGAAGTGGGATAACTTGCTGGAAGCATCTGAACTGGCAGAAGAGTGATGTTTTTCTGGTGGATATCGTGCAGATATTCCCAGGTGGACCATTGAACCAGGAGTTGCAAGAGGAGAACCCGGAGAAGAACATGGCTGACAGACTGGGAGAGAAGCTGCTGCCTGGATTGGATCTGGGAGCTCAGAGGATGGCCTAGCCTGAAAATGACGAAGAGATGCAAAGCGATGAGGAGCTACCATGGGGTTGAGGCAGACCAGAGGTGTGAAGACAACACCCAGGAAGTGGAGACCCTGATGAGGATGATCCACTGGATGAGAGTGCAATGGCTGGAGGCAGACCAGCTATGCAGCATGGCTGAACACCGGTGACAGGTGCTCGAGAGGTTCCTGACGGAGAGTTTGGATAAAGAGTCGGAGGAGGATTTATCATGGGCTCAGTTTGAGGAGGACCCCTTGACTGAGCAGGATATTCCTTTGTTGTCTTTGATCCTAGGATGTTACCTGTTGGAGGTCGGAGATGTAAGCATGGAGCTTGAATGTGAGACCCCAAGTAAGACTGCTCCTAGTGATATTGTGCTGGGGTTGAAGACTCCAAGCAAGCAAGAAGAAGCCCATGAGGCTGAAGGGACTTTTTCTTGTATTGATGTAGTTAAATCTAGTAACAGTATTGACTGGGGTATACTGCATGCTAAAATACTAATGTTGCCAAACTGTTACAGTATGTTAAGGTTAAGGAGGGTAGAGGTCATCAAAGGAAAAAAAAATAGCACCCTTGGAAAAAGGGAAAACTCTCACACAGGTCACAAGGTACTAGATGGTAACAGATGACTGAAAATAGCACAATGATTAAAAGGATGTTTATTAAGACACCCCAGAGTTAAAAGGTTTAGGAACCTGCTGTTTAACATTGCAGGGTATTCAGCATGGGAGGTTCCTTGGCTTCCTGTAGGTTTCTGTAGAGACCTGCCTGGGGAAAGATGACCGAGGATTTGGGGTTATAGGTTATAAAAGGTTGAAATATGAGAGTAGAAACTACTATTGCTCCTTTCATATTCCCAAAGACAATTTGTGTAAGACAGAGGGGTCACATTAGTTGCAGGCAAGGCCAGATGTGGCTCTGCAATGGTCCCTTTCTGTAGGCATAAGTGTAGCATGTTTGGTCAGAGGGCAGGCCTGATGTCAAAGAAAGAGGAACCCAAGGGCAGACAAGGAGTCTGAGGTGGTACGTGTGTTTCACTCTTTTCTGAGGGAAACCTACCAAGGAGTAGGTGGGTGTAAAATGGATTGGAACTTGTTTTTGGGTAACACCAAAAGTGTCTGCCCTCAGGTGTCTGTATCAGTAGCAAATGAAATAAATGAATCAAGAGACATAATGGGTTTATGTTGAGGGGTTAATCCTAGCACTGGGCCCTTGCTTAAAACCGACATGTCTGGTGGGGTTGGAGCAGGTAATTACTGACCCCAGAAAAATTCTTTCTGTAGTACTAGACTTTACAGTCATCCAAATATTTGGTTATGAAACATGACTGACAACATGTAAATGCTGATTTCATGTCTAGATATGCTGCAGGAATTGATGCCAGTGAAATATGATGTGCTTTCCCTAAAAGGAGATAGTTCAGGGAAGGTACGGTTAGTCTCTATTGAGAAATGTGTTAATGCCTCAGGATAAAGAATGATAATATCCACTATGTTTATGATAGAATGTTTATCATTAATAGGAACCCTGAGACAGACTTTCTGAAGATGAATGGCGGAAGCTCCATCCCTTCCTGGGACAGGAACATGGTAAGCAGTCTGAAATAACTGCTTCCCTCTTAAGGTTGGGGATATGTGACAGGGAGCTCCTGCCACTCTTGATGACCAACCTTTTCTTAAATCTGTTGCAACAGTTCTTCTGTCTCTTAGCCTAATCTATCCTTTACAATTTCTAGTCCATAAGGTTGGCCACCTATGGGCACCCCCTCCCATTTCTTGACTATGCTATAGTGTCCTCTTTAAATGTTCCTTTTCCCTCTCATGTCCTCATACAGGGAGGTTATTGTGGTGACCTCCGAGCATATGTAAAACAACAGGCTGTGTTTATCATTGTTGGATTTAGTAAATAATAGCACTGTGCCATAAAAATACTTTAATGTATATACCTTATGTGTATGAAACCTGTAAATGTTGAAAATACCATGGCACTAGGTGTTTCTGATAATTGTAAAAAGTTATCAGGGGACTGTATGATAAAAAAATAAGTTAGTTGTGCTATTTAAAATGCATGTAAATTGCTGTAAACTGAACAAGTCTGAAATTTCATGGTGATTTGTATATATCCCATGATGCTTTGCATTATGGAAGTATGTATGATGTTGTATTTCTTTGAAACTTGATTTGTTGCCAATGCCCTTTGAAGTAACCATTTTTTCAGTGCTTCTGCTTTGAGGTTCTTTGTCTATAGCTTTTATTTTTTGAACCTTCACTACCCAAGCAAACAAGACCCACATAGGGACGAAGGGTTTTCACTGAAAAGTTTAGATCAGAGATCAGTTAGTCAGTAGGTGATGGCTAAGTGCAGAGTAAGGACATACATAGTCTGTTGCTGCAAACTGATGCACTGAAGAAGGGATATGCTATTACTTAAGGTTATGTCCTGCATTTTGAACAAACATCACACAGAGACTGTGTGTTGAAACTGAAGTTCAGTGTCTGGTCCATCTGTTATCCCACAACCCCTCCACAGTGGTCAGTGAATAAATTACTGAATTTGGATAAGTATCTGATTACTGCAACTTATTTGGTGTGTAGGTGTGCTGTGACTGTTTAAAGTTTGTAAATGGAATAACTCCACACAGCTCCGCTGGTCAGCCCCCCTTCAATGATTCCCACTCACAAGCTGCCTAGAGTATCCCTGAATCACTTGCCACCACCACACACCAACAACAACCCCCTACTCTCCCACACACAAATTCAGTATTTCCCTCCCCCAAAAAAACAGCCATCCTCTGAGATGGCATTTCGAATCCCCCCATGAGCATGAGTGCTTTCACACAGCTATTCTCCTCACTTGCAGCCTGAAAGAAACAGCTGCATGCAGAAATGCTTTCTGTCACCACCCAGGCTCAACACTTGAAAACTTATTTTCTGTTCTAAAAGGATTTTTCCTACCATGGGAGCAGATTATTGGAGGCAATGTGGGAAACTATATGCTGATCAAGTACATATTTTTGGGGATGCTGTAAACTCCATTCTTTTTGGCAGTAGATCAAGCAGGTGTTAAAAGGATTATTCAACCCAGATCTTACACTCATCCCAGAGCTGGCATTACTGTCAGTCCCCCCAGAGAATTTTAAAGTATGGAAAGTCTCCCTTATATTTTCATTTCTTTTAAAAGCCAGGAAGACTATAACTAAACCCTGGAAATAGCTCAGACCTCCTATAGTGGTAGCTTGGCATGACATGCTTTTGGAATATTATCTCTTAGAAAGAATGTTAGCCAGAGCCATGGGACAGGGCAGACAATTTCAAATTAGGTGGAGGGCTTGGGTACTCTTTAATTCAGCTAGAGACCCCACATTTGTCCCATGATGGAGAAGTGGTATATTCAAAACTGGTGGGGAATGATTGGTTATATATTGGGACAATAGAAATTAATACAGGTGACACATTTTACTAGAAGGTTGTGGTTTCCAGCTGAGGGTTTGAAAGGATTTTACTATCTACTGAATTATATTGATATAGTACATGGTTGGATATGTACCATTAGATCTGGACCATTATCTGGATTAAGGATGTATGTTTTTAAAAGATGGATCTGTATATGTGTATCCCAAACTATATATGGATTGTATAGTAACTCTATGAAAAGAAAAATAAAATAAAAAAGAAATATGCAATGAGACACAAGATCCCACATATTACAAATGAAAGAGGTAGTAAACTATTCAAAAAAAGAGCTATGTGGTTCTCCCAGAGAGTGGTGTCCCTATGGAACAGCTTGCCTCTTGAGGTGGTGGTAGCAAAAACATGGAAGAGTACAAGAGTGAAAAATGGACAGGATTTGTGAAGTGACCAAAACAAGTAGATATAACTTTGAGATAATGGTGAGCAACAAAATGGGCAAATTGCCTTCAATGCTCAATATGACCTATGAGATGAGACCTAAGAGGCTTAATATAGATCCACTTACAGCTGAGAATACTGATGAAAACAAAGGGCAACCATATCTAATGGAGCTCTACTTACACCTGGGAAACTGATGAAAACAAATGGCAGCTATATTTAATGGAGCTCTACTTACAACTAAGAAGACTGATAAAAACAAAGAACAGTCATATTTAATGGAGCTCCACTTACAACTGAGAATACTGATGAAAACAAAGGGCAGCTATATTTAACGGAGCACTACTTAAAGCTGGCAATACTGGTGAAAGCAAAAGGTAGTTATATTTATTGGGGCTCTACTTATAGCTGAGAAGACTAATGAATACAAAGGGCAGCCATATTAAATGGAGCTCCACTTACAGCTGGGAATACTGATTAAAACAAAGGGCAGCCATATCTAATGGCACTCTGCTTACACCTGGGAAACTCCTGAAAACAAGTGGAGGTTATATTTAATCGAGCTCTACTTACAGCTGGGAATACTGATGAAAACGAAGGGCAGTCATATTTAATTGAGCTCTACTTACAGCTGGGAATACTGATAAAAACAAAGCAGCAACATTTAATAGAGCTCTGCTTACAGCTTGGAATACTGATGAAAACCAAGGGCAATCATATTTAATGGAGCTCTTCTGACAGCTGGGAAAACCAATGAAAACAAAGAACAGCCATATTTAATGGGGCTCCATATAGAGCTGCGAATCCTGATAAAAACAAAGGCAGCCATATTTTATGGGGCTCTACTTTCACCTGGAAAACTGGTGAAAACAAATGTCAGCCATATTTAATGGAGCTCTACTTACAGCTGGGAATACTGATAAAAGCAAAACTGTACTTACAGCTGGGAATACTGATGAAAACAAAGAACAGCCAAATTTAATGGAGCTCCACCTTCAGCTGGGAATACTGGTAAAAATAAAAAGCAGCCATATTTAATGGAGCTCCATTTACAGCTGGGAAGCTGATGAAAACAAATGGCAGCCATATTTAATGGAGCTCCACTTACAGCTAGGAATACTAGTAAAAACAAATGGCAGCCCTATCTAGTGGAGCTGTATTTACAGCTGGGAAACTGGTGAAAACACATGGCAACTATATTTAATGGAGCTCTACTTACAGCTGGGAATACTGATAGAAACAAATGGCAGCTGTATTTAATGAAGCTCTACTGCAAAAATGCCACAATTTAAAAATATCCTAAAGTAGAAACAGAACGGGGGGGGGGGGGCTGGTCCTCTTACAAGACAGAAGGAAAAGGCCATGGACATAAAAACAATCCTGTAACCTGTTTGATCAGCTAAGGTCTTTACCCGGAGGTAAATACTGCAATAACCCAAAGCTGAGGAAAGGCAGTAATAAAAAAAAATAATAATTAAACATGCTTTAAATTTAATTTTTGTACATTAGTCCATTATATAGTCACAATGAGGCACTCCTGGACATAGGTAATTGGGGGATTACCCACTTCCTGTGTGGTTAAGTCACTTGGCTGTGCTCCATCTCACACCACATGAGGTGTGTGTAAATCCCCAGTAACCCTCATCCTAGCATGCCTGGTTAGTTACATTTCAGATGGAATAAAGATGAACAGGCTCAGTATTTTCACCTTAACATTAAGTGCTGCTGTTTTTGTTAGTATCATGTCATTTGTTGTAGTAATAATGTAGTTCCAGCAAAAACATCCCTATACCAGTTTTATTTTCAATTTCTTTCATTGTAGAACTGAGATATGTGATTGTGATGTTTTTTAAAGTTCTTACCCCCTTGCAATTCCCATAATAAAAAACTGTAAACATTTTTTATGTGATGCAGTTATTTAGCATCAGAAATATGTATGAGTACCTTCATAATACATAGAAACATAGACTCTGAAGGCAGATAAGGACCATACAGCCCACCTAGTCTGCCCATTTCCCTACTTAGTTTGGCAATCCCTTCTCTTATCTGGACTGCCTTTCCCCTGCTTTGCTTTACAGCAGGGTGAATTTATGCTTATCCCATGCACATTTGAATCCCTGTACTGTTTTAATTTCTACCACCTCTGCTGGTAGGCTGTTCCATGGATCCACCATCCTCTCTGTGAAAAAATACTTCCTACCATTCCCCCTAAGCCTCCCTCCATGCAGTCTCATGTTATGTCCCCTTTTTCTTGTGCACTTCCTTCTTTGAAATATACTCCCATCCTGTACCCTGTTTATTCCTCTAAGGTATTTGAAAGTCTCTATCATATTCCCCTCTCGGTCCATTCTCTCTTTCCATGAATAGCTGTTAAGTTTCTTGAGTCTTTCCTCATAAGACTTGTGGTGCAGTCCATGTATCATTTTTGTTGCTCTTCTCTGGACTGCTTCCATTCTGTCTATGTTCTTCCTGAGAAGCAGTCTCCAGAACTGGACACAGTATTCCAGATGAGGCCTCACCAGTGATCTATACAGTAGCATCACCACTTTGCTCCTCCTACTGGTTATGCCCTTTCCTATGCACCCCAGCATTCTCTTTGCTTTCCCCACTGCTTTTTTGCATTGTTTGGATGACTTCAGGTGATCGGATATGATAACCCCCAGGTCGATCTCCTGACTTGTGGTGGTTAGAACCTGCCCCCCCCACCCTGTGTTCCTCTATTGGGTTTCTGTGCCCCAGGTGCATTATCTTGCACTTCTCAGCACTGAAATCCAACTGCCAAACCCTTGACCATTCCTCAAGTAATCTTAGATAGTTTCTCATTGTATCTAGCCCCTCCTGTGTGTCGACTCTGTTGCAGATCTCGGTGTCATCTGCAAACAGGCATACTTTCCCTTCCGGTCTCTCTGCAATGTTGCTTATGAAGACGTTGAATAGGACTGGACCCAGCACTGATCCCTTGGCACCCTGCTGGTCAGCCCCCCCTTTGGATTTAATGCCATTTACTATCACCCTCTGTGTCATGCCTTTTAGCCAGTTTCCAACCCATTTCACCACTTTAGAGCCCACACCCAAATTCCCCAATTTTTTTTTTTCAATTCAAATTTTATTAACAGTTTTGCAATAATACGGGAGACAGAAACATTAACACTGAGAAAGTAATGTTACAGCATGAAATACATTCTATCCCCTCCACCACCCCGTCCCCCCACCCAGTACAACAGCATCACCAAGAAACACCCCAGACCTTTAACTAAATCATACTATTATTATCGCCACAAGTAGTAAGTAGAGTGTGTAAGGGATCCCAGAGTCGCATATATTTCCATTGTCTATTACAGAGGTCTGCAATAGCTTTCTCTGTTCTGAGATTGGCTAGAATTTCATGAAGCCATTCCTGATAAGATGGGCAAATATCATCCTTCCAATGCTTGAGGATGACTTTTTTAACAGACAAAGCTATCATGGAAATATGAAATCTTTGGGTGGTAACATCAGTAGGGGATAAGTCCCCTAGCAGACAAATTTCCCAGGGTAAATCACTCCTGGAGACCCAACAAGGGGTCCAACTTGGCCTTAACAGAATTCCACAAGGGAGTTACAGATTCCCCAATTTGTTAAGCAACCTTCTATGCCGAACGGCTTTGAAGGCCCTGCTGAACTACAACCAAACTATAAATCTCAGAATTTGCAGTCAAAAAATATCCCCAATGAAAGAGATGATAATTATTGCAAGTGGTGGCCATCTTTAATTACTTGCATCATTATTTACAAAAATAGTTATTACATGTTTCCTTTTACATATTTGCAAAAAATGAAAAGATACTGATTATAAATCTTAGGATGTCAAAATACATTTTTGCTAAGAAAATAAAACATAAAAAAATCTATATGATAAAAATGTTTACCAATCAAAATAAATAAATAAATAAATAACTGATGTGTAAATGCACCCACTGATAAACTGTTGGGTTTCTGTGGGCATCAGTGCTGCTGTCAGACAGATCTCAAACTGAGCCTCGGGAGGCCTAATTTTCATGTGTTCCTGTATAACCCAGAAAACTTTTGACCTTCTACTCTGAATGTCTGTTTTCTGTATGCAAATCCTCCTGACTGCTGTTGCAGCCTTAGAGGAATGTATCTGCTTTCTTGAGAAATGGGAAACTCTTCAGGATTGTGCAGGGATGGATGTCAGTAGCAGTCAGAATACAAATGGAAGCCTATGGTTTAGCTGGCATTTGGCTTGTTTCTGGTTATTCAGTTTTTGTGCAGGAGAATCAAGATGAGTGGGATTTGTTCCATAAACTGCTCAAGGGCTCAATGCAGTTTGAAGATTCTGAAATGCCAGCTGATGCCTACTGCTTCCAGACTAATATGTTTTGAAAAATCATACTTAGCAATAGTGCTCACACCTCTGAGTTTGAGTCCCAAGCCTGGGACCCGTGTTGTTAATCAAAGTTATTACTGCAGTGCAGTGTACTGGTGGGATGCTGCCCCGTTGGAGTTGCCGCTGTTCCTGGAATAAGATATCATATAAAGGTCCCTACCAGTGAGTTAGTTTGACCTAGAGGTTAGAGCACAGAGCTTTGAACCTAGAGATGCAGGTTTGAATCCCACCACCATTACCACAACCACTTACTCACTGAGTGTCCTTGAGCATGTTTCATGACCTCCCTATGCTTAACTCCTCTCTAATCTCCATGTAACCAGCTCCATTAATCCCCCTGTGCAAATAAAGATAGCAGCATCCTCTACTCTCCCTGTTCTGGGCTGTAAATGATTTAGGCTACAGTTTGTATTAAAGGTTGATGTTAACCTGGATGGGTGGAGTAGGCTGGTGGTTCCAGTGCACATGTATGCCTTCATGCACATATGCAACCATGTTTGCTGTAGTTCCGTGGGGAGAAAAATAGATGGAAAATGGATGGCTGAGCACATCAACTTCACACCTGGTGGTGTTCCACTAATGTATCCTGGCTCTGCTGCCTGCCCTGGAGCTGGGAAACCCTTTTATCAGTTTCCAACAGAATATACAGGTGTATTGGAGCCACAGCTCCTGTAAGATTTGGCAGCCGCGCATGTGCAGATGGTGCATGGTGGCCATGTTTTTTATTTATATTCTTGGTCCAGTTCTCATTGCTCCACAGACTGTTTGAGAGGATCTGCCCTGTGTCCGGAGGTGCAAAAACATCTCACGGACCTTGGCCCCTTCTGGCATGGGTCTGAGGAACCACAAAAGTGAGTAGGAGATGCTGCGAAGATCGGGCATGCCACATGGCCTGAATCTCCCCTGGAGCCACTTATGGAGGCTACCTTAGGGCCGTAGCCCCATTAAGATAAGCCCCTAGATTGAGGGGGTTTACACACTCCCCTTGCCAAATGTTTGGTGCCCTCAACAAGTCATTACTCATTTAGTGGCAATTTTTCTGAAATAATGTTCAATACAACATTATGTACTATTCAGCATGTCAAGATATACAGTGCTAAGTAACACCTGATGCCTGGCTATCCAAGTAAGCTACATATACAGTCATAATAAACATTGGCTATTTAGACAATTGTTATCTGTCTAGCAGCAGTAGGCAATGGCATACACATACACTTTCCCACCCTGTCCATCTTGCAACACATTGGGGGGTATATCACAGGAACTATATGTTTATGAATCAGATGAAGGGGGTATCTGAGGAGGCACCAAGGGTATCATAGGTGAGTTTAATTATAGGCTTTAGCTATTTTCCATACCTTATAGGCAATGCTGCATTGTCCTCAAGAACAGGGGGCATGATTCCCTCTTCCAAGTCTGTGACCAGCACAGGGGCACTGTGAGAGATGGCAGCACTTTCTTTAACTTGTTCATCACAGGCCAACATTGTCCATCACTGGCTCTAGCACTTGTTGAATGGGCCTTTCCTCAGGGATAAATGGTGCAGCTTTGTGGTTCAGTTGTAATGGCTCAAAGGTTGCAAAATCTTGAAAGGGGGCGGAACTTGTGGATGGCCTTGAATTCCTCCAGTCAGTTTGCAATTGAGTCATATTTTGAGCTGTACCAGGCATATAGTGACCATATGAAACATCTTCAGACTGGCTAAGCATAAGTTCTGAAGCAGGCAAAGCAGTTGAAGTGCTAGGCTCTGGGTTCTCATGTTGCTGCTCAGCAGTCTGACTGTAAGTCTTTGGCCTTCTCACCGCTGGGCATTCATTTTCTGGTGCAGGGTCAGGCACAATCTCTCCAACTGGCAGCAGATGGTTTCAGTGCACAGTCTTTTCCAGGCCTCTCCCATTCTCTTGCTGAATTTTATAAACTGACAGGTCTGTCATCTGCTCTACTAAAAAGTATACCTCTGGCTCCCAGTGGTCCTGAATCTTGTGCTTGCCTTGCCGGCCCAAATTCCTAAGAAGAACATGGTCTCCCACCTGAGGCACTTGACACCTGACTCTTTCATGACAATGGTTCTTATTTGCTTGGCTGGTTTTGGCTACAGCTTCTGAAGCTAGTTTATAAGCTATCTGCTATTGTTCTCATAATCTTTTGTTGTAGTCTGAATAGGTCTCCTCAGAGATTCCATCTGCTGACATTCTGAAACACAAGTCCACAGATAATTTGACGTCACGTTCAAACATTAGATAGAAGGAAGATCTCTGTGTGGCATAATTCTTAATATTCACCACAGTACTGGCTTTCTGATCATTAGTGGGGTACTCCTGAGCATAATGGGTGTAGTGGTCGGTTATCACCAAAATGTTGACCTTGTTTTTTCAGTCATGCTCTAAAGAGAGAAAGTCCATACACATCAACTCCAGAGGGCCACTTGTTTTGATAGTCACAAGAGGTGCAGCAGAGTTGGGAAGAGTCTTTCTCTTGATACACCTAAGGCAGGTTTTACAGTGCTTTTCAATGTCTTTCATCATTCTGGGCCACAAAAGCATGCTCTTGCTAAGTCTAGTGTGCATTCAAGACCCAGATGGCCCATCTTGTCATGCAACGAGGTGATTACTGCCTTGCGGTACTTCCAGGGCAGTACCAGTTGTTTTCTCGGGTATTCAGGGCTGTCACAGTTTTGACTATGTCATATCAAGAGTCCATCTTTTATTGACAACTTGCTCTATTCTCTCAAAAGTAGCTGGACATCAGGATGCGTACCATACACTTTATCTGCATTATGTCCTTTCTCTAAAGCTTTAATCACTTCACAGGGTGCCGCTTGGCTCAGTTGGTAGCACATCCGCCTCTGGACCAGAAGGTCATGGGTTCTCATCCCACATCGGGATTGGACTTGCACCTAAAAATTGCTGGCATCCGAGTACAGTATTGGGGGGTTCTGTACTGCTGGGGTGTGCCATCCTTCAGATGAGACGTTAAACCGAGGTCCTTTCTTCCCATCCTGGTGTTGTCCTGGTGGGTGTCCAGGTGGAAGTAAAAGAACCCAGAGCACTCTTTGCAAAAAGCAGGGAGCATTCCCAGTGTCCTGGCCAACATTTCTCTTCCCATAAACTGGTTCATGCAATTATCCAGGCTGTGTGTGGGTGATGATGTGTGATATGGCCGCCACCACACATTCAGTCACTTCACTACCTGTCTAGCATTGCTTGTAAAGTGCTTTGGGATACTGTGTATGAAAAGCACTATATAAATGCTGATTCTTCTTCTTCTTCTTCTTCTTCTTCACGTAACACAGGGTCTTCTCTTGTGCATGTTGTAACTCAGGCTTTCTTGGTTGTGGCAAGGAGGACCGATCTAGATCAGTGAAAATTCAAATAGGCAGCATGAATGGCATCTAGTGAAGCTCCCAACATGTCAATGGCTCTCTTAGGGTTTGCTGGGGTGACTTTCTCTGTGATCTCAAACCTGGAGCACATGGCCTTTACTGTTGCACTTGTAAGCTGCATGTTTTAATCTATCTGTTCAGTATGAGGGCACCATGACAGGGCTTCAGCATCAATGCTAGTTTTCCAACTCCAGTACTCCAAACCGTAATCACATGTCAAGAGTGAGGACAATCATTGATGTCCAGCAGCATCTAGCTTAGCAGTAGTGTTCACATAGGTGAGAGGATTGTTGTCTGTTCCAACCGTGAAGTGAACACCATAAAGTCAGTCATGACGTTTCTCAGTCGCTGCCCACTCAAACTCAAGCTTGTGTACTGGACAGTGCTTTTCTGAAGGGACAGACTGTGGCTGGCAAATGCTACAGGGCGAAGTCCCTCTGGATTCTCTTGGTACAACACTGCTCCCAATCCATTCAGGCTAGCATCAGTATGTAGCATATATGAACTGGTGGGATCTGCAAAAGCCATTACCTATCGCACCTTTTTATAGCACTCTGAGTCTCAACAAATGGGTTCTACGAGCTATCTCCTCCTAGGCTGATGTGAAAAAACCTTTGGACTCAAAACCTAATCTGTCTCCTCCCTCTTTGCTCCCAGAATCCTCAGTTATTTTTGTGCATCTCACCATGCTTGTCATGTTTCTACTTGGCTCTGTGCCAACTACATTTTAAGGTAAGAGCCAAGAATCACTTTTTTGTAAGAATTACCTCCCATTATGTTAACCTCTGTATACTGCAGGCATTTTACTGCACAACATTAGATTGCCTCACCTAGTGCTAAGGAATGTTTTATAGATAGTCAAGAAGTCCAATGGCATCATGTTTAGAAGGAGTTTTGGTTTATTGTGCCATTTAAACTGAAAATCTATACTCTTCTCAGTTCACCTTGCCCTGCTGAGGGTTAAAATTTCAGGGAAAGAATCAGTACAAAATATCCCATTTCCAAGCACTCCCCATGACTTACCTTGTTTAGCCAAGGGTCGAGTGCAACAACTCACAGGAGAAGGCAGAAAAGTTTATAGTGCACTTCACAGCTCACCTTGTTCAGCCACGCTATGTGTCCAGAGATTACAGCCTGCCACACTGATCTCCCTAGCTTCATTCCCCAACTTCCCACTACATAATTAAATCACTGTGTCTGCCCAGAGCTGCTCTTGCTTACTTACAGGGATTAGAATGAGCAGGTACAGCCTTGCATCTCCTCTCCAGTGGTGTTCGATACCAATGTGGGCAGGTCAGGAATGATTCTGCCATCCAGGATCAGGCAAGCCAGAAGGCTGGGACAGTAGGGGACACATGAGCTCTGGGACACTAAGCGGGTTGGCATATTCCTAACCCCCCCTCCCTGCGGTGTCCTTTGTTTAAACCTCACTCTATGAAGACCCTCCATTCAGGGGAGCGGCCTGTCATTTTGAATTACTTGTTCTTCTGATCTTGTGGGAGTGAGGGAGCACTGCAAATGTTTGTTCACCTGCTCTCATATGAGTGAGCGAGTAGTACACTAAAATGGCACTCATATCCACACAAGGCAGTCATTATGAGGTTGCCCAAGCCTGAAACCCATGATATACTCAGCTCTGGGCTCACACAAGATGGCGACCATAACATTAGGAAACTCCTCTCTCAAGATGGTGTCAGTGTCATCCGCCAGTGGCCATATTAACTCATTCTCTCCCGGTGGCCATTTTGGTTCAGGCTCAGCAGTGGATTGTTCCAATGCCATATGGCGGCTATGGGACTGAAGGAGTTAAGGTCGCAAAGCCATGTTTTTCTCAAATGCCATGACTGACTATCCTTAAAGGGGAACTGCACAGAATAGTAAATATAAACTAAATCATACTGATTTGCCTGGTACTTAGGATAAGTTTATGATTAAGGTGCAGGGTATTAGTGTTACAGGAGGGCAAAGCTAGACATAAAATAAAGAAAAATTTAAAAGTTTGTTTTAAACCACTACGAGTTCACAGGTGCCATAAACATTATCCACCCTTGTATCTTCCAGAATCTAAAATTGGCAAAACTAGAAGAACGTGCAGAAAATGACCCAACTTTTTATTGACAAAAGAAACTGGGGATCTGTGTTCACTTTGCATGGTGGACACAGAGCCACAGGACAGCACACAGGCATCGGGATCTACAGAGGAAGACGCTTCGAATGACAGCGTTTCCACCATATCACAAAACATCATGGTGGACCCATTCCAAAAGCAGCTAGACAAGATAGATTTCATGGGGGACTACAAATGACCTAGAGACCCAGACAATGTAGCACCAAAATCTTAGAAGCCAAGGGCCACAGAGAAACCAAATCCAGATGGCAGCTCAGACTCATCCGATTCTGGGGATGAGGAACACTTATATGAAGAAGAGGAAATCAGGCAGGACATGTCAGCAAGACTATGTCCCTTGAACCTCATACCTGAGTTAATTAGAGTGGTCTGTGAAACATTACACATAGATGAGCCCATCGAACAGCCAACAGCAAATTGGACCCCCTGGTACGGGAGAGAAAGAAATCCTCCACCATTTTCCCCATCTGCAAAGCCATAGAAAACATTCTAGTGAAAGAGTGGGAGGCACCCAACCCTGTCAAAACTAGAGAAAAGGAGACCTTTGAAAGGAGGTACCCCTTGGTGCAGGATAAAGAAAAGGTCTGGGTAGCAACACCTAAGGTAGATTCGGAGGTCTCTTCACTCAATAACAAAACAGTAATACCATCAGAGTCCTCTTCAGCCTTGAGAGACCTGATGGACAGAAAGATGGATGACATCATCAGGAAAGTGCACGACATGATGATGTCAGTGAGGACCTCCACAACAGCAACTTATTCCTCAAGGGCAGTACTTCAGTGGCTGGAAGCTGCCAGGCAAGACATCCTCATATCAAGTGCACATGGTGTAACAATGGACTACGCCATACAGGCCATCAAGTATGAGGCAGACACCACAATTGACAGTTTTAAAATGGCATCCAGGTCCACAGCATTGATTAACAAAGCCAGGAGACATATTTGGCTCAAGCTATGGAATGCAGACCAGGAATCTAAGAACAGAGTTGTGAAATTACAGTTCTCAGGGGACAGGGTCTTTGGCTTGGGCATTGAAGAATTTGCAGTTAAGAAAGTGGATGACAAGGACAACCAGGGCACTCAGGCAACCATTCCATCCTTTTGGAGTAACAGGGTTCAAAGCTGCGTGAACAAGAATAAAAGAGGTCAAGTTCAACAAGGCCAAGACAGGAGTTCATTTGGATTCAAGCCAAATTTCAATCGCAAACAAAACTACCAAAACAATAGAGGATGAGGAGACCACTACAATGGAAAACAAGGGTACAAACCAAACAACTCCAACAGGTGATTCCACCAATGAGGAATTCCAGGTCCAGGATGTAGCAAAGGCAGTAGGGGGAAGACTCCAGCACTCCGCCGCAACCTAGGCAATCTCAGACAGATGGGTCAAGGAGATATTATCCCAAGGTTATGCAACAGAACTCAACATAACCCCAAGAAGGGACAGATTTGTACAGTCACACATCTCAGGGGACAGGGGGACCATAAACCAAGTCAGAGCTGTCCTAAATCAGCTAATCCACAGCAAGGGCATGATACTGATCCCAAAACAAGAACGGCGTTCAGGCATTTATTTCATATTCTTTCTGGTCCCAAAGAAGACTGGAGATTTGAGACTTATCCTGGACCTAAAATTTATAAACAAGTTTGTAAAGTACCAAAAAATTCAAAATGGAGACCTTGCGTTCTACCATTGCAGCAATCCGCAGGGGGGGATCTGCTCACATCCATAGACTTGAAAGATGCATATCTCCACATTCTCATCAGACCCATTCATCAAAGATTCCTCAGATTTTGTCTTCTGGGCTATTTCTTCCAGTATCAATGCCTACCATTCAGCCTAGCATCAGCCCCATGAGTGTTAACTAAGGTGATGGCACCTCTGGCAGCAACATTACATACAGAAGGAGTACATGTGATCCCATATCTGGATGATTGGTTGATACAAGCCAGGTCACCCGAAGAGGCGCAAAAAGCAACCACTCAAGCACCACAACTGCCAATGGAGTCTGGTTAGGTCATCAACAAAGCAAAGAGTCATCTGTCCCCCGACAACAACAATGGAACATTTAGGAACAATGTTTGATACAGAAAAAGGTAGGGTCAGACCTTCAGAAAATCGAATAGTGAGCTTAGTTGCACACTGAAGGTTGGTGCTGCAATCCAGAACAGTAACAGTGTGGCAGTTAATGCAGCTCCTCGGTCTAATAGCTGCTTGCATAGGCTTACACAACTGGGCAAGAGCGCACATGAGACAACTAAAGCACCTACTTCTAGACAATTGGGATTACGACTCACAAAATTACAGCAAAAGGGTTATCATATCACCAACAGTCAAGAGATCACTAAAATGGTGGGAAAGCCCACACAACTTACAACAGGGAGCAACATTAGAAAAGCACGTATCAAGGATACTAGAAACAGATACAAGCCTGCAAGGCTGGGGAGTAATCTTGGACAGGCAGTCTGTCCAAGTGAACTGGTCCCAGGCAGAGACACACCTCCCAATCATCATCCTAGGGACCAGAGCCATTCACCTGGCTCTCACACACTTGAAGATGCAGGTCAGGAGACAACACATAAAGGTATGCACAGACAGCACGGTGGCAATGGCATACACCAACAAACAAGAGGGAACAAGAAGCAAGGCCATGGCTCGAAAAACAGAGACACTGATGATATGGGCAGAAATACACCTGCTCAGCCTTACTGCAGTTCACCTGGCAGGGAAATCTAAACACAAGAACAGACTGGCTCAACAGACAGTCTCTACAGCTGGGAAAAGGGTCACTCAACCCAAATCGTATTTTAGATGATCCAGAGAAAGTGGGGCCCCCTTTCAGATAGATATGATTGCATTAGTGAGGAACACACAACTACCAACATTCCTGTCCAGACACAGGGAAAAGGGAGTGGCAGGGGTAGACACAATATCCACACCCTGGTAATTTCACAAAGCTTATGTGTTTCCCCCACTATCAATTATATCACAACTGTTACAGAAGATTTGGGACACAGGCAGTATAGTTGTACTGATTGCACCAGACTGGCTGAGACGGACATGGTATGCGCTCATCAGAAAATGCTAATAGACAATCCAGTGCAATTAACCCCACACCAGGACCTTCTCAGGCAAGGTCCTATTGGGCACAAGGATCCATGTGCCCTGAGACTAATGGCTGGACTGCTCAGAGGTCTAAACTGTTAAAACTGGGGGTATCTAGTAAGGCAGCTGACACAGTGTTAAAAGCTAGGAGACTCTCCATCAATGAAACATAAGGTAGATTTTGGCTTGTGTTTTCAACATGGTGTGAGTCAAGGGAATTAGAAGCCTCAGACTGTTCCATTTTTCATATTCTAGAGTTTCTGCAAGATGGGTTAGACAAAGGGCTAGCTTCGGCATCCCTTAGGGTACAAGCAGCAGCAATCAGAGCAATCTGAGGTGAGACAGATGGACATCTGCCAGGGTCACACTCCTTAGTCAAAACATTCTTGGAGGCCACAACCAACATCAAACACTGCCTAAGACCAACAATGGCTCCATGGCACCTCAATCTGGTACTGGACACTATGACCAAAACACCTTTTGAACCACTGGAAATGATAGCCTTACCGATACTCACATTGAAAACTGTGTTTCTGGTGGCTATATCCTCAGCCAGGAGGACCAATGAAATCCAAACCCTGTCATGTAGAGAGCCATTCATGACCTTTTATCCTGATAGAGTCATCCTTTGGACAATACCCTCGTTTATACTAAAAGTTGCCGCTTCGTTCCACCTTTCTCAAGAGATCTCAGTCCCTACATTCAATCCTGGGGAAGAGGATTCCCATAGGGATACACTCACCTTACTGGATCCAGGATGAGTCCTTAAGGCTTATCTCACATGAAAAACCAAAAGCAGACATTTGGCTAGACTATTCATCATACCACAAGGCCCAAAGCAGGGTTTACCAGCATCAAAATCCATGATAGCACAGTAATTGTGATCTTCAATCATTAAAGACTACAAAGCAGAGGGGCCACCCATACCATCATGAGTTAGGGCTCACTCCACAAGGGTGGTAGCCACCTCCTGGGCAGAATGTAATTCACTGTCCATAAGACGGCCTCACCCCCATACCTTTACCTTGACCAGGCAATCAGACTTTGGCTGAAAAGTGTTACAAGCCATATTTAGATCTCTTCCTCCTCCCACCCAATAGAAGTGGAATACTGCTGTACAATCACCTATTTGTTGAGACTCGGAGTGCTATAAAAAGGTGTAATAGATAACGGAAGTTTTCTCACCTGGTAAAGGTAAATATAGGAGCACCTTTTACAGCACTCCTTATCCCACCCTTTGAGGAGGAAAAGATCATGGAGAATCTGCTTATTGCATGATGTATCGTTTATTGTATAAAAATAATGAGTATATGACATGTGATATATGTAGATCTCAAAGGTTTTGTCTTATGCTCTAAAGGACAGATGTTTTCCTTTATATGGTAGTTAGAATTCATTAAATATTGCAATGATGCAATATTCTGTCAAGTGGTTTATTCACAGCAGCATCACATACAGGGCCGTTAGGTTTTCTCTGATAACATTTCATTTCTAGGACTAATCTAAGCTCTGGAAGATTTCATATTGAGGATTCTGGGAGCAAAGAGGGAGGAGGCAGATAGGATTTTGAATCCAAAGGTTTTGTATGCCTCAGCCTAAGAAGAGATAGCTCGTATAACCCATTTGTTGAGACTCAGAGTGCTATAAAAAGGTGTTCCTATAATCACCTTTACCAGGTGAGTAAACTTCCAATATACACACTTCACTCAGGCACTTAATGATTTATCTCAAAGCTGTATCACACTCATCCATCCAATGGTCACCAAAAGGCTCATTCACTTTCAGGTACTCTTTTGGAGGACTGCCTCTCTTGGGACGGACTCTCTTTTTGTTGGTTGGCGGATACTACTGAGTAAGATCATTCAGTGGGCACACAATCATGGAATAGTTTTTTACAAAGCATCTGTAGTATCCGCAGAATCAAAGGAAGAACTGCAAGGCTTTGAAGTTGTGTGGCCTGGACTAGATAGTCAGGGCCTCTACATTGGCTGGGTTGGTCTGAACACCATTGGTGGAAACAATGAAGCCGGCATACTTCACTGAGGGCTGGCAAAACTGTCACTTGTCAATAGACACTTTTAAACTGAACTCTTCCACCTGGTCCAACATTTTCATGAGCCGAGCTTCATGCTCCTCCAGTGTCCTTCAAAACACAATCAGGTCATCAAGGTATACTATGACTTTCAGTAGGTTCATATCTTCTATTGCCTTCTCCATCAGTCTCTGGAAAGTAGCAGAGGCCCCCCGATATTCCCTGAGACATCCTGTCAAACTGGTAGAAACCCAGAGGGCAGAAAAAGGCAGTGTTTTCTTTATCCTCTTCTGCCATGGAGATCTGGTAGTAGCCACTGCGCAGATCCAGCACCAAAAACACAGACTCCCTGAGAAGCTAGGCAGAGATCTTCTACTCGTGGCACCATGTACTGGTCAGGTACCATCTTCTTATTCAAAGTCCTGTAATCAATATTCATCTGGATAGCATTAGTCTTCTTTCAGGCCACCACGATGGGTGATGCATAAGGGCTCTGTGACTCCTTTATAATCTCAGCTGCCAGTAGTTCCTGGAGATGGCACCAGACATCCTCAAGGTTCCCAGGGGACGGTCTCTGGGAACTCTTGCAGAAAGGATGATCGTCTTTCAATCAGATATGGTGTTTTTCTCCTTAGACACATCTCACATCCCACTCGTGCAAAGAAAATACCTTTTGCCACTTAGCCAGCTTCTGACTCAGGCTCCAGCAGTATTGGTCGGTATGGATGAGGCTCCAAAGTCAAATAAGGCTGAATCTATTACAGTATCAGAGGCTGAAGGGGAGTCCACCTCTGCCACACTGTTAGCATGGAAAATGTTCTCCAGCACTTGGCCTTTCCTGATAGTGACAGGTTTTTCTGTCTCATTCTTCACCCTCACAGTTACATGCCTGGCCCAGGTAGTCTCTGGTGGTGACATTATTCCTCTCTGCACCATCAGTCCTTTGGGTAGGCTATGTTCAGGTGGGGCATCAATAAGGAGTGCCGGTCCATCTGACTGCTGTGTGAACTCTGCAATTCCAACTACTCTGCTCAATGAATTAGGAGGCAAAGTCAGCTCTTTTCCATCAACTCTGCAAATTATTCCAGCAGGTTCATCTATTGATTCATCTGCTGGGGCTGTCAGTGCCAAACTCACTTGCTTCACAACTGCTTGTACAGAGGATCTTAATAAGCTTTCAGCTCCTCCTCCTCCTCCTCCTCTCTCCTGACACATCCTTGCCAGCCTGGCAAACATGTCTATATTTGTGCCAATCAGAAGAGTGGTGTCATTCATGTCTTTGGGCTCTGGGCAGATCAATGCTATGGCATCAGTTTTGTTCGGTCCTTCTTACCCTTTCCCAGGAAACTCAAATTGCATGATACGCTACCCATCATAGGGATAGCTAGAGTCACCCAGCCCCCAGCCTGAAAGTCCTGTCAAAGGGTGGAGTGGCAGGTGTTTCAGGTAGTGGTTGTAGAATGCTTGGTGGGTAATGGTGACCTGTAACCCACTGTCCAACAGCACATTGCATAGAACTCCTTCAATCAAGACCTCAACATGTGCGTGAGAGCCTACGGCCCTGGAGGCAAATTGCTCTCTGGAGGAATCTTCAGTTCTATCCATTTAGTGGACCTTGGCATGTTCGGTGACCCAGGTCGCTCCCTCACTGGGCTCCGTTGTCATTTCCCTGATTACCTTGCTGTCATTTCATCTTCTCCTCCACCAATTGCAGATTCTCTGCTTGGGCACATCCATGGACGAAATGCTCATCCTCCCCACAATGGTAGCAAAACAATCCTTGTCTAGGCAGAGGGGGAGGTTGAGCCCTGACCGTTAGAGTAGAAGGGGGGGGTCTGGTGTCCTTGTTCAGCTGTCACGCTGCTAGATGGTGGGGGTTGAGATTCTTGGGCCAACTGTAGTGCCTTCATGCATTCTTTAATTTCTTTAAGTTCAGTCCCCAAGTCAGGGAGGGTGCTGGGCTGTTTAACAATCTCTATTTGCAATTGATGGGGTATAGCACTTACAGCTGCGGCACAAAGAGAGTCAGCAATATCTTCTTGGGTCTCCTTCTCTCTCACTTCTTCCAGCAGCTGGAGAAATGTTGGTGGGTTGGCCTGGCGATCTCTCAGCTGGAGTGACATCAAGATCCACTGGGAAAACACTGCAACTCTTAAAACCTGTTCGAGTCTCAGCTGGTAAATCTATACAGGGGTGACTTCTCCAGCCTCAACAATTTTACAAATTGCAGTCTCCACTCATGTGATATAGTGGGACAATTTTTCTCCCACTACCTGTGTAGTGGCCCACAACTGAAAATGATGTCCTCTTTCTTTTCAACAGTCCCAAGTGTGCCCTTTAGCATGGCCAACTGATCAGTGGCATTACTGTAACCCTCCCTCCGCCCCTCGTCTAGGGGCAAACTTTAACTTCACAGATGGTGCAGGGAGCATGGGGGGAGGGGGACACAAATAAAGCGCTAACCCGAGTCAGAGCACCTCTAAACAAGATAGGAAAATGCTGTCCTACCTTTCAGCTACTTCACTTTCAATTGAACTCTCAGTCTCACCACAGCAAATCTGGAGTCTCCCCGAATGCTGACCAACCGGACCAGGATCTCCATGCTGCAACCTCCTGTCTCCTCTGAGCCCCAGAGCCCCTCGGTCCTGACACAGCTGGGTGGAACTCTTGAGGGGGGAGATTCTATTTCATTTGTCCCCCAGTCTAACTCAAATAAGGACAACATCACTGCCAATTTCTTCCTAAACCAGGGTCTTTATTTCAAGCTCCTGCACCGAAAATGATTCCAAGATTGCAGGGGCCTCATCTTCCACCAAATAAATAAAGCAGCTCCATGGGGCTATCTGAACTTTGCACAATGTACTCTAGCTGGATATTCTGAGCAGCACAAATGTATTACAGGCAGTACAAGCATGATTTCGTCTCTCTAACCACTTGGATGATTTACCCAAGGACCCTCTTAACTAGAAGAAACCCACAGGTTCCTGGCTCCCTGATGCTGGTAAGCCAAACTCTCTCTACTCTCTTTTCTTCTCCTGGGTTACCCACGTGACCTTCCGTAAACTGATCTGGCACTGGTCGGCTGCCCCATCTCTGGTGCGGGAAAGCGGGTTGCTTCCCCCACCTGGTCTCTGGATCTTGGCCCAAATCTACTAAGAGTGCCAGGTTTTTTTCCTCCAACCCAGACCCTGTAACCCAACCTCTTTGGCTTCACATTGAACCCGAGCCTGCCTGGTGCTACCAAACTCACGGCACCAATCCCACACCTGCAGCTCAGCTCTCTCTCTCTTTCTGGTGCAGCGGCTCCAAAATCCAGACCTGCTCCAGCACACAAGCTACCTCACCCAGGTTACCCTGCCATGGGAGGGACCCAGGCCCTGCCATTGCCAAGGCCCTCCAAGCAGCCCTCTTCTCTCAGTGCTCCCAGATGGCAATTTGGAAAGGGTACACAACTCCTTGCCCCACATCTCTGTCCACACATCCTGGGCTTGCATTAAACCCCCACCAGAGGCACCCTCAAAGGCCTATCCTAAGACCTGTGACCTGCCCGGCCCTTTAATGCTGGCACTCCAGGATCTGCCCCCCATGCGGGCCCTACAAGTTGGGTGAAAGGCCCCCTGGCTCCATCTAATCTCAGGCCACCCTGCCATGCCGAGTATGGAGAAAAAAAAAAACACTGCCACTGGCCTTCTCCCTATGGAAATCCTGCCACTGCCCCCATAGTCCTGGTGGCCTGAGTAATACTAACACGGGATCTCTACGGGCTCCTGCATATTATGTCATATCACCACCACCTACACCATCCCTATCCCAAAGATGCAGGCATACTGGCTGACCACCCTCTCCATGGAGCTTCCCCCTTACTCCTTGGTGCCACATCACTGCCAAAGCCATCCCTATCTGCAATTTGGGGGGGTCCCCACTAGCCGACCTGGACCGCCGAGCTCCCTACTTGCCTGCCATCCCTGCTCCTCCAGCTGCCCCCCTCCAGCCCCAGGCCTACTGCACGGGCTGGAAAATCCCTCTGAACACCCTGTCTCCAGCCTTATATACCTCCCTAAACCTGCCCTCTGCTGCCACCTTGAGGTGTCCAACAGGTATTAGCCCCCAGAGCACTAATAAATTCCCTAGCTCTGGGTGGGGGGTAGGAGGGGGAAAGAGAGTTCTAAAGGGGGGCTTACATTACAAACTGGCTGACTTGTACTCAATGAGCAGATAACATCCAAAGTCATGCCCCTCAGACTTTCCACTGTTCTTTTACAGTTCTCATTGTCTGAGCACTTCCACACCTGCACAATCTGGGTGGCTTGGCTCATCCAGCTCTTGTAATCATCTTATCCAGCTGGAGTGGGGATGGCTCCTGAGAAGGTGCGCAATCTTTTATATTGCTCGTAGGGTGCAATGAAGTAGGGGGCAGTCCACTGGACAGCACGATTGGTGCAGGCTCTCCCTTTTGAAATAAAGCCTGTACATCTTTAAGTCTTTCCTTCAGTTGCCAATATTAGCTTAATCTTCACCAACAAATTGGGTTCAGGTGCTGGCGGGGAGGGGGGTCTGACAACAGACTGCTCCCCTTACCAAACAGATTCCATACACCCTCAGACCCTTCTGCAGTGAGAGTTGCAGGCAATTTACTGGCATCTACATCTGAATCACTCTCTGTTAAGGCAGTGGTACTTTGATTGACTTGATCATATCTCATACCATGCGCTTTCAACTTTCCCAAACCTTGCACAGTTTCTAGAGCTTTCAAAATAACAGCCCTTTCAGTGCCCTTAGGGATCCCTGTGACCAGAATAGCCGCCTCAGATCCAGGCACTCCCCTCTGCATCAATCTTCCAATTTTTGCTGAGCCATAATGACTTACATAATTTTTTTTGGGGGGTAGGTACCAGCATTTTCAGAATTCATGTGTGAGGAGATCACTAGGGGGTAGAAATCCTAGAGATGCCTCCACTTTGCAAACAGCCTCCCAACTCACCTGGGCAGTTCCAGGGCTCTCAGATCCCACCTGAACACACCTCTGAAGGGGGGCTAGCCTGGGTTCTCTAGGAGACAAGCTATACAGGAGTATAATGGTGCTGTGCCTCCATCTGGGGCAGTGATATGGGGCACCTGATGAGTAAAACACAAGGTTACCACCCCCTAAGAAAATACAATAACTGCCCCCACACAGTGACTTTTTCCTCACCCAACAATAACAGACCCCCCCAATGACCATGAACATCAGGACAACAAATATAAAACAAACTAACTGCAGATTCATTATTAGGGCAGGAGAAAGGGAGTAAAACAGCACAAACAACAACTTTTGAAACAATTGTACCCCACACAGTCCCAGTACCCCACTCATGGGTGCACTCGGCTTTCCCCAGGGCCCTAAAGATTGTAATTGTCTATTGCATTGGGTAACTCACTGGGTTGCAGGTGGCCAACCAATGACACGGAGTTGCTGCACTTGGGACATTGGGATACTGTGGCAGCAATGGTCTTTACACTTGGACTGAAGAACTTTGCAACAAGGACCCCAGTAGAATCATGACACATAAATAATTTTTAGCTCTTTTGCCTGGGCCCACCAACTTCATGCCTGGAGGCATTCCGCTAATGTATCTTGGCTTCGCTGCCTGCCCTGGAGCAGGAAAACTCTTTTTTTAGTGCCCCACACAAAATACAAGTATTGGAACCGTGGCTTCTTTAAGACTTGGCAGCCATGCATAGGCAGATGGTGCGTGGTGGCCCTATTTTTTATTTACACTTTCAGTCCGGTTCTTGCTGCTCCTTGGACCACTTGAAAGGATCCCCCCCGTGCCCGGAGTTGCAAAAATATCTCACAGATCTTGGCACCCTTCTGGCATGAGGCTGAGGAACCACCAAAGCGAGTGGAAGCTGCTACAAAGATCGGGTGTGCCACATGGCCTGGATCTCCCTGGAACCACTAATGGAGGGCACCACAGAGCCGTAGCTCCACTAAGGTAATCCCCCAGATTGGAGGGGTTTACAGACAGGTTTTGTGAAGTGACCAAAACAAGTGGATATAACCTTTGACATAAAGGTGAGCAACAAATAAGCAAGTTGCCTTCAATGCTTGAAAATTACCAATGAGATGAGATCTATGAGACTTAATGGAGATCCACTTACAGCTGAGAATACTGATGAAAACAAAGGGCAGCTATAACTAATTTAACTCTATTTACAGCTGAGAATATTGATGAAAACAAATGGAAGCCATATTTAATGGAACTCTACTTACAGCTAGGAATAATTATGAAAACAAAGGGCAGCCCTATGTACTAGGGCTCTGCTTACAGCTGAGAAGACTGTTAAAAACAAATGGCACCCATATTTAATGGAGACCCACTTTCATCTGAGAATACTGATAAAAACAAAGGGCAACCATATTTAATGGAGCTCTACTTACAGCCAGGAAACTGATGTAAACAAATGGTAGCCATATTTAATGGAGTTTTACTTTCAGCTAAGAATAATGATCAAAACAAAGGGCAACCCATATTTAATGGAGCTCTACTTACAGCTGGGAATACTGATTACAACAAAAGGCAGTCATATTTAATTGAGACCCACCTACAGCTGGGAATACTGACAAAAACAAAGGGCAACCCATATTTAATAGAGCTCTACTTACAGTTGGGTATACTGATGAAAACAAAGGGTAACTATATTCAGTGGAACTCTGCTTCCAGATGGGGAATACTGATGAAAACAAATGGCAGCCATATTTAATGGAGCTTTACTTACAACTAAGAATCATGATGAAAAGAAAGTGCAGTCATATTTAATGAAGCTCTACTTACAGCTAGGAATACTGATTAAAACAAAAAGCAGCAATATTTGCTGGAGACCTACTTTCAGATTGGAATACAGATGAAAATAAAGGGTAGCCATATTTAACGGAGCTCCACTTACATCTGAGAAAATTGGTAAAAACAAAAGGCAGCCATATTTAATGGAGACCCACTTACAGCTGGGAATATTGATGAGAACAAATGGCAGTCATATTCAATGGGGCTCTACTTACAGCTGAGAATACCGATGAAAACCAATGGCAACCATATTTTATGGAGCTCTACTTACAGCTGAGAACACCGATGAAAACTAATGGCAGCCATATTTAATGGAGATCCACTTACAGCTGGGAATACTGATTAAAATAAATAGCAGCCATATTTAATGGAGCTCTACTTACAGCTGGGAATACTGATAAAAATAAAAGGCAGCCATATTTAATGGGGCCCTACTTACAGCTGAGAATACTGATAAAAAAGGCAATCATATTTAATGGGTCCCTACTTACATCTGAGAATACCGATGAAAACAAATGGCAACTATATTTAATGGAGCTCTTCTTACAGCTGAGAATACTGATGAAAACTAATGGCAGCCATATTTAATGGAGATCCACTTACAGCTGGGAATACTGATGAAAATAAATAGCAACCATATTTAATGGAGCTCTACTTATAGCCGAGAATACCAATGAAAACAAATGGCAACCATATTTGATGGAGCTCTACTTACAGCTGAGAACACCGATGAAAACTAATGGCAGCCATATTTAATGGTGATCCACTTGCAGCTGGGAATACTGATGAAAATAAATAGCAGCCATATTTAATGGAGCTCTACTTACAGCTGGGAATACTGATAAAAATAAAAGGCAGCCATATTTAATGGGGCCCTACTTACAGCTGAGAATGCTGATAAAAAAGGCAATCATATTTAATGGGTCCCTACTTACATCTGAGAATACCGATGAAAACAGATGGCAGCCATATTTAATGAAGCTCTCCTTACATTTGGGAGTACTGAGGAAAACAAAGGGCAGCCAAATACTGATAAAAACAAAGGGCAGCCATATTTAATGGAGCTCCACTTACAGCTGGGAATACTGTTGAAAACAAAGGGCAGCCATATTTAATGAAGTTCTACTGCAAAAAGTCCATACTTTTAAAAATCTTAAAGCAGGCACAGAATGGGGGGACTGGTCCTTTTACAAGTCAGAAGGAAAAGGCCATGGACATAAAACAATCCTGTAACCAGTTTGATCAGCTAAGGTATTTACCAGGAGGTAAATCCAGCAATGACCCAAGGCTAAGAAAAGGCATTTGTAAAAAAAGTGGAATTAGATACGTTTTAAATTTTATTTCCATACAGGAGTCCATTATATAGTCACAATGAAGCATTCATGGACATGGGTAATTGGGGGATTACCCATTTATTTTGTAGTTAAGTCACTTGGCCTGCCTCATCTCACACCACAGGAGGCATGTGTAAATCCTCAATAACCCAGATCATTTCATGCTTTGTTACTTAAATTTCAGATGGAATAAAGATGAACAGGCTCAAAATGTTCCCCTTAACATGAAGTGCTGCTGTTTTTATTAGTATCATGTCATTTGTTTTAGTAATAACGTAATTCCAGCAAAAACATCCCTATGCTAGTTTTATTTTCAATTTCTTTCATTGCAGAATTGTGATATGTGATTGTAAAGTTTTTTAAAGTTCTTATTCCCTTGCAATGCCCAAGATGAAAAAAAATAAAGCATTTTGATGTGATACAAAGTTATTAGCTTCAGAAATATGTACTAGTAGCATCATAATACAACCAAAGTATAAATCTCAATATTTACAGTCAAATGGTATCCCCAATGAAAGAGATGTTAATTATTGCAAGTGGTGGGCGTTAATTACAAAAATAGTTATTAAAGTTTTCTTTTACATATTTACAAAACAGAAAGATGCTGATTATAAGTCTTAGAATGTCAGAAAACATTTTTGCTAAGAAAAAAAGAAAATCTATATTATAAATTGTTTGACAATCAAAAATTGCTGCTGATTTAAATATGCATAAATGCACCGAGTGGGCATTAGGGCTGCTGTCTGACAGATCTCAAACTGAGCCTTTGGAGGTGTAATTTTCATGCGTTCCCGTGTAACCAGGAAAACTTTTGACCTTCTGCTCTGAATGTCTGTTTCCTCAATGCAAATCCCTCTGACTGCTGTCGCAGCCTTCAAGGGATGTGTCTGCTTTCTTGAGAAATTGGAAACTCATCAGGGTTGTGCAGTGATGTCAGTAGCAGTCAGAATACAAATGGCAGCCTATGGTTCAGCTGGCATTTGGCTTGTTTCTGGTTATTCAGTTTTTGCACAGGAGAAACAAGATGAGTGGGATTTGTTCCATAAACTGCTCAAGGGCTCAATGCAGTTTGAAGTTTTTCAAATGCCAGCTGATGCCTACTGCTTCCAGACTAATGTATTTTGAAAAATCATACTCAGCGATAGTGCTCCCACCTCTGAGTTTGAGTCCCAAGCCTGGGACCTGGGATCTTAATCAAAGTTAGTACTGCAGTGCAGTGTACTGGTGTTATGCTGCTCTGTAGGAGTTGCTGCTGTTCTTGGAATAAGATGTTATATAAAGGTCCCTACCAGCGAGTCAGTTTGATCTAGAAGTTAGAGCACAGAGCTTTGAACCTGGTAACGCAGGTTTGAATCCCACCAGCACCACTTACTCACTGAGTGTCCTTGAGCATGTTTCATCACCTCCCTGTGATTAACCCATCTCTAATCTCTCTATAGTCCAGCTCCTTGAAGCTCCCTGTGCAAATGAAGATAGCAGCATCCTTTACCTTCCCTGTCCTGGGCTGTAAAATGGTTTAGGCTATGGTTTGTATTAAAGGCCCTTTAGAAAATATAATTTCAGTTATGTCCTTCCTGCTTCTCTTCTCCTGTGCTCATCTAGGCAGGAGTTAAATATTCCATGGCACCAGCCCATTGGTGTAGGGGGCTGAGGTGTTGCAGAGTGCATAAAGTCTTCCACACTGGTGACCCTCATTTGGGAACAAACTAGTGTTGCAGGTGATTGTCCAGGGGGGAAGGATGGGAGAGGACATGAACAGCCGTTTGGCAGCTTTCCTCTCTTGGTTAAGGGAGGCAGGCCATTCCAGCTCTTGGCTGCCAGCAGCTGGATGTCCTGAGGTAGCACCGTTGCTCAGGGAGGGAGGCTGATGTAATGCTGGATGGATGGGGTGGGGGTGGCAGCTCCAGCATGCATATGTGTCTCTACTAACATGTGTAGTCATGTTTGCCATTGTTCCGGGGGGAGGGGTATAGGTGGAAAATGGATGGTGGGATTGAAGCCCTGCCTGAGGTTCTGTGACCTGCCCTGCCAGAGCACCTGCAGGAATAGGAGGAAGGAGGTAAGAGGCCAGTCATTGGCACCTGGAGATAAGGCTGATAGCCTACCTGGTCCCAGCTGAGGAAGATAAAAACCTTTATCAATAAACAAACAATTCTATGGCACCCTTTAAACAGCGCTGGGTCTTACCCCCATTGTCTCAGCAGCAGTTCCTCCTCTTGGTAAACCAGTTTGAATGCAACTGTTCATGACTGTGTGTGGAATATTGCTGAGTGCCTAATTGCTGCTATGTTCATCTCTGAACGGTCACTTAATTACCAACATCTTAACGCATTGCTTTGCAAAGCTTTTTGAGAAACATTAGGATTCAAAGGCCTTTTATAAAAAATATTTTATTCTCTGCCATACTATGCTATCACACTTAGTTGAGTTACTGTTGGAAAAGTATCAGAACCCCCCCACAGAAATGTTTTATAGTCCTCTAACAAGGTTCCAAAATGCCTAAGTCTTTTCAGTCAAAAACAATGTTAGCTTTTCTCATAACCTTTAGTAATTTAACTTGTTATAACAAGTTATACAAAGACAAACAACCAAAACACAAAATCAAACATTTGTTTTCATTTTCTTCCTTCTAATTACTCTGACCAGGTTAAAAACCAGGCAACTTACCTGGAATAGATATCATTAACTGCAGGTACTGTGGAACACTTTTCAGAAGAGCAGTTTTACAGGACTTAGGACACTGTCGTACAAGCTGGGCCATTGGAGATCTAAGGGCTCAGCTCCAGGCAGCATGGGCAGAGATTGTGCACCTCATATTACATATTCAAGAGGAAATATATTGTAAGAACCACCCGACATTTCCCCAACATTCAACAGAAACACCTCGACCGCAGAGGGTAGTTGGTCCGGGAGGTTGGTAGGTGGTTAGGAGGGGCCAATCAGGTGCCCCATCACTCAGTGCTCTCCAACATATCACTTCCACAAACCATATAAAAGCTACAAACAGGTATCTGCCTCTATCTGCAAAATCAAACAAAGGGGCAGAGGACACTGCAGAGCAAAACACTGCAGCACAGGATCTAGCACAACAAAACTTGCCTAAAACAGGAACCAAAACAAATGAAGCAAAAAGGAAATCCAAAAAACTTCTGATCGTAGGAGACTCCATGATTCGGGAGTTGATACATATCTCTAGCCAGGAGTAATAGTCAGATGTCTCCCAGGTACATCAGCGTGGACAGACACTGACCGCATTGGTAAAATTGTTCAGGAAGCAGGAGAAAACATTGATGTCCTGGTGCACATAGGGACTAACGATCTCTCCAGCCGGTCAATTGTGGAGACCAAGGAACACCTAACCAGGCTGGGGGACAAACTATTATCCCTTTCATCCGGCATCTCCTTCTCTGAGATCCTGCCAGTCTGGGAGAGGGGGACAGATGGACGGAAGGTCAGAGAAGGGGAGATAGGGGAGCTAAACATGTCGCTCAAGGGCTGGTGCCAGGAAAAAGGACACAAATTTGTTGGGAACTGGCAACAGTTTTGGGAGTGACAGTTCTTTAAATTTGATGGACTGCATTTGACTAAGGAGGGAGTCAGTGCATTGGGGCAGAAGTTTGATGTCTTTGCATAATATTTAAATTAGCAATTGGGGAGAGGGGTGCAGCACCCGAAACATCGAATGGGAAGAACACCCCTCCCCCCCTCAGCTAGTGGTCAAACAGGAGTTCAGCATGTTTGTAGTTCATTTGCATCACCATGTAAAGAAAAAGGTCCAGCTCCCCATATGATGCACAGGGAAAGCGCAGGACCTCGCCCAACAACTAACACACCGAAATCTGACCAATGGAAAATCATGTACACAAATGCTCACAGTCTGGGAAACAAGATCCCAGACCTGCAGGCAATAATGACAGAGGTTAAACTGGACATAGTAGCCATTAGTGAGACATTGTTTACCAGTAACCATACTTGGGAGACTTGAGTACCTGGCTATGTACTGTTCAGAAGAGACCGAGGTGCAAAAGGGGGATGGAGTGGCCCTTTATGTCAATGAAAATATCAAAGCTACAGAAATTCAGAATTCACATAAGGAGTCAGGAGAACTGTGGGTCATCCTTGAAACAGGAAATGGGACAGCCATATGAACTGTGGTTGTGTACAGGACTCCAGACCAGGGGAAGGACACAGACATGTTACTGTTAGAAGATATTCAAAACATGACAGCTAAAGGCGAGGTTCTGATAATGGGAAACTTCAACATGCCAGATACAGAATGGTCAATACCAACAGGGACATCTGCCAGAACTAGACACGTGGTGGATTACTTGCAGGGGAGGGCCTCAAACAACTGGTACAACAACCCACAAGAGACAGGGCTATCCTAGATCTAGTACTGACTAACAGGGAAAGGACCATAGATCTCCAGGTAGAAGGTCACCTGGGGGCCAGTGACCATCACATGGTATGGTTCAATTTGGCAACTAGAACAAAATCATCCCACTCCAAGGCAAAAATACAGGACTTCAGAGGAGCTGACTTTGATAAGATAGCCAACGGAGTTAAGCTAGCCCCGGCCAAAAGAAATACAGGTGAGGGGGTACAGGCAAAGTGGGCAAGCATTAAAGATGCAATACTTGAAGCAACATCCCATTGTGTTAGTGAGAAACAAAGTGCAAAAGAAGAAGGAAACCACTTTGGTTCACAAACACAGTAGCAGAAAAGGTCAGTGCCAAAAGGCTGGCCTTCAGGAAATATAGGGGAACGCAGCAGGATGAAGATAGGGAGGCATACCAAACTTCCCTAAGGGAAGCAGGAAAGGCAGCAAGGCAGGTAAAGGCCCAAACCGAGGAAACACTAGCACGAACAGTAAAAGAAGGTGACAAGACTTTCTATAGATACATTAGTGAAAGGAGAAAGTCCAGAGGTGATATTGCTAAGATCAAAGGGGATAAGGGGGCATGCAAGAAGGAGGATCATGTAAAAGCATCTATCCTAAATAGATACTTCTGCTCAGTATTTACTGAAGAGAAGGTAGGGCAAGGCCCACAGCTCTGCACCATGGACACAGGGGGGAGGGAGGTGTGCACTAGTTCCTTCACAAAAGAAAGGGTCCTACAAGAGCTCAATAAGCTCAGGGTGGACAAGGCAATGGGACCTGATGGCATACATCCCAGGGTACTAAAGGAGCTAAGGGTGGAACTAGCAGAGCCATTATCAGAACTGTTTAGTGAGTCTCTGAGCACAGGAGAGGTCCCAGAAGAATGGAAAAGGGCTCATGTGGTCCCGCTCCACAAGAGTGGTAGCAGGGGAGGAGGCAGGGAACTACAGACCAGTCAGTCTTACCTCAGTAGTGGGCAAGATTATGGAACCACTCCTTAAGGAAAGGATAGTGCAACACCTGGAATCCATAGGAGCACAGGATCCAAGACAGCATGGGTTTACAAAAGTAAGGTCCTGTCAAACTAATCTCATAGATTTCTTTGACTGGGTAACCAGAGTGGTGGACCAAGGGGGAGCAGTTGATGTTGCCTACCTTGACTTCAGCAAAGCTTTCGATACTGTTTCACATAGAAGATTTATTAATAAGCTGGGTAGGCTTGGGGGTGGGTCAGACGTTGGTCAACTGGGTGGCAAACTGGTTGAGGGGCAGAAAACAGAGAGTGGTGGTAAACGGTATATAGACAGAAGAGATACAAGTCACAAGTGGGGTACCTCAGGGATCAGTCCTGGGGCCGGTCCTCTTCAATATCTTCATCAGTGACATTGCAGATGGACTGGAGGGTAAAGTTTGTCTGTTCGCAGATGACACCAAGATCTGCAGCAGAGTAGATGATCCAGATGGTGTAGGCAGAATGAGAAGAGATCTAGATAAACTAGCAAAATGGTTGGAAGAGTGGCAACTAGGGTTTAACGCAAAGAAGTGCAAGATCATGCACATAGGGAAGAGAAACCCTGAAGCCACCTATAGGCTGGGAGGGGAGTTGCTGGCAGTCACAAGGCAAGAAAGAGACTTGGGCATCATCATCACCGATGACCTGAAATCATCCAAACAGACCTCTAAAGCAGTAGGTAAGGCTAGAAGGATGTTGGGGTGTATTAGTAGGGGTATCACAAGTCGGAAGATGGAGGTAATAATCCCTCTTTACAAGACACTGGTTAGACCCCATCTGGAGTACTGTGTGTGCAGTACTGGAGGCCACACCTTCACAAGGACATTAACCAAATTGAGGCAGTCCAGAGAAGGGCAACCAAAATGGTGCAGGGACTGCATCAGAAAACATATGAGGACAGATTATCTGAACTCAGTATGTATACCCTAGAACAACAGTTCTCAAACTTTGTCATAGTGAGCCTCCCGTAAGCCATGGAAAAGATCTTGAGCCTCCCCCAAAATACTGAAATATTTTTTGGGCCTCCTCATAGCAAAATAGCCTACTTTTCACAGACATCAGGAATAAATTGAAACCTCTTTGCATGGCTGATTCTCATGTGCTTAGGCTTATTGTAACCCCCCCCCCCAAAAAAAAAAAACAGGACAACCTACTTGCTCCAATATTTTGACTCTCTAACCATTGTTTCCCCTTACTGCCATACCTTCATCAGTCAGACTGCTTTTTCTGTTTCCTCTCTATCTGGAATAATCTTCTTGCTGACCTCTGTCTCTCCCCTCTCACCCTGCTCTTAAGCATCTTCTCAGGGATCATTTTGCTCCTTCCTGCTCTTATTCCTAGTACCTATATGGTTAACTCTTGTATTTGGACAGTTCTGCTGCCAGTCTAATTGATCAATTGTTCCTCACATTGTTAGTTTATTGTTCTTAATTTGTTTGCACTTTTATTTCTTTTGTATTGCTTGAGTGTTTTGCAGTTACATTTTGAATTGTATTCTTTCACTACCCTTCCCTGGGTACACCTGAAATAAGCCATGGCTCAGTGTACAGTACCTTCCCTGGTCACAGACTTGTGAATAAATACATATATTCACCTACTATTATCCTCTTTCAGTTTGCCTTATCCCTTCACACAAAATCTATAAAGTTCTTAATTGAAATATAATACTTTTTCAAGACTTGCTTGAGCCTCCCCTGGAACAGGCTGGGGCCTCCCCAAGGAGGCTGGCCTCACCATTTGAGAACCCCTGCCCTAGAACAAAGGAGGGAGAGAGGTGATATGATTGAAACATTCAAACACCTTCAGGGCATTAACAAGGTGAAAGAGTCTAACATGTTTCAATATAAGAAAAATAGCAGGACAAGAGGACACAGCATTAGATTAGAGGGAGGCCGATTAAGGGGTAATGTGAGGAAGTTCTTTTTCACAGAAAGGGTGGTAGATGCATGAAATGGCCTACCTCGGGAAGTGGTGGATATGAATACAGTGCAGGGCTTCAAACAGGCATGGGATAGGCAGAAGGGAGCAATACAGATGAGTATAAATAGATAGGCCATTTACAGAGCAAAGGCCAATGGCACATTCATATGGTAGAAAAAGAAATGGGCAGACTGGATGGGCCTTGCGGTCCTTTTCTGCTGTCAGCTTCTATGTTTCTAAAAAGCTTTTTGATACCTTCTATTTCTTCATTTCTGCTTCTTCAGCTTTGAGTTGGAACCCGTTCCACGTTTCCCCAAGCTCTCATCCCACTCAAGGATCCCAGAAGAATCTGCCCAAACAGATAGCCTATGCTGCCACAGTCTATGACAGCTGTCACAATAACTTTGTGGTTTATCTCCAATAGGAAGACTCCAGGGGCTAATCCAGATTACACAAACAAAGCTGGATATGTGGATATAACAAGGATGGGTGGATTCTATGGCAGCATTACTAACTGCAGTGGGTGGGGCAGCTTTATTTATTAGGTCACATGCAATTTTTTTTTTTCACTTCTTAGCCCATACCCTATCCATCCCATAGGGTTGTGATTTGGGACAGTCACCCAGCATGGCACCTATTGTGCATGTCTGAGAACCTGTGGACTATATCCTCTGCAACTCCACAGCAAGTCTTAGTGTCATATGTCAAATTGGTTGAGTATGAACCAATATAAGGGGGCCCTTGGGAGGCCACAACATTTTTCCCACATGACTTTTTCCCCCTGCGATGGCCAGGGAGCAGCCCCTCCCCAAGGTAGGAGGGGGCCAACTCAGACTCTGTACTCTGTGACAATTGGTTGACTCCTGGTGCCTTTAACATGGATCATAAAGGACGTGTGAAGTAGGCATTGCAAGTGGCTATGAAGTTTCTATGAGGTTTCAACAGCTTAAAACTTCACATAGATTCTGTTTTTTTTATAGCAAATTTCCTTAGTGGTGGTGAAAAGTGTTGGATTGCCAGCACTGGTGAATGAAGCCTTCTGTTTATCCACGTGACAGACACAAGATGGGCAACTGCAGTGCAAGCCTCCCTACACTGCCCCACCAATGTGCCTCAACACTATCATGGAGGGGCCAACAGATAGGTGGGAGGATAGTGCAGACTCCATGCCCTGCAAATTCTTGGCCTCTCATGAGAGACTGCCAACTAGGGTGGGAATGAATGCCAGTTTAATTGGTGGTTTTGTAATGAGGCCACCGATCCGCTATAAACCAGATTGAGAATAACCACAACTCATTTCACATAGGCCGTCCAACAGCCATTCGCTGATTGGGATTGGGGGCAGGAAGTTGTGGGTTTTGGTAGGCGGGCACTACTCTGAGTTTAAAGAAGTAATCAGTGGCATTTCTTAGGGATCAGTGCAGGGGCCACTGCTCTGTAATAGCTTCATCAATGATCTGGAAGCAAGGGGACATCCAGCAGGCTAATTACGTCCATGGAAACAGAGAACAAGAGCCATGCACACAGGTCCAGTAAAAGTGTTGCTGTTTACCAGATAAAACCATGTTCCGAAGTCCAAGAGTAAGAAAAAAAGGCAGGTCACACACCAAGGTGAGTTGCTCATGCAAATGTATTTCCAAATCAGATGCATAGTGCACAACAAGCCTGTCCTGCCATGTTTTAGGCTTACAGTACACTATGCACCTTATTTGGAAGTACGCTTGCACGAGCATCTTGCGTTGGTATGTTTTCTGTCTTTTTTGCTTTCTCTTAATCAATCAATCAATCAATCATTCAATCAATCAATCAATCTTTATTTAACCAGGCAGAACACCATTGAGTATTACTCATTTACAAGATGCACCTGGATGTTTACAAACATTACAAGAATACAGGGGTTCATACAAGAATACAGGGGTTCATAAGGTTACTGGCAATAAATGGAAGCATCAAGGGGAACAAACTATGTGCAGTATATAGTATGCTACATACAGTATACATATATACATACTAGCGCAGGTTAGATTGAGTGAGAATAGTGAAAAAAAGGCATGGGGACATTTTAGTAGTGGAAGGGAGCGAAATTAAGGCATAGGAGAGACATAGGTGAGCTTGTGGGTTCAGGTTCATACAATCGAGCCCACCAGGATGTAAGGCAGCGTCACAGACTCCTGCATGATGAAAGTAATAAACTACCATTTCAATTGCCTTGTTTACTGCAGTAACTTTGCTGCAGAATATCACAGAATTAAGCTGCCTGCTGGTGGGCTCCACTGTACCTAAAGTAAATACTTTAATCTCTGTAGCTAGCAGCACAAGTTGACTCAGTAAAACTGCAAGAAGACACACTATCAAAGTAATGAGAACAATAACAAAATGAAGAAAAAAGTTAAAACTCCACCTGCAAAGCAATCCGACCCAAAACATTCAACAGTTACACACAGCATAGTCCCCATCTGTGAAATCCCAGTCATACAAAACAGAGAAATCCAATGCAGGAGATCAGTACAGTAATGTTCCCACTGTAACCAAACAAGCCCCAGCTGTTAGAATAACATTTCATAGGCCAGCCCAGTGGCACTGGAGGTTGAGGCGCTGTACGCTACACCTCACACCTTGCCAGTGACCTGGGTTCGGGAATGAGCCCAGGCTGCCGGGGGTTAGCAGCAGAGAGAGAGAGGATTGAGCATCTGGAGGACTGCTCTCCTCTCTCAGGAAGGGAGGGATAGCTGTCCTGCTCATTAATTGCCCTCTAGCAACAGCTGGAGAGAGATACAGGTCAGGAAGCTCGTGCCGACATATGATGTTGGCGGGGAGGGGGAAGTAGAAAACCAGGAAAAATGGAGCTAGCAGGCTCTATGATAGCCCCGTCAGCTCCCGTCCCGACACCCAGAATCTGGATGTGCTCTCCGGGCTGAGGGGAAGCCAGCACTCCTCACCCTGGCCCTGTTGGAGGGGGGGGGAGTAAACTCGTGGAGAATCACCGAGATAGTCGGACGGGGAAGGTGGGACCAGAAACTGAGTCCCTCCAAGGGAGGAACCAGAGCCACCTGCCATGCTCCCTAGAGGATAAAAAAAGAGTAATTAAAAGAATAAAATTTCATGGAGTGGATAACAGTATCCTACAAACCAGTCTGACATTCTTAGTAATGATAGTTAGAGATGTTTGGAAGTTTCGCTCCACATTTGAAGTTTTGGCGGAGTTGCCAAATCTGCCTCTGGCTCCACAGAGCATTTCGTGGAGTTGTCACCTGTGGTGAAAACTTCGCCAAATTGGTGTCACATTGCTTTGGTGTTTTTTAATAGCAAATTGCAGTTAAAAAAACCCAGAGCAAGGAGAAGTCACATCCTCACCCCCGCAGCTGGCAGCCTGACTTCCCTCCCTGGTGTCTAGTTGCCCTCCACCACTGATCACCAGCCACAATAAATCCCTGGTGTCTAGTGGTTCCCCCCACCACCACTGATTGCCATCCACAATATAAAAACAATTTTTTTTCATTAAATCCCTATCCCTTCCCTGGTGTCTAGTGGCCCCCACCCTACCGCCGATCGCTGGCCACAATAAATCCCTGGCACCCTGCCCTGGTGTCTAGTGGCACCCCCCCACCGCCAATGATTGTCATCCACATCCACAATACTGTATTAAAAAAAAAATCATTTAATCCCTGGTGTCTAGTAGACCCCCCACCCTGTCAGGTAGTGCCCCCACCCTAACCTCGTGTGGGCCACTGGAACAGCCCTCCACTCACTTCCATGGCTGGCAGCCCAACTGAGCTTAATGAATGAGCACATAATTGTACAAACACATGCTAATTCACTGACAGCTCATGGTCATTTGCGGCAGTTTTTCGGGGGGGGTAGAGAAAGGGAAGGGGCTGCTCCGGTCGCCTGTGGGGGGCAGGATGGGGGCAATAGCATTGTGGACCCAATGGGTCCAAAATGCTGTTCCCCCTATTCTGCTGCCCCCTCCAATGATTGGAGCAGCACCCTCCCATTCTCTGACCTGAAATCTGCCGGTGGCCCGCTTGTGGTCAGGGTGGGGGGTGGCGGTACTACCTGATAGGGTGGAGGGGTGAGGGGTGAACTAGACACCAGGGATTAAATTAATTTTTTTAACACAGTACTGTGGATGGCAATCGGCCATGGAGGAAGGGAACCACTAGACACCAGGGCAGGATGCTAGGAATTTACTGTGTAGTGATCATGGGGGCACTAGACACCAGGGAAGGAATAGGATGTAATGAAAAATATTTTGTTTTATATTGTGGCTGGCAAATGGCAGTGGCGGGGGGCACTAGACACTAGGGATTTCAAGTTTAATATAGTTTTGTGTACAAAGTATTGAATTCTGCCCATGAAATTCCACACTTCATGGATGACCACCCACTCTGCGAATTGCCAAATTTGGGAAATTGCCCTTTATGTATTGAGCACAATTTGCAAAATATTTGGCGGAGTGGATTTTTCCAACTTTGCACATCTCTAATGGGGGTGAATTACAAAATAATTTTAGGTAGTCTCTTCTGACTCTAATAAGACATCCTCTGCTTGAATCTGTCAACAAGCCATAATTTGGGAATCTGTCAACCCATTTTCCATCATCGGTGGCATTCTTTAAAACAAAGATTGCCTATCACGTACCCCCCCCGAAGATGTCCTACAAAAATCATCCTATGACTGAGATTGGGATCTCACAGAATATAGTGCACGCCATCAAACTTCTTTTTGTGTCTTGTGACATAGCCATACCTCTGAACCCCACACATTAAAATTCATTGCATTGATATTTGAAACGCAGACTGAATGCCCAGAATATGTAGCACTTTCTTAAAGAATCATAAGATTAATGATAGTTTGCACCATATGTTTACTGATGAGGAATGTTTGTTTCAAGTTTGTTTGCATTTTTAATAGTTTGAATGTCCTGCAATAACTTCAGGATTATATGGAAGAGCAATTTATCTTTGCAAAGCAAGTGTAAATTTGAGTGGAAAATGCATTGTACTATGCAAATTTCATGGCTGTTAAGAGATATGGATACAAATTAAGTCTGGAAAGAAAAGGATTTATGTACCTCCAAACAAAACTGGACCTTTCCTTTCTGGCAGCAGAAGAAAGCAGTCCTTGTTCCTAGTCTGGTTGTGACCACGAGCATGATTCAAGTGGTTGTATAACTGGCAGGCTTCCTGTGAACGGTAAAGTAGTATGCCTTCTAAAGGGCAAATTGGTCTCATTGAGCATCAGTCAAAAATTTCTCTTTAAACTGTCCCCTGAGAAAAAGTAAAGGATGATCCCCTACACACTGTCCAGGAGTCCTAGGAGCCCGATATTATCTGATTGCACTTGATTTTCTAAATTTTTAAGCCAGGTGCGAAAGGTGCACATTTTCCTTGGTTAACATGTCAGCTGCACTGCCAGTGGAGCCTGTCTGCATTCTGGTCTCTACCAGCTCCTCCTTAACTCCCTCCATTGTGGCCTTTAAACCAGAACCCAGCTATTAGGGACCCTCACATCCCTGTGTGGATGTTATTGTTGCTGTTTATATACTTTCTCTAATATCCCTGCATGGATAACCGTACCGTTTATGATAATATTATTGTCTTGCACCTGTTACTCACGTATGTAGAAATGTCTATATTTTTGTACTCTCCCGGGTCGTGCCTGAAAATGGGCAGGTCTATTGCCTAGTGTACTTACCCAGTCATCAAAGGCAAATAAATAAATAAAATTAATTCCATCCAGCTTGTTTCCCAGCATTCATCTGACACAATCAGTCTTTGAATTTTCCTCCTCAGAGTTTGCAGTATTTCTTCAGGGGCCTTGAAGAGGCACCTTACAGGGTGGTTGTTAACCTTGTGGGTGAGGTCTCTGTCACATTTTTAACTTTTACAGAATACAGAGGAGACTGATTTCATTGAGTATTTACCTGTCATTATCATAAATAGATCAGAGGTATTATGTCGTGCAAAACTGTAGTCAAATATAAATATTTAAGGGATTTAACCATAGATTAGCTTACTTTTTGTTGTGCATAAAATCCTTTAAGCAGGTGTCTGTTTTCAGAAGGGGTCAAAGTCAGGTACAGACATCAAATACATAAAATCCATACAGACAGAGGTCACAGGTAACAATATAGTACATAAAAACACTTGGGTTTAGATGTTACAGGTCACAGATTATTGCAGAAAGCACAGTATACATAGGACACATTGTGTTGGAATTAAACTTTCGAGCTAGGGGAGCCTATAGCATCATAGCTTTAAATTGAGCCCCCCCTCCCATTATAAGTCAGGGGCAGTGATGCGTGAGCTACTGAGGCTCAATTCAGAGCTGGGGGGGGCCGATCCCTGGTAAGCGCCTCTATAATTCCAACAAGGGATACATTGTCAGGTTACAAACAATTCATCTGAAAGCATTTAAATAGTCTAGAGGAAACACGTGAAGTCTACAACTGGGTTTTAAATGATTCTAACCTTTAGTTTTTTTCTTGCGTAGAGAAAGCAGAATAGTTATGCCGCCATTATGTCTGGACTCAGTAGCACCCTCTAATGGCTTCTGGCCATGTCCTGATTTTGGAGCCCTCTTCACATCATTAGCCCTTTCTTTGCCTTACTTCAACATACCTGATCCTTGGGCCTGTCACTGTCAGCATCCATTTGATGGTTTGTTTTGGTCATTTATTGTTTTGATTTATTAATAACACTATCAATACTCAGAAAAGATTAATTGTAAACAAATCTGTAATGAAAATAAAACAAAAAAGCATATTTACCTGGGGGACCCTTCGTAGAATCTTGACTGAGAGTGATGCTCATTGCCATGCCAGCATTCTGGGTTCTTGCTTTGATCCCACAATGCCACTGCAGGCTGGCATGAGGAGAAGTACGCATCCCATATGATGCTGTCCTTCTCTGGGGAGGGAGGGTTCCAGTCCCTGTTACACTACTACTACCACCACCTGGCTGACTGGAGGTGGCAGCGCAGGGCCAGGACTGCAGCAGGTTGGGAGATGTATACCTAACTTGTGGGTTGCCAGCACTAAATGTTTGTTTCTTGGGACATCTGAGTCCTCATTTGATCATATGAACATATATGAACATATGAAATTTGCCAGCAGATAAAGGCCTAGAGGTCTATCAAGTCTGCTCAAATGTGCTGCTAGCACCCCTTATTCTGCAGCTGCCCCTCCCTTCCACCCTTCCCCTTCATTAACCCTCCCCCTTGTCTTGTCCCATCCTCGTTTGAAGCAGTTCACTGTTCTACTGCATACCACTTCAGCAGGTAACGCATTCCACCCAGCCACCACCCTCTCTGTAAAAAGTGTCTCCTCATCTCCTCCTGAACCTTCCTCGCCCAGTCTCATATCATGTCCCTGGTGGCCCTCCCCTCCCTTACTTTGAACAGCCCCTCCGTAACTGTCTTGTTTATTCCTTTCATGTATTTAAAGGTTTCAATCATGTCACCCCTGTCTCTCCTCTCCTCCAGTGAGTACATGTTCAACTCCTTCTGCCTCCTCTCGTATGATAAGTCCCCTAGCCCCTTGATCATCTTTGTCGCTCTGCACTGCACCCCCTCCAGTAACTTAATGTCCCTCTTCTGATACGGATGCCAGTACTGCACACAGTACTCCAGGTGTGGTCTAACTAATGACCTATATGTATATATGATCAGCTGCAACATATTTTCTATCATCCAGGATAATCACTATTTCTGACTGGCGACGGTAGAACCTCCCCCCCTCCACTGGGGAAGTGGTTTTAGTGGATGGGGTACCTCAGGGGCATGATTTGCACCTGCCTAAAGCCCTTACAGGTTTTTGGATCAGACAGCTTACTCCCCTCACCAGTGCTCCAGGATCAGTTTTCCAGCTGAACTGGTTTAGTATCAGTTTGTGTCCGAGATGTGCCTGATAACAAGGGTATGAAATACTGTAGCAGACAGCTTGAAAGCACATGGTTGTTAACCAGAAGATCTGGTTTTGAACCCCAGCACAATCATAAAAAATGTGAAAATATCCTTTTCCCCAGGATGGTGATACGTAGTGGTGTGGTATTAGATGAGTAAGATACACGAATAAGAGTCAGGTTCAAGAAACAATAGCTATTGAAATAAACTGTTCTGAAGGTAAATGGATTCTTAATCAGATTAGCTGAGAAACCTATCCTAGGACAGTGGTTATGGGAGAAATTCAATGTGATCCATTTTCCCTTCTGGCGCATCCCCATCTCCTCCCCATCCCTAGGGGAAGCCTAAAAGTAAGCCCTGGGCCCTTGTGGGGAGTACCACCTCTCCTCCCTTTCACCTCCATGAGGGGTCAGCCTGGGTTCTTGCAGTTGCAGGACAACTGGGTACGAATGACAAAGCATAGCATGATGCCTCCACCTGGCGTAGCAATATGGGAAACCTAAGGGCTATGCTCAGTAATGTTACCCTACCAGGAAATAATATGGATCTCCCTCCCACGCAACAGTACCACCCTACAAACAGTACTGTTACACTGTAAAGAAATGGCAGATACTCCAACTTAGAATGCAAACAACAATTTTAGTAAGAAAGGAGGGGAAGAAAAGAACGAGGGGTTAGCATGGGAAACCTGGGATTTTGGGGACTTATACTTTATGCAGATTTGTCAACATATTATAACTCTGTGACAGGGCACAGGATCCCGCCCCATCAGTCCACATTCCCCAGGGTGGATGCACCCAGTTCTTGTCCTCCCCTCAAAAAGGCCTTATGAGAGAGCTCTCCACTTGCTGTAGCTGGTACTTTCCTGTAAAGGTGGTAGAGTGGAGTTGAGGCCCATTGGTACGCGTAGCAATAATCATCTCACAAACAAAATTCAAGCACTTGAACAAAGAAAGAGGCTTGTATTTTTACAGTAATTAAATGGGAATGGGCCTAATGGGCCAGACGGCCTCTGCAAGTCTTCACTGTGAAGGCAGTGGCTAGTCTGGAGCTGAGGTCCGATGGTGCAAGTAGCAATAATTGGCACACAAACAAAAATCAAACACTTGAGAAAAGTTCTCCTATTTGTAATCCCACTGGAATGGGCCCAGTGTCCTCTGCAGGTTTTCTGCTTGGGCCTCTCAGTTACCTGGCTCACTATAGCCCCGGCCGGGTCTTTTAATCTCAAGTCACCACCCATATAGTTAAATCTTAGGTACAGGAAAACTGAATCCCAGTTTACTCATGGTTCTGATGACCTCTGAGGGCTGGTCTCCCTCCAAACAGCTTGGCTGCATTGGCAGTAAACAGTGCACAGCCTGTCTGCTGGGTTACATTTTCATCTCTTTCTCACACAGATGCTGGACCACCTCCCTTCACTGGACTAGATAAAGATTCAGCTGGTCTGGATCACTTCTCAGGGGAATTCAGCTGTGTCTGTGCTACAGTGGTCATTATCCCCATCCCCCTTGCAAGGCATGGCCTCAGTATAGAAGGTCAGATACCAGCCCTTTAGCTGTAAGGGTTGACTCTCACTGGCTCCCTGTGGTCACTGTGAACGCAGGCAAAATACAAGCCCCCTTATCTCTGCTTCTCCCAGGCTCTGGCTTGAACCTGTTCAGGTCTGAGGTGGTGACCCCACAGTCTCTGGCCTGCTGTGCAGGAAGACCCCCATGTGGGAACATCTGTGAAGCAGCACTTGCCTATTTCCAGCAAGCACCTCTTTACTGTTGTCACAAAGGGCACATAGTCTAACTAGAGTTACTTTCATAGGTATACCTCTCAGACTAGGCCCATGCAGCCTTGGTAGCTGCAGTCTCTCTGGCCATCTCTCTCTCTCTCTCTCTCTCTCTCACACACTTGCTCCAGTCTCACACACAGCCTTTTGGCTGTCAGACTGGTCTGGACTGAGCCCAGATTTCTTTTTAGCAATGTCTCTTATAGTGTATCAAGCACAATGCTTTGTTGGCAGACAGATAGATGCCGTGCATCTGGTTTACACAGCTGGGTCCTGAAACACCTGAGCTCCTCATGGAAATTCATGGGTAGAAACACTCACCTCTGACTCCTTCCCAGTAGTGGGGTCCGAGACTCAGAGGGCTTCTGGCAGCATGGCGATAGCATTGTTTTGTTTACATTTGTTGTGTCTTTGTTTTCTGCTTTGTGGCACCCTTCTGCTGCCTATTTATTGCCCCCCATGGCTTTATTTAAGCATGTCCCATGCCATTGCCTGCCTTCGGTCTGTAACTTGTTCAGGAGTGCCCACATTGCCCAATTTGTATTCAGAGCTTCAGTTCCATTTGAGAGTTGCCACACATGCATGGCATAACAATGGTGCTCTGGCACCAATGGTTTTCCTTTGCTCCCAACCATGCTGCATGCCTAGGTGTCAGGAAGCTGCTGTGCACCCTATGGTGCTTCCATCTTCTATCCTGGTTCCAACCCTGCAGCACAGTTCTGGGATCAGGATCACAAGACCAACACATGTGGCTCCAACCACTAGGATCAAAGAATCTGTGGTTCGGCTCCATCATGAACTCCTAATGCCACTCCTGTGCCATGCAGGTGCCCGGAAGTCCAGAGGGATTGGAGGGTGAAGACTGTTGCTTGACCCCAAGAGCACAAAGGTAAGCCCCCAATATTGGGGGGGGGGATTTAGAGAAGTCCTTGCCCAGCATTTTCCTCCATGGAACTACCATAGCTGCTAGCACCACTCTCTTTGGAACTCCAGGGGCAGCACTATGGTAGCTGTTCCCCTTCCCCATGACCCTTCCCCCCCACTCTGGAGAAGAGAATTCTGTGGTGGGACACTTGTTTCTCATCTGTCCTGCCCATTGCAGCACTTCTGGCTCAGGGTATGGAAGGGGACCTCTGGTGTGGCAAGCAAATCCTCTAGCCACTGCGCCCTCAGGCAAGCCAAGAACATATATCTATATCAGTAACCTTGTGTGCTGGAACCTGCTTAACAAACATGAACAATAACATATGACAGCATGTGCTGTTACACTTTAGGAATCCTGAATGGGATATTCTTCAGACACTTGAAAGAAAAGACATTTTACCTGATATGTGCAGCAATACTATAATAATGGCATAGTCATGTTACTGGATTGCACCAATCACAGAAGAGGATGCCTCTTGTCTATTTCATAACACACATAGGCTGATTTAGAGGGGGGGCTAAGGTGCTATAGCTCCCCCATCATAGAGCTCCTCTATTAGCAACACACCGTGCTGCATTCTTAATCAACATGTACTAATGCCTCCATGAAAGCTGCCTGAGCCACACGGGTCTCATCTGTCCTCCAGTGCCCTGGTAGTGCAGTAAACAACCACCCCCACTTGCATTACATAGTTAATCCCCCCCCCCCGGAAAGCCAGTCTCCAGCATGAATGTCTTGCTAACTTTCATCCTGCACCATGTGGTCTGGTCCCAGCACTGTGGCAGCAGCTGGTCTTGCCTTGGTGAGCCTGAGCATTCATTCTCTACTTTTGCAGGCTTGGTGCAGCTCCTTTGTTCATGCACGGGGAGGAGGGGGTTTGTGTGTGTGGGGGGGGTACAGCTGCAGCAAAAAAAAGTGGACCTTAACAATACAGATCTCAACCAGGTCGCCTGGTGCTCACTGCTACTGATTTGCTGTTATGTCCAGTAGTGGATGTGGGTAGCAAGGGCTGCCTTCTTTAAATGTCTGAGCTGCAGAAACAAGAGTGAGCTGTAATTCATTCACTCAGAAGATTAATGTTGGAGCAAGAGAGAGTGAGTGTACTACTGAGGAGCAGACAGAGTGAGAGTGGATCCCACAAGTGAAGAGCAGAGCCTGGGCTTTCAGGCGGCAGCAGTCCAGTAACGCGGGGTCGGTGTGGCCTTGGTAAATCAGCACAAGGAGTTGGAGAGAGAGGTTATCTTCCAGTAGCTGAAGCAAGCTGTAGCTGAGAGCTCTGGTCATTAGGAGTCATGGGGTTAGTGTGTGCTGTCTAGAGAGGGAAAGTTTGGTGGCCAGGTGACCGGAGACAATACTCAACTAGGGTCACATACACTTCAGCCTGCTGAAAATGGATCAAGCCTTCATTTAATCAGATACTTCTTGCTTAAAAAAAAAGACTTTCACAGTCTCAAACTATGGTGGGTGGGAGGTGGCTGCTGGGATGGGACAGGACATTAGTGTTCCATCAGACTGGGTGTGTAATAAATGTAGTGCTAGTGTTATTAATTTCTAGTATGGGGAGCTTAAATTCATGACATTAAAATAGTTTAAGGTCACTGCTGATTTTGTCCTATATGGCAAATAGATTTTGGTGTGGATTTGCAGGAGAGGGAGTTGGAAGGTAGTGCCCTCCTGTAGCATGCTAGGAATGGTACAAAACAAATGCTGGGTCTCAGCAATAGCATGAACCAGGATAGGGAGAAACTGGTACACAAGACCTTTGAACTGAGGTCAAAACTTCAGAATGTACTATATGTCTACTCTGTGTAGTCTTTTCAGTTGTGGTTGTACAGTGTGAATGAGCACAGAGGGAATTAATAGACATAGGGATTTTGAAGGTGTTCTGCTGTATATTATGGCATGTGCAGGTGTTTCTGTATGCTTGGAGAGCAAAACTGGCAACAGAAGCCATAAGACCTTGTTTGGCACATTGACATAGGCAGGCAGTTACAAACCGGAAAAAAAGGTGATAGAATCAAATATTTAGTTTATGTAGTTATATGTGTTGAATGGGGGTATGGGGATGCAACTGGGATGTACCCAAGCAAGTGCTGTTGCTAATCAAAATAAAAATGTATTTTTATATTTGTTTAAAAACTGTGTTTTGCTGTCTGCTTGCTAACTTCTTTGGCCTATTATAAAAATGGGATGCCTCATTCCATGGGGTTATCCCAGTAAAGGAAATTTTAAAACAATGAAACATATTTTATTTATTTAAAAATGTATTTTCTTTGGAATAAGTTGCTCTATAGAATAAAATCTGTTTTGCAAAAATAGCAAGCGGACTTAAAATTATATTTTCCGAAACTAGATAGCAAAGAGACTTTGTTCCCATATTTCTGTAGTTATTGTATTTATTTTTTTACTGAGGTAAGGTTAGGGATACGTTAATCTGTACTGCAGGACAAACTGGGATGGGTTGGCTTTATGGTAATGTCATAATGTGCTTGAGTGAGTGCCATTTGTGAACTTGTTTACTTGGTTTGTCATTTAATTTGTCTGCAATTTGTCTTTATCACAAAGTCTTTTTCAACTTGTCTAATTTTAATGTGTTTTGGACGTAGTGCTGCCCAGCTACAGTCTTTTGGTATTTTGTTTTATTTTTGGTGTGGGAGGGTATTTTGGGCAACATACTGCCATGTGGCTCTCTTCTGCTGGGTCGGGACTCTAAACCTGTACCTTCCCTCACAGAAAGCGGCTGTAGTTGCTTCCTTTTTACAAGGCTAGCTTCTACTTTTTCACCTTTTTGGGGATCAGAGCAGCGCTGCATGGGTTTGTGACACAGCTCTTCCTTGAAATTTGTTTCAGCTTTCTTTAACTCCTTATTTTAGACTCTCTGTACTATTACCTGTGTTTTCCACTTAGAACTAACTTATTTCTTATACCTAGTCTCTGTATCTACTTGTAACTGCCCGTTCATGCTTCCCGCCTTTTCTGTTTAAATAATCTTATCTGCTCTAAGTTACTGCTCTGTTTTCCACACCTCTCTGCACATCCCTACTCAGTTCTTTCTCCAGCTAAATTGCTCTCCTCATCTTTCTCACCTCCACCTTCTTCTTTTGTGTAAAACCGCTATTTAATCCCCTTATTTTCCCTACCTCCTCAGGACTCTCCCGGGCCCGCAGGGGCTTCGGATCCCCTCCACCCAGGACCAGGACTTCTAGGACTGCTGCCCAGATGACATCAGGGGTGCCTGCTCCGGAAGTGGTGCTTCAGGACTGAAACCGGCCCTCCAGTGCATCTGTTGACAGGGGCTGCCGCCATCATGAATCTGCCGAGGAAGGGAACCAGAGCTCAAGCCGCTCCCTGTACTCTTGTGCCGCCAAAGGCACAAGCCCTCAAGGTACGTCCTTCAACTTCCCTGCCACCGCCTCTTCTGCTGGGTCGGGACTCTAAACCTGTACTCTCCTCACAGAAAGCGGCTGTAGTTGCTTCCTTTTACAAGGCTAGCTTCTACTTTTTCACCTTTTTGGGACTGAGAGCAGCTGTCACCGCGGCTTTGTGACACAGCTCTTCTCTGTATTTCACGGGCGCTCACGCCGCTCCCCACTCTCCCCCACCTCACCCAATTCTGGTCGACTCCTTTAGCTTTATAGCCGACAGTCTGTCATATGACTAAGTGTCTATTTTTCCATTGGCTCATTATATTCTGCTCCCACTAGGGGCATTATCTTATCCCCATATTGTCTTTGTGCTAAACTGTTCCGATCAGCAGTGCTACGCCTCTAGTGGGCTTCATTCCTGCTATTTAATTTAGCTGTGGTTTCTATCCATGATCTCGGCCTCTGTCCTCCACCCTTCAAGAATAGTGTCGCACCCTGGTCTCCCCAAAATGAACCTACTCTGCACTACTAAACCTACGAAACTTATACCTCTTATCTGCCTGTCTCTCCTGTTATGTCTGAACTGGCTTACAACTTCTATATCACCTACCATGGATCCCTGCACTCAGAATACTAATGACTTTAGATTCTCAAACACTCTCCTGGCCTATCACTGTAATTCTCCCCCTGCTCACCTTATACTCATCAAAAAGGGCTGTATTTATTTATCTCTCCACTCCTATCTCTTGTGCCATCATAAACCCAAACGCCCGCTAGGCATTCTTTCTGCTAAACTACTTATTCACCTGGCCCGGCGGCTTCTTATGCTAGCTGGAGATATTGAACCCAACCCTGGCCCTAAAGTTTGCACCTTACCCCCCACAATGGCTGGCACAAAAAGGACTGGTGATAGCCCATATGAATATTCAAGCCTCACGAATCACCTGGCTGAGCTCGAAACCTGGGCTAAACTGATTGCCCCTGACATATTATGCCTCTCAGAAACTTGGCTGAAGCTTCTGTACCTGATGCTTCATGTCTTATACCTGGGTATAATATTCTACGGAGACCGTGCTGGGTCTAAGAGAGGGGTTGCGATTATTATAAAAATCATCCCTCAACATCCTACCCTGCCCTGATTCCCTCATACCTGTGAAATGCTGCATGCTACCCTGGCACTAGGTTCAAACTCTGCACATCAGTGTGTATACAACCCACCAACCAGTGGGCTGAGTGGTCTTCAGAACCTACTACAGTATGTCTCTCAGAATACAAAATCAAATGAGGCACTCCTTCTTGGGGACGTGAACCTTAACTGGCTGGGTCCATAGCACAATATTCTTGCATCTCTGATCCAGAAGTACAATCTCCATCAAATTATTACAGACTGTACCAGAGCTACGACTCCTCACTCAGGGTCACTACTTGACTGGATCCTCACTAATAGACTGGATCATGTCTCAAGTACTTCAGTGTTGGCTGATTCAATTACTGATCATTCTCCTACACTCTGTCACTGGCGCTCCTGTCCACCACCTCCTCCTCAACCACGACTGATCACTTTTACAAACTATGCTGCCCTGGATAAACAAGCCTTCCTATTGGATATCTCCAGTATTGACTGGACTGACATTTTCACCACTACCAATGTTGATACTGCCCTCAACTCATTTCTAACCAAGTTTGGTAATGTTCAAAAGAAGCACCTCCCAAAAGCCAAAAGGAGGGTTAGAGGCCAGCACTCTAGATAGCTGAAAAAAGACCTTCTGCACAAGTTAAAAGTCAGAGACAAGCAGTGGAGGAGATACAAACAGACTGGACTCCAGCCTGATCTCATTCTGTATAAGCAATACAGAAATGACTGCAAAAGGTGCATCAGGCAGGCCAAAAGTAAATACTGCCAAAACTTGCTGGTTAATTCCTCCCATGACCCTCGTAAGTTTTGGGGTCACATTAAGTCCTTCTTAGGATCTGCTAAAGATGTCACTCCCTCAGATATGGTTCTACATGGCGTACACTGCAATGACTCTACCACAATTGCTAATGCATTTAATCAACAGTTTTCAGACTTATCTGCCTACACAGCTTCCTTCAATCACAATCTCCTGCCTCACAACCTAACTTCTCAGCACCTGGTGAACCATCTAACCTACCTAACCCCTTCTACTTCAGGGCAGTGTCTAGGCATCAAGTTCTCAAGCTGCTCAGAGCCCTCTCTGACAACACCAGCACTGGCTCCGGTGGCTTGGAACCAAGGCTACTAAAATGGCTTCTCACTACATCTCTGGCCCCCTAGCAAGAATATTCACCCCCTCTCTCTCCAATGGCATTGTCCCTGAAGTCTGGAAAGCAGCCAGAATCACTCCAGTATGTAAGAAAGGTAGCAAAAATGACACATCTAACTACCGGCCTATTGCTATTTTGTCTGTCCTGAACAAAATCCTGGAAAAAATAGTATCAACACAAATCACAGAATACATTGAGAACTTCAATCTGCTCAGTCCAGCCCAGCATGGCTTTAGAAGCATCACAGCACCATGACTGCACTTGTAAAATTCTCTTCTGACATTGTCACAAACATGGATAGAGGGAAGTTAACAGGGGCAGTCTTCATTGACCTAACCAAAGCTTTCGACCTGGTTGATCATACATTACTCTCTACCCTCAGTACCTTGGGCTTCTCCTTCCAGCAACTACCTGGTTTAAAAGCTACCTCACCAACAGAACCCAGGCTGTGAAGTTTAATTCAGTGATTTCAGACAGTGCTGTCATCAACATTGGTGTCCCTCAGGGGTCCATACTTGGCCCTCTTCTATTTTCATTATTCGAAAATAATCTCCCAGAGATGGTAACCACTGGTCACTCACTGCTGTATGCGGATGACCTGGTCATTTATGCTCACTCTGACAATGTCCTGGAACTGAATGCTGCCTTCACTGCTGATTTCCACTTGGTACAACACTGGCTGAACTCTCAACGCCTTGTTTTAAACATAAACAAAACCAAAGTCATGCTATTTGGCTCCACTCACAAGCTCAGATCATGTCCTTCGACTATCTCTGTTCCTGACATTGATGGGAACCCACTAGAACCTGTCACTTCTTTCCATTACCTGGGCATCCACCTCGACCAAACCTTGGACCTAAAAACACACATCCAGGATACTTACAAGTCAGTCAATTGCAAGTTAGGGGCTGCTTACAGAACCAACTACCTCCTTACCCCTGCTGCTAAACTGGCAGTAGCTAGAGGTATACTGTTGCCAACCCTTACGTATGGTTGTCCCATTCTGTCTTTGGCCAATAAATCTGCACTGCATCTGTGGGACACTACTTTCAATGATGTATGCAGGTATGCATCCAAAGCACCTCGACTGCAGCATCACTGCCAACTATATCAAGACCTTGGCTGGCTCTCTCCCTCCTCTACCAGACAATACTACCTGTACAATCTATCAGATACCATCATAAGGACATCCAAACCTGCTATCCTATCAGAACTCCTTAGACCAGCTATTCCCACACGGAACCTTAGATCTGCAGATCAGACCTTATTATCTATCCCCCTCTGTCGGACAAAAAAGGGCATGGGCTCCTTCCATTATGCTGCTCCTCACCTGTGGAACCTGCTGCCTCAGGAACTAAGGGATGTCCCTACTCATGCAACTTTTAAGGGCAAACTCAGGACTTTTCTTACTGCTTTGGACAAATGTGTTTGCTTTGATCCTACCTGATCCCCTTGCTCTTAACCTGTTTTCCCTACTTCCTTATTGCTAGCATTTGTACCTTTCCCAATGGTTGTTTTATGTGGTGTTTTACTATAATTGCTGCTTGAATCTGTTTGACTGTATGCCAAATATTAGCTTTTGCCATTTACAAGTTGTTGTTTACTTCCTGCCACCACTTGGCTTCCCTTGATCCCTGTTCTCTCCCCTCACCTCTCAGCCTTCCTTCACTCAACTCCTGCTCCTCTCTTCCCCTTGACCACATCTCCTGCACTCTCCTTTCCTCCCCTCTGCCTCCCTTCCTTTCTCTGCTTGCTTGCCTCGCCTTTACCTCCTCCTGAGTCACCCCTGCCCGCTCGCCGTCCCACCCTCCCAGCTGAGCATTGTTCCCTATTACCCCACTTGCCGTGAACTTGCCGCCTCCCACCGACCTCTTCTTCCCTGCCCTGCCGCTCTCGGTTCCACTGGCTCGGCTTGGCGTTGTTACCTTTTCCGCTATTGCCGTAACTCTTTCGCTTCTCTCCTCCTCTTACCGGCATCATCACCCTTGCCCTGCCGTCTATCGGTTCCACCAGCCCGGCCACATTCTGCTACCTTTTGCCACTGTAGCCGTCTTTTGCTGTAACCCCCTGTCACCCTTTCTCCACTTGCCGTCTTTTGGCTCCACCGACTTGGCCGCAGGTTGGAACCTTGTACTGCCGCTGCCATATTTGCCGGCTTTCTTTTAACCCTCACCCTCCCTCCCCTCTCCCGGCCATCCCTCCTCTACTCCCTCCTACCTCCCTATTCCTGCCACCGCCTCTCTGTCCTTATATTCTTAGCCATTTCTTTAGCCCCCCGTTTTGGCCCCTTGCCCCTCTATCCTTCCCTCTATCCTTTCCTCACCTCCTCACCTTCCCCCTTTTGTCATTTTCCATCTTGTTTCTGGCTTACCCCTACACCTATCCTCTCCCCTTTCCTAGGTCCTTCAATGCACTTTATGTATGCGCTCAATGGAAAATGTCCTTGAAATGTATTTTGCCTTGTATTTTCCTTTGTCATGCATCGTATCCTGCCATATGTATCTTCTTGTATTTCTGTGCATCATGTATTTTCGTTATCCTTACTGTATCGTTATGTTCTGTAATTTTACCTCCTGGGTCGTGCCTGAAAACAGTCACTTGCTGGCTAGTGCACTTACCCGGTTAACAAAAACTAAATAAAATAAAATAAATAAAATAAAATGTGGACTGTGGGGAGTCCGGGGATGGTACTAGGGTACAACTCACAAAGCATGGGGAGGGTAAAATGATTATAAATTGCATTAGAAATGTCCTCCAAAATGCAGCAGAATGCACCAAAATGTTAAAAAATTTCTGGGGGCCTAGGTAGCTCACCAGACCCCTGGACTATTATTTTTATTTTTTATCTGACTTGAGCTCCGCCATCTATAGGGCTCCTGGATCTGTCCCTGAGTGTTACATATTACAGTATGCACTGCATGCAGTAGCAAAAAAACACCTAATATGAAGCTTAGGTAGCCACGCATAGCACAGGGAGGAGGCTCCACTTGATGTTTGGGAAGCTTATGTGACCCAGAAATTCCACAGGTGAGAGACATGGTAGCACTACTATATGTGAGGAAGACTAAACTGATTTTTGTTCATAAATTGTTTTTACAGCACTTTCTGATGACTGGATAAGACCAGACTACAAATAATGAGAGTTATTGATATCCCAGTCTTGAGATGCAATATTAAAAAAAACATCCAATCTTTATGGTCAATTCTTTAAAATATTTTGGGGCTTGTTATGAATAGTATAAATGGAATAACACACATGCTAGGTGTGTGGTGATGTTGAAATAACTGCACTTCTTGAGTAGTTGAAGGCCCAAGGCATGCAACCCACCCTGGGCATATAGTTCTTACAGTAGCTGTTCCATGTCAAAATAGCGATTGCAAAACAGTGATTGCTATTATTGTGAGTGTATGTCACCGAAAAGCAAATTGGCGATATACATTTCCAGGTGACCTGACATCTGGAAAGCTAAAAAGTGTTTTTGCTGCCGGCCTGGTGGTGCTGAGGGTTGAAGCACTGGGTGCCACACCTCGCACTACGCTGGTGGCATGTGTTCGGGAACAGGCATGTGCCACTTGGGGTCAGCCGGGGTGGAGAAGGATTCAGCATCCTTAGGACTGCTCTCCTTCTCCGGGGAGGGGGGTTTCCAATAGTCGGCATGCATTTGCCCCCTAGCGGAGGCTGGGAGGGAAGATCTCCCACACTGAGGTGGTGGGCAGAGGATGTAGCAGAGGGATGTAGCATGCGCTCTCTCTCCATTGGTGTTATTGCATGCTACACCCCCTAGAACTAGGATGAAAACAGAAAAACAGGAGCCCTTGGCTGCAGGATGATGATTGTCCCCCTTCAATGTGCCACCTGGGAGGATGCCTCCCTTGAACTGGATCTGGTCTGGTGGGCTGAGAGTCTCCCCATCCCCTGCCATGAGGGGTAAGTCATGGGGGCTGAAGGGGAAGGGGTCTCATACCTGGGGTCGGCATGGCAGGGGGACATCAGATGGCCTTGGCTGAGGGCTCCAGGGGAGAAAAAGCACCAACACAAAAAGTGTTTTTGCAGGGTGTCTGCACCCCCCTTCACGGGGACTTTGTCCCACCGCACCCCCTTGAAATTAGATTCTCAACTCCGTGGGGGTGCATGTTGGGGAGGGCACAAAATTTAGATTCCAAGAAAAAATTAAATCCCGCTGCCACAGATAGTGGTAAAATTTACCTGCTCCCGGCCCCAGCCCCGAACCCACTGTACCAGAGCTAGCCACCAAAACCACAACACCACAGGGCTAGCTTGGTGGCAGCAGGCACACCAGTCCCCTAAAACCCCATTCTCTGTCCCTCCCCTTCCCCTCGCTATCCTCCCCTATTTCAATCACCCTTCCCTATGCTCGCTTTCATAGAAACATAGAAACATAGACTTTGACGGCAGATAAGGACCGATTGGCCCACCTAGTCTGCCCATTTCCCTACCTAGAGGATAAGCTGCAGATCCTATTTAACCAACAGCCTATTTCTTCCTACCCCCCACAAAAATTGCCTTATGTCTGTCCCATGCATTCTTGAATTCTACCACAGTTTTAGACCCCACAACCTCCTCAGGAAGGCTGTTCCATGTGTCCACCACCCTCTCTGTGATAAAATTCTTCCTCACATTGCCCCTGAGCCGTCCCCCCTCTATCTTCAAATTGTATCCCCTTATTCTTGCACATCTCTTTTTCTGAAAGATGCTACCCTCTTGGACTTTGTTGATTCCACTGAGGTACTTAAACATTTCTATCATGTGCCTCCTCTCCCTCCTTTCCTCAAGGGTATACATATTAAGCTCCTTTAGTCTCTCCTCGTATGCCTTCTCTTGCAGACCCTGCACCATTTTAGTTTCCCTCCTCTGAACTGCCTCCATCCTGTCAATGTCCTTGCAGAGATGGGGTCTCCAGAACTGGATGCAGTACTCCAGATGGAGTCTCACCAACTGTCTGTACAGGGGGACAACAACTTCCTGTTTTCTGCTGGTGTTGTCTCTCCCTATACATCCCAGTATCTCCCCAGCCCTCCCTACTGCCTTCTCACATTGTTTGCCAACCTTAAGGTCATCTGATATGATTACCCCCCGGTCCCTTTCCATTTTTGTTGTTGTTACTACCCCTCTCAATTGTGTAATCTTCCTCTGGGTTTTTGTTTCCCAGGTACATCACTTTGCACTTCTTTGCATTGAATCCAAGCTGCCATACTTCTGACCATTCCTCCAACCTTGCCAAGTCCCTTCTCATCCTTTCCACGCCTCCTTGTGTATCAACCCTGTTGCAGATCTTTGTGTCATCTGCAAAGAGGCATACTTTTCCTTCCAGTCCCTCTGCAATGTCACTTATAGGGTCACTACTCTTGCTGGGTAGCCCATGGGGGAAGCGCTGAATATGAGTCTCTGTTTTGACGGTTGCCCATATTCAGTTGCTGTCCTCACTGGATACCTACAGTAGCACATCCTGTTGTGTATGTTATTGCACACTTAAGCAGTACTAGCAGTGTTTCTGTCAGTTTCTTTCTGGAAGAATTTGACTCCCCTAAATAAAGTAAAACATCCAGAAAGGAGGAGGAAGTATTTGACTCCTCAAATGGAAAAATAAGAATTGCAGTGGGTGACTTACAGTTTTGATGACTTGGAAATCAAAAAGGTTCATTTTTCTGACAGAAAGAGTGTTATACCAAACTAACTTTGCTATTTTCTCATTGAAGATAATTAATGAGGAAGAGCTATGGTTAGAACATCAATTCTAGCTCTATTTTCTGTTTTCAATGAGTACTGAATATTATCTTTTCTGTTTTGTTTTCAGCCCACACGCTGATGTACTGTAGCCCCTGTTTTGCTGCATTATACCAGTGATATTTATATTATTAACATGTGAAAGATGGTCCTTCTGAGAATATTGACTTCCAAAATTTGGGACCTGGGAAATATTCTGATTCCAGAAAAAACGGAATTACTTTCTTTACTGGAGCAGACACCTGCACTCTCACAGGACACACGCAGAACACAGCTTTGATTTATGTAGTATTATTTATTTGAAAAGGTTTCACCAGGAAAGAGAACATGAGCTGAGAACAGTTCGTTTTCAGAAGTGTCTGGGGGGGTTATATAAGTGGAGGAGCAAAAAACATTACCAAGCAATATACATAAAATGCGTTAGATGCAACACAAGTACAGCAAAAAACGTAAGCAAGCAATATACATAACATGAGTGAGATGCAACACAAGTACAGCAACAAACGTAACCAAGCAATATACATAAAATGTGTGAGATGCAACACAAGTACAGCAACAAACGTAACCAATCAATATACACAAAATGTGAGATGCAACACAAGTACAACAAAAAACGTAACCAAGCAACATACATAAAATGTGTGAAATGCAACACAAGTACAGCAAAAAACATAACCAAGCAATATACTTAAAATGCATGGAATGCAACACAAGTACAGCAAAAAACATTACCAATCTATATGCATAAACTGCATGAAATGCAACACAAGTACAGCAAAAAACATTACCAAGTTAATATACATAAACTAGAGCTAAGACTGACAGTATCGTAAAGATACAACATACAAGGTTGCCAATACCATAACCACAAAAGTATTAACAGGTAATAAGGAAGGGGTAGACTGGATGAGGGAGAACACCTTAAAGTACTAGAAGAGACAAATGAATACAGGGGAATTAACTAGTCCTATGTTTTCCTGATTGGATGGCAGTTAAAAGCAATGGGAGAGGGCTAGGGGGAAGGGAGCAGGAAGAGGGAGAGAAGGGAGGGTAGTGAGGCATGCTGGGAGCTAGACTGCTTCAGGATGCTGAGAACCCTGCAAGGTATCAGAGGCATGAGTGCTTGTGACAATAAAAATCAGCATCATAAGGGTTGAATCGAGAAGAGATCTGGCCAGAATGTTAGTTTCATAATTTTTAATAAAAATAACTAAAAATAAAAATAACATGAATATCCCCTCCAAGAAAAGGGATACAGTATAAAAGCTAAATAAGGCACAGGAGTTATGTGATGCTCTTGGTCTAGGTGGTCACACTGTCTTGTGCTCTGCTAACTCTGCTCGGAATGTTATTAATACATTAAGTGTAATGAATGATTTTTATATTATTTTACTTCTCATACCTGTGAAAGTCGATGGGAGACCTCGAGGACTCAAGTTCAGTGATTGAAACTGTTTTTGAAGCAGAACATTCAGACCGGCTGGATGCTACAATACAACTCCCATCTTGGCCTCAACCCCCAAGGAAGAGCTACACATTGGATTCACCTGATTCTGAACAGGAATATGATAAACTGGACTTACTTCTTGCAGTCATGGTCGGTATTAAGATTATCCTCTCTCATATCATAGAGCAGCCGCATTCACTTAAGCCGACCCTGGAACAATTTCACCACAGAATTCGGGATGCTAAAGTCTGCATAAGTGCCTTTGAAGACACCCAGACCCGAGAAGGGAAAATCATCTCTGAGCTGCAGAAAAGGGTCACTCAACTTAAACTAAAGTGGATGATCTGAAAGCCTGGAGACAGTGAAATAACTTGGTGATCGTCGGCATTCCCGAGCAGGCTGATGGCACTGATATGGTCTTTTTTGTCTAGATCCTACCTAATGATGTTGTGGGCTTGGATTATTTGGGGAGGAGCACAGATTGCTCCGTCCTCAACCACCCCCGCAAGACAAACTGTGAGTGATCATGATCTGACTTCAGTTTTATCAAGACAAAATCCGCATTCTACAAAAAGCTAAGGTAAATAAACCTCTTCTTTGGAATGGGGAACAGTTTATGATCTTGGGAGATGTAACTCCCATGATCAGAGAGTGACAGGCAGCTTACCGTTCCATCAAGCAAACTCTCTACAAAGTGGGGATTAAATTCTGTATAAGGTACCCTGCTAGACTTTTTGTAGCCACCTTGACAGATACCTTAGAATTTTCCCTGGTGGAGCAAGCACAGAAAGACCTTGCTAAATGCTTTCCACAACTCCCATTTTTGGTCTTTAAAAGCTCATATTGCTGATAAGCTTTGGCTAGACCCTTGGTGTTCCCTTTGTCTGGTCTGGCTTGATTGGTCCCTCGATGGTATGCTACATTATAGATGCATTGGACTAGATAAACTGTTTACTGGACTTCTGAACTGTTTTATTGGCTCTGCTCCTTCATTTCTTAATGATGAAGTTGCACTGTTTGCTTTATTTAAACTGATCATCAGGAACCTATGATCGTGTGTGCTTCAGATTTGTATCATTTCACATGGCAGTGATTCTTACAAATATTTTATTTCTGCGCATTTGTGCTAAGACTGCCATTTGCAATTAGCCTTTCTTTTTGCAAGTTTGGCTCAGGTTTCCCAATTTGGAACTTGTGTGTCCTCTGCCTTTAAACCGTATGATCAGGAATCGTCTCCGAGGAATATTCTCGAAGGTCACTTAGCAATTTGGTTTGGGCAGTAACAAGTACTTCACTTAATTTAGTAATCTGTACCCCAACATTATAAACATTTTGTTGAATTTTGTTACTCTGTACTGCTTCTTTATTGTATTATATTTGCTGTTTTTGATCTGATGGAAATCAATGATTCTTGTTTATTTGTAGGAGCTGCTATGGCAGATGTATCCATATGTGCAGAGCTTTCTATGACAGTGCTGGACTCCTAAATGGACATGATTCTGTAAGCAATTCATTCTTGGTGTGTGGAGTAGCTTTTTTACACTGTTGCTGTTTTTATTAATTACATGAATAGACATAACCTCTTTTGATTTGCTTGTGAGGCAGTGAAGTATTATTGCCTCCCTTAACCCGCACAAGAGCGGGAGGGCACTGCCGGGTGCCTGGATGGGAAATGGAGGGAGCGGATGGAGAGCACACAGTGGGAGAGAGCGGGAGGGTTTACTTATATTGCTAGGTGCCTGAACAGGGAATGGAGGGAGTGGGGTGGAGAGCACGCAATGGAAGGGAGCGGGGTGCACAGAAATGTTTTGGCAGGCAAGGCATGTCCTGCAATGACAGGGCGCTCCCTCATTGCAGCGACCAATTTCTTTCAAGTTGGCGGCACGTTTGCTGAACTAGTGTCAGCAGCAGCATGCCACCGCATTGGATAAAGAGGGCCAAGCCGAAAAATGCAGTGGCGTCATTGGCTGCAACACTGCCACACCTCCACAACCTGCTTCTCTCCTAAGCTGCCACATGTTTCTTGTGCATGCGCAAGCAAACATAAAAATGATAGGGAGATGAGTGGTTGAGGACGTGCCAGTCTTGGCTGAGTCTATTCTAGGTGGCTACCAACTAGAGTTCCATTAATCTTGACTATCCAGGATGCTACCTGGCCAATAATGGTATGAAACTGCCCCCCAGCCATTTCATGCAACTCAAGAATGGCTGTGAGATACATTATGTTGAGTACGTCCTGTAATGACCATGACCTAGGACTGTTTGTCCCATCTGTGCCCCTCCCCCCTTAAGCTGCTGGTTAACTAGGATCTGCAGCTTATCCAGTAGGTAGGGAAATGGGCAGACTGGGTGGGCCAAGCGGTCCTTATCTGCCGTCAAATTCTATGTTTCAATGTTTCTATGTTAAGCCCGGCTGTTGTCAGGCTAATCTGAGTCAGAGCTCTACTGTTAACAGCTTCTGTTCAACCTGTCTGTGCAGAGCAGCCTGGAGGCACAGATTTATAGCTTGGAATGGATGACCCATTAAGTTCCCATCAACCTTCACTTTAAGAGGAGCTTATTTATAAGCATCCAAATGGTAGTAAATGATTACAGCAGCACAACCATTCAGTTACAATGAATATTTCATACCTATACATTTTCACTTTTGTTCCATTTTAGATAGTCATTGTTCTCCTGCCTCATGTGATCCAGGTACACTATGACTTTCAGTAGGTTTGTATCTTCTATTGCCTTCTCTATCGGTCTCTGGAAAGTAGCACGGGCCCCTGATATTCCCTGGGACATCCTCTCAAACTGGTAGAAACCCAGAGGGCAGAAAAAGGCAGTATTTTCTTTATTCTCTTCTGCCATGGAGATCTGCTAGTAGCTACTGCGCAGATCCAGCACCGAAAACATAGACTCCCTGAGAAGCTAGGCAGAGGATCTACTACTCGAGGCACCATGTACTGGTCAGGTACCGTCTTCTTATTCAAAGTCTGGTAATCAGTATACATCTGGATAGCATTAGTCTTCTTTCAGGCCACCACGATGGGTGATGCATAAGGGCTCTGTGACTCCTTTATAATCTCAGCTGCCAGTAGCTCCTGGAGATGGCTCCAGACATCCTCAAGGTTCCCAGGGGACAGTCTCTGGGAACTCTTGTAGAAAGGATGATCGTCTTTCAATCAGATATGGTGTTTTTCTCCTCAGATGCATCTCACATCCCACACATGCAAAGAAAATACCTTTGGCCGCTTGGCCAGCTTCTGACTCAGGCTCCAGCAGTATTGGTCAGGTATGGATGAGGCTCCAAAGTCAAATAAGGCTGGATCTATTACAGTGTCAGTGGCTGAAGGGGAACCCACCTCTGCCACACTGTTAGCATGGAAAAAGTTCTCCAGCACTTGGCCTTTCCTGTTAGTGATGGGTTTCTCTGTCTCATTCTTCACCCTCACAGTTACACACCTGGCCCAGGTAGTGTCTGGTGGTCGCATTATTCCTCTCTGCACCATCAGTCCTTTGGGTAGGCTATGTTCAGGTGGTGCATCAGTAAGGAGTGCCGGTCCATCTGACTGCTGTGTGAACTCTGCAATTCCAACTACTCTGCACAATGAATTAGGAGGCAAAGTCAGCTCTTTTCCATCAACTCTGCAAATTACTCCAACAGGTTCATCTATTGATTCAGCTGCTGGGGCTGTCAGTGCCAAACTCACTTGCTTCACAACTGATTGTACAGAGGATCTTAATAAGCTTTCAGTTCCTCCTCTCTCCTGACACATCCTTGCCAGCCTGGCAAACATGTTTGCATTTGTGCCAATCAGAAGGGGGTGTCATTCATGTCTTTGGGCTCTGGGCAGATCAATGCTATGGCATCAGTTTTGTTCAGTCCTTCTTGCCCTTTCCCAGGAAACTCAAATTGCATGATACACTGCCCATTGTAGGGATAGCTAGAGTCACCCAGCCCCCAGCCTGAAAGTCCTGTTAAAGGGTGGAGTGGCAGGTGTTTCAGGTAGTGGTTGTAGAATGCTTGGTGGGTAATGGTGACCTGTAACCCACTGTCCAACAGTACATTGCATAGAACTCCTTCAATCAAGACTTCAGCATGTGCATGAGGGCCTACAAGCCCTGGAGGCAAATTGCTCTCTGGAGGAATCTTCAGTTCTATCCATTTAGTGGACCTTGGCATGTTCAGTGACCCAGGTCACTCCCTCACTGGGCTCCGTTGTCATTTCCCTGATTATATTGCTGGCATTTCATCTTCTCCTCCACCAACTGCAGATTCTCTGCTCAGGCACACCCATGGGTGAAATGCCCATCCTCCCTACAATGGTAGCAAAACAAGGGTGATATTGAGACCTGACCCTTGAAGCAGAAGGGGGGGCATCTGGCGTCCTTGTTCAGCCATCACGCTGCCAGATGGTGGGGGTTGAGATTCTTGGGCCAACTGTAGTGGCTTCATGCATTCTTTAATTTCTTTAAGTTCAGTCCCCAAGTCAGGGAGGGTGCTGGGTTGTTTAACAATCTCTGTTTGTGATTGCTTGGGTGCAGCACTCACAGCTGGGGCCCGAAGAGAGTCAGCAATATCTTATTGGGCCTCCTCCTCTCTCACTTCTTCCAGCAGTTGGAGAAATGTCGGTGGGTTGGCCTGGCGATCTCTCAGCTGGAGTAAAATTAGGATCCACGGGGAAAACACTGCACCTCTTAAAACCTGTTTGAGTCTCAGCTGATAAATCTGAGCAGGGGTGACTTCTCCAGCCTCAACAATTTTACAAATTGCAGCCCACTCGTGTGATGTAGTGGGACAACTTTTCTCTCTCTACTTGTGTAGTGGCCCACAACTGAAAACAAGCATTTGGCAATGCCGAATGTTTGCTTACTGGCATTGGCAGTGGTAGTGTAGAAGTTACAGAGCTGCGTAATAGGAATGGCAGTGAAGTATTGAACTGAAGCCAACCCCACCACCACCCTGCAGAGAGTGACAGGCATTGGGGTGTGCATTTGGGTCGTCAGGCATAACGGCCACGCCATTTCACCACACCCCACTCTGCAGAGACTGACAAGTGTCACATGTTCCTTGGGGTCTTTGGCTCTTATGCGCACCCCATTTCATTAGGAAATACGGTGAGATGGGTGCTATATAGGAGAATGGGGTGAAGTTTGGGGCTGAAGAGTCCAAGGCATACCTTGATGCCTCTCAGTGACTGCAGGGTGTGGAATGGTATGAGCATCACAGGCAAGAATCCCAAGTCACACCCCTGATTCCTGTCATTCTCTATAGGGTTGGGCGATTTAGTTGAAAAGCCTAATACCTCAGGCATTCGTTGGTATTTTAACTCCAAATTTTCAACATGTTTGTTTTGTGACCCCATCTCATGAACAGGGGGAATATCAGTTTGGTAGCCGAAAGCTGCTTATGCACAGTGACTATGGGATTTAGCACCACAGGTGCAAAAATATTCCGAACAGGCTGTAAAAAATGACAGCTGTACTCTTTCATGGGAAGGTGTAAAAATGGCTATGTTGCAAATGTGTAGTAAAAATATTTAAAAAATGGTGAAGTCACTGAAGTGACATAGAAACTGTGCAACGACACCTTATATAAGTAGGTTGGGGATATTTTATAGCAGATTGTCAACTCAGGCATTTTGGTGCCTCCAATCATGAACAGTGTCACTGTGATTTTCTTTATCTGTGCCAAACAATGAATTCCCACAGCGACCACGCATCTCTGCACTGAAAGTGTGAAAACACACTTGCCATGTTGTGAAAATGGCAGCTGTACTGTTCATAAGGAAGTGTTGAAAATGCCACTAGTGAAAATCTGGACTGGAAATATTACAAAGTCATGAACTAACGAGGATGCATGGAAACTGCACAATGCTCACTCGTAACACAGTCATTTTATGGACTTTTGTCACCAAATATTCAACATAGCCATTTTAAGACCTCTGCTCATGAACAGTGTAACTGTGATTTTCTTAATCTGTCCTAAACATTGCTTTCGCACACCAACAGCACCATTGTGCGCTACATGTGTGATAACACATTTTGGGTGACATATGAAAAATTGCAGCTGTACTGTTTGTTCATAAGGAAGTTTAATAAAATGGACATGTTGAAAATCTAGAGTGAAAATATTAAATTTGCAAACTTACGAGCATGCATAGGAACTGTGCAACGCACGCTCGTAAAAGTCATTTTTAGGCATTTTTTCACCAAGTTTTCAGCATAGCCATTTTAAGACCTCTGCTCATAAACAGTGTCACTGTGGTTTTGTTAATGTGTCCCATACATTGAGCTTGCAGACAATCGATCATGCCATTGTGCGCCATATGGCGGAAACACATTTTGGCAGGATGTGAAAATGACAGCTGTACTGCTCATAAGGAGGTGTGGAAAAATGGCAATGTTGGAAATCTGGAGTGGAAATATTGAAAATTCGCAAACCTACGAGAGTGCGTGGGAACTGTGCAACGCACACTCGTAAAACAGTCATTTTTAGGAATTCTGTCACCAGATTTTCAACCTTGCCATTTTAAGATCTCTGCTCATGAACAGTGACACTGTGATTTTCTTAATGTGTCCCATACACTGAGTTCGAATGACTGCGCCATTGTGTGCTACATGGGTGGAAACATGTTTTGGGTGAGATGTGAACAATGACAGCTGTACTACTCATAAGAAGGTGTGGAAAAATGGCAATGTTGAAAATCTGGAGTGGAAATATTGAAAATTCGCAAACCTATGAGCGTGCGTAGGAACTGCGCAACGCACGTTCGTAAAACAGTCATTTTTAGGAATTTTTTCACCAAATTTTCAACATAGCCATTTCAAGACCTTTGCTCATGAACAGTGTCACTGTGATTTTCTTAATTTGTCCCGTACATTGATTTCGCACACCGAATGCGCCATTCTGCGCTACAAGGGCGGAAGCACATTTTGGGTGAGATGTGAAAAATGACAGCTGTACTACTCATAAGATGGTGTGGTGAAATGGCAATGTTGAAAATCTGGAGTGAAAATATTGAAATTTCATGAACTTCTGAAACCCTGCGTGGAACTGTAGCATGCGCTTATTAAACAGTCATTTTTGGAATTTTGGCACCAAATTTTCAACATGGGGGTTTTGGGCCCCCTTCTTATGAATGATGTCACTGTCATGGTGGTATTCAGTCGAAGGGTGATTTCGCAGTCACTGAGCAGTCACTGCGCGAAATCACCCTTCGAGCCCGAATAACGCCATGACAGTGACATCATTCATGAGAAGGGGTCCCAAAAACCCCATGTTGAAAATTTGGTGCAAAAATTGCCAAAAATGCCTGAGATATGCAATAAAGTTGAACCCCTCCTATCTAGCCCATTATACAGCTTACCGGCATTTCCTCAGTTCGCGGTCGGCTTTGAAGAGTGCAGTCGTGTTCCCGGTCCACGAAGATCGTCGGCGCCAGAGTCAGAGATAAGTATGGGGTGAGGGTGTGGGAAAACTGGGTGCACAGCGGGTGGGTGCGGGTTGTGGGAGGGGTTCGAGAGACGCGCATGGGACCGTTTTTGTTTACAGGTTAAAACAAAAAGACGTCGTGTGACCGCTTGCCACGCTGGGGTGGGCCTCAGCGTGGCACAAGGACTTTGGGACGTTTCAGCCAACGGGATCGGCACCCCGTCAGCAAAAATATAAAAACCTTAGACGCTTTGCCACTGGGGTGGCCTCAGCGGGCACAAGGACTTTGGGGCCATTCAGCCGACGGGGATTGGGCACCCCATCAGCAAATTACTGATTTCCACGCTGGGGTGGGCTCCCAGCATGGCACCAACTACTGGGGGGAGGAGGCGATGCAGCTCAGTCGTGGGGGATGGGCACCCCGTCGGCTACTCGCTGTGTCTTGAAGCGCCGCGCCTGTGGCTGGGGGCTTCTTGGCGTGAGCAGCTTCTTATCGCCTGCTCACTCAAGGCGTAGCTCCCCTTTCAACTGATATGCCACTGCATTTTGGAGCGTGTCATAGACAGCTCCAAAATGCATTGGCTTACAGGGGCCGCGCCTGCCAGCACAGTGCCTGAATTGGAGGAGGAGGTGACACACCTCCTAAATCTCCAATGATGGCACTATGTTTCTTGCACATGCGTGCAAGCAAACATAATGAGGTCCTGTTTCTTTTCAACAGTCCCAAGTGTGCCCATCAGCATGGCCAACTGGCCTGTGGCATTACTGTAACCCCCCCGGGGCAAATTTTAACTTCACAGAAGGTTCATGGAGTATGGGGGGTCACAAATAAAGCACTAACCAGAGTCAGCACACCTCTAAACAAGATAGGAAAATGCTGTCCTACCTTTCGGTAACTTCACTTTTTCCCCACACAACAATAGCACAATCCCCATACCTCTCAACCTCTTGCCTCATGAATCAGGGACAAGGCTTAAAATAATCAGGGACAAAGACCCAAAATCAGGGACACATCTTAAAAACTGGTACTATTCACTTAGAAAGCTGATAGAATAAGGGGATTTGTGTTAAGATGCATTTTCTGAAGAACAAGTCTGTTACTTTAACGTTTGACATTATTTTGTGCTCTTAATCTCCATTGTTCTGTCACAAAAACACAAATGTTGCAAGGGACAGCAGAAAATTTTGAGGCAAAATCAGGGACATCCCTGAAAATCAGGAACAGTTGAGAGGTATGCCCCCACCCAATGACCATGAATATCAGGACAACAAATATAAAATAAACTAACTGCAGATTTATTATTAGGGCAGGAGAAAGGGAGTAAAACAGCACAAAGACCAACTTTTGAAACAATTATATCCCACACAGTCCCAGTACCCCACTCATGGGTGCACTCGGCTTTCCCCAGGGCTTAAAGATTGTAATTGTCTGTTGCGTTAGGTACCTCACTGGGTTGCAGGTGGCCAACCAGTGACACAGAGTTGCTGCACTTGGGACATTGGGATACTGTGTCAACAATGGTCTTTAGACTTGGACTGAAGAACTTTGCAACAGGGACCCCAATAGAATCATGACACATAAACAAATAATTTTTAACTCTTCTGCCTGGGCGTATCCTGAAGATTGCAATGTCCTGCCCAGAACTTTACCCTCTCTGTACCTATCTATCTAGCTAGCTACTTAAAATGTAGTAGAACTCCTCGGGGCTGCAGTCAAGAGGTACTTACAGTTCTGATGCCTTCAGGTGGGGGTGGGGGTACAGGAAACATAATTTGATGGTACTGTTTTGGTAGCAGGATGCAGTCTTGAGGTGCACACCAAAGTAATGACTTAGGAAGGGCAACAAACTGGACCTTCACCTGTCAGACCTTTCACGGTTTCACCTCTAAGGTATTTTGCATCTTTGCTTAACAGGCGTCTCAACATCTTCACTTCTTATGGCCTTTCATCATCTTCTTCACTTCTTCTGGCCTTTCATCAGTCCAGGGCATCCAGGCAGCTGAACTCACCCTGGACATAAAACTGGGCACACAGTTCTCTTGGGCACTGAGCACACTGGGATCCTAGACAGTTCTGAGCCCTGCAAAACAGCTTTTCTCCCAAAGTCCAAACAGCTCAAACAGCCTGTATACTTTTCAGGCAGCACACTATAAGGCACAATGCAGGTCCGAGTCTCACACAGGGATCACAAAGTCAGCACAGCAATCTGTCCCAGCTACCAAGCAATACTGTAGGCAATGTGCCAAAATGTCCTTGAGGGCTAGAGCGGGCTTTTATGTGCCCACAGCGTGCTTTGGGGCTGAGCAGGCCACCACTGTCTCTCCCTCCCAACTCTCCAGGGAATCTCCTGTTTTTGTGGGCTTTCACTGGCTTTTATGGCCTTTCCCCAGCTTCCAGCTTATTGGCTGGTACTCTCCCATGCTTTCTGGAGCCTTCTCACCATTTTCCCAGTGGCCTTCCTGCTGCAAGGGAACTATGGGGGGGCCACCATTAGTATTTATGTTTTGCTACTATACTAAAGCAGCGTATAACTTTTAATACAAACCCATTTTATGGGCTGAGCCCACCAACTTCATGCCCAGAGGCATTCCACTAATGTATCCTGGCTCTGCTGCCTACCCTGGAGCAGGGAAACCCTTTTTTCAGTGCTCCACACAAAATACAAGTATTGGAGCCACGGCTCCTTTAAGACTCGGTAGCCACACATGGGCAGATGGTGCGTGGCAGCCGTATTTTTTATTCACATTTTCAGTCCAGTTCTTGCTGCTCCTTGGACCATTTGAAAGGATCCTCCCTGTGCCCAGAGTTGCAAAATTATCTCATGGATCTTGGTGCCCTTCTGGCATGAGGCTGAGGAACCACCAAAGTGACTGGCAGCTGCTGCAAAGATTGGTTGTGCCACATGGCCTGGATCTCCCTGGAACCACTGATGGAGGACACCATAGGGCCATAGCTCCACTAAGGTAAGCCCCTAGACTAGGGGGGGCTTACAGACAGGTTTTGTAAAGTGACCAAAACAAGCAGATATAACCTTTGACATAAAGGTGAGCAACAAATGAGCAAATTGCCTTCAATGCTTGAAAATTACCAATGAGATGAGACCTATGAGACTTAATGGAGATCCACTTACAGCTGAGCATACTGAGGAAAACATAGGGCAGCCATATTTAATGGCGATCCACTTACAGATGGGAATACAGAGGAAAACAAAGGGTAGCCATATTTAATGGAACTCCATTTCCATATGGGGAATACTGATAAAAACAAAAGGCAGCCATATTTAATGGAGACCTACTTACAGCTAGGAATACTGATTAAAACAAAAAGCAGCCATATTTGCTGGAGACCTACTTACAGATGGGAATACAGATGAAAACAAAGGGTAGCCATATTTAATGAAGCTCCACTGACATCTGAGTATACTGGTAAAAAAAAGGCAGCCATATTTAATGGAGATCCACTTACAGTTGGGAATACTGATGAAAACAAATGGCAACCATATTTAATAGAGCTCAACTTACAGCTGGGAATACTGATAAAAACAAAAGGCAGCCATATTTAATGGGTCCCAACTTATAGTTGAGAACATTGATAAAAAAGGCAATCATATTTAATGGGCCCCTACTTACATCTGAGAATACCGATGAAAACAAATGGCAGTCATATTTAATGAAGCTCTATTTACAGTTGGGAATACTGATAAAAACAAAGGGCAGCCATATTTAATGAAGCTCTATTTACAGTTGGGAATACTGATAAAAACAAAGGGCAGCCATATTTAATGAAGCTCTATTTACAGTTGGGAATACTAATAAAAACAAAGGGCAGCCATATTTAATGAAGCTCTACTGCAGAAAGTCCATAATTTAAAATATCTTAAAGTAGACTCAGAATGGGGGACTGGTCCTTTTACAAGACAGAAGGAAAAGGCCATGGACATAAAACAATCCTGTAACCAATTTGATCAACTAAGGTCTTTTCCAGGAGGTAAATCCGGCAATGACCCAAGGCTAAGAAAAGGCATTTATAAAAAAAGTGGAATTAGACACGTTTTAAATTTCGTTTTCATACATGAGTCCATTATATAGTCACAATGAGGCACTACTGGACATGGGTAATCGGGGGATTACCCACTTCTTGTGTAGTTAAGTCACTTGGCCTGCCTCATCTCACACCACACGAGGCATGTGTAAATCCCCAGTAACCCAGATCGTATCATGCCTTGTTACTGAAATTTCAGAAGGAATAAAGATGAACAGGCTCAAAATTTACACCTTAACATGAGGTGCTGCTGTTTTTTTTTTCAATTGTTTAACCAGGAGTGGCACACTAAGCTGAAAGCTTGTTTATAGGTGCAACCTGGGAGTACAGGGAAGTTAAGTGATTTGCTCAGGGTAACACAGTATGCAAGTGGGGGCTGTGGGATTCAAACCTAAGTCTCCAGCCCAGAGCCTTAAACCACTGCGCTATACTGCCTCCAATTTTGTTAGTATCATGTCATTAGTTTTAGTAATAATGTAGTTCCAGCAAAAACATCCCTATACTAGTTTTATTTTCAATTTCTTTCATTGCAGAATTGAGATATGTGATTTTGAAGTTTCTTAGAAGTTCTCATTCCCTTGCAATGCTTACCATGAAAACATTTAAACATTTTGATGTGATACAAAGTTATTAGCCTCAGAAATATGTACTAGTAGCATCATAATACAACCAAAGTATAAATCTCAATATTTACAGCAAATGTTATCCCCAATGAAAGAGATGTTAATTATTGCAAGTGGTGGGCGTTAATTACAAAAATAGTTATTAAAAGTTTTCTTTTACATATTTACAAAAAAGGAAGATGCTGATTATAAATCTTAGAATGTCAGAAAACATTTTTGCTAAGAAAAAAAATCTATATTATACATTGTTTGCCAATCAAAAATTGCTGCTGATTTAAATATGCATAAATGCACCGAGTGATAAACTGGTGGGGTGGGTTTTTGTGGGCATTAGGGCTGCTGTCTGACAGATCTCAGACTGAGACTTGGAAGGTGCAATTTTCATGCATTTCTGTGTAACCAGGAAAAGTTTTGACCTTCTGCTCTGAATGTCTGTTTCCTCTCTGCAAATCCCTCTGACTGCTGTCGCAGCCTTCAAGGGATGTGTCTGCTTTCTTGAGAAGTGGGAAACTCATCAGGGTTGTGCAGTGATGTCAGTAGCAGTCAGAATACAAATGGCAGCCTATGGTTCAGCTGGCATTTGGCTTGTTTCTGGTTATTCAGTTTTTGCACAGGAGAAACAAGATGAGTAGGATTTGTTCCATAAACTGCTCAAAGGCTCAACACAGTTGGAAGCTTTTCAAATGCCAGCTGATGCCTACTGCTTCCAGACTAATGTATTTTGAAAAATCATACTCAGTGATAGTGTTCACCTCTGAGTTTGAGTCCCAAGTCTGGGACCTGGGGTCTTAATCAAAGTTAGTACTGCAGTGCAATGTACTGGTGGGATGCTGCTCTGTTGGAGTTGCTGCTGTTCTTGGAATAAGATGTTATATAAAGGTCCCTACCAGTGAGTCAGTTTGATCTAGAAGTTAGAGCACAGAGCTTTGAACCTGGTGACGCAGGTTTGAATCCCACCAGCACCACTTACTCACTGAGTGTCCTTGAGCATGTTTCATCACCTCCCTGTGATTAACCCATCTCTAATCTCTCTATAGTCCAGCTCCTTGAAGCTCCCTATGCAAATGAAGATAGCAGCATCCTTTACCTTCCCTGTCCTGGGCTGTAAAATGGTTTAGGCTCTGCTCTGTATTAAAGGCCCTTTAGAAAATATAAATTCAGTTATGTCCTTCCTGCTTCCCTTCTCCAGTGCTCATCTAGGCAAGAGTTAAAGATTCCATGGCACCAGTCCATTGGTGTAGGGGGCTGAGGTGTTGCAGAGTGCATAAACTCTTCCACACTGGTTACCCTGGTTTGGGAATGAGCTAGGGTTGCAGGTGGTTGTCCAGGGGGAAGGATGGGAGAGGACATGAGCAGCCGCTTGGCAGCTTTACTGTCCTGGATAAGGGAGGCAGACTATTCCAGCTCTTGGCTGCCGCCAATTAGATGTCCTGAGGTAGCACCGATGCTCAGGGAGGGAGGCTGATGTAACGCTGGATGGATGGAGAAGGGCTGGCAGTTCCAGCATGTATATGCGTCTCCACTAATATGTGCAGTCATGTTTGCCAGAGTTCCGGGGGGGTGGGGTACAGGTAGAAAATGGATGGTGAGATTGAAGCCCTGCCTGAGATGCTGTGACCTGCCCTGCCAGAGCACCTGTAGGAACAGGAGGAAGGAGGTAAGAGGCCAGTCGTTGGCACCTGGAGATAGGGCTGATAGCCTACCCGGTCCCAGCTGAGGAAGATAAAAACCTTTAGCAATAAACAAACAATTCTATGGCATCCTTTAAACAATGCTGGGTATTACCCCCCATTGTCTCAGCAACAGTTCCTCCTCTCAGTAAACCAGTTTGAATGCAACTGTTCATGACTGTGTGTGGAATATTGCTGAGTGCCTAATTGCTGCTATGTTCATCTCCAAATGGTCATTTAATTACCAACAACTTAACGCATTGCTTTGCAAAGCTTTTTGAGAAACATTAAGTGTCAAAGGCCTTTTATAAAAATTATTTTATTCTCTGCCATACTATGCTGTCATACTTAGTTGAGTTACTGTTGGAAAAGTATCATTACCCCCCCTCCCACACACACAGAAATGTTTTACAGTCCTCTAACAAGGTTCCAAAATGCCTAAGTCTGTTCAGTGAAAAAACAATGTCAGCTTTCCTCACAATCTTTTTAAAAACCTTTTTGATACCTTCTGTTTCTTCATTTCTGCTTCTTCAGCTTTGAGTTGGAACCCGTTCCATGTTTCCCCAAGCTCCTATCCCACTCAAGGATCCCAGAGGGATCTGCCCAAACAGATAGCCTATGCTGCCGCAGTCTATGACAGCTGTCACAATAACTTTGTGGTTTATCTCCAATAGGCAGACTCCAGGGGAAAATTCAGATTACACAAACAAAGCTGGATATGTGGATATGGCAAGAAAGGGTGGATTCTGTGGCAGCATCACTAACTGCAGTGGGTAGGGCAGCTTCATTTATTAGGTCACATGCAGTTTTATTTTTTGCACTTCTTAGCCCATACCGTATCCATCCCATAGGGGTGTGATTTGGGACAGTCACCCAGCATGACACCTATTGTGCATATCTGAGAACCTGTGGACTATATCCTCTACAACTCCACTGCAAGCCTTAGTGTCATATGTCAAATTGGTTGAGTATGAACTGATTTAAGGTGGCCTTTGAGAGGCCACAACATTTTTCCCACATGACTTTGTCCCCCTGCAACGGCCAGGGAGCAGCCCCTCCCCAAGGTAGGAGGGGGCCAACTCAGACTCTGTACCCTGTGACAGCTGGTTGGCTCCTGGTGCCTTTAACTTGGGTTATAAAGGACATGTAATGTCAGCATTGCAAGTGGCTATGAAGCCACTGTACTACTGTGCTGACCTTCCTTTAACTTTTATTCTTTTCTACCTGCAAACACAATTTACCTCCAGTTACAGAATAATACAATGATTAATCAGTTCATTCATGATATATTTTAGCAGCACCAGGGGTCTGGTGCAGGGTCTGCACCAGAAGCCATACGAAGAGTGACTAAAAGAGCTTAATATGTATACCCTTGAGGAAAGAAGGGAGGGGGGACATGATAGAAGCATTCAAGTAACTCAAGGGAATCAACAAAGTCCAAGAGGGTAGCATCTTTCAGAAAAAGAGATGTGCAAGAACAAGGAGGCACAATTTGAAGATAGAGGGGGAACAGCTTGGGGCAATGTGAGGAAGTATTTTTTTCACAGAGAGGGTGGTGGACGCATGGAACAGCCTTCCTGAGGAGGTTGTGTGGTCAAAAACAGTGAGGGAATTCAAGAATGCATGGGACAGACCTAAAGCAATTCTTGTGGGGGGTAGGAGGAAGAAGGCTGTTGGTTAACTAGGATCTGCAGCTTATGCAATAGGTAGGGAAATAAGCAGACTAGGTGAGCCATGTGGTCCTTATCTGCTATTAAAGTCTATGCTCCTATGTTTCTATGTAGGATTTCAACAGCTTAAAACTTCACATAGATTCTGTTTTTTTTATAGCAAATTTCCTTAGTGGTGGTGAAAAGTGTTGGATTGCCAGCACTGGTGAATGAAGCCTTCTGTTTATCCACGTGACAGAAACAAGATGGGCAACTGCAATGCAAGCTTTCCTACACTGCCCCACCAATGTGCCTCAACACTATCATGGAAGGGGCCAACAGATAGGTGGGAGGATAGTGCAGACTCCATGCCCTGCAAATTCTTGGCCTCTCATGAGAGACTGCCAACTAGGGTGGGAATGAATGCCAGTTTAATTGGTGGTTTTGTAATGAGGCCACCTGTCCACTATAAACCAGATTGAGAATAACCACAACTCATTTCACATAGGCCGTCCAACAGTCATTTGCTGATTGGGATTGGGGGCAGGAAGCCGTGGGTTGTGGTAGGCAGGCACTACTCTGAGTTTAAAGAAGTAATCAGTGGCATTCCTCAGGGATCAGTGCAGGGGCCACTGCTCTGTAATAGCTTCATCAATGATCTGGAAGCAAGGAGACATCCAGCAGGCTAATTACGTCCATGGAAACAGAGAACAAGAGCCACGCACACAGGTCCAGTAAAAGTGTTGCTGTTTACCAGATAAAACCATGTTCCAAAGTCCAAGAGTAAGCAAAAAAGGCAGATCACACACCAAGGTGAGCTGCTCATGCAAATGTATTTCCAAATAAGATGCATAGTACACAATAAACCTGTCTTACCATGTTTTAGGCTTGTAGTACACTATGCACTTTATCTGGAGATACAGGTTAGGAAGCTTGAGCTGACATATGATGTTTGTGGGGAGAAAGGAAGGAGAGAACCAGGAAAAATGGATCTGGCAGGTTTCATCATGGCCCCGCCAGTGCCCATCCTGACACCCGGAATCTGGATGTGGTGTCCGGGGTTGGGGGAAGCCAACAGTCCTTGCCCTGGCCCTGTTGGGGAGGGTAAACTCATGGGGGATCACTGAGATAGTCGGACAGGAAAGGTGGGGCCAGAAACTGAGTCCCTCCAAGGGAGGAACCAGAGCCGCCTGCCATGCACCCTGGAGGATAAACAAGAGTAATTTAAAGAATAACATTTCATGGAGTGGATAACAGTACCCTACAAACTAGTCTGACATTCTTAGTAATGATAGTTAGAGATGTTTGAAAGTTTCACTCCACATTTGAAGTTTTGGCGGAGTCGCCAAATCCACCTCCTGCTCCACAGAGCATTTCATGGAGTTGGCACCTGTGGTGGAAACTTCACCAAATTGGCATCACATTGCTTTGTTTTTTTTTTAAGTGCAAACTGCAGTTAAAAAGCTCCAGAGCAAGGAAAAGTCGCATCCCATTCTCCACAGCTGGCAGCCTGACTTCTCTCCCTGGTGTCTAGTTTCCCCTACCACTGATCACCAGCCACAATAAATCCCTGGTGTCTAGTGGTCCCTCCCGACCACGACCGATTGCTGTCCACAATATATAAAAAAAAAAATGTCATTAAATCCCTTTCCCTTCCCTGGTGTCTAGTGGCCCCCTCCGTGCTGCTGATCACTGGCCATAATAAATCCCTGGCACCCTGCCCTGGTGTCTAGTGGCACCCCCCCCACTGCCAACGATTGTCATCCAGATCCACAATACTGTATTAAAAAAAAAATTCCTGTAATCTCTAGTGTGTAGTGGACCCCCCACCCTGTCAGGTAGTGCTCCCACCCTGACCCCGAGTAGGCCACCTGCACAGCCCTCCACTCAGCTCCATGGCTGGCAGCCAACTGAGCTCAATGAATGAGCACATGCTTGTACAAACACATGCTCATTCATTGACAGCTCACGGTCATTTGCAGCAGTTTTTCGGGGGGTAGAGAAAGGGAAGGGGTTGCTCTAGTCACCCATGGGGGGGCTGCAGAATGGGAGCAATAGTGTTGTGGACCCAATGGGTCCACAATGCTGCTCTCCCCATTCTGCTGCCCCCGCCAGTGATCGGAGCAGCACCCTCCCCTTCTCTGCAACCCTAAAAGCTGCAGTGTGGCCCTTCGGGGTCGGGGTGGGGGTAGCGGCACTACCTAACTGGGTGGAGGAGTGGGGATCCACTAGACACCAGGGATTAAATGACATTTTTTTAACACGGTACTGTGGGCGGCAATCGGCCATGGTGGAGAACCACTAGACACCAGGGCAGGATGCCAGGATTTACCGTGACCAGCAATCGGCAGCGGGGGGGCACTAGATACCAGGGAAGGATAGGGATTTAATGAAAAAATATTTTTGTTTGATATTGCGGCTAGCGATTGGTGGTTGGGGGCACTAGACACTAGGGATTTCAAGTTTAATATAGTTTTGTGTGCAAAGTGTGGAATTCCACCCATGAAATTCCACACTTCATGGATGACCCCCCACTCTGCGAATTGCCAGATTTGGCAAATTGCACTTTGTGTATTGAGCGCAATTCGCGAAATATTTGGCGGTTAATGGGGGTGAATTAGAAAATCATTTCAGGTAGTCTCTTCTGACTCTGATAAGACATCCTCTGCTCGAATCTGTCAACAAGCCATAATTTGGGAATCTGTCAGCCCATTTTCCATCGACGGTGGCATTGTTTAAAACAATGATTTCCTATCATGTACCCTCCGAAGATGTGCTGAAAAAAATCATCCCGTGACTGAGACTGGCATCTCACAGAATATAATGCACTCCATCAAACTTCTTTTTATGTCTTGTGACATAACCATATCTCTGAACCCCACACATTAAAATTAATTGCATTTGGTCCTTGAAATGCAGACTGAATGCCCAGAATGTGTAGTACTTTCTTAAAGAATCATAAGATTGATGATAGTGTGCACCATATGTTTACTGATGAGGAATGTTTGGATCAAGTTTGTTTAAATTTTTAATAGTTTGTATGTCCTGGAATAACTTCAGCATTATGTGGAACATATATTTATCTTTGCAGAGCAAGTGTAAATTTGAGTGGAAAATGCATAGTGCTATGCAAATTTCATGGCATTTAAGAGATATGGATATAAATTAAGTCTGGAAAGAAAAATATTTCTATACCTCCAATCAAAATCGGACTTTTCCTTCTTGGCAGCAGAAGAATGTAGTCCTTGTTCCTAGTCTGGTTGTGACCACGAGCATGATTCAAGTGGTTGTATAATTGGCAGGCTTCCTATGAAGGGTAAAGTAGTAAGCCTTCTAGAGGGCAAATAGGTCTCCTTCAGCATCAGTCAAAAATGTCTCTTTAAACTGTTCCCTGAGAAAAAGTAAAAGTTGATCCCCTACCCTCTGTCCAGGAGTCCTAGAAGCCAGATATTATCTGACTGCATTTGATTTTCTAAATTTTTAAGCCGGGTGCGAAAGGTGCACATTTTCTTTGGTTAACATGTCGGCTGCGCTGCCAGTGGAGCCTGTCTGCATTCTAGTCTCCACCAGCTCCTCCTTAACTCCCTCCACTGTGGCCTTTAAACCAGAACCCAGCTATTAATACCATCCAGTCTGTTTCCCAGCACTGCGTCTGACACAATCAGTTTTTGAATTTTCCATCTCACAGTTTGCAGTGTTTCTGCAGGGGCCTTGAAAAGGAACCTTGCAGGGTGGTTGTTAATCTTGTGGATGAGGTCCCTGTCACATTTTTAACTTTTACAGAATCCAGAGGAGACTGATTTCATTGGGTTTTTACCCATCATAATCATAAATAGATCAGAGGCATTATGTCGTGCAAAACTGTAGTTAAATATAAATATTTAAGGGATTAAACCGTAGATTAGCTTACTTTTTGTTATGCATAAAATCCTTTAAGCAGGTGTCTGTTTTCAAAAGGGGTCAAAGTCAGGTACAGACATCAAATACATAAAATACATACAGACATAAGTCACAGGTAACAATATAGTACATATAAACACTTGGGTTTAGATGTTACAGGCCACAGGTTATTGCGAAAAGCACAGTATACATAGGATACATTGTGTTGGAATTAAACTTTCGAGCTAGGGGAGCCTATAGCATCATAGCTTTAAATTGAGCCCCCCTTCCCATTATAAGTCATGGATAGTGATGCGTGAGCTACCGAGGCTCAATTCAGAGCTGGGGGGCCGATCTCTGGTAAGCACCTCTGTAATTCCAACAAGGGATACATTGTCAGGTTACAAACAATTAATCTGAAAGTATTTAAAAAGTCCAGAGGAAACAAGTGAAGTCTACAACTGGGTTTTAAATTATTCTAATCTTTAGTTTTTTTTCTTGTGTACAGAAAGCAGAATAGTTATGCCACCATCATGTCTGGACTCAGTAGTGCCCGCTAATGGCTTCTGGCCATGTCCTGATTTTGAAGCCCTCTTCACATCATTAGCCCTTTCTTTGCCTTACTTCAACATACCTGATCCTTGGACCTGTCATTGTCAGCATCCATTTGATGATTTGTTTTGGTCGTTTATTGTTTTGATTTAGTAAAGACACTACTAATACTCAGAAAAGATTAATTGTAAACAAATCTGTAATGAAAATAAATAAAAAAGCATATTTACCTGGGGGCCCTGGGTAGAATCTTGGCTGAGAGTGATGCTCATTGCCATGCCAGCATTCTGCGTTCTTGCTTTGATCCCACAATGCCACTGCAGGCTGGCATGAGGAGGGGAAGTACGCATCCCATATGATGCTGTCCTTCTCTGGGGAAGGAGGGTTCCAGTCCCCGTTACACTACTACCACCTGGCTGACTGGAGGTGGCAGCACAGAGCAAGGACTGCAGCAGGTTGGGAGATGTATACCTAACTTGTGGGTTGCCAGCACTAAATGGTTGTTTCTTGGGACATCTGAGTCCTCATTTGATCAGCTGCAGGATATTTTCTATCATCCAGGATAATCACTATTTCTGACTGGTGAGGTAGAACCCCCACCGAGGAAGTGGTTTTAGTGGATGTGGAGCCTCAGTGGCATTATTTGCACCTACCTAAAGCCCTTGCAGGTTCTGGATCAGACAGTTTACTCCCCTCACCACTGCTACAGGATCAGTTTTCCAGCTGAATTGACTTATTATCAGTTTGTGTCCAAGATGTGTCCGATAACAAAGGTATGAAATACTATAGCAGACAGTCTGAAAGCACATGGTTGTTAGCCAGAAGATCTGGTTTTGAATCCCAGTACAATCATAAAAAATGTGAAAATATCCTTTTCCCCAGGATGGTGATACGTAGTGGTGTGGTATTAGATGAGTAAGATACACTTATGGGAGTTAGGTTGTTAGGTTCAAGAAACAATAGCTCTTGAAATAAACTATTCTGAAGGTAAATGGATTCTTAATCAGATTAGCTGAGAAACCTATCCTAGAACAGTGGTTATGGGAGAAATTCAATGTGATCCATTTTCCCTTCTGGCGCATCCCCATCTAATCCCCATCCCTAGGGGAAGCCTAAAAGTAAGCCTGGGGCCCTTGTGAGGGCGTACCACCTCTCCTTCCTTTCACCTCCATGAGGGGTCAGCCTGGGTTCTTGCAGTTGCAGGACAACTGGGTACGAATGACAAAGCATAGCATGATGCCTCCACCTGGCGTAGCAATACGGGAAACCTAAGGGCTATGCTCAGAAATGTTACCCTGCCAGGAAATAATATGGATCTCCTTCCCATGCAACAGTACCACCCTACAAACAGTACTGTTACACTGTAAAGAAATGGCAGCTCTCCAATTTAGAAAGCAAACAACAATTTTAGTGAGAAGGAGGAGAAGAAAAGAACAAAAGGTAGCAAGGGAAACCTGGGATTTTGGGGACTTATACTCTATGCAAATTGGACAGCATATTATAACTCTGTGACAGGGCACAGGATCCCCCCCATCAGTCTACATTCCCCAGGATGGGTGCACCCAGTTCTCCCCCCTCCACAAAGGCCTTATGAGAGAGCTCTCCACTCGCTGTAGATGGTACTTTGCTGTAAAGGTGGTAGTTAGCGTGGAGTTGAGGCCCATTAGTACGCATAATAATAATCATCTCACAAACAAAATTCAAGCACTTGAACAAAGAAAAAGGCTTGTATTTGTACAGTAATTAAACAGGAATGGACCTAATGGGCCAGACAGCCTCTGCAAGTCTTCACTGTGAAGGCAGTGGCTAGTGTGGAGCTGAGGCCCATTGGTGCACGTAGCAATAACTGGCACACAAACAAAAGTTAAACACTTGAGCAAAGTTCTCCTATTTCTAATCCCACTGGAATGGACCCAGTGGCCTCTACAGGTTTTCTGCTTGGGCCTCTCAGTTACCTGGCACACCATAGCCCCACCAGGGTCTTTTAATCTCAAGTCGCCACCCATATAGTTAAATCTTAGGTAAAGGAAATCTGAATCCCAGTTTACTCATGGTTCTGATAACCTCTGAGGGCTGATCTCCCTCTAAACAGCTTGGCTGCATTGGCAGTAAACAGTGCACAGCCTGTCTGCTGGGTTACATCTCCGTCTCTCTCACATACAGATGCTGAACCACCTCCCTTCACTGGATTAGATCAAGATTCAGCTGGTCTGGATCACTTCTCAGGGGAATTCAGCTGTGTCTGTGCTACAGTGGTCATTATCCCCATCCCCCTTGCAAGGCATGGCCTCAGTATAGAAGGTCAGATACCAGCCCTTTAGCTGTAAGGGTTGACTCTCACTGGCTCCCTGTGGTCACTGTGAACACAGGCAAAATACAAGCCCCCTTATCTCTGCTTCTGTCAGGCTCTGGCTTGAACCTGTTCAGGTCTGACTTGGTGACCTCACAGTCTCTGGCCTGCTGTGCTGGAAGACCCCCATGTGGGAACATCTGTGAAGCAACACTTAACCTATTTCCAGCAAGCACCTCTTTATTGTGTGTCATAAAGGGCACATAGTCTAACTAGAGTTACTTTCATGGGTACACCTCTCAGACTAGGTCCATGCAGCCTTGGTAGCTGCAGTCTCTCTGGCCATCTCTCTCTCTCTCTCTCTCTCTCTTGCTCTCTCACACTTGCTCTCAGTCTCACACACTGCCTTCTGGCTGTCAGACTGGTCTGGACTGAGCCCAGATTTCTTTTTAGCAATGTCTCTTATAGTGCATCAAACACAGTGCTTTGTTGGCAGACAGATAGATACCATGCATCTGGTTTACACAGCTGGGTCCTGAAAAACCTGAGCTCCTCATGGAAATTCATGGGTAGAAACACTCACCTCTGACCCCTTCCCAGTAGTGGGGTCAGAGACTCAGAGGGCTTCTGGCAGCATGGTGGTAGCATTGTTTGTTTACATTTGTTGTGTCTTTGTTTTCTGCTTTGTGGCACCCTTCTGCTGCCTATTTATTGCCCCTCATGGCTTTATTTAAGCATGTCCCATGCCAGCTGCCTGACTTAGGTCTGTGACTTGTTCAGGAGTGCCCACATTGCCCAATTTGTATTCAGAGCGTCAGCTCCATTTGAGAGTTGCCACACATGCATGGCATAACAATGGTGCTCTGGCACCAATGGTTTTCCTTTGCTCCCAACCATGCTGCATGCCCAGGTGTCAGGGAGCTGCTGTGCACCCAATGGTGCTTCCATCTTCTATCCTGGTACTGACCCTGCAGCACAGTTCTGGGATCAGGATCACAAGACCAACACATGTGGCTCCAACCACTAGGATCAAAGAATCTGTGGTTCAGCTTCATCATGGACTCCTAATGACACTCCTGTGCCCTGAAGTCCAGAGGGATTGGAGGGTGAAGACTGTTACTTGGCCCCAAGAGCACAAAGGTAAGCCCCCAATATTAGGGGAGGGACTTACAGAAGTTCTTGCCTAGCATTTGCCTTCATGGAACTACCATAGCTGCAAGCGGCACTCTCTTTGGAATTCCAGGGGCAGCACTATGGTAGCTGTTCCCCTTTCCCATGTCCCCCAACCCGGGAAAAGCATCCTGTGGTGGGACACTTGTTTCTCATCTGTCCTGCCCATTGCAGCACTTCTGGCTCAGGGTATGGACCGGGACCTCAGGTGTGGCAAGCAGATCTTCTAGCCACTGCACCCTCAGACAAGCCAAGAACAAATATCTGTATCCGTAAACGTGTGTGCTGGAACCTGCTAAACAAACATGAACAATAACATATGACAGCATGCGCCGTTACACTTTAGGAATCCTGAATGGGATGTTCTTCAGACACTTGAAAGAAAATATATTTTACCTGATATTTGCAGCAATACTGTAATAATGGCATAGTCATGTGATTGGATTGCACCAATCACAGAAGAGGATGCCTCTTGTCTGTTTTATAACACACATAGGCGGATTTAGAGGGGGGCTAAGGGTGCTATAGCTCCCCCATCATAGAGCTCCTCTATTAGCAACACAGTGTGCTGCATTCTTAATCGGCATGCACTAATGCCTCCATGAAAGCTGCCTGAGCCACATTGGTGAGGGGGAGCACCTGGGGAACAGTGACCACCAATCATTGTGGTTTGCAATCACAGAAAGAGCAGAACTAAACCACACAAAAACACGTATCCTGGATTTTAGGGGGTTAGTCTTTGGGAAAATAGGGAGATACTTGAAAGAGGCATTAAGGGGAATGGGGCAGGAATCAGGGGTTGAGGAACAGTGGGCAGTATTTAAAATGGGGATTACAAGAGCACATAATTATGCATTAAGCAGGTTAGCAAGAGGAGAAGGAAGAGGAGACCATTATGGTTTTCCAAAGAGGTAGCAAAGAAAGTGAAAGCCAAAAAGATTGCATTCAGGCAATACAAAGAGACACAGGCAGAAGGGGATAGGGAGAAGTACCAGGAGAAGCAAAGGGAGGCAGGGAGATCAGTAAGGGAAGCCAAAGCTCAGACAGAAGAACACATTGCAAAATCAGTGGGTAGAGGGACAAAACCTTTACAGGTATGTAAGTGAAAAAGAAAGGCAAAGGAGGGATAGTGAGACTGAAGGGGAGGATGGGGGCCGTGGGAGGATGACAAGTAAAGCTGACATATAGAACAGGTATTTCTGCTCAGTCTTTACTGAGGAAGAGGAGGGTAATGGGTCTGAAGGGAGTACAAGGGTGAGAATGGTGCAGAAATGGACACAAGTCCCTTTACGAGAAAAGGTCCTGAAGGAACTGGAAGTAATAAGAGTTGATAAAGCAATGGGGCCAGATGGGGTGCACCCCAGGGTCCTTAAAGAACTAAGAGAGGTGGTGGATGAACCTCTGGCTATCCTGTTTAGTCGATTACTGGAAATAGGGGAGGTACCCAATGACCGGAGGACAGCAGATGTAGTCCCCTTTTACGAAAGTGGGAACAAAGAGGAAGCAGGGAACTGCAGACCAGTCAGCCTCACCTCGGTAGTGGGGAAGATCATGGAAGCACTACTGAAGAAAGATTGGTGGAACATCTGGTTGTCAATGAACTACAGGACCCAAGGCAGCATGGTTTTACCAGGGGGAGGTCATGTCAGACCAACCTCGTTGAATTTTTTGACCGGGTGACTAGGGAGGTGGATCGGGGAGGGCAGTGGACATGGCCTATCTGGACTTCAGCAAGGCCTTTGACACTGTGCCACATAGAAGACTATTACACAAACTGGGGAATATGGGTGTGGGCAGGACAGTAGTGTGGTGGGTAGGTAACTGGCTAGGCAGCAGGACACAGAGGGTGGTGGTAAATGGCTGTCACTCCACAGAGGGAAGATTGACCAGTGAGGTACCACAGGGATCAGTGCTGGGACCGGTCCTATTCAACATCTTCATCAGTGACATTGCGCAGGACCTAGAAGGCATAATTTCACTGTTTGCTGATGACACAAAGCTCTGTAACAGAGTAGACACACCAGAGGGTGTAGACAGAATGAGAAGGGGCCTGCAGAAACTTGAAGAATGGTCAGGGGTTTGGCAGTTGAAATTCAATGCAAAGAAGTGCAAGATAATGCATATGGGGCACAAAAACCCTGGCACAGTATATCAGTTGGGGGGTGAGGATATAGCATGCACCAAGCAGGAAAGGGATCTTGGGGTTATCATCTCTGATGACCTCAAGGTAGGAAACAGTGTGACAAGGCAGCAGGTAAAGCAAATAGGATGCTGGGATGCATAGGCAGGGGCAGGGCATCACCAGCAGGAAAAGGGAGGTCATAATTCCACATACAAGACACTAGTGAGGCCCCACCTGGAGTACAGTGTACAGTTACATAGAAACATAGAATTTGACGGCAGATAAGGACCGCTTGGCCCACCCAGTCTGCCCATTTCCCTACCTACTGGATAAGCTGCAGATCCTAGTTAACCAGCAGCCTACTTCTTCCTACCCCACCCCCAAATTGCCTTATGACTATCCATGCATGCTTGAATTCCACCACTGATTTTGACTCACAACTTCCTCCGAAGGCCATTCCATGCATCCACAACCCTCTCTGTGAAAAATACTTCCTTAAATTACCTGAGCCCCCCCTTCTATCTTCAAATTGTGCCCTCTTGTTCTTGCACACCTCTTTTTTTGAAAGATGCTACCCTCTTGGACTTTGTTGATTCCCTTGAGGTACTTGAAAGTTTCTATCATGTCCCCCCTCTCCCTCCTTTCCTCGAGGCTATACATATTAAGCTCCTTAAGTCTCTCTTCATATGTCCTCCGGTGCAGACCCTGCACCATTTTAGTTGCCCTCCTCTGGACAGCTTCCATCCTGTCTATGTCTTTGCGGACAGGATGGAAGCTGTCCAGAGGAGGGCAACTAAAATGGTTCTGGAGACCTTACCTATGTAAGGACATAGACAGGGTAGAAAAGGTTCAGAGGAGGGCAACAAAGATGGTACATTGATTGCATCACAAGTCCTATGAGGACAGGTTGAAGGAAATGAACATGTACTCCCTGGAGGAGAGGAGGGAGAGAGGGGATATGATAGAGACATACAAGTATCTTACAGGGAGGAACAGGGTGCAGGAATACACTATTTTTAAGTGAAAAAGATGTTCCAGGACTAGAGGGCATGGGATGAAGTTGGAGGAGGACGATTCAGAGGAAACATGAGGAAGAATTTCTTCACAGAACAGGTGGTGGACAAGTGGAACACCCTGCCAGAGGAAGTGGTGGGGGCTGAAACAATCACGGGATTTAAGAATGCATGGGATAGACATAAAGGAACTCTGGAGGTTAGGGGTAAGAGGCAACAGACTTCTAGGAAAACATAAACTGAACTTACAAGCTCAAATGGGCAGACTGGGTGGGCCATAGGCCCTTATCTGCTGACTCTGTCTATGTATCTGTCCTCCAGTGCCCTGGTAGTGCAGTAAACAACCACCCCCACTCGCATTACATAGTTCATCCCCCCCTCTGAAAAGCCAGTCTCCAGCATGAATTTCTTACCAACTTTCATCCTGCACCATGTGGTCTTGTCCCAGCACTGTGGCAGCAGCTGGTCTTGCTTTGGTGAGCCTGAGCATTCATTCTCTACTTTTTCAGATTTGTGCGGGGGGGGGTTCGTGCGTTGTGGGGGTACAGCTGCAGCAAAGAGTGGACCTTAACAATACAGATCTCAACCAGGTCGCCTGGTGCTCACTGCTACTGATTTGCTGTTATGTCCAGTAGTGGATGTGGCTAGCAAGTGGCGCCTTCTTTAAATGTCTGAGCTGCTAAAACAAGAGAGATCTGCAATTCCTTCACTCATAAGATTAATGTTGGAGCAAGAGAGGAGCAAGTGTACTACTGAGGAGCAGACAGTGAGAGAGTGGAGCCCACAAGTGAAGAGCAGAGCTCGGGGTAAATCAGCACAAGGAACTGAGAGTGAGGTTCAGGTCATCTTCCAGTAGCTGAAGCAAGCTGTAGCTGAGAGCTCTGCTCATTAGGATTCATGGGGTCAGTGTGTGCTGTCCAGAGAGAGAAAGTTCAGTGGCCAGGTGACCGGAGACAATACTCAACTAGGGCACATAGACTTCAGCCTGCTGAAAATGGATCAAGTCTTCATTTAATCAGGTACTTGCTTTAAAAAAAAGACTTTCACAGACTCAAACTATGGTGGGTGGGAGGTGGCTGCCGGGATGGGACAGGACATTAGTGTTCCATCAAACTGGGTGTGTAATAAATGTAGTACTAGTGTTATTAATTTCTAGTATGGGGAGTTTAAATTCATGACATTAAAATAGTTTAAGGTTACTGCTGGCTTTGTCCTATATGGCAAACTGATTTTGGTGTGTATTTGCAGGAGAGGGAGTTGGAGAGTAGTGCCCTCCTGTGGCATGCTAGGAATGGTACAAAACAAATGCTGGGTTTCAGCAACACCATGAACCTTCAATCAATCAATCTCTATTTATTTAAGGCGCCTTTCTTAAACCAAGGCACCTTTACAAATTACATAAAACAATAAATATTTAAAATAAGATTTAAAACAAGATTAAGATTAAATCATTAACAGTCATTAAAAACTTTGTTAAAAAGGTAGGTTTTCAAAGCTCCTTTAAAGCTCTGGACAGTCAGGCAATTTCGTACCTTGAGCGGCAGAAACTGGTACACGAGACCTTTGAACTGAGGTCAAAACTTCAGCATGTACTATATGTCTATTCTGTGTGGTCTTTTCAGTCGTGGTTGTGCAGTGTGAATGAGCACAGAGGGAATTAATAGACATAGGGATTTTGAAGGTGTTCTGCTGTATATTATGGCATGTGCAGGAGTTTCTGCATGCTTGGAAAGCAAAACTGGCAACAGAAGCCATAAGACCTTGTTTGCCACATTGACATAGGCAGCTACAAAACCAGAAAAAAAAGTGATAGAATCAAATATTTAGTTTATGTAGTGTGGTACACTCAGGTACTGAAGGAGAGGGGATTTCCCTGAATAAGATAGTCAGGGTACAGCTGCAGCTGAATTGGCTTATTAGCTGCAGCTGCACAGACAGGAGAGCTTTAAAAGCAGGAAAGAAAAGCCAGCAGGCAGTTGCTGCAGGGTTAGAGGGCTGACAAGCTGCTTGGATGTGTTCCAGAACAGGAGTCCCTTAAGCAACCCTCAGGAGACTGGTCTTCTGAATTAGGCCAAAAAGAAAAAAGTTATTTCCATTGTGAGTTTTCCGTTGTACTGTTTGGGTTCTTCCAGAAGGTCTAGCCTTCTGGAAAAGGGGGGGTTTCTAGTTAGGGTCAGGGATTATTTAGTCAGTGCTCCCACCCGGAGCTAGGCCTCTTTATTTCTGTTTTTGTTTCATTTTCCTGGGGGGCTTAAAAATGAAAAGGGCAGAAGCCCAAAGTTCTGTGTCACCAACCATATTAAGAAAATAAAAATATACCTGGTTGGTTTGATGTTTTTTTTTTTTTTTTTGAAATTCACGCTTTATTAGTTTTAACAGATCAAAAACATGAGTAAACATTAACATGCTCCAAAACCAATAGCTCGGTAGCACAAAAATAATAAGGAAACAACACAACCAAGAAATAAAACAGTACAAAAAGAAAAGAACAAAACCCCCCCCTCTCACCCTCCGCCCCCTTCCCTCGGGAGGATGCAGCCACCAATGACCCAAGGACCTCATGTAAAACAGACCCATTTAAATGTAGACAGGGGCTAAGGGGACCTTACAAGGACACTGACCAGGTCAGATGGCCTAAGACCTATAATAAAGGGGAGGGAATTCTGAGACCCCGGGTGTAATCCTAGTGAAGATATAGGGCATATAATTTGCCCCATTTCTTGTGGAATGCAGGCAGCGCATGCCTGAAACTAGCAACCAGTTTTTCAACTTTAAAACATTGGGACATTTCTGCTATCCAATCCTGATAGACGATCTCGGATTGGTCTAACCAGTGGCGAAGAATTAATCTTTTGACCGCCATAGAAATTAGGGCTATGTGGTATTTCTTTTACTTCACTTTAATATCCACATAGACCCCCGGTATACAGATTTCAGGTGTGAATAGGTCCTTTAAGCCTAACAAGGGATCTAAGTTGCCTTGAATGCATTTCCACAAAGGAGCAACCTTTTTACAGGCCCAAAAAATGTGCAGTATATCCCCTGGTTTTCTCCACACCTGGTACAAGTGGCTGAGTTAATTTTCCCAAATTTAAAAAGTTTTGCCGGAGTGTAGTACATGTTATTAATTATGTAGTATTGTGTAAGCTTATACCTGTCTAAGGAAAGGAACCTATTCAAATCTGTCCACACCTGTTTCCAGGGTGAAGGATAATTGGCAATCAGTGGTTCCCACACCTTAGAACCTGGCAGGGCTTTGGGTATTTTGCAAAGAAGAAGCTGTGCATAAAATTTAGCTATACTGTGGGGTTCATTTGCCAGGGACTTGAGCAGGTCCAGCAAAGGCCGAAGACTGGACAATGCTTTCACTGGACCAAAACCTTTAACTATGAGGTGCATTAACTGGTATAATTTAAAAATGTATTGCGGAGGGATAGTGAATTTGGTCATCAACTCACCTGAGGGACATAGGAAATCTTGATAGTAAAAGTCTTCCACCACACAATCCTTAATTTGTGGCAACCAGGAGGGGGTCAGCCAACATGAGCCCAACTTAATATTAGGATTAGAAACTAAGGGTTGGGTCGGGTCTTTGGAATTGTTAATTCCAACTGAGTTACAGTGCTGGTTAAAGACCTTTACTGAGGTTCCAATCACGGAACTACTTACCTGACTTGAAAGCACTGAGAGGTTGCAGTAGAACAAAGATTGGGGGTCTATATTAAGGCTCTTGAGGAGCTCACGTTCAATCTGCAACCACTTAGGCATATAGGGACCTTGAGGTGGACAGATCCATTTACTCATTTTCGCCAAATGGCTGGCCCTATAGTAAAGCTCAAAATTGGGTAGACGAACTCTCATTGACCTTAGGGTACATAGTTTGGAAAAGACCTTCTTGGTTGCTTGTCCTTCCAAATAAACTTAACTATAGTGGAGTGAATCTTTTGGAAAAAAGATTTCAGTAACCATATATTTAGCAAACTTAAAGGGTAAAAAAGACGTGGAAGTATATTCATCTTAATCACACTAATCCTCCCACCTATGGTTAGGGGCAGGGTTGACCATCTATTAAGGTCGCTCCTGACCCGATCCATTAGATCTTCCAGATTAAGTTTCTTAGTTGTACAAAGGTCTCGTGTTAGATATATACCTAAATATTTAAGGTGATTGGCCGACCATTTCATGCCAAATTGAGCTACCTCCACCTAGAAGACTCGTGAATTAAGCGGAAAAATTTCAGATTTAGATAGATTCAGCCGGTAATTGGAAACCGTCCCGAATTGAGTAATGATTTTAAGTACCCATTGGATAGACTGAACTGGGTTCGCAAGATGCAACAAAATATCGTCTGCGAACACAGAGATAGTTAGTGATTGCTGTCCGATAGTACAACCCTTAATATCAGATGAGGACTTGATACGGACCAGTAAGGGTTCTAAGTAGAGATTAAAAAGGTACGGTGATAACGGACAACCCTGGCGGGTACCAGAATATAAGGGAAATCTGGGAGAGAGCACCCCATTGCAGTAGACTCTCACTGAGGGAGAGCTATAGATCACTTTAATCCATTGGACAAATTGTGCCGGGAAGCCCATTCTATGCAGGGTAGCCCACAGAAATTCCCAACTCACCCGATCAAAAGCCTTCTCGGCATCTAGGGCTACTAGAGCCATAGGGAGTTGAGAGTCTTGAGTGGCACGAAAGATGTGTGCCAGAGTCCTTATATGGTCAACCGCAGATCTTCCCTGCACGAAGCCCACTTGCTCCGCACTAAGGAGCGTCTGCCATACTCGTTTAATTCTTAAAGAAAGAATCTTAGTTAAGATCTTAACATCGTAATTGAGTAGGGCAATTGGTCTATAATTAGCAGGGTCTAAGACCGACTTATTGGATTTGGGGATTAGAATGATAGTTGCTTCTAGCAAGGAGGGGTCTAAAGATCCGGAAGAGAGGATATAATTAAATAACCTTAATAATGGAGGAGTAAGCTCCAAACAAAAGGTTTTGTAGAAATTTGGGGAAAAACCGTCTGGTCCAGGGGCTTTATCCAGAGTCAGATCGCGAATGGCACCTATGATTTCTTCGGAAGTTATGGGGTCTAACAATAGTTCACTCTGACTAGCGTCAAGCCTAGGAAGAGGAGAATTCTCAAGGAATTCTGCTATACTCGTAGGAAACACCGGAGAAGCTTCAGTCTTGTAAAGATTCCTGAAGAAGGTCTCAAAGACCCCAGCAATGTCCCGCGGACTGGTTCTAATAGAGCCGTCCCCGGCCCTAATACTGGGAATCAGTCTCGAGTTCTCCATTTCTTTAAGCCTTAGGGCTAGAATTCTGCCTGGCTTCTCCCCCTGTTCGAGATATTTTGTTTTGGATTTCAGTATGGCATATTCTGTTCTCTCCCTGATTAGATCTTCGTATTCATCTTTAAGCTTGTACAACTTCTCCAGTGCACCCTGAGAGTAAGAGGCTGAGAGTTCTTCCTCCGCATCCTTAATTCGACTAGCTAAAGAGTTAACTTTCTCTCTACCCTTACTTGCTTCCGTCTAGAGGCTTACTTAATAAATTCACCCCTGAGGAAACATTTCAGTGAGCACCAGATTAAATCATATCTCTCGACCGAGCCCTGATTGAATTCCAAGAAGGACAAAATCAGTGTTTTGAAGGATGAAGTAATCCGCTCATCCTTCAAAATCTGATTGTTGAGCTTCCAGATAGTGTCTCGCTGGCCTGCGGGACCCGGAAATAGTTTAACCCATGCCATAGCGTGGTCAGATATAACTATCGGCTCTATATTGGCAGAAGAGATATTAGATAACAAGCTAGTGCTCACTAAAATATAGTCTATCCGGGACCACGAACTGTGCATTGGGGAGTAGAAGGAGTAAGATCAAGACGCAGGGTTAAGAATCCTCCAAGGATCCTCCAGCCCCAGCAGCGCACGCAAATCAGCAAGAGCTAGTTGAGCGGGCGACTCGGTTTTAGGGCCACTACCGGATCTGTCCAGCCACTGCAACGGTGCAATATTCCAATCCCCCCCTAAAATAAAATTGGAAGGGAGAAAGGCACTCAACAAACCAACTAAGGCCATCAGAAATGCAGGATCCCCTCCAACAGGACCATATATAGAACCTAAAACTACCTCCAAATTATATAGCGTGCCTGAACAAGTATATATCTACCTTCTGGGTCATGCACATGCTTCTTCATCACAAAAGGCACATTCGTCTGATCAATATAGCCACACCCTTACTATTAGTAGATTGACCTGATGCGTAAACTCATAGAAAGCCCTTGAATCTTAGCAGATTCTGTTTCAGTTGCCATAATATGGGTCTCCTGAAGGAAAGTATGTCGGACCCCTAATAGTGAGCAGTTCAGTAAAACCCACCTTTCTTCGAATTTCCTTAAACCCCTCACATTCCATGTGGCAAATTTAATATGACTCAATGTCATTATTACTAGTACTCAAGTGATTTAGGAAGCAACTTGGTATATTAACCCACCCAAAGGAAACATTGGTGGTGACATCCTCCCCCTCCCCCCATGCACAGAGCTCGAATCCATCCAAAACATTTATATCGAAGTAGAAAAACTCTTGTAGAGCATGCTAAAAAATGACACAAGATAGCACAGTTATGTATCCCCTCCGCTCTATCCCCCAGAACAGTTAAAATAAAAGACCTTGCATCTGCTCCATCAGTCCTAACCCCAACTCCCCCAATCTCCCCTTAAAATACAGCCAACTATATACAAAACCCTCCCCGTCCAAAAACAACAAAGAAACAAAGACAGTGTCATGAAGAACAGAACCCCCTCCCCCCGATACCATGGCTTCACCCCTAGATTGACCAAAACTTGAACAAAAATAAGGCTAGAGCCCTCTATCCCCATAGTTGTAAATTCAGAACTACAGCCACAGTGTTTAGATGAATGGGGTAGCCATGGTAGCCTGCAAGACCATTCACGGTCGTGAAACAGGCTCTAAAAGGCAGGGTCCCCTCCTGCTCCCCCCCTTCCCACCAACTCCAAGCCAGGAGCGATATCCCAAAGATTGAGCAAAACCCAGGCTGCCAGGCCTTAGACCTAGTAAGCCCAGGCACGGTAAAACTACACCAGGATTCTATTTCAGGCCGCACGATCGCCCTCTTGCACATCAATAATATAAAAGAGCTGCCCCTCCGAAATGGAAAGTTACCTGCAAGTAGATCCGCAGGCTATTTTTCAGTAGCGGTCCCTCAAGAGATCAGTTCTGGCTCGGGGCAACCATTGGGAGGAAGTGCGCGTCGGAAGAGCCCGGGGCGGACCTAACAGGTCCGGGCACTAAAAGTTCCCCCGGAAACAACAACCGCACTTCCTGTTCCCGCCTCCGACCAGCGCAGCCAACGTGGAGCTACCGATCCTCGGGCCTATTAAATCACCTAGGCCATGCGGCCTACACCGACCCACCCCAACCATTCATCCCAAACAGGACTCAACCCCCCGGGAACCAGGTAAGCCGACTAGGCACCATTGTGCTGCTTCGGGGGAAGTTTAGCAAATAAATATTCGGACTTAATGAAATGAACAGGCTATTGAGTCCCATAACAGACAGATAAGTCCAGCACTTCAGTCTCCTTTGAACAGACTAGGAAGCTTTTTCGATAGGTCAGCTAGTGCATATTTGGGATCCTCGTAGTACTGCCAGCTACCTTCCAAGGAGACCTCAAACCTCGCCGGGTACACCATTTTGAATCTGATCCCAGCCGCGATTAGCTTCTTAATTATTGGATGAAATGTTGCTCTTCTTTTCCGGACTTCGAAAGGCAAATCCTGAGTAATTCTCAATTTTACGGGAGACCATAGCACGGAGTCCAGTTCTTTGATTTTGGCTAGGACGTGCTGGCGTTCAATATAACTTAGAAATTTAATGATGATTGGTCTCGGGGGAGCATTCGGTGGAGGTTTGGGCCTCAGTGATCTGTGGGCTCTTTCAATGTGGTAGGATTGATTAATTGGAGATGGACCCACGATTTTATTTAACAAGTGTTGGACAAATTTGATGGTATCATTTCCCTCCTCAGACTCTGGTAGCCCCAGGATAAGAATGTTGTTCCTCCTGCTCCTCCCTTCAAGGTCTTCAGCTTTAGCTTGTAACTTTTGTATTTGTTGTTTTAATTTGGTAATCTCTGGATCAACTGTATTTCTCCATCGATCTTTTGAAGAGACATTAGTTTCCAGATCTCCAACTTGCCTGGATAGGTCTACAAAGTCCTTCCTGATAGATTTAACTTCTCCTGAGATCTCCTGTAATGTTTCTTTAAAAGGTTCCATAATTTGAAGGAAGCGCTCCTCAGTTAGTGGTGTATTAGCTGCAGCAGAAGCATTTTGTTTAGAAGAGGAAGCAGAGTTAGTGTTTTTAGCCTTCTTGGAAGCCTTTTCAGGCGTTGATGGTGGAGTGTGTTTCACACTAGCTGCTTTCATTTCAGCCTCCATCGATGTTAGTCCCTGAAACACTTTCAAGCACCCTAAAAATCAGCTCACAGACACTGCACTTGGTCAGGAAGCCTTTAGGGTCGTTAAAGATAAGAAGGATATCAGTTTTGTAGTTGAAAATATTAGTTTTGGCAGGAAGAGGCAGGGAGCACCAGAGAGAGCTGCTTTCAGGCACACTGCATCACGTGACCTCCCTGGTTGGTTTGATGTTAACAAACTGGTCTTCCTGAGACTCCTTAACCACCACAAAGCTGATCCTGAATCCCGTGGTGAGGTTGCACCTTGTCACACATGGTGTTAGAAGTGGGATCAGATCAGTGTAGAATTTGGTTGGAATCCAAACCATCCCAGACTAAAGGAGACCAGGCATGGAGGACATGGTGAAAGCCTTGATCCAGGCTACGGCAGCCCAGCAGGAAGCTACCCGGGCTCAACAAGAGATGAACCAGTTGCTGCTCACACAAATGGCCCAGGACCGCTCTGTCCTCCAGGAAATGGTAAAGCATCTCATCGAGATCACGCCGGGAGAAGGTCACCTGGGAGGGGCTACCCAAGAGAGTTACTGGACTATACAGGCTTCCCACTGTCTGCAGAAAAAAGTGGCTGATGACATTGAGGCATAGTTGCTAACTTTTAAAAGGATGGCTACTCATGAATCATGGCCTCAGGAACAGTGGGCCGGCATTTTAGCTCAGTTTTTGTGTGGCGAGGCCCAGAAGGCGTATTATGATCTGGCTGAGGGAGTAGCCACTGACTATCTAAGGCTGAAGGAAGAGATCTTGGCCTGTGCTGGTGTGACTCCAGCCCTTTGAGCCCAGAGGTACCACAGCTGGAGATTCTGGGAGTCAGGGAAGCCACAGTCGCAGATGTACGACCTCCTCCACTTGGCTAAGAAGTGGTTGTGACCCGAGCTCCATAGCGCTGCCAAAATTGTGGAGTTCCTGGTAATGGACAGGTTCTTAAGAGGACTACCGCCCAGCCTATGGCAGTGGGTTGGACAGGCTGACCCCGCTTACTGTGATGAACTGGTCACCTTGGTGGAGCGGCATTATGCCATGAAGGAACTTTCCCTGGACGTTGGGGTCGGCTACCCCGGGACTTGGGGGGAACTACAAACCAGAGATACTGACCCACCGAGAGGACAGACTGGACAGGGTCCGGGAGAAGGACTACCAAAGAGCAGTCTGAGGCCATGAAGGGACTTTCAGGTTCGAAAATAGAGGGGGACCTGATCTCTCCTAGAAGCCCAAAGGGTCCAGGGTCACCCCGAGAATGCTACCGCTGTTATGGATGTGGGGAGGGGGGACATGTAATTGCCAACCGCCCGAATGGGGTCAAACCAATGCAGTGCAACTGGGGTGGGTCCCCACAGAGCGATTGCCATTTGATTAATGTGGTAGGGGTGGTCGCAACTTCACACCGGTTTACCCGGGTGGTTAAGGTTAATGGACAGGCCATTATGGCCCTTGTTGACTTGGGGAGTGAGGTCACCTTTATAGTTTGCAGTTTGATGCAACCCTCCCAAATTAATTTCCAGAAACATAGCGGGATCACCTGTGTCCATGGCACAGTGTTTATTATCATCCCAGGGCACTAGTTACCGTGGAAGCACAGGGGGAGGAGAGGCAGGTCATGGTGGGGGTCCTCCCTTGATTGGCGCATCCTGTCCTGGTGGGTTGAGATTTCCCAGGGTTTGAGACATTACTCCATGAGGGGGGAACCCGGGAGACCAGGGCCCCAGTAACCAAGGCTATGGTGCTAGGAATCCCCGAGGGGTTGGAGGAGTCACCCGATTATTTCCCTTATGAGCATTGGGACCCTGAGTTGTATGGGGAGGCAGGAAAGTCCCAGAAATCACGAAAAGAACGCAGGGATTGTAAAACATTAGGGACCAAGATACTGGCTGCCAATGGCAGGTCCGTGCTGGTGGGAGGTAGAACCCTGCTCCCAAAGGGACAACAGGGTGAGTGGTCTGGTGTCCGAGGGGAGAGTTGTAGGGAGGAAGAGGAGGACACAGTAGCAGAGACAGAGTCGAATCCCCCTGAATTGAGTACCCTTGGGATAGCCTCCAGGAACTTTGGTCGGTACCAAATAGATGAGCCTCTCTTTCAGAATATCCAGTCAGAGGTTGTGGAGATTAACGGGGTGCCGGTAGAAGGCAAAGCCAAGGGACCCGGACCGTATTTCATGTTAAATAATGACCTCCTATACCGAGTGATACTGGATGAAGAACATGATGTGGAACAGTTGCTGGTCCCCCGCCAGCACAGGAAGGCAGTACTGGATTTGGCACACACTCACCTTCTCAGAGGACACCTTGGGGTTGAAAAAACACTGCGCCGCATACTCCGAAGATTCTACTGGCCTGGAATTTATGCCAAGGTAAAGAGGTACTGTGCTTCATGCCCAGAGTGCCAGTTGGCGTCCCCTCGGCCGAAGTTAAGAGCCCCGTTGGTACCCTTGCCAATCATCGATGAACCCTTCGCTAGGATTGCAATGGACCTGGTAGGCCCCCTAGACAGGTCAGCGCAGGGCTACCAACACATCCTGGTCATCGTAGACAATGCTTCAAGGTATACAGAAGTGATCCCGCTCCGTAACACGGCCTCAGAGTCGATTGTCCGAGAGCTCATTCCTGTCTTCCGGAGGGTCGGATTCCCAAAGGAGATAATGATAGACCAGGGTAGCCCCTTTGTCTCACGTTTAATGAAGGAGCTTTGCAGACTCCTCCAGAACCAAACCCTGAGGACCTCTGTGTACCACCCCCAGACAGATGGTCTGGTTGAACAATTTAATCAGACTTTGAAGGGGATGTTGCGGAAAGTCGTGAACCGAGATGGAAAGGACTGGGACTTACTCCTTCCCTACTTAATGCTCGCTATCCGAAGGTCCCACAGGCATCCACTGGATTCTCCCCCTTCGAGTTGTTATATGCCCGCTGGCCCAGGGGTATCCTTGATATACTAAAGGAGGACTGGGAAGAGCAACCGCCACAAGGAGCCAGTGTGATTGGGTATATCTCCCAAATGCAGGAAAGGTTGGCCCAGGTCACTCCTATTGTCTGGAAACACTTAGAAAAGACCCAAGAGACCCAACGGACTTATTATGACCATCAGGCAAGGATCCAGAAGTTCCAGCCAGGGGATCGGGTGATGGTCCTGGTTCCCACAGTAGAAAGCGAACTGCTCGCCAGGTGGCAGGGTCCATATGATGTCATGGAAGCTGTTGGTGATGTGAACTATAAAGTAAGCCAACCTGATCGCAGGAAGAAGTTCCAAATATACCATATTAACCTCCTGAAGGCGTGGCAAGACCAGGAGGCCTCCTGTGTCTTGTTGGCCATAACCCCAGCAGAAGGTAAAACTGAGAGGCAAGTCCATATCTCACACGAGCTGTCTCCTACACAGTACAAAGAAGCAGTGGAAATGGTTCAGTGAAACGGGGATGTGATCTCCAAATGACCTGGTCGGATGGTCGTAGCCTACCACGACATTGTGACAGCTCCAGGTGTAAGGATAACGGAAAGACCCTATCATATCCCAGAGGCCAAGAGGAAAGAAATCCGAGCCGAAGTTGAGAGGATGTTGAAGCTCAACATCATAGAAGAGTCCCATAGTGAATGATCAAGCCCCATCGTCCTTGTGCCAAAACCGGATAATACTTGGAGGTTCTGTAATGATTTCAGGAAACTAAACGAGGTATCGTAGTTTGATGCATACCCCCTACCTAGGGTCAATGAACTGATCGGCCAGTTGGGGAAGGCCAGATACCTCACCACCTTGGACCTTACGAAGGGATACTGGCAGATCCCACTCACAAGAGCAGCCCAGGAGAAGACCGCCTTCATAACCCCTGCGGGTTTATACCACTACAAAGTCCTCCCATTTGGTCTGCATGGAGCACCTGTGACCTTTCAGCGCATGATGGACCGACTGCTGCACCCACACTCTCACTATGCTGATGCCTATATCGATGATGTGGTCATCCATAGTACGGACTGGGAAACTCACCTTTAGAAGGTCGAGGCCATACTAGATACGTTACGAGAAGCTGGGTGGACAGCGAACCCCGCCAAATGTAAGATCAGCTTGTCAGAGGCAAAATACTTGGGCTATGTAGTTGGACGGGGATTGGTGAAACCCCAGGTGAAGAAGGTAGAAGCAATTCAAAACTGGCCCCAACCAAACAAGAAGAAGCAAGTGAGGGCTTTCCTAGGGTTAGTCGGTTACTACCGGAGGGTCATCCCTCACTTTGCCACTCGGTCCGCTCCATTAACGGAGTTAACCAGGGTGAGAGCACTGGACATCGTGAGGTGGTCAGAAGCAGCAGAGGAGGCATTCACAGACCTCAAGACGGCTCTCTGTTCTGATCCGGTACTGGTCTCCCCAGATTTCGATAAAGAATTCATTCTGCAAACAGATGCCTCAGATGTTGGATTGGAGGCAGTACTCTCCCAGGTGGTAGCAGGTGAAGAGCACCCCATCCTGTACCTAAGTAGAAAGTTGTTACCCCAGGAACAGCGGTATGCTGTAGTGGAAAAGGAGCGCCTTGTAGTGAAGTGGGTGACGGAAACCCTCTGATACTATTTACTAGGTCACAAGTTCACTCTGGTGATGGACCGTGCTCCACTCAAGTGGATGCAAGCAAACAGGGAAAAAAATGCCAGCGTGATGAAATGGTTCCTTGCACTACAACCGTACCACTTTGTGGTCCACCACAGAGTGGGGACACTAAACGGAAATGCGGACGGACTTTCCCGAAGATCCTACCTTTTGGCACAGGCCGCCCAACCCTATAGTGTTGAGCTGGGGAGGGGGATGTGTGGTAAACTCAGGTACTGGAGGAGAGGAGGTTTCCCTGAGTAAGATAGGGTACAACTGCAGCTGATTTGGCTGATTAGCTGCAGCTGTACAGACTGGAGAGCTTTAAAAACAGGAAGGAAAAGCCAGCAGGCAGTTGCTGCAGGGGTAGAGGGCTGACAAGCTGCTTGGATGTGTTCCAGAACAGGAGTCCCTTAAGCAACCCTCAGGAGATTGGTCTCCTGAATTAGGCCAAAAAGAAAAAAGTTATTTCCATTGTGAGTTTTCCGTTTTACTGTTTGTGTTCTTCCAGAAGGTCTAGCCTTCTGGAAAAGGGGGGTTTCTAATTAGGGTCAGGGATTATTTAGTCAGTGCTCCCACCCCGAGCTAGGCCTCTTTATTTCTGTTTTTGTTTCATTTTCCCCAGTGGGGCTTAAAAAGGAAAAGGGCAGAAGCCCAAAGTTCTGTGTCACCAACCATATTAAGAAAATAAAAATATACCTGGTTGGTTTGATGTTAACAAACTGGTCTTCCTGAGACTCCTTAACCACCGCAAAGCTGACCCTGAATCCATGGCGAGGTTGTGCCTTGTCACAGCAGTTATATGTATGAATGGGGGGGGGTGCAAGTTGTGATGTACCCAAGTAAGTGCTGTCGCTAATCAAAATAAAAATGCATTTTTATACTTGTTTAAAAACTGTGTTTTGCTGTCTGCTTACTGACTTCTTTGTCCTATTATAAAAATGAGATGCCTCATACTATGGGGTTATCACAGTAAAGGAAATTTTAAAACAACAAAACATTTATTTATTTAAAAATGTATTTTCTTTGGAATAAGTTGTTCTATAGAATAAAATCTGTTTTGCAAAATAGCTAGCAGAATTGAATTTATATTTTCAGAAACTAGATAGCAAAGAGACTTTACTTCCCATATTTCTGTAGTTATTGTATTTATTTTTTTACTGAGGTAAGGTTAGGGGATACATTAATCTGTACTGCAGGACAAACTGGGATGGGTTGGCTTTATGGTAATGTGATAACGTGCTTGAGTGAGCGACATTTGTGAACTTGTTTACTTGGATTGTCATTTAATTTGTCTGCAATTTGTCTTTATCACCCAAGTCTCTTTCAACTTGTCTCATTTTTGTATGTTTTGGATGTGCTGCTGCCCAGACACAGTCTTTTGGTATTTTGTTTTATTTTTGGGGTGGGAGGGTATTTTGGGCAACATACTGTCATGTGGACTGTGGGGAGCCTGGGGATGGTGCAGGGTACAACTCATAAAGCATGGTGGAGGAGGAAATGAGTAGAAATTGCATTAGAAATGTCCTCCAAAATGCACCAGAATGCACCAAAATGTTAAAAAAATTTCTGGGGGCCTAAGCGGCCCACCAGACCCCTGGACTATTATTTTTATTTTTTATCTGACTTGAGCTCCGCCATCTATAGGGCTTCTGGATCCATCCCTAATGTTACATATTACAGTATACACTGCATGCAGTAGCAAAAAAACACTTAATATGAAGCATAGGTAGGAGGCTCCACTTGATGTTTGGGAAGCTTATGTGACCCAGAAATTCCACAGGTGAGAGACATGGTAGCACTACTATGTATAAGGAAAGCTAAACTGACTTTTGTTCATAAATTGTTTTTACAGCACTTTCTGAAGACTGGATAAGACCAGACTACAAACAATGACAGTTATTGATATCCCAGTCTTGAGATGCAATGGTAAAAAAACATCCAATCTTTATGGTTAATTTCTTTAAAATATTTTGGGGCTTGTTATGAATAGTATAAGTGGAATAACACACGCTGGGTGTGTGGTGATGTTGAAAGAACTGCACTTCTTGAGTAGCTGAAGGCCCAAGGCATGTAACCCACAGAGGGCATATAGTTCTTACGGTAGCTGTTCCATGTCAAAATAGCGATTGCAAAACAGTGATCGCTATTATGGCACCGAAAAGCAAATTGGTGACATATATTTCCAGGTGACCTGAAATCTGGAAAGCTAAAAAGTGTTTTTGCTGCTGGCCTGGTGGTGCTGAGGGTTGAGGCACTGGATGCCACACCTCACGCTACGCTGGTGACCTGTGTTTGGGAACGGGCATGGGCCACCAGGGGTCAGCCAGGGTGGAGAAGGATTGAGAGTCCTTAGAACTGATCTCTTTCTCCGGGAAGGTGGGTTTCCAGTAGTCGGTGAGCATTTGTCCCCTAGCGGAGGCTGCGGGGGCAGATCGCCCACACTGAGGTGGTGGGTGGGGGATGAAGCAGAGGGATGTAGCATGCACAATCTCTCCATTGGCATCATTGCACGCTACACCCCCTAGGATGAAAACAGAAAAACAGGAGCCCTCAGCTGCAGGATGATGATTGTCCCCCTCCAATGTGCTGCCCGGGAGGATGCCTCCCTGGAACTGGATCTGGTCTTGTGGGTTGAGAGTCCCCCCACCCCCTGCCATGAGGGGTAAATCATGGGGGCTGAAGGGGAGGGGGTGTCATACCTGGGGTCGGCATGGCAGGGGGACGCCAGATGGCAATGACTGAGGGCTCCAGGGGAGAAAAAGCACAAACACAAAAAGTGTTTTTGCAGGGAGTCTGCACCCCCCCATGGGGACTTTGCCCCACCGCACCCCTTGAAATTAGATTCTCAACTCCGGGGAGGGGTGCATGTTGGGGAGGGTGCAAAATTTAGATTCCAAGAAAAAATTAAGCCCCGCTGCCACAGATAGTGGTAAAATGTTCATGCTCCCGGCCCCAGCCATGAACCTGCTGCATCAGAGCTAGCCACCCACACCACCACACCACAGGGCTAGCTTGGTGGCAGCAGGCACACCAGTCCCCTAAAACCCCTTCCTTGTTCCTCCCTTCCCCTTGCTATCCTCCCCCCTTCCAATTGCCCTTCCCTACGCTCGCCTTCATGTAGGGTCACTGCTCTTGCTGAATAGCCCCTGGAGAAAGCGCTGAATATAAGTCGCTGTTTTGACAGTCGCCCATATTCAGTTGCTGTCCTCACTGGATACCTACAGTAGGACATCCTGTTGTGTATGTTATTGCACACTTAGGCAGTACTAGCAGTGTTTCTGACAGTTTCTTTCTGGAAGAATTTGACTCCCCTAAATAAAGTACAACATCCAGAAAAGAGGAGGAAGTATTTGACTCCCCCAAATGGAAAACTAAGAATTGCAGTAGGTGACTTCCAGTTTTGGTGACTTGGAAATCAAAATGGTTCATTTTTCTGACAGAAAGAGTGTTATACCAAACTAACTTTGCTATGTTCTCATTGAAGATAATTATTGAGGAAGACCTAAGGTTAGAACATCGATTCTAGCTCTGTTTTCTGTTTTCCATGAGTACTGAATATTATCTTTTTTCTTTTGTTTTCAGCCCACACGCTGATGTACTGTAGCCCCTGTTTTGCTGCATTATACCAGTGATATTTATATTATTAACATGTGAAAGATGGTCCTTCTGAGAATATTGACTTCCACAATTTGGGACCTGGGAAATATTCTGATTCCAGGAAAAAAAACGGAATGACTTTCTTTACTGGAGCAGACACCTGCACTGTCACAGGACACACGCAGAACACAGCTTTGATTTATGTAGTATTATTTTTTTAAAGGTTTCACCCGGAAAGAGAACATGAGCTGAGAACAGTTCATTTCAGTGTCTGGGGGTATGTAAGTGGAGGAGCAAAAACATTACCAAGCAATATACATAAAGTGCATGAAATGCAACACAGGTACAGCAAAATACATAACCAAGCAATGTACATAAAAATGCGTGAAATGCAACACAAGTACAGCAAAAAACATTACCAAGCAATATACATAAACTGCGTGAAATGCAACACAAGTACAGCAAAAAACATCACCAAGCCAAATACATAAAATGTGTGAAATGCAACACAAGTACAGCAAAAAACATCACCAAGCAATATACATAAACTGTGTGAAATGCAACACAAGTACAGCAAAAAACATCACCAAGCAATATACATAAAATGCGTGAAATGCAAAACAAATACAGCAAAAAACATCACCAAGCAATATACATAAACTGTGAGAAATACAACACAAGTACAGCTAAAAAATAACCAAGCAATATAAATAAACTGCATGAAATGCAACACAAGTATAGCAAAAAACATCACCAAGCAATATACATAAATGCGTGAAATGCAACACAAGTACAGCAACAAACATTACCAAGCAATATACATAAAATGCATGAAATGCAACACAAGAATAGCAAAAAACATTACCAAGTTAATATACATAAAATGCGTGAAATGCAACACAAGTACAGCAAAAAACATTACCAAGCAATATACATAAAATGTGTGAAACGCAACACAAGTACAGCAAAAAACATTACCAAGTTAACATACATAAAATAGAGCTAAGACCGACAGTATCGTAAAGATACAACATACAGGTTTGCCAATACCATAACCACAAGAGTATTAACAGATAACAAGGAAGGTGTAGACTGGATGAGGGAGAACACCTTAAAGTGCTAGAAGTGGCAAATTGAATATGGGGGAATTAACTAGTGCTATGTTTTCCTGATTGGATGGCAGTGACAAACAGGGTGAGAGGGTTAGTGGGATGGGAAGGGAGCAAGCAGAGGGAGAGAAGGGAGGGCAGAGAGGCATGCTGAGAGCTAGACCACTTCAGGATGCTGAGAACCCTGCAAGATATCAGAGGCATGAGTGCTTGTGACAATAGAAATTGGCATCATAAGGGTCGAATTGAGAAGAGATCTGGCCATAATGTTAGTTTCACAATTCTTCATAAAAATAACTCAAAGAAATGATAGGGGGGTGAGTGGCTGAGGAAGTGCCAGTCTTGGCTGAGTCTGTTCTAGGTGGCTACCAACTAGAGTTCCATTAACCTCAACTATCCAGGATGCTAACTGGCCCATAATGGTATGAAAGTGGCCCCCCCAGCCATTTCATGCAACTCAAGAACAGCTGTGAGATACATTATGTTGAGTCCGTCCTGTAATGACCATGACTTAGGACTGTTTGTCCCATCTGTGCCCCTTCCCCCACAAGCCCGGCTGTTGTCATGCTAATCTGAGTCAGAGCTCTACTGTTAACAGCTTGTGTTCAACCTGTCTGTGCAGAGCAGCCGGGAGGCACAGATTTATAGCTTGGAATGGATGACCCATTAAGTTCCCATCAACCTTCACTTTATGAGGAGCTTATTTATAGGCAACCAAATATTAGTAAATGATTACAGCAGCACAACCACTCGGTTACAGTGAATATTTAATTCCTATAAATTTTCACTTTTTGTTCCATTTTAGATAGTCATTGTTCTCCTGCCTTGTGTGACACTGTTTGACACTGTTAGCATTTTTTTAAACCTGAGCTCCTTTAAAAATGTTTGTCAGCTCCCCCAACCCCCTTTCCTGGTTTTCATCAGATTCCTAAGCCTTATGTGACCTTTGTTGTGTGACCTCCTCACTCCTGCATGCCCTGGCTAGAGCACCAACATGGGAGGGTGGGCATCCCCATTAGTACTTGGGTGATGCTCTAGGACCCCCCCCCCATCCAGGGGTGCACTTAACAGGAGAAATCCTTCATAGCAAATACAATTTTGTCTTGGATTTAGGCTTTAATGTGGGATTAGACAGACTATATCTTTGGACCCCAAAACAGTGCTTAAAATAACAGTGCAGCACACATTAGACTTAGAAACTGTGAAAGTTCATCCTTATTTACAGCATGGTTCAGGGACCCCATTTATTCTGTTATAGAGGTACATCCATCTGGTAACATCAGGTCTGTTTTAATGAAGGCTGTTCTAGCTGCTCAGCACTGTAACAGAAACTAGGTTTTTATTACATTTTTTAAATTAGGCATTTGACACAGTCCCGAACAAAAGATTAATAATCAAGTTAGCCAGCCTGAGAGTGGGTCCCAGGGTGGTAGCCTGGGTTGCAAACTGGCTGCACAACAGGACACAGAAGGTAATAGTGAGTAGAACACATTCCGAAGAAAGGGGGGTCACTAGTGGAGTACCTCAGGGCTCAGTACTGGGTCCAGTCCTCTTTAACATCTTTATAGGTGACATTGCAGAGGGTCTGGAGGGAAACGTATGCCTCTTTGCAGATAATACAAAGATCTGTAACAGACTTGATACACAAGGGGAGGGTAGAAAGGATGAGGAGGGTCTTGGTAAGGTTGGAGGAATGGTCAGACATATGGCAACTTAGATTCAATGCAAAGAAGTGCAAAGTAATGCACCAGGAAAACAAAAACCCAGAAGACTACACAATAGCAGGGGAGGTACTAACAACAACAAGAATGGAACGGGACTTGGGGGTAGTCATATCAGATGATCTAAAGGTGGGTAAGCAATGTGAGAAGTCAGTAAGGAGAGCCAGGGGGATACTGGGATGCATAGGAAGGGGCATCACAAGTAGAAAAAGGGAAGTGGTTATCCCTCTGTACAGACAGTTGGCGAGACCCCATCTGGAGTACTGTGTGCAGTTTGGAGACCTCATCTATGCAAGGACATAGACAGGATGGAAGCAGTCCAGAGAAGGGCAACTAAAATGGTGCAGGGTCTGCATCAGAAACCATATGAAGTGAGACTGAGAGAGCTTAATATGTATACCCTTGATGAAAGGAGGGACGGGGGGACATGATAGAAACATTCAAGCACCTCAAGGGAATCAACAAAGTCCAGAAGGGTAGCATCTTTCAGAAAAAGAGATGTGTAAGAACAAGGAGACACAATTTAAAGATAGAGGGGAATGGCTCAGGGGTAATGTGAGGAAGTATTTTTCATGGAAAGAGTGGTGGATGCATGGAACTGCCTTCCTGGGGAGGTTGTTGGGGCTAAAACAGCGGGAGAATTCAAACATGCATGGGACAGACACAAGGCAATTGTAGTGGAGGGTGGCAGGAAGTAGGCTGTTGATTAACTAGAATCTGCAGCTTATCCAGTAGGTAGGGAAATGGGCAGACTGGGTGGGCCAAGTGGTCCTTATCTGCCGTCAAAGTCTATGTTTCTATGTTTAAGGCTCCTCTAGCCCTGGTAATATTTGTCTTCAGGGCATCTTGCTATGACAAGCTAGACCCAGGGATGAGAGTGCATGTCTACTCTGTCTCGCTGTCAACTCCCACACATCACTTTCTGCCACCTCCTAGTAGGTATTGGATGTTGATGTCACTCGACGAGTGACCTTCAAACTGTCTCTGTGTTCTTTTCAGCCTGTGTGTCAGACTGAGGAACTCTGCAAGTTTTTCTAAGGCACACTCTTAGGGCCTAAGGTTGCAAAAGCCATAACCAGCATAAACATTTGCCATAATTGTCCAACACATTACAGACCATGATACTCCACTAGCACCAGCCTCCCTTCCAGATTTCCATGGGCATTCTTGATTAAAATAAAAGCACTCCAGTTGTAACAGCCTGTTTTTTTTGGGACTCACCTTGGCTGTTTCTGGGGCCCTCAGCTCGGGTCTTTTCTGAACACACCACGAGGGGGCTGGCCTAGGTACTTTGGCAGGCAAAGGGTACAGGAGCAACAGCTGTGCTTGGTGCCTCCACCTGGGGTAGTGATTGGGAATACCTGTAAATAAATTGCAGGTTAACACCCCCCCCGGAAAATATTGTAGTTGCCCCCTCAGTACCTTCCCCACACAACAATTTCCACCTTCTGTAATAAGTAAATGTACCAGAATGTAACATTAACAATTAACAGGTTTTATTTTTGGGGAGGGGGAAAAAAGGGGAGAAAACAAGATAACACCAATAGTAACACTTTTACCCCAACACAATCTCCACCTCCCACCTACAGGTGCACCCACTGGAAGCTGCCCAAAAGTCTATAAAGTCCCTTAGGTGGGTACCACACCACCGATGTAGAAGACACTGGGGAATTTGCATTGGGGCCCAATAATTCAAATGGATGCAACACCTTAACTTTCTGCCTAGGCTCAGCTTGAATAATTCTAAATACAGTTCAGCCAAGGGCTCAACCTCCTTATTTCTCTGACTAGCTAGCTAGCTAAATAATGAATTCTCCAAAGCCGCAGCCTGGGGTACTTAACAGTTCTGAATATTCACAGGGGGTTTTGCAGATATTTGATTTTATGGTACTGTACTGTTGGAGCAGTTGGTGGCACACCACAGCTGTAGACAGCTGAAGAAAGGATGCAGATGCTGGTCTTCACCTGCCAGAATTTTCCTATCTTCACCCCCAGGGGGCCTTTGCATGCGGTGTTCACCTGGCAGGCTTCTACTCACCCTTGTCGCCGCTCTCCTCTTTGGTCTGGGAACTAAGAAGGCTGAGTGGCTCCCCAGACGAGTGCGGTCACCTCTTTCCTCTGTTGCTAGAACACAGGGACTGGGAAATTGGCTCAGTCTTCCTTCCCAGTACACACACTCAGGCTTGCAACAGCAGCAGTCTCTAAGGCTCTGGCCCCCATGAGGGGAACTACAACTTTGCAGAACACTGTTCTCTCCAGCTACAGAATTATGGTTTTAGGCTCTGAACTTTGCAGTCTCTGTTTCTCATCTGCCACACTCAAAGGGCTCTTTCTACACTGCAGGACAGTCCACTTCTTTTGGCAGCAAATAGAACAATCTCTCTCTCTCTCTCTCTCTCTCTCTCTCTCTCTCTCTCTCTCTTTCTCTCTCTCTCTCTCTCTCTCTCTCTCTCTCTCTAGGTCCTCTTTTCCCAGCCAAGGGTTCCAATCTGAGCAGCAGCTCCCTCAAAGGCTTTAAGGTGAATTCACAAAGGTGCAGGTTCAAATCTCACCCTGGAACACTCTCTCACAGTACAGTTTTTTTTTCCAAAGGATAAGTATCTTTCCAGGCATTCTGCAGCTTGTCCAAACTGTGGCCAGGCAAGGCCTTTTGGAAAACTACAGGACTGCTGGGCTAGCAAGCACACAGTAGTCTCTCACTCTTCAAATCCTCCCGAGATCTCCCCTTCCCAGGCAAAATCAGTCCTTTTATCATCTCAGAACCAGCCCTATCTCATTGACTGCCACCCTTGTCCATTAGGGCAGATTAATGTTTATTTAGCCAGCTTGACGCTCTATTGGTCCTCTGTTAGGATGCCAAGAAATGTCCCTCCTTTAACTCCCAAAAGTCCTCCTTTAGTCCCAAACAGCCTTCTTGAGATTCTGGCCACCTGATTGGCTGTAGCCAGGGGCAAAGGTGAACACAATGGCTGCTGATCTCACAGTCCCTAGCCAAGTCCCCTCTTTTAATGCTTTTTGCCGTCAAAATAAACACTTTCACTAAATATTTTCCCCAATATTTAATTGTAGCCCCTTTTCCCTCTCACACACATGCAACAATTTACATTTTTATTCATTTCCTTGCCTGTTGCTGCTGCCGAAACACTGTTCCCCCTAAGGCAGCAGACAGGCTCATTAATATTCATGAACCCGGTTCACTGATATTCATAACTGCAGCCTGAGCGCTCGTTGATGCTCCTAAATTAAACACTTTGTTTTCTCCTCTGGAGCCCCCTGCATGTGTCCAGACCACAATTTGCCTGATATGGGGGCTGGGAGCACTGCAGAGGCTGAAGTTTAGCTGCGGCGGTGGCAAGAAAACCAGAAGCGCGATACTGCACATGTGTGAGCCGCCCGACCGCACCGAAGTGCAGAAACAGGTTGTAGCTCATGGCTTAGCTCCTTCAACCAGTGGCAGTGAGGATGCGGGGACGGGAATGCCCAGGTAAGCCCAACAGGGTTGGGGGCTTACACAGTGCTTAGGCAACAAATTCAAGTCCTTCTCTGACTCTTTTGTTTACCTTTTTCACATTAGGTGACTTAACAGTCATGCAGGCTTTCCAGAACACATCTGTAGTGTAAACAAAGACCAGTCTGGTCAGTTTGTCTGATTACACTTGCCGTGCCCCAAATCTTGTGGCAGTTTCATGACCTGGGGTACTGCTACCTCAGAATTGCTAAAGTCTGGAGACCGGGTATCTCCTACCTTACAGCAGCCAGTCTTCACTCCTCATGCTTCTTCGTGTGTGCTCTTCTTCAGCACAGGCACCAACTAAAAACATCCCCCCACCGTGGTCTCACTCTGAACTGGGGGGGACTGTTTCGAGGCCAGACAGTATGCCGGGTGCTCACTTGAAAGGAAACCCCTCTCATGGTCACCACACCCTCTCAGTGGTCCCACTCCAGGTTGACCATAAAGTATTCTTAGCAGGGGGCTTGAGGGTCCCAGCTCTGGGAGTTGCTTCTCTGGAGGTCTGATCTGTCTCTCAGATCTGAACCTGTCTGAACTGTCTGCCTTGAGTCTAAGCTATACCTGAGCTCCTCCCAGTGGCATTAACCCCTGTCAGATGGAAGTAAGGATGGCAGTCTTAGTATGGCACCTACTAGTAACCAAGCACTTTCCCCTACTGGTAGGAGCGGGTTGTTGCATGTATTTGAACACACATTACAGTATTTAACATCATTGTTCTCATGCCTAAGATGAACTAGCATTGAACATACACTGCTTATTGACCTTATGGGATGCCCAGAACACCAAGACTAATGCCAGGCCACCAAACCCAAGTTATAATATGGTAAAAATGAAATGAAATATGACACCATATAAATGCATTTAGAGCAAAAAATGGACAACAGCGATACTGACATGATTGTAAAAGTACAAAGGAGAGGGACCAAAATAGTTGAAAGTTTGGAAAACATGGGTCATGAGGACTGGCTGTCAGAACCTGGGCTGTTTTTCATGGAAAAAAAGAATCACAAGGGGACATAAACCCAGTCTGTCTGAATACAAACAAATAGGGTGCACAAGGGTGATGAAGCAATGGGACACACAACTGAAAGGACAAGAGGAAACTCAGGAAGAAATACTGCACTTCAAAAGATGAGTGGCAGACACTTAGAATGGACTTCCAGATCCGGTGGTAACAGCTGATGCTGTACAGTAATAGCCTCCAAACTAGGCTTGCTGAGAATCTGACTGAAAATCCTAACTCCTAAGTCTTAAAAGTAATCAAATTGGACTCAGAATCAGATTACAAAACATGATTCCGGAATCCAAAATCTAATTTTGATTGCATGCCATCAGAAGAGAGAGGTGACTCGTGATGGTTGGGGAGGCAGTACATTTAAGGCTGATGCAGGCTGCTATATGTAAGGAATAACACATCACAGTAAGGGTTATGTCAGGTTAATGGCAACAATTTCTGTTATTACTGCTAAGGAATTGCATTTTTTTAGTACATGCTCTCATTACTATTCAGGGCACTTTATGTCAGTGCAGAGGATGTTCTATGTAATGCTGTGGCCCCTTTAAGAGATTTCAGAATGTGAGTGTTTTTTGCTCACCTGGCATCCATTTTGGGGGCAGTAAGTCGTGTGCTGTTATGGGAATTTGTCATATGGTTGTAATTGATTTGTATAATGATGGCCTGGTGACACCCACAATTAATAGTATTTATACCCCCAAGGGAGGTTTAAATGTATCTATTTATTTTCTTAGGCAGGTCTATGGATAGCAAGTGTTTTTTTAACATATACATCCTCAGTCAAATCAATTTAAAACAATAGGATTTCATACGGATGTTCGTCAATTTAGTAAATTCAACACTACCGCATATTAAATTAAAACAAATAATTAAAACAATTACAACTTTGCTGGCTAAATAAGCATCTCCTAAGCAATTGTTTAAAAGAATGGAATGACCTAGCACCCAACACAGTGGATGGAAGGCTATTCCAGACTCTAGCCACATGAAGGGAAAAATACCTTTAACCCTTCTTGGTCTCATTCTTGGGAGTAACAGGTTACTATGGGATACTGCCCTCATATTATGTAGGTCATCATTTTCCTTTACTAGGTTTTATGAAATGTTAGAAAATGGGTAAGAGAAATACTGGCCTGTGATTGACTGACAGCATTCTCTACCCATACGTTTATTAGACAATGCCGCCCAGTAAACAAACAAAAAAAAAAGCAAAAGAGCTGGTTTGGGACTCAGCCTTCCCTGCTTCTATCTTACCTTGACAGCATTGCAGTCCCCTCACTCTGCTTGCCACTGCTCACACTGTTCTCTTCATGCAGCATTTCTCCCACAATACCCCAAACTTGTCGCACTTAGAATATGGATTTACAGTGTTGTAAGATCCTTCAGGGCGTGGGGCGTTAGAGAAACCCACCCTTCTGGGTGCTATGAAGGCCTCTGGAGTGGGTGGGTATCTGCTAACACCCCACATCTTGTCAGGTATTACCACTTACTTAACCTATCCCCATGTGGCTAGTTGTCAGTCACTCAGGAGACAAGATTGACCAGTTCCCATACTATATAAGTGAAGCCCCTCTCCCTATCACCTAGGGTATAAATGGATGTTGTAAATAGGGAGGAAAGCATACAGTGTTATTATTCTACTTACTTGACCTCCGAGCATTTGGTGACTTCTGGGCACTCAGAAACACGTCAAGGTACCCAGACTGCAAAGGAAGAGGGTTAACAACATAGAATAACCTCTGGGGAGGCAGTACATTTAAGGCTGATGCAGGCTGCTATATGTAAGGAATAACACATCACTGTGTGGATTATGTTAGGTTAATGGCAGCAATTTCTGTTATTACTGCCAACGAATTGCATGTTTATAGTAATTGTTCCTATTACGATTCAGGGCACTTTATGTCAGTGCGGAGGATGTTCTGCGTAATGCTGTGGCCCCTTTAAGAGTTTTCAGAATGCAATGGTTTTTTGCTCACAGGGCTTCCATTTTTGGGGTAGGAAAGTGGTGTGCTGTTATGGGAATTTGTCATATGGTTGCAACTGGTTTGCATAATGATGGCCTGGTGACATCCACGATTAATAGTATTTATACCCCCTAAAGGAGGTTTATTTATTTATCTATTTATCTTCTCAGGAAGATTTATGGACAGCAAGTGTTTTTTAACATATACATCCTCAGTCAAATCAATTTAAAACAATAGGATTTCATACAGATGTACATCATCATAGTAAATTCAGTGCTTCCGAACATCAACTTAAAACAATTAAATAATTAAAACAATTACAACTTTGCTGGCTGAATAAGCATCTCCTAAGGAATGGTTTAAAAGAATTGAATGACTTGGCACTCAACACAGTGGATGGAATGCTATTCCAGACTCTAGCCATATGAAAGGAAAAGACCTTTAACCCATCCAGGTCCTCATTCTTGGGAGTACCAGGTTACCATGTGATACAGCCCTCATATTATGCAGGTTATTATTTGCCTTGACTAGTAAGTTCTATGAAATGTTAGAAAATGTTTAAGGGAAACACTGGCCTGTGATTGACTGGCAGCTTTCTCTACTCATATTGTTTATCAGGCAATGTCATCTGGCAAAAAAAAAGCTGTTATCCGACTCACACTTCCTTGCTTGCATCATACCTTGCCAATACTGCAATCCCTCCACTCTGCTCACACTGTTCTCTTCATGGGACATTTCTCACACAATACCCCAGTCTTAGTACACTTAAAAATTGGATTTAAAGTGCAGTAAGACCCTTCAGGGTGTGGGGTGTTGGAGAAATCCACCCTTCTGGGTGCTACAAAGGCCTTTGGAGTGGGTGGGTATCTTCTAGCACTCCACACCTTGTCGGATTTTACTACTCACTTAACCTATTTCCATGTGGCTAGTTGTCACCACTCATGAGGTAAGATTGACCAGTTCCCATTTTATATAAATGTAGCCTCACTCCCTAGCATCTAGGATATGAATGGATGTTGTAAATGGGGGGAGAGCATATACTGTTATTGTTCTATTTACTTGACCTCTGGGCACCCAGAAACACATCAGAGTACCTAGGCTGCAAAGGAAGGGGTTAACAACATAGAACAACCTCCAAAATGAATGAAATACCCAAAAAGTCAGTAACATCAAAACAGTATCCCCTTTATTTTCTAAAACCTCTTGAGCACTTGAATTCCTCATAGAGTGTTGCTGCACTCTTTCACTGTTCTGTTATTTCAAGGTCCATAGGTGATCTCTAAGCTCTAGTCACTAAGGGGTGACAGTAAATGCATTGTTCATATAGTACTCCTCATTCCCTCAATTTACAGGGATTGTACCAACCAGTCGGTAGGGCACACAGGTATAAATTTATACTGTAACTCTTCACAAACTGAAACATATTCGATTTTGTAAAGGCAGCTGAATCAGGACTGATACGAATATGAGGGTCGCCTGTGGCCAGACCTCAATGGAGATCCACTTGTTAGAACACTTAAGAGCTGTACCACTTTATACCAAAGGTGCAGTTTGTTTTTTACTTACTCTGAGCATCAGACTTCACCCTGCACAGTTCTTCTTTTGCAGCAAACAGGGTATTTCACTCTTTAGAGCTACCCAGGGATGAGTACCAACCAAGCTCCCCTAAACCCAGTACCAGTTTCCCACTACCTGCTCCATGACCATGGATCATTAACAGTAGGGGCCCAGCCCCAGCCCCTTAGATACACATTTGCTCCACAAGCTTTCTTGGCAGACTAAAAAGTGGTACCCATGGGGACTTATTCACTATAAAATTTGCTCAGCTTGGAGAGGCATACGCTTCCTGGGGATCCAAGGGTGTCACTACTGATGCCTCCCAGTCTCCTCCAAGATTTGACCCCCATGAGCAGAGAGTCCTGTTCCGCATTAGTACTTCTTAAGGCTTTGTCCCCACATAAAGGGATCACAAATTTAGAGGCAAGGAGAGGCAGACACTAAGGGGATCACAAATTTGGGGGCAAGGAGAGGCAGACACTGAGGGGATCACAAATTTAGGGACAAGGAGAGGCAGACACCCCCTGGGGTCTGAGGCTGCCACACATACTGTCTACCACCCCCTCCCAAGACTTGACCCCATGGACAGAGGGTTCCAGACCAAACTGTTGCTATGGGGGCTTACTTTCAAAACCTCCCACTGAGTGCATGGAGGGAGGGCACTGATGGATGCCCAGAAGTTCTGATAAGAAACAGTTCTATATCACCTGAATTTCTCTATTTGTACATCTCTGTTTGTTCTTCAGATGCATTCTTCTCTTCTCTCAGCCATTGAATTAATAATTGCATGGGAAATTACTCCCTCTGGGGGTCCTTGCCAACAGCTGCCGCCATGATACCAGCAAGATGGTTCTGGGCCTTTCTCACAGGAGCAGAGGTTCTGTAAGGGGAGCAGGTATACATGCCTGGCAATCACCTCCCCAGACTGAAGCAACATCCTGCAACTCTCTCCACTACAGTTTGCTGATTCCTTCTCTCAGATGGCTGGGGCAGGCCAGCTGGCCCAGTTGACTGAGACACCAGGTGAATAGCCCTCTAGGGGTTTCTAAACAGGTCACACAGAGCTACATAAGGAGCAGAGCTCCTTAAAGGGCCTACACATACCCTTTCCTTTAAAGGCTTGACACCCTCAGCAAGAACCCAAGGCATATGGCTAGTTTTCCATCCAAAGCACCAACAGAGGAGTTTGAGCTCTACCCCCTCCATCAGTGTCCAGGTAGATATATGAGTGAAAAGCACCACATTGTTAGTGCATAACATGTCATAATTAACAAAGAATGGGAATTCCTTGAGCCTGAGGTCCTACACCCTCAGGGCTATTTGATAGCCCGATCTCCTGGACCCTCAGGGCACCATGCCCAAGTGACCAGGAGTGGCACATTAGCATATTCATACTCAGTCACATGGACAGCTCCAGTGGCTGTGCCACACCACTAGGAGTGAGACATGGTTCACCAGTAACCACACTTGGGAGACTTCAATACCCGGCTATGTACTGTTCAGAAGAGACTGAGGTGCAAAAAAAGGGCGGGTGGAGTGGCCCTTTATGTCAATGAAAATATCAAAGCTACAGAAATTCAGAATACACATAAGGAGCCAGAAGAACTGTGGGTCACCCTGGAAACAGGATATGGGACAGCCATACGAACTGGGGTTGTCTACAGGCCTCTAGACCAGGGGGAGGACATAGACACATTACTGTTAGAAGATATACAAAACATGACAGCTAAAGGGGAGGTTCTGATAATGGGAGACTTTAACATGCCAGATACAGATTGGTCAATACCAGCAGGAACATCTGCCAGAACTAGACACACAGTGGATTCCCTGCAGGGGGAGGGCCTCAAACAACTAGTACAACAACACACAAGAGACAGGGCTTTACGGCTGAAATGGTTCTGCTATCTATATTCCCCTCTCATAGACCATCCTGGTATCGAACCCTACTACCTATTTACATTCTGGCAGCAAAAAAGGCTATAACCAGACGATGGAGATTCCCGATTATTCCCACTCTTAGAGATTGGAGGGGCGGGGTTCTGATATCTACTATATGGAATCCCTCACGGCTAAACTCCATAACAAACATCCCGCATCCGAGGTGCTATGGAGACCCTGGGTGATGTATCTCTCTAGTCATGACCCGGACTTTTTTCCTTGAGCCTCTCCATATAATAATAATTTTACAGATATCAGGGGAGACTTGGTCTTGGGAGGGCCTTAAATGCAACCTTAACATCTTCTACAATAAGTATTCTGTTTCATGGAGGAACATAATTTGCATTGAACTTAAGGGGGTTAAATGCCTGAAGGGTTAACAAACCAGTCACTTTGTAGAGGAATTGCCTTGAAAAAGGAAAACGGAAATTGTTATATCAATGTCAACTGAGCTCAGAGCCACTGAAAAGGAATATTGTAATGATTCTTTATGATGATGACTGTAATACATGCTGCTGTCACCTCTACCTAATAAAAATAAATTAAAAAAAAAGTGACAGGGCTATCCTAGATCTAGTACTGACTAACAGGGAAAGGATCACAGATCTCCAGGTAGAAGGTCACCTGGGGGCCAGCTACCATCACATGGTATCATTCAATTTGGCCACTAGAATTAAATCATCCCATTCCAAGGCAAAAATATGGGACTTCAGAGGAGCTGACTTTGATAAGATGGTCAACAGAGTTAACCTAGCCCTGGCAAGAAGAAATATAGGCGAGGGGGTACAGGCAAAGTGGGCAAGTATTAAGGACATAATACTTGAAGCAACATCCCATTGTGTTAGAGAGAAAAGGAAGTCCAAAAGAAGAAGGAAACCACTTTGGTTCTCAAAAACAGTAGCAGAAAAGGTCAGAGCCAAAAGGCTGGCCTTCAGGAAATATAAGGGAACACAGCAGGATGAAGATAGGGAGACATACCAAACTTCCCTAAGGGAAGCAGGGAAGGCAGTAAGGCAGGCAAAGGCCCAAACTGAGGAAACACTAGCACGAACAGTAAAAGAAGGTGACAAGACTTTCTATAGATACATTAGTGAAAGGAGAAAGTCCAGAGGGGGTATTGCTAAGATCAAAGGGGATAAGGCAGCATGTGAGGAGGAGGACCATGTAAAAGCATCTATCCTAAATAGATACTTCTGCTCATTATTTACTGAGGAGAAGGGAGGGCAGGGCCCACAGCTCAGCACCATGGACACAGGGGGGGAGGGAGGTGTGCACTAGTCCCTTCACAAAAGAAAGGGCCCTACAAAAGCTCGATAAGCTCAGGGTGGACAAGGCAATGGGACCTGATGCCATACATCGCAGTGTACTAAGGGAGCTAAGGGTGGAACTAGCAGATCCATTATCAGAACTGTTTAGTGAGTCTTTAAGCACTGGAGAGGTCCCAGAAGACTGGAGACAGGCTCATGTGATCCCACTCCACAAGAGTGGTAGCAGGGAGGAGGCAAGGAACTACAGACCAGTTAGTCTTATCTCAGTAGTGGGCAAGATTATGGAGGCACTCCTTAAGGAAAGGATAGTGCAACACCTGGAATCCATAGGAGCACAGGATCCAAGACAGCATGGATTTACAACAGGAAGGTCCTGTCAAACTAATCTCATAGATTTGTTTGCCTGGGTAACCAGAGTGGTGGACCAAGGGGGAGCAGTTGATATCATCTACCTTGACTTCAGCAAAGCTTTTGATACTGTTCCACATAGAAGATTGATTAATAAGCTGGGTAGGCTTGGGGTGGGTCAGAAGTTGGTCAACTGGGTGGCAAACTGGTTGACGGGCAGAAAACAGAGAGTGGTGGTAAACGGTATACAGTCAGAAGAGATGCAAGTCACAAGTGGGGTACGTCAGGGATCTGTCCTGGGGCCAGTCCTCTTCAATATCTTCGTCAGTGGCATTGCAGATGGACTGGAGGGTAAGGTTTGTCTGTTTGCAGATGACACCAAGATCAGCAACAGAGTAGATGATCCAGATGGGGTGGGCAGAATAAGAAGAGATCTGCATAAACTGGCAAAATGGTTGGAAGAGTGGCAACTGTTTAATGCAAAGAAGTGCAAGACCGTGTACATAGGGAAGAGAAACCCTGAAGCCACCTATAGGTTGGGAGGGGAGTTGCTGGCAGTCACAACGGAAGAAAGAGACTTGGGCATCATCATCACAGATGACCTGAAATCATCTAAGCAGACCACTAAAGCAGTAAGTAAGGCTAGGGGGATGTTGAGGTGTATTAATAGGGATATCACAAGTCGTAAGAGGGAGGTAATAATTCCTCTTTACAAGACACTGGTTAGGCCCTATCTGGAGTACTGCCTACAGTACTGGAGGCCACACCTTCGCAAGGACATTAACCAAATTGAGGCAGTCCAGAGAAGGGCAACCAAAATGGTGCAGGGACTGTGTCAGAAAACATATGAAGACAGATTAACGGAAATTAATATGTATACCCTGGAGCAAAGGAGGGAGAGAGGTGATATGATTGAAACATTCAAACACCTTAAAGGCACTAACAAGGTGAAAGAGTCTAACATGTTTCAATATAAGAAAAATAGCAGGACACAGCATGAGATTAGAGGGAGGCCGATTAAGGGGTAATGTGAGGAAGTTCTTTTTCACAGAAAGGGTGGTGGATGCATGGAATGGCCTACCTCAGGAAGTGGTGGATATGAATACAGTGCAGGGCTTCAAACAGGCATGGGACAGGCATAAGGGAGCAATACAGATGAGTATGAATAGATAGGCCATTGACAGAGCAAATGCCAATGGCACATTCATAAGGTAGAAAAAGAAATGGGCAGACTGGATGGGCCTTGCGGTCCTTATCTGCCATCAGCTTCTATGTTTCTGTGTAGGATGTTTTCATAACTTACAGACAGACTTCACATGTCACTCAGAACCCACGTCAGACAAGCAGTTCTAGAAGGCAAGAATTTAACAGAGCTGATGGCACCTTTTGAAAATTGGCTCCATGCATTAACTAGTAAAATGATCCCAATCTTGCACCAGGTGCTGTGGATCATGCCCTGAGCCCTGGAGGATCTTCAAAACATGGATGAGCTCCAAATGAAGCCCCTCTTCCTAGCATCTAGGGGGATGAATGGATGTTGTAAATAGGGAGGAGAGCATACACAATGATTGTTCTATACATACATGACCTCCAAGCACCCAGAAACATGTCAGGGCATCCAGGCTGCAAAGGAAGGGGGTTAGCAACATAAAGCAACCTCCAAAATGGATGAAATGTCACAACAGTGGATAACTTTTTTTTTAATTCAAAGTTTGTTAAAGTTTTTCATACAGAGAAAGGTACCATGACATAATTACATTCACATACAGAAAAACCTCCAGTGACTTGACAATGATGATACCTTTCTACCCCCCTTCCCTAGCCCTCCCTTCCCACCTCCCTCGCACCCCGGCACAAAGTAAGCAAATTGACATACTTAATAAAACATCAATCTCATCTTTATAAAGAATAAAGAGTACAGAAGGGGTCCCATATCTTGGCAAATCTCCTTGACCTATTGTGTAAACTTGCTATTGTCTTCTCTGTTCTGAGATTCGATAACAGTTAATTTAACCATTCAATATATGTGATGTCCTCCTGATCTTTCCAATGCCTCGGCACCAGTTTCTTAACTGACATTGAAATTAAAGCCATATAATATTTACGGTTATGCACTGAAACATTAGAAAAGTCACCTAGAAGGAAAATCATTGCTGTAAACAAGTCATGCAAACCTAAAAAAGGGTCTGCCCTCTGTTGAATAAGAGTCCACAAGGAGGCAACATTATGGCAAGACCAGAAAATGTGATATAAAGAGCCTTCCTCCGCTGCACATCTTGTACAGAGGGAAGATGTCAATAAACCAAATTTGGTTAGTTTTTGTGCGGAATAATACAAATCATGCAACATATTAAATTGCATTATCCGTAACCTATCTTGGATTATACATTTGTGACAACTATGCCATAGAGTCAACCAATTAATAGCCAAATCTGGGAAATAAGACAACCAAAAATTTATTGGACCAAAACTGTCTGGGTATAACCAATCACATAGATAAGTATATAGTTTGGACACTGCATGTGGGAATCCTACTATGCTAAACAGCTGTCTGTAAATGAATGTCTTTTTTGGTTGTGGTGGGGTCCTACCTATAACTTTCAACAGGAGGTGTCTCACCTGAAACACTTTGAAAATCATGGAATTTGGGATGTTAAATGTATTCATAAATTCTACAGAAGAAAGCCAAGTCTGGTCCTCTTTTACAAAATAGGATAATGTACAGTCATCCAAATTAGGGAGCCAGATAGAGGAGATCATTACTTTGCCTATCTTAAAATTTGGATTATTGTATATTGTTTGGGACAGGTCCAGAATATTATCATATCTAAGAAAGGAGCATAACTGGGAATGCACCTTAAGAGAAATAGCTATCTGTGAAGTTTTAATGGTTGAGGGAAGGGATTTCAGCCTTGCACGTAAGAGATTGACTGGAGAGAGGCCGAGCGCCCTTATCTGTACAATTTCAATTTTTAACCAGATTGGGGTGTACACTGAGACAGCTTGTAAATTCTCATCTGAGAGCCACCTGAGATATTTATTTGCATGACTGGCCCAGTAATACAAACCAAGATGTGGAAGGTGAAGGCCTCCCTGAACTTTTGGGGCAGCTAATTTATGAAAAGCTATTCTCGGTCGCTTCCCAGCCCAGATAAAATCTGTAATTAAACTATGAACTCTCTTAAACCAAGAAAGAGGGAGCCAAATGTTCAACAAATTGAGGGGGTTAAAGAGGAGGGGAAAGATAATTATCTTAATCAAATTAATTTGACCCCACAGAAATAACGGGAAGTGGGACCATCGATTTAAATCCTGAGTAATGGTATTTATGAGAGAATCCAAAATGTAACTTTTGAAGATGTTTAAAATTTGTCACTAATTCAATTCCCAAATACCTAATGGAATCTGGTTTCCAGGAAAGCCCAAAACCAGTTATACTATTCCTGAAAAATCTATGATTGAGGGGAAATACTACTGCTTTATTTTTGTCCAATTTGTAATTAGACATGGTACTAAATTGTCCAATTATGTCTAACAAGGGTGGGATAGAAGTTTCAGGGTGAGCTAACTGTAGAAGAAGGTCATCCACATATGCAGAGACCTTAACTTCATAACCCTGAACTGGTATACGTTGAATCCATTGGCATTCAACTAACCTGCAGATCAAAGGTTCCAAATAGAGATTAAAGAGCAGAGGGGACAAGAGACAGCCCTGCCTTGTACCTGACTGTAAAGGGAAAAGTTCTGAAATTGCACCATTCCCCAGAACTCTGGCTGATGGGAATTTGTATACAGCGGTTATCCAGTTTTGAAATAAAGTGGGGAACTTAAATGCCACGAGAGTGCGAAACAAAAAGTTTAGATTGACCCTGTCAATAGCCTTCTCGGCATCCAGAGAGACCAATGCTGCAGGGAAATTCGCCTCCCTGGACACCGAGGAGACATGGGAAAGTGTACATAAGTGATCTATAGAACTCCTACCCTTCATGAATCCTACTTGTTCGGGACCTATTAATTCAGGAAGGACAGAACTAATATGATCAGCCAAAAGTTTAGTCAAAATTTTGATGTCCTGATTGAGCAATGAAATTATATGGTAACTGGTAACTAATTCAGGATTTTTATCCTGTTTTGGCAAAAGGACAATTAAAGCTTCAAACAAAGTTTTATCTGATGATAATCCTGATAAAATATGTTGATATAATGGTAATAATAAGGGAATCAGCTGAGTAGCAAAGTGTTTATAAATGTTGGAAGAGAAACCATCTGGTCCAGAGGTTTCATCAGATGGGAGATTTTTAATAACTCTGATCAGTTCCTCTTCTGAAAGAGGAAGTATTAGAGAGTTCTGCTGAGTTTCTGAAAGGGCGGGAAGATGAGAGTTCTGAAGGTATTCATCAAGCTCAGCTTCAGAAGGTGGGTTGGGCATTGAACCATAAAGGTATCTGTAAAACTGGCTAAATTCAGAAACAATCTTCCCAGGGGAGGTTTTGAGAGTACCATCAGCCTGTGAACGAATCGCTGAAACAAATCTTGCAGATTCTTGCTGCATAATGTGTAATGCAAGTAACCATCCAGCTTTTTCACCTTGATCAGTATAGGAGGCTTTAGCTTTTAAGATTGCATATTCGGCTTGTTCCCTGAGAAGATTTAAATAAGCGTGTTTTAATTTATCCAGATCTTGTTTAATTTGTTCGGATGAAAATGGAGAGAGCTTTTTTCTATACTACATGTTTGGGGAAAGAAGAAGAATGAGATGCTGCTTTTCCCTTTTTTTCTTTTTGTGAGAAGCCAGACCAATCAAGAGTCCTCTGAGATATGCTTTTAAAGTGCACTATTCTATGTCTGGCTAGTAGTGGAGTTTTGATTTTATATTGATAAATTGGGTTATTTGGTCAAAGATATACTTGGACATTTCAGGGTCCCTCAGCAGTTGATTATTGATTTTTCCCTCCCCCCTGGTTTTGGAAGAAATGCGAAAGTAATCTGACAAGTGACTACTGAGTGATTAAAGGGAGAGCCTGGGTGAACAGAGGCATCTAATATCCCTGGGAGGAGGGTTTGGTAAATTATCAGATAGTCAATCCTTGATGCCGTCCCATGAACTTGGGAAGTGAAGGTATATCTCCTTTTGGAGGTGTACGAAACGCGCCAGACATCACACAGGTCTAATTGGTCTAATAACTCTCAAAGAGCTCTTTGAGCAGCGGAGAGCCCTTTGTTAGATGGCCCTGAGTGATCCAAAGTTGGGTCAGAAATTAAATTGAAGTCTCCTCTAATAATTATAGGGAGAGACAAATGAGGGGTTAATACATTAATCAACTGCATAAAAAAACAGGAGTGTCCACATTAGGTCCATATACACTACCCAATAAAACCTCAGTTGTGTGTAAAGTGCCCCTAACAAACAGATATCTACCCTGAGGATCCCTTATCATCTGGACAGGGGAGAATGGGATTGACCTCTTCAATAATATCATAACACCACGACTTGGAGTATTGTCTTCTGCTGAGAAAACCTGCCCTATCTGAAGTCTTCTCAATTGAGTAGCTTCAAAATCTAATAGGTGTGTTTCTTGTAAAAAAATAATTTCAGCTTTCAATAGACCATGGTGCTTCAAAGTCTTGTACTGTTTAGTCTTTTGTCTAGCCCCTTAATGTTCCAAGAAGCTAAACAGAGATACCTAGACATGCCCCCAATCCAGAACAAATGTAAATTCAAGGACCCCTTTATTCTGTGGAGAAAGTAATGATGTTCTAATTAAAATTTTCTTTGTGCCTTTAACCCTCCCTACCCATACCCCTACTAATAAACCTAACCTATCCCCATAACCCAAAAACATCAAAACAAGATGATCTGAACTCCTACTGTACAAGAATAAACCTGCCCTCCCCAATTCCCTTACTGTCTCAGACTGCACTATGCAGTACACCCTCTCGCCGCTCCTATCCTCCAGCCACCCCCTTCTGAACCCTATAAGTACCCTTTTTAGAACACTCATCCAATCCAATTTGACGAAGAGAAAATAGAAAAAATATAAAGTATATAAAGAAGAGACTTGAACTGAAGCCCTTATTGTGGTAGTTCTTCTACCGTTTGTCCAATACACTTGGCTTAAAAAAGATTTGAAATAAACCTTAATCCACCAATTGGGGACCCATTAACTTCTATCAATAAATTCTACTTCTGTTGAAGATACATTCCCCAGCTGAGGCCAAGTGTCAGTTAAAAGTAAGTATTACTTGAAAGGAACTTAACTACTCAGCTACCTAATTGACCTTACTGAGCAATCTCTTTAACAAGCTCCCATGTCCTAGGAAAAAAAGACTTACAGAAATCGTTAACACTGCATTCAGAATATCCCTCGATTACAGAAACATGGTTGCACTGCACCATCTAGCGGCCTCCCCAGTGCATAACATTACTGAAAACCCTTAAAATATCAGCACAATCATGCATACATTCGAGATACCTTTCAGACAGTGGATATCCTCCAGTAAAGAAAATTAAGATTAACCTCAAAGCAGGTATTATTATTACAAATTTTTGCCGGGGTCAGTGGTTTCCAAGGTCACTAATTAGTAACCCAAAACCTACAGATGAAATCCACTATTATACAAAGGCAAGAAAGAATCCTGGCTTCTGATTGGTCAGTTGGCCATCACAGCAGGGATGTTATCCTGGCATAACATCCCTGCTGATAACCTGCTTGACCACCCCATACATTGCTTGCATCTTTTCTTAAAAAAATATTTTTAAACACTAAATAAAATTATTTAAAATTATTTTTTTTCTGTATAAAACGACAAGCCATTGTATAATAGGAATAATGTCCTCCAGGGTGGGTGTATTGCTAGGATAACATCCCTTCTCGGGTGTTGGATTCCCTCGGCTGGTGGCCTCGGGCCCAACCACCCGAGGTGGGATGTTATTCCAGCATAACACCCACCCTGTCAGGCATTATTCCTTTATTAGACATTCCCTGAAGAAACACAGGCTAGCTAGATTAGCAGGCATATGCTCAGGGGGGACTGACTAAGTCAAGTGTCCTGAAAAAGCTCTGGAAAAAGGGACTTTAGTCCTTTTGATGCTGCATCAGGGTCCTCGCATGAATGCCAGGAGCTGGCTGCTTGAACTTGGAGCCTCGCTGGATAATTCATCCAAAATTTAATCCATGCAGTGATAATTTTGGAGACGAAAGGATGAAATGCTGTTCTCCTCACTCTTATTGAAGCTGGCAGGTCTTGGGCTACCCGTATCTTCACTCCCTCCCAGCGGACTTCCTGCAGTTCTATAACTTTCAGAAGGAAATACTGATGTTCCAAATAATTTAGAAACTGAAAGAGCAATGGTCTCAGCTGATCTCCTGCTGGGGGAATTGGGCAAAGCGCCCTATGCGCTCATTCTATAACATATCTGGGGCCAAAAGGCGAGAGACCTGCAATTTTCTCCACCAATTTCTGAATGAACAGAACAGTATCCAGACCTTCCTCATTTTCAGGTAACCCTATAAGGACTGCATTGTTCCTCCTAATGTGGCCCTCAAGGTCTTCAATTTTAAGCTCCATCTTGACAATCTTTTGTCTTGTTGTGACTAGCTCTGGGTCAACTTTGTCAGCCCTTTTTTCCAAATAAGTTATGCGGGCTTCCCCATCCGAGGTACGGATTGTAAGGTCTTTCATCGCTTAAGCTAAAGACTTCAAATCAGCCGAAATTGAGCACATTTCATATCAGAATGGCTGGAACTCCACTAAAAATCTAGAGAGAGAGTGAGTGGTTCATGCTCTGGCATTGTAGTGGTTAAGCTCTGTGGTTCAGAAATAGTCGAGGCCCTGGGCTTTTTCTGGGCCTTCTCTGGTGTAATCGGTGGAGTGTGCTGAGGAAAAGCTTTGCACATTTCTGCCTTCATAAAGCGAGTTTTCAGCAATGGAAATAAACAGCAGAGTAAACAATCATTGTTAGTCCCTCCAATGAAGTTTGCAGGTACTCCTAGTAATAATAATTAGAAACTTAACTGACTGGGTGGCTGGAGTGATCAAGGGAGCTGTTACCAGCTGCACTGCATCATGTGGTCTCCACAACAGTGGATGACTTCAAAACAGGATCATCTTTATTTCCTGAAAGTTCATGAGCACTTGAATTCCCCATAGGGGCAGGCTGCATTCTGTCACTGTCCTTTTATTTCAGTGACTATAGGCAGTCTCTAAGTACTAGTCACCAAAGAGTGACAGTTAGGGCATTGTTCAAATGATACTCCTCATTCTTTCTGTTTTCAGGGGTTGTGCCAAGAGCCCAGTAGGGCACACAGGTATAGATTTATACTATAACTTTTCACAGTCTGAATCACAATTTTTTAAACAGCACCTTTTCTTGTACTCACCTCCACGCCCCAGAAGGATCCCAAGGCTCCTCCGACTTGCATGCTGGATTAAAAAATATTTTCTGATGGCAGGCTTTAGGAAGGAAAGGGATCGTACTTTGGTTCCATAGTGCCAAGAGCCTGATCCCTCCCACTTCCCTATTCTGAGTGCTACCCCAATGCTAGCTGGTTTTGTGACATAATAGCCAGGAGCACACGGGAGTGCACTCCGTTGACTCCCATGGGGCTTCTTATTTAAAGCCTTATTTTGATATTTTAATGGCCTGCTATGGGCTAATCAAGGCCACCACTCAAATAAAAAGGCCCTTAAAATATCAACATAATGTCTTTAAATAAGTAAATCCCGTTGAAGTCAATGGAGCACACCTCCATGCTCTCCTGACTATTACATTACAAAACCTGCTAGCACAGGGGCGGTGCTCTGAAGTCAGAAAATATATTTGAATACAGCATGCAAGTCGGGGGAGCCTAAGGATACTTCTGGGGTTCTAGGAGACAGTTTTAGAAAGGGCACTAAAGATACTCTTTAAAACGCAGCTTCATTCAAAGATAAAGGAGAAATGATATTACATACTATGCCAGCTTACAAGATAGATCACAAGGCAAGCATATACGATTGTAACAGTAGTACAGTAATGTATGAATTAGAATTGTCGTAGTGGAAATAAACAATCCTGGAAACATATACACTGCCAATTACTGTGGTGTGATACATTTCAAATTATTAACAATAATTCGAATAACACGGTTTATCTTGAAGAAATAGCTCCATGACATTATAATCCTAACTGTGTAAGTTACAGGTAGGTAGATTACTCCTAGATCTAGCTACCAACTGAAACTAAATTAAAAAAAGAAAGAGAACAAAGGGAACAATAAAACAAAAACTTATAGTACACCATCTGTCTGTCATTCAGTCCAGTTTACCTATGTACCTAGGGTAGTTTACAGGCTGTTCTGGAAGAAAGATCGATAGGGTAGCTACTGATACCATGAACTGCTAAGAGACATCTGAGTGAGGAACATCCCAGGCAGATTTCACAGTTGGGGATCTTGCAGTGTCCATCCAAGTGTGATGGCAGATTGGTTGAGGGGAACACCAATGGAGGTGATGGGCTCCCTAATTTGGAGCAGTCTGGGAGTCTCATCTCTTCTAGGTACCCCACCTATCCAAGTGCTTGCCCTCTCTCAGGTGCAGTTTCCTGGTCATTAGCTCTAAATCATGAATGTGGCACACCCTGTTCCACAATTCCACCAAAGAGTGGGGGAGTCATCTTTTAATCAGTGTGTCGTGATGCATTTTGGGGTCACAGTTATGAGGGTAAGAGTCACAACACGAGCATCACTGGCTAAAGAAACAATTGTGGGGAACCCCAGCACCCATTTAGTGAACTTGACAGGGATAGTCTTGTTCAAAATTTCATTGGAACAGTGTTAGACTTCTACCCAGAATGGCTGAAGTTTGGGGCAATCCCCCAAAATATGCCAGTGAGAGCCCACCCCCCACCACCTTCACCAATCATCTGTATATGTAGTTTAAAAATGTTTGGTAGTGGTGGGAGTCTGGAAGTACGGGACCAAGATTCTCCAAAAGGACTCCCTTCAGGTTGGTGAGGAAGTGGCCTTCCAACTGTTTTTGAGTCTCCGCCCCCTATCCTGCTCTGCAATAATGCAGCTTGCTTCTGCCTCCCAGCTGATTTGACTGTCACCAGAAAATTGGACTTGGCTAACAGGAGCAGCTTACAGATTGCCAAGATGTATCTTTGCATCCCCTTCAGGGGCACCACCCAGAGGCCTTATTATAATGTAATGCCTAACTTACAAGAACCTGTGGAAGTCAGTGTGTGTTAAGTTAAACTTCTGCTTCAGAGCTTGGAATGACATGCAAGCTCCATTGTCGAGCAGTTGAGAGAAGTGAGTAAGCCCCTTCGTTTCCCAGGTAGCATATCCCTAGTCCAACCTCAGAGAAAAGAAGTCAGGATGATAACAAATCAGGGACGCAGGTCCCAGGGATTCAGAAGAACGCAAGGACTTCTAGACCTTATTGATTATTGGCAGTGTGTTTCACCCATTTGTTGGGTATGTCTCTTGAATACTGCGGAGACACAGGTACCAAGGCCAGGGGACTAAAACACATTTGATCTCCTCAAGGCAGGTGAATCAAGACTGCATACAGACACTAGGGGACCCTGTAGCTGAACCCACAATGGGGATCCAGTTGTTAGAACACTTACTTGCTACACCACTTTATACCAAAGGTCCAGTTTATTTTTGACTTACTCTGAGCATCAGACTTCACCCTGAACAGTTCTTCTTTTGCAGCATAAATAGCATTAATAAAAATGAAGCATATGCCATGTACTGGTCAAACAGCAAAACTACAATGGCTCAAGGTATCTTTGGTTGTCAGAGCCTACTGTGACATTGTCTGCAGTGTCGCTTCCAAGTCCACCCTTGCCAGATTGGACCACCTCTTTCACTCTTTCTGCCATTTTGTATTGGACTACCCCCCTTGTACACACCACTGCTGTCTCTACTCCTTCCTATCCCTCCACCTCCCTCGATGCCAGATGCTTCACCCACTGTGTCAATTTCACCTCCAAGTTCTGGTTTGGCTCTTCCCCACTACCTTTCTGTCATCCTTCCTCCTCCAACTCCAGAAATCTGCATCCTGTTCCCTCTTCCTCTCTTCCAGGAAAACTTCCATGGATCAAGCTAACTTCTTGTATCATTTTCCTAAACTCCAGTCTTCTCTTTCTCTATCTGTCTGCTCAGCCTCATCCTTCTACTTCTAATCCTTTCTTCATGACTTTGCTACCCCCTCCTGCAGCTGTTCCTGACCATTGTGTTCCCTCATGCCCATGTTGTTGCCCCCCCTTCACGGTGAGTATTTTTCTACCCCCTTTTGGATGACTGTGCCTAACTAGCTATTCTTATCTGGATATATGTTGCTCCTGCGCCTACTTTCTGCATTGACTTTGATAACTCTCACACTTTAGCAGTCTGTGTTGTAGTAATCTGCTACTATCTGGCCTTGCTCCCTGTTCTATGTAGCACTTGTACTTTAATTTTCATTGTTATTCATTTTTATTTTGTGTTGCCCTGTGTGCCAGTAAAGCTGGACTGTACACTGTATTTTTACATTTATTTTATTGTAAGTACTTTTTATTGTAGTTTGTATTTTTTTTATTACTAGTGCACCTTACAGTATGTATTTTCACTTGCATCTGCTGTATTGTTTACTCCCTTCCCCATTCCCAGGATTCATCTGGGAATGAGCTGTTACCAGCTCAGTATGTCTTTCCTGGTGAAACTTTTGAAATAAATACAAATATGTAGACTTTTTTAATTTTTACAAATTTTTTTTTAATTATTTGTTTACAATCCAAAGACAGACATTTCAAAATCACAGTAAGGCAGTCTAGGGGATACTTTGTGCTGGGTTAATAGCACTTCTCAGGCAATTGAAGCACTTGATCTTTGGCCTCGTGCTGCAGCCCACCTGAGGCCTGCTGCTATCCCAGCTCAAAGCACACCCTGTCATGCCATATTGCTTAATTAAAATTGATCCTTGACATGGGGTGGTTGGAAGTCACAACTCCAGGCTGGCCTGTCGGTGCAGCAGTAGCACTACCACTCGAAACACCAGGGACCCCAGGTCAGGAATGAGCTCTGGTCATCAGGGGCTGTCCAAGGGGCGGAGGATAGAGTGTCCCAGAGAATGCTGTCCTCCTCAGAGAAGGGTGGGTTCTGTTCTCTGCCTTGATACTGCCATCTGGGTGACCACAGGTGGCAGTGCAGTGGGAAACAGATAGAGGAAGGAGGGATGTCGTGGATGTCAACATGCGGACACACACATAGCATGCACAGGCATGCCTTGATGCCAATGCATGTGATATCCCAGGGGTTGAAAACTAGGGAAAAAGAACAGTACCCCAGCACCTCTGCAGTGATGGCCCCAATAAATCTGGGTCCTCCACATCCCCAGCATGGCACTGATTGACAAGACAAAATGTCTGGGGGTGTTCACCCTACTCTGACCCTGCCTCAGGGATAAAAGAAGGCTCAGCAGAGGAAGGTGGCCATGACTGGGGGAGGCAGGGGGATTGGGAGGTGCCTGGAGGTCCTGAGAAGAAAGGAGGGCTGGAGATCAGAGGTGTAAACAGTTAAAAATAAAAAAGAAGATCACAACTTACTCCAAGATGGTCTTTCTTTCTATCCGTGAAGCTTCCAGCAAGAAAACACTGCCACATACCACTGATACTGCACATACACTGTGATTAGTTTTGTCCTTCATTTTGACAAACCGGGACTGACACTAAATTTATAATTTTAATGAAAACATGACATGCCTTGTTGAGGAAAAGGAAGACTGGCAGATGCACAATTCATTTGTTGAATGGATTTTTTTTTTAAACGAAGCCATGAATTTCCAAAGAAATTAATGGTAATTGTAAGCTAGAATCAGAAAGAAATTGTTGGGTGTATATAATTAATTTACCTTGGCGAGTACAACCAAGATACAATGTCTTGTCTAGAGGGCCCTGCTTTGACTCACGTTTACAGCTGCAAGGCCTAAAGCTCCGGGAGGTCAAGCAACTCAGGTTCACTCAGTTTGTCAAATCCAGTGCATTTAATGCATAATGTTTTCCACCGCTACATAATAAACATGGCTAAATAAGCAAATGGACAGAAACATACGTACGTAACTTCAACAGCAAGAATATTATTCCAGAGCCTAGTAAGTAGTGGTAGTTGTAAAAAAAAAGTTTTATTCACATTGAAAAAAGCAGGAAACAGCACTCAGGCTCCTGGAAAAATGCAATATTTTTATTGCAATTACACCAGCTGACAGCATATACAGAGCCAGAAACCCCACTTCGTGCCACTTTGGCACTTCCTTGGTGGTGGGGAGGGGTGGAGTGTGTTCCTGGCCACTACATTTTCCCTTAAATACAATACTTTAAAAAAAAAACATAGAGTAGAGTTTTTAAAAGTATCTGCCCAAGATGCATCCACTGCTATTTTCAAAGCGGCAATGCATACAAACCTGTTAGACCTTCTATTAGATAGGTGCAATTGCTTCCCAAATGGATGACATTGTGCATTGTGTCCTGCTTGGATGCAATGTCATCCACTTTCTGCCACAAACTGACTTTGTTTTGTAACTGGGTGCAACTTCTGCAAATAGCAGCAGGGCTGCCTGGACACAAGTGGGTGGATGCACATGCAGGTGCACCTTGCACTTGTGTCTGGGTCCGACCCTTTTGAAAATCCCCCCACATTCTCTTAAAGCACCTGGAGCAACAAAATATGTGTATACTCTGATCAGCTGATATCCATATGTGCTAACTACAAAAACATATTTGTGTTAGGAAAAAAAACCTTAGTGAATAATAATAGAGCAGCAGATCAATAACAGACTCAGCGCAATTAAAGAATGCATAATACATGCAATTTGTAAAAACATAATAAGAATACAAATATGCTACAGTAACTATGGGGAAAATAAGGAAATGCCAACAAGACACACACTTATACATCATATCAATGCTGCAGAGTCCCAAATACAATTAAAGAGTGCTACCTTTCAGTCCCATAGCAGTTTGAAGGTGTGACATTTTAAAGGAGAACACTTATGCACAGTGGCCATCATAGCTTGAAAGCTCATGAAATCCCTTTCAAATGATGCATTAGGTGTAGTTAGCAGCAGTCCTTCAAGACCTGGTACAAAAGCATAAACATGCATCCAGGATTCAAACAGAAAAGATGCACTGCTCTCACCCCTTCACATATCGGGACTGGCAGTATAGCCTAGAGGTTAGAATAATGAGCTGTGAATGACCATGTTACATCCAGCAGACTTGGGTTTAGGTCCCACAGCCTCCACATGCATACTGTGACTGTAAGCAAGCCACTGATCCTCACCAGCACCCCTGAAAACAGGCATTGTGCCTAGTGAGTCTTACCTGGTTACCAAAGAATAAAAAAGTGTGAGACTGTCCAGACCTGTTTTGTTGCAATGACACCATTTTATTAGTGAATACTCAGAGATAACAAGCAGCAAGAATAGTGTGCAAAACAAGACCTATATGGACAGTCCTATATATGAGGGGTGAGTGTGGTACATCTTTTTTCTTTGAACCCTATATCCATTCCATATTGACACTGCATTGCCAACATTTTATGGAAACGTGTGATGTCATGGAGTAACACGCTGTAGTACCAATACTGAACAGGCAATAAACATGTATACCTCAGGGCTAGTACTTATACCCTTGCACTTGTAGCCAACCTCATAATGACTATTGTGACTTTTTGTGACTGTTTCAATTGTATAAATTACATAAACAATATTTTTCTCTATTGTTCATCCATGTATCTAACCTGTTCTAGTGTGTTGATTATTGTAAAATATTATTTCTGTATTTGTACAGTTTGCAAGTTGCATATCTTGTACGAAACTGTCCATCCAGGACCTCCTTGTAATTGAGCATGCTCAATGGTGTTATTCCTGCTAATAGATTTGAACTTAAACATCAGGACTACTGCCACTACATGTGCATCTAATGGCTCATTTGAAAGAGCTTATCACAGGCTTTCAAACTGCAGTGGCCACTTTGTATGAATGGTCCCTGTTAAAGAGTAACATTAATCCACTGAACTATCTCTCATCTGAGGGTCACTCCGGTCCAAGAGAGGGAGACAATACAGGCAAAGCACTGCAGTCCAATTATCTGTCATGGAAAATATTACAGAATGGACACTATTTGTCTAAGACCTAATTTAAACAGAATTTTTTTTACTAAAAAAATGAAGGACTAATGTTTTTAGTTGGAAGAAACAGTTACCTTTATGGATAAGGTAAGTTGGGACCACTCAGAATGGATGAACTAATAGAAAGTCACTCAGTTGTTACACAGCAGCTTTATAAAGCCCAGATTGTAAAAGTGGGGAGAGGTCTAACTCTTCATTTAACCCTTAATCTCCCAGAGCTTGTACTCTGAATATCCTGATGAAATTTATGCTGTAACAATGTATTCATTCTATTCCCCACATGTAGTAATTGATTGACATTGTCAATCCTAGTACAGAACAGACAATTTTGTTTATTTGTTTGTTAATCGGATGGGTACACTGTTCACAGGTACTTTTTTTCAGGCATGACCTGGGCCATCAAGATGGCACATAACAGTAAACAGTTAAACATATACATAGTGAGTTGAACAGCATGGAGCAATACGTCATGAGGTGATACAGTTGATTACCCAGTCAGGGGTGCATACCAAACAATGATTAAATTACAGGAGTACCAGTTCAAAGACATGATTAACATATCAGGTTAGGAGAGTGACTCCTGACAATAAGTAAACATTTGTCAATGCCTAATGTTTGCTTGCTGGCATTGGCATTGGTAGTGTAGGAGTTAGAGAGATGCATAATAGCAGAGACTGACAGGCATTGGGGTGTGCCTTTGGGTCATCAGACATACCGGCCATGCCATTTCACCAGACTCTACCTTGCAGACACCGACAAGTGTCACGGTGTGCCTTGGGGTCTTTGGGCTTTATACTCACCCCATTCCATAAGGAAATATGGTGAGATGGGTGAAGTATAGGAGAATGGGGTGAACTTTGGTGCCAAAGAGTCCAAGGCACACCTCAGTGCCTGTCACTGGCTGCAAGGTGTGGGTGGGGGTGGAATGGCATGAGCATTACAGGTGACAATCCCAAGTCACACCCTTGATGCCTGTCAGTCTCTACAGGGTGGGGCATTATGGTCGGAAACCCTATCACCCCAGGCGTTCATTGGTATTTTCACTCCAGATGTTCAACATGGGTTTTTTGTGACCCCTACCTCATGAACAGTGGCAATATCAGTTTGTTAGCCAAAAGTTGATTTTGGACAGCGACTACACCATTTGGCACCACAGGTGCAAAAACACATTTCGAACAGGATATGAAAAATGACAGCTGTACTGTTCATGGGGAGGTGTAAAAAATGGCAACGTTGAAAGTCTGGAGTGAAAATATAAAAAAAACTGGTGAAGTCAAGAGTGTGCATAGAAACTGGGCAACGCACACCTGTAATGTAATTAGTTTGGGGATTTTTTACAGCAGATTGTCAATACAGGCATTTTGGGACCTCTGCTCATGAACAGTGTCACTGTGATTTTCTTAATCTGTCCTGAACACTGATTTCCCACAGCGGCCATGCATTTCTCCACCGGAAGTGCAAAAACACATTTCAGCCAGAGTGTGACAAATGACAGCTGTACTGCTCATAAGGAGGTGTGGAAAAATGCCAGTGTTGAAAATCTGGACTGCAAATAGAACAAATTTGTGAACTTATGAGGGTGTGTGAAAACTGTGCAATGCACACTCGTAACACAGTCAATTTATGGACTTTTGTCACCAACTTTTCAACACAGCCATTTTAAGACCTCTGCTCATGAACAGTGTCACTGTGATTTTCTTACTCTGTCCCAAACATTGATTTCGCACACCGATTGTGCCATTGTGCGCTACATGCACGAAAACACATTTTGGGCGAGATGTTGAAAATTACAGCTATACTGCTCATAAGGAGGTGTGGTAAAATGGCAATATTGAAAATCTGGAGTGAAAATATAACAAATTTACGAAGTTACGTGCATGCATAGGAATGTATTAATGTATCATTGAAAATCGAACTTAACAAAGACCCCTTAGTAATTGAGATCCTGTTTCTTAATATGTTCATTGTTTTATAATGTGTCAGTATATAATCAATCTGCTGTAAATACAGTAACAGTCCTAGAAATCTGAAACAAAACCTAAGGGAATCAACCCCCCCCACTCCCCCAGGGGAACACCAATGTATTGATAACTGCTCAGACGGAATCATATATCCATTTTGCATGTGAACAAACAGTCATCACACAACATAACCCCATTGTGTCATGTACTGGATGCCCTGAGTTTGTGCACATAAAAGAAACGGCACAAACACTGACTACCTAGCAAATGAGATAACTGTTCCTAAAATGTCCATGTATCTGTATATAAGCTTTACCCCATACCACTAACCCACACCATGCATTAATTATTTGGGGTGATGAAACCAATATAATGATAACCAATTAAAAGGGGTTATATATCTATTTAGTATTTAAACACACAACAAAAACACAATGTACTACTATTATACGTCCAGTCATTGTTTCTGAAGTAGGTGAAAGTTTAAGTAGTGTAAAGTGACATAAATCCTAAATCAACATTCATACCATCTCCCATCAAATTGAGAAGTAAAATGAGCTTGATCTCGAAAGTCTGTCTCTGTTGGGTATTTTTGAAATGTCCTTTCAAAACCAGGAATGATATATCTGAGATGGAATGATCAGACTGAGAGAAGTCTTGTCCCACTGGTTTGTCAGTCATCTTCATTTTAATAGCATAGTAGTACCTCTCCGCACCTGAATGAACTCACACAGACATACTATTAAAATGAAGATGACTGACAAACCAGTGGGACAACACTTCTCAGTCTGATCACTCCATGTTGGAAACTGCCTAAGACAGTAAACCAGGTGCCCCACTTACATTGGAACATTTTAATGTATTAATGACCAATACTTTAAAGAGCTGCTGACACATTCAGGAGAACTTTAACAAAACATAATATTTAGGCACTGTCCCACTTGTATTTCCCATTAGTTCTGTATTCCTCCTCCCCATTATTTAGTAGTGAGGTCATCTGCATGAAAACAGGATCTTTGCTCCTGAAGGGTTAATCTATTCCTGCTGCTTTCTCCCTACTTGAAGTTGTAGAGCACTGCTTGTGACCTCACAGTTACTGCCATGGCAACGGATTGTGATGTCACAACAGAGGATTATGACTTGAAGTAAGGAGTAAGCTATAAAGGCTGTAACAGAGTTGATACACAAGAGGGGGTAGAAAGGATGAGAAGGGACTTGGCAAGGTTGAAGGAATGGTCAGACATATGGCAACTTAGATTCAATGCAAAGAAGTGCAAAGTAATGCACCTGGGAAATAAAAATCCAGGAGAAGAGTACACAATAGCAGGGACAGTACTAACAACAACAATAATGGAAAGGGATCTGGGTGTAGTCATATCAGATGACCTAAAGGTGGGTAAGCAATGTGAAAAGTCAGTAAGGAGAGCCGGGGGATACTGGGATGCATAGGGAGGGGCATCACAAGTAGAAAAAGGGAAGTGGTTATCCCTCTGTACAGACAGTTGGTGAGACCCCATCTGGAGCACTGCATGCAGTTTTGGAGACCTCATTAATGCAAGGACATAGACATGATGGAAGCAGCCCAGAGGAGGGCTACTAAAATGGTGCAGGGTCTACATCAGAAACCATATGAAGAGAGACTGAGAGAGCTTAATATGTATACCCTTGATGAAAGGAGGAACAGGGGGACATGATAGAAACTTTTAAGTACCTTAAGGGAATCAACAAAGTCCAGGAGGGTAGCATCTTTCAGAAAAAGAGATGTGTAAGAACAAGGGGGCACAGTTTAAAGTTAGAGGGGGGACGGCTCAGGAGTAATGTGAGGAAATTCTTTTTCACAGAGAGAGTGGTGGACTGCGTGGATCCGCCTTCCTGGAGAGGTTGTGGGGTCTAAAACAGTGGGGGAATTCAAACATGCATGGGACAGACATAAGGCAACTATAGTGGGGGGTTGCAGGAAGTAGGCTGTTGGTTAACTAGAATCTGCAGCTTATCCAATAGGTAGGGAAATGGGCAGACTGGGTGGGCCAAGTGGTCCTTATCTGCTGTCAAAGTCTATGTTTCTATAAGGCAGATGAACTCAAACTGAATTCTAAGGAGCAATGATCATATATTCATACTCATTTCTGTAATAATAAATTATGGGGAGGAGAAATATATAACATATAAATGGAATGCAAACAGAATTGTACCTAATTATTATGTTTTTTTAAGTTTTCTTTGAGGTGTTAGTAGCTCTTTAAATATAGAAGGAACGTTTAATGACATGATCCTTGATTTCAGAGAAATAAGGCAAGAGGTGCTTGACCACAAAAGTAGAATTGGTGATGGTGAAGTAAGGGTTAGCAGCATAGACGGTAAAGTGGAGAAAGACAGTATTGGATTAATTTACAATAACAAAAAAGAACTATGAAAAATTGAAAGCAAGATGGAGGATCTCGAGTGCAGGAACTGCAGAAATAATCTACAGGTATTTGAGCTCAAGGAAAGGACTGAAGCCAATGATCCTGTTTCTTTTGCAAACAAATCACTCAATAAACTGGTTGACCCCCCTCCTGATGGTACTCAATATGAGGTTGAACGAGCTCAGAGAGCTCTTAAACCTAAACCAGCTCCTGGTGACAGACTCAGATTACTGATTTTCAAGCTGATGAATTTTCATCATAAACGTTTCATACAAAGGTCTCTTAGAGACAGGCAAGTGTTAGAATTTGAAGGGTGCAGAATCAAAATATTCAGTGATCTCCCACATGAGCCTATAAGAAAGAAAAACTCCTTCATACCCATGAGAAAGAAACTTGGAGAAGCAGAGTGAAAATATTGTCTGCTGTGTCTGACTTTATTCAGGCTTTAAACTGGTTAGATCACAATGGTTTTGAAGCTGCAAAACTTGGCTTGAAGCAAGAATTACCATGTCTGTTTGCCACTTTGATTTTAGCCCTGACTAACGTTTTGGTGAAGGCATGGCTCACTAGTTTTATTGTACCTGCAGTTTTGTTGTACATATTTTCTTGTTTCTTTTTCAATTTAAGTTTATTAACACTTTTCTATTAAAAACAATAATGAATGACAGGGTGTGGATTGTACTGTGATAATCTCACACCTGGGGTGGTTGGGCACTAAACCAAATGCATCCAACACCCAAGAAGGAAGGTTATCCCAGCACAACCCACATTCTGGAGTGCATTATTGCTATTATACAATGGTTCTTATTTATTAATATTTTGGGGACACAAATGAGCACATGTGGATGGCTATTAGGCAGAGAACAAGTGTTGTAACACACCATTTATGTGTAGGGACATCTGTTTTAATAGTATCAGTTGTGCAGCTTTATTTTTTTAATTGAATTACATTTTTTTGAGGAAACACTCCCCATGTGAAAGCACTGCATCATGGGTATGCAAATAATCAATTGCCTTTTATCACTGTAGTGTGTTATGCAATACCAGGCAATTGGGTAGTTGCATACACATGATACAGTGCATTCATATGTGTTGTGTTTCCTCATAAAAAATAAAAAAATAAAACTGTAAAATTGATACTATAAAAGAGATGTTCCCACACTATCAAGGAGATGTTCTGACACTTGTTCTCTGCCTAACTATGAAATGTTTTTGTCATGACAAAAATCTTTGCCCCCACAATATAAGTAAATAAGGTGTTTATATGACACTAAGCTTTGTTTCTATACTATAATTACAAGGTTTCAAGCTTTCTTGGTAAAAGCAACTGTGGCTTGTTATTCAGTTGGGCATGCAGTCATCTGTATGTTTGGACTTAACACTGCAAGGCTGTGCTCTGATAACCTCACTGTAACAAGCACACACTGATAAGTCAGAGTCCAGGAAATTTTCTTTGTCGTTGTATAATACAATATATTTGTAACAAACTACATAATGATAAATCACAATAATTGTTAAAGAAAGTTTCAAGCACATTACAAAATAAATAAGGTAGCTATCAGTTTTAAGCCATAGCTTCTTTTACCAAGAAAGCTTGAAGCCTTGTAATTATAGTATACTGTAGAAGCAAAAGCTTAGTTTCATATAAAAATCTTATTTACTTATATTGTGGGGGCAAAGATTTTTGTCATGGCAAAAACATTTCATAGTTAGGCAGAGAACAAGTGTCAGAACATCTCCTTGATAGTGTGGGAACATCAGTTTTATAGTATCAGTTTTACAGGATTCACCCTAGAATCCTAAAACGGGATTCACCCTAGAATCCTAAAAGAGCTAAGGGAGGACCTAGTGACACCACTAACCACACTTTTTAACAAATCATGGGAAGATTGGGTGGTACCTGAGGACTGGAGGAGGGCAGATGTGATTCCCTTTCACAAAAGTGGGAGCAAGGCAGAAGCAGGAAATTACAGACCTGTTAGTTTGACCGCAGTGGTGGGGAAAATGATGGAATCACTTCTGAAAGAAAGAATTGTTCAGTACCTAGAGGCCAGCCAGGGCACAGGACCCAAAGCAGCATGGATTCACAGCAGGAAGGTCATGTCAGATGAATCTAATCGATTTCTTTGACTGGGTGACCAAAGTAATAGATCAGGGAGGGGCTATGGATATGGCCTACCTAGACTTTATCAAGGCATTTGACACAGTCCCCCACAAAATATTAATAATCAAGTTAGCCAGCCTGGGAGTGGGTCCCAGGGTGGTAGCCTGGGTAGCAAACTAGCTGCACAACAGGACATAGAAGGTAATACTGAATGGAACACATTCTGAAGAAAGGGGGGTTACTAGTGGAGTACCTCAGGGCTCAGTACTGGGTCCAGTCCTCTTTAACGTCTTTATAGGTGACATTGCAGAGGGTCTGGAAGGAAAGGTATGCCTCTTTGCAGATAACACAAAGGTTTGTAACAGAGTTGATACACAAGGTGGGTAGAAAGGAAGAGAAGGGACTTGGCAAGCTTGGAGGAATGGTCAGACATATGGCAACTTAGATTCAATGCAAAGAAGTGCAAAGTAATGCACCTGGGAAATAAAAATCCAGGAGAAGAGTACACAATAGCAGGGGAGGTACTAACCACAATAATAATGGAAAGGGATCTGGGTGTAGTCATATCAGATGACCTAAAGGTGGGTAAGCAATGTGAGAAGTCAGTAAGGAGAGCCAGGGGGATACTGGGATTCATAGGGATGGGCATCACAAGTAGAAAAAGAGAAGTGGTTATCCCTCTGTACAGACAGTTGGTGAGACCCCATCTGGAGTACTGCGTGCAGTTTTGGAGACCTCATCTATGCAAGGACATAGACAGGATGGAAGCAGTCCAGAGGAGGGCAACTAAAATGGTGCAGGGTCTACATCAGAAACCATATGAAGAGAGACTGAGAGAGCTTAATATGTATACCCTTGATGAAAGGAGGGACAAGGGGGACATGATAGAAACTTTTAAGTACCTCAAGGGAATCAACAAAGTCCAGGAGGGTAGCATCTGTCAGAAAAAGAGATGTGTAAGAACAAGGGGACACAATTTAAAGTTAGAGGAGGGACGGTTCAGGGGTAATGTGAGGAAATTCTTTTTCATGGAGAGAGTGGTGGACGCCTGGAACCGCCTTCCTGGAGAGGTTGTGGGGTCTAAAACAGTGGAGGAATTCAAACATGCATGGGACAGACAAAAGGCAATTATAGTGGGGGGTTGCAGGAAGTAGGCTGTTGGTTAACTAGAATCTGCAGCTTATCCAATAGGTAGGGAAATGGGTAGACTGGGTGGGCCAAGTGGTCCTTATCTGCCATCAAACTCTATGTTTCTATGTAAGTTTTGATAAGGTTGTACCAGTGTGACTCTACATGAAATTTTAAATAGTTAAGAATCACTCCAATAGCTGCATTAAGACAATAATAGAATACTCTGACATTGTTTAGAACAAGGACTAATAATATGTTAAACACTAGTATCTATTTATCTCTGTAAACTTCCTGTAGAACAATAAGTTAGGAACCTACCCCATATATCCAAAAATATTCTATTTTCCCAATCAATGAATAACAAATCATTTCATTGTTTGCTACCCCTTCTAGAGAAGTTAGACATTGTTGTAAGTAGGTACTGTTATTTCCTTCCAGTTCTTAAGGAGAAGCCTTTTAAAGGCTAATGCTACTGACATTACCCAAATTCTTTTTAATTTTGGTATCTCTTTTAACATGCTAAGACCACCAATAATAAATATCAATGGAGAAAGGGGGATAGGGAAACCTAAAATAGTTTGACATAGGGCACAAATTTGTTTCCAGTGACCAGTACCCCTGTGTGAAACCAAAGCAAATGCTCCAATCCTGCATCAGGCTTCCCACATCTCCAACAGTGATCATTGTCGCTCAGTCCTAAGCTAAACAGTTGCCTGAGGGAGTAATAATAATAATGCAGAATTTTAAACTGTATTACTCTCCCCTGGGCCTCTTTGATTGATTTAGAGGCATTTACCCACATCTAGTTCCAAGCTGATGCTGGGATTACTTGTCCCAAATCATCTTGCCATTTAAGTCTAGCATGTTCTGTCAGAGAGTCGTCTGCCACGTTTAAGAATGTATAGATTAAACCAAAACCTTTAGGAAGGAAAGCTAACTTCAACAGCATTTCCCATTCTAGATTAAGAGGAAGTAGGTAGTTAGGGTCAAAGAACTGATTTAAGAAGAAACTCCTTATTTGAAGGTACATACAAAAATGACTTCTATTTAACTGAAATTTATTTCTTAGATTCTAAAATGAAGCTAATCTGTTATCGGCATCTAATAAATCACCCAGTGTTTCAATTCCTTTACTTCTCCAGCCTGTGTCTTTTAGTACTTCATTATTAGGAGTAATCAAGTGGTTCCCCCAAAGAGGCACAAGTTTCAGGGGTACAAATTCAACCCTTTTGAGGTGGTTAAACCTTTTACATACTAAAATTGAAATTTGAAGCACTGGGTGATTTGAGAGATGAGATGGGGTGGCAACAAAAAACAAGTCAGGCAGGTCTAGGGGGGCTGTAAGCTCTTTTTCTATCCTAACCCATGGGGCATATCTGCCCTATTGTTCCAGAGAAACCAAGCAGGTGCTTGCTTAAGTGTGTATGCCCAGAAATTCCCCTGCCACCAAGGCAATACTAAACCCCCATTACCCACTGGAGCCCTATGTTTAGTCTTGGTCAGTCTAGGAGGCTTTCCATCCCACAGGAAAGAGGAGATAAGTCTTTTGAGCTTATTGAACCACAACTTCAGTATGTTTGCTACAAAATTGTTCATAAAATAAAACAATCTAGGAGCAAAAATAATTTTTAATGAGTTTATCCTACCCCATAATGACAAGTGTAGTTTAAACTATCTGTCTAGGTCCGATTTGAGTTCCTCAAATATTCTAGACATATTGAAATCTAAGATTTTCCCTACAGAACTAAAGAAATTAATCCCCAAATAAGTTAAACCATCAGCAGGCCATTTAACATCTAGCATGGTATCTACTTTGATTCTTTCTGAATTTGAGTCGGCGAGAATCAAACACTCTGTTTTAGACCAATTAACATACAGGCCTCCAAACCTCTGCAACATTTCTTTGATAGTTAGTGGAAAAAAAAGCTGGTTGGGTTAAAGTTAAAAGAATGTCATCAGCAAAGGAAATAACTTTGTTAACATATTTTCCTGTTTGTATCCCATGAATTTTATTTGATTGCATTATATTTTTAATAAGAGGTTCTATGGCAAGAACAAAAAGAAGCGGAGAGAGAGGGCAGCCCTGCGAAGAACCTCTATGCAGGTAAAAGGGGGAGGACCTGAGGCTATTTGTAATTATGCATGCTCTATTATGCATGCTCTAGGGCATGCATATAATGTTTGCACTCACAAAATTAAAGTTAGGCCTCAAATCATTCATTTTAAGAACATTCAGTAAGTAAACCCATTCTAGCCAATCAAATGCCTTGGCTATATGTGATGAAATAGCTAATGAGGGATTTTTTTATTTGGGGATGTCTGTGCAGACAACAAAATTGAAAAAATCCTGCAAAAATTATCAGCAGCCTGTCTGCCCTTTAAAAATCCCACCTGCTCCTTCCCCATAAGATTGCATAGATTTTTAGAAAGTCTAACAGCTAATGCTTTTGCTGTTATTTTGTAATCAAAGTTCAGGAGGAACATAGACCTGTAGTTCCTTCTTAGCCAGTAAACATATATAGGCCTCATTCATTGAATCTGGTAAAGATCTATCCTCAAAGGAATCTTGAACAGCTTTTAAATGGTGGGAAGCTGCTAAGTTACTTAGGAATTTATAAAATTCACCAGATAACCCATCCGGACTTCGAGTTTTGCCTTTGGGGGCATTTTTATTTACTTTCAATATCTCCTGTAAAGTTAGCGATCTATCTAAATGTTGCTTATCATACAGGGACAATGAGGGCAGTTTAGCTTGCTTAAGAAAATCCTCTATGTGGCCTATCTGCCTTGAACATAGAGATTTGTAGTTTTTCATAGAAATCCTTAAAGCATTCATTAATTTTCCCCACATTATGCATGACTTCCCCTGTTTTAAATCTGATACCATTAATATTGTTTTGGTTCTGCATTTTCCGCAGTCTATGTGCTAAAGGTTTACTGGCCTTTTCCCCTGTTTCCCAATATTTTTTGTTTAACTCTTAAAAGAGCATACTCAATCTTCCTGGTGTAGATTTTGTTAATGTCATAGTTTAATCCTATAATTTTGTAAAGTAAGTCTTTTATGTTTGAAGGGTTTCCCTTTTAAGTCTGATAAGGCACTACTCAACTCCCTCTCCGAGGATCGTAACTGCACAAGTTTTTCTCACTTTCTTAGAGGCATATCCTATAATACACCCACTAATAAAAGCCCTGTAGGCATCCCAGACTATTTTATCTGCTACCTCCCCATTACAGTTATTCTTGAAATAAACAGATGTCTCCTCTTTTACCCAGGTCCAACATTTTCCATCTTGTAACAAAGAGGAATTAAATCTCCAGCTTGCAGACCTGCTTGTCCTGTTTTCAAACCACACTGAGCCCTTTAGCAGATAGTGGTCCAAAATAAAGATATTCTCATATCCTATATGACTAACTTCATTGCATAAGCCTAATGGCATAAATAAGTAATCTAGCCTGCCTAGTGTACCATGCGATGATGAATGAAAAGAATAATCTCTCCCCTGCGGGTGTACTAGCCTCCAAGAGTCCATTAGACCTAAATCTCTAAGTGCCAGATGAAGTCCTTTTTGTGCTGAACCTAAATTTCCAGGGTTATGGCACTGGGATTTATCCAAAATAGGGTCCATGACTACATTGAAGTCACCTCCCAAAATTATCTCATAGTTTTCAATATTGGCCAGAGCATAATCAGTTTTCTGGAAAAAGTCTTTTTGCTGCAAGTTCGGGGCATAAACATTACACAAAGCTATGTTTTTCCCCAAAATGTTACCCTACAAAATTTGGTACCTGCCTTCTGGGTCAGTAAAGTGATTATGTTTCAAAGAATTTAGACCCTTCCTGACTAGGATTGCCATACCTCATTTCTTTGAAGACAACATGAATGATTTACAGTAACTACCCAACTATGAGCAAGTTTTTCTGCATCCTCATGAACTAAATGAGTTTCCTGGAGAAAAGCTATGTCCACTTTGTGTTTATTTAGATGATTTAGTGCCCTATATCTTTTATTGGCAATCTCAACTCCTGCACATTCCATGAAGCAATACAAACTGAACTCATAGTAACCTTAATTACTTATAACACTGAAGAAGATATCTTATTGAATGATATCAAAGTGACTTGAAACAAAGAAATTCAAATAAACACAGAATACTATCGAAACAGGATAACTAATCTGAATTCTTTATAAAACAAAATATAAATCCACACCTGAAATAAAACCAGGCAGCTTTCACACCCAGTCGCACAGTCCACCCAACCACAATCAAACAACACAACACAAAGAAGACACAGCAGAAAGAAATGTAATTATACTCTGAGAAGAACTCTCAAAGTGTTGTCACACAACTCTTGGGAGCACAACATCGAGAACCCACATATATTTTTAATAAGCTTAGTCTAACACTTTTAGTCCAACTTACTCATTTAAAAGAACAGATCAATGGTATTTTATACCCTTATTAGCGTGACCTTACAGAATCTATTAAACAAACAAAATCTGCATTAGATGAATGGCTAGGCAAAGTGCACCAGACACATCTTTTAACCTGGATGTAAATACCTACATAAACCTATTCCTGACTGTTGTAACTGAGGCAGTATAAGGGCTTAAAAAGAGCATAAATAACCTTGACCACTGTACCTCTTCCAAGCAACTTAGACATAAAGGAAACAGGGCTGTACCTGAAGTTTTCTGATCCTGTACCAACCTTGCTTATCTGGTCACCAGACAAGGAGACAATAGGGCAGACTGTCCATGAGGTAGGCACTCATGACTCACGTATACGCTCAGCACCAACCTGTAAGAGTGATAAATCTTGAAGATTATATCATATATATAATGACTTATATACAGTAGCAGGCATGCAATTACTCAGCCTCACCACTGGAACAAGAAACCTCTTAAGCTTGTCCATATTGGAGCAAAGGAACCCATTCCACATAAAGACAGTAAAGACAACTTATCAGGACCATGAGGAATGGTGCAGGGCAGAAACTCGGATACTATTTGGGAAATATGCTTGAATAAATTGCCCCAGTATATACTGCCCCTAAGCTCCAACCCTCAATCTGAGTTTAAGCGCCCCCCCATGAGGTGCATTAGTATACAAGAAGTGTACAAACTGCATAGCCAAACAGCTAATTAAGGCATTTGGGTACCTTTTTAAAATATTTTTATAAAAAATTGATCTATTTCTTTAAATGATCTTAGGAAAAAATATTATGAGGTAAGCCTGCAGTGTATCTATAAGTTCAAGCCCCAGCCTCTGGTAAACACCAACGTATTTTGCTTAAATGCTAGTTATGCAGTAATTAGCTTGGGCAATGCTTCTACAGAGATACCCAGCCTTGACTTAGCAAGCTCAGATTTATGCTACAATGGGCCCCAGATCAGTACATAATATCTAAAATAACATCACAGTCACAGTATAGCCTCTTGCTTCCATACAAGAGACTACTTAGGATTTCCTTTTGCCTTAGTCTTGCATTTGCAGGCAATTAGAAGGATCCTTGATACCCCCTCCCCTGACATATTATGCTTTCTGTCAGAAAGTGAGGAAATAATCACAGAAAACTATGAAAACTTACATTGTAGGATCATAGAGTAGAGAGAGGATCAAATAACAGGCAGACCATGCAACTCTGTTATACGATCTACAGGAAGTCTCCTTTGGCCCCCACTTCCTGTGATGCACAGATATTAATTAAAACCTTTACATTGACTAAGCAGTTTAAACTATTTGCCTGTCTGTCAACTAATATAACTAAACAGACAGGCACTGCTTAGAAAATAAATTGTTAAACACTTTCAGTATAAAACACTAAAATCAGAAGTCCCGATCCACGGCCATTGACAGCTGCATAAACCAATGGCAAATGAAAAAGCTAAGGAAAGACCACTCCCTTACTTCCAGGCAAGGATAATGGGACTTCAGACATCCTTAGGACACCAGCGCTTCAATCTCTGATGGAGAAAAGCCTCGGGAAGACAGTTCTTCATACATGTCCATCACTGGGCTGGAGGAACCTTTCAAGCAGTCACTGATTCTTTGTGCAGATCCATCTAAGGGCAACATCAAAGGTGAGTGTGCAGGAGGTAATGACCATCGTGAGGGAGCAGAGAGTTTGGGAGAAATAGCAGCCAGGATTGTGCTTTTGTTTTTAAAAAAGGGCTGTGATTTCTTTGTTATCTTGGAGGGCCAGGCTGCTGATTTTAACAATGATGTTTTGGTATTAGGATGTCTGGAATTGTGTCTCAGTATTGGGATGTGGGTTTGCTTATTTCCATCTGCTCGAGTTACTGAGACTGAGATTGTCTCATTGGAAGGAGTGGCATGAGCGCTTTTCTGTGGTGCTTGTGGAACTGATGAACATGCATGAAGTTCTAAATTGGAACCTTTAAATTTTTTGAATTTTGGAGGGGCTGTTGGAGAATGACCTTGGTGTACTTTAACTTTAGGCCTATTGTTCAGGATATGCAAGGCATCAGGCCAATTCCTTGTTATGAACCCTCATGCCTCTTCTGGTGTAATAAAGCTGTGAGGACCTCCTCCTTTGGATAAAACCAGAACTGTAGGATATTTTATGTAGTATGACACCTCCAACTGCTGTAGTACAAATCTAATGTCATTATATCCCTTCCGCTTTTCCACCAATTCTGCAGAATAACCCTGGGATATGTAAATACGATCCTTCCCCCAGTACCATGCCTTTTTCTGTCTAGCAATATTTAAGATTTCTTCTTTGTTTGTAAACCTGAGAAAATGGATGATTATTGGCCATGGCTTCTGTCCCTGCTTGGGGATTGGTCTCAGAGATCAGTGAGCTCTTTCATACTCCAGAGGCCAGTTACAATTAAAGTTCAGTAAAGAAGAGAGAAATTCTTGAAGGATACATATCATGTCTTTGCCTTCCACAAATTCTGGCACCCCTACAAGTCTCAAATTGTTCCGTCTTCTCCTGTTTTCCAAATTATCTATTTTAGCCCCCATATGTTCAGTTAAGTTCCAACTTTTGTTTGATTTGTCTTCTACTTTGCACAAAGTTTCCTCAAGCATAGCAATCCTTTCCTCTATAATGTTTTGCCTTTCCTAAATAATCTCTGTTCAAACAACATGAAGTCTTGCTGTATTCTGACAATTGCAGTGAGGTCCAACCTTCGAACCGCCCCGGAGGTGAAAGAGTTAACTTTCCATGCCAGGCATGGAATGCTGAGCGCAAGCTCAGTTGAGACTCTGCCTGTTGCTGTTTGAACTCAAACCGTCAGATTCTTTACTCCACCTCACTGAACAGTCACTCCGGACATTTCTCCATTGCTCGGCTCAATTTGTCGGTTAAAGCACTGTTTTTCTCAGTTTTCAACCGAATTTAAACCACAACCTATCGGTTCAGTCTCTGTCTGTGGTATTCATGAGTACTAGATAGGTTTATATTGTTTTTCTATTCTGTGTGGAACATACTAACATACTATTTGCCAGCAGATTAGGCCTTACAGTCTATCGAGTCTGCTCGAACCTTAGATCCTTAGTTGGGTGCCGAGGCCCTCCCATCCCTTGTGCTCCAGAAACCCCTATCATCCATCCCCACCCCCCCAGGACAGGCCATCATCTGATACATCCACTTTCTGTGTCTGTCCCACCCTCTCTTGAAGCTCTTCACTGTGGATCTCTGAACCAGCTCACCAGGCAGTGCATTCCAAGGGTCCACCACCCTCTCGGTGAAAAACCTCCTCCTCTTCCCCTCACCCTTCCACCTTCCAACTTCAAACCATGCCCTCTGGTGATACCTCCCTGCTTTAGTCTAAAGATCCCTCCAATGTTTACCCTATTTATTCCCTTGAGGTACTTGAAGACCTCAATCATGTCCCCCGTCTCTCCTCTCCTCCAATGAAAACAGGCAGAGCTCCTCAAGTCTGTCCTCATACGTCAAATCCCCTAGCCCTCGTATCATCTTAGTTGCCCTCCTCTGTACCCTCTCCAGGAGCTGTATGTCCCTCTTCAAGTGTAGTCTCCAGTACTGTACACAGTACTCAAGGTGTGGTCTAACCAGTCCATTGTACAGCGGCAGAATCACTTCCTTGCTCCTAGAGGTGATCCCCTCACTAATGCATCCCAACATCCTGTTTGCCTTGCTAGCGCTCTCCTGCACTGCTCGGAGTTATTCATACATGTATCCACCATGACCCCTAGGTCTTTTTCCCCTATTAAGGCCTCCAGCGCCTCCCCTCCCAGGGTCTACCTGTGTTTAGGGTTTCCCTGACCAAGATGCAACACCTTGCACTTGGTGATATTGAAATTTAATTTCCATGTGTGAGCCCAGCTTTCCAGGGTGTCCAGGTCCCCTTGCAGGGCCAACCTCCCCTCTTGTAAACTTGGAAATTGTAAATGTTTCATCGGTTCGGTTTGAACCGATCAGGTTGTTTAAAAATCTTTACTTCTACTTTTAGAGTGTGGTTACCGGTTCTTATCGGTTCTAAAAACACGGGTTTTATTACGTTTTTTTCCACGACCCGTAACACGGTCAGGAACTGATAAGAGTGTCTTGCCTGGCGGATTGCCATTAAAAGGGTAAGTTTTGTTAGGACTGGCACCATGTCTGAGAAACCCAAAAGAAAAACCAGACCCACTGGGTTTCAACACTGTAGTGTGTGTGGGGAAGTCTTTGATAAGGCTGACCCCCACACCACCTGTGTTTATTGTCTGGGGTTTGACCACCTCGATTCAGACTGCCAGATTTGTAAAAATTTTCCTGCAGCTACCTAGAAAAGAGAGTTGGTAGGCTCAGGGAAAGGGAGGCCAAAAATTCCGCTGACCCGGATGGCCAGCCCGGTTTGGTTCAAACCGAACCAGAAGGAGTACCCTCTGACCAGGGTGAAACTTCTTCTGGCAAAAGGGGGAGAAACGATTCTGAGGAGTCGGTTCCGGTTAAGAGAACAATAAGGGATAAATCAGCCAGTGTGGATCCAAAAGTTTCTTCTCCAACCGCTGATGAAATAGCCAAAGCGATAAAAATTGTTCAGTCGCTATCCCGGTTCCAGGCAGACCAGCACCATCAGGGAAGAGGCGCTTAGTTCGGCGGTTCCAGTTCAGATTATGATTTGGAGAATTTTATGAACCGGTGGAGGAGAAGGAGAGTATGAGGAAAGTGAATGTGATTATGAAAGTCTGGATGTGCCCATTGACCCAGACATCTCCCCAGACAGACCTTGAGGAGTGTCTCCTCCTAGGCTTTCTGAGTCCCCCTTCCATTTCATGTTTTACAAGAAAGTGGCCAAAACCCTTCAGCTTCCTATGGAAGAAGCTGTGGATGACCAGGAGGAGCCTGACTATGTGGAAATGATGGATATCCCAGAGTCCAGGAGGCTGTCTATTCCCCTACACAAGTCTTTTGGGAAACAGACATTTAAGATTTTAAAGACTCCTAATTCTATACCTCCTGTGGATAAAAGAATGGACAAGAGATATACTCTATCAGGCTCAGATATGGAGTTCCTTACCCAGCAATGCAACCATGTTGGGGTAGTGCAGGCTGCAGCCTGTGATGAGGCTAATATACCCTTGGCTTCACACCCCCCAGATAAGGACTCCAGGAGAATTGATGCCATGGCAAAGAAACAGTACGTGGCAGCATCCTTGGGACTCAGACAGGCCAATTATATGGCCTATACAGCTAGATATCAGAAATCTAGATGGGAGACTGTCATGGCTTTAGCTAAACAGGTCCCTGGCCAGCTTGCCAAGGAGCTGGAGCAGGTGGCTGCTGATGGTATTGAGGCATCCAAGGTGCAATTCCATGCTGCAGTGGACTCCAATGATGTTTCATCTAGAGTCATGGCTACATCTGTGGCCCTTCGTAGGATGGCTTGGCTGAGATGTACTAGCCTGTCTCAGGATACCCAGACTAAGGCCATGGATTTTCCTGTTGTAGGTAATTCTCTGTTTGGGAGCAAACAGAAACTACATGAAAATGGATGAATACAGGACCACCTATAGGAGTGCTCAGGCCAAGGAAAGGTAAGCCATTCCTCAGAGGCAGCATCCCAGGGGCAGGGGCAGGCCTTTTCATAGGCCTTTCTACCAAGCCCAGGCCTCCTCTTCTGCTTATGCTCAGAGGGGGTTCTTTAGAGGGAGAGGCAGAAGGGGTACAAGCAGGCCTGCTTCCGCCCCTCAGCCTAAACCCCCTGTCAAACAGGCACCCTGATGGGGTTGCCAGGGCCGATTCTCCACCACCTGTAGGGGCAGGCTGGCCTACTTTGTCCAGGACCGGAGGTCTTTAACATCAGACAAATGGGTCCTGGAAGTAGTAAGCCAGGGACTGGTTCTCAGCTTCAAAAAATTTCCAAAGATGAGAACCAGATCCTTTCCACCTGCAAATCCTTCAGAGGCACTTGCCCTAGAGGCAGAGGTCTTTTCCCTCTTGGCTCTCAGAGCTGTAGAAAGGGTTCCACCCCTACACAAAGGGAAAGGATTGTACTCCAGGTACTTCCTTAGCCCCAAAAAGACAGGAGACTGGCGGCCCATCCTGGATCTCAGATATTTAAACAAGCACCTTTTAAAGCCAAAGTTCAAAATGGTGACTCTGGGAGTAATTCTACCCTCTCTAAGGCCAGGGGACTGGCTAGTCTCCCTGGACCTCAAGGATGCCTATTTCCATATTCTCATCAGAAGCTTCCATCAAAAATGCCTCGGGTTCGAGCTGCCCTCAGGCCATTACCAATTCAGAGCAATGCCCTTCGGCCTAACCTCTGCTCCAAGGGTGTTCACAAAATGCCTGGCAGTAGTAGTTGCTTTCCTAAGAAGGAAAAGGATTTCCATCTTCCCGTACCTGGACGACTGGCTCATAGTAGGCCAGTCCCCAGACCAAGTCAAGTCACACCTGCAGATAACTCAGCAACTGCTCACTTCTCTAGGTTTCCTTCTGAATCTGTCAAAGTCAGTTCTAGAGCCTGTTCAGCTCCTCACCTTCATAGGCATGGAGCTAGATACAGAAAAGGCAAGAGCCTTCCTTCCCCTGGACAGGGCAAGGACCCTTATCACACTGGCTTCTTCATTCACCCTACAGGTGTCTCGACCAGCAAGGCATTTTCTGCAGCTCCTGGGGCATATGGCTGCTTCTACAGCAGTGGTGCAGGGAACAAGATTTCAGATGAGGGACATTCAGTTCCACTTGAGAGCCTTTTGGTCTCAGAAAAAGGACCCTCTGACCAAACTGATCCCAGTGACTCAAACCCTGATCCAGGCTTTGCAGTGGTGGCAGGATCAGGACAATCTAAGACAGGGAGTTCCTTTTGTCACTCAGTCTCACTCTTTAGTCCTTACTACAGATGCCTCCCTCTTGGGGTGGGAGGCCCACTTGGGAGACCTGACCACCCAGGGGTTGTGGTCTCCTCAGGAATCTCTGCTTCACATCAATCTTTTGGCACTCAGAGCAGTGTGCCTAGCACTTCAAGCTTTTTCCAAGTCTGTTCAGAACAAAGTAGTTCAGATCAGGACAGACAATACCACCACAATGTGGTATATCAACAAGCAAGGGGGCACTCAGTCTACGGCCTTGTGCACAGAAGCAATGAAGTTGTGGTCTCTGGCCTATTCCCTGAACACCTCCCTTACAGCAGTTCACCTCCCAGGCAAGGACAATGTCCTGGCAGATGCCCTCAGCAGAATATCTCAGGGCCATCACGAGTGGTCACTGGATCCCCTGGTTTTGGAGGTAATCTTCTCCAGATGGGGCACCCCACAGATAGATCTTTTTGCAGCCCCAGACAATCACCAACTTCCCCTCTTTTGCTGCAGGCCTCCAGTGTTGGGCTCAGTCCCCCTGGATGCCCTGGTTCTCAATTGGGAAGGGAAGTTCCTGTATGCTTTTCCCCCTTTCCCTCTCCTGTTCAAGGCATACCTCTCAACTGTACCACATTACGAGGAACATTCCTCATTTTACTTCAGAAAAGGTCCCTGTTCCACATTGTGAGGACTTGTTCCACATTCAAAGTCAACATTTTAAAGCAAAAATCCACAGTAAATAATGGAAAAAAAATAACTTATTCAATTAATAACAGACATTCTGAACTTAAATGCAACATTTTAAGTGTTTTGAGCTTCTTAGGTAAAGATTTGATTAAGTGTTCCACATTTTGCCCATTTGTTCCACATTTTGACAGGCAATGTTCCACATTTGGGGGACAAAAGGTTGAGAGGTATGGTTCAAGGTGCTAGTCAAAATCAGGTCTCAACCCTGCAAAGTGATTCTGATTGCTCCAGACTGGGCCAGACAGCCCTGGTACCCTCTCCTGTTGTCCTTAGCAGTCCACCTTCCCATGTCTCTTCCCAGGAATTACAACCTGTTAGCCTGTGCTCAGGGGAGGGTTTGGTACCCAAATCTCAAATCTCTCAATCTCAAGACCTGGCTCTTGAAGAGTTAGAGTTTGCTGATTTACACCTCTCTCAAGGTGTTATGGATATTCTAAAGGCTTCTAGGAAGCCTTCTACCAGAACCACTTATAATTCCAAATGGAAAAGATTTCTCCATATGGTGCTCTGGGAAGCATATTTCCCCAGAGTCTGCTGGTCTGCCCACAGTCCTTGACTACATGGTTCATCTGAATAGCTTGGGACTCAGACCAGCTACACTAAGGGTGCATCTGGCAGCTGTCTCTGCTTTTCTTTCAGCAGATAAGCCTTCTTCTCTTTCAGCTCACCCTGTATTCTCCAAGTTTTTCAAGGGATTGCTTCATACCAATCCGCCATTCAGGGACCCTGCCCCTGCCTGGGACCTTAATGTTTGCATTGCTCAGCTTATGCAACCCCCTTTTGAGCCTTTGTTCTCAGCAGAGCTTAAGTACTTGACCTGGAAAACTGTTTTCTTGGTGGCCATCACTTCTGCCAGGCGCATAAGCGAGTTACAAGCCCTGTCAGTGAAGCCTGATTTTATCTCTTTCCATAGAGATAAGGTGGTCCTCAGGACTAACAGGAAGTTTTTACCTAAGGTGGTTTCAGGCTTCCACCTTAACCAATCTATGTCTCTTCCTGTGTTCTTCACTGACCAATCCTCCTCTGGTGAGAGGAGGTTGCACAGTTTGAATGTGAAAAGAGCCCTTAGCTACTACATAGAGCGTACCAAGGGTCATAGGTTGACCCCCTCCAACTGTTCCTCACTTATGGTGAGGTTGATAAAGGTAAATAAAAGATCCATTGCCAGGTGGATTGTCTCTTGCATTCAAATTTGCTATGAAAAACTAGGTAGGATTCCACCCTCAGGCCTGAGAGCTCACTCTACCAGAGGTACAGCTGCTTCCCTGGCTGCTGCCAGGGATATTCCTATCTTAGAGATATGTCAAGCAGCTACCTGGAAAACAATTCACACTTTTACCAAGCATTACTCTCTGGATATCCAGGCTAGGAGTGATGCTCGATTTGGAACAGCAGTGCTTCAGAGCCTATTTCCTAAGCAGGTTCTGTCCCTCCTCCGTGGAGGTACTGCTTGGTAGTCTGCAGTTGTCAGAATACAGCAAGACTTCATGTTGTTTGAAGAAAAAATTACTCACCTTAGTAATGTTGTTCCTTCTAATGGAGTCTTGCTGTATTCTGACCTCCCGCCTTCCCCTCTCAGAACCTTTGTTTTTGGGATGTGGGTGGGCAGTAGCAGTGTTGGCACTCAGGAGGTGCCCCACCTTTTTATTATCACCCTCTTTTCTTTGGGTGAGTGGGTGTTGTGTTTATTTCATTTTTTGGGTTTCCTGACTTGAGTCTTTGTTTTGGGATCAAAAAATCTGTTTATTAGCCAATTGGCTAGTGTAGGTTTACAGCTTCCACACAGGACACTCAGTGAGTTTAGCTCGTAAAGATCTGACTGTTTGAGTTCAAACAGCAACAGACAGAGTCTCAACCGAGCTCGAGCTCAGCGTTCCATGCCTGGCATGGAAAGTTAACTCTTTCACTCCGGGGCAGTTCGAAGGTTGGACCTCACTGCAATTGTCAGAATACAGCAAGACTCCATTAGAAGAAACAACATTATTAAGGTGAGTAATTTTTTCTTTTCTCCCTGTCAACCCCACTTGTTGTTTAATGAATACAATGTCAAGGTGCATATTTTTTAACGTACCTTTTATGTAGTCCATGTCTGAATGAGTGGTTGAAGCAGGCTGCTGACCATTCTTTACAGAGCACTTGCCTGTATTTCTTCCTGTAGCGGGCACCAATGACCTTGGAGCAGAGACCCCAGAATGCCCTGTAGCAATTGCTGCAAAGCTCTGTTCTCGGATGGCATGACCAGGCTCGGTAAGCACTAAAAATGTAAACTGCTGATTTTTTAAAAAAGTACGCTCGATTACGCTGTCATTAAATCATAAGATTTTTGAATGTTACATTAAAACGCTGGACTATTTAAAATTGTGAAAAATTAAGTAAAAAACAGCTTTTACCATGGAATTAGAAAGGTCTGTGGGAGAGCTCACTGTTACGCTGTCGTACTGCTCTAGCACTAGCGTACAACCCATCTTTTCTTGTTTCTGTACCTTCTAACATACAGAGATGTCTCTGTCTCTGTCTTGAGACTGACTCCAGCTACGTTTAACATGAAATTATTTCCCCTTGCCATAAAGCTATTCTGGTGTTTAATTTGCCTAGCACATCATCCATTGCCCCCCCCCAAGGATACAGGGCAGGATTTGGGGGTTGAGGCTATGTGATCCCTATCTGTGAGGGGGGCATCAGCCTTACTGGTGCAGTTGATGATCATGGCCCACCCTAAACTTATTATGCAGCTAATTTAAGTATCTCTCTACAGATCACCTGTGCATCACCTTGGGGCCAGTGCACAATGCCATCTCTTAAAACAAGTGAAATTGATAAGAGTTTTTATGAAGTAACAAATTCCTGTATGCTAAGTCCAAATGGAACTGAATGTTGTGCCTGTCATTGACTTTGTGGCAGGGTGTGGGGCAGCCCATTGCAACCCATTATGCTAGCATTATTAATTTATTTATAATATATGGATAAGCCTCAATAATACTATACCACGTTATACAAAAATTTCCCAGTAATACATCACTACTTTCAATAATACTATCCTGAAAAGTGATAATACTATCATTTTTGCTGGTAATACTACAGTTCAAAGGTCATCTCCAACTGTAGTATTATCGATGGATCCATATATTACAAACAATAACAGAAAGATAAGTGTTTTACAAGGCAGTAATACCATCTCGAGGTTTTGGGGACTCTAGGACCTCTAGAGCTTCGCTCTCAAGGTTCCATGTCCCCAAAACCTCTCAATGGTATCACTGCCTTGTAATACACACTTATCTATCTATTTACTACTCACAATTGTGCAGGGTGGTCAGATTTAGTGACGTACTTCTGTCTGATGTGATCAGTACAAGTAACTCTAAACCTGTCTCCTATAATAAACACATTTGTAGAACTGAATATACTGAATCTGCACATAACTGTTTCAAAATTGTTTACATCTAGCTGAACTTTATGTAGTGTGAGGATAACATTTCTCTGTCTGAGAATGCTGGTCTTTGTGAGCTTCAAGATCTAAAGACAAGAGCTACATGGACCAGATTAAATGTTAACGTGTTGTGGTTCCTGCTGTTTCGGATTGGAGACCAGACCAAAAAGGTTTAGCTTCAGCCATTTTTGAGCTGAAACATACAGTAACTTGTGTCAGTTATGTTCAAAACCGCATGTGTTCATTTGACTTGTTGGGTAGCACGTGCAGCACAGTACTTCATGCTTGCTCACTTCTACTGTTTACACTAGCAGAATATGGTTGCACCTACCGGAGAGGTAGAGAACAAATACCAAACACCAACTCATTTCAGGTAAGAGCCCTTCATGCTTATTAACTTCATAACAATGCACCCAACCCATAACATCACGAACTAAGTTAACTTTGCCACCAATATTTCAAACAGAGTTTCTACTTCATTAGAGGGAATATTGCTAACATTTGAAAAGATGTACATTTAATACGTATCTAATTTCAAAGAAATGATGTGCTGTAACTCTTATTACATAATAGGGGTTTGCTGATAAGCCATCTGATAAAGCCCAGATTACCACTAGAGAGCAACAATCAATGAATGACGTATATACAGTGGAAAATGTAAAAGTTATCAGTACTCTCTATGCAACACCTGATATCTCCACTGTGTACACATCAAGACGTAAAAGAAAAAAAACTGGCGCACTATATTTTTACGGCGCTCTGCTCCCTGTTCTCAAAGGTAAACAGCATGCCACATAAATTTAGAGCTGAAATACAAATTAATAAGCAGCAAACCCCTATTATATAAAAGGGATACGTGATGGTTACATATGTGATAGCTGAATATCAGCACTCTTGGCAAGTGAGTTCGGGGTTCAATCACTCATGGCTACAACACTCGTGATAACCCCGAGCTCACTTGCCACTCGTGCTGATATATCAGCTATCACATACATAACCATCATGTATCCCCTTACTCTATTTACAGTGAGTTATAGATCCTGTCACATAAGACTTTTTTTTGCTGAATTCTTATTTCTATTTCATATTTCATCTTTTTCATTCTTGCATATGTGTTTTTAGTTATTTTTCAATTGTCTGTTAGGTAGTCTGAGGAAATTAGTTGTTATAGAAACACTTCCTAATTGCTAACTAAAAAGATTCATGGGGGGGGGCATGGCTTTGCAGCCGGTGGCAAGATGGCAATCTAGTTTCTTAGTTCTCACTAACCCCTGGCATAATCCTTCAGCATCTTCTATAATAACAACTGGACCTACAACGTACATTACATTTTTGAGATCAGTTCTTACCTCTCATCCTGTGGTTTGATTCCTGGACTGGATTGCTTCAATGTATGGTCTTTTTCCCCTCAGACAGTTCTGGCACTGGTGATCTTGCTAGACACAAGAAATCTCTTCACAGGATGGTGACCTCAAGCTCCTCTGACGAACTCTAGCCTTCAAGAAATTAAAGCTATGTTTGAAACCCTTATTTCACAAATGAACAAACCTGAAGCTGCTTCACAAAGAACTAATGCAGACATCATTGATCTAGTGCAGAGCCTCAATGTATCTGAGCAGTGAGTGGCCGTCACGGGGATTGGCCGGACAACATTATGTCTTACACCAGGGAACAGGACAGAACTAACCGATTAATTTGGGACTACATTGACAACCTCGAGAATCAAAGCCAGAGGAACAATTTAAGGTTTGTGGGCTTCCCAGAAGGCTGTGAGGGCAACAGCACCTTAAAATGTCTCCAACTCACTTTGCCCAAGCTGCTTGGATGGCGCTGACCTGGCCCTCTCGAGATTGACTGGGCCCACCGCTCTCTTGTCCTGAAGTCTCCATCCGGGAGTCATCCCCAGCCAGTACTTGCTCATCTCCTGCACTTTCAGGATAGGGAAAAGATTTTGCAAGCTGCTTGGGAGAAAAAATAACTGACATGGCAGGGTCACAAAATATTAATATTTGCTGATTTCTCTCAAGAACTATCTCAAAAAAGACACGCGTTTACTATGTCCTGCAGAGTCTGTGCAGAGATCGGCCTGCAATTCTTCTTTCGCTACCTGGCAGTATTCCGAATAGACTCGAATGGAGCTTCCCATTCCTTTGAAACTCCTGAAGTGGCAGACTCCTTCCTGGCCAAATAAGCTCAGCAGCTTGATTGGGGAAAGTTTCAACAATCTTCGAGGAGGTCTAGGGCCCACTGCTTACTCCCTACTGCCCCTCCCGACCACTCCAATCCACCGACGAGAGATTGCTAGAGATTCCCAGGGTGCAACTTCTGGAACATCTGGGGCCTGCTCCTTTGTATTTCTGGCTCCGACCCTGTGGAATTCTCTACCTCATCAGATAAGGGACTGCCTGACTGTCCAAAGTTTTAAGATGGAATTGAAATCATACCTATTTAGCCTAACATTTTCAGAAGAAGTGTAAATTTTGTGGGGGACCGTCCTCTGTTGATGAATCTGTTATTTGAAATTTTAAATATTGTAAATAATTTCAGTATGTTAATGCTTGATTATAACTTTGTACAGGCACCTTGATCATTGGAAAGGCACCTTCAAACAAATAAAGATTGATTGATTAATTGGAGGTCCCAACAGTGGCTCACTTATGCCCACGGGGCACCATATTGGTGTCCGGTGCGCAGTTCGCTGACTGCACTGGGGGTATGTACCCAGTTTACTGCCCCCTGACACCCAAGAAGTGCCCTGATGGCAGGGGTATCCATTTTGGGGGATCCACGGATCTCTGCTGTCACCGCGTGGCTGGCGGCTGCCACCCAGGGAGCACATACTGAGTTTACATCTGCCCTGAGATGGCGTAGCTGTTTGCACCCACACACAGCACTCTGCACCTTGCAGAATGCTGTGGAGTGCTGGCACCCCCCCCCGCACTGCTCCCTGGCCCACCCCGGCATGCAGCTCCATGATCGGCTAGGGGATCAGGTGCATTAGGGGGTGTCTGTGGGTGGTATAGGTCAGCAAACTGACCTTGAAGGTGATGTGCCATTGCACTGGTAGCCAGTGCAGGCCATGCAGCACAGGTGTTATATGACTGGTCCTAGATGTACCAGTCAAAAGCCTGGCTGCTGCATTGTGCACCAGCTGCAGGTGATGGATATCAACTCCCAATAGCCCTAGGTACAGGGCGTTGCAGTAGTCAAGGTGAGTGGTCATGAAGGCGTGCACCAAGGTAGGAAGATCATCAGAAGGAACCAGGTGTTTCACCTGGGTGATATTCCTCAGTTGGTAAAAAAGAGGTCTTGACAATGGCTGACACCTTTGATTTTAGGGTCAAACCATCATCAAAGATAACACTCAGGTTCCGCACCTGGTTTGAGGTGGTAAACGGGACACCCCCAAGCCAAACACCAGAGGTTTGTCCTGCTGACACACTCACCTTCCAATGATCAGGATCCACTACCAACACCTCAGTCTTATCCGGGTTCAACCTCAGCCAACTAGCACTCATCCAGTCTTGGATCTCGGATAGGCAGTTGTTAAATACCGAGAGAACATCTCCCTGTTCAGGTACAAAGGACATGTACAGCTGAGTGTCATCTGCAGAGCAGTGAAAACTCAGATTGTGCCACCTAATAATGTCCCCCAATGGCATCACATGCACAGCAAACAACATGGGTGCCAAAATGGAGCCCTGCGGCACCCCACAGGATAGGGAGAGAGGATCAGAAGAATACATTCCTGAGACCAATCTCTGTGTCCTACCCTCGAGGTAGGATCAAAACCATCTGAGGACAGTACCTGACAGTCCACAGATGAACTGCAGGTGCTCCAATAGCACACCATGGTCCACCGTGTCAAACACCGCTGAGAGATCAAGGAGGACCAAGATGGAATGGGTCCTCCAATCTCTCGCTATTAGGAGATCATTAAGCAGCCAAACAAGGGCCATCTCTGTGCTATGCCACTTCCCAAATCCAGACTGGAGAGAGTCATAGACATTGTGGGTGGACAAATGATCATCCAGCTGCAGCGCAACCACTTTCTCAATAACCTTACCCACAAAGGGTAGGTTAGAGACATGTCTGTAGTTAGCGAGATTATCTAGATTAAGGGAGGGTTTTTTCAGAAGTGGTTGTACAACCACCTCCTTTAGGGCATCTGGAAAGATCCCCCTCTCCAAAGATTGCCAGACTATCTCATCCAGGACCGGGCCGATTTTCTTAACGCATCCCACAAAGAGACACATTGGGCCCAGGTCCAAATTATAGCTGGTTGGCCACAAAGTCTGAATGATCCTCACAATGTCCATGATATCTGGTTGGCCAAAGTCAGACCAGACAAGCTGGGTGCTTGCAGCATCCCTATGGCCTCCACCACACCCCATAAAGGGGGCTGGATGGATACCAGACCTGATGGTGACAACCTTATCCGTGAAAAATTGAGCAAACTTGTCACATCTTTCTTGTGACAGTGCTCCACCAGAATGCAGGCAGATTGGATTTCACAATCTGTATACAGTCTGGAAGAGCTCAGTTGGTCGATTTTACGCAGCGGCAATCTCCCTGGACAGGAATTCTGCCTTCTTATGGGTGATTGTCGATTGACAGACAGCATAATGATCCATTAGTCTAAGCCTGTCAACCTCCAGGCCGGACTTCTGCCAAGCCCTCTTTAGCCTTTGACCCACTCTCTTCAACTCCTTCAATGTCCCATCAAACCATGGGGACCTTGGGTGAAAGGTGAGTGGTCGAACATGAGCAGGAGCAATAGAATCCAGAACATCTGTTACCATCCTATTATAGGCAAGTACAAGATCCCCTGGATCCATGCATCCACTCGATAAGCCCGATAAGTCTAGCACCACCAGTAGGCCCTCTGGGGTTACCCCCCTTAATGGGCAGTACCAGACCTTCTCCATAGGGCTGGCCCATTAAGGGAAGCCCCTGAAACTGAACCCGATGGTCAGACCAACTGACTGGTTCCACCACCAAATCAGAGATCTCCATCCCCAGGAGGAACACTGGATCCAATGAATGACCACCAATGTGAGTTGTGGAGGAAATAACCAGTGTGAGGCCCATCATAGTCATTAGCTGGAGGAGATCTTGACCAAAATGTGAGTGTTCATCATCAACCCAAGCATTGAAATCCTCCAGAATTAACCATCTGGGGGATCCCAACACTGTGTTGACAATGAAGTCCGCAATCTCCTGCAGGAATTCTCTCCCATCTCCGAGTGGACGGTAGATGAACAGAATCTTACACCCCACACCTGCACCCATGATAGATTCAAAGGATCTAGTTGGCCCAGCTGGCACATCCACAAGGCCCAGTTCGGTTTTAAAACAAATGTCTACCGCCCCTCCCCTATGATCCACCCTAGGGTGGTGTATCACTGAGTACCCAGCTGGAACAGCTGAGGCCAATATAGGGCCAACATTCTTGTCCAGCCAGGTCTCGGTGATGTATGCCAGGTCAGATGCCCCAACAAGATCTGCTATTATAGCAGTCTTGTGATTAATAGGCCCAAGTAGGATGAACCATAGAGGGAGACCGTGCAACCTGCCTGCACACAGCAGAGCCCTTGGGTATGAGAACCAGACAGAGAGGACACCTATTCTGGTCCCATTTCACCCTAGGGCATCTCCTTATCCCCACTATCCCTATCGGACCACCCCTCTCCATTCCCCCACCAGGCCCAGTTCTCCACCGCTTCTCCCTTCTCCTGACTATCCCCAAGGCTTAGCAATTCCTACAGGCCTCAGATGACAAAGGGGGCAGTCAAAAGAGCGGAGGTCCCTGAGTCTGGTGGGGAAATAACACCTGACCATCTTTATACTCTCCCAGCACATCACGAACAGCAGCAACAATCACCAAGCAACCAGCCAAAACCAACAACACTCAACAGTCATGCACATACCAGCAATCACACTCTTAAATATACCAAGCACATCAATACACACAACACACAAATTCCCCAAAACCCACAATACCACAACTTAATCACAACCCCCCCCCAAAAAAAAAAATACAATGTAAAATAACCAAATGTTTATGGCAGCAAAATGGTAATCGGCTATGGCAGGCATTAAAAGTCTCAAAAGTTTTATAGATTGAGCCTGAGGAGCTCCCACCACCTCAGAGATTTTGTATGGAGCAGTCTTCAAGTGATACCTCTCACATATCCCTTTTGAAGAATAACAGATTTACAGTACCTTGAAGTTTAAATAGTCAAAGGGCACTCTCACTGCTCACACAACACAGTAAGACCCAGAAAGAAAATATGAAAGTCAAATCATGAGTCAGGCTACAAGATGGGCAGCTGATTGGGTGCCTGCCTGGGTCCTCTGCTCTGCACCTGACTTCCCCCAGGGATCTTGCATGCCAGGGGGCTGGTGCTGCAGAAGGGAGCCACGTGGATGCCGGCGATGGTGACTATGGGCCACACAAGGAACCCCCACGGATGCAGAGCTGCGCGGTCAGACTACGCTCCTATTGCATGTCATTTGTGAATTGCCCCCCTCCCCACCTCACTGAATTTACTTGTGCAAGATTGGACTTCATGTTGCTGTGAATGAGTGAATACATGTCTGGTACAATTTGGTCAGAAAAATATCTTCGTGAAGGTATGGTGTATCTAGGCTCTAAAACAGATAGCAGTCTTTTTAAATCCTGGGTTATCCACCATACAGAAAGGCTGCTCATCAATAGCAATCATTTCAGCAATTGCTGGAGTTATACTCTGTGCTTGTGGGTGGTCATTTGGATATGGCAATGAGCAAGATATACAAGCCTTAATTGTCTGGTGCTCCCTTTTAATCTTTGCAGGATGCTCAGATTTACAGGCTGCTCTGCTTACTTCTTTTTCAGATTGCATATCATCAAATTCAGCTTTGTGTTTGTCCCTCATATGATTTAATAGGCTAGATGTCCCATATGATTTAACAGAAACACTGTGACTTATGTATGTAGGCTGCTGACACAAAATGTATTTTGGTTTTGAGTCACATTTTTGTGGCATACTGAACGATTTTATATTTATTGCAGCTGAATCAGTGGTGGTTCAGTGTTTATGTCACCAGTTGCAAGGATTTAGTTGTTAATGTAAGTTAACAAATATTGCCTGTACTGTGAGAAGTTCAGCGTGTAATCAGTGGTGGTTCAGAGTTGTATTATCTCAGTAATCTCACACACACTGCCTGTACTTGTACAACTTGAAAAATGGATTCCAGTTTCTGTCACCACTAAAAGGATTTAACTTTAAACCAATATCAAACTTTCAGTTCAGTGTGGCAGCACTTACGTGAGTGTTCAGCATTCTGACCAAAAGGATCTCAGCTCTCCCCTCTACTTTAAGTAGGCATTCAGTGGTGGTTCAGCATTATGGGTAGCAGTGTAGGAGCAGAAGGAGGAGAGGTAATAAATTAAAACTTTATATTTCAAGGCACGTTACAGACAGTAAATTCTCAGTATGCAGTAATCTCCCATTGGCGGACAGCGTTCTCTTTGTTATCTGTGCTGTAGCGCTGTATAACGAAACGCGTTCGAGCAGCATTTTATAGACTGTAGGAATGGTGGGTGCAACATCACTAAAACGAGACAATCCGTCCTGGGCTTTGTAAATGCTACCCAAACAGACCAGATTTGGGATAATAGCCTGATATCCGGTTGGATACAGTAACCTGGTCAGATATTCATGCATCCCTATAAAAAACAAACATTTATTTCTCTCTCTTTCTCTGTTGAAATAAATTAATTTATTGGCAAAACATCAAAGTCTTAAACTGTAGCATGGAGCTGTGTTAGTTTTTTTTTTTACTCAAAATGCCTAATAATGAAATGAAGACAACTTTATCTGTGCTGCTGTGCAGAGATATAATCATATTTTAAATAGTAGATGTGGTTACTCTGAGATGCATGACTCTTTCAAGTGTTCAGATTTGTGGTGGCTAAACACCTATCAAGTATTAACTTGCATAATTCTGCTACAAAAGAATGGGAAAGTGATTAAAATCAATGATTGTGTTCCCTTCCAGTTCAAGTGTAGTTACCCAACAAAACCCAAATTTCAAAAGCATATATTGGTTTGTCTAGTGATTCAGTGAACATTTAACTTCATAAACCAGTCCCCAAAGGAAGTGCTAAAGAGCAGCTTCCTAGTAGCGGTTCCACCAAACAAATATAGCTCACCTGTTCCACAGTTAAGTTCCATAAATAATTCCTTTTATTTCTGCAGCTGTGAAAAGTTATATCTCTTAATTTTACTTTCCATACCTCGCCAAAAATGGAACCACTTCCTGATGCTGCCACCACAAGATAGCACACGCAGTTTCGAATCAGGATGTCACAAACGAACACTGAGTTTGTGCACCCATTGCCTTTGAATGGGGCTGATTTTTCTATACATTTTATCCCTGTTAGTCAAGCTGTTGCTTTGATTTATTCAAATCACAACTCTAAATGTTAATAAAATGTATAGAAAAATTGCTCATTGAAATCAATGGGACGTGCACATGCAGTGTTCATTTTGTGTACATCACAAATGGGTCTTGCGTGTGCTCAAGTAAGTACGTCCGCTTTTTGGCCAAGATGTGGAAAGTAAAAATTATGAGGGATATAACTCTCACAAGCACAGAAATTAAAGAGGGTGTCCGTTCAAAAATACTACATTGCAGAATTAGAATCGACCTACCCCCCAATAAATCTCATACCAAAATTAGGTTTCTACATTACTTCGTTTTAAAGTTATGAGCTATTTTGTAACCCTGGTTTCACTCCCTGTTCAAAAAAGCCAGTTTCAGTGAAGAGCCACTGATGATGTCACAACCAAAACTCACGGATCAGTCCTCCTTGTCAGCAACCTTATGGGACCTATTTCTTCAAAGTTATCAAAACTGTAGCTGTAGTATTTATTTAAAAAACAAAAACTGACACAGGGTTGCCTGCAGTGCTTGTGTTTCCAGAATGTTCAGATGCATGGTACTGTACTTTAGAACACATCAGAAGGTGGTTTTGGAATACAGCGCTGAACCAAGGTATAGGCTGTCAAAGTGGTGCACAATTTTAGAATGTTGGGGGGAGTGGGACATGTAATCTTAGCATGTGGCAGGGATGTGCCATTTCGCAGTGTGGTGGGACACACAGTCTCAAAATGCGACAGGGATACACATCAAAGAATTTGGAGGGGATTGACAATTCTGGAATATAAGTAAGGATGTACACTGTCTAATAAAAATCTCCTTACCCCACTCAATCCCCATATTTATAGCAGGCTCCTACTGTTCCCCAGACTCCCAAATAACCCCGGTCATAGCGCACCTGGACACCCTAAAAACCATTGCTTCAGTGGGGGAGCTCCATAGCCTTGGTGACTTTAACCTGAACTGGCTCTCTGGTGCTAGCACGAAGCTCCGAAACCATGTGGCAACATTAAATCTGTCTCAACAGGTAGCTGAGCCCATGCGTCTAAACCACAAAACTCAGAACCACTCCATACTGAATTGGGCCCTCATCTCTCACCCACACAGGAAGGATAATTGCCTCTGGCCTCCTACCAGACTCTCTGAGCGATCACCACATGATATATGCAGTAAGAAAAATATTTAAAGCCAAGTCACCTCCACCAAGAACTCTCCTCATCAGGTCATATAAATCCCTTAACCTTGACGGTTTCCCAAATGACTTAGCAAACTCAGACTGGTCTTTCATCCCCAAGGCCACCTCTATTGACTCCACCCTAGACTTCTTCAAGTCCAGATTTCTTGCCGTCTGGGACCACTATGCCCCACTCAAAAAGGTCAGAATAAGGGGAGCACATCTGCCCTGGATCCCTGCAGACCTCATGGACCACCTCCGAGCCAGGGACCAGGCGTGGAAAGCCTACAAAGCATCAGGTACACATGCTGACCACCTACACTATCGAATGCTTAGAAATGTCTGCACCAGGTTTATCCAGCAGGCTAAAACCTACTATTTCACATCATCCTTCCAAAACAATCTAAATCACCCAGCTAAGTTTTGGAAGTCTATCAAATCACTCTTCTTCCTCCACCCAGCCCCCACCCTGCCCTAGTTGTAGGTGGCTCCACTATATCAGAATCACATGCAATAGCCACTGTTTTCAACACTATGTTCACTAGTAGTGTGTCCTCTGTCTACTCAAACCCACCGCCTGCTACACACCCTCCTACATCCTCATCCCTACCTACCCAAACCCCCCTACTCAGCTTTCTCCTTCTCCCTGGTTACTCCATCTGAAGTATTCAAAGCCCTGCTTGTCCTCAGTCCCTCTAAGGGTAAATGACCCTCGGGGTCTGGATGTCAAAATGCTCTACCTTTTGGTCCCAGCCATTTCCATCCCCCTAGCATCCCTCTTCAACCTCTCCTTCACTATCGCCTCTATCCCCTCAGATTGGAAGCTTGCCACAGTCATCCCCCTCCCTAAAAGCAGCGACCCATCCTCCCCCGATAACTTACGCCCCATCTTCCTCCTTCCAATTTTAGCCAAAATCCAGGAACATCTAGTCCTCTCACAACTTACCTCCTTCCTTGACTCCTCCTCCTTCTTTACTCCTAACCAGTTGGGCTTTAGGAAATCCCACTCCACTGCCACTTCCCTCCTCAGACTCACTGACTCCATCCAGACAGGCATGGACAAAGGTCACATCACATCTGCCATTGTCATTGACCTAGCTAAAGCTTTTGACACTGTATCTCATGCCCTTCTCCTGTCAAAGCTCTCCAGCGCAAGACTCTCCAGTGCGGCCATCAGCTGGTTCAAATCTTACCTGACAGACGGATCCCAATCAGTCAGAATTGGTGCATCCACTTCCAACTCCCTCCCTGTCACCATCAGTGTCCCCCAAGGCTCTGTTCTTGGCCCAATCTTGTTCTCCATTTTCCTGAATGACCCGTCATCAGCCTGCCCACACACATCCATTCACATGTATGCAGACGATACAGTACTGTATACTTCAGGCCCCTCCCCCCTGGAAGTGGCACCCAGACTCCAGCAAGATTTCAATGATGTTCAGCTTTGGTTTTGCACTAATCAACTTATTCTCAATGTCAAGAAAATGGTTTCATTAACCTTTGGCACAAGGCAGAGACTCTCCTGACTCCCTGCCTTTCCCACTTTCAAAACCCTAGATGGGTCCCCATTGGAAGTTTGCACCTCCTTCAGATATTTAGGGGTCTGGCTAGATCAGAACCTCAACTTTTCTACGTGTATCAATGCTAACCATAAAAAACTGCACCCCAGACTGGGCACTTTATACCGTAACCGTAGCTGTATTCCTCTGCCAGCCCGCAAGGAAATAGTGCAGAAAATGATCCTCTTTATTTTTGACTATGGGGACGTAGTCTACAGTGCCACCCCTAAGTCCACCCTGGCTAGACTGGATCCTCTTTTCAACTCCTTCTGTCATTTTGCTCTGGACTGTACACCCTCCACCCACCACTGCGACCTCTACCGGTCCCTTAACCTCCCCTCGTCCTTCGATAGGCACCAGTCCCACAGTAATAGACTCACAGCCAAATTCTGGGCCCAGTTATTGCCCTCCTACCTCGCCTCTACCCTAACTTCTCAAGCACCACCTACATACTCACTCAGGAACTTCAACTCACGGCTCTTTCAAGTCCCTTACATGGTGACCTCTGCCGGCCAGTCGTCCTTTAGAGCTCGCCTACTAAAACTATGGAACTCCCTGCCTGAGGACATTTGGCACGCTCCCTCCTCTCGGCAACTCAATTCCCTTCTCAAAGGGCACTTCTCCGCTAACTGCTCATGCCGCCTAAACTCACACCAGACAAGGGCCAGCTCTCCAACTTGCTCCAACTGTGGTTACTCGAAATGTTTAGCTCTGACCCTGTTAGTTGTCATTGCACCTTCTACCAATTTGCTGCCTTATCAACTCAGATTTTCTGTTGCTTGCTGTGTACATACTGTATATATTCTTGTATATATCTTTTGTATATATTCTGTGAAATTTCTGTATTTTGTATTTCTGTATTTGATATGTATCCTCCCATCCCCAACACCCCCCAGGATGCATCTGGAATGGAGCGGTAGTCTGCTCAGTATGCCTTTCCTGGTAAAACTTTTAAATAAATAAATATGGCAGGACACAGCATTTTATTTTGAAACTGCTTGTCCCTGCCACATTCTGGAATTATATGCTTTGACCACATTTTAAAATTGTGCATCACATCTCTACCACAATCCAACGTTGTGCATCCTAGCCATATTCCAAAATAGCGCATCCTCACCACATTCCAAAATTGCACATCCACACCACATTCCAAAGTTGTGTTTTAATGCCACATTCTGAAACTGTCACCATCACATTCTAAAATTGTGTCATTGCCACATTCTGAAACTGTGCATCACCGCCACTTTCCAAAACTGCACATCACCACCACATTCTGAAACTGAGTGTCACCGCCAAATTCTGAAACTGAGCATCACCGCTACATTCCAAAACTGTGCATCACTGTCACATTCTGAAACTGTGTATCACTGCCACATTCCAAAGTCATGCATCACCCCCACATTCCAAAGTTGTGCATCACCATCACATTCCAAAGTCCTGTGTCACCACCACATTCCAAAGTTGTGTGTCTCTGTCACATTCCAAAGTTGTACATCATCCCCACATTCTGAAGTCGTGTGTCACTGCCACAAACCAAAGTCATGTGTCACTGCCACATTCCAAAGTCATGCATTATGGCCCAGTGGTGCTGAGGGTTGAGGTGCTGGACACCACACCTCGCACCATGTGGCGACCTGGGTTCGGTGATGGATTTGGGTCACCAGGGGTCAGCCAGAGAGGGAAGGATCGAATGCCCAATGGCTTGCTCTCCTTCTCTTGGGATGGGTGGGGAGCTAGCTCTGTCACAATACTGCCACTTCTCGGTGACCACTGGTACTTGGCAGTGCAGTTGGAGAAAGCAGGAGAACAAGGGGAGGGGCTGAAGTTGACTGAGGACCTGAGTGGAGGCGCGTCTCTGCGTGCCTCTATCTTATTGGTCTTCCTTAGATGTTGACATCAGCGGCGGGATGGGAGCGAAAAGGAGGAAAAAATCATTGGACGGTCCTGGTGATGATCCCTCCACCCCACATCCACAATGGCTGAGGGCAGACTCTGTTGTGTGCCCACACTCCCCTGAAATATGAGGAGGGCAAGTGGGGTAGCCTTCCTTGGCCCACCTTGGGGGTTAACCGGGGATTTGAATTGCTGGAGTAGAATGCACTCTAGGGGCAGACTCCCTGGCAGGTAGAATGTGGAACTTGGGGGATCCAAGAGATAGGAGTGACTAGGGCAGTAAGAGGAGGATAAATAAAGAGTAAAAAAAAAAAAGTCATGAATCACCACTGCATTCTGAAGTTGTGCGTCACCGCTGCATTCTGAAATCATGTGTCACTGCCACATTCCGAAGTCATGTACCACCACCGCATTCTGAAGTTGTATATCACTGCCGCATTCCAAAGTCATGCATCACTGCTGCATTCTGAAGTCATGCGGCACTGCCACATTCCAAAGACGTGTAGCACCACCACATTCAAAAGTCGCATGGCACTGCCACATTCTGACGCCGTAGCACCGCCATATTCTGAAGTCGCATGGCACTGACACATTCCAAAATTGTGTGGCACCACCACATTCTGAAACTGCATGACTGGGCACCACCACATTATTACGAAACTGCGTGTCACCGCCACATTCTGAAACTGCATGTCATCGCCACATTCCAAAACTGTACATCAGCCTCACCATCACATTCTGAAATTGAGCGTCATCACCACATTCTGAAATTGTGTGTCTGCCACATTCTGAAATTGTGCATCAGACACATTCTGAAACTGCATGTCACTGCCACATTCTGAAATTGTGTGTCATCGCCACATTCTGAATTTGTGTGTCCTTGCCACATTCCGAAGTTGCTCATTGTCATCACATTCTGAAATTTGTCACCATCACATTCCAAAACTGAGCGTCACTGCCACATTCTGAAATTGTGCATCACTGCCACATTCCGAAACTGCACGTCTCTTCTACATTCTAAAATTGTACCTGCCTGCTACATTCTGAAACTGTATGTAAACTTCCATGCTCCAGTATTGCCTCTCATTGCCACATTCTGAAAATGTGCATTCCCACCATATTCTAAACTACACATCCCCACCACATTCTGAAGATGGGTGTCACTGCCACATTCCAAAATTGCATACTCAAGTTATGTTCTAAAATTATGCATCCCTGCCTCATTCTGAAATTCCATGTGGCTGCCAGATTCTGAAACTGCATCACTGCCTGTTTCTTAGATTTTATGTCCACACCACATTGTGAAATTGAATGTTGCCACCACGATCTGAAATCAAGCATTCCAGCTACATTTTGAAATTTTGCATCACTACACCACATGCCAAATTAATCCATTCAAGACACATTAGGAAATTACATATTCCTACCACCTTCCACAACTGTGTGTCTCCTGCATTTCAAAATTGCGTATCTCTGCCACATTCTAAAACTATTTAGAAAATGAGTTGTGGAAATCTTAGAAACTGATTAGCTTAGGCCATCAGCTACCCAGTCCAGTATCAGGCAACAGAGACTGGGAAATAATGAGTCCCAGTCTCTGCCTGCCTGCCTGCTTACTATAAAAAAAATTATGCGGCAATAGAATGTTCAATTTGAAAATACCACCATTTATTTTCTCTCATTTAATGACAGAGATGATTTCCACAACTCATTTTCCAAAAGCAACGTCCCCACCCCGATGAGTCATCCATCTGCTGCCAGTGTCAAGATTTACAAATAAAAATAGGCAGTTATACTCAGGGGTAGGTTGGGAGGGAGAACGAATAAACAGATCTCCAAACCTTTACAACAATCAGCCAGTGCAAATGTCTCGACTGCCATGTTCCTGAACTCACTTAATGAGCGAGTGAATGAGCACGACCTGTCTCCTTTTTTTCTCATTTTTGCCTCCCACTCCTATCAGCTATCCCAACCTCTCTTTAACCCTTCAGACTCCCCTCATGAGTCTCAATAGACCATGCTTACAGCTAGCATGGAAATTGCACAGTGCAGGGTAGCAGCGGTTAAACTTTTTCCTACCACTAGCACTGCTTACCTGGTATGCTGGTCAGTTGTTCCTGCTTGAGCCTGGCTCTCCTGCTCAGTATTGGTACTAAACACACCATCAGTATGAATAATCTTTTTTTTTCCTTTAAACTAAATTCAAGTTGGAGCTGCCGCAACCCCTCTCAACATTTTAGCCTTTCCGTATTTCATTTATTTTGTCCCCTCTGACATTCAATCACACTCAGGCTAAGCTTGCAATACAGTAGTCAAGCTCCCCCAAACTAAGTAAGCACTGCCTGTTGCTGCTTGTGGTTATTTTCATACATAAATGCTACTGCTCAGCTCACTTAAGTCACCAGCTGCCAATTTTTTTCTTTCATTATGCAACAGACTTGCCATCCCCCCACCTGTCATTACTGCTCTGCTTGAATATTTTTTGTTTTAATTATAAAAAAAAAAAATCACATACACTTTCAGGGCCAGCAGTGCTGTTTTCAGCCCACCAGCTCATCGTCTGAGCCCTGACTTCTCCGTCCATCCAACCAGTTTCTGTAACTAAATTTAGTAGCGGTAGCATATCAAATGCTGATAGCTACTCCACAACAACCCAGCTCACGTCGACTGCACTCCCGATGGACAAAACACAGAAATAACTGATCACACTCTATTTGTGCCCTGACATACCTACTTGCCTTTTTTCTCTGTAGCAAGCTGCTTGCTCCTCAGTGCAACTGCACATGCCGCTACTGTACTGCTGCTGAGTCCTTGATTCACCCTTTTGCTACTGTAGCCCCTCTCACAGCCACAAATAAAAATGGAAAAAAGAGCGCATGGCACAAATCAAGTAAAACAATCAATTGGAAGTCTATGCCTGTTGTTCAGTGGACAAGCAGCCAATTGCTCCCCCTCCTGTGCTATATAAGCAGTTCCTCTGAGCCTCTCTCTCTCAAGCACTTTTTCATTGCATCTGGAGGCCCAGTCAGTCTGTCCTTTGCTGCTGGCTGGGGCCTAGCGCCCCCGCCTTGCTATTTTGGCTTCTGCTTGTTTCTGCTGGACTTCTGTTGTCTGTTCTCCTACATTTGGTTTGTATTTTGCCTCTGTCTGTGTGCTTCTTTGTGTTGTTTGTTCCCTGTTTCTTGTGTTTGTGTGTCTTTTGTTTTGCCTTCTTTTTGGTGGCTTCTGTTTCTAAACTCCTTGCATATTGCTGATCCAGCGCTCATGCTACTTGTTCCCATTTACTTGCAATGCAACTGCAATCATTATCTGTGTGTTTCAATTTATACCACATAGCTGCTCTCAATGCTATGCACATTAATTGTTTTCACCTGGTTCAGGCTCACTCTGAACCCTAGCCAATGCAGCTCAATCCTGCTTCTTCAACTCATACAACATACCTCATTGCTGTTGTTTCACTGCACTGCCTGGCAATAGTTACTTCAGAGCATTTCCTCCCTCCAATCTATGTTCATCGGATCCTACAACTCATAGTTACTCAATACGGATGCTGCTCTTTATGTTTGTACATTGCTATTATATTATATATATGGCAGTGTCCGTGGCTCAGCAGGTAGCACACTCACCTCTGAGGCCAGGAAATCAGAAGACTGTGGGTTCTATCCCCACACCAGGCACTTGGGTTACTATCCCAATACTGATACTGCAGTGCAGCATGAGGGGGGTACTGCACTCCTGAGGTGCCATCTTTTGGATGAGACGTTAAGCTAAGGTCCCAGCTGCCTGGATTGGTGGTAGTTCAGGTGGATGTTAAAGATCCCATGGCACTTCTCGAAAAGAGTAGGGGAATTTTTTATTGGTAAAATAATGTAACAACAAAAAACCATCAAGACTATAAATCAGTTGATACATTCATCAAGGTTTTGTGCATTCTTGAAAAAAAACTGTTACATTCTAATATGATACTATTATTTCCCCATGTTCAATATATTGGTATATTCAGTACATAGAAATTAACATTTCTGTAATCCCGCCTTGTCACCATCTTTTGTGGGCACGTACGTATGTTTACCATTTAGGATAATTCTATTTCTGTTCCCACTCTATCCCTCACCTGAATATGTCCTCTCTCTTTTTTCCTCCTCCTCTTCTTTTTTCCTTTATTTTATTTAATACAGTACCTCTTAATTCCCTTCTTACATACTTATATATCATTTATTTTCCTGATAAAATATCACTATCTTAACTGATTTACTTAAGACTCAATGTGGTACCATTGGTATACTGTCACTGCAGAGACTCCGGCACCGCGAAGACCATCACAGCAACAGGAATCGGGCAAAACCAGCTCATCGCTGTGATGGTCAGTGCAGTGACCAGGACAGCCTCGCTGGGTGTTTTGCCCCGACGGTCCAGCTCTGACTTGGAGTAGGAATCCTAGATCCCGGGGTGTGTGGGGGGTGGAGACCCCTACAAGGGAGGGTTTGGGGGGGTGCAGCCCCCCCGATTGTATGCACTGACATCCCTGAGGCTACAGTGCTGACAGTCAGCATGATAGCTGTCACTGTAGGGGATGTTGGTGCTAGTGCTGTTGATGTGCTATGGCAAAACTGGTACAATCGCCCTCTTTAAACCTTCTTCCTCTGATGTCTGAGTTTTATATCTCATATATTCAGGTTACACCCTCAAAAATTAAAATAGGGATGGCCCTCCACCAGTTATTCACCACTGGTCTGGGTAGTTTATGCTGTTCTTGTTTAAAAACCGAGGCTGCTTCATGAGTTACTTTCTCTAATAGATCCATTAGAGTTACATTTCTTTGTTGTAAGACAAAATGACATCTATTTTGCCATAAACACCATTTAAAAATTGCACTTAAGACTCTTAGTATGCCTGGATGGAAACAGCTCCATGCCCCTTCATATTTCCCATAAACCAATTTAGTATATGACATTTTAGCCATCATAGGAGTTCCCCATTTGTTTGCAAAAAGATTCCAAAACTGTGAAATCTATGGACAGTCAAAAATAAGTGTTGCATTGTCTCCAACTGTACTATGCATCTCTCTCTAGTGCAGAATCTTTCCTCAATTGTTTTGTGTGCATGGTTACCGCTTAAGTTTAGCTTCCCATGGCAGCACATCCATAAGGTATCCCACATTTTCTGAGGTATTCTTTCCTGTCAGCTGTTTTGTTAAACACTCTGTACTTCTATATGTTGTGGGCAATTAAAACATGGCTCTATTAAAAAATATTACTTAAAATTGAGGAATACAATGTTTTTTTGTTTTATAGTTTCACTATTTGAATGGTAATTCCCCACTGTTTGAGTTTCTTAAAGGACTCTGTTAGATAATGTGGAGTCCCTTGCGGTATCTGTTTGAACACACCCAATTTTGGTGCCGACCATTTGTCTAAGAAATACTGACTTCTTATTTTTAGACTTTTTGCCCATTCCTGCTGGTTTCCTGCTATAATGGGAAGGATATTTGAATGGAGGAATATGGTAAAAACGAACAGAACAGGATTGAGCATGTTCAGCCCACCCTGTTTTATGGGCCAGTATGTAGTGACTCTTTTCACAGAGTTCAGCCGACTTCCCCATAGTAATTGAAAACAAGCATTGTATAATCTGGATTCAAAGTTCAGAGGTATTGGGAAGATACAACTTACTGTTAACAGGATTGGGATAATATAGGTTTTGAGCACATATATTCTCTTTCTTCTAGTCATGGGGTAACTTTTCCATTTGGAGATTTTCTCTTCAGCTACGGTCAATTTCTCATTCCAATTTATTTCTGCTGGATCTTTATCTCCACAAGATATTCCTAAAAGTTTTAGGTTTCCTGGTTCTATTTTTATCCTTCTATTTCTCTAACTTGTCTGGGGTTATGCCTTTTTAGGCTTGTTTCTATGCTTTTTTCTTTGTTTAAGCAGGACCCAGAAATATGAGAGAAGTCCTGTATAGACCTTAAAACTTAGGTTACGGATGGCTGGTCTGCCAGCAGGAGGCAGATGTCGTCCTCGTACACCATTGCACAGGGGAACTGCATATTACCTGGGCCTACTATGTGTCTTATGGACTGCATACTATTTAATCTCCTAAGCAGGGGGTCTATTGAGAACACATAAAGCAAAGGGCTCAGGGGGCAGCCCTGTCTGGCTCCTTTATTTATCTTTACATAGGGGCCCATTAGGCCATTCACAAATGGTGTCACGGACCCTTGTTTGTATAGAATCTGAATCCATTCAATAAATTCCTTCGGGATTCTATATTGCTGTAGCACTTTAAAGAGGTACTCATGGGGCACTTAGTCTAATACCTTTGACTGATCTGAAGATATTACATAGCTCTCCACCTGGGGGTAATTAAATACGTCTCTAAGAAGTTTTAGGTTATCTAACATTGATCTCTGGGGGATTGCACATGTTTGTGCAGGACTTATTACAGTACTAGCAATCCTTATTAATGTTGTGCATATGATTTTGCAAAGAGTTTTCCAGTCAGAGTTTATCAAACTGATGAGTCTTCAATTATTAATATTATCTCTTTCATTTTTCTTGTGCAAGAATATTAGGATGCTATCTGCTAGAGAAGGGGGAAAGGGGTGTTGACCTTGGAGGATAACATTGAAAAGTATTGTGAGACATTTCTTCAGTATATTTTTAGCTTTTTTATAGAACTTATTTGGTATTTCATCAGGGCCTGGGGTCACAGTACTTTTTAAATTTTCTATTACCATACTAACTTCTTCTTCCATAATTGGGTGTATTAATTCTGCTTTGGTGTCTTGCGATAGCTGAGGGATATCTAGGTCTTTTAAAAAAGCACTGTTTTCTGTCAGGGTAGTCGCTGGTTGCCCAAAAAGTCTTTTGGTATATTCTGTTATGATTTCTAAAATTTTGTGATTGCTCTCAACTCGAGTACCCGCCATGTTAAGAAGGGAAGACATATATATTCTTTGTTTGCAACTATCATGGATTTAACATCTGAGAATTGCCTTTCACACCATATTTTTGTTCTAAGAAAAGGGAAGTTGCCCTGTCATATGATAAGCTAGCATCTCTTTTTTGTCTGCGCTATTTGGTCTGAGTAATCTAAGCTGAATTCTGTTTTTAAAGTTTCTGAAGATGCCTCTGTTTTTCTAAGTATTGAATATATTTCTGTTTATGCTGAGACTTAGCGCTAGATTTACAATGATTTTTTATTTAAATTTTTGTTTCCTGCCACCACAGGTGGCATTACTGCATAATTTAAAAACTGACACTTTATCCCTGATTATCTATGACAATGTTTTCTACCCTTTGTCTTCTTCTAATACTGTGGTGTTCATCTTCCAGTGGTTGTGATTGTGACCTTCTGGTTTATTTTTTGGTGAACCTAAGTAGATGATTAGGAGGCAGCGATTTGATATTTCTATATGAGTTACAGAGCAGTTGTAGCAGGAGATCCAATCTGAAATGAAAAAATAATCTATCCCTGTGGAAGATTTACCTCTGTGATATGTGTGTGCTGGGGGAGTCCGACCCAGTTGTCGCCCCATCCTTCAGGCTAGCCATTTTATACATAGAGTTTAAAAGTTTGTGTCTGAGTATAACTTCTGTGTTTTCCTTGTTTTATTTGAAAGATTAAGTATACAATTAAAGTCCCCTCCAAAGAAAATAGACTTAGCTATATGTAGGTATAGCTGGATATTTCACATAACCTCTATTGTCTGTGTTTTTACTTGAGGGTTATAGACATCAATTATTCTTCATTCTTGATTCTGTATTATTACATCTAGCATTAGGACCCTGCCTTGTACTAGATCTGCCAATTTTGTCACATTCAATTTTTGGTTATTGAAAGTATTGCTACACCCGAACATGGCTCTGCCCCTAGTGACCAAAAGGACACCCCTCCTCTCCACACTTTTGTTGCCTGATTAACTTCTCTTATCGTGTGAATTCTAGTATCTTGTAAAAAGATTATTTGTACATTCAAAGTTTCGAGAATTAAAAAAATAGTCTGTCCCCTTTGTACATTTTTGATACTGTTTACGTTAAGAGTACAGCAAGACAGATTGTAAGGCATTTAATTAGTGTGTTAAACTCATTAAGTTCTTTTCCCTTTTCCTGGTGACTTCATTTTGTATCTCGTCTTAGTAGAACATCTTGAGTCACTTGATACATGTTCTATGTCAGTCATGAGTTCTGGCTGGGACGAAGCCACCAAGGATGCATCTAAGTCCTCCTCAGTTTCAGCCCATTGTTTCCTTTTATACAGGGAAGCATATCTATTTCTTGTGGGAATTTTATCCTCGGACTTCCGCTTTAACAGACTTAGTCCCTTTGTTTGATTTACGTTTCGTCTGTCTTCTTTGTCCTATCTGGGAGAAGGAACTGTCCTCCAGTGGTGGCATTGTCTGGTTCTGTTCCATTTCTGTAATGATTATGCTTTCCCCTGTTGATGTGCTCGGCTATGGCAGTTATCGTGCCCTCTGTTTGATTCACCGAAGAATTCAAGGAATGTGCTATAGGACTGTCTGCCTTATTGCTAGGCTCTGCATTAGTATGTGCATCAGCTTGATTCTGGGAGTTGAATTGCCCAAGTTCTGTTTCTGGTAGCATAGTGGAAATTAAGCTCAGAGACTGACTACTAATGTTCTCCCTTCTTGGCCCAGAATCATTAGTTGCCTTGTGTTGGGCATTCGTTACTGTCTCCTCTTGCACATTTTGTGTATTTGCTGGGTTGTTGTGCGAAGCCCAAGGACAGTTCTTAAAAGAATGAGAAGTTTCATTGCAAATGTTGCAATACACAGGTTTCTGGAAGTTTATGCTGGTGTGGTCTATCCCACTACAGAGGGAACATTTTAATCTATCACATGTGCAGCTTAGGTGGGTCTGTGCTCCATATCTGAAGCAGGACTTAGGCTGGCCTGCATAGAATATGAACTCCCTGTCCCTTCCCAGGTAAAAACAGCTAGGAAGGTGCTGTATTACCCTATTTAATCGGGGCAATCGAACCTGTATTCTCCATCCCCCAGTCCATATCTGTTCTGAGTCGATTATGGGTTCAGGTAGACCCAGTACAGTGCATTTAAGTTTTAACCATCTCAGTATATCTGCCACCGCCACTCCTTCGTTCTTAAATAAAACTATAATTGCCGGGATTGCAGATTTTGTTAGGGGTATAGCTATAAATGGCAACCACAGAGGTGTGTACTTTGTTTGGTGGTAGTGGTGCCAAAAGGCCTCAAGGCCTGCAGGCATCTTGAAACTCAAGTCAAAATTGGAGTCTCCAGATGTGTGTATCAGCATGTATATTTCTGTTGGGAGGAATTGCAAACTTTCTTTTACAAGCTTTTTCCCCATATACACCCGATCTGGAAATATTTCCAATCCCCCTCTATAATGAATCCGTACAGCATTTCTATGTTTAGCAGGTTCTGGGGGGTATGGAATAGGCCTGCATACGTCCTTGAGTTAGGATGTGGCCCCTGGGTTCTCCTTTGGTTCCCTTCTTGGCCTGTCTCATTTCCCTGTTGATTTCTATTTTGTTTTTTTTTTGGGGGGGGTATTCTCACCCTGGAGTCTTATGTCTTCCATAGAATTTCCAGTATTGTCATTATTCCTGTCTCCCTCTTGTTCATCACGACCATGTTTTCCATTATTATATGAGGCCCTTAGTTGTAGAACAGGATTCTGGGTTAACTGAAGAGGGGAAGGAATTTCTAATGGGTCTGTATTTCCTTCTGTAAAGTTCTTGTTTGAGGTCAGGGAGGACCAAGTTTGGGACCCATGGGGTTACTCCACCTTGCATTCTTTAAAGCCTCTACTATGGTTACTCCAGTTGCAGACATGTTATCATCAAAATTAGGTGGGCTGCAGTCTACTGTCCCTGTTTCTGTACATTCCTTTGTCCGACTTTTGGGAGCTCCCCCCCCCTTCATTTTCCTTATCAGTAACTTAGCTACCAGATAAACCTTTTGCCATCACCATAGTTTCTTCTGTTTTCCTGTGTTCATTAACCAAGTGAGGTACTTTTCCTTGTGGAACAGAGTTAAAAACAGTACCTGATTTATCATTACTTGTTTTTGGCTGAGTTGAAGCCTCTCCTGCAGGTATTGCATCTCTCTGCCTTTCTGGTGTAAAAAGATTTTGTTTTTTGTATTCTTTCAGCTCCTGTTTATTTGTCACCTTTGACAGTTCCATTTGCAAGGCTTTCCTTTGTGTTTTACTTTTCTCCTCTGCCGATATTAATTCTCTGAGTTTTTCTTTCTTTTGCAACAATTCTGAACCATGTATTAAAGTGGACTGTACCTTAACTGAGGTTGTAACTTCTTCCGCAATTTGTGACCAATCCATGTCAGATTCTAGAAAGCAAACAGGAGCATCATTTTCATTTTCCTTATCTGTAGCAAATTGCAGGTCCACATCGTCCACAGGAGATATTGGAGCAGAAGGTGGTTCCTTGTCTTCTGTCTCTCCTGCATGCAGTCCTCCTCCTCCTCCTCCTCCTCCTGGATCCACAGGGGCAGCCATATTGTCCCAAGACCAGGATGTCAAAGGTTCCCCTAGAGGTGAGTAGGGGAATTTCACTGGTGCCCTGGCCAAATTTCCCCCCATTCACTAAAATACCACCAACAGTTTAATCTGGTTCAAGGTCAGTTGGCATTCATCTGTATCCCCCTACCCGCCCCCCCGGGTCATGCCTAAAAATAGGCAAGAATTTGTCTAGTGCACTTACCCAGTCAACAAAAAACTAAATAAATAAAAAGAAATATTCTGGAGATCAGTTAAGCAACTGATGATGCTGTAAACTTGTTTTAATTTCTGCATGTGGGTCTCGGCGCCTTTCATCACTTTCTTGTTTTTCCTATGGCGGGGACTTGGAGGTGTCGGGGGAGTCATGACACCATGTGACATACTTACTTATGTTCTAATCCCGCCTCCACTGCCAGAAATCCTCAGAGTATTTGTCACCTTTCACTGGCTTCCTTGAATGCCTGGCTGGCTTACCCCGCTATTCATATCTGCTGCTTCTCTGACCTACGTGCAGGTCCAACCATTGCTACTAGTGGTGGGTGAAGTGGCCAAAATCTGCTACATGAAGCAATTCATGAATTATGGTGGAATCCATAGAATAATCCGCAATGCGAAGCGGAGTACTTTGTGTCATAATGAGGAACGTGAAGTCCATTGGAAACAATGACTTCACATTACTCTGCCTTTCCCCAACCACTTCTGCACCAATTTTAATGCGAAGTACATTGAAATCAATGTACTTCGCATCACTTCACCTTGTTGGTGAGCTCCAAAGGTGAATTTTGCAGTGATTCATGGGATTGCAGGTCACATGGGCTTTAGATTGGTCTGCACAGCCTCAGTTCTGTGTAGTGTGTGTGTAGTGGAAGCTGAAGACAGTTTGCTGTCAGAGCTCTGAGATTCAAAACCTCTAAAAGCCTTTCAAAAAGTCTTTTTGAGCCATTTATTTTGCTCAAAATTTAGTACATCAATTGTAGGAAAACCCCTGTGCTCATATCAAGTGTTTATTGTTTGTGTGTGGATTTTGAATATTAATTTAGAACATTCAATCTGTGTAGTGACAAACACTTGAAGTGTGCTTGGGGGAGGGGTGTGTCTGTGGGGGAGGGAGGTAGATAAACTGGGAGAAAGGCAGTCTTTCTGTTTTGGTAATATTTTTCTTGTGTAACTGTATTAATGTACACGCAGTAATATTTTCAGTAATTTTTGACATTTTTGTGCTGATTGTTGTGGTGCAGCAGTGCATAATTTCAGTTTATTTAAAATATTTGGTTATAGTACAGAAGTTTTTAATTTGCTGGGCATTATCTGTAGTGCGTGTGTGAGTGTGTGTACGATACTTGCCATCAAATCAGACACATTTTGTTTTACCACACTGCAATTGCAACACTGTGAACCTGCTATCCACTGCACCTGTGTTATTTTGTACTGCTTTGTGGTATTTTGGTAGTGTACTGTTATTGAAGTTCACTGCCCCCCACAACCGGCAAAAGGTATTCTTTTCCAGATTTGGATTTGTGACTTATGAGCACTGGTTAAGATGTTGTGCCTTTGCATCTCCATCTCTTGAGTGCACAGTGCAATCTTATTCTGCATGTGCATTTGCATTTCTTTAGGGCCCAATCTCCATCTGTAACTTAAGTCACAGTTGTTTGTTTGGCTTCCCTTCAAAGTACCATGTGGTGCATATCTCAGCATGAACATTGTACTCATTAATGTGCGTTTTTAAGTCAGGGTGATCATCATGAGTCACTCATGATACAAATCATTCTTCATCTTCATGGTCATAATGATTCACAAATTACAAAACCTTGTGTTTATGGGCTGTAAGTTGCATGTAACCCTGTTTTGTAATATCTTGGCTTGACCATTGTAATCATTAATATGTATTTTCAAGTCAAGATGTTTGGGGTGGTACCGGTCAGGGAAGTACAGCCATAGGTATTTGCATACAGTTCATTAGTCATGTCACACCAGTCACTCATCATGAGACAAATCATGTTCTTCATGAATCACAGCAGCTACATTTTTTTTTTCAGTTCTGATGATACGCTGATTGGGAACCAGAGAAAAAGAAAGTCAAGGTGACTGTGTTTGGGTCTGTTGGTGTTAAATCCTCCCCTCCTCAAAAAGGTTGTGATGTAGCAGTTCCTGTTGATGATTATGATGATGATGAGCCGGGGTTGGGGGCATGATAGAAAATATCAAGTATCAAAAGAGAATCAACAACATATTAGAAGGTAGCATCATCCAGAAAAAGAGATGTGCATGAGAAAGGGCCCAAAATGTGAAGATAGAAGGGGGAAGGATCGGGGCAACATCAAGCACTATTTTTTCACATAGAGGCTGGTGGGTGCAAGGGCAAAATAAAACTAATGATTAACCTTCTGATGGGACAGTAGCAGTTGAAGCATCCCCATAATTTGTAGCTGGTGCCCCTCAATTCGCTCCAAGTGCTGCTCAACATTGTCAAGATGGTGGTTAACAGCCTCCAACTCCCTCCACATCAGGCCCAAATCGGCCTGTATGGCAGGTAGTTGGACAGGATTGCCACAGTCACCTGCTGCAGGTTGTAATGGTGGAGCAGCCACTTGATCCATGGTCCTCCCCTGCTTCACACCACCACGCGCAGATGGATGCCGTGCTGACCCCTCTTCCCCAGCAGGACCAGCAGGTGCATTACTGCCCCGTTCTGCACCTGATTACATTTCACTACACTGCTATCCCCAGGCAGTGTAGTAAAGAACTCCTACACTAATGAGGTGTGGGGAGGACCAGACACAGGTGGGGGGGAAGGTGTTGTTGGAATCAGGGGCTGCTGCTGCAGTGAAACTCTCTTTCAAGCATGATTCACTTCCTGCCTGCCTGAAGCATGTGACCTAGACTGTGTAAGCCATGTGATGTGTGTGGGCTGTCTGAAAATTCTCACTCCGCCCTTAAAGGTGGAGTGAGCAACACAAAGTCATTATCACCATCATCACAAGGCGAAGTGGCAAAGAAGTGCTTTCAATGGGCACTTCGCATAGCCATAAAGCAACACAATGTGGTCTACTTCGTGTCTATAGGCACTACAAGGAAGAGGCTAATCAAACACCAATAGCGGGGCCCAAACCAAAAAGAAAGTAATCCCAGGAAACTAGCAAAACAGGTCAGCTCCTCACTGCTGTCTTAGAAACATGATAAATCCACACACGTTGTAGAAAGGATAAAAAGCCATTTTTATTCAACAATCTGGCAAACCAGTAAACCATTCTCAGTGCCCCTCCTGAGAAAAACAGCCTCTTGGGAGGGGCACTGAAAGCGTTTTACTGGTTTGCCAGACTGTTGAATAAAAATGGCTTTTTATCCTCTCTACAATGTGTGTGGATTTATCATGGTTCTAAGACAGCAGTGAGGAGCTGACCTGTTTTGCTGGTTTCCTGTTAGTACTTTGCGTCTACTTCGCTGGTGGAATTTAACTTCGCTACATCTCTACACGCAACCTCTTTCTCCTAATACAAGATGAAAGTGAAACTCTCTTTCAAGCATGAGTCACTGCCTGCCTGCCTGAAGTATGAGACCTGCACTGTGTAAGCCATGTGATGTGTGTGGGCTGCCTGTGAATTCTCACTCCACCTTAAAGTGAAGTAAGGCGGAGTGAGCACCGTGAAGTCATAATTACAATGTGAAGTGGTGAAGTGAGGGTTTTAAATGGGTACATCACATAGCGGAATGGTAACGTGAAGTGGGCCACTTCGTGTCCAATTGGTGGCTGCTATTTAACTTGGCTGCATCAATAATTGCTACTCTGCCTTATTGACCTATGTGCAGGTCCTCTCATTGCTTACACAATCATTGCTCCTACCATTCGACCTATGTGATGTCCCAGCACTCAATGCTCATTCAACTCCTCTTCAGTTTTCTGGGGCATGCCTGCCATACCATTCTGGCACCAGGCCTCCCTGCAGCCAATGGTCTCACTCTGCATTTCTAAGTCTGCATCTTGAGTGTGCCTGACTTGTGACGGGGTCCTTCTCACCTGGCCCATAGCTGGGAATGTCCTCGCTCTGGGCCTGGCTTTAGCCATTCGAGACTCGATGTCAGCTCCTGGTGTAGAATTTAACTAGCCATGAAGGGTGGTTACAGCAATCTCCTTTGGCTCTAGTATTCTACTAGCAAGGCACCTTCACCACATTCTCCCTACGACTGCCTCTGGTTAACCTGGTTTGTTTTAAGGGTGAGTAGGTCAGTTGAGTGCCTCAGCAGTCGTTGCTCTCCTCTTTTCACCTTGGTTGCCCCTGATGTTGCAGAGCACTCTTGCAACCTTCCACGGTGTACCTGTTAGAGGGACCGAGCAAGAGCTTTCCTCTAAATTGGAATATTTGAAACACCCCTTTTTATTGGGTTTCTAAACTGCAGCAGCAGAGCCATCACAAAATAAACATCCCAAACCTGGAGGGAAGGTGACCTAGGCCTTGGATCCCCAGAGATTTCCTCCTCAGGGTTTTTTTTCCTCTCCTCCATGCCTCAAGTCATAACCATTAGTTAACCATAGTTAGTGTTCCCTAATTCCTTTAGGTAAGGTGGATGGTGTCCCTACTTGCTGTTCCTTCTGTCCTTAGGAGGTCTCCTCAATCTCCAGTGCAATCCATTGTACTCATGCCATTGCTAACCTGTGCATCTCATTACATTATCAAGCTGCCTGATGCCTTTTCTACTACCATGCCTCATAGCTACTGATTGCTAACATGCTTCATACTACTACATTTCTTTTTGGGATCCTTCCTAAGGTACCTTTAGCCAAGGGAATCATCCCGAGGCACCTCTAGGGGTGGAACCCTCTTTGAGGGTTCCTTGCTCTTGGTACCACTACAGGGTAATAATTCCTCTGGAATAGAAAGTGTGAATGGCCAAAACCAAGTAACACTGAAGCCACTGAATGAATACTAAAAAACAAAACAGAAAAAACACTAACAATGAGTCTGGCTGCAGGCAGGTAATTATGACAACTAGCTACAACTACGAAGGCCCCAGTAAGACAAAAGTCCTTACATGTAAAATAAAGCACAGCATGCATATGCAAGTGAAGGAAATATTTTATTAAAAAAAAAATAAAATAAAAAAACTAAGAATTTTATCATTTTCACTTAAATTTTTTTTCTCAAACATAAAATACAGTACATGGGGCCATTTTTCTAAGTGCAATAATACCCTCCAGGGTGGGCAGTAGTGGGCAATACCAGACCTTCCAGGGGCTATAAGACCTTCTGCCTGCAGCGTTGGGCCTCATTACACCCCTGGGAGGTCTGGTATTGCCCAATACCACCCACTCTGTTGGGTATTTAAGCAATAAGGCACGACAGGTGTGGTTGTTAGAGTTACGCCTTGTGTGGTGTGTCACGAGGTACAGCCAAGTGACTTAACCACACAAGAAGTGAGTAAACCCCCCAATAACCCACACCCTGGAGTGCCTCACTGTGATTATACAATGGACCCATGTGTAAAATAAATTTTAAATGTATTTAAGTATGTTTTTTATAAATGCCATTTCTCAGCCGTGGGTTATTACAGGCTATGCCATGGTCATGTGATGTGTTTTGACCAATGAGGTTACAGGATTTTCATACCTCATTGTATAATATTGCTTACATGACACCACCACATTAAGAATTTTAGCATCACTGCCACTTTCCAAAATTGCATGTCCTACCTGCTTTCTGATATTGTGTCATCGCTGCATTCCACAGTTGCAATCTGGTGACATTTTGAAATATCATCCACGCACTATTATAAAAATTGCACATATGTTTGTCATTTTAAAGCCATGTTTGCCACTGTATTCCACCCCCCCCGTCACATTCTTAAGTATTGTACCTTGCATCAGCACATTATGGAAACGGATGCTCTGACACACCCATTGTCAGCTTTCCTTTTCCAGATGTTTACTACAACTGTAGTTTTATGTAATGTGGGTGAAATAAGTCTTATAAAGTAGTTTGCAAGGACTAGGCTGTAATTTCTGGTTGTGACATCATCAGTAGTTCTTTACTGAAACTGGCGTTTTTGAACAGGCAGTACATTTAGGGTTTCAAAATGACTTGTAACTTTTAAACAACATAACTTAGAAATCTAATTTTTGGCATGAGGTTGACTGTGGATATGCTTATCCAAATTCAGAATTTACTGATGCTAGAGGTTTTGGCCAGACTCCCTTTTTAAAGGAATTATTTATGGAACTTAACTTTGCACCAGGTCAGCTATGATATATGTTTCAGGGAACCAGTAGTAGGACTCTATGAAGCTGCTCCTTAAATTACTTGACTTGCATAAAATCCTGCCTTTGCTCAAAGCTTGAGATACAGTAGTAATAGAATCTTGTGGTGGTGGCAACTGCTTGTTGCGCACGCGCCACACACACACACACACACACACACACACACACACACCCACACAATCTGTCATTGTGTTGATGCTTACAGTTTTTGCATTTTCTACCTGACATGAATAAAATTAAACTGTTCTGATTTTCTTTCTTTACTTAATTGAAATATGTTGATAATTCACTCACATAAAAATCTGCATGCTTTAGAAACATAAAATAGAAAAAAGTCCAGGTTTCTTTGGTGACCTCCAAAGAAAGAACAACATGCGGTCCGGAAAAGCCAGTGAGAAATTGGGACAGGGGTTCATGATCCAGTAGTTAGGGTGCGGGCACAATGCCAGGTCCAGAGTCAGAGTGACCAACTGCTGACAGAGGGGACACCCTGGCATTAGAATAGAGAGAATCTAATTTTTCTTCAAACACTGTGAAAACAAAAAGCTGTAAAACTGAATGTGAGGTTGGCTAGGAAGGTGATCATATATGTGCTGCCATTAAATTAAAATCTGTGACAGGAGACGAGTAAGTCAGCTAATTACGTGCTAGTGTATGGGGGTATTGTGTTTTGCTGGCACAGCTATCAGAGACATCAGGAAGGGATGAGTTTTGGGGGGGGCAGTCATACTGCAGACTCCCTGGCAGCTGCTACTGTGGTGTTTCAAAGAGGTGCAGTTCCTTTTTGGATTACCTGACAGCTGGCACTGTGAGTTTGGGGAGTACAGTCCAATTGCTGAGAACCTGACAGCTGGCACTGTGGGTTTGGATGGATAAAAAAATGTGGAAAAGCAAACATCTGAAACCCTTTGGTGCGGCCTAGCTACTGTTTTCCTCTTCCTTAACCTCTGCCAACCCCAGTAAGCCTCCTATGGTGAGTGCCATGCAGTCCCCAAAACCAAGTGAGACATTGGAATCTTCCTCCATCCCCGTGCTATTTAATGTGACAAGTGACAATGAGTAAAGCGGCTGACTAAATGCTGGGTGGGAGGGAGGTATGATGTTAGGTCAGTGCCACTATCTGTGAGGTCAAGAAAGAGCAAGGTTGATATCCCCCTACTCTTAGGCAGCAAATGCTTACTATTAATTATTAAACAAAAAGTAAAATAAAAACAAGATCATATGGTGAATCCCTCCCTCTGGAACCAACTGCTTTCCTTCAACTCTGAATCAGCTCTACTGTCAGGAGTCCAGTTGGGATCATGGCTAAATTTGTGCTTTTTTTTAATAATAGCCTGTTGTGATTTTGTCTAGAGTTATTAATATGCATCAGATTAATTAAGTATGTGTCAACTGTCTTTAGAAATATTGGCAACTGCCCTATCAAAAGTATACAGAGTAACAAGCAAAACCAAAAAAAGAGCTTCACTAAGTGATCAGCATTTGTATAGGATTTTGTTTTGTGGGAAAGACATGGGGAAGAAGACAATGTATTATATGGTGTAACAGGCTTACAAAAAATAAATAGGTGTAATATTCTTATTTATCACCATTATACTGTATATTACTTGTCACTATTTGTTTTGTCTGTGCTGTGTAGCATTGCTTTCTATTCTTTTGCTGTTACTGGATTTTGAATAATAGTGTGAATCCTATGGATGCATGGCCTGTCCCTCCACCCTCCATGCATTTACAATTTGCAACTGTGGATTTGGAATATTTATTTTCAGCCTTCCCCACCCCTTTCTAATCGTCTCTAATAAATATTGCTTGTATGATGAAATGATTTCCATTGATCATCATGGCACACTCATGTGGCAGATGTAACTGAAGTAAAACACAACATAAGCATTATCCTAATCAATATAGCTTATGCAAACCAGTGGTTTTATATGCATTGCATGATTAGAAGGAGATATTTTAAAAAATCAAACACGGTGGCTCCACCAAAATTAGATATACAAGGCATCAGAGACATGGATGAATGAAGTTTGTTCTGCTACTAGGTAACATTCGACCAACAGCACCTGTTTCACCCCTCTCAGCTCCAGAGTGTTTGCAACCAAAAAAAGGTCGTAGAAAGTGATACAAAACAAACTACACTAATCATCAAGCAGCCCCACCCCACTTCATTCCCATTGGTTCCTCCCCTCAGTTTAGGAAAAACAAATTATTTGCACTCCTATGAAGTCAAACGTTGTTTCCTTAAAAACAAACAAGAAACACAGATTGCTATAATCACAAAGCCCTTCCCTCTCTCGCCCCTCATTGCACATCACACACAGACTGTACTGAGTAGGTTGTTTTTAATGTAATTAATTACTCGTCAATGCTCAGTCCCATTACATTTAACTTTCCTAGCCTTTCCCTGTGTAATCTTAAAAGAAGCATTTCTCTTTAAAAAATATCAGTAACTGGGATAGTCTCTCCAAGTCAACTAGCTGCTCTCAGCCACAATGGAGTCACATAATTCATAGAGAATAAAGGATATGGAAAGGGGTGCTATGAGAATTTAATGCACACCCGAGTTGTGGGATGATACATAAACCCCGAGGGCGAAGCCTGAGGGGTTTATCAAAGCGTCCCACAACGAGGATGTGCATAAAATTCTCATAGCACCGCCTTCCCCATTCTTTTACTTTTTATAATACACTGGGCAGCAATTTTTTTCAGGCAGGATCAACGGGATATAAAAAAAAACTATGCTGAAAACTCATGTTGTGGCGGCTCCGTGGTAAGCGAGAGACAGAGCCGCCATGTTTTTAAACTGTTATGCCTGCCCACAAGCAAGACAAGAGCCAATGAGGGAGTGGTATACTTTGATTGAAATGGCTCGTGAATGCCGTAACAACCAGCTGGTTGTTACGGCAAATATCAACTGGTCCAGCCCATAGGAAAAATTGCTGACCATTTATCATTAATAAATATGAGCTACTTTCTCAAAATAGTGGTTGTATACTGAACTGGGCATGGTAGAGAGCGGTCAATGCCAGTTGCTGTCAATAAGGGTGTGTGTGTGTGTGTTTGTGTGTAGAGGGGGAAAACAAATCCCAGCAATTAATGACCTGCATTACTTATCATTAAATACCATCCACGTTTCTGATCTTTTTGTTTGTTTGTTTTTTGTTGTTTTTAGCAGAAATGGTTCTACTAAGATTACAGCTGACCTGTTTTGAAGTAACTGAACTTTTCTTCTGGTTTCCACCTGAACAAACATACATGATGATGTTTGTGTAGCTGAAATGGTGTAAACAGCTGTACGTGAAATATGCACGCATCCACACAGAAACCAGATGTGAAATGTGATTCAAACATTTAGCAGTGCCACTGTCTACCAGGGTTTTACTTTACTATAACTGCATAATGAATCGGTGGCACCTTTATCGACATGGGAATAGGGTGTGACAGTGTTGTATATTATACCTTGTTGGCAGTGCTCAGTCAGAACTGAGGTGTAGCTTATTCCCTTCCCAAAATATTACTACCACAAAACAGTCCTGCAGTAATGTACTGTATGTATCTATAGTCCTGTAAACAGTTATATAATCAAGTGGTAAATTTCTTTATAACATAAAAAAAAAATAATTATAATATGGCTAGTGAAATGGCAGTGTTTTTTGAGAATATGCTGCTTTGTTTTTATTTGCTTTAGCAACTACTTACATGTGATTTCTCTTTGGTTAAGTGTATGGACTTGTGATGGTTTCATTGTGTTGTGGTTGGGGGTTGGGGTGAGGGGAACTGAAGCAGTTGTTTGAAGTGTAATCTTACTGCTTATGTTGTAAAAGAAACATGGACACATAGATGCATAGTCTTGTGGCAGGTGAAGATCAAGGTACAATCCAAACTTCTAGGAAATTAATCCTACCTAACACATGTACTGTAGCTTCTATGTGTAGATCAAACCCAAGCATACAACAAGCTGGTACCCCATCCCTCAACCTCGCACCCTCCTCCATAACGTTTACTTGTGGTTGGGATGCTGTCAAAACATGGACTGCCAAGTGTCAGTATCTTGCAGACATGACTTTGATACACATCACAAGCTAGAAACGCTGCATTTAACATTGGGTCAGGTTACTTGACCCTAAATATTTTGCGTTTGTTGCTCCTTAACACTTAGATGCTGGGCACGTGTTGCCCTATACTATGTTTGCTATTATTTGACTAACTTCTATGCACATATGGTATCTTCTGTGCTTTACCTATGTCTAACCTCTCTATCTTTGACGTAGAACCTTTGCAAAGGAGTCTTTGACTCAAAGGTGTTCTTCCAATTACTGTAATATATAAATAAATAAACTATCAAAACAGAAGTCTATATAAACAGGAAATGTGCACCTGCAAATTGACTCATTCTGCAAAATGCTATACTTCCTAAGGATCGAAAAGATAAGGAAATACACATACGGTATTCCTCATATTGATGATGCTGTTCTTCATATGAAAAAGGGCACAGGGCATTCTGTCCATTGTTTGAGACTGCATTAGTGAGAGAATTGGAACATGTGGTTGGCTCTGAGAATGTGCTCCACACTCCTGTATCATTTCATTAATAATGGTGCACTCTGACTAATGAACTACTTATTTTTTACTGTTTCATAGATAAAGTCCAAATGCAGATGCTCAAAATAATACAAATATGCTTTGTGTTCAGATTTATATCCTGCAATAACAGCAATGAAGGAACTTACTCATTTTGTTAGACCAATATTGCATACAGCCCACTGTACAAGTGCATCACCATAATACAGCAGCATCAGGGCCCCAATTCACAAACAATCACAAAGGCAATACAAAATTTTGCATTGCGCTTTGCAGTTGCTCAGGCATCCAACATTGCTGTTCACAATCAGATAGTACACTGTGCTGTCTGAATGTGAAGAGGGGTAGTCCAAGACAGTGGTAACCTCAGTACTGCCATCACTATCCCAGTAGCACTGCTCCGTTGTGCAGCCAGGAGCATGGACCTGCAAGGAATAGCATAAGGATGCTATTTCAAGTTCATAAAGGCATTATCTATATTGTATTCTTTGCTGGCAATCAGCAAATGGAGGTGAGGGGAGGATGGCTGACCACTAGGGAGATATTTTTTTCTCAATGCACTGGCAATTGGCAGCAGGAGGGACCACGAACCATCAGGGAAGATTTAAATATATTTTATATCTGGGATCAGGCCAGTGACAGGAGAGGAGGGAAGAGGGGACCACTAGACACCAGGGAAAAATATTGACTTATTCTCGGGCTGGCAATCAGTGTGGGGGGGGGGTGCGTAGTACTGGGGATTAAAGCAAGGTCTCAGTCAACATTATTTGCTCCACAAAAAGACAGTTGGGTAGAGCAAATGCTTTGTGAATGGGACAGCACCAATATACAGGTCTTCTCCACCTTATTTGCATTGTGTCCCCCTCCACTCTTTGCCCCTGCACAAACCCGATTTGAGAGTGCAAACTGGGCTTTTATGAATATCAGATTGGTGCAAAACCAGGTTTGTGCAGTAACAAATTTTGTGAATCTGGACCCAGGTTCCTAGTTATTAAACTTTTTTAATTTTTTATATTTTCATCTTTTTGCCACTAACCATCAGTCATTTAGCCCCTTCCTGCACACCAGTGCCTCACTCTTCTCCCCCAACTGATACCCCCTGACTTACCCCTTCAGGGTGGGGCCAATGCTCTGATCCAGCCCGTCTCTATTGGGAAAGGTGCCAGTAATGACTGGCATGACCTCCCTGGCTTCCAACCCAGGGTGGGGTTCTGGGTAGAATGGCCCATCAGAGCCGTAATTGGTCAGTGGGGCAGGCAGAGCAATGAAGGTCATGGTGCCAGGCACGTATCATCCACGGCATCCAATGAGTTTTTTTCTGGCTTTCCCCAGGGGCAGGGACATGCAGTGATGTCCTGCATCCTCCCCTCCCCTTCCCTCTAGTACTAGGCACCAGTGCTTGTGTTTCCTCCAGGAGTCATTCACACTCCAGACACTCACCTAACCCTCCCCCCAGAGAAGGAGAGCAGCCCTAGGGGTGCTCAATCCCTCTCCCCCTGGACAGCCCTCTGGCTCCCTGGGTCTGTTCCTGAACCTGGGTCACCAGCGTCGCAAGTGGAAATCCCACCACTGCACCGATGGGCTGGCCCTAGGTATTAAACTTATCATTATGCTATATACGGTGTCATCTGTCAAGCCTTCATTTATGCATTGGACAGAAATTATGTTATTCCCACATGAGAATGCAGTCACATATAGATGAATATCCCATTGCATTGTTTTAATGAAAGGGATCCTGTGTATACTGCCTATGTTTTGTTTTTCTTTTTTTTAGGTTTTAATCATTATGTTTGCTTGCACGCATCTGCAAGAAACATAGTGCCATCATCCGAGATTTCAGAGGTGTGTCACCCCCTCTTCCAATTCACTCAGTGTGTTGGCTGGCGTGGCCCCTGTCTGCCAATGCATGCTGGAGCTGTCTATGACAAGCTCCAAAATGCAGTGGCATACAGTTGAAAGGCTAATGGCTTCGAGTGAGCAGCGATAAGATATCGCCTGCTCATGCGCAGCTCCCCCTACACACACAAACACACACACACACACACACACACACGCGCACATGCAGGTGTGCACCCCCCCCGCATGCACACACTGTATAGCCGACAGGGGTGCCCAATCTCCCATTGGCTGTGCTGCGCACCCTCTGCCCCCCGAAAGCCTTCCAAATGCCATGCTGGGTGTCCATCCAAGCATGGCAACTCATGATATAGCCAACGAGGGGTGCCCAATCCCCCATCGGCTCCACTGTCCTCACCCCAGTACTGGGTGCTGCAGCGAGGCCCACCCAGCGTATCAATAGATGCTTTGGCTGTCGGGGTGCCCAATCCCCGTCGGCTGAGCGCCCAACCGTCTTGTGCCACGCTGGAAGCCCACCCCAGCGTGGCAAATGTCCACATCGTCACTGAAAAAAAAAAGAAAACCTGTAAAAAAAAAATGGTCCCACGTAGTATTCCTGGCCCCTCCCACAACCCGCACCCATCCCTGCGCACCCTGCCTCCCCACCCCTCATGCCATACTTACCTCCGGAGCTCGTGCGGCCGATCTTCAGTGGACCAGGAACACGTCTGCACTCTTCAAAGCCGACCGCGAACTGAGGAAATGCCAGTAAGCTGTATAATGGGCTAGATAGAGTTTTTTCAACTTTGTTGCATAGCTCAGGCATTTTTTGGAATTTTTGCACCAATTTTTCAACATGGGATTTTTGGGACCCCTTCTCATGAATGATGTCACTGTCATGGCATTATTCGGGCCCGAAGGGTGATTTCACAGTCACTGCGTGGTCACTGCATGAAATCACCTTTCAGGACTGATTAATGAAACAACACTGCCAGTGTTCATAAGGTGGGCTCTCAAGAAGCCTATTTTGAAAATTTGGTGGAAAAATTCCAAAAAACGACTGTTTTATGAGTGTGCGTTGCGCAGTTCCTAAGCACGCTCGTAAGTTCGTGAATTTTCAATATTTTCACTCCAGATTTTGAACATTGCCATTTTACCACACCTTCTTATGAGCAGTACAGCTGTCATTTTTCACATCTCACCCAAAATGTGTTTCCTCCCATGTACGCACAATGGCGCAGTCAGTGTGTGAAGCCAATGTACGGGACAAATTAAGAAAATCACAGTGACACTGTTCATGAGCAGAGGTCTTAAAATGGCTATGTTGAAACTTTAGTGAAAAAATTCCAAAAAATTACTGTTTTACGAGTGTGCGTTGTGCAGTTCCTATGCATGCTCATAAGTTTGCGAATTTAATATTTTCACTCCAGATTTTCAACATTGCCATTTTATTACACTTCCTTATGAACAGTACAGCTGCCATTTTTCCTATACCGCCCAAAATGTTTTATACGTGTAGCGCACAATGGTGCTGTTGATTATGCAAGCAATGTTTGGGACAGAGTAAGAAAATCACAGTTACACTGTTCATGAGCAGAGGTCTTAAAATGGCTATGTTGAAAATTTGGTGACAAAAGTCCATAAATGACTGTGTTATGACAGTGAGCATTGCACAGTTTCCACGCACCTGTAAGTTCATGACTTTGTAATATTTTAAGTCCAGATTTTCACCAGTGGCATTTTCCATACTGCCTTATTTACAGTACAGCTGTCATTTTTCACAATACGGGCTGGCGTGTTTTTCACATCTTCAGTGCAGAGATGCGGTCGCTGTGGAAATCATTGCTCGACAGATAAAGAAAATCACAGTGACACTGTTCATGATCGGAAGCACCAAAATGCCGAGTTGACAATCTGCTGTAAAAATCCCAACCTAATTATATTATGGTGTCGTTGCACAGTTCTATATAAGCTACCCGTGACTTCACCATTTTTAAATATTTTTACTGCAGATTTGCAACATTGCCATTTTTTACACCTCCCCATGAACAGTACAGCTGTCATTTTTTACATCTTGTTCAGAATGTTTTTGCACCTATGGTGCTAAATGCCGTAGTCGCTGTGCATAAGCAGCTTTCGGCTAACAAACTGATATTCCCCCTGTTCATGAGGTGGGGTCACAAAAAAACCATGTTGAACATTTGGACTGAAAATACCAATAAATGCCTGAGGTATTAGGGTTTCTAACCATAACGCCCAACCCTGGTAGAGAATGACAGGCATCAGGGTGTGACTTGGGATTCTTCCTGTAATGCTCATACCATTCCACACCCTGTAGCCAGGAGAGGCATCGAGTATGCCTTGGACTCTTCGCCCCAAAGTTCCCCCATTCTCTTTATATCGCACCCATCTCACTGTATTTCCTAATGGAATGGGGTGCGCATAAGGGCCAAAGACCCCAAGGAACACCGTGACACTTGCCAGTGTCTGCAGGGTGGGGTGTACTGAAATGGCATGGCCGTTATGCCTGATGACCCAAAGGCACACCCCAATGCCTGTCACTCTCTGCAGGGTGGTGGTGGTGTTGGCTTCAGTTCAATACTTCACTGCCATTCCTATTATGCAGCTCTGTAACTTCTACACTACCACTGCCAATGCCAGCAAGCAAACATTCGGCATTGACAAATGCTTGTTTAGTAATAACTTGACTCTGTTTTTTCCTATTGGAAAAGCTGTTCGTAATTCACTATTATAACCCACAAGTTATACCTGCAAACATGCATCAGCTTTTCCTATGGGAGGCTCGCACTCACTGCTCGCTGCCTGATTCCCCCCCAAAATACTTCTATTCATAACAACATCGCAAACAAAAACACTGTGTCTCTCTTCACTTTCAAATGAACTCACCACATCTCTTCATACAGATAAGTTTGGGAGCCTAAAAATTGAAAATAAAAAGTACTAGTCCTCTCTTTCACTCACTAAAGAAACTGCAGAGACCACCAACACTGAACACCTAATTTGCACATCTCGATGGAAACCCAGTTTCTTTATCTTCACAGACCTCAAAAAAAGAATGAAATGAAATCTTTTTGGACTGAAACAAACTTACAGTAGTTGTTTTTTTGCAGTTTTTTTTCTTAAAATGCACAGCAATTTTCAAATCCCATTTTACTACAACAAAGTCTGGCACTGTGGCACAGCAAAAAAAAAAGAGACCAGAAATTACGTAAAACAACACATGTGGAGAGGAAAAACCTGAATTTTATAAACACCCTCAAGGTGAGAAGCTTTGCTAAACCCCTCAGCTTTCGCCCTTGGGGTTTATTAAATATCATACCCCTTGGGTGTGCATACAATTCTTGATATGCACTCCCAACATGTATTATTCTATATTTAATGTTTCTCATTCCTGTTGTTTCTTGGTAAAATCATCTGATCTTGGTTGCTGTACTATTTGACACAAATCTGGCTGCAAATCAGTTGTTTTCTTTGTGTTTTTTTTTTCAGTGTGCTGATGAACTTAACATTTTCACCAGTTCTGTCAGTGTTTCGGAAAGAAGCCCCATTCGTTTATGAATCACTATACAGTGGCAAGAAAGAATCCTGGCTTCTGACTGGTCAGTTGGCCATCACAGCAGGGATGTTGTCCTGGCATAACATCCCTGCTGATCAACTAGATGATGATGCCATTGATATTTTCTTTTTCCACTTGATGATTGTTTGCGTCTTCTCTTTAAAATAATATTTTTTAACACTAAACAAAATTCTTTAAAACTACTTTTTTCTATATAAAACAACAAGCCATTGTGTAATAGGAATAATGCCCTCCAGGGTGGGTGTTATGCTGGGATAACATCCCTTCTCGGGTGTTGGATGCCCACGGCCGGTGGCCTCGGGCCCAACCACCCAAGGTGGATGTTATCCCAGCATAACACCCACCCTGTCAGGCATTATTCCTTTAATATATACTACTTAACAGTATTCCCACTCTTCCTGCAGCCTCTTCCTCCTTCCCTGCTCCCTTCCTCTCTCTTCCTCCTTATCCTATCCTTATCACTTTATCCCCTCCTCTCCTCTATACTTTATTCCTAACCCTATTCCATCCCCCTTCTCATCTATATCTCAGCCTGTTTTTTTCTCTCCTTTCTTTCTTTTCTGTCTCTCCCCTTTTTCCCCTCCTCTTTTTCGTCCGTCAGCTTTTCTTTTTAGTTGCTTCTCCCTATTGCCCCCTCTTGTTAATGTCCTCTTCCTACCCTGTCCTGTACTGACATTGTAGCCTGTGAGTGCCGGGTTACTCCACCCTCCTGATGTAGTCAATCTGTCTTATTTAATAATGCCATTATTTTACTGTATATACCGTACATTGATATGCCTTTTGCTTATCAGATTACTGCACCTTTTGCTTGTTATTATGTACTTATCCCCTACCTCCTTCCCTCAGAACACATCTGGAAATTAGCTTTATGGCTCACTATGTCTTTCCTGGTAAATCTCTTTCAATAAATAAACAAATAAACAACAGTTACAGCTGTCTGAGGGTACATTCTGAGTGTGTAAATACAGTATGTATCACAATTAATAAAAGTGCAAAAGGGTGTTATATTTAAAATTGAGGATAGCACGTTGTAAAGTTTGTTCACTGTGTAGTTTAACTGGAGGTCTTTGCCAACATATAGATTCATCTTTCATCTGATTATGTGGCTCGAGGAAATCGCAATTGCTAGCTAATATCAACAAATCTCACCATCCTTCCAGTACGTCTCAGTACTGTGTGGTGATTCAGTGATTTTAAATTATGGACTCCGATCCTTGAGCTGGTCCAAAAACTAACCTAGACACTGCCTGACTGTGTTTACACATTGACGACTGTCAACAGGCGCACAGCAACTTCACATAGAATTGGCAGATGAAATTGGTGCCACGCAACTGAAATATGAATGAAACTGCCCTTAATCCAACAAAATGAATTAACAACAAAGGGAAATCCCTTCCACTTATTGGAAATGGTAAGGATACTGGCAGCAATGTCAGCATTGGTGATTGCTTGCAGGAACTGGCTGTTCAAGGGAAAACACTTTGTGGTGCTGGATGCTGAGTGCTGCTACAGTAAAACAGCTGATTTCAACTCAGCATTTGAATAGTGTTTACCATATATTGCAGCCTGTGGACAAAAGAAATGATTAACAGTATTCTAAAAAAAACATGGCTGACAAATGGTAGACAGGACATACTTATTAAACAGGTGTACAAACTGAATTTCTAAACCAGACCTTCTAACGTGACTACTTGCTTAATGTCTGCCTGTATCACTTATTTTATCACTGTATCACTCTGAGGCTGGGAAATCAGAAGGATGTGGGTTCTATCCCCACACCAGGCACTTGGGTTACTATCCCAATACTGACACTATAATGCAGCATGATGGGGATGCTGCACTCCTGAGGTGCCGTCTTTCGGATGAGATGTTAAACCGAGATCCCATCTGCCTGTTCTGGTGGTAGCTCAGGTGGATGTTAAAGACCCAGTGGCACTTCTCAAAAAGAGTAGGGGAATTGTTTTTATTAGAAGTCATACAAATATAACAGAAAAGAAAATCACAAGAAAATCAAAATATACTGGCACTACAAAAGAAATAGCACAGTAAAGGGAAAGAAAGAGAAAAAAAGAAAGAAATTACCAGAAGCTTGTGCAATATAATATTTAGAAAACAAAACAAAACTCTAAGTGATAGGCACATCATTATCTGTGATCCACGGCAAGTTCTTCCATTTTAATAATAAAAGTCTCTTATCATATAACCTAGACTCATTTCTGTAAATATTACGAAGCCCCACAGTAATTTTCTGCAACACTTCTACACGCGAGAAAACCTTTTATTGTAGCATTTCAAGGCTCCTGCCGTGACATATGAATCATTTAAAAACTGTAAAAATCACATTTAATGTACCACTATCCCATTTTTTCCAAGCTAAGGAATACGAGCCATATATCAGTGTTTCATAAGAGACAGACAAAAAAAGTTCTCATTCCAAACATGGCCAACATAAGGCCAAAACGACAAAACATATGAGCATGAAAAATATAAATGATGCATAGATTCAAGTACCTGGAAACACCCTGGCTATGAACAATTCCGTTCATCCAGGTTTGGGCAGCTACCCCAAACCACCTGAAAAAAAAATGAAACATGGTAGCTTCACATTGTTTCAGGGGAGGGAAAATGTTACTAAGAAACAGAAATACTGGTAACAAATATGTTTTGATTAGGTAAATCCATTTGGATTTACTAAATTGCCATTTATTCCAGTTTTGGACCATAATTCTCCCTTTTTCAATTTGTAAATCCCAATTATATAAATCTGGAGCCTGGGTGCCAAAAACTATACCTAGAATTTCAATAGGGGCCCCAGACAATCCAATACCAGAAATAGACATGTGGGTGGGGTGATCAACACCCAACTTCCTCCCGACAAATTTGAGCTTATTTAGGGAAATTCCAGAGAGTGTTCCATAAGTTTAGCACATTTGAATTGCACACTCAACTGAGGTAGTAGTTGAGGTGCATATGTAAATATCATCTTCATTTGCCATGGTTGAATAAGGGGCCATAATGCCATGTATATCAATAAGTGGTATTACAGCATTTAAGGAGCATAATAAAGGATCTATACTGAATATGTATAGCAAGGGGCTAATCAGTCAGCCTTGTTTCACTCATTTAACTGCGATAAGCGTCCCTAGATGCCCATTAACCAAGGGGGATACAGTTGCATTTTTGTAGAATTTTTGTAACCAGGTGATGAAAACATTGGGTATGCCATAATGCTGTAGAGTGAGCCATAAGAAAGTATGGTTCACTGAGTCAAAGGCACCCTTTTGGTCCAGCGACAAAAACTTAGAATGACCCGTGTCATATTTTTGGTCGAATACTTCCCTTAAAAATAACAGTTGATCTGTTGATGACTCTTCCTGCTATAGTGCAGGATTGTGCTGGTGTTATGAGAAACTGTGCAGCTGTTAAGAGACGTTTGTTTAAGATTTTCATTAATATTTTTAGATTGACATTCAGGAGGCTAATAGGTCTCTAGTTAGAAAGATCTTGCTGTTCTCCTTTTTTTGTGCAAGAAAATAAGAGTGCCCCCTGCCATATCCAAAGGAAAATCAGAATGAAACAGATTATTATAAACATCAGCTAGTTCGTTAGATAACTCAGAGCTCAGCATCTTATAGAGTTCGTGTGTCAGCCCGTCCCTGCCAGGTGCTTTGCCTGAATGTAAAGAAGTGATTGCACTAAATACTTCCATGGGACAAACCGGTTCTGTTAACGATTGGAGAGTTGAGGAGGGGCAGTGTGGAAATCTCAATTTGCTGTAAATGTGCAGTCATGTCAGTGGTACAAACAGGCTTTTCTTGAAATAATGTCCTTGTGTAATTTGTCACCTCAGCCATTATCTCATGTGGAGACACTTTTAAAAGATTATCTTGCCCTTTAATACCATCAAAAACCTTTTTCTTCACTCTACCTCTGCAGCTTAAATAGGGGCAAATTGTTGCAAATTTCCCCTGTGTACCATATCTTTGCTGTAGCTTTAAATTTATGGATTGATTCATATGGTATTGTACCATGCTGTCTTTTAAAGATCTAATTTGAGTGGAGAAGTCATGTTTAATGGTTTGGGCCAATAACATAAGTAACTAATTGCTTCCTATACTTCAAATAAGTAAAACAGTTTTTATCCTGACAGGATTTCCCTACAGATTTCAACAAATATGTGAGATCCCTCTTAGTGTCAATCCACCATTGCAGAGGGTCCTCATACATGTCATATAAGGATTTTCGGGTGAAAATGAAATATTGTAATTGTTGTAAAACATCATGATGTGCCGGAAGGGAAGAGTTTAGCTTCCATGTACCCCTCCCTGGGGTCAAGGCAGTTTGTAAGCCAACTGAAACATACAGAGCACAATGATCTGAAATTCCACTGGATTACAGAGGCCGAAATTAAGGGTAGGGTTTTACAAATAAAAAAGAAGTCAATTCAGGTGGCCAACGTCCCCTGATGGAAGGTAGGGACTGTAATCTTATGGAACTGAGGATATGCCTTACTTAAATTTGCAGTATGTACAATATTAGTTAAGCAAGACATATAGCAAAATATTTTCCTGGTGGTAGTACCCATACCCCTGTCTTTGGTGGATAATCCACAATTAAAGTCACCACCCCAAACAACTTGATGTGAGGTGTGCAAATAAGGCTGTATCGCATGGAACAATTCCACTCTTGCTGCCTTCATCTGAGGAGCATAAACATTAAGTATCCTAAAAGAGACACTATGACATACAATGTCTAATGTCAAGACGCGGCCTGGAATTAGGTCAATTAACTTCAAAACCCTTATGTCAGTGTTATGAAAGAGAACTGCCCAACCAGAGCAGGTCTCCAGGCGCAGAGACCAATATGAGACACCTGTATGCCACCATTTTGTGGCATAGGACAGTTCAGCTGCAGTATGTAACCTGATGTCCTGCAAAAAGAAAATGTTAGCACTATCAGAATGTAAATAGGAAAAGATGGCAGTCTGCCACATCCTATTTTTGATGCTGTTCACAGTAAGTGAACAGATGGTTAATAACGCCGACATTTAATGCCAACTATGGGTTTCCTCAGGGGAGTTTACGCATGCTCTTTTTCCCTTTTTTTGTACCTGGTAGGTTGGGATTAGTAAGAGGGAACCTTCCCCTTTCAGACTCTGCATCAGAGTGCCCACCTAGCACCTCCAATCCTGTTTGTGAGGTCTCTGATTCTGTGTCAGATGTGTCCTGTACAATTTGCAGGGTATGGAAGCAATTAGAGTTTGGGGTTATGGATAGTTTGGGGACTTTAGGGGCATGCTGATTACTGTAAATCTTCCACCTTGTAACCCTTGAAACGAGGGATTTGCTCTTGGGGAAGCGGGAGAGGGGGCATTGATACTGCATCAGACGGAATGGAAGAAGGGGTGTTCATTTCCAGGATCATTGTGTGTTCCTCCTGGGTGCTATCCATATTGTTATCTACCCGGGGGGGGGGTCAACAGCAAGTGGCACCACAGATACTGGATCTCTCATTGGCTGAACATAAGGGGGGGGTAAAGGTTCAGCAAGTGTGGCTGGATCTGGGTGTGCAGCATGAGATCTATGTGCAAGTGCAACCATCAATCTTTGTTCTTCAGAATCATGTGGGGCAGCCTGTCTATGGGCAACTTCTGCACAAGTAGAATAACAATGACCTACCTCCCCATGTAAGTTTCACATTGCTGTGTTCCATCATTTCCCACTGATATGCCCAAAGGTGTTGCAGAGTGTGCAATGCAGACGATCACAGATGCTGCTAATGCGGCCTGGCCTCCCACATTTATAACAAGTCTTTGGCTGGCCAGCATAGAAGAGAACTCCCCTATCCCTACTCAAAAACACACAATTTGGCAGATGCTGTAACCCTTCGTCAGTGGAGTTTGAGGTTACCCTTATTCTCCAACCCCCTGTCCAAACATCTTTGGTATCGAAGATAGCCTCCAGGTGGCCTAGAACAGTGAATTTCTGCTTTAACCAAAAAACCAGATCAGTGATGCTCACTCCTTTATTTCTGATGAGAACAGTGCCTGTTTTGTAAGCAGGTTTAGTTAAAGGCAGGGCCTTGAAAGGGGACAACAATGAGGAGTGTTTAACCTTATGATATCTATCCCAGAATTTTTCCAAACCTCTATTGAGTTTAAAACTAATGTCGAAATTCCTTTCCCCTGAGACATGTATTAAAGCATACATCTCCGCAGATGAAAATTGAAAATTATCCTTTAACAGAGTCTGAGCAACATATTTACTGTCTGGGAATGTCTCCAGACCCCCTTTTATATACTAAACAAACTGCATTGTGTCTCTTAGTTGAAAAAGATGGTGTTTAACAAAAGGATGCATAAGAGTGAGGGTTCCATCAAGATTGTTCAGAGTTAGAGTCAGGTAAAGGGGCCTCTTGGTCATCCCTAGTTGCTTGGTCCTCTAGAAGTTCTGTGGACAAATGGTACAACATCCTGGGAGAATTCAGCCTATCGTTCAGTTGAGAAATGGTAGTAGCATTAGTTTCCAGTTGTAACACTGGATTCTCTGTCAAATGCAGTTCAAGGGGAAGTGCAAAAGGTGACTCCTGAAGTTTATTATCTGAAGCTGGGGCCTTGACAAGCTGGACCCTATTGGGCTGTACCTGAGATATAGGTACTGTGGATGTTTTGGTGTTAGGGCAAGGGATGGTAGCATCTGAATCCCTTTTTGCCATCCAAACTCCTGGGATGGATATAGGAGAGAACCCTGCAATCCATTGACCAGTATCAGGTAGTTGTGCCCTCCCAGCCAACCTTATTGAGTGCTCTACAGACCAAGAGGCATCTGCCTCATTCACCTGTTCAGTCCCAAGAGGTGGTTTGTTTCTCAGGTGGCTTATTAATCTGTTTTGTAGATCACTGCTCAGTACGTTCAGCAAAAGAAAAAATAGCCTGATGATGATCGGAAAAGTCTGTAGCAAAAACAGTACCTGTTTGGGTGGTTTCAGGGCCCAGTGCCTCCTTATTGGTTTCCTGTGTGCTAGTGTCCCGAGACAGTAGATTGCTGGATGCAGGCAAGGCTGCCTCAGTATCATGTCTCAAAATCGTGGCTGCCAATGCCACTGAAAGTTTTTTTTTCCTTTTGAATTTCTCCTCTTCTGCAGTGAGGAGAACTTGTAAATCCTCCACATTGGAGATAATGGGATCCTCCTATATATCCTGCAAGATTGGTGCAAAAATTGCATTTTCTGATTTGGTTGCCTCCTGTCCCTATAGAACTGTTGGGATGACATGCATCTGTCCCGATTCTCTCTGTCCAGATTCTATCAAAGCGCCCAGATCAGTGGGTGCTTCAAAGAAGATTTCTGTCTCCATCTGCTCCGTGGTTGGGGAGGGAACCAGATCCCTGACCTGCTGCACGATTTGCTGCATCACAGTCTGCTCACCAACTGAGCTCACCATCTTGTCGATCAGATGTTCCCCCTACTGGAGAGTAGGGGAAATTTTTATTAACAAATAAACTGAAAAACAGAAATCACATGTCAAAACAAATACAAAGGACTCATGTAACAGGAAAATCAGAATCAGTAATCCATGGTAAACTTTTCCATAAAGCAAAGTTCCAAACAACAGACTTTGCATTTCAGAAAAGTAAATGTCTTTCAAATCCTGTTCAATGCCTTGGACCGCCAGGAGGTGGGACATATCTTTTTGCTGTAAGGTGAAGAGACATCGAGCAGTCCATAAATGCCATTTAATTACAGTAAACAATAAATTAAGAGTATCAATATTCCACTTTTTCCAACATGCTGGAAATGTACCATATAATAACATCTCATAGATAATAGAAGTAAATAAGGGTTCTCTCCATCTGTTTGCTAAAAATGACCAAAACCAGCTATATAAGAACAAAGAAAAAAAAGATGATGTATTGTTTCATCCTGTCGCACACATAAGGTTCTAGAACACAATCTGTCATTCAGCTGTTTATGTTTGTGATTAATTTTTACATTGATTCGTTCGTGACAACTAAGCCAATGCAGATCCCACATCTTCTGGGAGATGTGAGGATTTCGAAACAATGTGTATAAGGCAGGTAAGTGTGGAGGGGGGCATTTGGGAAATATCACAAGGTCTGCACAGGTGGTATCTATCAAAAATGTATAAATAGCTTTCCTATCTAGGGACGTAATCATGTGACTAGTAATCTTCCATTGCTTTAAATGACAAAAGGTATCATGAAGATAGGAAGGGATAGAAGAGATATGTTTAATTTGTTTTAAATTGTTAAGTTCCCAAAGATGAAACCAAGATTTACAAGACTGAAAGAAATAAAATTCCCAGCCTACATCATAATTAATCAAAAGCAGTTTAAGATTAGTCATAAAGAATATACTATTATAAAAAAAAAAATGGGTGTATCATGTTAAGACCTCCCTTCCTAAAAGGTAAGCAGGTTATAGAACGCTTAATTGGGTTCAGGCGGCTGCCTCATAAGGCCTGAAAAAATATACTCAAAAGTTTAGTTTTCAAAATTTGGGAGTGGGGGGAACATAGGCTAAAAACAAAAAAATCAGAAACAATTGAGAACGTATTAAATAAACTTTCTTTTTCTTACTGAGCTTCCATGTGTTCCAAAGAGAAACCTTGGCCTGTGCAAGTTCCAGCTTAGGAGTCCAGTTTAGGATATCTAGTGAACCAGACCCAAACAGAAATCCCAAAATTTTAATAGGGGTTTCACAAAGTGCAACATTAGAAACTACCATATTAGTCAACTGCTGAGACCCGAGTCTTCGACCAACACATTTCTCCAAATTCAGAGATGCCCCTGAGACATGACCAAAAGATGTACAGAGGTGGAGAGATGAGTTTGCCGAAGGAACATCAGCTACTATCAAACTCATATCATCAGTACAAGCTAAAACAGAAAGTGGTAATGAAAGAATAGGCCTTACATTTTGTGCTGTATTAATGATGCAAAGTAAGAGATCCAAAAAAAAGATATATAAGAGGGGACTGAGTGGGCATTGTTGTTGAACACTTCTCTTCAGAGGTATTAGAGGACCCTTCCAGCCATTAACAATAGGAATAGAAGTGGCTGTGGAATACAACAATCGTAACCAGGAGAGGGTAATTTCTGGAACTTTATAATGTTTCAAAACCTGCCATAAAAATTCATGATTCACTGAATCAAATGCCTGTTTCTGATCCAATGAATACAGTAGGCCTGCTAACCTATCTGAATTGCCATGTTCCACCAGTTCCCATAATAAAAGGACATTATGTATACTCCTACCTGGAACATTACTAGATTGAGCTTCGGAAATTACTAAAGGGGCTAGTTTCGCTAGATGGAGAGAAAGAATCTTAGTTAGGATTTTAAAATTTGTATTCAATAGGCTAAGAGGCCTCCAATTCATAAGTAATTTTTTGTCCCCTTTCTTATAAATATAGAAGGTACTTCCTATATTAAAGTCCAATGGTAAAGTGTCAGCCTTTAAAAGAAAATTATAAACTGCAGCCAATTCCGCACTTAGCTCAGTACTAAGCAATTTATAAAGTTCATTTGGAAGGCTATCCAAATCTGGAGATACTCCAGATTGCAAAGTTTTGATAACCTCCACTACTTCTCATACCTGTATGTTACAGTCAAGCATATCCAATACTGATTGCTGTACATCGGGAATTTGAATGGGGCTAAAGTAAGCTAATATGTCATCTAGACACGTAGTAATTGGGCTGAATAATTTTCATGTATACTGGGCCACATAATGGTGAATATGCCTCGATTCAGTAAGTTCATGATTATCTTCCGTTACAATATTGTCAATAATTTTACCAGTAATCTGTTAGAAAAATAAGCAAATGGATAAATCACATCATAGGTGCCCTTTACACTAAAACATTGGCGTTGTTGCACTGAAGCATATTTTTGGAGCGGTAATCCATTAGTTTTTTCAAGTTACTTATCTGTAAAGAAAAATTTTGGCCTGTTGTATAAGAAAGGTTAAGGAGTTTTTGCAACTGATTCCTTGTCCTGTGGTATGTAAAATAGCAATCCTCATGATGTGATTTGCTAAAGGTCTTTAGCAATTTCATTAAATCCCTCTTGGTATCCAACCATCACCACCAAAGACTGTCATAAAGAAAAAACACTGATTTCCTGTTTTGAAAAAAAGTTCTGAAGATGTGTCAACAATAATGAATTCTCTAGCAAGAAAACATTAAATTTCTAAGTACCAGGGCCAAAAACTATAGCATTCTTAGGACCAAGAAAAATAGAAAGCAAATCATGATCCGAAAACTCAGCCACTTGTACTTCAGCAGCAGAAGTTTGCAAACAGGAGGAAACAAAAAATAAATCTATACAGATGGCTAAAGAGTCTTTATGAAAGGTAGGAGTATGTTTCTGGGTAAGAGAGAGAGATAAGCATCCTTTAATTTTGCTGAAAATGAGAGATTTTTAAGAAAATTGGTATCACAAAACTATTTTGTGGTTTAAGAGGCCGAGGATCTATCCTTTGTGGACAAACCACAATTGAAGTCACCACCAAAGATAGCATGCATAGAAGTGTAAAGATAGGGTCGTACTACTTTCAAAAGTTCAATTCTAAGTAACTTAGTTTGTGGGGCATAAATATTCACTATCCGAAAGGGGATAGAAAGGAATTTAAAGTCTATAGGTAATACTCTACCAGGGCATAAATCTAAGATCTTAATTACAGATATATTAGGGAGATCAAACAATACACCCACCCCAGAACATGTTTCCTGTCCAAATGACCAATAGGAAGGGCCTAGATGCCAGACTTTTTGTGCCCTAGAAATTTCAGGCAAGGAATGGAACCTAACATCCTGTAAAAGTATGATACCTGCTGTAAGGCAGGATAAAAATGAAAAAACTGAATCCCTCTTAGGTTGTTTTTTAATACTGTCAACATTAACAGTATGTATTGCAAAAGAGGTAGACATACTAGAAAAATCACTTTGGCCTACCTTTCCTTGGGGCACATTCTTTATGCTTCGTCTTGGCTTTTGCCTTCCTCTTTTGGGACCCCACATTATCAACAGGGACTTCAGTATCCATGGTCAGTTCAGGATGAGACGACAAGACAGATGAGGAATATGAGTCCATATTCTCAGAAGTATTTCATAATAATTTATATTTATTTGCTAAAGGAAGCATCTCCATCCTTTTAGCTTTTGAGGAAGGAGAACCAAACTTCCTTGAACCCCTTGTGACTCTGGAAGGTGTAGTAAAAGGGTCGGGGGGTTCCATTGTTCCCAATGGAGCCGGAGGGGGTCTCATAGATGAGTCACCTGAAGTTGAACAACCAGGAAGAACAGGGGAGGAGGGGGGAAGATTGGAAGCTATAGTAGACTGAACATGATTTGAAACAATCTCAGTCAAATCCTCACTAGCAGGCACTACAGTGGCAGTGGAAGCAATACTGTGTGATTCAGCTAAAGTAGTAGGAGAGGGTCTAACCGTAGATGGAAAGGAGGAGGGACCATTAATTTTAGAACATTGGGCCACTGTAATGATAAGCCTTTGCTCTTCTCCATCTGCTAAAGAGGGAGAATTATGGGCAGCCCAGGAACATTGCTGAAAAGTATGTCCTAGGTCGTCACACAAAACACAAAGAGGTTCTTCAACACACTGTGAGCCTGCATGTCCAAGGCCACCACAAACAGTACATTTAATTGTGTCACAAATGCTACTCAGGTGGGATGTGGAACCCCACTTATAACATGCTTTTGGCTGCCCAGAATAAAACAGTACTCTCCTATCCCTGCCCAACATAAAACTATTGGGTAGGTGTTGTATACCAGCATCTGTGGTTTTGAGCATAACTCTAACTCTAATAGCTTCAGGATCAGAAAGCACTGTGCACCTTTGTTTTAACCAAACTGTAATATCATTCAAGCTGACACCTTCATTTCTGAACAAAATGTTGATATTTTTTTGTGCAGGTTTAGTCAAAGGAATAGCACTGAAGGGTGTCCATAAAGGGGAATTTTTTAACAAGTGAAATTGGGACCAAAACTTTTCTAAACCTTTTAAGGTTTTAAAACTAACATCAAAGTGTGACTCATTAGAGACATGTATTAAGGCATGTATATCATAAGCTGCAAATTTCATAGATTCCTTTAATAAAGTGCGCCCAACAAAAACCCTATCAGGCAGTTCAAGTAACCCCCCCTTCCCGATACTGTAACCATACAGCATTATGTCTCTTAGCCTGTTGAGAGGGGACACAAAAACAAGAGGCATATGTATGCAAAGGTTTTAGCCGTTCAGTCTGTTGGGGTCATAGACCAGGGCCCTGGGGTAGGAGACTACGATGAGGAGAGTCAGAGTCCAGTATCGGACTGCAGAAGATATTGAAAGTTGTAACTTTAAAACTGTGTTCTGCGTTAAATGTAAATTGAGAGTTAGAGTCAAATCCAGCTGGTTTTCCACCGGGGTAACAGTCGGGACATCCGCAGGGGAGATCTGAATGGGGGAAGGACCGGAGCGCCACGTACCAACAACCAGATCCCTCTCCCACCCCGCCGCAGCAAGTGCCGAGTCAACCGACCAGGCTTCAGGTGCAACCGGCTCAGCAGGGAGCAGGTCGGATAGAGTGCTTTGTCGTAGTTGGTTAGAGGTAACAGCAAGGTCTCCAGGAGAAACCGTAGCAGGAGACACAGAAGGAAGCAACCGGTGGTCCGCATTGGAATGCAGAAAATGTCAAAACGTGCACTTGGGCGTCTGATGCAGTTTTCAACAACCGTGAGTCAGAACTGTTGGACAACTGCATAGTTGAAGTCTTTAGGGCTAAAAGCGCCTGTCTTTTTTCAAAATAATGTTGTTCCTCAAGTAAAAGCAAAACATCCACATCTCCTTCCTTTAAGCAGTCTGCAGACTCAGTATCAGACACTGGCTGTTTTAATGCAGGAATAGTCTGAGAATAAACAATCTTCTGCTTACTTTGATCCACTGAGACATCTGGGGAAATATTCAGACTTGCAGATGGAAGTAACTCAGGTTCAGTAGAAGAATCTTTAGGAGCAATCAGTATGGTCTCTTGCAATCCAGAGACAGGGGAGGAGACCAAATCGCCTGCCTCCAACACCTCCATGTCCTCCACAGCAATTCCAGAGGCAGCCATCTTGTCAGAAAGCCAGGATGTAAGGGGACCCCCACAGGAGAGCAGGGAAATTTAATTGAAAAAGTGGACTTCAATACAAAGCAAACAAAAGAAAATACAAACCAAGCATTCCAAACAATGAAGAAATAACAGTCAGCAAGTACATAATGAATCCAATAACATGATTTAGACAGAAAGAAACCAGGCATCACAATTGATCCACAAATGAAGAGCTTTTTCAGAGGAAAACCACTGGAAGTCCAAGAGTTTGATGCGCTGTAAAGAAAACTGAATATCAAATAACAGCTCAGCATACTGAATAGACCTCTGTTGAATAACTAACATACATTGAGCTTGCCATAAAAAATAATGAATAAAACCAGTAATAAATAAACTCTATCAGCATGATGTAGTGGAAATACATTCTGGAAAGGTCCATACAATAAATCCAGATATGTTAGATCAGAAAGCTGAAGGACAGACCAACAGGCAACAAGATACTGCCAGAAGGCCCGTGCATATGGACATTCAAGGAACAAGTGCAACTGGGTCTCTAAAATCTGTGTACAAGTATCCCGGGGAAAATACCTCTCAGAAAGCTGCTTATGTTTACTATTTGCTTTCAACCCTCGATGTCCATAATTACTAAGTCATGTACAGTCCCAAACAAAATGGGGAAGTCTTGGGTAACTCAACTGCTGAATCACTAAAGAAACCCTCTCCCTAGGGCAATCTAGAAACCCCAGAAAACCCTGCCGTTCTGAAGCCAAGATGGATTTGTAAATTTGTTTCCTAGTCATTGTAACCATCTGAGATGGGGAAATGCCCCATTTAACGATATTCTTAAAAAAATCCTTAGATGGTACAGGCAAGGAATGTGACAGTGCCCTAATGGACCCTTGCGTCCAAAGGGCCAAACAATGGGATAGCCAGACATGCACAAACGATTTCCAAATCTTGTCACCTGGTTTCAAGATTGTGCAAATATTATAAGAAATGAATATACTAAAGTAAAGAGCTACTGGATTAACCATATTAACCTCTCCCTCAGTAATTGGACGATAAGTCAATTCTCTCTTGAGCAGGTTCAATCGGGAGCCCCAAAAGGACTGAAAAAAAAGACTAATCAATCTAGCGACTACAGCTTGTGGGGGAGGGTATACATAACATAAATAAAGAAAAATCGGAAGGAGCAATGTTTTAATAAGAATTACCCTTTTCTTTTTAGAGAGTTGTTGCCCTTTCCAAGTTTCTACTAATCTAGAGGCCTTTTTCAACCTAACCTCCCAATTCAGCAGTGCCAACCCCCCAGGACCAAATTTCACCCCCAAAATAGAAATGGGCTCTTTAGATACAAAAATGCCTGCCAAATGGTTATCAGTAGGCAATGGGGTACGTCCAAGCACCACCCCTTTACACTTATCTAAATTAATTTTTGATCCAGATACTTGAGAAAATTGATCCAAGATGGATACCAAAGATTTCTCTGAAGAGGTAGGAGCCAATGACAAAATCAAATCATCTGAGTATGCTAGTATCTTAATAGGATGCTGAACTGGGGAAATCTGTATACCAACTAGGTGTACATTTGCACTCAGAAGCCTCAGTAAGATGTATATGCCGAACACGTAAAGAAGTGGGCTTAAGGGGCATCCTTGCTTCACCCCCCATCTTATTTTAACTTTCCTACCAAACCACCCATTGACATTAGGGCAGAGGAAGGAATACCCATGTATAGTCCGTATCCAAGACACAAAAACAGGAGGGACACCAAAGGCCAACAATGTAAAAAACATAAATTGACGAGAAAGCCTATCAAAGGCCTTTTCCTGGTCTAAACTCAAAACATAACCCGTAACCTTATTATGCTCCCCCTTAAAAAATAGCTCCTGCTAAATAACCAAGTTATCATGCTGCATATGACCTACAACAGCACAAGTTTGGAACGGACAAATCAAATAAGGGGCAACCACAGCCAGTCTATTCAATAGGATTTTATTTAAGATTTTAAAATACGAATTTAAAAGATTTATGGGTCTCCAATTACAAATATTCCGACGGTCGCCTTTCTTGTAAAGCAAAATCAATATTGCCTCCAGCATAGATTCACAATATTTATTGGAACTCAGCATATAGTTAAACAGGATTACTAGGACCAGGCCCAACTCCGGTTTAAAGGTTTTATAGAATTCTGTGCTGATACCATCAGACCCAGGAGCGGTACTATTCGAAAGTCGAGAAATTGCAGACTCCACCTCCGCTAGAGAGACTTCTGCAACCAGGAGAGATGCATCTGCATCCGTGACTTGGGGTAGATGTAAAGACTGAAAAATGTCATGTACATCTGGTTCAGGAGTGGGGGTGCCAAAAAGGCCTGTAACATGGGAATCCACAATTCCTAAAAGGTCTTGGAGAGAAGTAACAAGTTGCCCAGATGGAGTAGTTAATGCTGTGACAACCTTATTTTGTGTTCTTCTCTTACATTCCATAAAAGGGTCTAAAGAACCTTTCTGGGTGTTAGTCCCAAAATGAAGTTCTTGCTGCAATGACTGGAGCCCTATCATATTGTAAGGCTATCATCTGTTTAATAACTGTAATCTGCTCTCCATAATCAAAATGAGTGCTATCGGACAGAGAGATGAGGTGCTGTAATTGGTGTCTAAGCCGTAGATAACGTAAATAAGCAGCAGAGACTTGGAGGTGTGCTCTATGCTGAAAAAAAGTGCACCAGGACTGTTTGGTGTCCTCCCACCAGTCCAGTACATCTGAGTAACACTCAACTATTGAGATACTAGCCAGAAACTCTCTCCTCCATGCTGTTTGTACTGAGGCATTGGAAAGCACTGATTCATTCAGCCTTCATTGGTTCTTATTGCATTGAGGTGTAGAGTCCCAGGTACATGTCAACTTAAGAACCAAATAATCCGAAAATTCACAGGGCAGTAAACTCGCAGCAGAAAGCTCCAACGCTGAGGATGCAAAAACAAAATCTATGCGCGTCTGAAGAGGACCTTTAAAAAAAGTGTATCCACCGGATGGATGGGTGGCCCCATAAAGATCCACCAGTCCAGAGAAGTGTATAATGGCATTCAAAAAATTGGAGTCACTAAACATTTTATCAGTTTGTAGACCCCTATCAGTTCTAGAGAGACCACAATTGAAATCACCAGCCCAGAAGAGAAGGCGAGAGGCGTATAAGAAAGGTTGTATTTCTTTAAACAAAGCAACTCTCAACGCTTTAGTCTGTGGGGCATAAATCGTAATGAGACGGAGGTGTACAGTAACGTAGGAGATGTCTAATAAAAGGGCTCTACCTGGGTGAATATCTACCAATCTGGAGACTTTGAGATCTAAGTTGGCAAACAGAACTCCCACCCCATCAGAGGTATCCATACCGGTGGACCAAAAGGAAGGACCCAGGTTCCATTCTCTGGAGGCCTGATGTAGATCCAAAAAGGATTTAAGACGAGTGTCTTGTAGGCATATTATGTCACTGTGTAAAGTACGCAAAAAAAGCATAGCACCAGCTCTCTTTCGCAGATTCTTAATGCTATTGAGATTGACAGTGCTCGAAGTGAGAGTGTGCATAAGAGTTATAAAAAAAAAAAAAAAAAACAGAACTAAAGGAAACAGTTTAATGTGGTTTGCACCATTACCTGGTCCTTTTGGCAATGGAGCCTGCATTACCCTGTTCATTGTCAGTATTCGAGGTCACAGAAGAGGCGTCCGTCCCATCATCATCAGATTCCCCCCTCTGTTTCCTCTAAAGGAAGAGCCACAAATTTATTTCCCTTCTTCCAAGAGGAAGACTCAGCCTGCTGAGCAACCCTGCCTGTTTAAGCTTCTGAGAACCCTTTCACCCTTGCCTGGGTTGCTTCTTTGTAGAGACCAATTGGAAGGGAACAGCCTCTGGCCCTGTGGGTGGGGGGGGAGGCATAGTGTTTCCAACCCCAGGAGAGGAAGCAACAGCTGGAGAAGGGGCCAATGCTACTGTGTCCGGTTCTGATGCTGCAGGGGCCTCATCTACAGTCATGCAGGGGTCTGGAACCAGAGGGATGGAGGTGTCTTGCCCAGACCGGTCAGGGATTCCTGGCTTGTTCTCAGGTGTGGACACTCTAATTGCTTGTTGGTGCTGGGCCAAATTAATAAGACCTTCATGGTTGGGGCAGTCATCCCTCTTATGTGCAGTCCAGGGACAACGACCATAAGCATGCCCTGTCCGTTCACACCGATTGCACTTAGATTAACACATGCAGAGGAAACATGACCAAAATCCAAGCAATGACTGCAGCGCAAAGTATCACAAGCAGAGCTAAGGTGTAACCTGGAACCACATTTAAAGCAGGACCTGGGCTGCCCACTGTAAAAGATGGAACCCCTGTCTTTCCCTAGAAAACAAATACTGGGTAAATGTACTGGGCCCATATTGGTGGATGGCAACTTTACTTTCACCTTCCAACCACCATCCCAGATTTGTTCACTATCTAAAGTCAGAAAAGGTTTACCCAAAATTTCACAACATTGTCTCAACCAAAACAATATACCTTCTAGCTGCACCCCTTCATTTTTAAACATAACCGTAATTGTTTTAATTAAGGGTTTAGTGAGGGGAACCGCATGAAAAGGAATCCAAACTGGTGTATTCTTTAGATGACGGTATTGAGCCCAGAATCTATCTAAATTGGAAATATGCTTGAAACTAATGTCAAAATTCCCATTCCCTAAACCTATAAGGGCATAAATCTTAGAGGAAAAATAATGCATTGATTTCTTCAATAGGTCCCTAGCAATATGTATCCTATTAGGAGGATCCAACAAGCCTCCTTTGTAAAGAAGACAGGCTGCATTGCGCCTAGGGGCCGGCTCGCCCCGAGTCGAAAAGAGGTCAGCCAACTTAAACAAAGGATCAGGGACCTGCTTACTAGTCAAAACTTCCACAGGTTCTACAACTGTAGGGACCACTGCTGGAGCGGCCGGCTGCGGGGGTATAACAGACACAGGTTGTGGAGACAGTGTATTAGAAGTATGAGAAAAAACAGAGTCATTACTCCGGGGTGAGTTGGAGTTCAGGCCTTTCAAAGCATCTGTTGCTACAGGAGAGGAGAAAGTCTCTGTCAGGTCTTGAAAGGACTGACCTTGAGTATCGGGGGTCCAAGATCCGGAAGGTGCCTGTACCCATCCTGCATCCTGCAATGCTTTCTCAGGGGTCCACTGGATTGAACCCACCTCGGAATCCATAAGATCGCCCCAATTCAAAGGATGCTGTGGCAGGTTAGTCATATCCATACAAATAGGCTCTGCTGAAGTCCTTGTAAAAGGCACAGTTGATTTTTCCCAGTCCGAGATGTCGCCCTACAGGCGGCGGGTGCGACACCGCAGTGCTAGAGTCCTGAAGCTGTAGGCACACGGGAACAAACCGTCTTTATTGCCAGCCTCCCGCAAGATGTTCTCCGGGTGTGTACACGTACCTAGCACTTCTGGGTTATGGTTCGCCAAAGGTGAGAGTCGAGCAGGCACATCCATACCCTGTGGATCCGGGGCCGTAGCAGAATCGTCCAGAGGAGTAGCAAACAAATTGACAGCCACATCACGCTCCTGTAACTTTTTTAGTTGTTTCACTTTTTCCAGATGGAGAAAAGAAAGGCGGGACAATAGTTTGTTTCTAGCAACCATATCGGGTGGGTGTAGAAAAGGCTGAGGCTGTGCTGTGCCTGGAGAAGAAACAGGAACTGAATGGGCAGCAGCATCCACTAAGTCATTCATAACTTCGCCTTCCATAGGCTCCAAAGGTAAATCAGCAGGGTTAGGCAGTGAAGGAACATCCGAGGGAGAGGCCTTCTCTCCCTCCAGAGACACAACCTTCTCCTCCACAGACTCAGGTAGACTGGCCATCAGGCAGAATGGCCAGAGATTCTCCCTACTGGAGAGTAGGGGGATTTCCCCAGTGCCCTGGCCAAATTTCCCCCCCAATTCACTAAAAATACCACCAACAGCTTAATCAGGTTTAAGGTCAGTTGGCATTCATCCATATCCCCCCCTTCCTCAGATTGTGCCTGAAAATAGGCAGAATTTGTCTAATGCATTTAACCGGTCAACAAAAACTAAATAAATAAATACATTTTGTTTTTATCAAACCTGAACCACTGCAACAAATGTATAGTTAAAATTCTTACAATTAAATTATGCAGTGACTGAGCTTTACAAATTGCCATCTTCAATTATAAATGTAATGTCTTTTATGAACTATTATTCATTGTGATGAGACATATTGGATTTACTCACAAAGAATGTCACCTCAGCTGGCTGTTACCGTTATTGTTTAGTTGTAACTAAATGAGGCTTCGATCTGAAACACTGTCAGAAATGGTATCAATTTCAAGTTCAATGGCAGGGGCATACTGTAAAAAAAATGTTTGTCAGGAAGAAATTTTATGCTGCTTGCTTACATGGGAACCTGTACACCCATTTCACCATTCATCATTTATTTCTTGAAAAGGTTAGCAGTGACCTACTTTGTTGTAAGCAGCATATATTACTAAAAGAGCATCATCTGAAGAGAGTTCAGTTAATACCAATGGGATTAACAAATCTGGAGTAATAAAAATGTCACAGAGTAAGGAAAGATAACCTGTGTACCCAGCTCAGGATAATTTAAATTAACTTTTCAGTACTTTAAATTTGAAAAAAAACAAAAACACATTTGGGTTCTTATGTTTACCCAATCCATTTCTCTTTTAAATGAACTTTTCAATATTTTATATCTGAAAAAAATGCAGTTGGGTTCTTATGTTTAACCTATCCATTTCTCTTTTGTTAGAGATTAGACCAGTATTAGTGTGTGCTTATGAATCAATGAGTAAGGCATATAGGGGAAGGAGGTATGAGGAGCTGTTTTTGGAGAGGGGGGGCGTGTCCACCTGCAAGGTCTAAGTGAACTACATGAGGTCTGGCCATTATCATGGCTATTACATTGAAAAGCATGTAACTGAAACTGATTGTGTACTACTAATTTTTTTTTTCTGCCTTGCTGCTTTAACTTTCTATTTTAACTATACATTTGTCGCAGTGGTTCAGGCTTTAAAAAAAAAAAAACTAAAATAAGTGATACAAGCAGACATCAAGCAGGAAGTCACGTTAGAGAAAGAAAGTCTGCTACGGACAGATCCTGCATTGATCCTGGATTAATAGTGTGTACCCACTCTGACATCTGCCGTAGCCCAATATCAATCTGTACTGAAGTGTTGTCATTCTCGGTCTGAGCTAATTGTTGGATGGTGAGATTATGTACTGGAGCCGAGTACCATATTTGTGTGATTAGGTAGCAGCTGAGATAATGTGATGTGACAGACTGTTGACTGATGGAAGTAAACTAATGTTGGCACCAACATACCAGAAAAGACTTAACTGTAGCATGTCTCATAACAAAACCTTAACATGGAAGCAACTGAAGGAACAAATGGCAACACACTCAGTCTTCCTTGACAAAGCACATCCCATGCAAAACTAGTTGCGTTTTTGCGTGCATGGGGTGGTTTCTTTTAATTTTCTGTGAATGTGTTGTCATTTTCTTTTTCAGCTTCTTTAGCTGTTAGTAAATCACTTTTGCACTGAGATTTAGTTAACTGTGTGTTTTTCTTTTCTGTCATCACTGGCATTCATTTTCTTCCCTGACTTGTTTGTGTACTGCAGCACATCAGCAGCGCAGGAGTGGCTTTCTGTGCTCTGTGATTGACTTAATGGCATTGTGTAGTGCTGGTGCAGGCTACAGAACAAAATGCATGTACAATTTTATTGACTTAGAGAAATGTGGGGCTAAAACATAAAATACAAGATAATGAACTTGTCGAATAACAAAAATGTAAAGATACATGGGGTGTATGTGTGTATATGTGTGTGTGTGTGTATGTTGGGGGGGGGTCAAAAGGATGGGCTGTTAAAAGGTTGTCCAGCGAAATCTAAACTTGTAATGAACTATGGTAATGTAATATACTTCACAGTGTTGGGGTTTACAGGTATCACAAGTTTTAGTTTGTAACAGCTGGCATCTCTTTTTCTTTTTCTTTTTCTGGGCAAAAAAAAGTGAACATGCGCTAAAATTAGTTATTTCAAAAAAACAACACACGTGAATCTTGATAAATGATAGGTACCTGTTAAGCTTGATTCTTGTGTTTGTATTTCAAAAGACAAGCTAGAAGGTTTTTTTGGACTTTAAGTGCTGTGTCTGTCATCTTGCTAAGATGGTCAATTCAAGTGTCACAAGCCACAAGTTTTTGGGTCACACATTTAAGAAATTCAATTTTTAGTGCACATGAAAAATTCTTCATTTGCACTTAAATGTGCAACCCAAAAATTCCATTTGTGGTGCACTCAAAAATGCTGTGTGCATCTCACATGCTTTTACTCATAACCTGGCTGCTTTACAGCATTTTAGACCCAAATTTTGAATATACTGTTAACATCATTACCTCACTAACAAGGATGGTGGGAATTTTTAAATACGGGTCAAAAGGTGATTTCATAGTTGCTCTGTGAAAACACCTTTCGAGTGGGATGTAACGCATTCCAGTGACCAAGTTCATGATGTGGGGTCAAAGTGTCAAAATAAAAATTATGAAGAAATATTGTGTGCATGGCAAACTTCTGGCCAAGTGCGTAGTGCTTTGTGATCCTGTGCTGGTGAGTAGAGTTTGGGGGGTGAGCTCAGTGAGTTAGCTGGATGGGCAGAGGCTCGGGGGATGGCCTTGCTGTGTGGCACCACACCCATCCTTGGGTGGGATGGTGCAGTACGTGCCACACAGGCAACAACTAACCATACAATAAGCAGAAATCTTCTCTTGGCATAGTGCCCAAAGGTCCAACACCTGCACCCATAGCTGCACAAAATTACAGGTCCCAAAGGGCCCTGCACTTCTGCAGTCAGATGGCAATATAGAAACATAGAATTTTACTGCAGATAAGGATCGCTTAGCCCATCCAGTCTGCCCATTCCTCTCTACCTACACTATTACTGTAGGCTGCACCTAATCTATAGCTCTTTTTTCCTCCATCCTTCCTTTCCACTATGATTTCCATGTGCTTTTCCAATGCACTCTTGAACCCCACCATTGTTATTGCCCTCACCACCTCCACAGGAAGGCTGTTCCAGGAATCCTCCACTCTTCCTGTGAAGAAGTACTTCCTCACATCTCTCATAAATTTACCCCCCTCCAATTTCGTAGCATGTCCCCTTGTTTTGAGCACATTTTCTTCTGAAAAATACTTCCTTTCTGTACCTTATTTACCCCTGTGAGGTATTTAGTGGTCTCTGTCATATCTTGCCTCTCCCTCCTCTATTCCAGAATGTACATCTTGAGGTCCTTTAGGCTCTCCTCATAATCTTGAGGTCCTTTAGGCTCTCCTCATAGGGCTTTTGATGCAAACCCTGCACTATTTTAGATGCCCTCCTCTGGACTGCCTCCACTCCACAGATGTGGTCTCCAGAGTTAGATACAGTACTCTAATTGGGGTTTACCAGTGATATGTACAGAGACGACAACACCACCTCCCTCTTTCTGCAAGTAATACCTCTCCCTATGCACCCCAGCATCCCACAAGCACTCCCAACTGCCTTGTTGCACTGCCTAGCCACCCTTAGGCCACCCAGTATGATTACCCCAGGTCTCTTTCCTGCTTGGAGATTGTCAATCCCACTCTGCCCATTTTGTACCCCACCCCATGGTTTCTCTGCCTTATATGCATTATTTGCATTTTTTCACATTGAAACCCAGCTGCCATTCCTTAACCACTCCTCTAGTTTTCTTAGGTCTCTGCTCATCCTTTCCATTCCCTCCCCACAGTGTCCACCCTATTGCAGATTTTGCTATCATCCACAAAGAGGCAGACCTTTCCTTCCAGTTCCTCTGCAATGCCACTTATAAAGACATTAAAGAGGATTGGTTCCAGCATCGATCCCTGAGGTACCCTGCTGGTCATCCTCCCTCACATGGAGTGAACCCCATTTACCTCCACCCTCTGTCACTTATCCCATAATGGGAGGGCTATAGCCCAAAATTCATCATGGGGGAATAGGTCCTCCCATGTCTCCTACAAAGGCCAGCCTCCTTTCATGATTCTTCACTTAGCACATTGTGAACATGGAGCCTGGGCTCCTGCGTGGCTCATGGGCTGAGCCACTTTCAACCTTCTCTTTCTCTCCTCGCTCCATGTTTGTCTCCTGTGCTCTCTCCCGTCTCCTCTTCTCCCTCCGTTTCCACTTTTTGGCTCCCCCCCACTTTCTCCCATTTGCCTCCATTTCCCCTCCTCTCTTCCATGTACCTCATTCACCATTTCCTCTCCATTTGGGGCTGCTGCTCCCTGCCCTTTTGACTGTGGCGTCATCCCCATGTGCATGTCTGTCTCCTCTGTGCATCACCGCTCCACTGCCCACATCTGTGGGCAATGCTGGCTGCATCTCCTCCTGGCCTCTGGTGCTGTTCCACGTCCCAACCTTTCCGGATCAGCATGCATTGGCGGGTGAGTGTAGCCGCCAGCACAACTTGCATTTGTGGTTGAAGCGCTGGGGCTGCGGCTTCCTATCATTCCTTCCTCTCTTGCTGCATTTCACCCTCTGTTTCCCTTTGCTCTGGCTTGTGTTTCTTTTCTGGGTTCAGTATATGCACAGCTAACCCTTGGTTTATAGCCCCTCAGTGTGTCTGATGCAACCTTCTGTTTGCCACGCAACTTCGAGCAGTAGACAACATGCACGTACAAAACTGACCTGTGGTACATCTGCCAAAAGCTTTCCTAACCTAAGTCAAGGGGTAGAATGGAGTTGTTGGGCTGCTTGTTTCAGTCCCCATGCCACTACCTCTACTTCTTTTTGTCTGCTCATACTGGCATGTGTACCGATCTGCTGGAGTGTTTTTTCCTGCATGCTGCCATTTGCTCTGCACTATTTTCCTTCTTCCATTGCATAGCCTGCGTGCCTCCTCTATGAGTTCATGTGCAGCATTCAGTTGACAGCTAACCTCCAACTTTTTGACACCGTCTCTCCTCCTCAATCATAATGGCCTTGTACCCAGCACTCATGATGTTCTGTTCTGATTCCCATTTTTACATCCGTGTAGTGGACTGGCGCTGCTTATCTTTTGTGTCTGTGTTTACCCTTGTGTGCTACCAGTCCTTCCAGATTTCTTAGGGTGGACTACTATCTGGTGTGGACAGCATGAGTGGTTTTGTTTATTCTGCTGGTGATTGGCTGAGTGAGGCTCCTTGTTTGGTGGTGTTCTGTCTCCCTGTGTGCCCCTGCTGTCTCCTTCCTGGAGCTTCTCCCTCTCCCATGCATTCTCTGCCTTTGCCCCTCCTCCCCATCTCCCATTCCTTCCCTTGTTCCTTGCTCCCCTGGTTTCCTTTTAGACCTTTCACTACTCATACCACTCTTCCATCTCCATTTAACCCCTTTCTCCAGTCTGAACCCGCGCTACCTCTAACCCGTATCTGGTGTTTGCTCCCTTTGTCATTTGCTCCCAGTGCTACCACTCTGCTCAAACTCAGGATTTCTGTTCTCGTGTTTACACCTGGTGCTCCTCATCTTCCAGCTTACCAGTTACTTGCAACGTTCATACCTGCTCCCTCTTCCACACCCCTTGCAGCACCCCATTGACTCGCATCACTGGCTCTCCTCCTGGCTTCTGTCATTAGTTCCATTCCATTACTACCAGTATGCTCCTTCATGGATTACTCTAACCTCCCCTTTACCCGTATTCCTAATGATGACTCCTCATGTTCTCCTACTCTGCCTTGCTTCTTCTCATTTATATTGCCTCCCTGTTCACTTACCTAAGACTATGCAGCCTCTGCCTTTTCCTTGCTCAGACCATACCAGCAGTTTGTCCAGACTCTATCCCTAACTTGTATCTTCTGAGGTACTGTGTGAAGGTAGGCTTGCCCTGTGTATTAGGAATGGGATTCCGTTATACTCACTGCTACCTACTACTTAAATACTTGACATGCTTAGTCCCTAACTCTGCTTATTGGCATAGGCTGAATGTTAGCTCACCTAACTACCAAGGGTGGGAGCCATGTCTGCATTCTGCCATGTCTTACCTATGCATTCTCTGCCTGATACCGATTGCTGCTTCTCTTCAGGAATGGGACCTCATTACCCCCTGTGTCTTCACCTTTCTACACATAGAAACATAGAAACATAGAGGTTGACAGCAGATAAGGACCGCAAGGCCCATCCAGTCTGTCCATTTCTTTTTCTACCTTATAAATGTGCTATCAGCCTTTGCTCTGTCAGTGGCCTATCTATTCATACTCATCTGTATTGCTCCCTTATGCCTATCCCATGCCTGTTTGAAGCCCTGCACTTATTCATAGCCACCACTTCCTGAGGTAGACCGTTCCATGCATCCACCACTCTTTCTGTGAAAAAGAATTTCCTCACATTCCCCCTTAATCGGCCTCCCTCTAATCTCATGCTGTGTCCTCCTGTCCTGCTATTTTTCTTATATTTAAACATATTATACTCTTTCACCTTGTTAATGCCCTTAAGATGTTTAATGTTTCGATCATATCAACTCTCTCCCTCCTTTGCTCAAGGGTACACATATTGAGCTCTGTTAATCTGTCCTCATATGTCTTCTGATGCAGTCCCTGCACCATTTTGGTTGCCCTTCTCTGGACTGCCTCAATTTGGTTATTGTCCTTGTGAAGGTGTGGCCTCCAGTACTGCATGCAGTACTCCAGATGGGGCCTAACCAGTGTCTTGTAAAGAGGGATTATTACCTCCCTCTTATGACTTGTGATACCCATACTAATACACCCTAACATCCCCCTAGTCTTACCTACTGCTTTAGAGGTCTGCTTGGATGATTTCAGGTCATCATTGGTGATGATGATGCCCAAGTCGCTTTCTTCCCTTGTGACTGCCAGCAACTCGCCTCCCAGTCTATAGGTGGCTTCAGGGTTTCTCTTCCCTATGTGCATGATCTTGCACTTCTTTGCATTAAATCCCAGTTGCCACTCTTCTGACCATTTTGCTAGTTTATCCAGATCTCTTCTCATTCTGCCAACCCCATCTGGATCATCTATTCTGTTGCAGATCTTGGTGTCATCTGCAAACAGACGAGCCTTACCCTCTAGTCCATCTGCAGTGTCACTAATGAAGATATTGAAGAGGACTGGCCCCAGGACTGATCCCTGAGGTACCCCACTTGTGACTTGCATCTCTTCTGACTGTATACCATTTTCCACCACTCTCTGTTTTCTGCCCATCAACCAGTTTGCCACCCAGTTGACCAACTTCTGACCCACCCTGAGCCTACCCAGCTTATTTATCAATATTCTATGTGGAACAGTGTCGAAAGCTTTGCTGAAGTCAAGGTAGGCGACATCAACTGCTCCCCCTTGGTCCACCACTCTGGTTACCCAGTCAAAGAAATCTATGAGATTAGTTTGACAGGACTTTCCTTTGTAAACCCATGCTGTCTTGGATCCTGTGCGCCTATGGATTCCAGGTGTTGCACTATCCTTTCCTTAAGGAGTGCCTCCATAATCTTGCCCACTACTGAGGTAAGACTGACTGGTCTGTAGTTTCCTGCCTCTTCCCTGCCACCACTCTTGTGGAGTGGGATCACATGAGCCCTTCTCCAGTCTTCTGGGACCTCTGCTATGCTCAGAGACTCACTAAACAGTTCTGCTAATGGCTCTGCAAGTTCAACCCTTAGCTCCTTGAGTACCCAGGGATGTATGCCATCAGGTCCCATTGCCTTGTCCACCCTGAGCTTAGTGAGCTCTTGTAGGACCCTTTCTTTTGTGAAGGGAGTAGTGCTCACCTCCTTCCCCCGTGTGTCCATGGTGCTGAGCTGTGAGACCTGCCCTACCTTCTCTTCAGTAAATACTGAGCAAAAGTATCTATTTAGGATAGATGCTTTTACAGGGTCCTCCTCCTCACATGTCCCCTTTTCTCCTTTGAGTTTAGCAATATCCCCTCTGGACTTTCTCCTTTCACTAATGTATATATAGAAAGTCTTGTCACCTTCTTTTACTGTTCGTGCTAGTGTTTCCTCAGTTTGGGACTTTGCCTGCCTTCCTGTCTTCCCTGCTTTCCTTAGGGCAGTTTGGAATGCCTCCCTATCTTCATCCCACTGTGTTCCCTTATATTTCCTGAAGGTCAGCCTTTTGGCTCTGACCTTTTCTGCTACTGTAGTTGAGAACCAAAGTGGTATCCTTCTTCTTTCGCACTTCCTTTTTTGTCTAACACAATGGGATTTTGCTTCAAGTATTGCATCCTTAATGCTTGCCCACTTTGCCTGTACCCACTCACCTGTGTTTCTTTTTGCCAGGGCTAGCTTAACTCTGTTGGCCATCTTATCATGCCTAGTGACCTCAGTCAAGGTAGTCTCCTCTCGATTTCCAGGGATGGGAGTATGAATACTCATTTATCTCTTTCAACCTTATGCATTCTGTAGCTGATATCCAGTTGCTGCTTCCCTTCAGGAGCAGGTCCATTGTACCCTATTTGCATTCCACATCCTACCGCTGCATTAAATGAAGGTCGTCTCCCACTGACTACTAGAGATTGAAGTCTGTGTCAGCAATCCACTGTTTCAACCTTATGCATTTTCTACCTAACTCCATGGTTGCCACTTCCCTTCAGGAATGGACCTAATTTACCCCATTGCTTTCACATCCTACCTTTGTCTGGTGACTTTGAGTACAGGTCATTTGGCTTGGATTACCAGAGATGGGAGCCCATGTCTGCAGTAGACTGCTTCAACCTTCTGCATTCTCTACCTGATATCTGGTTACTGCTTCCCTTTGGGAACAGGACCATCATTCCTTATTTGCCTTCAAACTCCTACCTCTGCCTGGCAGCATTGAATGATGGTCATCTCACACTGAGAAGCCTGCATCTGCAATGGACTGTTTCAATCTCCTGCATTCTCTACCTGACTACCCTGTTGCTGCTTCCCTTTGGGAACTGGACCACTTTACCCCATTTACCTTCACCATCCTGCCTCTGCCTGGCTGCATCAGGTAATGGTCATCTTGCCTCATCTACCAGGGCTGAACTCCTGTGTCTGCATTCAACTGTTTCCACCTTCTGCATTCTACATCCAATATCCAGAAGCCACTTCTCTTTGAGAATGGAGCCACTGTACTTCATTTGCCTACCACATTCCACCTTGCTTGTTTTCCTCCTGCACCTCCATGGACCCATCGTACTCATCCCGGTCTTGGCCTCCTTGCACTTTGGATTTGGACTCCACCAGCTCATTCAGTCTCCACCTCTGTTCAGTTTATCTGTCTTCTGGACTTCCATCATGCTGACGGCCCCTTCCTATCTACTGTGCGAGTTCACTTTCTCCTTTAGAATAGGGACCTCATGCATCATCACTGCAGCACCTTCCATTCTCTGCTTCCGTGAACACTGGTCCTTCCTGCATCAACTTCGAAGCACTTAGTACCTGGATTTGCTTCTTGTCTTCACTGAATCCACCACTCGTGACCAGCAGTGGCTTTGGTTCATCCTATTTTAATTTGCTGTGGTGCTGATCCCAGTCCTGGGCCTTCCTGCACCTGCAATGACAGTATGGCTTGGCCTCTGTTGTTTTCTTCTAGGACTCCTTCCTCTGGTGTGCTGACTTCCTCTCTGGACGTTCCCCTCCAACCTTGGACAGCTGCTTTCTCCTCACTGCCCTGGTGTCTCTGGGCTTTTCCCTATTTTCTGTGGCTCTTTTTGGACCTTGTACCCTATCACTGGCCAGTACTCCTACCCAGTCAACTACTCCTCCCATTTATCTACCTCGTACTCCTACCCTGGCCATTCTAACAGCTCCCATCCACTACTCAATGGAGCACTCATTCATTTCACCTGAGGAAAACTTCTTCTAGCAAACTTCCCTTGGACAAGTATCTTAGACTCTTCCATCACCACAGAGTTATCTATACTTCCCAATCATCTCCCCAAGATCAATTCCAGAATTCCATTCAACTGGACTATAGAATGCTGTCATCCCTCATCCGACTCTACTGGATACTCCCTACGTATCCTGTCAGTTCGAGCAGTATGACTTCCTTATCTACCATATCTCATAGGATATCTCTTGACATGGAAAAGTGACCTAATTCCTTCCATCATGCAATGACTTTGTAGTCATCATTGGTATAACGGATAATGGAAACCGCAAGATACCTCATAGCAGTACAGACTTCAGGAACTTCTCTTATAAGCACTGACTCTGTCGATCCTGTGACTTGACTCCTATTTCCTCAATAGCCATTGAATGTCCTAAGACCCTCACAGCTACCTACCCAGAACTCCCATTGTTGGATTTCAGGTGCCTAGCTGCCTTAATAAAGGCATTCTAGCCAAACCACTGTTTTCCATCTCCTGGATGTCATCATACTTCATACAATCATCTACATTCCTTCATCATATTACCATCAATTAGATCAGCTGCCCATCCAGCGGTCCTTCTAGCTCATCCCTCATGATCACCTCCTATACTCCCTCTGTTGCAGACTTTCACCAACAGTAGACTTCCATCGATTCTCAGTCTCAACATCTGCAACCAATCTGGTTGTCTCATTATCCCAGTCTTGCCTCTCAACAGAACTATATTTGACTATAGTGCTAGGCACCCCTGGCATTCTAAACTGCTCCCGATTCCCCATTGCCATATCAGTCTATAGACTCTTTCATATACCCGTCTCCAGGCTTCCCACAGTATTTAGACATTGGACTTGCCTGTAAGGCAAAACAGTCACTCTTTTGAACATTCATTGGTAATTCTTTTTGGGCTTTCTATTCCCTACTCACAACTCAACTTACCTACCAAGGGCAGGAATAGAGAAAAGCTCAAGTAAACTACAGTTACATAAGCATTTCTAACCCCATACTCTACTTACCCAAACATTAAATGGAAGGACTATAGCCCGAGGTTCAATATGGAGGAATAGCTCCTTCCCCATCCCCTACGAAGGCCAGCCTCCCATCACGATTCTCCACTTAGCGTGTTGTGAAACACCCATCTTCCACCCCTGCCTCCTCCTTCTCAGGCACTCTACTCACACATGGTGCTGGGCTTTCTATTCCCTATTCACTACCCATCTTACCTACCAAAGGTGGGAACAGAGAAAAGTCAAAGTAAATTATAGTTACATAAGCACTTCTAACCCCATACTGTATTCTCCCAAACATTGAACCAATTTCTTATCCAGTTTACCACCTTTAGACCCACTCCTAAGCTACCCAGCTTGCTGATGAGTCTCCAACGGGAAATGGTGTCGAAAGCCTGACTGAAATCTAGACAGGCCACGTCCACTTCTCTACAGTGATCTAAATCCTTTGTAACCCTGTCATAGATATCTATCGGATTCATTTGACGTGACCTCCCCCCTGCAAAACCATGCTTCCTTGAGCCTTGCAACCCACTGGATTCAAGATATTCCACAATCCTTTCCTGATCTAAATCCTTTGTAACCCAGTCATAGATATCTATCAGATTCATTTGACATGGCCTCCTCCCTGTGAAACCATGCTGTCTTGAGTCTTGCAACTTACTGGATTCAATATATTCCACAATCCTTTCCTTCAGCAGTGGACTCTTGGCCTTGCACATCTGCACCTGTAACCCACCAGACAGCCTCACAATTTTTTTTGCATCTGTAGCCACATGGAAGTGCAAGTCCCAGATGGCCCTGCACTTAGGCAGGCAGACAGACTCTTCTCTTGGCTCAGGGCCTGGAGGGCCTTGGGCATCTGCTTCTGTTCACACAGGTCCACAAAGGATGTGCATGAATGATGGTATAGAATCATAGAATCTTGTTGGCAGAAAAAGATCACCATGCCTATCCAGTCTGCCCTTCCCATCCCATTGATTCCATCCCATTCCCTGCAGCCCCCTTCATGTTCCCACACAGCCCCTTAATTCTGTCACTGTTCTGACCCCTACCACATCCTCCAGGAGCCTGTTCCATGCCTCCACCACCCTCTCCATGAAGAACTGTCCCCTCATGTCACCCCTGAATCTCCCCCCATAGTCTCAGGCTATGGCCCCTAGTTACTGCACCATCCATTCTATGGAATAGGCTCCCTGCCTTAACCCTGTTGATCCCCCTGACATATTTAAATGTTTCAGTCATGTCCCCTCTTTCCCTTCTGGTTTCCAAGGAGTACAGCCCCAGTTCCCTGCATCTCTGCTCGCACAGTTTACCCTGCATACCCTGCACCATCTTAGTCGCCCTCCTCTGAACCTTTCCAGCCTGTCTTTGTCCTTGAGTAGATGTGGCCTCCAGAACTGGACTCCATACTCCAGGTGCAGCCTTACCATAGCTTTGTAAAGGGGCATCAGTACCTTGCTTCGCCTGCTAGTGATACCCCTACCAAGACATGCCAGCATCCCAATTGCCTTTCTTACTGCCCTGCTGCACTGGTTGCCTGCCTTGAGGTTGCTGGATACTATTACTCCTAAGTCCTTCTCCTGCTCTGTCACCCTAATGTCTTTCCTCTAGTGTGTATCTTGCTCCTGGGTTGTTGTGCACTAGGTGCATCACTGCACACTTTTTGACATTGAATTTCAGCTGCCATGTCTCCTCCCATCCTTCTTAAATCCTCAAGTCCTGTCTCATGTCCTCCACCCCCCTTGTTGAATTCACTCAATTGCAGATCTTTATATCATCTGCAAAAAGGCCCACCGATCCTCTCAGTCCTTCCACTATGTCCCCTATGTAGATGTGGAAAAGGAGGGTACCAGTACTGATCCCGGGGGTATCCCGCTCATCACTTGCCCTGTCCCTGAGTAAGCCCCATTTACCACTACTCTCTGGCTTCTACCTGCCAACCAGTTTTCTACCCACCTGGTTATTTTATCACCCACACCTGTGCTTTCCAAATTGTTAACTAGCCACCTGTGGGGGCCGGTGTCGAATGCCTTGCTGAAATCAGCAAGGCATTCAGCATATCCCACAGGAGACAATGAAATGGAAAGCACAAGTGTGGGTGATAAAATAACTGCAATTAAGTCCAGTCCCTCATCCTGTCTGATGCCCTCTAATTCCACCATCTTGTTAGCTAGGCTCCTAGCATTTGCTACAAGCACCCTCCAACAGGGTCGCTTCCCAGCCCCAGTTCCCAGAGGTGACAGACCAAAATATGTTGTCATTGTCCCGGGGGGGGGGGAGGCCCACAGCCTCCCATTTTATTTGCTGTCCAGAGAGGCTTTAATCCTGACTCCCCCTTTGCTTAGTTTAAATGATATGTATTTTCAGTGTACTCCCCTAATCTACACTTCAGTACAGCTGCACCCTCCCTGTTTGGGTGCAACCTGTCTGGGGCGAAGAGGCTCTTGTCCTCCCACTTGGCCCCATAATCCCCTACTATTCCATACCCCATCGGACCACACCAACTGGCTAACCACTCATTTAACTCTTTGATCCTTAGCTTTTTATCTATGCTAGCTCTCAACACTGGTAACACCTTCAAAAAGGTTATGGATCAGAAGCACAGGCTGCCACAAAACCTTGCAAGTGTCTTAAATCTTGCTTGAACTTCCATCAGACTATTTCCTGCCAAATCATTTGTCCCCAGGTGGAAAAGCAAATGCGATTTTTGGTCCTGTTGCTGACCCCATGAGAGGATATCATGTATTATTTCCAATGCAGTCATACCTGGCAAGCATTCCATCGAGGTTGCACTATTTTTTCCCCCCACTTGATACCTTTAATGATAGAGTCCCCTATAATCAAGACTTTACCCACATCTCCCCCCATTTGTTCTGCATTACAGACCTTCTTCTCCTAGTTACTGGTCTCATTCTTACTTCATACACCCTACCTGACTCCTCCTCATGTCCCCCAGCCCCAATTTCCTCAGCTGCTCCTCCCTCTGTCTCCCTATCGGTGGGGTTTTTCTTTAATCTCACACCTGCCCCTCCACCTTTTACTGTTTTCCCTTTTTTGATCACCTCCCTGTCATCACACATCCTTGAAGGTCATGTAGTCTCTTTAGTCTCTGTCATGGAATGTTCCCCAAGGCCAGAGCCACCTTGAGACATCTGCATTCCTTTGTGCTCCCTCTCTATCTCTGTTCTTTACCCTCCTTCTCCCTTCGCTCCCCTTCCTCACCCCTTAGCTCTTTCTTGGTCACCTAATCTTCTGTCCCATGTTCCAATCTCCCTCCTGCATTCTTTGCTGTGTTGGCATCCCTGCCTACCACATTACCTCTATTTTCCTCCTTTCCCATGCTACTTTTGGTACCCTTACACCTTCCCCCTATCCTTTGTCATCTAGGGCCTCTTTCAGGCTGTTACCTCCAGCACCACTTGCTTCTTCTGGGGCCCTGTCTTCTGTGATGTCTACTAGTGGTGAGTGCCTATTGGAAATTGTAATGCTCTCTGAAATATGCACATCAATTCCCATAGCTGGCGATGTGCCTGTCCTGTTTCTTGCCCGTGGAGCCCACCTACCTGTAGCTCCTAGCGTCTGCCAGCTAGTTTTGTCCTCCACCCTCTGACTAGGCCTCTCAGCCTGTTGTCCCCTGTCCTGGTTTCTCTTCATGCATCCCCTGTTGCCACTGTAGGTGTGAGGCCCCTCCCTTGAAAACAAGTCCTTTCGCTTCCATGCCAATTCTTTCTTTAAAATGCTCACTTCAGCTTCCAATTTTTGTAGTCTGATGCATACCGGGAAGCATCCTAACCTCCACAGTGTGTTCATGAACATGGCTGCCCCATATCCATTGCACCCCACTATTCTACTCCTCCTCCATCTGTGCACCATGGACCTTTTCTCAATTCTGCCACTCCATCTCACCAACCTCCTAGTGCCACCACCCATATCTCCCCCCCTTGCACTAACTATACAGCCTCTCTACCCCCCAGCATACCTCTGTCCTCATCCATCCCTCCCACCATCCATCCTCCCACAGTCTCGGCTACCTCTCATTTCAGTGACAGTTGACTCCCACTGTAACTCAAAAGTTTGCCCCCACATTCACTGGCAGTGAAATGCCCCCCAGAACATAGATTAAGCTTATACCCAATTCTTAAATGATACAAGTTACATCTATACAGATTCTTTAAAATACACAAGTTACAGGGTCACTGCCACTTTACATGTCTCCAACTGCGTAGAGTCAACCTAGTACACCCCTAGGTAGCTTCCTCCCCTGCAGACACTTCCCTTGCTCTGAGTTGCTCAGCTCCCTGGCTCCCTCCTATAGGTGAAGCCTTCCAATAGGTGGTGCCCAGTGTGTCTTTTAATAATGGAGGTGGTGCAGGAGGTGGGTGGGAGGACTGTTAGCAAGCAATTACAGCTCCCTCAGGCTGGAGTTCTGGAGTGCAGCTGGGCCCTCTGCTTGTAAGTCTAGCCGCTCAGTTTAAATGTCTGCGCCTTCCTCTCTGATTGGCTTCTGGCAGAGGAGCTACCTCTTCCCTGCCACCAATGCAGCCAGAATACCCGCTGGCACTGCCGATGCAGCCAAAGTCCCTCTGTGCTACTGCTGATGTGGCTGAAATCCCTGCTGGTGCTGCCAATGTGGCCGAAAGCCATCACAGCTCCATCAGGTTGGTAGTTCTGGAGTGCAGCTGGGCTCTCTGCTTTTAAGCCCAGCTACTCAGTTTAAATGCCTGTGCTTTCCTCTCTGATTGGCTTCTGGTACAGGATCCACCTCTTCCCTGCTGCTGATGGGGCTGAAATCCCCACTGGCACTGGCACTGCCGATGCAGCTGCAAGCAATCACAGCTCCCTCAGGCTGGAAGTTCTGGAGTGCAGTTGGGCTCTCTGCTTTTAAGCCTAGCCGCTCAGTTTAAAAGTCCATGCCTTCCTCTCTGATTGGCTTCTGGCAGAGAAGCCACCTTTTCCCTGCCACCAATATAGCTGAAATCCCTGCTGGCACTGCCGATGTGGCTGAAGTCCCTCTGTGCTGCTGCCGATGTGGCTGAAATCACCGCTAGTGCTGCAGATGCAGCTGCAAGCAATCACAGCTCCCTTAGGCCTGCAGTTCTGGAGTGTAGCTGGGCTTTCTGATTTTAAGCCCAGCTGCTCAGTTTAAATGTCTGCACCCTCCTCTCTGATTGGCTTCTGGCAGAGGATCCACCTCTACCCTGCTGCTGATGTGGCCGAAATCCCCGCTGGAGCTGCCAATGCAGCAGCAAGCAATTACAGCTCCCTCAGGCTGGTAGTTTCTAGAGCGTGGCTGGGCTCTCTGCTTTTAAGCACAGACACTCAGTTTAAATGTCTGCATCTTCTTCTCTGATTGGCTCCTGGCAGAGGAGCCACCTCTTCCCTGCTGCTGATGTGACTGAAATCCCTGCGGCACTGCCGATGCAGCTGAAGTCCCTCTGTGCTGCTGCCAATATGGTCGAAATCCCTGCTGGTGCTGCTGGTGCGGCCACAAGCAATCACAGCTCCCTCAGACTGGTAGTTTCACTATCTCAAAAAGAACTTAGGAAATTCATTGCAGAAAACTATGCTAATGCTCCAGTTAGGGTTCAACTAACACCACAAAGCAGGGAACTGTGCCATTAGGGTTTTAACCCTAGCTCCCCACCCCCACCCCAAGCAGCAAAAGAACAAGACCAAACATGCAACCACAGACAACCACAATCAGGTAAGATAAACAACATACAACTGTTTCCAGATGACACAGATAGAGTAGTACTGATGTGGTGCCTTCATGGATTTGTATCTGTGGTACGCACAATGCAAGACATACACACTCACTTCTGACTGCAGATAGAAATCCAGAATACTGAAATCACAACACCACAACCACAGATCAAAATCCATGACACCCAAATTATGCAAGCTCTTTTGTCTGCAGAAATGCAGCCCCTATGGAACTAATGATTCTGTAGCCACAGGTTTGCATCTACACTGTAAGGCATGCACACAGTTCTGCAGCCACAGGTGTAAAGATATTCACACTGATCTGTGGCTGCAGAAGCAGAGATTCCATGATATCCATAATACCAATGTTGCAATAATACTTCTGGCTGCAGAAATACAGACCCCTGAGGGGCCTGCATCTCTTCAACCACAGACATAAGACCACATACCAACATCTGGATGTAGAAGTGCAGGCCCTTGTTGGCCTGTACATACACAGCTGCATATAGAAAACCATGCACCAGCAGCTGCAGCTGTGTAGCTAGACACCACCTGCTACCCACTTAGGCCGGCAAAAACTAACTTTTAACTTAATCTGAGTTTTGAAAGGTAATATTTTGCATCTTGGGGCAGTGTCACCCCTAGACAAAACTGCTACCTCTTTGAAGCATTTGTAGATCTGCTGCTGAAACCATGATGCTCACATTGCAACAGTACTTCCATCTGCAAAGCTCATACCCCAATGGGGCCTGCACTTTTGCAGCTAGAGGTACTCATGCACATTATACAACACACACACAGCTGTGGCTGTGGAAGCACAGGCTTCTGTAGGGCCTCTGCTTCTGCAACTGCAGATACAAATTCATGAAGGTAGCACATCAGTGCTACTGCATTTATATCATCTGGAGACAGCTATATGTTGTCTGTCTTACCTGATTATGGCTGTCTGTTGTTGCTTGTGTGGCCTTGTCCTTTTGCTGCTTCGGAGTGGGGGTTGGAAGTTAGAGTTGGAAACCCTAACATCACATTTCTCTACTTTTGTGGCATTAAGTTGAACTCTAACTGGTACAATAATGTAGTTTTTTTTTGCAATGAATTATACTGGCACATTAGCACCAGTATAGTTATAGCTGAGCAACAGTTTCTATGTTACACCACTAAACTTGCACCTTAATAGCTTTGACAATGTTTTCTGAAATTAGCTGAAAGTTTGCATGCATTGTCTAGTAGGCAAAGTCTTAATATGTGGAAAGTTTTGTGATAGCAGCTTGTGCAGTTTCCTGTAAACATTTGTTTTTTTCCCCTATATGTAAGATGGGTTTTTGGTTATGCTGTCATGTACAGCCTACAAAGAATGGATTTTTTTCCCCAAAACATTCAAGGTACAAGCATGCTATGCCAAAGTATTGCCTTTGAGGTTTCATAACAAAAAAGTTCCAGAGTTATAAGGATTTAGTTATTTAATTTTGGTGTTCTGAGCATGTTCAGTAGGGTTTTTGGATAAGGTTCTGATATGACATGAAAAATTCCATATTGCAGACTGTTTTTTTTCTTACCGCTTGCTTCTCACAGCACTAAAAAAATGTCCATGTCTTGAAAGCTGCCACCTTGTTCGCCCCCAAGAAACATGAATAAAAAGCATAAAGATTGTGTAATCCGAAAAAACAAACACCTAAATCTAGCTAAACATGACCTGTTTAGCTAGATTTTGGTGTCCTTTTTTAAAACAATGGCCAGAAATACCTTTTCTTGGCACCCCAAAATCCAGGGTGCCCAGATCAGCAAAAGGAGCTGTTGACCCCCGTTCACTGCATGACATCAGCAGGAATTTCTTAAATACTGAAGCCACAGCTGGAATCATGCTGCAGGCTTCATTTGAAGAAGTGAGCTGGCATGCCCCTGTTCTATCTGTCTGTCTGTCTATCTATCTGTATGTATGTCTGTCTGTCTATCTATCTATCTATCTATCTATCTATCTATCTATCTATCTATCTATCTTAGTGGCCTACCTAGCTCATAAAAATGTTTCTTAAGTGGACCAGGATGCCCACCTCTTGTACCACTTCTTTTTGCCCCCTCCTCTCCAGGTCACTCACCCCTCCCGTCCCAGTATTTATGTTAGTGAACCGGCATGCCCATTCCTGGTACCACTTCTGTTGAACTGCCCTCCTTGAGTCACCCTCTTCTCATTCCCAAAATGTACATGGAAGCACTGGGGTACTCATCTATGGCACTGCCGAACAGTAACTCAACACTGCATTGCCCAGTCCCCAGTGTCAGAATATGACTATCCCCATTATAAAGAAAATCATCCCTCAATTATTTTTTTCAACTTGTAAAAAGCAAAACAGTTCCTCACTGATCTGACCCCCAATACACACACCCTACCCACTGACCACCCACTAAGCAGCCACAGCCCCACAACCCCCACACCTTCACTCACCTGAACATGTCCTGCAATGCAGGTCTACTTTCCAATTGAAGACACGTCTTGCTGCTGGAACCAGTGACTACAATATAAGAAAATAAGGTAAGTGCAGTTTAATGTATTTCAATGGGGTTTGAACTTTTCTTCATAACTTTGTCATTTTTTAATACTTTGACATCACGTTTTCAACATGGCCTTTTTGGGACCCCATCTCATGACCAATGGTGGTGGAATTATGCAAATCTGGCCAAAGGGCAATTTTGTGGTCTCTTTACAAAATACCTTTTGGGTAAGGTTTGAAAAATTTCACCACCTTGCTCATAATGTGGGGTCATAAGAAGACTATGTTGAAAATTTGGGGTCAAAGTATATAAGAACAACCAAGATATGAGCCTATGTTGAAATTTTTATATGCTCTCTCATAACTCTGGTAGTTTTCAATATTCTGACCCCAAATTTTAAACATAACTGTTTTTTCACACCACCTCGTGAATGTGGCAGCTGTCATTTTCCAAATCCTGGCCAAAATGTGTTTTTGCCCCCGTGGCATGGCATGCAATGACATTTCAGCATGGGAGTTGAAAATGTTCACCTACCAGGTTCACGAGGTGGGGGTAATAAGCAGGCTAGGCTGTAAATTTGGTGTACAAATTTGGTAAAATGCCCAGGTTATGAATGAATGTTACAATATTTCAATATTCATGCACAGCTTTGATAATGTTCAATATTTTAACTCCAAACTTTAAACATAGCTTTTTTCCACACCACCTCATAAACATGACATGTGCCATTTTTAAAATCCTGGGTGAGGTGTTTTTTCACACTTGTAATATGAAGTGACATTTCAGACAATATTCTATAAATGCCATATGTCATGTTTATAAGGGGGAGACATAAAATGATTATCTTGAAAATTTGGGCTCAGAATAAAAAAAGTTATAATAACTAAAAAACTTGGTGTATAGTGCCAGTCTTCACCTCAATGAGTATGCTTTGTGATCCCGTGCCGGTGATCTGAGTTCAGGGATGAGCTCAGTAGCCCTACTACATGGGGTGAGGGCGGGGGAATGGCACTGTCATGCAACACCCCCCACCCAAGGAATGAAAGATGCAAGGTTTCTCGCACATGCCCTGGCACCATATAGTGAAAACAACTCTCCTCTGGGCATAGGGTCCTGCACCTTTTCACCTGGGGGTGGCAGACATCCCTATGCATTGTCTGACAGATGGACTCTTTGCCCTCTGCATCTGTACGGGTGACCACATGCAAGCGCAGGGACCAGAGGATCCTACGCCTCTGCAGCCCACCAGACAACTCCATGAATTCTAGACATCAATCACTGCACTTCTGTAGGTAGACAGAGTCTGCCCTTGGTGCAGAGCCCAAATGGTTCTGTGCATTTGCATCTGTTCACACAGGTAAATGAAGATACAATTCCACTATCTCAAAAAGAAAGGAAATTCTTTGCAAAAAACGTTAGCTCCAAGCCAGTGCCTGATAGTGATACTCCCCTTAAAGGCAGATAAGTATATCTCACCACATGTTGCCAACACAATGTGTTGTAGCTTTCTTCACACAGGACCCAGAGATCACATCTGGCATTGTTTGCTGAGAGAAGAAGGTGGGAATTAGGGTTGACAACCCCAAGGAAGACCTCACCACTGATTCTCCAAGACTTCTGAGACCCAAAATCCTAAAGTTTTTTCTTTTTGCTGTTGTGGGATTGGGGTTGGGAGGGAGTTATGGCTGGAAGCCCTAATGCCACATTTCCCTTATTTTTTTACATTAAGTTGAACCCTTATTCATGCATTAAAGATTTTTGTTTGGGAAAGATTATATATAGTGCGTGTGTGTGTGTATGTGTGTGCGCTTGTGTGTGTGTGTGTTGGGGAATGAGGTAATAAAATGTCTTGCCACCAACACATTATTGGCTCCCTGAATTATTGGTGAAGTGATTTTTAATTACAAACATGAACAGACATCACCATTACACTTTCTCTCTCTGCTTCTCTACAGCCCTATAATTATTCAGCTTTGTTTCTTTTAGGTAGCATCATTTTTTTCCCCTTGGTAACTGGGTGAGGCCCACTAGGCACAATACCTATTTTCAGAGGTGACATGGGAGCACTGGGGAGGTTAAGTGACTTGCTCAGGGTCATAAAGTATGCAAGTGGAGGTTGTAGGAATCACACTCTGGTCTGCTGGAGGTACCAAGTTCATTCACAGCTCATTACTCTAACCTCTAAACTATACTGCCACCAATGTAAAAGAAAAAAGTATAAAACAATAATACTTTTTTACTACTAAGCAATAAAGAATACGCTCTTACTGAAAAGCTTTTTTCTTCAAATAAATCATTTCTCCTCCCAAAAGTGAGTCGAGTTTGTAGGTATGATGGGGGAGGGTAAGTCTGTCTTTGTCAGAATTAATCAATCTGCACTTGATGGCTTCCTTGCAAGGTAGGCTTTTTTTCCGATGATTCATTTCTGTAGTTTCCATTATGCTCCTTTGTGATGGAGCTTATCCTGCTCCCATGTGGCTGTAACTCCAATTTGCTTTTGATGCTGCTGTAAGAAAGTTTTCAACAGGTTGAAATCTATGGCAAATGCCATCTTTACTGGCAGAAACTACAAGACCCCTGATTTAAAAAAAAAATGCAAAATTAGCACATACCCTGTATCATACCATACCATACCATACCATACCATACCATACCATACCATACCATACCATACCATCCTGTAGTGTACTATACCATAGCTTACCATACTCTAGTTTAAGTTACAAATGAATTACACACACTCATGCAAGGCTTGGGGCTAGTGAAAAGTAACCAAGCAACACACACACACACACACACACACACACACACACACACACACACACATATGAATGCTGCACTCAGTGGCACAATGAACAGGGCATATGCCAGAAAAAAGTTACAAATGAGTTTAATGTACTAGCTGAAGTAATAAAAATGCAAGCACAGACCCCCAATGCTTTGTGTGCAAACAGTGACCCTTCACCAGCGGGCCCCACTGATGAAGTGTCACTGTTTGGATGTGAAGCACCAGTGTTTTGTGCTTGCACTGTTCTCACCTGTCCTAGCACATTAAACTCATTGTAGCTGTTCATGTTGTTGTTTTTTATTAGTGGTGTATCTCCTTTTTTACCTGATTTGCCCCCATCTAGATCGATCCCACCAGCCCCATCACCTGGCTTCTCTGGGTCTTATTTCATATTCCAGTCTGGGCTCTGCCACAGGATAGTTGGAGGTGCCCAGTCACTGGTGTGGGGCCAGTGGGGGAGCAGGCCATCATCCAGCTACAGTCAAGGGGTTTTCTGCCATTTATTTTCTCCCTTCCCTTCGGCCTGTGGGTGGGATCCCCTTCCCTTGTGTCCCACTGCACTGTCACCTTGATTTGTCTAGGTGGCAGCCACCAAGTGAGACGAGTGTATCACCCACAGGGGAGGAGTGCCATCCTTTGGATGCTCAATCCTCCCTCTCTTAGCCAACCTCTGAGCAACCTGTGTCCATTTCTGAACCTGGGTTGCTGGCATGGCAGGAGGTGAGACACCCAGTGCCTCAGCTCTTCATGCCACTGGGCCAGCTGGAACTTTAATTTTTGGTATCAGTCTAGTTTATTTTGCCTTTGAGTGTAGCGTACCCTACTGTATCTTATCATACTCTACCATACTGCAGCATAACCTACCTTACTGCCATAGCATACCGTACCCTACCATACCATACCATACTGTACCATACCATACCATAGCATACTGAACCTACCCTACTGTACCATACCATACTATAGTATATCCTACCCTACTGTACCATAACATATGCTACCCTGCTATAATGTACCATACCATACCCTGCTCTACTGTGCCATAACACAGTATACCCTACCCTACTGTACCATAGCATACTCTACCCTGCCGTACTGTACCATACCATGCCATTCTATACCCTACTCTACCCTACCCTACTGTGCCATAGTATATCCTACCCTATTATACCATATCATACCATACCATACCCTACTGCACTATACTATGCCCTACCCTACCCTATCTTGCCCTATTCTATACTATATACTATACTACCATACTGTACCCCTATACCACACCATACCATACCATACCATACCATACCATACCATACCATACCATACTGTATCCTACTGTGCCATACACTGGCATGCCTTATCCTGTTGTATTATACCATATCCTATCCTACCCCATCATTCTGTACCATACTGTAGCACAGTTACCATAGCTTACTCTATTCTACCCTCCTGTACTTTACCATGCAGTAGCATACTATACCCTACTATAACCTACCATACTGTACCTTACTTTAGAAACATAGAAGATGATGGCAGAAGGAGATCATAAGTCCATCTAGTCTTCCCAAGGGTTACCAAGGTTTTCTATGGGTCACGGGACATAGCACCGCAACCCTCTGTACCTTGTTGAGCTCTTACTCTGTCCCACCCTCTCTTGAAAGCTGCCACAGTTTTCTATTCCATGGTTCAGTGACTCTTTCTGTGAAGTAATACTTCCTCAAATCCCTTTTGAAGCTCCCACCCTGTAGCTTCCATTCATGTCCCCTGGTGGCAGAACCTTCTATTCTGTCAAAAATTCCTAAGTAAGGAATTTTGTTGATGCTCCTCATGAATTTGAATTTCTCAGTCGTATCACTCCTCTCCCTTCTAGTCTCTAGAGAGTACATGTTCAATGTCTTTAGTCACTCCTGAAAAGAGAGCCCCCGGAAGCCCTGAACCATTTTCATCACACATCTCTGCACAGTCTCCAACTTGTCCATGTCATTCCTAAGGTGAGGGCTCAAGGACTGGACACAGTATTCCAGGCAGGATCTCACCAGGGACCAGTATAGTGGGAGGATCACTTCCCTGTCCCTACTGTCAAAACCTCTCCCTATACACCCCAGCATTTTGTTTGCTTTGTAGTAAACATTGTTGCATTAGCTTGACTGCTTAAGGGTGTCAAATATGATGATCCCAAAGATCCCTTTCCTTGTGTGAGGTGCTGAGTTTGTCCCCATTGAGCCAGTACTCTGCTCCAGGATTCCCCTTACCCAGTTGCAACACCTTGCACTTTTTGCATTGAACTGTAGCTGCCAAACCTTAAACCGTCTCTCCAATATTTTCAGGTCTTTCTGCAGGTCCTTCACCACCTTGGCACTGTCAACCTTACCACCTAACTTAGTGGCATCTGCGAAGAGGGCCATTTTGCCCTGAATGCTTTCTCAAATGTCACTAATGAGCATATTAAAAAAGACCAGCCTCAAGACTGATCCCTGTGGCACCCTGCTGGTGACCTCCCTCTGACCTGTCCACACCCAGTTGACCACCACTCTCTGCTGCATGTCCTTCAGCCAGTTTCCCACCCACCTAACTATGCCCCCAGCAGTGCCTAAGTCCTCTAACTTCTTTAATAGGTACTTATATGGCATTGAATCAAAGGCCTTACTAAAATCGAAGTATAGGAGATCCACTGGATGGCCTTTAATATCTTAGTCACCCATTCAAACAACATAATGAGGTTTGTCTGGCATGACCTCCCTGCTATGAACCCATGTTGTCTCCCATACTGAAGTCCATTCTTTTCCAGTATTCTACTGGATCCTGTTTCATTAATGTTTCCATTAATTTCCTGACTATAGATGTAAGACTTACTGGTCTGTAACTGATGGACTTCTCCCTACCAAGCATAAGCATATCCTACCCTAACCTACCCAACCCAATCCTACCCTACTGTACCATATTGCACAATACCATTGCATACCACCATACTATATGGTGTAATACCATACTGTTCCATACCTTACAACATGCAATAAAATGTGTTGACTGGGAGAGGCACACTGAGCTGGAGCTCATTTTTATGTGTAACCCAGGGAAGGGGGGGTTATGATAACAAAAGTTACTATATATCACAGTTAGGTGTATATACAAAGGTTACTATATATCATAGTTAGGGGTATACACAAAGGTTACTATATACCATAGTTAGGGGTATACCAGATAATGAAGAAATAAACTTAATAAATATGTATGGTCTTAGGAGTGGTTCCTGTTACATCCATACTGAAATACTGAAAAGATAAGAAGGGACTTTAACCAAGAAAAACATAGCAGCAGGAGCTACAAACTAGGTACTTGATTCAGTTCTAGACAAAAAAAAAAATACATGTGCAAGGTGGCATGAAATACAATAAACATAAATTGACCAAACCAATACACGATACGCAATAGAGTGGCAAGTACAAAGTAATATTCAGAATATCAGATGGTGTGAGGTACATTTATAAACTAGGAAGACTACAATGGTAAAAAGTGACACATGCAGTGTAAAATACAAAATATCAGACAAAACATAAGGTACAGCAATTTTCAAAAGTGCAAATATTTACTGTAGCAATCAATTGTTAAATAATATAAGTAGTGGCATTATTAAAACAGTGGTACAAATTTACAACCCCCTTAAAAATAAAGTTTGAATGGTAAGAAATCATGAAAGTGGTGGAACAGTGTGGGGATGCAGTGGTGGCCAGGGGAAGGTAACGCACCAGTCAAAACTGGCATGAGTACTTAGCTGCAGCAGCAGGGTAGAGAGAAATGAGAAACTACTGTAGGAGTGGCTTAAAAGTGTAGAGGAAGGACCTTTCATGCAAGCATCTCAAAGTGTTTTACACACACAACTTGACTTCAATCAGTGAAGTGCAGTGGGTAGAAAGCAGCAGTCACGAAAACTACACAACTCTCCAACTCTCCATGCTCAGATGCCATGTACCTCTATCTATCTATCTATCTATCTATCTATCTATCTATCTATCTATCTATCTATCTGTCTATCTCACTACATATATATATATATATAAAAAATATTGGTGCGGTAGCACCAGTATATTAGGGTTGAGTGCAAACTTCTTTGTTAAACCCCTCAATTTGAACCTTAATAGCTTTGGAACCATTCAACAGATTTGCACAAAATGTGGCACGCATTATCTCCATGTGAAGGTCCCTTGACATGCAAACTTTCATGCAAATCTGTTATGTGGTTTTTGAGATAGAAAGAGTCAAAAAATCCTAAATTTACCAGTTTTTTCACATTTCTCTGTCCACCTGTATCTCAGAAATGCCTTTATATTGTGGTCTGAAGTTTTCAGGATAGAAAGCCTTTGTGTCACAGATGTGCCTTGTGAAGGTTTGGTGAAAAAAAAATATTAATCCTTTCCAAAGTAATTACATTTTTAATTTCCCATTATTTCCCATGGGGAAAAAATATAAGTTCTGAAAATGAAAAGTACATTTTGCACGCTGTCATCCAGTTTTGCATACTTCGCACCTTAATAACATTGCAACCCTTCAATGGATTTGCATGAAATTTGGCATGCATAAATTCTGGAGGTAGATCCCTTGATCTGGTAAAGTTCATATGACTCTGTTGTGCGTTTTCTGAAATATTGTGTCTCAAACATCCTTAAACTTATATGTTTTATTATCATTTTGCAGACAGTCTTCCAGTGTTGCATATTTGCACCTTAATAACAACAGATCCCTTAAACAGATGTGCATGAACATTTGTATGTATAATCCCAGGAGGTATGTATGTAAATGTGATAAATTTCACATGAGTCTCTTGTGTTATTTGTGAGATATTGTGTCTCAAGCATCATTAAATTTACATGTTTTGTCCCCCTATTTTTACCAAAAGTCTTCCAATTTTGCATAATTTGTACTTTAATAACTCTGGAGCCCTACAACATATGTATATAAATTGTTGAAAGCATAATTTTGTAGCATTGGTCTGTTGATGTCTTTAATTCCATTTGAATAGCTTGTGTGTTTTCAAAGATACTGTGTCTCAAATATCATTAAATTTACGTTTTTCCCATTTTCGTAAAGTCATCCAGCGTTGCATGCTTTGTGCTTTAATAACTTTGCAACTGTTCAATGGAGATGGATTAATGTTGTTTGCATGTATAATTTCATGAGCTAGATCTGTTGATGTTGCTAATTTCATTTGAATTGCTTTTGAGGTTTCTGAGATATTGTGTCTTAAGCATCCTTAAATTTACATTTTTTCCATTTTCAGTCTTCTAGTTTTGCATACTTTGCACCTTAATAACTTAGCAACCCTTCAACGGATCTGCATGGACTTTTGCATGCATAATCTCATGGGGTAGATCTGTTCATATGGCTAACTTAATTTGAACTGCTTAATTGTGACATTGTTTGCCAAAAGAACTAGGGTACTGCCACAGTTTGTGACACTACTTTTCCAGATATGTCTCTGTCACTTCATAACTAAAAAACAATTTAGGCTTTTGGGCTGATATTTTCAGGGTACAAAGGACTTACCCTGTAGATGTGCCTTTAGCTGGCTTGCTGGAAAAGTTTTACTAAGTGGCAGAGTTATAACACTTTGAAATTTCAGAATTTCCCTTAGGATAATATTGTGATGGTTGGGGTACTTTTCAGATGCTATATCTCAAAAATGCTTCAAGATACAGCTTTGATGCTACAGATAGTTTAGTACACCTTTGGGTGTACTAAGTTGTTTTGCATGCTACCAGGCACTGTTTCAAACTATTGGTGAACTGTAATGAATGGGGCACATATGACCTATACTGTGGCATGCATTATCAACATGGCAGCAATATTGCTTTGCAGGGCACATTGGTACCACAACACACTACGCACTGATGGGATTCCCACATGCACATAAGGGACAATTACAATAGGCATGGATGGTAGCACAGGGCCCCACCACTCACTATGGACTGATAGGAGTGCAGGGCTCAGAGGTCCCGGTGCTCGCAGATGAAAATGAGGGACAATTACAATAGGCATGGATGACAGCATAGGGCCCAGAGGGCCCTGTGCTCCTATGGCTCCCATAATCAAATAAGGCTACAATTATACTTTCTCAAAAAGTAAGGAAATTCATTGCAAAAACTTCATTAATGCACCATTAGGGCTGAAGCATCAAAAGTAGGGAAATACAACCTTACGGCTCCCAAGCCTAAGACCCCACCCCCACCGTGCATGCAGGAACAGGTGTGAGGGGTGTGTTTTGGGGTTGTAAACCCTAATGTTCACACCATTCCATGAGTAAGTAAGGAAAGATGGGTACAGCATAGGAGAATGGGGTGAACATTAGGGTTCACAACCCCAAAACACATCCCTTATGCCTGTTCCTGCATGCACTGTGGGGTTGAGCTCTTAGGCTTGGGAGCTGTAAGGCTGTATTTCCCTACTTTTGATGCTTCAACCCTAATGGTGCATTAACAAAGTTTTTTTGCAATGAACACACACATATATATGCACACAGTGCCTGCTACACATACGTTGTTCAGTACCGTGGCATTTAGCAGTGTTTGTGGCACTAAACCCCCATCCTGCTGCCGATGAGTTAACTTGTCCTACATTAATTAAGCTCCTGATGCCGCCGACTGCATAACTCATCTTTTGCAACATTTTTTTAGAGCTACAGAGCACATAGACAGGTTTGATTTTGTAGAAATCTGCCTAGTGATAGACAAAGCAGAGACCTTTGACTTTCTGTAATTGGTATCACTCTTAACCAATCACAGCTCACCACATAAGAGTAACCTCTTTTTTGCACTCATTTGACCAAGATTTGATGCACTTGCACTTTCCCCTTGCGGACTGCAAGTCATGCTGGAACCTCTCCCGATTGTCTGAAATATGCTTTATCGAACAGTTGCCTGAGATCTAATGCTTTGTGAAGTCAATGTAAGCAGCTGTTTTGTGAGAGCAGTTGTTTGTTCTCTCTAGTTTTGAAAACAGGCACTAGTAACTGTACTTTCATGGTCACTCCAACAGACATGTAAGAAGTGAGGGATTTGAAAGGGGATAAGTGTTTTACTACAATTTGTGAATTAGGAGGCAATGGTGTAGACTATCGGGTACCCACCACAAGAAAAATTGTTTTTCTGTCAGCAATTCATGCAGCCATGACTACCACACACCATTTTTATGCCACTGTAATTGTGTCCTTCATTTCCCTTCAAATTAGTGAGTGAACTGAGGATCTAGTTTTTCCTAATCTATGGTGCATTAACTGTAGAGTTTACAACAATATAGCACATCACTTTTTTATTTTATTTTTACTGGGTAGGATAGAAATATTGTTTCAGCATGACTTAGGAAAAAAGAGTAGATCTTTAGTGCATTCTCCAATCAGTGCTGGGCATGCATATTTTTTGTTTTATTATTTGTTGATCATTAGCCTTTGTATATTGATTTAGAGTGCTTTTTTATGTTTTTTTGTGCGCAATTTGAAGGACATGGAAAGGCGACTTGCATAAATGTCTCACAGTTAGTTTGCTGTGCCTCCCTCTCTCTAGTATGCTAACTGAAATGATCAGGGCTTCATTTTGTATACTCCAACTTTAGTGTCGACCAATTTGTGATATTTGCTTATTTATGTCTCCCTTTTATACTTTACTTTTATTTTTTGTGGTAACCTTCGATAACGGAACAGTAGGTGTTTGTGGAATGCTCTTGTTAAAATGCTGGTACTGCCCAATCTTGTCAGTCCTCACGCCTTTTTTACTGCAGTCCATTCGCATGTTTGTTTTTTTTCCCCTACGTGAACAGGACCAGGATGTGTACAAGATCAAATGGGAGATAGAAAAGAAGTGCTCTGCTCAAAACCTCTGCGTTGAGGGTTTTGAAAGGGGTAAGTATTATTTTTACTTATTACAGTTTGTAAATTGTGCCCACCGCAAGTTTCTTAGCACTTCATGCAACCACGACTACCACACTTCATTTTACCCCAGTCTTGTCATGTCGTTTCTAGAATATAACCCAGTGCTTTTTGTATTTTTAGCTAGATAAAATAGAACTATTGTTTCACCATAGGTTAGGAAAAAGTAGATCCTCGGTTCATTCACTAAGTTGGAATGGGGACTCGCATAAATGTCTCGCAGTTAGTTTTGTGTGCCTCCCTCCATCTAGTATGCTAATTGTAGTGATCAGGGCTCCATTTTTGTATACCGCATATTTAGTGTCGTACATTTTGTAATATTCATGTTTCCCAAGTATATATATATTTAGATTTGGTTTACTGAGAGTGGCAGGGCAAGGGTTGCAGAGGGTGCTGTTATCTCTGTTTCGTCAGTTTGGAGCCAAATATTTTCAGTGTTTAGCTTCACTTCAAAAATAGTTGACAGCTTGTGTGTGCATTGAAATGATACTTTCTCAACTACAAGCCCACAGTGCTATAAATCTTATTAGCCCTTTACAAAATCGACTAGCATTTGGCTAGTGGACTGGTGTGTACAGGCAGGGTGAAGACAGACTGATAAAATACATTTCTGACATGTGCAATCCAGAGAGGAGAGAGATATTCCTGGCCTCAGAGTGGTTGCGTGTGTATAGGCTGGGTAGGGGTCGATTGGTAAAATAAATCCTTGATTTTTATGCCATCAACGGTGGGGGGTCAAACTAATGGGGACCAAATATATATTTGTACAGTCCCAAAAATCACAAATAAAGATTATTCCCTGCCTTTGTGGTGTGTGAGTGTGTGTGTGTGCTGGGTAAGGGCAGACTGGTAAAATAAATCTGACTCATGCCATTTATAGGGGGGAGAGAGAGACTGCCAGCCACCCCCACCCCACCCGTCGTACCCCTCTGCATGTCTGAACAAAGTTTGAGTCCGTAAGGTGAAAAACAAACTCCATAGCAGGGGTTGAAATTGGCACCAACCCACTAGCCAAATGCTGGTAGATTTTGTGTCTGGCTAGTAAGATTTTCCTTTAACTAGCCCTGTGGGCTAGTACTGGAGAAGGTAACATTTTTAATAAGTACATGAGATGGGCTAGTGGAAAATCCGTGGGGCTAGTGGCTGCAAAACCTAATTTCAACCTCTGCATAGCAGGTAGTGCAGCACCCCTTATTGTATGTGCCGGAGTAGGCCAACTCATCTGCTGTTCCTGGTAGAATGCTTGATGCTGTCACAGCTTTGAGGGGGATAGCTGGTGCAGGTTCTGCTCACTGCCATTGACTTCAGTGACAGCTGCAACAAGTCTGGTTCTAGTGGTACCATTTCATCCCTGAATGCCATGATGAACCACGCAGAACAGTGTGTGCAGCTAACTTTCCCATTTTAGTTGATCAGTGCCCACTAACTAGCACCGTGCAGATGATGGCAACCAGTAAAGCTATTCCACTCACCACCACGGCTAACTGCAGTCTAAATAGCAAGGTGTGCATTGGACGTAACTTTTACAGTCACTAGTTGGCAGGGTTAGTAACTGTGAAAATCCACCGGCCCTGCAGAGTTTTCCACTGAGGCAGCTGTTGTGCATACGTAAGTATTGACTTCTCCAGTGCAAGCTCGCAGGGCTAATTAAATGAAAATCTTACTAGCCCAATACAAAATTTACCAGCATTTGACAAGCGACTCAGTGTCAATTTCGACCCCAGGGTGTGACTCCCTTGTGACCGTCTGTGGTGTTGAGTGGAGGGGCTTTGTCTGACACCATCAGTGGCACAAAAGAAGTATAAATGTGTGACTGTGAATCACAGGGTGCTAGCTGTGGGGGGGGGGTCATTGCTTCCACACCTGCTATCCACTTTTGAGGTTGGCCACATACCTGCATTCATAAACTGGAAGAGTTCCTGAATGCTCTTCCAGCAGCTCGCCATTGACCACAGAGTAGCAATCGCCTTCCAGTAGTCAGCAAGTGGGTTTTGTGGGATGTCTGATCTGCTGGTTGCATGAATTGCAAAACAAATGTAGTCCTGGAATCAGTGTGACTGTATGTGTACATGCAGGAGAGATAGAGAGTACTGGGAATCAAAAAGAAATTTTACTGTCACAGAAATCACAAATGAAGTTTATTCCTGGCGTGTGTGTGTGTGTATATGTATACTCAGGGCAGGATTAAAAAAATGTAATCTTTGACCTGTGTCATCTAGTGGGGTGAGAGACTACTGGGAACTAAAGAGACATTTTAAAGTCACAGAAATTACAATTTAGTTCATTCATGGCCTTACAGTGTGGCTGTGTGAGTACAGGCAGGGCAAGAGCAGACTGGTAAAAGAAATATTTGACATGTACCATTCAGACAGGAGAAGGACACTAACTACTGGGGACCAAAGAGTCATTTTGTGCAATGGTGCCACGTCTCAGCGTGTTTGGTGGAAACCACTCATACCCAGCAATCATGTTTGTTGATGATGCCAGTCATTGGATGGTGATGGGCAACCCACACACATCAGGTAATGCTGTTTGTTTGATGGTGCTAGGTATTGGAACACTGTGTGCCATTCCCTCAAACTGCATTCCCTGGTGTTTGAGGGCTCACCCCACCCTCTGAGTCCCAGCACCATCAATCAAGCAACATTGCCTGGTGTCCATTGGTTCCACCCCACCTGCCAAGACATGGTACAATCACAGAAAAAGAATTCCCTTGAGTATTTGGCTTCCACCCACACACTCAGTCATTGCAGTGTGACTTGGTGTGTACAGGCAGACCAAGGGCAGACTAGTATAATAAATCTTTGACATGATGTGCCATCGAGAGAGAGATTGCTCAGCAGACCCGGGACAGATGGGGCAGAGTAGGAACACTGAATGATCTAGGAGCAGGACAAGGAAGCATTTTCGCTTCAAAATTAGTTTTACCTTTCTTGTAGTAATTTGTATTTCTCTTTTTTTTCCTTTCCAGGGCCCACAGGAACTGATTTCTCACGGCAGGCCGTATTTGTGATCAACAAACAAAGGCTGTTTGCCAATAGTAAGGTAGAAAAAAAGGGGCCCATTTTTAAATAAATTCGGAGGGTAGGTGAAGGTGAGGGGGGATTGCAGTCCTTGGGCCAAAAAACTGGTTGATGGATCTCTTTCCAGAGGGTTTAGAGATGGACTCCACCACAGTGGTTATTTATTACTACTACCATCACACACATTCTTTTTTTTCCTGACCGAAGAACTGAAATCGAGCCAAAATTGGATCCCTGAGGGAGTAATACAGTATTGTAAAAGCCAAATATCAACGTAGGGTTGGGGAAAACGCAGTTTTACCTTGTTATCTAGCCAATTTCATATTTTTTTTCTTTTTCTTTTGGATGTTAAGTTTCTTTTTATCCGTTTTTTTGCACAGCAGACCTGGCTACAGATTGTTCAGATCAAGGATACTGAACAGGCTATGTGATGGTCTTGTCTCGGAGTATTGGGTGTAACCCACTTACTCTAGGCAATGCTGTTTGTTTGATAGTGCCTGGTCTCAGAGGGTGGTTGGCAGCCCCTGGACACCAGGTAATACTGTTTGTTTGACACTAGGTGTTGCAACACCTGGCACTACCCTACAAACATCATTCCCTTGTAGTTGGGTGGATAACCCCCTCACTCTGAGACCCGGTGGCATCTAACACAGCAGTTCATGTTCTCCATGGGTTCCACCACACCCAGACAGCAGGGAATGATTATTGACTGAGACTGAGGGAGGCAGACAGACCAAGACTGTTAGGAACCAAGAAGACATTTGTACAGTCACAGAAATCTCAAAGTGTAAATCCATCTTTGACTCCTGCCATTCATGGGGGTGGGGGGGAGTCCACAGGGCACAGAAAGGATATTTTTACAGTCTCAGAAATCACAAATAAGGTATATATCTGGCATCAGAGTGGCTGTGTGTGCATAAGCCAGTCAGAATGGAAGTGATACTCCCTCTGTAGAACTGCTTGGTTAGGCCACACCTCGAGTACTGTGTGCAGTTCTGGAGGTCGCACTTAAAAAGGGACATTGCACTCCTGGAGAGGGTCCAGAGTAGGGCAACCAAAATTTTCTGGGTCTTGAGGGAAAGGACATTTGAGGAGAGGCTCAAGTAGCTCAACATGTACATGTTTGAGGACGGGGGGGGGGAGACATGATTGAGATTTTCAAGTGCATAAAGGGGATAAATAGGGGAGGCTCAGTTGATGTGTTCCAAAGGAAGGGGGTGCAACCAGATGGCACAGGTGGAAGCTAGAGAGGGAAACCACTACCACAAGGGACAGGAGTGGTTGGAGGTCGGACTGTAGATGGGAGAGTGGGGGGCACACTAAGCACCAGGGACATGGGCATATCATGGACAGCCCAATGATCGTGGGGGTTCACCAACTGGCCACAGGCCCCACATGGGGCATCTACTGTGTTGTTAGGCTGTGATAAGGGGAGGAATCACTGGACACCAGGGCATGGGATGATGGCGATGGGGTCAGCCATTGAGTGAGGGGAGGGCACCACTTGCCACCATGGCTAACACTCGATGACATTGGGCAGGAATATTGTCATGGTCAAAAATAAAGCTTATTTCTGCCTCAGTGTGGGTTCATGTGAACATGCAGGGACAGGACAGACTGGTAAAAAAAATATATTTCGAGTTCTAACATCCTGAGGGGAGAGACGGTGAGATTTCTTTGGACAGGCTATGCAATAGCAGGCTGGAAAAATAAATATTTGACTTGTGCAGTCCGTGGGGGAAGAGAGAGGGTGGTAAATAAATATTTGACTTGGGGGGAAGACAACTGGGGACAAAAGAGACATTTTTATAGTCTCAAATATCAGAAATAAAGTGTATTCCTAGCCTCAGTGTTGCTGTCTGTGTGTTCAGATGGGGCAAGATCATACTGGCAAAATAATCTTTTTGACTTGTGCCATACAGGGTGGTGCAGGGGCAATAGAGACTACAGGGAACTAAAGAAATATTTTTCAGTCACGTAAATCATAAATAAAGTTTATTCTTGGACAAAATGTGGGTTTTTGTGTACATGCTGGGGAACAGCAGGCAGGTAAAATAAATCTTTGTCTTGTGCAGTCCAGGGAAGGTGGGGGAGGGGGGAGAGAGAGACTATTGGGGTCCAAACAGAGGATTTTCTGCCACAGTTGGTGGTAGATATCTTTGTTCATAAAAGGTGGTCATGGGGGAGCTGACATGAGTGTACAGTGGCCGACTGGGGGATGCAGATTTAGGGATTGGGTAGTGGTCTGGGGGCGTTCCAGTGTCAGTGAGGGTGTGTGTGTGACAGCATTAAGGATGGCCAGCTAGAGTGGGGACACTGGTCTAGGAGCGTTACACAGAAGGGAAGCTGTGTATGGCGTTTTGAACTTATATTGATATCTTTTGCATTTCTGGGGTATTTTTTTCACCGGATTTTTTACACATAGCATTTTTGGCACCTCACCTCATGAACACTGCAACTGTCATCTTGTTAATCAGGCCTGGAAGGTGCTTTTGTGGTTGCTGTGCAAAATCACCTTTTAGGATCAATTAACAAAATGATAGTGCTGTTGTTCATGTGGTGGGGTCCCACAAAGGCCACGCTGAAAATTTGGCATAAAAATTCCACCAAATAGTACCACTCAAGGGGTGGGTATAAAGAGCAGTGATAGAGGTAGGGTAAGGGCAGGATTGCATTGATGGGGCCCAACTGACAGACCTCAACAGCAGTACAAGGGTACTGGAAGAGAAGGGTGGGGGGAGAGGAATGGAGAAACACAACCCCTATAGAGGAAAATGAGAGCAAGCAGCGGGGGCACAGGGGAGAGGAAAATGGGTGATTATGGGTAATGGGCGAACCGGTAGATTGTGGAGTGAGCTCCAAAACCATGGAGCACAAGATTCAAATTCTCAGGGGAATATTTCTGTAACCACTAGGTGGCGCTACCCCAAGTGCCACTACCCCTGCCTGCACAGTTGCGAAGCCTGAGCTCACGGCAGCGCATTCCAAGTGTCCACCACCCTCTCTGTGAAGAAGTGCTTCCTGACCTCCCTCCTAAACCTCCCACCCTCCAGCTTAAGACTGTGTCCCCTCGTGTTGAGGTTGGCACTCAGCTTAAAGAGACTTTCCTTATCAACCTTATTTATCCCTTTCAAGTACTTGAAGGTCCAATCATGACCCCTCTCTCTGCCGTTTTCCAGGGAGTACACGTTCAGTGCCCTCAACCTCTCCTCATATGCCTTGCCCTGCTGACCAGCTATCATCTTTGTAGCCCTCCTCTGTACCTTCTCCAGCAGGTTTAATGTTCTTTTTGAGGTGTGGGAACCAGTACTGAACTCCATACTCTAGATGCGGCCTTACCAGTGACCTGTACAAGGGCAAGTATAACCTCCTCTCTCCTACTACTGATCTCTGTAGCTATGCATCCCAGCATCTTGTCTACCTTTGCTGCTGCTTTCTTGCATTGCATGGAGTGCTTCAGGTCACTAGTGATCATCACTCCCAGTTCCTTCTCCTCCTCCTCTGATGCAGATACTCTGACTCCACACAGGTATAATAGCTTCCCTGTGACTTTCTTGCCATTCCCACAGTGCAGTTAGCACGCTTGCATATAAGAGTACTGCAATGGAACCTATGAGTAACTTCCTTGTGCTCCAAGGTCGCACCTGTAAACAAGCTGTCAGCTTAGCATGTCTCTCCTGGTGAAAAAGAAAAAAGTACATCTTTGGTTTCTGCTGCTGTGAATGCCCCCTCCACATGCACAATTTCTGCCTCATACCCCTAGACACCTGGTAGGGAGGTTTACAACATGGGGGTTCATCTGGGATGGCATTTTGGGGGAGCCAGAAGAATTCTGGACCACCTAAATGGGTGCTGGGTGAGGCATGGACTTTGCACAGTTTATTTCTGGCCTTTGGTACTGAGAAAAATATATATATTACAGTACTGAGGAATTTCACACCTGCTTGAGGAGCAGTGGATCTGGAGCTTTTGCACTTCACAGGGACAAAACATGGGCAGCTTAAGTTAATGCTCTGGTGTATTCATCCTGATTGGACTTGGGGATCTTTTGGGAGCAGGGTTAACCAATCTGGTGGTAGGAGGGCAGAGTTTGAGCCCTGTTTAAATCTGAGCTGCACGCTCCAGCCAAAGAACGTCAGCTACCCAGCTTGTCTGTGAAATCCATCTGCAACAGACGTCCGGTTTGCCTCAGGAAGACAGTAATATGGGAAGACTACATTCTGAAGAAGAAGAAAGTATGGTGAAATCAGTTAAGGCCACAACAGAGCTTCAGCTTGTGGAAGGGGTTACAAAATGGGAACAAACACACACACACACATACACACAAGAAAAAATAAAGAAAAGGAGAGGAATAGTTAGACTCAAAGATGGTGACAGAGTAGTGGAGGAGGATAGGCAGAAGGCCACTGTTCTGAACAGCTTTTTTTGCTCAGTGTTCACTGAGGAACACAAAGGCCCAGTACCAGACAGTGGCATCAAGGCTGCTGACAAAGCTGTTCCACAAATGGAATCATCACCAACAGCAGAGTTGGAAAGACCCTGGATCTGCTCAGGGAAGATAATTCGACGGGGCCTGATGGAATACACCTAAGGGTGCTAAAGGAGCTAGCAAATGAATTAGCAAGTTCCTTAGCACATTTATTCAGCAGATCACTTCAGACGAGGTAGTGCCAGGAGGCTACAAAAGAGCTGAGTTTGTACCTCTCCACAAGGGAGGGAGCTGGGAGGAGGCAAGCAACTACTGACCAGCCAGCCTTACATCAGTAGTGGGGAAACTGATGGAAACCTTAATAAAACAAGACTTGGTAAAGTACCTAGATAATAACCATCTACAGGATGACAGGCAACATGGGTTCATTGTGAGAAGATTATGCCAAATTAACTTAATCACATTTTTTGACTGGGTCACTAGGGAACTAGACAGATGCCACCCAGGGAATCTCCTCTACTTTTTTTTTGTATAATCTTTTTATTATTTTCTCTTATATCAACAGACTTAAAATACACAGACAGTCATACATGTATGTTGCTATTAATGCTTACAACAAACACATGAACACAACAAACACATAAATAGATGCACTTTCATACAATTATTCCTACATCCAATAATCCTGCTCCATACAATTGATTCCCAAGAACTCATTTAGAATATTGAAAGAAAGGGTAAGACAAGCCAATATCTAAATTAATTATCGAATCTATATACTGCAGATGCCAGCACACATCACTCTTGGATGCATCCACCCTCAGGTGCGCCAGGGGGGTGGACACCCATCCAGTCAGTCCCCATCTACCTAGACCAGTCCCTCATATAGGGTGGTCATCTCTGGCATTTCAAGTATAGAAAGAAATGGCACCCATTCCCCATAAAATACCTCTGATCTGTTCGCCAGAATCAATGATAGCCATTACAATGCCAGATTTTGCAATATTAACTGGGGCCACTGCTGGATGGTAGGTACGGCATTATTAACCCACGTATTCTGAATGCAATGCCTAGCCATCACCATAAGAATCCTAGTCCAATGTGGCATTGCCTCCCAATCCTCCACCTCATCTGCATTTAGGCCAAATAGCCCTTTGATAGGGTCCAACTGGATGGGAGTCCCTGCCATCAGCTCCACTTCTTTAAATACCCTTCCCCAAAAGGATTTCAGAACAGGACAGCCTCAAAAACCGTGCATGTATGTACCCACCTCTCTTTTGCACCTCCCACACAGCGGAGAAACAGTTGAATAGGCCCTGTGCACCACTGCTGGAGGATAATATAACCTGTGCAGAAACTTAAAATATGCTTCTTTAAACCTGTTACAAATCAACAGGCCCATATGCCCCGACAATAACTTTTGCCAATTCTCTGCAGAGATTTCCCTCCCCAGATCTCTACTCCACTGCTGTTTTACCTTCTGAGAATAATCCGGCCATTCCTGTTTCCCAATCTTTGCGGCTTTCCCAATGAATCCCTTGGAGTCCCTCTGTGCATCCAATATTACTAGTTCTACCGAGTCCCATTCCTGTCCCTCCAGCTTTTCTCTCTCCATTTTACCGATGAACGTTTTCACTTGGAGGTATCAAAACACCTGCTGCCCCTGTAAACTCAGTTTCTTTTTAATGTCCTCTAATGGTAGCAACATCCCCCTTCCAATCATACTACCCACACACTTTATCCCCCTCTTCTCCCACTCCCTAAATCCTCTATCCTCTAACACCGGTAAAAAATACGGATTCCTCGCCACCGGCATCAGTATAGTTTCCCCTTTAACTATCCATCTCTCTTTCTTTAACATCTCCCAAGAGTCCAAGGTCATTTCTACCAATGGATACTGGTCCCCCTGGCTCCTATATGCTGGTGGTACCTTACTGTGCAGGTAGGCCAATAACCGCCCCATGCACCCCTCCTGCTCCAACGTCATCCAACTTGCTACCTCTGGCCTGAATACCCAATCCGCTATATACCTCTGCTGGATGGACAAATAGTAATTTAGCAGATCAGGGAAATTGAGACCTCCCTTAGCCACTTCCGCCTTAAGTCTTTGGAGCCGTATTCTTGGACTTTTTCTTCTCCAAATAAACTGAGCAAATACCTTTTCCAATTTATCAAAGTTCCTCCGTGTGATTCACATAGGTAGCATCTGCATAGGGTACATTATTCTAGGTAGGACATTCATTTTTAATACGTTTATCCACCCCAACCAAGATATTGGCAACTGCATCCACCTTCTGAGATCTGATTCTATTGTTTTAATCAAGGGAGCATAGTTCAAGTCATACAGAGATCATATTGTTCTCCCCACATTGATACCAAGGTACTTTATACTTGTAGATTTACACTGTATACCCCATCGTTCATCATCTATTTCCTGTTTGGGGAAGCACAGCATTTCCGATTTGTTCAGATTTATTTTATAGCTGGAGAACTCCGTAAAGCCCCCTACCAGCTGCAGAAGTGACGTCATGGAAACCTCTGTTTCCCTCAGAAACACCAACATATCGTCTGCATATAACGCGACCTTGTGTTCAGTGTTGTCCGCCCCCCCTCACCCCTTGAACCCCCCAACACTACCTAATCGCTGCCGCCAATGGTTCCAACGCTAAGGCAAATAGTAGTGGTGAAAGTGGGCCGCCCTGCCTGGTTCCCCTTTCCAGTTTAAAGGGAGCCGTAGGGGTTCCATTAACTATAACACTGGCCCGTGGGGAATGGTACATTGCTCTGACCCACCATACGTATGGGTCACCCAGACCAAACCATTTTAAAACCTTAAAGAGGTACTACCACTATACCCTGTCAAAAGCCTTTTCAGCATCCATTGATATGACATATGTTTTCCCCACATCCTGACCCGACTTCCAGACCACGTTGAGTAATCTACGTACATTATGATACGAAAACCTTCCCTTAATAAATCCGGTCTGGTCTGGGTGAACCAACGACAGCAGGTATTCCTCCAACCTCAGAGCCAACGCTTTGGCCAGAATCTTGAGATCACAATTCAGCAGGGCAATTGGCCTATACGAGGCACAATCCAAGGGATCCCTACCCCCCTTTGGGATCAGGCATATCGTGGCATCATAACATGTTTCTGGGAGACACGGTACCTCCTGCCCCTCGTCCACCTTGAAAACCTCACTTAGCGTCTCTGCTATCGGACTCGCTAGTGTCTTATAAAACTCTATAGGATATCCTTCCGGCCCACTCGCTTTCCCCACCTGGAGCTTTCCAATCGCTTTTAGTATTTCTCCCTTTGTCAAGGGTTGGCCTAAACATTTTCTTTGCTTCTCTGTGAGGCTAGGTAGGTTAATCTTATCCAAAAAATCCTGCATTCTCTGTTTCTCCCCCAACCCCTCTGCCCTATACAGGTGAGCATAAAATTCCCAGAGATGCTCTGTCATCCGTTTCTCCCCTCACTGTACCCTACCCTCCTTATCCTTAATCCCTGTTAACCTAACAGGGCACTTCCCCCACTTCATTAATCTTACCAGCAGTGGACCTGGTTTGTTGGCCCATTCAAACACCTGCCTCTTACAATAGAACCAAGAGTTTCGGGCCTCCCCCTCCTTACCAGGGAATTTAATGCCTCTCTTGTGACCATCAACAAATGCTCCACTTGCCCTCTCTCTCCTCCAGCAACCCACTTTTCCAGCTCCTTTAACTGCCTTTCCAGTCCTTGCACCTTGTCCCGCCTCTCCTTCTTACTTCTGGCCATATATGCTATTATAAAACCTCTAATAAAGGCTTTCCCTGCATCCCAATAGACTGCCCTATCCACCTCTGTGCCCCCATTAGTCTCCTTGTATAATTCCCACTGCGTTTTCAGGTATTCCCGAAAATCCTTATGTTGGAGCATATATGTAGGGAACTTCCACTGCGGCCTTGTATTTCTCTCCTCCTGCATATGAAATCTACCCACCACCATAGCATGGTCCGATATGTGAATGGGGCTATGCGAGACATCTATAACCCTACCATGCCAAGCCCTAGGTATCAGGATATAATCTAACCTTGTCCATGTTCTATGTGGGTTGGAATAAAACGTATGTTCCCAAGCCCCCGGATATGCCATTCACCAGCTATCTACTAGGTCCAGTTCTGACATCCCAACCCTCCATTGAACCACTGCCTCTGGTGCTCGCCCCTTACCCTCTGAATGATCCAACACGGGATCTAAAGTACTATTGAGGTCTCCTCCTAAAATTAGACTTGGGAATTGCTCTCTAGTAATCAGATCCAGTAATCTCGGGAAGAACTGTGGGTCATACTGGGCCGGGGCATACACATTCCCCAATGTAATTAACTCACCATAAAGCTTCCCTATCAGAAATATGTATCTACCCTCCCTACTGTCTTTTACAGTTCTATGGACCTCTAATGGCAGGTTCTTATTCACGAGGATGGCAACCCCTCTCTTACGAGACGAGTAAGAGGATGCAAAGCATCTACCCACCCAGCCCCGTGCCAGCTTCGTGTGCTCCACATCTGTCAAATGCGTTTCCTGCAATTATGCAATCTGCACCCCCTTTTTTCACAGCGCAGTCAGCAACATGGTTCGTTTAGTCGGATTTGCAATCCCCTTTACGTTCCATGAGACTACCACCATTTCCTGCTTATTAGTCATCTAATTATGTCATATGTTCCCCACGTCCATCCATTTACTTCCCCCATGTACTCTCTCCAATCCCCCACTCCCCTTGTCCCATCATTGCCTTCCCATCCACAGACACCTATTAACCTATGTTTTGTATGACGTGCATCCATCAGCAAACAGTGTAAAAAACAGTTAAACAGTTCAACTATATACACAGTAGCTAGAACAGTATTCCTCCTGTAAGGACTTTCCTGATACTCCCTTTTCCCTACCCTTAGCCTACCCTTAGCTCCCCCCCATCCCCATCTTTAATTTCCCTTTAGCATACTCTGTTCCATACCAGGTTCCCCCCCACCTTGGCACTAATTGCAAAATCCGCATAAGTGTCCGCAACAAACCCCAAAAATAGACACGTGCCCCCCCGCCCTGCCCGCGAGCAACTCCCATCTTATTGACCTGCTTCATACAGTCGCAGTGTTGTGAAGTTATGTTATCCGACAACGGAGAGCGGCCAAAAAATATGAAGGAGGTCGAACAAGAGCAAACTGGCAAACAGGCATCGCCCCACCTTCAAATTATTTTTCCTCCCAGCATTCACCAAACAGCTCCCCGAGACCACCAGGAAGACCCCCCCCCATTCATGCTCATGTTCATTCCATGATCATCGTAGTTTATCCCTCTCTCCTTCTGCCCATTCCCATCTACTTGCAATACCACGCAGACAGAGTGGCGTTTTCAGTCTCTTCAAAACCCCTTTCCTCCAAGGATTCACCAGACAACTTCCCAGAGGCCCTCAGGAAGGCCCCCCCCCATTCATGTTCATTCCATATTCATCGTGGTCTACCCCTCTCCCCTTCTGCCCATTCCCAGCTATTTGCAATACCATATAGACAGAGTGGCGCTTTCAGTCTCTTCAGCACAATTTGACTGCATCCCCAGCGTGACTGCAAATATTTCAGTGGCATAGATATGACATATTGTCTCCTGTGCCGTCAGACCTCCCCCTTACCCCCCCCAAGTCCTCACAGTACTTGCCATCATGTTCCCAGAGTTCTGAGTAACCATATTTTATGTTCCTCTCGATGCAACTTTCACCGCGAGGCCTGGCCGTTGCCCAGTACTCTGCGCCATTTCCCTTCCCTCGTCTTTTGCCAGACACAGCCTCCCAGCTCGCTTGTTCGCTGTTCCAATTGTCATCTCTCCTACATTACTAAAAAAAAGGAAAAATGGAGAAAAAGTAAAACACATTTCACCTGTCCCCCCCCCCCCAAACACATCCTTATGTCTCTGGGAGTCTCAGTAACTTCATCATGATTTCCCTGAGTTGTCCAGTGCTGTGTATCACTCTCATAATCCCATGTAACTCACTAGTGCAAGTTTCATTTATTCATTTTCTTCTGCAGCTCTGCAATGAATTGCTCAGCCTTACACAGTTCTCAAAAGGAATAAGTCGCTCCTTCGTGCTTTATTTTCAGTACTGCTGGGTACACCATAAAGTTCTCAATTTTAAGATTCCGTAACTGAGCCATCAGTCCATTAAAGGCCTTGCTTCTCTGTAACAGCCTCATTGAGTAATCCTGGGAAATATATAGGCGTGTGCCCTGGTACTCCAACATTCCTGCTTCTCAATATGCTCTGAGGGTCGCCTCTCTATCTTGATATGAATGGAAGTGAATAATAACTTGTTGTGGGGGCATCCCCCCCCAGAGGCCTGGTCATCACAGTGCGATGCACCCTTTCCAGCTTAAATTTTCCATTTTTTGGCTGCAGCCCTAGCAACTCTGGCAAAGTTTTTGCACAAAAACTCAGCACATCACCCTTTGCCGCTCCTTCTGGCAACCCTCTGAGCCTTAAATTTAACCTTCTGTAATAATTCTCCTGATAGCCCATCGCATCTTTCAACTCCTCCAACTTCTTTTGCAGGCACACTACTTGACTCAGCACTTCCCCTGTACCATCCTCCAGTCGTGATATTCTCTCCTCAGCCTCTGCAATTCTGTTCATGTGGGCCGCTTGCTGCTCTAATATTTCTTGCAGTTTAAGATCTATCTTGCCCTCAAGCTTGAGTAATCTGGGTTCTAAGGCCGCTATCACTTGGCCCATCACCTCGCGGCCCAGGGCTCCAATTTCAGCTGCTGACAATGAGATTACCCCCATGCTTTCACCTGTAGCAGAGGCCGCAAGGGTCGTCACTTTCTTGCCAGTCTTTCCAGCCTGCCTCTGGCTTTCCCCACCTCCTGCCATCAAATATTCCTCCATTCTTCCCTCCAACACATGCTGCACCAGTAAATTTTCCTGTAACAAGTCGATTTTTTAATTAATTTTACTTTTAATTGTCCATCGAGACAGAGCGGCGCAAAGGCACGTCTATTCTCTCAGCCGTTCATTAGCCGTAAAACCCTCCTGTACTTTGATTTCAGTGCCACACAATCACCTGCTGAAAATGTTGGAGGACCTGGGTACAGCCAAGTGCATAGTTAGTTTGGTAGGCAACTGGCTTAGGGACAGAAGACAGAGAATAGTGGTCAATGCAGTGAGGGATGATGAAGACGTGCTCACTAATGGTGTGCCCCAAAGCTCAGTGTTGGGGCCAGTCCTGTTTAATGCCTTTATGAGTGACATCAGCATAGGTATTCAGAGCAAAACTGCCCTATTCATGGATGATTACAAGCTAGGAAGAGGGCTGACAGTGAGGAGGTGGTTAGGGACCTACAAAAAGACCTACAGAGGCTGGAAAGATGGTCCAATGTCTGTCAGCTGAAGTTCAACACAAAAAAATGTATGGTGATGCATTTGGGTTAAGGGAACCTAACAACAGAGCACCACCTCAACGGAGTCCAGTTCACCACCATGCAGGAAGAACAGGACCTAGGTATCATCATAAGCAGCACCCTTAAGCAGAAAAGCCAATGCAACAAAACTTATAGCAAGGCCAACAAAATGCTGGGGTGCAAAGGGAGAGGATTCGACAGCAGGAGGAAGGAGGTAATACTGCCAGTCTACTGGTCCCTGGTAAGGTCCCATCTGGAGTACTGTGTCCAGTTTAGGAGTCCACATCTGAAAAAGGATATAAATGGGTTGGAGGCTATTCAGAGGAGAGTGACCAAAATGATCCAGGGCCTTTAAGGGCACTCGTACGAGAAGCATCTGAAAACATGAAATATGTTCTCACTGGAGACAAGGAGGGAGAGGGGAGATATGATTGAAACATACAAGTCACTGAGAGGAATAAATAAGGTACCATCCTCAGACCTGTTCAACAGAGTCTCCAACTCTAACACTAGAGGGCACGTGTGGAAGTTGGGGGGGTGGCTTCAAGTGGGAGCTTAGGAAACAAGTTCAAGAACACATGGGATAGACATAAAGATAGCATACAGAAAGGCAAAGGAGGGGAAGGGGAATAGCACCAGGTGGATTCTTGGGCAGACTAGAACATAAGCAATAGCCAGCAGAAGGAGACCTCCAGGCCTATCTTGTCTGCCCGATTTGTGTCGGGATCCTGTATTTTGTCCCGTCACCAATGTTAGTATCCCCTCTTCTCCCTCCCCTTTCTGTTTTCTTGTCCCCACCTCCTCTCTTTGTGTTTGTCACAGGATCTTTTGAAAGATCCCACTGTCCTGCATGCCACAACTGCCTGGGGCAGCACGTTCCAAGGTGTCACCACCCTTTCTGTGAAGAAGTGCTTCCTTATGTCCCTCCTAAATTTTCCTCCCACTGGCCTTAGGCTGTGTCCTCTGGTGGAGATATTTTATTTTACATTGAAGAGTCCTTCCCATGCTACCGTGTTTATACCCCTTAGGTACTTGAAGGTTTTTATCATGTCCCCCCTCTGTCTCCTCTCCTCCAGTGAGTATATCTCCAGGGACTCCAGCCTCTCTCCATATGCCTTGTTCTGCTGTCCCCAGATCATCTTAGTTGCTCTCCTCTGCACCCCCTCCAGCAGTTTGATGTCTTTCTTTAGATATGGGTGCCAATACCTCACTCCATATTCTAAATGAGGCCTCACCAGTGATCTACACAGTGGCAGAATAACCTCATTGTTTCTGCTACTGAGTCCCCTTGCGATGCATCCCAGCATCTTGTTTGCCTTTGCTACCACTTTCTTGCATTTTGTGGATGGCTTCATGTCACTAGTGATTGCTATCCCTAGGACTTTGTCTTCCTCGGTCTTGGTTACTTGTACTTTTCCTATAGAGTACTCTGCTCTTGGGATTTTGCCCCTATGTGCATCACTTTGCACTTCTTGGCATTGAAGCCCAGCTGCCAAATCCCTGACCACTCCTCCAATTTGACTATGTCCTCCCCTAGTTCTTGTACCCCCTCCTGAGTGTCCACCCTCCCACAGGTTTTGGTATCGTCAAATACCTTGTGGTCCCCTTCTGCCATCACTTTCTATGTTTTTAGGTTTCTAAACACTATTTTACAGAAAGAGTCGGGGAGCTATGGAATAAACTGCCAACTGAGGTAGCGGAAGCAAAGTCTGTGACATCAGTCAAGCTGGGGTGGGACATGGCTAAAGTACAATTAAAAGCAACAGGAGCAGTAGGAGGCATTAGGCAGAAGGGGGGTTGGTCCTGAGTTCTGAGAAGGTCCAAGGAACTCATGGGCAGACTAGATGGACTCTTGGTCTCCTTCTGAAGTCTTTTTTTCTATGTTTCTATGTTTCCTTAAAAAGCCTCCAGCATCAGGGGCAACTTAGATAAAATACAAGTACACACAATTTAGCTTCTATCATACAGTAGATGTACCTTCCACTCATACTTTATTACTTATGAAATTTTCATTAAAAGAGGATCTCCGTACAATGGCTATCATCTGCTCATGTTGATTGTGCACATGTGAAATGCTGTTAAACTGCTGGCAACGTTACAGCTTGTTACTGTAGAAAAAATCTTAATTATGATGTCACAAGCAGAGTATTTTGATGTCATTTGTAGACAAACAGTGAAAGCAGATGTGGCCCAAGTAATGTGTCCTTAGTAATAATGAGCAAGGGGGAGATGAAAATGGGAAACAGTTTAATTGTAAGTTGAATTGTGTTTAAATGTTGTTCAAAGTATTCCATGTGATGTCAGAGGCTCTTTAAGGGTAAGGGAAACAGACACAATGAGAAAGAGAGAAAGAGCCTGATAGACAACTGCAAAAAAAAATGAGAGAGAGAGAGAGCTCACAAGATTGAAAGAGCCAGACTGGATTTCTTCTGAAACACTGAACCTCTGATCATATCCTCACACTACAAAATACCCACTGAGGGAAGATATATGCCTACTTTATAGATAAAAAAGCATTTGACACAGTCTGGCTTCCTGGTATCCTTCAGTCTGGAATTGGAGGATAAACATTTGATGTCGTTAAAGAAATGCACTGACCCATAGAAATAAAAGTAAAATTAATGTCATGCAAACAGAATGTTCTAATCAGGAACCAGAAATACGACATGGATGTTGCCTGAGTCCAGCTCCCTTGAATGTTTATATCAGTGATCCGCCTTTTCAGTTGGATGAATCTTAAGTGCCGGCATTAACACTGAATGACACTGAGATAAAATGTCTGCTTCCTTCAGATGACCTAGTCATATTATCACCCACTCATCACGGCCTCCAAGAAACCCGAATACAGTATTTTAGAGGCATACTGTAGCAAATGGGCTCTGCAGGTAAACCTAAATACAGTAGGACTAAAATTACGATTTTCTAGGAAAAAACACAAAAACAACCAAAATAAATGTAAATTCCATATTAATAGTAATGACATAGATCATACCTTGGTGTATAGTTACCTAGATCTCACAACAAGTGCATCAGGGAGCGTTACTCCAGCTGTGAAAGCATTACATGAAAAAGCCCTGCTTGCCTTCTTTGCTATACAGAAACAACTTGACCCATTCAACCTTCCTATAAAGCTATGGTTAAAATTATTTGACAGCATAAGTCAGCTAATCATTTTATATTGGAGTAAAGTCTGGGGACCAGCAATAAACCCAGACTGTATTAAATGGGACAAACCGCCAGTTGAAGGAATGCACTTTCGATTCAAAGAAATGCTCCCAGTAGTGGCTCCAGGGCTGAATTAGGGTGATTTCCTCTTTGGGTAAACATACAGAAATACTGTAAATATTTAAATTCTGGTCCCACCTACAGAAAAGTGAAGAATATTCCTATCATTTCCAAGCACTAAAGCATTAACAGTGGAGAACAGACAAAAACTCATTACACTTGTATGTGTCCATACTGTTAGGTCACAGTAATATTGACATCAAAGACAATGACATAAGTAAACCTAAACATGATTGTATCAAGAGCATTAGAGACAGCCATGAAAAAATAACTATATTCTTTACTGGGAACAGCAAATCAAAACACAAACAAAATTAGATAGCTACAGATCCCCAAACAAAAGCTTCTTCAGAGCTGCTTATCTGCATGCAGTTAAAATGATAAACAGGCAAATCCTAGCCAAAAACAGAATCAGTGACCACAATCTAGTAAAACAGAAAGAGGCAAACACAAATTGTCTGGAAACCTAAAGAAGCCCAACTGTACTCGGTGTGAAAGCAGTGAAACTGAAACAGAAATGCATTTCATTCTCTACTGTGCAAAATACAGCTGGAGCTGCATAAGAGAACAATGTTTTCTAGAGCTATCACAAAGGATATCGGATTTCCAGCTCATGAATGATGATGCTAAACTCTGCATACTGCTGGGGAGAGAAATACCGTCACATAAATATTTGCAAACTATATAGCATCCTGCCACCAGCTTCAGAATACGACATAGATGTATTTAAGTGCATTGTAGCATGTTTATGTCTTATGAATAGTTTTATGTATAAACTTAGGTGATACCTGTATATCTTGTCATGCCAGTAAAGCTATTTTGAATTGAGCTGAAGAGATAAAGTGTGAGAGAGAGAGGGCTGTCATTCAAAACAGTGGTGAGAAAAACCAAAGAAAATCTAGTCCTGGGTTTGGTTTTGCTTCTGGTTTTGTTTTGAATTCCATGGCTTTTATCACCAGTTGCTGCCACCTGCCCACATTGCCATAGCCCACACTGCCAGCACGCCCGTAGCCTCTCCTCTCAGCACTCCCCATCATCTCAATTGTCTGGAGGAGTCCGTACTCACTGCCCTGTCCCTATTGACAGGCCTGACCTACCTGATTCTTTTCAAATGACTCCCCCTTATCATCAGTCCCCCTTGTTTTCTGATTTCCTTTAAAGTTTAAGGTACTCCAGTGTTATCTGCCACCACCCCTGCTGACTCCTACTGAACCTACCTCTTTCAGGCCAGTGAGGCTGCCAAGGGCAAGCTGCTGCTCACCAGCTTCTGACTTGACCTGTTACAAAACAGAATCACCGAGGCATCCTGACCGATGCCACTGCAGCCTCACGCTGGGCTGCACACATGCACCGATTAAGGCCCCGTTCACACTACAGCACGGTTGTGCAAAACATTTTTAAAAGTGGATTAGCACTTACCGTGTTGTAGCGTTCATACTGCAACCCCCTTCCTGCGATCCACAACAGGCAATGCATTTTATAGCGTTCACACTGCGGCAGAGATCCTTGCCCACTATGAACCGAATTCAGCAGCATGGAAAAGCTGCTTACCGTGATGCTTTGCGTGCTTGCTTGAGGTGCATTAAAAGGATAGGAGCTGGCGCGTTCGCACTCTAGGTGAATTGCTTTACTTTTGAAATGGATTTCTGGAAGCGTGCTCAAGCCCAGGTCTTATCAGGGTTTGAGCATGCTTCCAAAATTCCAAGTTTAAAACAAGTTATGTGCGAACGCGAACCGAGCTAGCATGCATTTAAAGCGGTTCAAGCGCTCTGAGCCATTTTAAATGCCCTAGTGCGAACGGGGCCTAAGATCACTGGCTCTGCTGCACAAGTTTCCATGTAGAGTCAGCTGAACTGAGACTGTCTCTGTCCTTTCCTGGACTCCTCTGCTGTTCCTGCTGGGCCCTGCTACTGAGGCCTCACTTTGCAACTGTGGATCACCACTAAAATGCACACTCAACAGTGACCTCCAGTTGCTTCTCTGACTGGCTGCTGCTGTAAACATGTGGGGAAAAGAATACTAAATCTCAATGTCCTGACTAGGGGTGTGTGAGTAATGAATATTAAATTCCGAATATGAAGAATAATATGCTATTCAGTATTCGGAACCCAAATTCTGAATAGCGGCACTATTCAGCAGGTATTTGGGTCTGCTTTCCCGGAGGATTCTAAGATCTCACAGGACTTGTTGGCCACTCACTGAGTGTTTGCCAAAGCCAGAACATGTGATTGTCACACTGCAGGAGAGAAAGATGTGGTGGAGAGAGCTCTGAGAGTGAGAAAGATTAACTACTGGCAAATTATATTTACATCACAAAACCTTTTCTTTTTTGTTAGTGTACTGTGTTTCTTAATGCCTGGTACTAGTGGAAATTTTTTTCCCCAGAGAAATAGTCTGATCTAGTGATTTATTTGCCAGGAGCTGTGCATAGAGAGACTTGCAGTTTCACTACCTTGATTTCACAGGCCCCTGTGCTCAGAGGTGAAGGAGAAGAAGACAGTTGCTGAAACTATTTTATATCTGTTAATTACAGTAGTTCTAACTTCTAGCTTGATTCAAGTTCAAGTTCAAGTTTATTGCAGGAAAACTCCATTGAGCAAGCTCATTCACAAGGAGGTCCTGTGACATAAACACTTAAAGTACAAACACAGATAGGTAATAACCGTATATACATGAAATGCACATTACATGATACAGGCTGGATATACATACAAGGGTACCACATAGGGTGACCACAGGTGGCAAACATTGATATGAGACAGGGAAGCGACTTACAGGTTGCATACTGATAAATGAAACATGATGACTGGTGTGTACAATACATATACAGTATTTTGGCAGCTAGAACAAACAACAGTCTACAACTGATATGGGGGAGGAGTGATTTGATAGAGTAGCAGTGGAGCGTAAGCAAAGATAAAGCCAGGAATAGAAGGGGAAGGGAAAGCAGTTAATGTGACAAATCAATTATACCTTACCAGTGGATAAATATGGCACACATGGGGAAGGAAGAGACTTAATGACAATTACAGGTGTCTTTTATTTTGGCTGAACTTAGCGATTTGTAGAAGTTTATTGAAACTGTGCTAGTTAGTTTCAGTAGTTAGTTTTCATGATTGCTGTGCTTATTTAAAAAAAAATGACTTTAATTTGGTGGATGCAAATAATAAGTATTCTGGTTGGAGGGAGGGCTCAGTTTTCATGAAAATCAGTAGCAGCCAGAAATTTTGGAGGGCAGTTGACTGACTGCACTCCCACCACCCACAGTTTAGGGCTAGGTAGTGATGCCGTGCAGTTGCACTGCATGCACACCTTTGCCTGGCTTGTGTGCTGCTGCAAGAATTTTTTTGTGCTAAAATAAATCAGTACTTCTGCACATTTAAAAATAAAAAGTATTACAGTAGTTCTGCTGTAGAAATCCTTCTTTAAAAATATTGATGGTGGAATCTGGGGTTGGGCTCAGGTTTCACGAATGTCAGCAGCAGCCAGCAGTTTCAGAGGTCAGTTGGATGACTGCACTCAGACCGCCCACAGTTTAGGGCCAGGTAGTGACACTACGCAGTTGCACTGCACGCACACTTTTGCCTGCCTTGTATGCTGCTTGCAAGAAATGTTTGTGCTAAAATAAATCAGTACTTCTTTACGTTTAAAAATAAAAAGTATTACAGTAGTTCTGCTGTAGAAAAATGTCATTAAAAATATTGGTGGCATAATCTGGGGTTGGGCTCAGGTTTCATGAAAGTCAATAGCAGCCATCAGTCTCGGAGGACAGTCGACTGACTGCACTCCCACCACCCACAGTTTAGGGCCAGGTAGTGATGCCACACAGTTGCACTGCATGCATACCCTTGCCTGTCCTGTGTGCTGTTTGCAAGAATTTTTTTTGTGCTAAAATAAATCAGTACTTCTATACATTTACGAAGTATTACAGTACTTGAGAATGTTTAGAAATTGTTGGCATAGACAATGGCAGCTAGAGGTGGTAAAAAATGTACTTGGTCCAGCCCCTGCAAATCTACAATGGAGGAACAGGTTGGTGATGGTGAACCTGAATGTGAGCGATGGTTAGCCGAATTCGATGCCCACAATTATTCTTTACCCTTTCCAAGCCTATTTCTTCTGGCAACAGTAGTACTGTGGCTGGCACTGGGGAAAGTGATGCAAGAAGCACAAGCAGAAGGACACTGTTCTCAACTCCCACAACCACCAATTTGTCCCCATCTCTCACAGTACCATCACATCTGTTGTCCCCACTGCCACCACCACCATAGAGACTTTGTTTTCCACAACAACTGGCAGCATTACTACTACAGCCAGTCCTCCAACCGTGACTGTCACTCCAGCCACTACTGACACTATGAACCCTGCCACTATTATAACGCTATCACCACAGTCTGTTATCCCTGTCATGGTGAATATTACCGGTATGACCACTATAGTTGATTCAATTAAGCCTCCTGCTTCTCAGTACTCCTGAAAAAGTTGTACAGGAGGACCAGTCATCTGGCTCTGAATATTTCCCTCCACATAATTTGCCAGTAACGTCATCTTCTTCATCAGAGGCAAATGTGAGTGACTTTGAGGATGAGGCAGAGTATGCTAGGTACCTTGAGGGCAGAAAAAAAAAGGTGACTGGCAAAAGAGCCTCTAGGAGTAGCACTAGTACCTAGGGTACTAGAAGTAACAGTAAGCGTAAGGGTCCCCCTCCCCATAAGAAAACCAAACAAGCAACACTAACGTTTCTTCAGGAGGCTCTGTCACAGCCTGAAGGACAGCCAAGTGATGGCAGCACTGGCATGGTACCATCGGGGCAGTGGTCACAGGGCAAGAATATGAGGACAAGACAGGCACTTCTGTTGAAAAAAGAACTGGGGGATGTGGTGCTAGCAGAATCACTGGTAATTGTAGAGTTAAGAATGTTGTGTGGCTGCATTTCACTGTGTTAAAGGAGGACACAAGGGAGGCAGTCTGTTCTTTTTGCAACAGCACTATAAGCCGAGGGAAATCACTCTCTAACTTAACTACACCATCATTACAGAACCACTTGAAGCTTAAAGAGCTACTGACGCCTCAAAGAAAATCTTAAAAAACATAATTAGGTACAGCTCTGCCTGCATTCCATTTATGTTTTATATATTTCTCCTCCCCATTATTTATTACTAAGGAAATGTGCATGACTATGTGATCTTTATCCCCTATAGTTTCTTTAGAATTCATCTGCCTCTATAGCTTACTCCCTACTTCAAGTCATAATCCTCTGTTCCTATATCACAATCTGTTAAATGGGAGTAACTGTGATGTAATAAGCAGTGCTCTGTGACTTCAGGTAGGGAGAAAGCAGTAGGAATAGACAAACTCTTCCGGAGCAAAGATCCTGTTTTCATACAGATGATCTCAGTAATAAATAATGGGGAGGATAAATACAGAAATAATGTGAAATACAAGCTGCACTATGTCTATATATTAGGTTTTGTTAACGTTGTCCTGAATGTGTCACCAGCTCTTTAAGCACCTTCAACTGTATCAAAGCTCATCTGGGTCTGGATCTGGACCCTTGGTTTCACCAAGACCAAACCTCTCCAGTGGACAGACATGTACTGTTGGCAGTGGTGGTGGTACCAACAGATCTGATTTCGAGCAACCCAGTGGTCACGGCACTCCTTCCCCCACACCAACCCAGGTCCCTCTACTCTGGTCACGTCTGACCCTAGTGATGCTACAAGGCAGAGACAATCATCAGCACTTTGCACACCACCAATGAAGCAGTCCACATCAATGTCTCCCATGGCACTTCTAATAATGGATGCTCTGCATGAATGTGAAAAAAATATCTTGCCTCACATCCAACAGCACAGCAAATCACACAGTTGATTGCTAAGATGATGGCGTTGGATCTGCAGCATATGTCAGTTGTCGAAGATACTGTCTTCTGACAGCTTCTCAACTATTTGCACCCTAGGTCAGCTTTTCTAAACATTGGACTGATGGAGAAAGGCCACAGAGCACATAATATTCTCATGTTCCTGCAAGACATGTTGCGATCTTGGACTGGTGTTAACACCAATTTAAAAGTTGGGTTTTTTTGTACTGACAATGGCACAAACATAGTGAAAGCCATCAATGATGGCCATTTTGTGAGTATTTGTTGTTTTGCACACACTGAGTTTAGTGGCAACTCATGTGTTGTGTAACAGTACTAAGACCAACAACATATTATCCACAGCCCGTTCCATCTTCAGCCATTTACATCACTCCGTAAAAGCCACTAACAAATTACAAGATGTTCAGGAATGCCTTGGTCTGCCCCAGCATTGTGTAATACAGGATGTTAGCACTCAGTGGAATTCTTCATGCCTGATGCTTTCAAGACTGCTGGAGCAAAAGTGGGCACTACATGAAATGTCTATGAAGGCAGACATTGGAGGGGTCCCAGGACCTAATGATTGGTTAGTTCTTGTGGGTATGGTGAAGGCATACCTCTCAACATTTTGTCCCCCAAATGTGGAACATTGCCTCTCATAATGTGGAACAAATGAATAAAATATGGAACACTTAATCAAATCTTTACCTAAGAAGCTCAGAGCACTGTTAAAATGTTTGCATTTATGTTCAGAAAGTCTGTTAATAATTGAACAATATATTTTTTGCATAATTTACTATAGATTTTTGCTTTAAGATATTAACACTGAATGTGGGACAAGTCCTCTCAATGTGGAACGGGAGCTTTTGTGAAGTAAAATGAGGAGCGTTCCTTGTAACGTGGTACAGTTGAGAGGTATGGGTGAATGTTCTTGTGCCATTTGAGAGGAGTGCATGTGACCTAAATGCTACCACAGTCTTACTTAGTCAGGTAATTCCAGCTGTGCATATTCTCAAAAGATCATTACAATGGTTTTTGGCTGACAATGCAATGAGTACAAAAGAGGTTACTGAACTTGTTATTCATCTTGATGCAATGTTTGCCACAGTCATGGATAACTGCCAACACTTATTTGCTACCATGCTGGACCCTAGGTTCAAATGCAAGATCCTTCATATAGCCATGGACATCCACAGGGTGACTCATTTTAGGCAACGGCTGAGTGAAGTGTTAAATAGTGCCATGCAGGCAGTGAGATACTTGAAAGGGAAAGAGGATGCTCCAGTTCAGGTTCCTGAGGGAGAGAAACAGGCATGTGGTGGTTTGGAATCAGATGGTACTGGTGGAGATGGCGAAAGACGGCATAGTGGCAGTACAGAAGAGAGTGACTGGGCATTACTCAGCACATTACTGCATCAACAGCAACACAAATGCTCAGTCTCAGCCTCTCTATTCAGAAAATTAGACTACTTTGGCTTAATGGCTACTTTGCAGAATCAATTGAGCCATTTGAAGTAGATCCACTGGGCTACTGGATTCAGAAAATGAACTCCTCTCCTCACCTGGCACAACTTGCTTTAAAATACCTAAGCTGCCCTCCTACAAGTGTGCCATCCAAGAGGATGTTTAGCACTGCTGGTGACATTGTTGACCCACACCGTTCCAGGCTGGACCCTCAACACGCTGAACAGCTAGTGTTTCAATGTGGTTATGCAACTGGAATGAGATGAGATGAGATGATGCTTGTGTAACTTGATTTTCTTTGTGGCTTTCCACCTCTCTATCCATGGGATATACGACATGTAGGGGTAAGACTCAAGGAACCCTAGAGGAGGGTTCCCCCTACAGGTGCTGCGGGAATGATTGCATCGGCTAAAGGTAGGTTAGGAAGAAGCCCATGGGTAAAAGAGGTGATCTGCTGGAGGAGGAGGGGTGGATGGTGGGCCATGAAAAAATGAATCCTGGAGAGGCCCAGGATGAGTGACCTTTTAAGCCTGATGGGGGAGTGATGTTGCTGCTCTGCCCATTGAACCGCGGGCTTAAAGCCCTCCCATTCAATATGCTTATGCAACTGGAATGAGATGAGATGATGCTTGTGTAACTTGATTTGCTTTGTGGATTTCCACCTCTCTATCCATGGGATATACCACCTTGTAGGGGTACGACACAAGGAACCCTAGAGGAGGGTCTCCCCCAAACAGGTGCCACGGGAATGATTGCATCAGTGAAAGGTAGGTTAGGAAGAAGCCCCCAAAAAATATCCAAGGTGTTGAGCATCGAAGAGGCGGGGATGATGAATTAATTAATTCTGAGAAGATGATAAGGGCTGACTTCCTAAGGAGAGAAGGGAAAGCCAGGGCCACCATCCGCCTTCATCCAACAGCGGAACCTAACTAATTAACTGAAGAAAGCACTAACTCTAACTAATATTATGACTATTGGCACAGAGAAGAGGACCCCCCCCTTAAGATGGAAACCTCTGGGGATCGATCCAAGGCCTAGGTCACCTGCCGACGTTTGATTTAAGGACGCATGTCGTTAAAGAGAAGGGTTCATTAACGAGCGGGATATGAGTAGGAAGGAGGATGACAGGATAGGAAAAAAACCCAAAAGAAAACACATATCAGAGGGAACATGAGGCTGCAGGGACGCCAGAGGGGTATGCTCGAGTAGGTGATGGGAAGGAGCAGATCCATGTAGAAGTAAGATGAGTAAGGGGTATCTGGACATGCGCACGAGGAGACCAAGGATAATGCAGACTGGCTTGACTGAGCAACACAAGTGAGTGGACACTGAGGCCGATAAAGCATGCCTGAATAAGTGAGTGGACACTGAGGCCGATAAAGCATGCCTGAATATGCAGTTTGAACAATTAGACCCTGAGGTCAGAGTCGATGAGGTAGCATAGGATGCAATGATAGGAATGCTCAAGTAAGCGATGTAAATAGAGAAACCTTGAGGTAAGGAGGAGTGAATGATGATTGGAGTTATGAACCTGATACATGTGACAGGATGGCCGCAGGTTGAAGAGTCATGATGGGTATGCCCAAAAGAAATATCGATTGCAGGCTTTGACAGGAGGAGATCCTTGATGGCAGATATGGAATGTGAATAACAGGAGACAGGAATGAACTTGAAAATGAACTTGTAAGAAGGCAGCATGCACGAGAGAGCAATGCGAGTAATAAGGCTCCACGAAGGGAGGTAGATTCTGAGGCCAAGAAGGCATGTCTGGAACCAGAGGGTATATGAACCAGAGGGTACACTGTGAAAGAATGTTAAAGTCTCTCCAGAGGTTCATTCCTTTCTCTAGTAAAAGACTACTGCAGTAGCGCTAAGATCCTAATTCTTTTCCTGTTGCCTTTTTTCCTGTTTCTCATTTCCCCCCTTTTTTCCAGGCTGGCCACCTGGAAAAAGGTCTCTCACAAATGTTTGTCTTATTTTCTTCCTTCTCTGCACTTCTGGAGCCTTGATGTTCTCACAATCCCCCCCCCCAACCCGGTAGCTAATGCAGCTAACTTCATCTGTGTCCCATTAATAGCAATGTTATGGCACTTTGACAGTGCTAGAATTTCTATGCGCAGTACATTCTGCAGAGAGCATTTGCCGTATGGGCGTTTGCCCTGCTAGTTTCATTTAGAAACCTGTACGCGGTATACTCAGTAAAGCAGCGGTTTAAAGCTCCCAAGAAGTGAACTCTCCCCCTTTCTTGCACTTGCAAGGTGAAACCCCTTTTCTTTTTTCCCTTGTGAGATGTCCAAAGAGACCTCCATGTGGAAGTATTTGTTAAACTGTTGAGTTTGCCTCGGTAGAAGCTGTATTTTAAACCTAAACTGAAACAAACACAGTTTTCTGTTTGTTTTCTTCAGGCCTAGGCATCCAAGCATAACACTGAATGATATGAAGTTCTCTCTGCTGTTAGTAACCCGGTGAAATTAATTCTAGAAAACATGGTTTTAATGTTTATGTTTTCTGCAGAATCTCCATAAGTATTGCCATAATAGTTTAAATAAACATAAAGTAAGAATGATAATGGCCATACAAAAGCAACACAATGTTTCTAAGAGCTCGGTGTTTCCCTGTGCTGCAGCACATTTGTAAATATAAAAAGAAACCTCTGTACTTAAATGTGTAGAATTCTAGATAACTTTCAGCTTCTGGTCAAAAGAATATATAAAATTCCAATGTTAGTTTATTTGTTACTCAAGAATGGAAGGTCTTACTGAGGTATAAGCAGGGAGAATCTTCTAGAAGGGGTTGTCTCCTTGCAGGGATCATTATGAATGGATCCTTAGGAGTCAGCTGGCCCTCTCTTCTCCATACATATACCTTGGGTAATTCATGGGAGGAGCCATAGAGTGTATAACATTTTCTTTTTGTTAAGGACCAATTTCTTTTTGTGTATATTAGCATATACTGACTATAGACAGACTCAAATAATTTTTAAAAGGTTTATAAAATACCTTTATGTTGAATAAAGGAAGATTTAAGTTTTAAAGTGTTGTGGGTGGAGTCTGACATGGTCAGATGCTGTTCTCTTGGGTTAAAAGGGGCTCCTAGCCTGGACCATGTCAGATTCGTTTTGGGATCAGCTCTGGGCTGATCTACTGGGGAGTCTGTGCCTTTTCAGACTATGTACCCAGGTGGCTGATGCTGTTATTGCCTGTGTGAACAAAAGTTTATTTTTGTTACTTTTGATTTCATTTCTTATTCACGTATGAAGTACGAGTTATTTTTGTTCTGTTTGTATCTCAATAAATATTTTTAGGCTTGGCTGCTTCTTTTAAGCCTTGCCTCTCTAAAATTTGGTGTCAGCATCCATCTTTACATCCACACCCTTTTACACTGGTGGCAGTGATGGAATGTACTGGTGGTACTGGTGCTTTCCGGTTTTTGGATGCTGAATGCAGAATACAGACACAGAACAGACTCGTGACAGCCCTAGTGGAGGGATAGCGATTGGTCTGTACAAGGCCTGGTGGACTGTTAATGCTGCAGGACAGAACAGCAGAATCCTTGATCCCTGGGGTTGCTACAAGGTACGTAGCGGAGAAGCTGTATATTTCCATGTTTGTTGGCCTAAAATCTGAGGTACGACAATTGGCTATGGTGCCAGTGGAGATGAAGCTATGTGGTGATGGTGGCCTAGGTGAGGCAACTCATAACCAGAGGATGGACCAGATGAGCCTCATACACTATATGTTTGAGTGATGGATGGATGCTGAGAGCTGTTGGAGAGAGGCCGAGCGGAGGTACCTGGAGCTCTCGACCCAGTTGGAAGACACCAGGGATTTGGACAGGGAAAAAGGGCCTGAGAGGTTGGAATTGGAAGATGCCTGTTGAGAGTGTGCTGATTTGGAGATTCCTGTTTTGCCTATAATCCCTGGGATGTATTGGCTGGGAGATAATGGAACTGAGACATTGGAGAAGTCCCCAGGCGAAATTGTTCCAGACTTTGTGTGTTCAGCGGTGACGTCTGCAGGCAGGTCAGAAGAGGAAGAGTCTACAATCAAGAATGAAGAAGCAGTGACTGCTGAAGGGACTTATATGTTCAAATGTGATAATAAGCTCATTACCGATATGTCTTGTGCTGACTGAAAACAGTTCTAGGCAGGTGATCCTGAAGTGGCTCAGCTCAGTAAATTTGCTACCAAAAAAGGGAATAGCAAAGGTAATAAAGGGGTAAGGAAGACATTGTGGTGGTATGAGTTCAAGGATGGGGTACTGTGCCATATGAGGCTGAACCCCCGCACCAGGCAGGTAGAAGCAAGGGTGGTGGTACCTGGTGTTTACAGGAGGGAATTGTTGGATGCAGTATGCATGAATGCTAAACCCTTAGACAATGAGGAGATTTTGGGACACCTTACTGCACATTATCACTGGCCAGGGATGTACCGACAAGTAGCGACCTACATAAAGGGCAGAACTGTCAGCCATCGAAGGGAGATTACAGAATGTGGGAGAGGAGTAGCCCAGAGGGTTGAAGTTCACAAAGAGTGGCACCCTTGGAGAAATCAGAGGTTCACACGTAGAGTAATGGGCTCCAGATGGTAGACAGCTGTTCCGAAATATTGTAGAGAAGGCCCAGCTGTTAGACATACTCATCCAGAAAATATATGGTATATGGTTACATGACAGATATATGCTGTGGTGACATGTAACTCAGGGTAGGGTATGTGTAAATGGAAAGAGACTCCCACAGTGTTTTCATATATTGCTAGGTTATGGTAGAAATGTTTATTCTACCTAAGGAATCCCTGGGGTGGGATTTAGGCATGAGGAAGGGCCATAGCTCCAACCCCTTCCCAGGAGGGATGTAAGGGGATTGGCATTGCGTTATGTAATTTTTGTGGGAGATAGCATTGTCCAATTTAACAGTAGCAAATGTTGACTGAGCACTGAGTATACTTTCAAAACAAGAAAAAAAAAGTTATGAAAACTAAGATCTGACAAGGAGCAGAGACGTGTTTATACGAAAACAATGATGTAACTTCAGTATAGTGACCATAAATGGTTCAAAGAATTTAAAGAAAGTTTCACATAATGTTTTATATGAAGTGATTGCATATTGTTCGCATTCTGAAAAGAGACTAGAGAAGAGGCCTTAATTATCCTATGAATCTGCATATGCCTCTCTGGTCACAAATAAACATTTGTTTTAGGTGGAACAAGATAGAAGCCCCAGGGTAATTGAGGAGAGAGCATTTCCTTAGTAGGAATGTTTATGCTGTGTTGCTACTTCAAAAGGGTCCCCGAGGTGGAGCTTTGGGAGTCGGTGGGCTAAAGCTCCATCTCTCCCTCATTAGAGTGAGAGATCTGATACTGTGCATATAAAGGTCCTTCCTCTTAAGTGAAAGGAGTGTGAAAAAATGTCCAAATCTCTCCAGAGGTTCATTCCTTTCCCTAGTAAAAGACTACTGCAGTAGCGCTAAGATCCTAATTCTTTCCCTGTTGCCTTCTTTCCTGTTTCTCATTTTCCTCCCTTTTTTCCAGGCTGGCCACCTGGAAAAAGGTCTCTCACAAATGCTTGTCTTATTTTCTTCCTTCTCTGCATTTCTGGAGCCTTGATGTTCTCACAGTCCCCGGTAGCTAATGTAGCTAACTTCATCTGTGTCCCATTATTGTAATATTATGGCGCTTTGACAGCGCTAGAATTTCTATAGGAAGTGCATTCTGCAGAGAGCTTTTGCTGTATGGGCATTTGCCCTGTTAGTTTCATTTAGAAACCTGCATGCAGTTTACTCAGTAAAGCAGCGGTTTAAAGCTCCCAAGAAGTGAACCCCCTCCCACCTTCTCGCACTTGCTAGGTGAAACCCCTTTTCCTTTTTCCCTTGTGAGATGTCCAAAGAGACCTCCATGTGGAAGTATTTGTTAAATTGTTGAGTTTGCCTCGGTAGAAGCTGTATTTTAAACCTAAACTGAAACAAACACAGTTTTCTGTTTGTTTTCTTCAGGCCTAGGCATCCAAGCATAACACTGAATGATATGAAGTTCTCTCTGTTGTTAGTAACCCGGTGAAATGAATTCTAGAAAACATGGTTTTAATGTTTGTGTTTTCTGCAGAATCTTCATAAGTATTGTCATAATAGTTTAAATAAACATAAAGTAAAAATTAATGGCCATACAAAAGCAACACAATGTTTCTAAGAGCTCGGTGTTTCCCTGTGCTGCAGCACATTTGTAAATATAAAAAGAAACCTCTGTACTTAAATGTGTAGAATTCTAGATAACTTTCAGTTTCTGGTCGAAAGAATATATAAAATTCCAATGTTAGTTTATTTGTTACTTAAGAATGGAAGGTCTTACTGAGGTATAAGCAGGGAGAATCTTCTAGAAGGGGTTGTCTCCTTGCAGGAATCATTATGAATGGATCCTTAGGAGTCAGACGGCCCTCTCTTCTCCATACTTATACCTTGGGTCATTCATCGGAGGAGTCATAGGGTGCATAACATTTTATTTTTGTTAAGGACTGATTTCTTTTTGTGTATATTAGCATATACTGACTATAGACAGACCCAGATCATTTTTAAAAGGTTTATAAAATACCTTTATGTTGAATAAAGAAAGATTTAAGTTTTAAAGTGTTGTGGGTGGAGTCTGACATGGTCAGATGCTGTTCTCTTGGGTTAAAAGGGGCTCCTAGCCTGGACCATGTCAGATTCGTTTTGGGATCAGCTCTGGGCTGATCTACTGGGGAGTCTGTGCCTTTTCAGACTATGTACCCTTGATGTTCCCAGTTGGCTGATGCTGTTATTGCCTGTGTGAACAAAAGTTTATTTTTATGCCTTTTGATTTCATTTCTTATTCATGTATAAAGTACGAGTTAATTTTGCTCTGTTTGTATCTCAATAAATATTTTTAGGCTTGGCTGTTTCTTTTAAGCCTTGACTCTCTAAAATTTGGTGTCAGCATCCATCTTTACATCCACACTCTTTTACATATGCTCAGGATGAGCGATCAAGAGGAGCCAAATCAGATGCTATACGATGAGGAGTGAAGCCATGAATGGAGAGAATCCATGACAGCTGGGACAAGAATAGGGGCTAGGCTGAGGAAGGTAACATAGGAACCGATGAGGTACAATGATGGATTGAAGCCATGGAGGCCAGAGCGGGAAAGCGAGGCATGAAAGGATGAAGGATGGTAGGGAGGTCAATGGGGTAACGTAGGACCCAGCTAATACAGGAGGAGAGCTGCAGGAGGGTGAGTCGGATGAGGCTGGATGGAGTCAGCCAGAGCATATGATTAAGGATAGGTAGGCCATTGCAGGATGATGGAGTACAGCCTTGATTAGAGTGAATCCTTTATGGCTGGAATGAGTAAGATTAAATTTTATTTATTTATTTATTTAAGAATCAGTTTACAACCTTTGAGACAGAGGCTCGTTTACAGAGGTACTTCGTCACATAAAGACATAGGAAACGGACGAGGCATGATGATGGAGGGAAGCCTTGAAGGCTGGAACAAGGGGAAGGCAATGGTAGGATAGGAAAAAAACCCAGAAGAAATGCACGGTCACAGCAGAGGAGGCAAGGAGAAGTATGCAGATTGAGCTAGGGAAACAGGAGAATCATGAGGTCAACAAGACGGAGTCACTGAGCCAAAGAAAGGAGCTAGCGTACCAAATTTCCAGAGAGAGAGAGAGAGAGAGAAGCTCCGAGAGGAGGATGGATAATGGAGAACAAGCGCAGTACTTGTACTCATGGGGAACAATAAGACAAACTGGCAAAAGTCCCTAGATACAGACAATGCAAGCAGACATCTCAACTACTATGAACATCACAGAGTGCTATGATTTTCACACAAGAATGAATCCTCGGTCTGCATAGGTTTGCTGATGGCCCCATAATGGGAGAGCAATGTCCAGACACAAAAACTATGAAAGCACTACAAGAATGAGTGAAAGCCAGTACTATGATATGGAATATGGAGAGGCAGAGAGGTAGTAACACAACACAGGATAAAAGACAAACTTACGGTGGGCTGTAGTGAGGGTACTTCCCAGGTCAGGTCATTGAGAGAGTCTGGCAACGTACAATACTGTGATACAGAGAGCCTCTGATCGAGCGAGTGTTGCTGGCAGCCCGATGATTAGGGTGTGGGAAGTTGCAGCAGGGGAACGTTTGTAGGAGCTGCAGAGATCAGAAATTCCCATCAAAAGTAGGTTGTGCCAAGAGGTCTGGCGACGAGAATCCAGATTCACCCATGAGAAGACTGAGGGTGATGCAGATCGATGATGATGATTGTCGCAGGAATGCAGCAGTTAAATACAAAAAGATTGAGGAAGAAGAGACAGGAATGAACTTGAAAGTGGTGGAGAGCAGCCAGCCAAGCAGTGGTATGATGAGCTCAAAAGAATTCTTGGTTGCAGGCTTGAGACAGTGCTCGAGTAAGCAATGGAAATAGATTAACCTTGAGGTAAGGATGAGTGAGCAATGACCAGAGTCATGAACCTGATACATGTAGCAGGAGGGCCACGGGCCGATGAGGTGACATGTGATTCATGATAGGTATACTCAAAAAATATCGATAGCAGGAAATATTGATAGCAGGCCAGATTTGATTGAAGGCCAGACGGAATCAGTCAGAGATGGCCAAATGATGTGGATGGCAGAGCAAGCGGGCAATGAGAGGACCTAATGACCAGTATGCAGGATGGAAGCAAAGGCTCGAGTGAGCGAGGGGAGTGAAGTGGATGATGGACGATGATGGAGAGAAGCCATGAAGTCCTGAATGGGGAAATATCGATTGTAGGCTTGGAGTAGAGGGAATCCACAGGATTGATTATGCAATGACTGATGGCGATGATCGGCAAGGAAGGTGGACCCTGAGGGCCTAAACTCAGGTGAAAAGGTATGAAGGTGCTCAGGAGAATCATGAGAGAGAGAAGAAACCCGATAGGAATTCGATGAGTGGTAAACTGACTGAGCAATGTAACTAGATGTGCAGGTCAAGGCTAGGTAGCTTGGACCTGAAAGGGTCATGCTCGAGGAGTCGATGTGAAGGAATGGTAGACACACTAGAATCAAGTTGAGGGAAACTGGTAGACTCAGAATACAGGAAAAACAAAAATAAATCTCAATGGCAAGCCAGACCGAGGCAGCCGAGGCATACTGATTGGCAGCCAAGGCATACTGATTGAGTGATGGAAATAGATAAGCAGGTCAAGGCGAGGCATTGGGGACTTGAGATGGCTATGCAAAGGTCAGAGAAGAATGAGAGAAACAGAGGGGGGAAGGAATAGGAGAAGGGCAACAAGTGGATATGACAGGGTAGACAGCCCTGAGACGAGCAATAGGAAGCAAAATAGGAAAGGAGGCAGCAAGGTATTAGAACCCCAAAAGAAGAGACAGCTGAGTGGAGGAGAGGATAGGGAAATCACCGGTATATAAAAATCAAATCCAGAAATGAAAGCACTGCCTGATACTGATCAGGGAATGAAGGGCCCTGGAAACAGAACAAACCAAGAAGCAGGTGTCACAAATGCACTCAGCAGGTCAGGCCCTCTGCTCCCACAGTGCCAACCTCCGAGCACAGGAATGTGAACAGGTAACAGACAGGGTAACCCTCCTGTCTGCTTGTGGGTCCAAATCACCTTTAGTCTCATGTCCTGGGGGGATTCAGTCTGTGAACCTTAAACTAGCACACCCAAATGTACAGGCTCAGATAATATTCTCTTAGGGGGATGCAAGACATCTTTTGCCTAAGGGCACCTAATCAGGTATCCAAAATGAACCCTTAAAACTCTGTAAAAGACCTTAGGTATATTTCTTACCTTTTCCCGGTTTAGTAACACCATCAAGCTTTTGAACAGTTGTCAAACTTAACCATCTATACGTCACATGCAAAAAAAGAGCTGGCAGACAACCCATGCAGTTTTTCAAATAATATATTTACTAAAAAATGGATACAAATATGAAAAATGTAAACACAGAACAATATATTAAAGAGCATATAATCACTTAAAAGAAAACAAGGAAAAGTACAACAAAATCACTCCTACCACAATATATTTAGACTTTTTCTATCTAATGTATTACCTCTAAGTGCCTATAGTTAGATCCGAGAGCTAAGAGCTCTGTCTCTCTAGCTTCCCAAGATGGACTATATGACAACAAAGTTCAGACACAGAATTCAGTTTAAACTGTGTCTCTCCATACCCCTTCTGTGAGTCAACTTGCTCCTCCTTTTAGAATATAAAAAAAATTACAAATAGGATGTCCTATCAGGAGGTATATTAAAGAAGGTGACATCAGCAAAAACTCCACTTCCTAAATATGACTCCTTAATTAAACATTTTCTCTTTGATCTTGAGCAGTTCCTATTCCCAAGGCATATCAAAGGATTTCATAACTTTTGCACCATGGTGGTATAACATGTTCTTCCTCTTAAGACATCATAAAAGTTTATTAGACTCATCCCCTTGGTAGACTCATAAAGTCCCATTTCATTTCCACTTCACAGAGCCTAGGCATATCATAAAAAGGTAATAAAATGCTATTCTGAAGTAAGTCAGTTAATTAAATGGTTCCTGCTTCACTGAAACCTGGGGGGAAGCACCCACAGAGCACAGACTCACATACTACATTTTTATATTACAAATATCATAGAACAATCATAGCCAGCTAGACAAGTGTCACAGCAGGTGGTAAACAACACACCAGAGGGCGGCTGCAAGTGGAGGAGTTGTGGTGCCATCTAGTGGGGAAAAGCGGGAGCACAACACAATCTGGGTCCTGCCCAAAGGAAATATTGAGTGCTGGGATACTATGTAGGAGCATGCAAAAGAAAAAGGCAGAAGACCAGAAATCTGTCACATGGTTTAAACACATGGCAAAAAAATGAGAGCAGGAAATTAAAATTAGGGTTCTGGGAGGCTCCAAACTTTTCAGTTGTGGGACCAAAGTGGTGTCACACACCAGAAGAAATAAGTAAAGACATGAAGAAGCACCGCTCTGAGGAGCCACCAGAACCAGGGATGCAACTGGCTGAGGAGCGCATGCAGTATGAGAAGAAAGCTCCTAACGTACATACCGGTCTCCAGAGACCTGACTGAGGTATTGCAGAGGAGTGGAAATCGGTACAGGGTGGTATTGCATAGGAGTGGAAATTAGTACAGGGTTGCACACCGGAGCAGCTGCTGATACAGGTGGGGCCTACTCCTTCAGAGGTAGCCCCAATGGAAGTCGCACTGAAGATGGCAGGCATCTGACATGAACCTGCAAACTGCCCTGATGACTACACCTGTAAGGGCATATTGTGCAGCAGGTACCGTGAAAGTGAGCATCAAACTGAATGGAGAGAAAGCAGCAAGGCGGCTGGAGCAAGGAGAGAGGTAGGGCAGAGAGCGGGTGAGCAGCAGGTGCAGAAGAAAAGGAGACACCAAAGTAGAAGACCCAGATGGAGCCGTCTACCCAGACCCACAGGAGAGAGAAGCGAGAGACAGACAACCCGAGAGTACGAGGGACAGGGAGCCAGACACCACTAGGTAGGCATGCAGCACAGAGGGTAGTGATGGAGAGCCAAGCTGAGACAGTGAAAGGGTGGCCAAAGCTGAGCAGATGGATAGGGGAAAAAGAGAAGAATGTCAGGAAGCTACATGGAGCAGGAAAATGGGGCCGTGAAGCAACCAATAGGAAGGAGGAGGGCACAGGCTACAGTGGCAGGGGACAACGGTAGCGTGAGGGGGGTTTGAGCGAGCAGAGGGAGGGGAGCACTCGGAAGCGCCAACGGAGAAGGGGCTAATGAAAGAAGCAGCAGTAGCTGTGGGAGCAGATAGATGGCATGGTGAAATGAGCAAGGAAGGCTGAGAGGAACAAACGGGCAGTCGAAGGCAACAGCAGCAGCAATCCAGATAGGCAGAGGAAAGCAGAGCCTCTGGCTGCAACGAAAAAGCGAAACCTGGAGGGGCCCAGGATGAGTGACCTTTTAAGCCCAATGGGGGAGTGACGTTGTTGTCCCACCCATCGAACCTAGGGCTTAAAGCCCTCCCATTGTTAAGCTAAACTTACCAGTAGTTGGCTACAAATATGATCTTCCCACATAATACTGGTGGTACAGTACTGCTCTCGATCTGCCTAATGTTATGACAGTGTAATGTTACTTTTTTGGGGGGCTCACCCTTTCTTTTTCTATCACGTTAGATATTTAATTTAAAGGGTAACACTCCACCCCCTGGCATATAACTGCAGGACCACCAAGAGGCCCCTCTTAAATTAGAAACATTTAAATGCTATATCATGATTTAGTGCACTTACCTGCCTCATCCCCCCCTCCTTTCCTGCACTTAAGCACCTACTCAAACCATCCCCAGTTACAGCCTGCTGCTGTACGCAGACCTAAGTCATGACCAAAACCTCTATCCTCCGCTTTATCTCCCATCATAAATAAAAATGTTATCTCATTTTATACTCTGTCAAAGTGATATTGTTCTCTTTTTCATTTGCAAAAATGACTTTGTAACCTAACTTTAAAAATTGTAATATTTTCGTATGTTGTTTAACACTGTATTTTGTATCTTTGTAACCCTTTGTTGTGTTTTTTATTTGTACCCCCTGTCCCCGTGTCGCATCTGGAAATGAGCTTTGGCGCAGTGTGCTTTTTCCCGTTATCAAATTTTAAATAAATAAATAAACTTACTTTTGTGTACTTTTGGTTGCTAATTATTTGTTGGTAGAAAAGGACTGCTTGGCCCACACAGTCAACCCAGATTGTCCATCCCTGCCTTATACAAACCCTAAAGCAACCCTGCTGCCTCCCTGCCTGTTTTGAAATACACCCCCTATGCCTATCCCACACATGCTTGAAGCCCCATACTGTTTTTGCCACCATCACATATGCTAGCAGTCTGTATCAGTCATCTACCTTGCCTTCCATGAATAAATATTTCTTCACATCTGTCTTGAACTCCCTGTTCAGCTTCATTACATGCCCCCAGTTGTGCTCTTTCTCATTTGAAAAAGACTCCCCTTATGTGCCCTCTTCACACCGTGAGGTACTTGTATAGGTCTCTATCCTGGCACATCTTGCTCTCCTATCCCCCAGGGTGCACATACAATGCACTTATGCCAGTGCCATTTTAGTTGCCCTAGACAAGACACAAGACAACACCTTGTCTACAGCCTCTGGTCAATCTATGATAACCGTCTGTCATCTGACAACTGACCAGTGCAGTAGTTTGTTGCCTTTTTGGGCTGCTGAAAGGCTGTTAGGGGGTGTTCATGGCAGAATTAACTATTGAACGTTAAAAGAGAGAGAAGTGGTGGACTTTAACAGTGCTACAATGTCTTATTTAAAAAAACACTTATTTGGGGCCGAATAACGAATAACAAATATTTGGAGTCCTGAATACGAATATTCGGCCAAATATTCGAAGTAAAGTATTTGCACACCCCTAGTCCTGACATGATTCTCTGCTGTGTAGCTGCAGCAACTCATCACACATTGGCTCATGGACCTATTGGCCCATATAGTGTTGCACTGTTCTCACTGGTCGCTTGGCCAAACTGACTCTAGGGGACATATCAGTGTATGACTGGTGGCAGACTGGGAGAGGGAGTGGGAGGCTAGAATTACACAGATGGGTAGTGTGTTGACACATTACTTGTTAGGCAGCAGTTTCCATTGCCATAGCTGCATCCAAGCCGAATCTTCACAGTTCTCCTCTGGTTTCATTTAAACTGAGTGATCAAGGTCCGGGAGTCTCATTATTGCCACAGCAGGTTATGCACACAACTAAGTCAAAATTCAGATTAATTAATTGGCAGATCATGGGTTTAAAAAGTGGTTTTAAAAACAGAACCTTTAAAACCTTGTTTGGGCTCCTATTAGAACGATCCATAAGAATAAGAACAAAAAAGGCTTACCCACCCTCCTACTACCCTATTGACTTATCCACCCACTGTAAATGCAGACAGAGACAATAATGAGTCAACCCCCTCTCTCCAATGTGTGGAGGCTTACCTTGAGTTCCACTGAGCCACAGCCAGTCCTGCCAACACCACACTGCTCTGCTCAGGCCCTGATAGGCTTAGACTGCTGTTTTGGGGCCAGAGGGGTCAGAGGGAATGAAGTGGAGTGCACTGTCTTCGGCGCTGATCATCATTCTTGTAATTGGTTCCACTGTCACTGACAGAGAGTGGAACTGGTGCTCATAAAGAGTGGGAACTTCCCCTAGTGAGCTACCGTGATTGACCAGACACTTGTGCAACCTGCATACAACACCTGTGGGGGAGGCAAATACATTTTAGAGGACAGAAACCTTTTTAAAATAAAGAACTTTGGGGCCAGTGCCTCAGGATAATGGCCACTAACATCTTGAAAAACTCTGACCCCTGGAAGACTAGGCAACAGGGTCAGAGGTTGGGCCACAGCCAAACAGGCTGCAGAGGTCCTGTACCAGAGCCAGGTAGTCTTGGGAGAAGCAGGAGGATTTCGTTAACTCACCTAGGAATGGGACAAGCAATCAGCCATCAAGAATCAGACAGACAGACAGACAGACCCTCCCCCGTGACTGACAAGAGGATTTGGCCAATGGAAGGGCTGCCTGTTTGAGTTTTGTCTGAGAAAATTTATAGCAGTTCTTCAGTCTGCCAAAGACAGAGGAAGAAGGCAGACCCACCATCTGTGTGTGTGTGAGAGAGAAGCTATGAAGACCACTTGTAGGGAGACTTGTGCTTATACAGCCAAGAAGGAAGAGACAGCTAATTGCAGGAAGAAGGAGTGAGACACTGATTCAGTAGGTAAGAGATTCAGTTTGTAAAGGTAAGTTGCCCTGCAGCTGAGCCTCCAGTGCTCTGAGAGAGAAAGGCTTTTTTCCTGAACAGGCCTGCAGTTTCTACAAAGGAGAGGGCACTAGAGAGGCCTGGAAGCCATCACATAGCATCACAGTCTGGTGACTTCCTTTCAGTGTGGGTTGCTTTTGGGTTGCACTGCCAGGTGAGCTTGCCAGCCCAGACTTCCACCTGTCCAACCCAAGAGACCAATGGAGAGTGAGTCCAACTGATCTGTGTGAGATGCCAGAGAGAGTGACTGACACAGGCGAGCAGAGGGCATCATCGGAGTGTGCCAAAGGACTGCAGGACACAGCCAGTAAATCCATCCAAGACTGTGGTGACTGGATGAAGGCTGTATGAGCTAGAAGAATTATCAGTAATACACCAGGGCGTATGAGTCCTGCAACACACCATCCTTTATTAGTTAGCTAAGGCCACAGCTTGGGTTATTGACTTTTATTGACAAGGCCATCCAACCTAGATTACAACTTGAGTTTGTAATTATTGTTTCACAGTGAACCATCACCAGCCAATGATGTGCAATGTGACATTCAAGCCTGCCATGATTCTACACTTGGGTATCCAGGATTTAGTGGGAGCTTCCTAAGTACTAGGGGTAGTGCTTAGGTGGTACTAGTGGTGCAGTGCCTGGTGGTACAGTTAACCAGGCACTATCTTGGTTGGGGCTGACTCCTAGCCTAGACAGCCTGTTACTATTTTTGTTATTGTTTGTCTGCATTAATCTTTTTCCTTCCACAGAGCCTTGGTCCTGCCCCCGATAAATCCCTCTTTGCTCTTTGTTGAATTTATGGTGTGAGCATATTATTTGTTGATTATATATTTATTTCAAGGTAAACTGTTGCTTGCATTGTGTGGGGAACAGGTAAGTTGTGCCAGTGTGACACAGAAACATAGAAATTGATGGCAGAAGGGGACCACTAGATCCATCCAGTCTGCCCAATATGGGTATTTAACCCCTCCCCTTCTATCCTTTCTGTGAAATAATACCTTTGTGCCTGTCTCAGGTGTTTTTGAACCCGTTTACAGTTTTGGCCTCCACCACTTACTACTGCTGTGCGTACTAAAAGTTTCCCAATGTTAGTACTAGGTTATCACCAAGCCCACTTAACTTTTCTCTAGATAGAGGCACTGTACAACTTAAATTAATCTCAGAGGATAACGAATCCCCACAGGAGTTTTTGACCCAGGCAACTCAGCAGTGTTTGAGCCTGTAAGACAGGGGTAGTGCTCTGTAATATGTGGCAACCTTTACTTAGTACACAATTATTATAGCTTGAAGAAGTGTTTCTGACCAATCGGTGTGATTCTTTTCCTTGTGCACAAGACACTTCTGTTCTGTAAACAGTGTCTCACACACAGGTGCCCTAGAAATGGGCTTTTTGCGAATGTTTTTTAAAAAATGTGGTATATTATTAATTAGCCTCAATCAACAATATATTGCTACTGTGGTAGAGATGGTAAGAGTGGTCTCACTTGCATTTTTAGGGTCAAGGTTGTAGGCAGCCATACTCGCTGTACACATTTGTGTACAGCATAAAGAGGATCTACCCCACCAAAAGGTTGCCTTTTTCTAACCAGTATCATTCTAATCTTAACTGAAGCAGAGAATGCCACTGTTACTTTTTAAAGTGGCCACAAGATAGTGGCTGTGACAGTTTAAATTCTGATCTTTGAGCCATGGATAAACCAGTTTTGAGATAGGTGAAACATTTAATAATCTTATAGTATTATAATGTTTTATTGTAAACCTGGTTACTACTGCATGTATTAAATGGCACACTACCTCAAAGAACTGGGCAGGTTGTTGGTGGGAGCAAACGTTGAACTGTGTGTACAAAACTGAAATTTCTTGCTACAGCATTGCTTAGGGTAGCAAGGTTCTCACACCCTAAGAATGTACCTGACATCACTCTTACAACTGTCAGAGTGGTCTCCATGGCTCTGTCAAGACTGTTTCTAAACGTTCAAGACATTCGTATAACCATATGAGATGCCACACATGAATAAAACATAGAAACATAGAATCTTGATGGCAGAAAAGGACCCAATGGCTCATCCAGTCTGCCCCATCCCCCCTCTGTCCTTTTATCTTGCTCCCTCCCTTCCATGCCATTTTTTGCCTTAGTTAGCCCCAAGCAGTCATCCCAAGCCCTCTTGAATTTGTTCACCGAGTATACCCCCACCACCCCTTCCGGTAGCCTATTCCAGGGACCCACCACTCTCTCAGTGAAGAACTTCCCCCTTGTATTTCCTCCAAACCTGCCCCCTTCCAACTTGAATGCATACCCCCCTTCTCTCCTCATCTCCAGTGTATATAAGTTTAGTTCCTCTAATCGATCTTTGTACGTCCTCCTGTGCAACTTTTGCACCATCTTGTTTGCCCTTCTCTGAATTATTTTCATCCGGTGTCTGCCCCCTTGCAAGTATAGCCTCCAGAACTGGACCCCATATTCCAGATGAGATTGGACCATGGTTTTGTATAAAGGCATGATTACCTCCCTCCTCCTCCTGCTTGTAAAGCCCCTCTCTATGCATGCCAACATTTTGTTCACTTTCCCTATTGCCTTATTGCATTGATTCCCCACCTTCTGGTTATCTGAAATGATGATCCCCAGATCCCCCTCCTGCTTTGTAACCTCTAGTTCCTCCCCCCCAGCCAGTATTTTGCCCCTGGTTTCCTACTCCCTATGTGCATAATTTTGCATTTTTGTGCATTGAATTGCAATTGCCACTTCCCACCCTGAGCACTCCTCCAGTCTCACTAGATCCTTCCTCATCTTTTCTACCCCTCTCATTGTGTCCACTCTGTCCCAGAACTTTGTGTCATCTGTAAACAGACACATCTTCCCATTCAGGCCTTCCGAGATGTCCCCAGTGTATATATTGATTAGTATGGGTCCCAATACTTACCCCTTAGGTACACCACTTGTCACCCTTCCTTTCATGGAGGGCACCCTGTTTACCACCACCCTCTGCGTTCTACCCTTTAGCCCATTTTCCACCCAGTTTACTAGTTTGCTATCCACCCTAAGCTACCCAACTTGTTTATTAGCCTCCTGTGTGGGACAGTGTCGAAGGCCTTTCTGAAGTCCAGATATGCCATGTTCACCGGCCCTGCCTGATCCCATATCTCCATTACTCAATCAAAGAATTCAATCAGGTTGTTCTGACATGACCTACCTCTTATGAGCCCATGCTGGTTTTGGTCTATGGTCTCTTCTCCACCAGATATCTTATTTTTTTATTTAGTTGTTTAACCAGGTATAGCACACTAAGCTGAAAGCTTTTTTACAGGAGCAACCTGGGAGCACAAGGAGGTTAAGTGACTTGCTCAGGGTCACACAGTATGCAAGTGGAAGCTGTGGGATTCAAACCCAGGTCTGGTCTGCTGCACGTCACCAGATTTGCAGCTCAGAGCCTTAGACCACTGCGCTATACTGCCTCATATTGTGCTATCCTTTCCTTTATAAGTGCTTCCAATAGCTTACCCACCACAGAGGTAAGGCTGACTGGGCGACAGTTTCCCGGTTCTTCTTTTCCTTCCCCTTTGTGCAAAGGCACCACATCAGCCCTTTTCCAATCCCCCAGGACCCTCCCTATTTCTAGAGACAGATTAAATAATTGGGTAAGAGGTGCCGCTAGCTCCTCCCTCAACTCCTTGAGCACCCTGGGGTGGATTTCGACAGGACCCATTGCCCTATCTATACGCAGTTTTCCTAACTCCTCCAACACCCTTCCCTCTGAAAAGGAGCTTGTGTCCATCTCACTACACACCCTTCCCCTGTTGTTTAGTTCTGGCCCCTTTCCTGCTTCCTCAATCATGAAGACTGAGGTAAAGTATCTGTTCAGCATATTTACTTTCTCCTCATCTCCCTCTGTCAGAGCTCATTCCTCCCCTCTTAGCCTCATAATCCTGTTTGCTTTTCCTTCGTTTACTTACATACTGGAAAAATTTCTTATCACCCCTTTTGGCCTCCCTCGCTATTTTCTCCTTCGTGTTCGCTTTAGCTCTCTTGATTATTTTCCCCACTTCCTTTAACTTCTCCTTGTAAACTTTCCTATCTGCCATCCCCTGTGAAACTTTGTAGGTCCTGAATGCATTCTTTTTTCCCTGACTGCTGTCTTCACCTCTGAAGTAAACCATAGTGGTTTCCTCCCCTTTTGCATTTGCTCACTCTCATTGCTCTGTTGTCATCAGAATTCCCCTCTTTATTGCTCCCCAAAGTTCCTCAACTCCCTCTAGGTTCTCTTCCCCTACTAGTTCCTTTTTGAAAATTTCTTTCACTTTTCTAAAATCTGCTTTTCTGAAGTCCAGAACCCTAGTGGTAGACCTATATTTATCCGACCCAGTCCGAAGCCAAAATCTGACCATCCTATGGTCACTATCTCCCCAGATTTATTCTGACCTCCACCTCCTCAACACTACCCCATTGATCATTACCAAATTGAGCATGGCTTTGCCCCTAGTTGGTTCCCTGACCAGCTAATGAATAAAAACCTCCTGTACTGACTCCAATAGCTCCCTGCTCCTTTCAGAAGATGCTGTTGGGATCTCCCAGTTCACATTGGGAAGAGTTAGATTATCTACCACTAGAATTTCTCCTTTTCCAGTCATCCCCTGTATTTCCTTAGCTAGCTCCCTATCAACCTCCTCTCCCTGATTTGGTGGCTTTTTTGCTACCCCTATCCTTACTACACCCCCAGTCTTCTTAGTTATCATGACCCAGAGGATCTCAGCTGATTCCTGTCCTTCCCCACTCACTGTTGCTCTTATCCCATCCCTTATGTATAGGGTGACCCCACTCCCCTTTTTCCTTCTCCTGTCCCTCCTATATAGACTATACCCTGGTAATTCCACTTCCCAACTGTGGTTATCAGTCCACCATGTCTCAGTTACTGCTATCAGGTCCAGGTTGACCGCCCCCACCACTGCCCCCAGATTCCCCATCTTATTCCCCAGACTCATAGCATTTGCCAGTAGACACTTCCAACTATCCCCTGCTCCTCCATTCCCCTTCCTTCTGTCATTCCCTGCCCCCATGTGTGGGGGAGTGTCAGTTAGCCAAGTTCCACTACCTACTTTCTCTGGTCCACCCCTAACTTCATACTTCCCCTCCTTAGTTTACAATGTTTCCTAGTGTTTTATCTATATTCCCTTGCAGCTCCCCCCTTAACAGCCTAGCTTCCTCAAGATGTAATTCTAGGAGTGATAACATGCTCCTCCTTTTTCCAAGGCATGAGGGGAATTTTCAAAGGGGTTGTCATATTGCAAACATTTTACCTGCTTAATGGTTGTTTGGTTGTTTGAGCTATCACTGCTGTGCAACTGGCTGTTTGGCACCCATCAGGCACAGTGCTGAAAATATCAGTTTGTCTGTAGCTCACAAGAGGGGATAGTTTTTTCTGTGCACTTGTAAGTTGTACTGCCCAGGCTCTCTGAAAATCAGGGCCTCGGTTGTGCAAATACCTTTTCCTGAATATTCAAGCCAGATATTAGTGGTGCATGGCATAGTGTCCTACCAGGCTGGATAGCTTCAGACACCATCATTTTGGACAGATTTCAGATGGCCTCATATGGCATAGACAAGCAACCAAGGGTCTGACCTCCTCAGATCCACAAAAAGGATCCAAAGTATCTGTGTATCTGATCAGGACCTGATTGATCCAACCATCAGATTCAGGTATCTGATGGATCCAGCCTTGGATACATGGTTCTGACCTCAGATCCACAACTATCTGACTCTGGATCTGAAATCAGAATTTTGCAGATTAAAGTTGCATTCAGAGATGGATATTAGCACTATCCTATTAAGGGTATCCAGGTCCACAAAAGGCCTATCTGAACACCACTACAGATATATATTTGGGTCCCCAAATAGGTAGGTATTCAGCATTCAGTTTGTGTTTGTTGGTGGGGGACAAACATAAGAAAAAATCCTATTGCTCTCACTTGGTGGTCAGGGCTAGTCTCCTGGCTACCTCTTCCAGCCCTTCCAAACATTCCCCACTCACCTCCCCCTTTATGTGGTGCCCTAGAGAGTTTCAGAGTTCAAGATATAAAATTGTCAGCTCCTGGCACATTGCCAGGGACCCACAAAATCTTTTCAAGCTGACCCCCACCCTAGCCTAACTACCCCATTCTCTTTCTACATTGATTTATGACAGCCCCCCTTGGCCTCTTGCCTTAATGGGGGGGGCAAGTGGTGACCACTATTCTAGTCTCATCAATAGGCCCCTTCTTGTCCTGTCCCTCACCCACTCACCCATCTGAGCCCCATTGCTGCTTTCATACTGTAGTCATAACTCATAACATTCATTATTAAGTGCAAGTGACCAACTGTTGGTACTAATGAATGGATATTATTTGATCTCCCATTTCAGACCTCCACAAAAGCAGTGACTTGAGTCAGCGGGGATGCAAGATCATGATGGAGAGGTGGAACAGCAGTGTCATAGAGGGACATGCTATGTAGCCTATAGCATCACCCTATGATACTGCTGCCCACCTGTCCTTCATGACTGCATGTCCCCAATGACTTGAGTTGCATCGGTCTGGAATGGGGTATTATATCCATTCTATAGGGATCCATGACAGGTGGTCGACAAATTTTCCATCGACCACCCCGACAGCGAAACCGGCAGGTCGACCGCATTTTGCAGTTGGCTGCCGGTTTCTATGTGCTGGCTGTGTTTTCTTTGAGGGGGCTTCACCCCGCGAACCTCCCACTTAAGGATTATCAACTCCAAGTTGGAGTTGATTGGGGGGGTGCAGGACCACTGACAGACAGTGCCCAGTTCCAGCGGGTCCCCTACAGTGGCATGGAGCTGTAGTCGCTGTGTGGGACCTTGCTGTCGAACTGTCACTGTTGGGTGGGTAAACGCATTCAATAGTACTGACTTTTGGTTACTTACATTTAATAATGAATGCTATGTGTTATGACTACCAGAACGGCAGCAACAGCTGGGCAAGCGGATGATGGACATGGGGGGGGGGGCCTGATTAGCCTAGAATGGTGATTGCCACTGCCCAGCCAGTCAAGAGTAGGGGTCAAGGGGGCTACGAAATCAATATAAAAAGAACATGGAATCAGGCTAGGTGGGGTCAGCTTAGAAAGATTCTGTCAACTTCTGGCTTTTGTGCCAGGAGCTGACAATTTTGTTTCTTGAACTCTGCAACTTTGTGGGGCACCGGGGAAAGAGGGAGGTGGGGAGGCAGGTGGGGGGGGGCAAGTTTTAAACTTTTGTTTTTTACATTTGGGGTGAATAGTACTAATAGTAAGCTGTTTGGGGAATTACTCCTGAACATTCAGGACGTCCATTATTTATGGTATTCAGGAATATTCTACCCATGCACAGCCCTGACGTCTACTAGCCAGGTGGCAACGGAGGAGGAGGAGCGCAATTTTTATATTTAAATCCTGAATGTAGGACTTGGAGAAGTAATGTGAGATCATTTATAGGACTGTGAAAGACTGATAATCTCTTTAAAAGGCAAACAAAGGACCACTTCAGTTTGAAGGTTGTCAATGACACTAATTTGTGTCACATCTTTCAGAACATAAATGATCTAGAAGTCATTCCTCTGCTCTTCAGTAAGATTGTGTTGTGCCAGTTGGAAACAGAACCCCCCTCCCCCATCCCAGATAGGCAGTGCGCAGAGAACACCTGCTCTGCCAGCCTTTATTTCAGACGGCATTAATTACAGCCCCAAAGAAAAACAGCCACCTGCCACACTTGAACTGCATTCCCTTCACTGCCAACAGCGTAAACACAATTACACTCCATCAGCTCATTACTCACCCAACCAAGAGTAATTAACTTTGGTTTTCTGCCTATTGAAATACCTATACAGTAAACACACACACACACACACACACACACACATGTCAATCACAATACATCCTTCAGTTTTCTTACCATAAACCATCTACACATTTTGTTTATATTTTCATTCTGATCTCTCAGCTGGTGTTTTCCTTGCTGGCATGACACATCTCATTATACTGTGGCGTTATCAAGTGACAACGGGACTCTGGTTCAATAAGGAGCAGTTTTCTTAATTGGGGACAGAGAGGCTCCATGCAGGGAGATGCTGGCCTTTTCCACTTAAACATCTGCAGGAGCTGAGAAACAGTTGCTGTTCTGCACAGTAGCTGAGAAATAGCTGTTAGTCTGGCAAACTGGCATACTGTAGCATTGGAACATAGAAGATGTCAAGGTCCATTGAGCTTGCTGTCTGTCACCCAATCAGTTGCAACATTCAATAGTCTGAAAGGTTGTCATTGAAACAGTGTTCAGTGGACAGTTGCACCCTTATGAACGTTAGCACTGTGCAGAGAAAAAATGCCAGTGACGGAAATGTGTAGGAAGACACCACCTTGCCCTCTCAGACATTCTACGTCTGCTATGGGGTAGGAGCCTTACAACCACCCCTTCCCCCACTTAGACAGCTACTGTAAGAAACTAAAGCTACACTACTGGGGATGCTGTCCTTAGACTGAGATGTTACCTGAGGTCCCTTTAGTCCATTTCTGATGGCTGTCAGAGCCCTATTGTGCCACAAGCTGAACCCCATCCAAGATGGGAAGACTGTGACTGCCTTTTAAATCAGAGACCTAACTATCTAAACCCACAAGAAGTGACTCTGTTTTACTGGGATTTAGAGCATACCAGTTACAATGAATACAGTGCTTTATTTCAGCCAGTCATTGTTCTAGAACCAGCATCAATCACTTGGCTAGACCCTGTTCTGGCATAAAAGAAAGATACAGCTGAGTGTCATTTGCATAATACCAGATGCTGAACTCCCAAATGAGCTCCACAAAGGTATATATATATATATATATATGGCAAACAGCACAGTAGAGAACTGACCATTGAGTAACACCCTAGCTGAGACCAATCAGCCTTGACAGGCATGCCCATGACCACTGATTATTCCTGCTCTGCCAGGAAATACTAGAACCATAGAGACATAGTATTCCCAGAGTCTATCATCACCCTGTGGTACATTTTGTAAAATGCTGAACAGAGATCTATGAGGAATGCAATAGGTACCTCACATTGATCTCGTCTATAACCCACGGTCATGTGATCATAATTGGCCAATCACTTTTCTTGACTTTTTGTATCCATTTTGCAGCCCACAATTACACATACCCTGTCATGCCTTATTGCTTATTGACAGGAAAAGTCTTGAATGCTGATTGGTCGACAGCATTCTATGCCCATACTTACATTCCTTCATAAAGGAATGAGTAAAAACAAGAGCCCTGAGCAGATCCCGTTTACATACAGCAATATCCCTACACCCTGTAAAAATCCTTTATCACAAGAAACACTCACCTTCTGATGGATCAGCTTCCTGAGGTGACTTGCAACTTTCTTGAGAGAAAATCTTTTGAAGACTGTCCAATTCAACATTTACACATCCTAGCTTAACCATTATTGATTTGCTGCATCACAAAATATTCACTTAACATTAACAAAATTAAGAAAGCCTACTTTCTAATATTTATTGATGCTGCACTAAACTGTTTGTAATGTGTAATTTATTAAATATTTATTGTTACTACAGTTACCCTGACTAATGATTTCAGCTTTGGACTATTTTCTGTACTAATGTATTTCTACAACTTAAAAACAGTAAAAAAATTGTTAGATCTGTGTCTGTGTCTTTTTTTTTTTTCACTTTACTGTGGGGAGTCCAATGCATAATCACAATAATACACTCCAGGGCATGTGTTATCATAGAATATCATCATTTCTTGGGTACATAAGGCACTCAACTTTGTCTCCTGCCTCACAACGGCCCAAGGCATGCAGATTTCCTATAAAAAAGCATGCCCTGTTGTGTATTATTGCTTAATTATAAAATGGATAGGAGAAATCTAGGAACTTGATTGGCTGAAGCAGTCTTTGGCCCATGACAATATCTCAGTGTATCAACATGTTTTAAACTGATTACAAAGATCAGCCATTTCCTCACAATAATCTCAATAATACACCCCAGGATGTGGTATATGACAGGATATCATCACTTCCTGGGTGTCTGAAGGCACTCAGTGTTGTCTCATGCCTCATAACACACCCAATGCATAATAATATTTCATGATATTACACACCATGTTGTGTATTAATGTTTGGATAATGGCACACCTCAGGAAGGGAAGTTTTACACACCCGTGAAGTGCTATTATCCCTCAATTACACACACCCTGCAATGCATTATTGCAATTATAAAATGGATTCCCTGTTTTTTTTTATTTTCGGACCAAGTAATGAAATTCAGAAAGTTCAGCATTTCTGATATGTGCTGTTGTACTAGGATATTGGCACAATCATGTGGCTGGATTCCACCAATCACAGTACAGTATTTCTCTTACCCATTTTGTATTTTTTCTTTTAAGCAATTTATTTAGATTGTGAGATTGGGGCCCTACTGTATGTGTACAAAGAACAATGGATTCACAACACAATGACAAAAGGCAAGCATCTGCTTTGAACAGGTCTTCTCCCATTTGCATCTACAGTTGTGTTTTCTTTTCACATTTGAGAAGCAGCAGATGAATCATCTGAACTACAGAGATTAAGCACTCATTGTTGTCCACCCTCACAAACAGCAGAATGTCTATTAGCCTGCACACAAAAACTCTTCACATTTAATGATCCTTTGGATATTTATTGCTTTAGGAGTAACCCGGTGGGATGACCTTAACTCTCTGCCCCCTTAATGTTCCTGACAGTGAAGGTCTGCTCCCTTCCATTTCGCGTTGTTGTTACCTGGCATCTGTTTTGAAACTGACAATCATTCCTCAGCAGAAACATCACACTGATGTACTGTAGCAGCTCACCTGGGGAACAGAATGCACAATTGGCATGCCACAACTTTAGCAGCATGATCTGGCACAAAAAGAGTAGCTTGCAAACAGGTTGGAAAATATGACGTCATGCATGAGGCGCTCAGATGTTTGTGTCTTGGCATGCTGAAATGGCCTGGTGTCTTACACAGCACTGTATGCCTACAGATGAGAGAATCACATAAGATTATGAGGTTCTAAATGTTCTGTTAAGCCATAAAAGGTTCTGATAGTTATACAAGCCTTATCAAAACTATTCAGAACCTTTCAGTTAAAGTACAAAAAATAATTTACTGAGTTTTAAAATACACATGAGTATTTTAGGATATCCTAATTTTGGATTTTAGAATATTCTAAATTCAAATTTAATATCCAAGGTTTTTAATGATATAGGATATCGAGGACCAATATACTAAAATCCTAAAAATGGTCAGATATCCAACCTATCCATTTTAAAGAACGGATATTCGAACAACCCTAATAGGTACTGGGTGGTTGTGAATATATCAGAACTGGTTCTCCTAGCCCCAGTTTTGTCCAATTTGTTTTTGTTTTATTTACTTTTTCTGCCCACCCCCAATTACCTTATTTCATTCTCCTTTAAACGTCAACCTTCCTAGTGTTGAACTTACTGGTCCTCTCCAGGACATGACCACTGCCATCAGTTGCAGATATATTATGGGAATCCCCACTCATGGCAAGCTTTGAGGCAGGGTGGACTCCTCTTTTTCCTGCTCTTACTCCATATTGCCTGCAGTGGTGAGAGGAGCCAGGGGTGGACAAGGAGGTGGTGGCACTGGGCCTGTCAACAGTATCATTCAAGAAAATCAAGGACTTTTTCCCACTTGTATTCCCTCAAAACACCCCTGTAGCCATTCCTAGATATATGTGTGTGTGTGTGTGTGTGGGGGGTGCAAGACATCATGTTGTCAAGAATCCAGTGTCGCCCATGGTCCCCGTTAGGAGACACTACTGCAGCAGGAAGGCTCCCCGAACAGAGCCTGAGAGCACAGCCCAGGTGCAGCACTTGCAAGACTTCATAGCCTAAGGGTGAGAATTTGCTCTAACAGCATATACCAGGGTCTCTCGCATATATATATTTATTTGAAATTTGGTGAATGGGAAAGGAACACTGAGCCAAGGCTCATTTCCAGGTGCAACCCAGAGGAGAGGGAAAAAAATGGTACATAATAACAATGAAAATAGCCAAATACAATAATAAAATATATAAGTCACACAAATTATAAGACTGGGAACAAATTTACAGGTATAATTTACAAGATATGATTGTAGGACTATAGGCCTAAGACAAAAATCAATTAAATGAAGGAGAAAATAGGGATTCAGCAACAAAATAAAATAAGATCAAATAAAATGAACAAAGAGGACAAAACTGCATCACCAGGTGTAAGCCAGGATAGTGATAGTCAAGGGTTCAGAAGAGTAAAGGTCAGATACTGGTAAGAAATACGATAAGGTTAAGGGCAATAGTTGGAGGGGAGAAACAGCGTTGAAGAGAGGATTTAAAAGTTAGATAACAGGGGATAGCTGGACGGAGATTGAAAGATTTTTCCAAATAAAAATGAGACAGAAAGAGAATGCAGATTGTTCAGAAGAAGTTTGACAGGCAGGAACTGAAAGACAACGAGAGTCAGAGGAGCGGAGGGAGTAGTTGGAAAAAGGTATATCAGATAGGAGACAGCTAAGGTAGGAAGGAGGAGAGAAAAACTAGACTTTACAAAGAAAGGAAACACAGTGAAGTAGACAATGACATTCCAAGGATGGTAAGAAGAAGGATTGATACAGGAGACAATGGTGAGTGAGAGGAGCATTAGTAGTGTAGTGCCCTGCTGTTTTCACAAGTGCCACAAGGCCAGATATCCACTGCATTTTTTAATTTCTTCAGAGGAGCTGCAGCAGTCCACTTTCTATGGAAATAAAAATTAAGAGGCTTATATGGTGCCAGTATACATGTGATTTCTGCTTTATCAGCATGCAGAGCTCACAGTGATGCTATTGCCCATCCCGGCATGCTAGTGGCATTCCCTGCCCCTGCTGCCACCATATGCCTGTTTGTAGAAGCTCAAAGGGATCACTGGATATGAAAATCTGCAGACAGCACTACTGTATCCCCTTTAGCCTGACATGGCAAGAAGAAGGGCGGGGCATGGACCAGTTTCTTCGGGTAGGGACAATCCCAGCCCTAAAATCATAGTGCCTGGAGTTGGACTAACAACTTATGACTGAGTCACAAATGATGAAGAGTCAACACTCTCAGTCACTGACAAGCACACAGAACTGGGTTTGGGAATTCTGTGAAACAGAAACATAGAAACGTAGACAATGTCAGCAGAAAAAGACCATTGGTCCATGACTGCCCAGTTTTACCCCACTCTACCCTGTGACCTATTCCCTAGACAGGATGTTCACCTTTGCCTTCCCCCGTACACCCTGCTTTACTGCTACCCCTCCTCGAGTAATTATAAAGTCCTTCACTCTTTCCCAGCCTCACTTGAACCCATTAATGTATTTTGCCACTACCAACTCTGCTAGTAGGCTGTTTCATGGCTCAGCCACTCTCTCTGTAAAATAAAACTGTCTTGCATCCCTCCTGATCCCCCCCACCTGCTTACATTCATGTTTCATTGTTCTTGACAATCTAGTCATACTTCCTCTCCATCCGATATGCCCTATTGTGCTCCCCAACCTGGCTGTTCAAAAAGCCCTGTGGAAAGCTAAGAATTGGGTGGGGTGTGCAATGACAACTGTGGAGGCACTGAATGCTGCACAGCACACCCTGGCCTCATTAAATGGCAAAGAACCACAAAGAAGCCTAGGCACTATGTGTAAGTAAATAGGTAACATTTTATTTATATATGACGCCCAATCTCAGAGGCTCTGGGTGCCTTACAGGTACTAAAAACAGGGTTTACAGGCAACATATGGGACATACAATACAAATAAGTTAATAAATGATCAATGCTTATTAAAATCAGAAAAAACTTTCTGAGAATCCTTGCCTAAAAAGTCAGGCCTTCAGGCTCCTTTTAAACGCCTCCACCAATAGGGCCTCCCTCAAAGATTTTGGAAATGAGTTCCAGAGGACAAGGCCGGCCAAATCAAAGAAGCGATCCCCCGAGGTTTTCAGCCTTGCCCTTGGAACCACTAGGAAGCCCTCAGTGAAGGAGCAGAGGGAATATACCGGGATGGCTAGAGTAAGGAGGTCAGACAGATAACCAGAGCCTGAGCTGTACAGGGCCCTATAAGTCAGGAAGCCACCTTGAAGATGATCCTCCACCTGACAGGCAGCCAGTGCAGATCTCACAGGACTGAGATTACATGACAAGACCTGGGCAGGCCCATCATCAACTTGGCTGCCACATTCTGCACCAGCTGCAGTTGGCAGAGGATCCCTCCACTGACCCTGAAGTATAGAGCGTTACAGTAGTCCAGCCAGAAAGTAACAAAAGCATGTACTAGTGATGGCAGGTCTGCTGGAATCAAGGGTTTAATTCGCTTGACATTTCTTAAGTGGTAAAAGACACTTTGGACCACAGATGACACCTGGACATCAAGTGTCAGTCTGTCGTCAAGGATGACCCCCAAAGTTTTCACTTTGGGGGATGCCATCAATGGGGTAGATCCCTGGACCAAGCCTGTCACCATTCTGGAGGTGTCTCCATCACACCAGTGACCAGGCTCAATCACCAGCACCTCCTTCTTGTCATGGTTCAGCCTCAGCCAGTTAGAGACATCCAGTCCTGAATTTTGGCCAGGCATTTATTCAACACTTCAATGACACCATCTGTTCCAGGGGCAAATCACATATACAGTTGGGTATCGTCTGCTTAGCAGTGAAAACCCAGACTGTACTGTCTAATGAGCTAGCCCAGGGGCAGCATTTACACCATGAACAGCATCAGTGAAAGAATCGAACCTTGAGGAACTCCGCTTGAGAGGGTCTTCGAGGAGGAAGAGAAATTCCCCATCAGCACTCATTGCTTTCTGTCCAAGAGATAGGACTCAGACCATTAGCTGACAATTCTGATAAGTCCACCATACACTCTATGGCAATCCAAAAGCACGATGTGGTCCATGGTGTCAAACACTCATTAGAGATAGAGGAGGATGAGAATTGACCATTTTCCTCTATCCCTTGCCTTGCAGAGGTCATTTTGCACCTGAATAAGTGCTGTCTCCATCCTATGTCTAGCTCTAAAACCAGACTGGAATGGCTCATAGATGTCAAAGGCTATGATATATGCCTCAAGCTGCAGAGCCACTACTTTCTTGACAACTTTCCCTAAAAATGGGAGGTTGGGGATAGGTCTATAATTCGCCAGGACATCAGGATCAAGCAATGGTTTCTTCAGAACAGGCCTCACCAGTTGGCCTGGTGGCACTGAGGATTAAGGCACTAGACACCTTACCTCACACCACACTGGCAACCTGGGTTCGGGAATGAGCCCGGGCCATCGAGGGCTACAGGGGAGGGAAGGGATTGAGCAACCAGAGGACAGCTCTCTGTTCCTGGGGGGGGTGTAGGGCTTTGCGTCACTCCTTACCGCCAGAGGTATGCGAGGAACCTGCATCACAGCCGTATGGCAATAGAGTGGAGCTCGGCAGATGCTGGATGTTATATCATGTTCAAGCTCCAGTGGAGGGTGGATTGGGGCAGGGTATAACACCACCAGAAAAACACCTCCGTCCCCAATAGGCAATGGCTCCCTACAGGGCCGGCCGTCACATGCCTAAGACAGGGTCTCCATCTCTGCCCCTTCAGCCTCCTCGCTGGGCCAGTTGGGCACTCTAAATTGTAAATAGAGTGCTAGTAGGTGGAAGGCGGACCCACCCCAGGGGGCTCAGAGTTGGGGGGAATTGTCCTGCATGATCTCGGCGGGAGGCAGTAATATATATGAGGAGTGGAGGCCACGGTAGGTGGTAGAATGGACTGGTGAGTTGGGGCAGCCTGAGAGAGTTTGAGGAATGCATGGAGGTGACAGAAAAAAAAAAAGAAGAGGCCTCACCAACATCTCTTTCAAGGCATCAGGGAAAAGCCTCTCTGAGAGTGAGCATCGGACTATGCTGGGGAACACTGACCAATGGTCTCGGCACATCCCACTTGGAGCTGAGTTGGGCCAGGGTCCAGTTCACAAACGGTGGGCTGCAGCTTCAAAATCAACTCAACAACCTCTGACACCTCCACTGGCCAATCACACATGCAGCTCTCATGCCAGAAAAGTCCTCTGTTTCAAGATTCCCTCTGGGGACGGTCAGGTACTTGAGCATCTCAACAGAGGGAGAACTATGAGGGAAGCCCCAAACAAGAACTCCACCATGCAATGATCAGACCAAGTGACCTGATCAGTCCTGAGGTCAGTGACCTCAAGCCTCACCGAGAATACCAAGTCCAAGGTGTGGCCGTGTTGATGGGTCACAGAGACAACAACCTATGCTAGGCCCAGAGATGTTATTGTCTGGAGGAGGTCATAACCAAAAGGCAAGGATTTGTCATCAATCCAGGCACTGAAGTGGTGCACTAGTTCATGAATAGAACCCTTCATGAGTGTCAGTAGGCTTTTTATGCTCAAGGAAACAAAACAAAAACAATTACAATCTCAGAAGAAGATCATACAGCAGTGTGATAAAGAATAACACACGTTTGTGACTCTGGATTGATATTGGAATGATTCCCAAGGATACATACTTTGTTCTATTCCTGGTTTCTCTGACAGATAATTTTTAATGGGTTTTTAATCAATGGATATAACATCTCAAACTGTGAGTTCCCTAGTTAGCAATTCAAAAACTAATTGAAGTTTTTCTAATGACTTCTATGCTGCCATCATGTATACTGTTGATAACAAAATAAAATACTAAAAACATTTTCCCTCTCTCAACTTTCTTTATCCTCCTGGTATTTCTGGAAATGTCTGGGACCACCTTCCACATCTCATTGGCCTTCTTTCTATCCAGGGCAACTTCTCTGCTAACCAAGGTACCCAAACCTCCTTCCTCTGAGTCTCCACTGTGGTAAGGTAGGTCTGTCCTGTGGTCTATCAGCCAGGTCAGAAATCTGACAAGGGAGAAGTCGGAGCACCCTGGAGTATAGGGATTTGTCATAGTGGATGTGGGAGCACGGAGCATGAAGCATCACCTTCCCATAACACTCCTCTTTTTTCTCCATTTAACTCCTACTAACACCTAACCTCTAGCTGGGTGCCTCATGCACCAAAGTCTCAGCACCCCCCCACCCTTGAGTGCTCCCCAACTGCACCAGTACCTGTGGTCACCCAGGTGGCAGTACCACAGTGGGAGTTGCTGCCTTGCCTCCATGGAGGAGAGGAGCATCCTCTGGGGCACTCATTGTCCTCCTGTTAACCCTACTGGCATGCAGAGCTTGAATCCCAGTCACTGGCATCCTGAGTGGCACCCACAACTGGTGCTGTATGCTATCACACCAGTTCTTAAAGAACATAGTTAACATTTGTATTGGCTAAAAATAACATTATAAAATGGGTGAGATAAACCAAGACATGTGACTGGTCAGGTTTGATCACATGAGCATGTGTTATTCCAGCACAACAGCAGAGGTCAGAAATGCTTAACTTTCTAAACCTGATTACTCGGTTTTAAAATTACAAACTTGGGGAACTGTTTTATTATTGCATATGCATTCCAAGATGCAAATAATTGTGGTAAATTGACACTTCTCAAGTGAAAGCACTCAACTTTCCTTCATGCCCCACTTCCCCAGATGCACTGTTAGCCCACAACAATACAAGCCCTGTTATTTCTTATTACGTATGTATCCCCTAGGTGGCACTACCCCTAAGGTTACAACCCCTGCCTGTATTTCTAGCCACAGGTTGAGGGGCCTGGATTCAAATTAAGGTGCCTCCACCCAGAGTAACAATAGTGGGAAAATCTATCTAACCTGCTATAGCCCTCTGGGAAGCTATAACCACCCACAAACCCACCTAGTGACCATGTACTTCTGGTAACAGTTAACTCACAGTCAGCAATTAACATTAATAATATGCACACACCCTTTACACTTACCTCCAGGGTCTGGCCTTCAGCAAATTCCCTGGAACCTCCTGTAAAAGCAAGGTTAGCAAAACAGGTGCACACTTTCAGTACTGTAACCCAACTAATAATATACCCATAAGCCAGGTTAAACATGAAACAGCAATCAGATTTATTGAGAGGGTTGTGAACAAGGGAAGGGTGTGATTTTAGATGAACGGTTACTATACTGATTAGTTTCAGGTTACTGTGCATGCACTTTTAGTCCCAAATGGTCAGTCCTACAACACTGGGTACCCAGGATGTTATGCTTGCTAGCCAGAGGCATTGCCCAGGGGTGGCCAGCATTGCAGCTGTTGCTGGGGCCCTTGATGGAAAGAAAAGGCAATTAGCATGTACAAACAGAGCTTTGATTATTTATAATCCTGGCTGGTTGGCCCAGTCTCTTGTAACCCAAAAAATCACAGAAGCAATTAGATGGTACCACAAATAATTAAATGATTTGTTGCAGGGAGCTACCCTGGATTTACTCACGCTACCAGTTGGCTGTGATGAGTCTCGTGATATGGAGACCTCATGTCAATTAATCAATCAATCAAAATCTTTATTTTGCCAGGTGGAACATCATTGAGACAAGCTCATTTACAAGACGGACCTGGGGCAAAACAATTGCCAACAGGGTTAAGACTTAACAGGTTGAGTGAATGTACATGACAATTACATAGTAATAATAGCAACATAATTTACTTATTTGCTTTTGGCAACCGGGTAAGTGCACTAGACAGAACTGCCTATTTTGAGGCATGACCTGGGAGAGTACAAATCAAGGAACAGGTAAAAACAAATACATATACAGTGTTTTTCAATAGGAGATTCCAAACAGTTATACAGAGGTGCAGGTTGCATAGTACATAGAGGAGGTACATATCACACAGTATAATAGGAACAAAACAGACAAATAGGCAAAATTTACTGTTAATAATGTACAAAACATGACAGTGCTATTGGTAAGTCAGCAAGGAGACAATTCCCAGGCAGAGACAGGGAACAAAGTGCGTAGCTGCAGCTGAGGAAGAGTGGGGATGGGAGGAATCAAGAGGCCACAGGGAAATTTAAGTGAAGGACAATGGCAGGTTTGCATGACTCATGAAGCTAGGGACATTTGCAAATGTCAAGGGAGGCCAGGTATTTGGAGAGGCCTTCCTTGAAAGTGGGGTGGGATCTGGACTGCCTAAGATCAAGTGGGAGAGAGTTCCTAAATTTGGGGGCATAGAAGGAGAAGGCAATTTCACCCATCCTGGTAGAGCATTTTGGGACAAATAGCAGAGCTAAAAACATGGAATGGAGGGAACGAGGGCAGTCCATGAGGGTGAGCATAGCAGCGAGTGTGGAGGGGATAGAAGAATGAATAATGTTGTCAGTCAGACAATAACATGTAAGTATCACATTTGACAAGATACTTGCGCCAGAACATAGCAATAGGTTCAACAGGAACTAGTGCCATTTAAATACAATTGCATGGATATAGATATATGGACATAAGGAAATGAACTAAAGTTTAAACAGTAAACGTCACTGGAAGAGTCATAGTGAGCAGGAGTGGCAGTTCCTCTCACGGCAAAGTGCGAAGAAGATTGAGATGTAAGAGTCCTTTGATAAGTACTGTAGCCATGTCCTGGCAAGTGGGGTGGAAGGAAGGGGGGTATAGGGAGTGGGGAAGGAAGGTCAGACAAGACAGGAGAGGGTTGGACATGATGACCTAGGGAAGAAGGACTGTTTGAAGGGAGAACACAACAGATGCCACAGGCAATGGTTGGGGTTTAAGTCCAATATTTGAAGCAAAGACAGATCGTGATGTTGGGACCTTGATTTGGACAATGACAGAAGGGAGGACTCAAATGATGCCTCAGGCAATGGTTGAGGTTTGAGTCCTGAATTTAAAGCAGTAACAAATCATGATGTTAAGACCTTGACTTGAAGCAATGACAGGCCTCGGAGAAGGTCCTCAAGAACAAGGATTTGAAGAGGGAGAACATGATAGGGGAAGCGAGCCTTAAGATTTTCTGGATCTTATTCAGAGAGAGTAGGAAGAGTGAAGCTTTTTGAGGCTCTACCAAAGCGCGTTTTAACTTTAGGGATAGCCAGAGATAAGATGGTAAGACTTCTGAGAGAATAGGCACTAGGGATACAGGGAGTAAGGCAGCTTGTGAGGTACTGAGGTAATTTATGAGTGATTGCCTTATATGTCCATAGAATAGCAATCTTTTGCCTCCTGAAGCTACAGTAGTAGCCAGAGACATTGCCAGCTATTTCCAGATATTTCATGAAATTTCTGAAGAGTTTCTCTCTGCAGCCCCTACTGTGGAAATGCAGAAAGCAGGAGATATTTCTGGACATATCACAGAAATTTGGGGAAATATCTGGCAGTGTCTGTGGCTGCTACTGTAAGGGAGTTCCAGCCTATGGAAGAATAGAGGATGCAGTGGTGCATGTCATAAGGGGCATCCAAAATGAACCTAAGGGCTCTGTGGTATAGGGTGTCAAGCTTGGAGAGAACTGTGCTAGTACTATGGCCATATAGGAAGTCTGCATAGTCTATGAAAGGCAGGAAGGTAGCTTGGACTAGGAGTTTTCTAGCCTCCTGGGTTAGTGAGTGCTTGATCCTGAAGAAAATACCAAGCCTTTGACACAGTTTCTTAGTGAGTTCTTCAATGTGATCAGTGAAGGACAATTTTTAGTCAGTACAGACCCCCAGGTATTTGAATTTGTTCCACGAACTCCAGGGCTTCTCCGAAAAGAGTGCTTATGTGAGGAACCGTATCTGTTTTTTGTTTTTTTTGAGATGAGGGGCCAGTGGAGAAAAAATCATGACCTCAGTTTTTCTGGCATTGAGCAGGAGTTTCAAATTGAGTAGATTATTTTGGAGGATGTCAAAATCATTCCGGATGTCCAAAATGGCTTGATCCGGAGTTGATCTGTCAATGTATAGCACTGTATCATTAGTGAAGAGATGGATACTAGATGACTTTAGGCCAGTGTCGATTTGATTAATTTAAATGGCAAAGAGAAGTGGGAAAAGTATGGATCCTTAGGGAATACCTCTAAGGAGTATTTTATTTGGTGATAGGTCTCCTTCAGTCCTGACCTGCTGCTCTCTGTCCGCAAGATAGTTTGCAAACCAACTTAGAGCCAGGTTGTCCACCCCAACTTTCTTCAGGGTCACCAGGAGCAAATCATGGTCCACCATGTTGAAAGCCTTGTTAAGGTCCAGAAACAAGGTGCATATATATTGTTTGTTATCAAGTGTAGACTGCCAGTCATTTATAACCTTGGCAAGGGCAGTGGCGGCACTATGCATTGGAAGGAAACTGGTTTGAATTGGGTTTAGTAGATTAAAACTTTCCAGATGAGAGCTAAGCTGTTCATTTAATACCTTCTCCAATAGTTTTGAGAAAGTCGGGAGCAAGAAGATTGGGCTGTAATTATTTAGGTTGCAGGGGTTCCCTGATTTGACTAGAGGGATGACATTGGCCATCTTCCAGACCTTGGGGAGGGAGCCCTGATTGAGAGACAAATTGAAAAGGTGGATAAGGGGGGGAGCCAAAATATAGTAAGCCAACTTTTGGAAGAAAGGCTCAATCATATCCGCACCTGCACATTTCTTGGTATCAGGTTGAAGAAGGAGATCCTCAACCTGTTTGACGGTGACCAGACAGAAGGAGAAAATGTGGTAAGGGTCAATAGATTCCGGATCATGTAGATCACCAAAGAACATAGGGAAGCAGGGCCGACATGACACACCTCCATTTCATGGCCTTTTCCTCCAGGTGACCACAACCTACTGTATGAGTTGTCTATACGCAGGGGCTGGATCCCCAAAGCTGATCTCTCGCTGAAGAACGGTCTCTGGTGCAGGAATGGTTGGCTTGGGCTGAGATTGGCATGGGCCCAAGGCTGAATAAACAGTTCTGGCAATGTTCAGTTTGTGCGCTGGTGAAGGCCTCCAGCCATCAGCACAGTTCAGTCACTGGCAAAACAGGCCACAGTCCATGATAAACATTCAGCACATTAAACAGGAACAACATTGACTTCTCTAACTTTCAACTCTGTATTCAGGCCAGTTGCTATAGAAGTAGATTCACTGAGCAATCCTCTCGATCATCAAATCAGTTTCACACAACCTCTGGGCCGAACACTTCACAGGAAGCTTCCTCTTAGTCCAAATCTCAGGCTGTACCTTCAGATATCTTGGAACTTTCTGCCGCAAGTAAAGGTTCCTTTTCGGATTATTCCTCTTACTGCAATCAGGCAGTCAAAGGCAGGAGCAAAGTAGCAGGGAGGCAAGTCAGGCCTTTCCCCACTGACTCTCCTATGCTCCTTCCTGGAGCAGCTTCTCAATAGCTCGAGCTGCTTACTCTCCGAACTCACTGCTGTCTCTCGAACTGACTGAAATTCAAACTATCCCTCCTAAATAAAGGCAGAAGTTAAAGGAATCTGATTGGCTGTTCAGGCTGCCTAAAAACAAAAAAAAAGGAGGCAGTATAGTGCAGTGGTCTAAGGCTCTGAGCTGCAAATTTGGTGACATCCAGCAGACCAGACCTGGGTTTGAATCCCACAGCTTCCACTTGCATACTGTGTGACCCTGAGCAAGTCACTTAACCTCCTTGTGCTCCCAGGTCGCTCCTGTAAAAAAGCTTTCAGCTTAGTGTGCTATACCTGGTTAAACAACTAAATAAAAAAAAAAAAACAGTCTAAGCCTTTTAATTGGTTGCAGTTTAGGTGCCCAAACTTTGTCACTGAAAATCTCCCACAAGTCTATATTGCACTCCCAAGGGTCTCTGGATGAAATCTCAGTTCATGATTGGCTAAGGCACTCCTAAAATGGTGGCTGCTGTGTAGGATACTATCCTATTTATGCAGTCCCACAAGTTTAAAGACTGGTGCAGCCAGGATATTTACTTTTATTTTATAAATCCCCCAAACATATGTAGACAAAACACCTTTCTTTCAAACAAGCCCACTTTTATTTAATAACTCTACACCATTCTGCTGTCACTGCCACTGATACACTGTCCACCTAGATGGCAGGCAGCAAGTCATGAATATTAATGAGGACCATGAATATGTATGAACCCTCTGGTTTAGCCCCTTGCTCAAACTCTATTTAAAAATACTTAAGTGGCTTCTGTGCCACATTGTCAAGGTCACCGGACCCTATTTAGCTTGCCAGGGCACCGGGACCACCGAAATACTTTTAGTTTTGCCTGCAGAATCACAGGGCAGCACATCAATGTGCTACCTGCATGGTTGCTGGTGGCACCAAGAACATGCTGGCAACTCATGATCAAGGTTTTCAGCCCGAACTGGACTTGCACAACAGAACTGGCATTATAGGGCTTGTGATGAGTATCAGGAGGACAAAGGAGCACTAAAGGACTTTGGGGAGATGCCAGCAACAGTGGGAGAGAAACAGGAGAAACAAAAGATATGGTGACAATTAAGGTAAGCCAATGGGGGGGGTTACATGTAAAATGTAGTATTGTAATGCTGAATAGCTTCCCAGTGTGTTCCATGATTCAGATTTCTTGCCCCGAATAGTTCACAAAAGATATTGTAGCTTCTGTTTCACAAAATGTTTTTGTTCTGTGATGTTTAAAGGTTTGACTAAGTGATCACATATCCTTTACAAGAGGACTTTGAGTTACATGCATGTACAGTGCCCCCACCCTACCCTACAGATCTTCAAGGGTCGCTGACAGAAATCTAGGATCCAAAATCCTGTATAATGCTCAGTTTGTACACACATGAGAAAAAGGAAAGGAAGTATTGCACAAGCTTGCAGGGCAACACAAGTCCCTTCATGTCTTGACAAAGAGGTTTGTTTGGCCCTAAAACTTGTATACTGTACAATGCCTCTGTTGGCCCAATAAGCAAGCAGTAAAACACAACAGGGTGTGTGCTTCATGCCTTTAAATGTGCCGGAGCAAAGAGCCCTGAAAGACTTTATCAATAAATCAGCCTTAGTCGACATATGGCGCCTATTCTTCCCTGAAAGGAGACAGTACTCCTTTTTCTCCCCAGTACATCATACTTATTCGAGAATAGATTATATTTTAGTTAGCTCATCTGCGGTTCCCAACATGTCTCAGGCTGAGATTTTGGCAAGGGTGATTTCAGATCATGCTCCGGTCTGTGTAAGATACACGCCCTTTCCGGAGGTGCGTAGATCTACACAATGGAGATTAAATACCCAAATTATAAAAGAAGAATGCTCCCTAAGGAGCATTAGGGATTTTATTGTACACTTTATGGCAGACAATAGTGACTCTATAACTCAAAGACCTGATATGGGCGCCTTAAAATGCTCTTTAAGAGGGAGTTGATTAAGATCGCGTCTAGGAAGAAAGCAGGAACAGAGAGAGGCTGAGTACTGTGGTATCTGCTATCCAATCGATGGAACATAGTTTATCCGTGACCTCAACCGAGTCAGAATGGGTCAAGTTACACCAATTACAGGTCCAGTACTGGAAATAATCTTTCAACAAGCAGAACTTGCTCTCTCTTGAACCAAGATGCAGTACTTAGATATAGGGAAGACAAACTCCTTGCTTGGAGTAAAACAAATAGACTCAGCTCAATATATAGTGGGTGTTGAGTAGATCAAGAGGATCGGATCTGTACAGACCAGAGAAATCTCAAAATATTTGGGGAGTACTTCCAGAAATTATATGCACAGGAACCTGATTCTAGATCATCCTGTCCTGAAATTACAGAATACTTAAATGAAGCGAACTTGCCAAAATTATCAGAAGCCGACTCCAAAATTTTAGAAGCACCAATTGTAATCTCTGAGATACACCAAGTTATCCAACAGCTGCCTCCTGATAAATCTCCTGGCCCCGACGGTTTCCCGAGTAATTTTTATAAAGCTTTTCTCCCAGATATCTCACCAATTCTACTAGACACTTTTATGTTCTGGTATAATTCTGGTATTTCTGACTCGGGTTTCCTGGAGGCACAATTTCCTAATCCTAAAACCAGGTAAAGATCCTCTAGTTTGGACAGTTACCGCCAATATCTCTTCTTAATACGACATTAAAATACTTGCAAAAATTTTGGCTAATAGACTATCTAAAGTCATGGATCGGCTAGTGCAGGGAACAAGTGGGCTTCATGAAAGGGAGATTATCCCATGATCATATGAGGAAACTTATGCATCTTATTGCAGTAGCTAAAGATTCTAAAATCCCAGCGCACTTCTTTCACTGATGCTGAAAAGGCCTTTGATCGAGTATCCTTGCCTTTTTATTTGCCACTGCGCCTTCGTATACCCTCCAATTTTTAAGTTGATCAGAATCTATATTCATGTCCATTGGCAAGGGTGAAATGTAATGGCTTTTTGTCACCGGCCTTCAAGTTGGAGCGTGGTACTAGGCAGGGCTGCCCCTTGTCCCCTTTATTATTTAACCTGTATTGAGAGCCACTGCTGCATAGGCTTATGAAGAATTCTTCTATCAAAGGTATACAAATAGGGGATTCTAGGTATGTTTGTTCTGCATATGCAGATGACGTGCTATTACACATAGAAAACCCAGAGACTTCGATTCCACCTATACTAAAAGAGATTAATAGCTTCTCCGGAGTATCTTCATACAAATTGAACTGTGCTAAAACCAAAGTTTTCCTTTAAATCACTTTCTGAGAAAAGCAGATTTGCAGGATTTAGGCATCGCATGGAAACCAAATCCATCACATTCTTAGAGTATGAACATCAATCGAGTTTTACTCAGATGATCAGAGATAATCTGGGCTCTATAGTGCAAGAGATCTCGGAAGATCTTAAGAGATGGGGCACATCTCCTTATCCTTATGGGGCAGGTTGAATCTTATAAAGATGATGGCTCTTCCAAGGGTTCTTTATCCTCTAGATATGCTAGGAGTCTATCTGCCAAAGAACTGGTTCATTAAACTACAGAAATTATTCAATTCTTTTTTATGGCAAAGCAAAACAACCCGTCAATCATATTTTAAACTTATGCTCCCCAAACTTAAAGGTGGCTTAGCTGCCCCTTCCCTTTTATGTATTATTTGGCCCAACATGTAGGTAAATTGGCCCTTTGGGATTGGGATCAGACTAGAGCAACTTATACACCTCTCTGGTTGGACATTGAACAGGATCTTGCGAAGGGGGCTAAATGCTCTTTATATGCATTGCTATTTGTCCCCCCGGCCAGTCTACCCAAGTCTCTCAAAAATAACCCTATGGGATGGTCTTTCAGGGCTTTTCACCAGCTACAACGTTATTTAGGTGTTCACTGGTGGTTATGTGGTTCCCAACCCATTGTTGACAATCCACAAATTAAAATTGATGGCTCTTCTATTCCGGTAGCCTTTTGGCCTCAGATAAGCAAATTAACTGTAGCTGATTTTTGGGATCAGGATAGGCCGTATGCATTTGAGGTCCTGAAAAACTTGAGCCTCCACGGACCTGGATTTTTACAAATGGCTGCAGCTTAGTAAAGCTTTGACTCGGGTCTTCTCTTGACATGAGGGCTGCGACGGAGGTGTAAATGTCCACACTCTCTTAAGGACTGCGCAGCAGCCACATGCAGTGGCCAAGGTTCACAGACTTCTCCAAGAATGGGATCACAGACTCTCTTCCGGAATCTGCTATTATTGGGTGGAGGCTTTGAATATAAGTGCCTCCCTGAAAGTCTGGGCTACACTTTGGAGTACTACGTATAGGTTTATTAAGCAAGACAGGCTAAGATTGATACAATTCAACATTATGCATCATTTGTACTTGACTCCTACCCATCTATTCAGAAGGAGTGTGCTTAGTTCACCTCTCTGTTGGAAGTGTAAAAAGGAAGATGGTACCTTATACCACCTATTATGGTTTTGGAAAACTGTGGGTACCCTGCTTGGCCCTATCCTTGGCTCTCTCAGAATGGACACCCCCGAGATTTGTTTATTGGGTGCTTTCCCTTCGACCACTCCTAAAGCCTGGAGTGCACATTTCTCTTTGGTTTCAGTGGTAACGAAGTTGTTAATCCTCAGATATTGGGCATCAGACAAGGTTCCAACATTGGTGGAGTGGCACAGGGAATGCGCTTTGGCTATACAACTTGAAAAACACATAGCAGGTATACAGGGTAAACGGGAGTACTTTGTAGTTATGGGGTTCGTTGGAGCATTTTCTCTTGACCTGGAATCCGCTAAACTAAGAAGTTTTGGATTTTCATGCTAGCACCTTTCACCTATTGCTATCCTGTACCTGACCTCTTATAGGTCATAGTAGAGGGTGAGGGGGGTGGGAGGGTTATAGGTTTTGGGCCTTTTATGGTAGACTGTTGTTATTCCTGTGGAAAGTGCAATGTTCCAAATCTTTATGTTAGAATCAAGATTTCAGGCTTTCTGTGTAATACCAATATAACTACATGTTGGCAATTGTGGTTGTCGAGAAAACAATAAAAATTTGAATTATAAAAAAAAATGTGCCAGAGAACTGAAGGTAGAGCATTGAGTATAATTACACATCACTGAAGTGTTTTATGACTCTTACACAATACAATTAGAGAAATACATTAAAAACTGTGTTTGTGGATGAGCATACAATATTTTGTTTCACTGGGTTGGCAGTCCCTCCCCATACCATTTTGGTGAAACACTTACACAGGTTGGAATGCTCATTAGTCAATAAATTCTTCAGTCTGACTTGCCCATTTTACAAAAGGTATTACAATGTCCAATAAATCCTGCTTTCCACTTGACTGCAAATGTTCTCTCCTTCAATGGGGATAATGGAAACTGCAGAACATTGTCCTGGGATCTTCATCTATAGAATCATTCTCCACCACTTCACTACCAGTAGTGTGACAATCCTCCCATAACAAGGGAAAGTTGACGTCCTTCTGAGTACTTTGTGGTCTCACCCCTCCCTCAGTCACATCTGCACCAGTCTTGGGCAAGGGAGTGGAGGTGAGGGCAATAACCTTGATTAGTCATTTGGAGTTTTGACTATGTTACTGCTTGGTTTCAAACCTCAGCCCATGATCCATAGAACTGTCAGAGCAGGTTTCAAGAGTTCTGAATCCATGCAGTGACATAATCAAAATGCACCATGATGAGAACTGTATAAAATGCAATTCATAAAATGAAAACAATACAAAACAGAGTTTTTCACATCATCATTTACTCAGATACAGTTACATATGGATTGTTTGCGGGTATAAATATAATTTCTGAGAACAGGAACATGACAAACAACTTCAACTTCACAAACATTCTTAAACTCCACAAACATTCTGATTCTGCATTTCCCAAACATTCCTAAACTCCACAAATGTTGATTTTGTATTTCACAAACATTCTGATTTTGTATTTCACAAACATTCTGATTTTGCATTTCACAAACATTCCTAAACTCCACAAACATTCTAATTGTACATAGCACAATGTGCCATGTTCTGTAATTTTCCACCTGGTGAAGTAGGTACTTCGCCATATGAAAACCTCATCTCACTTCACAAAGAGGCACTTTGCCAGTGAGTGCCCCCAAAGTGAAGTTTTCATTTAGAAAAAGGCTAAAAAAACTACAAGCTATGCCCCACCCCCAATACCAACTTCCCCATCCTACTCCCCCCCTGAGAAGTTGAACGAACCTCCAACCCCTGCCTTGTAACCCCCCATCATGGTTAGGTATACAGCATAATCATAGCATTAACTTTAAATAAGTGAATGAAAAAGTAATCTGTTTCAGTTTCAACACTTCTCCCAGCACCAATGCATTTTCTAATACCTCTGACTTCCCCCCACTAACCCATTAAAAGAAACTGACACCTCATCCCCACCACCCCCACCATCTAGGCACATATTTCACTCTCCTTCCTCAGCCCCAAAGGGATAAAACCAGTTACACTGGGAGTGACTGGAACAAACATCCATACTCCTTAGCTTGCCACTGTCTAGTGAAAGAAACCATGCAGTCTCTGTAGTAATTCCTGATGAGCTGTCAGTTTCACAAAACAATTAGTTACCTACTATTACAGACTGGAGGTAGAGGTGTCCCAAAGGCTGACCAGTGGGGGACATGGTTTCTTTTAGAATCTTGTTGTCTGAGCACTGTTGGTGATAAACTGGTCCAGGAAGAATGGTTTCACTAGACATGAGAGAGGAAGATGTTCATGGGAAGCAGGTGGAAGAATATGGGACTGCCAAGGAAATCGGATGTAAGCATGTGATTTTCAGCAACATATTTCAACTACTATATTAATATAGCTGCTGTTATGTTGACAGAGTGTACTCAAGAGTCGGACGATGTTAGCGGCCAACTGAGGAGGTGATCAGAGGATTTGTGCTGGCTGCCATTAAAAGACTATGCTGGGGTTTGGGGAGCTCTAGAGAGTGGGGGTGCCACTAGATATCAGGTAAACTTACACTGGCATTAATTAGAAGAGGAAGTGGTGCTGCTGGATTGTAGGGAAACCTTACATAGGGATGGAGAGAGGGAGTGACCCATGCTATCTGCTGGCTAGTAAACATTATTTTCTCAAGTGGTTACTGGTTCTATGTAAACAGCTAACTAAGTACATCCACTGGGATTTCAATATATTTTTGTGCCATGTATGCCCTGCTCTGCTTTTCATGTGCATGTGCTCAAATTCTCCCTTTGGGTGGATGCACAAACTGATTTGTGCCAAGTAAACAGAGGCTTCGAATAAGGCAACTGAAGGGCTAGTTTATATCTTATATCTCCAGTGCACAGAGTCCTGTTTGCATGTTACAGGACTGCTTTGCTCTGCACAAAGTTTTCAAATATGCTGCCACAAGGACCTCAATTCAAAAGCACTGATGCGAATGTTATGTGAAAAGGGCATTAGTAATAAAGCCAAGTTATAAAGAAGCATTGTAACATGGGCAAAAAAAAGGGTTACGAGTGATTGGACAAAGAGCATCAGGTGTCCTCAACGTGTCCATACATTAATTCTCAATTAATGTATGAGCACGCTGGAATTAATATATGGTGTAGTGTCTTAGCATGGCCACTACATGGATGTGTCTGTTTAATTAGTGCGGACTGGAAGACTGTAAGACAGCTGCTCGTACGTGTGTGAGATGCACGAGTTTCAAATATAGCCACACTAAACAAAACCAGCAATATTAACAGTTCAGCAGTAGCAAATAAAAACATCTTTTCCTTTACTTCATGTAGAAGTGCCACCAATCCACCTATTTCCTATGTGTTTATCTTTGTAGATCTTCCCACCCACTGCAGTGGCGAAGCACAGAAAAAGACACCGTGCTGTCTCTCTGTTTTTTTCTCTCTCTCTCTCTCTCTCTCTTCGAAAGCCAAGTTATAAAAAAGCAAAATTAAATATGCTGTCCTAATCCAAGGTGTCATGGGTAATATATGTAAATCATCATGAAGGAATTTAGTCTGGTTGAGCTTAAAGTGGGAGTGTAAGATACCAAGAGGCCTCACAACTAATGTGTGTCAGGATGGCCGAGTGGTCTAAGGTGCCAGACTCAAGAAGAAAATTCTTCCCTTGACAATGGGTATTCTGGTCTCCAAATGGAGGCGTGGGTTCAAATCCCACTGCTGACACAGCATTCTTTAGTGGGGAAGATCATGGAAGCACTACTGAAGGAGAGATTGGTGGAACATCTGGTTGTCAATGGACTACTGGACCCAAGGCAGCATGGTTTCACCAGGGGGAGGTCATGTCAGACCAACCTCATTGAATTTTTTGACTGGGTGACTAGGGAGGTGGATCAGGGGAAGGCAGTGGACATGGCCTATCTGGACTTCAGCAAGGCCTTTGACACTGTGCCATATAGAAGACTATTACACAAACTGGGGAATATGGGTGTGGGTAGGACAGTAGTGTGGTGGGTAGGTAACTGGCTGGGTGGCAGGACACAGAGGGTGGTGGTAAATGGCTGTCACTCCACAGAGGGAAGAGTGACCAGTGGGGTACCACAGGGATCAGTGCTGGGACCGGTCCTATTCAACATCTTCATCAGTGACATTGCGCAGGACCTAGAAGGCAGAATTTCACTGTTCGCTGATGACACAAAGCTCTTTAACAGAGTAGACACACCAGAGGGTGTAGACAGAATGAGAAGCGACCTGCAGAAACTTGAAGAATGGTCAGGGGTTTGGCAGTTGAAATTCAATGCAAAGAAGTGCAAGATAATGCATATGGGGCACAAAAACCCTGGCACAATATATCATTTGGGGGTGAGGATATAGCATGCACCAAGCAGGAAAGGGATCTTGGGGTTGTCATCTCTGATGACCTCAAGGTAGGGAAACAGTGTGACAAGGCAGCAGGTAAAGCAAATAGGATGCTGGGATGTATAGGCAGGGGCATCACCAGCAGGAAAAGGGAGGTCATAATTCCACTATACAAGACACTAGTGAGGCCCCACCTGGAGTACAGTGTACAGTTCTGGAGACCATACCTATGTAAGGACATAGACAGGGTAGAGAAGGTTCAGAGGAGGGCAACAAAGATGGTGCATGGATTGCATCACAAGTCCTATGAAGACAGGTTGAAGGAACTGAACATGTACTCCCTGGAGGAGAGGAGGAGAGGGGATAATGATAGAGACATACAAGTATCTTACAGGAGGAACAGGTGCAGGAAAACACTATTTTTAAGTGAAAAGATGTTCCAGGACTAGAGGGCATGGGATGAAGTTGGAGGAGGACGATTCAGAGGAAACATGAGAAAGAATTTCTTCACAGAACGGGTGGTGGACAAGTGGAACACCCTGCCAGAGGAAGTGGTGGGGCTGAAACAATCACGGGATTTAAGAATGCATGGGATAGGCATAAAGGAATTCTGGAGGTCAGGGGTAAGGGGCAACAGACTTTTAGGAAAACAAACTGAACTTACAAGCTCAAATGGGCAGACTGGGTGGGCCATAGGCCCTTATCTGCCGACACTGTCTATGTATCTGTGTATCTATGTAATCGGCAAAGGCTAACAAAAAAAAACACAGACATGGGTTTCATCCTTTTAGGGTGAATTAGTGTGACATAGCTATAATTCTTGCAGAGGGCACGTGGTCAGTCAAGCCAAATACTAATTATTTGAGTCGTAGTGGGCCCAAAGCAGGTAAATAATTTAAAAGTCCATGACAATGTAAATTGAATTGAGGTTGATGGCTTCTCCTCAGAAAAATAACATGCTTAGCTGGTAGCAACATGTGCTGAGACTCAGAAGGTGTCCATTTTGTTTAGACATAATTCAGAATAAAAGAATAGTTAAAAAGTGCAGACATGAATTTTTATGCTGAGTGTGTTAGCCAAGCTATGACACACAAAACCGCTGTTCAAGATGCAGTGTAACCTGTGACATCATCAAAATCAGCCAACTGATGGGATCCATCTCCTGGTCTGTGATTTTTGGCTGTTTTCTTGGTTATCAGTGCAAGGAAAGCAATAAACAGCACGTGGTGTATCACAGGAGGCCTCGGGTGCATGTTTCACTGAGGCCCTTCATCCAGAGCTGACATTTGCATGCAGTAATGGGAACTTTGAATCTGCACAGGGCCCAGTGAGCAGAGGACCTCTCTCCAGAGTTTATTGCTGGATGTGTGCATTTCCTCATCTCTGGGAGATTACATTTTAATTCAACTAGAACACAAAAAATGACACAAAACTAACTAAACTGGAAGAGATGGGGAGGCCACCACAGGGATGAAGATGTTTCTTGGGGTTCCTTGATTCCTGATAGGACTCCCCAGCAAGGAGGTTTACACTGGGCCCTGGGGTCACTAGAGCCAGCGCTGCCATCATCTATCTGAGAAGTGAGTATATCTCATGCTGTACCATTTCCAAGGAATGCATTACTCCTATGACGAAAACAAGTTTATGCTGACAAAAAAGTACAAAATAAAACAAGAAAATTGAAAGTTCTGAAGTGTATATATATCGAGTAATATAGCACAATGGTTATCCATAAAGATTCCACAAATCATAGTATGTTTTCCCAACTCATGTTATATTCTAAATTATGCCATATGTGCCACTCCAGATGGAAAACAGTAGGATCATCCAAACCTGGGAGAAAAAGTTTTTTTGTTAACTAACCACACAGCAAACGGTACAGTGCTTGCCTGGTTTTGATAGAGACAGGGACTACATTTTAAAGATGCTTCAAAAATCTGTTGGTCTGAATCTGATTTTTACAATTGGCCCATCTCAGGTTGCTTTCCTGGAATGGCATTCATTACAAAACAGAACATGAACCTGTAGCAGGCTGAAGTTATCCTGCTGCTGACTACATATTTGAGAGGATCTGATAACGAAAGGAACTGCACAAAATGCAATTTCTAAGCTTTCATTGCACGAGACGTACTGAGATATGTTAGAAATGGCCTTTTATTGATTCAAAGTACGGACAGTGGAACTTTCCAGGTTCTGTAGAATCTGGAAAAGACAAAAAATAGATCAGAAAAAAAAAATATGATGATCCTCTGATTTTTCCGGGTATTTTCCTGAACTGAGGAGTTGAATATGAAAAAAATAATATATGCTCTTCTACCAGCTTATATTTCTTAGTTTTAATGACAAAAGCAAGTTACATCTTTTGTCCAGGGGGAATATCAAGGTTAAAAACTCCATGTTTGCCTTCCTTGACGTGATCATCGAATAAATATTCACACAAAATATAACCACAGTAAAAACAATCTTTGAAACTAAGAAGAGACAAATCCCAAGGATCAACACATTTTTTTTGTCATGGCCTAACAATATAACATTGTCTTGAAAAGAGAATCCAGTATCACTTGAATCCAAAACATGTAACAAGTTCTCACACCACAATTAGGCATCCTTTGATTCTTCTGTTTTATTCCATGCTATAACGAGAAACATTTTATACAAAGTGTTTTGTCTTATAAATATTTTTTCTTTATTTTTTAATTTTGGTGTAAGCATGTAAATCAGTTGCTAACAAAAGAGATCCCAAGTCCAGCAAAAGTTTGTTTTAGAAGTATACCTGAAAAAGGGGTCACCCGTGGGTTGATAATGCATAGGGTTAAACACAGTCCAAGCAACACACACACCACACACACACACACACACACACGCAAGCCCCCTAGCAGAGGCAGATATAAGGGTGATAAAGTTCCTTTTTGTGAATGAAATGCCATTGGATGGTTTAGTAGTGGGCTGTGAGAGCAGCACCATATTATACAATGGCAAGAAAGAATCTTGGACTGTGATTGGTCAGTTTGAGGCTGGAATCATGGCGTTATTCCAGCACGACTCCACGGGTCTAGTCTCAGCCTCACTGTGAACCTATGCAGTTGATTTTTTGAATGATGATTTTTTGGATGATGAGTCAGATGTTTTTTTGGACCTAATAAAAACATCTTTAAAATATTTGGTTTATTTTATATATAACAACGAGCCATTGTATAATAGGAATAATGCATTCCAGGGTGTGTGTCGTTTGGGATAACACCACGCCTGGGGCATTGGAAGCACTCGGCCTGCGGCCTCATGCCTAACTCCCCCAGGCGTGACGTCATCCCAGCACGACACACACCCTGTCATGCATTATTCCTTTATTATATACCCAGTGCCTTATAGCAATTTGTTCTGTGTATGTAGATAGAAACAAACATTTTCACTTTGGAGTTGTAACCCCCCCCCCAAACAGTGGGGGTATACCTGGACTCATTCTTCCCTGACCAGAACTGACTGCCATACTTCATCTTCTGCCCCAAAACTGCAGCCTGGTGGGGGACCAGAGGTGCGCACCTCAATTGCTGTGCTGCTTCCTGCTCAACGATCGCCACATAGCAATGTGTTCACATTCAAGCAGCCGCCTGCTTGAATGTACAAGCAAACCAGCTCATATACTGCTGTGAGCTCCCAACATGCCTGCTGGATTTTCACCACCGCAACCCATAGCCACAAACAGATGACCCCTCTAGTGTGCTCCTGTGCCATGGGACACCAGAAAGTAAGGAAAACTACATGAGTTTGGCATCACTGAACCTTTACAGACAGCATGGCTGAAAGCTGCACAGGGAAAAGAGATTGCTTAGTCTCAGAGCAGCTAGAAACTAAGTTCTCAACAGGGCAGTGAAACCCCCTTTTTTCACAAACTGCCAACCAGAATATTATGCACAGGTGTGCCTGATGAACTGGGGGATCAACTACAGTAAAAGCAGGGCAGTAAGAACTGTAAACGTACAGCAACTGTTTTCTCAAGATGAACAGCCACCATTTTGCTGACTCCTGACCTTGGAGTAACCAATTAAAGATCAGATCTCAGCACATGAACACCAGGGACTGCTGAAAGAATGACTGTGCTGTATGCTTGATGCTCTTTCCACCAGCCAATAGGACAATGAGTGAACATTCTGAATACTATTTCTGCAGATTGACAGCCCCCTACACCAATTGTAGGCTGCCTTTACCCCAGAAAATGTTGAGGGTAGTTACAAAAAGAGGGAGCTGGCAGGAGAGAGAGAGAGAGAGAGAGAGAGAGAGAGATGCTAGCCAGAGACATCCAAGGATGCCTGCCTGGGCTTCTACAACCAACCCTCAGAGAGTGACTCCAGAGGTTTCTACAACCTGTGTATACACAGACTGAACTGTGTGCCTACGTAAAGTGTCAGGATGACATTTTCCTGAGAGTCTGTGACCTGCCTTGAGAGAAAAGAGGCAATGGCATGCCACAGCTGCCAGCTGTGGGCACCAGAGAGACAGACTGCTTTAGTACAACTGTGACAAAGCCAGCATCGAGAGAAGACCTGCATCGAGCCAGCAGACAGTCTGGGAGATGGCTGGTTAATGCTAATGCCAGGTATTAGTTAACGCTCCACATTAGGGTTCTGGAGCATGGACGTGGGTGTGAGGTGTGTGGCCCCTGCTTCTTCGACTAGTTTGTGTTGCACAGGAGGAGGAAGAAGGAAGAGTTGAGATGTCCAGAAGACAGCGGATGCAGAGATCATGAGGTACATCCAGAGGCACCTGATACCTGAAGCATGTTTGAGCTGTGTCACCCCCCCCCCGCAACAACTAAACCATCAAACTGAGAGGAACTGCATCAGCAGAGGAAGAGGACAAGGAGTGCAGGAGACAAGGAAGTGGTATAAGAGAACCATGAGTACTCTCATGGCTTGGCCTTCAACTGGGGAAGTTTGTATAAAGTCACCACCAAATCTACAGATTTGGCCAATGGGCCATGAGTTACAAATACCTCATTTGGAGGGTCTGCCTTTTAAACAACTGCCTGGCCTGTGGCATTTTGAGTGTGACTTTTCTGCTTGTTTTAAAGTGTACCACCACCAGCCAGCCTGCACCGTTCCAGTGGGTTCAGTTAATTTATTTTCAATAGAAGTCTAAAACTTCCAGGAGTTGAAATTTGGAAGTCATTCCAATGTTTTGGAAGTCAAAATACTTCCATGATCCCACTTTTGGAAGTCAATATTCTAGAACAGGCAAATTTATGGATGTTAACATAATAAATTAGTGGTAAAATACAATTTCTTTCAGAAAAATCCATAATTTCTGACTTCCATGCCTGCAATTTTGGAAGTCATCTAATTTTTGTTTTTACTTCTGGAAGTCAATGACTTCCTCCTTTATTTTGGAAGTTTTTGCCTTAGTTTTGAAGTGAAATACTCCCAAAATGGAGTTAACTGAAGCCCTACTGGATACCCAGTGAAGCACTGGGAGCTCCCCTTAAGGTTTAAGGTAAAAACTGGTACCAGTGGGTAGTGCCTCCAGTACAGGTGGGCTGGCAGTTCAGAAGACTCTACAGTTTACTTCCTACTGCGCTGTCTTGCCCGATGGGGAGTGGGCAATGTTACTGTTTAAAAGTGTTTTAGGCAGGCACATAATTTTGGTCCTGCCACAAGCGTTCACGAGATTTGTTTAAAACCAGTTTTGTTTTGCATTCCCCAATCCCTTATGAATCTCCCGCAGTAAATATTTTGTTAATATTTTACATTTTGTCCCACTAGCATATTATTAGTGTAAGTCACTAATGGCAATTTTGTTGAATTTGAGGTTGCACTGTGCTCTTGCATGTATAGGAGAACTCTGTGGGCTGGTACTGCATCCCAGGGCATTGTAATGCTCTGACACTAGGCCCACTTAAATTTTACCCTGGGCGGAGGCACCACACTAAACTTAAAAGATAGGGATTTGAACCTCCCCAATCAGGAAAAGCAAGACCCAGGACCCTCAACCTTGTTTAAACCCACAAGGTAGGGGTAGCAATAGCCATGGCGACCCAGTTAAGGAGTCATTATACAATATTTGCCTGTGCTAGTGGGGTTTTGTGAGGCTTGTTAGCACTGCTTGTTTTAGAAATTCCTACTTACTGACATCACTATTCAGCAGGGCATTGGACAGTAACTGGCACAACCCCTGTGCTTACCGTCTTGGCCAGCTACTATCCAAATGATCAGGTTTACAGCCAGCAGGAATGGTGATGAGGGGAAAACCCTGATACCCATGAGGTTTACAGCCATCAGGAATGGCAATCAGTGGTGGGGTGGGTGGACACTGTCACAAGCCCACTCCTGTGGGGTGGGATTATCTACGTGCCAGTGAATCCCTCTTGAGATGGGGGGGACACCAGGGACCAGGGAGACCTCTTCTCTGTCCTTTTAGCATGCTCACTATTTCACAACTGAACATATGCCAGAGTATGCCAGGGTTCCCTCTCTCCATGTGAGGGGGTAAAAATACAGTCTTGAGTCTATATTCCTAGGATAGAGCCCTCTTAGCCATTGCACAATGAAATCAGAAAGCCATAAGTGTGTATAGACTTTGGGGGGGCCCTATATACTCTATTATGTGTCTTTCCCCAGAAATGCAGAGCTCGATTCAAACCCCCACAGACTCCTCCTGAGACCCTTTGTATTTCCTCACCTCCTTTCGTTACACAGAGTCCCTAGTGGTTCTTTCCTTCTGTAGTGAATGGCTACTCTCCGAATTGACCCTGGGATCCTGCAAGAAACTCTATATTGGCTGCTGCTACAATTGCCCCATGACTGGAACCATTGGACTCACCAGCCTCCTCCAAAGCCTGAGCTCTCTAACTCACCATAGGGAATCTATCCTTCTTGGTGACTTTAATCTAAACTGGCTGAGCTGCCACCAGCCTGACTATGTATCCCTGTTAAAGCAGCACAACCTGGTGCAGGCAATCACTCTCCCCACCAGACTTAATCCATGCTCAGCCACCCAGACTCTACTAGACTGAATCCTCATAAACAAAGATGACCGAGCATTACTCGTTGGCACCATGGCTGACTCTATAAGTGATCACTCACCGACCTATCTCCTCTGGTCTTCCAAACTAAAGTGCCCCCCACCCAAATACCTATCTCTCAGAAATTTCAGCTGCTTAGTCTCCACAAGTCTTCTTGAGGAGACCCAGTCCTTGAACTGGTCCATGCTTTTTTCTCTTTCCAATGCAGCCACGGCAGTTTCCACATTTACTCGGACTCTACTAACACTCCAGGACCGCTTTTTCCCTGTCACCACAAGATGGGTTAGAGGCGGGTGCTTGCGCTGGGTCTCTAAAGACTTCCTAACCCTTATGAAGGCCAGAGACTGTGCCTGGTCCACTTTCAAAGTGACCCCCCTCTCCTGTCCTCTGGGATGCTTACAGGCTCATGAGGAACAAATGTAAACAACAGGCCAAATTTTTGAAACAGACCCACTTCCGCAATCTGCAAAAGGCCAACCTTGGAGACCCTAGAAAATTCTGGGACTCAATCAGCTCCCTCCTAAATCCCCATCCCAGCTATGCTGCACCACACCTCAACTCCCAGGATGGGCTGGTGACTGATTCTCATGATGTGGCCAGTGTCTTCAACTGTGAGTTCACCAGCTTATCCATGTACCTAACTAAGCTGCCAACTGCCCAACCTCAAAGCTCAGCCCTAATACCTGATACACTGCCATCCTCCTCCAGCTCTGCCATTCACCCGCAAATATCCCCATTCTATTTTAAAGCCCTCTCCATACACAAAACAGTGAAGCTACTCAAAAGTCTACCTAACCACGGCTACTCCGGATCTGATGGGCTATATCCAGTCTTCCTTAAGCTGATCTCTCCAGCGATTGCCAGGCCACTCACCTTCGTCTTTAACCTTGCCCTTTCCACCTCCTCCATGCTTGATCCATGGAAGATAGCTAAGGTTATCCCCATTCTTAAATCTGGTGACCCCAAATCCTCTGACAATTACCATCCGATATCCATCCTCCCTCATCTCAGTAAACTACTCGAGAGAGCAGTCCACAATCAGCTTACTGAGTATGTAGGTAAATACACCCTCCTATGCAACCAACAGCACGGCTTTCACAAGAATCATTCCACTGCCACTGCCCTCACCCTTCTGACAGACCACATCCTCTCTAACATGGATAATGGTAAAGCCACTGGGGCTGTCTTCATTGACCTCTCAAAGGTTTTTGACATGGTTAACCATGCTCTCCTTACCTCCAAGCTTAGCCTTCCTGGTTGTTCTCAGAATATCATAAGCTGGTTCACTAACTACCTTACCGATCACTCACAATTCATGTGTATTGGTCAAACCTGCTCCCCCACCCTGTCTGTCTCTGTGGGGGTCCCTCAAGGCTCAATCCTGGGTCCCCTCCTTTTCTCCTTATTTGTTAATGCATTTCCCTTCAACTGCCTAAACTGTCACTCTCTCCTGTATGCCGATGAGATTGTCCTCTTCCACAGTGACAAATCCACGTCCGCAATCTCCTCAGTTCTCTCACACAACTATCCTGTGGCCCACAGCTGGTTCTCAAAAACCCTCCTCTTAGTAAATGCCAAAAAAACTAAATCCATACTGTTCGGATCTAAGCCCTTTCTGGTCAAAACCAAAAATCATGTCCCCTTACACATTCTCACCCCAGACGGACCAGCCCTGGAGGATGTCAACACCTACAAATACTTAGGAGTACTGCTCGACCCCTTCCTCACTTTCAATAAGCATGCAATTTCCCTTATCAAAAGGTTCCATCAAAAGTTAGGTGCCACCTTTAGATTCAGGCAATACCTTACCCCTGAAGCCAGACTAGCCATTGTCCAGGGTAATCTTCTCCCTGTTCTTGACTACTGCTCCTCTATTTATGCCAGGACCTCAGCTACTGCCATGGCTAAACTCTCCGCTGCCTACAATAGTGCCTGTCGCTTTGCTTTATTGGCCTCGTTCTTCACCCACCACTGTACCCTCTATAATACCCTTGGATGGCTACTGCTACAAGGTCGCTTTGACCTAGACCTCTGCTGCATGGTAGACAATGTCATCCACACCGCTCCAGAATCCCCCCTAACTGTCCTTCTTAAAACCAGAATGCTCCTCCGCAACCTCCGCTCTAATGGTACCCCCCCTCTAGCTGTTCCTAGGATATCCACCAACATGGGTAGCAGAGCTTGGTCTGCAGCTGCCCCTTTGCAGTGGAACAAACTACTGGCTGAACTCCGTTCCATTGACACACACTCCAGTTTCAAGTCCCGCCTTAAAGCCTGGTTCCTGGCAAACTTATCCTGCCGCTGCTCCCTGGGGTCTGACACCAACCTACACTAGTTAACTCCCCAGCCCAGGGGTTACCCACCTACCCACACAAGTCAACTCCCCTGCCTACAACTGTTATATCGTATTTTTCACAGTAATATTTGACTTCCTTGCCTGTACATATTATATATATATTTTTTTTTACTGAGTATTCTGTGTATTACTTGCTCACTGGGCGATGCAGTCACACATTGTACACTGTGCCTATGATTTGTTTGTTTTGTACTAAATCTCATCATGTCCGATATTGAAACCTTGTATTCACTGTTCTCAAATGGACCTATGAATCAAACCTGTATATTGTGCTTACTATTGTTACTTGTATCAAATCTGTTTCATGTGTATTACTGTTACCTTGTACTCCACTGTCACCCTGCGCCATGTGTTATGGCCTGGGTTGTGCCTGAAAATGGCCCTGGGTTCAGTGCACTCACCCGGTTATCAAAGTCATAAATAAAATAAATAAATAAAATAGTGTTTTGTCCTTAAGCAATCACACAGGCGTAGTGTAGTTTGAACAACCCTCTCCAGGCAACACACACACACACGAACATATGAAAATGCCAGCAGTAACAGGCCCCATGGTCTGTCGAGTCTGCTCAATTGTGCAGCTAGCCCCTCAACTTGCAGCTGCCCCGCTCAACCCCTCCTCATAATTACTCCCCCCGCACTCTGTCCCATCCCCTCTTAAAACCATCTACCATACTACAGGCTACTGCCTCCTCCTCCTCCAGAAGAATATTCCACTTAAACACCACCCTTTCAGTGAAATTATGTTTCCTGACCTCCTTCCTGAATCTTCCCCCCACCAGTCTCATCTGATGCCCCCTCGTGACCCTACCCCTCTAATCTGAAAAATCCCCTCTGTACTAGTCTTGTTAATCCCCTTTAAGCATTTAAAGGTTTTAAGCATGTCCCCTCATCACTCCTCTCCTCCAGGGAATACATGTTTGGCTCACCCAGTCTCTCCTCATAGGAGTATCCTTCTAATCCTTGAATCATCTTTGTCGCCTTCCACTGTACACCCTCCAACAATCTGACGTCCTTCTTTAAGTAAGTGTGCCAGTACTGCATGCAGTATTCCAGGCCCGGCCTGATCAGTGACCTGTAGAGGGGCAGAATCACCTCCCTATTCCTGGAAGAGATTCCCCTCACTATGCACTCCAGCATCCTATTGGCTTTTGCTGCAGCTCTCCTGCTCTGAGCCGAGTTGTTCATACACCCTGTAACAAGAACCCCTAAATCCTTTTCCTCCTCAGCACATTCCAGCTGCACTCCCCCCAGCTGATAGCTCCTCCCCTGGTTGTTAGCCCCAAAGTGCAAGACCTTGCACTTTTTGGTGCTAAACCCCAACTGCCATGCATCCAACCACTCCTGTAGTTTGGTCAGGTCCTCCTGCAGCCCCCTCCACCCTTCAATGTCATCTACTACAGCTTCCATCTTTGTGTCATCTGTGAAGAGACTGATCTTACTCTGGACCCCATGGGAGATATCAGCTATGAATATCCCAAACAACACTGGTCCCAATAGTGATCCATATGGCACCCCGCTCGTCACATCCCTCGGAGATGAGAGTTACCCACTCACCACCACCCTTTGCTGCCTTTCCTTCAGCCAGTTGGAGATCCAAGTTACCATCTTTGTTCCCACCCCTTTATATTCCAGCGTCCCCCGCCAGTGTCCCATGCAGCACAGAATCAAAGGCCTTGCTGAAATCCAAATACAGGACATTCACCGCATGGCCTTTGTCCAGTTCCCTTGTCACCCAGTCGTAATACTTAAATCAGGTTTATCTGGCAGGATCTTTCTGAGACAAACCCATGCTGCTGACCATCCTGGAGACCATTGATCTCCAAAAAGGTCACCAGCCTCTCTTTTAGGATTGTCTCCATGAGTTTTTCCAGAATTGATGTGAGGGTCACTGGTCTGTAGTTGCCCAGTTTGTTTTTAGGTCCACTTTTGTGAAAGGGTACCACATTGGCCATCCTCCAGTCCTGTGGTACACATCCAGTGTCCAAGGAGGTGTAGAAAAGGTCAACCAGTGGTCCTGCCAAGATCTCTTCTAGATCCTTAAGTACCCTAGGGTGAATGCTGTCTGGACCTGGTGCCTTACCCCCTACATAGCTCTTAATAATTTCAGTACCCTATCCTCTGTAATCCCTATATCAGTCACCCCCCTGTCCACTTTTCCTCTTCCAACTGGTGTCTGCCCCCCATTCTCCTTCATCAACACAGAGCAGAAGTAATCATTCAGTGCATCTGCCTGGTCCTCCCCCCTTCTCTGCCCAGCCTTCATCCTTTCTAATCCTCACAATCTAATCCTTGTTTTTCTGTCTTTCACTGATGTATCTGAAGAAGTCTTTTTCTCTGTTCTTAATGCCCTGTGCCAGTCTCAGCTCCCTGGAAGCCTTGGCCACTCTGACCTGCCTGGTGACCTCCTTGGACTTCTTCATGTATACAGTACACCTCCTTGTTATCCCCCCTCCCTTTTTCTTGAGTCTCCGAAATGCCTTTATTTTGGTTCTCACCCCCTCCATGACCTCCTGCATCATCCAACTGGGTTTTTTTGTCCTTCCCTTCTTACTCCTTGTTCTTGTACATGTTCCAGTAGCCTCTTCCATCCCTTTCTTAATAATATCCCATTTTTGGCTAGCATCCATGTGCAGATGAATTTCTGTCAGATGCCTGCCCCAAATTTCCCCCATCCTTTCAAAGTCCAGCCCCTTAAAGTCAATCACTCAGGTACCCATACCCCTGCTTCCCTGCCCATATTGAGTGTGAACCATACAGTGTGGTGGTCACTCCCCACCAGAGGATCCTCCACCACTGGTTCTATGTGATAACAGTGATTGCTGAACACTGATTGCTATTACTGTGAATGCATTATCACCAAAAAGCAATTCGGCGATAAACACTTAAAAGGCGACGAACTACGGTATGGCTTAGTCCCAGTGCCCCTAATTATATCTCTCAACTCCTGGGGGTGCATGTCGGAAGGGGCACAGCCCAGTTTAAAAAAAATGTAAGTCCTGCAGCTGCGTGACCAAGAAAAATTTTTCTGGCCCCCAGCCCTGAACCTGCTCCATTGGAGCCAGCCTCCCTACCCACCACACCAAACTGTTGACTCAGTGGAGCAGGCATGCTAGAGGGTGATAACCCTCTTCCCTATCCTCCCTGTCCCCTCGCTATAAACCCTTTCCGCTCGCCCATTCCTCCCCTCGCTGTCACAGTCATAGCCATCCCGGGAGGTCGCTTATGATAATAGCGCCCTCATATGGGTCGCTGTTTTGATTGTCACCCATATGCTAGCCCTCTTATCAAGGGATACGTCCACCACCAGATCCCTTGTAGCCTCCTCATTTGATAGAACCAGGTCCAGAGTCCTATCCAGTCTAGTTGGCTCGCTGATCAACTGCACCAGGAACCTGTCCCGAAATGTCTCTAATAGGACCCGTTCCCTTGCACTCTTGGTGGTTGGGGTGCTCCACTCCACCCGTGGTAGGTTGAAGTCCCCCACCACCACAGTGTTCCCTTTCCTACAGACCCTCCTGATTTTCTCAGCTAATTCCCTATCCAGATCATTCCCTTTGGCCGGCCTGTACACCACCCCCATCCTCAATGTCCTACTCTTTGAGTCTTGAAGCAGCATCCATAGGGCCTCTGTTCTGCCTTCCTCCCCCTCCTCCCTTATACACCTTATCCCCTCCAGTACTCATGTGGCCACACCTCCCCTTTACCCTTAACCCTATCCTTCCTGAATATCCTATACCCTGGGATTATCAAATCCCAATCCTGGTAAAGGGTGGCCCACGTTTCATGATGACTGCAATGTCCAACCTCCCTATTGCCAAGAAAGCCTTTAATTCCACTGATTTGTTACCAAAGCTTCTCGGATTGAGTGAGACCACCCTCCAACCATTTCCTGCCCCCTCCCTGAACTACTCCCTTCCTAATCTCCCCTGTGCCCCTGCTCCACATTCCTTCCTGCTAGCTTGGGGTGTAAGCTTATTTGGCTCCCCATTCTGGGATCCCTGCCTACCATCTGTTCACTCACCACCACCTCACCTAGTTTAAATCCATCTTCATAGCTATGTATTCCTCTACCCTCTACTTTAATACCCCCTTCCCCTCCCCACTCAAATGTAGCCTGTCCCCTGCATACAGTTCATTGTTGTTCCAGATTTTGTCCCAGCCCCCACCAACCCGTATCCCCTGGAATGACACCATTCCCTCAACCATGTGTTGAACTCCCCAATCCTTACTTTCCTTGCCATACTAGTGCAGGGTACTAGGAGCACCTCTGAGAAGGTCACTAATTCCCTTAGCTCCCCACACAGCCTGCCCAGTTCCTCGAACCTCTCCCTCACTACTTCCACCATCTCCCCTGCAAGGTCATTTGTACCCATGTGCACCATGATATGTGGTTACCTCCTACCCCTCCTAACACACTTTAGAATTAACTGCCCCACTCTGCCTGCAGTTAAGCCAGGTATTGACTTCACCCAGATGCGACTATGCCGTTCCCCATTGCTGCCCCATCTAATCCTTTAAATATAGAGTCCCCCAGCACTAATACCCCTCCCTCTCCAATCCTCGTTTCCCCCCTACCCTTTTACCTTGGTATGTACTGCCAGAGTCCACCCCAGCTGAAACCCTGACCTTCCCTCCTATGGTCCCCCCTCCACCCTGGACCTATCCCAACTCCCCCTTACTGTTTCCACACACTCCTCCCTATTCTTCCCCACTCCCCTAGTCTCCCCCTCCACCTCTGCTAAGTCCCACTCGCTCTCCACTCTAGCCGTGCTCCTTTCATATTTACCTCTGCTCCCTTCATCCATTCTTTCAGCTGTGCCCCTCCCCCTCTTGCCCCTACTACACTTCTCTGCCTGACTACTGACCCTTGTGCCATCCTCCCACTCCCTCCTTACCTGCCCCCTCCTGGAGATCCCTTCTTGCCCTCCTCCTCCAGTGTCGCCAGCACCGCATACCTATAGCCTGCCCTCTCTGCCGTGCTGGGTGTGGGCTCCCTCCTCCTTCCTTACCCTCCCTCTGCTAGGGCCACCTATTTATATTGCTTCTGCCCCTCCTTCACCCCTGAACCATTGTTCCACCCATGTGGTGTCCTCCTAGTGCCCCTCTTCCCCAGCTCCCTCCCTCCCTCCCCCAACCTGCCCAATTCTCTACCAAGCCACAGCACTTCTTCCTCAAGTCTCCTCAACCTGTGACAGATCAGGCACCCTCTTAGCTTCAACAATAAGCTTATCCAGACTGCCGCCCCACAACCATTGCAACCCACTATTCTACCCCTGATGGCCCCTCTAACATCTTGTTGCCCCCTGTGCCACCTCACTTGCTGCCCCCAACCTCTCCTCTTGTGCCATTCAACCCCTAGTTTGTCCTTCCCCAGCTCTCCATTTGCTCACCTCAGCGTCGCTTTACTCCCTGAATATCCCCCCTAGTAGCTAGACCTTATCTAATGTATCCTTAACAAACCCCCACCCTGCTTCCTACAGATCCTAGACCTAACAACCCCTCCCCATGTAGTGACAGTAAATTGAAGCTTCCCCTATGACCCCAGCAGTGCTTCCTGTGAAGACAGTAGAAGACGGAGTACCCCTCAAATGCAGCATGTAAACTTGAACTTCCCCCTAGTCCCACAATTACAGACTCCACCAATCATAAAGCAATTCTGGGGGGTGGGGGTAAGAAGAAGTAGGCTGCTGGGGGGTGGGGGTAAGAAGAAGTAGGCTGCTGGTTAACTAGGATCTGCAACTTATCCAGTAGGTAGGGAAATGGGCAGACTGGGTGGGCCAAGCGGTCCTTATCTGCCGTCAATTTCTATGTTTCTATGTTTCTATAATTGCCATAAACCAATCACTTCAAGTTCTTCTTATAATACAGAGCCTAAGCAGTTTCAAATACCCCCCAAGTGTTAATTAACAGTCACAGTGCCCCTGCTCTGTAGCAAATCCTCCAGAAACAGAAGAAGAATCAGCATTATATAGCGCTTTTTCATATACAGTGTATCCCAAAGTGTTTTACAAGCAAAGCTAGACTGGTAGTGAAGTGACTGAATGTGTAGTGGTGGCCGTAACGCACATCAGCACCCACACACAGCCTGGACAATTGCATGAGCCAGTTTATGGGAAGGGGAATGTTCGCCAGGACACTGGGAATGTCCCCTACTCTTTACAAAGTGTGCCCTGGGTTCTTTTAGTTCCACCTGGACACTCACCAGGACAGCACCAGGATGGGTAGAAGGGACCTCAGTTTAGTGTCTCATCCGAAGGATGGCACACCCCAGCAGTACAGCACCCCCCCTAATTCTGCACTTGGATGCCAGCATTTTAGGTGCAAGTCCAGTTCTGGCAGGGGATGAGAATACATGACCTTCTGGTCCAGAGGTGAATGTGCTACCAACTGAGCCACGCTGATACCTATAGAACAGTACCCTGCTCCTGACACGGCCACAGTGCCCCTGATCCCATAATAAAGCCTCCCTAATTTGAAGAGGCACAGCAGTTTAGGCCAGTAACAGTGCCCTTACCTCTGGATGTATCCCTGCCCTCCAAGTCACCCAGGGGCCACTCCTTCTGACAAGCTCCTCCTCCTGCCCACTTCTGGTTCTCGACTCCTCAGCTGGAGAATCCCCTGATGCACAGCTCCTCAAGTGTCCACCACCACTTCACTCTCTGCCTCTAGCCCCACCTGATTCACTCCAAACCACTACAGGGAGTGGTACCAGGACTATTTAATAGAGGAGTCAGTGTGGGGTTGTGGGCGGAGGGGAGAAAATATTGGTGAACAACGGCTGGGCCTGCCTTTAAATAGCCCAGCCATGATTCAAATCTCACTTCCTTTAGCATGGCCTGCACTGACTGGTGGCTTCTGCAGGAGCCACTGAACTCCCTGCAATCCTTTCCTTGCTGCAGCTGTGGCTTTCTGTGGCTCTGGTGTGAGCTCCAATGTTGCCTGCATGCCTCCTACTACCGATGTGGCTTCAGGCTTTCTTCTGTCCCCCACCCCGGTACCGACTGCCAATGCGGTTGCTTCTCACTACTCCAACCACCTATGCAGTTGCCCCCTCTGCAATGCACAAACTCCCAACACTGCTAGTGGTGCACGGCTGGACCTGCCTTTAAATAGCCCAGCCACGATTCACATCTTGTGCCCTTTAGCATGGTCTGCCATGACTGGTGGCTTTGGTAGGAGCCACCGAACACCCCATAGTCCTTCCCATGCCACTGCTGCAGCCTTCCATGGCTCTGGTGGGAGCCCAGATGTTGCCTGCACTCCTCCTACCACCGATGCAGCTTCAGTCTTTCTTCCATTCCCCACCCCAGTACCAACCACCGATGCGATCACTTTTCATACCGACCACTGATGTTGCGCGCCTCCAGTGCTGCAACAAACCCCAACATTGACAAGACTGGCACACCCCCACACAAACGACACTGGCAGAATCATCTTAAGAAAGTAAGCCAAAAGCTTTACTAATTGATTAATAAATTCAGTAAATAACATAAAAACAAATAATTTTAGACATTGGTTACAGAATATTGAAAATAAAATGCAAAATATACATAAAAACCTACACCTTAAAACTCTTTATTATTTTATTACAAAAAAGAAACAAGTGTTTCTTTCTGAATATGAGAGCAAACCAGTTCCAACCAGCCTGAATTCCAGGAGCAGCTCCAGCCCCCCCTTCTCTTTGAAATGACTGTAATTAAGCTGCACTCATTACAGCCATTTACTTAAAGATCTCCTGACACAGTTGAGACAACTCTGAAAAAATGTAATATTCAGACATAACTGTAGCTTATATTTTGTATTTTATTCTGTAATTCTCAGCCTTATTTCCAAATTCTAGGGGTATTTGCATCAATACAGTGTCTCTGCTGTTTGAGTTTTGGCTGTCTGCCTACACCTGACATCATAATTCTGTTTATGACATCAAAATATATTGCTGTGGAGATAATTATGATGTCATAAACAGGAGATTGTGGTGTCATTGTAGAGAAGCAGCCAGAGTAGATAGAGTCTAGGGAACAGGGATCTTGTTTTCATGCAACTCGCTTCAGTAATTAGGAAAATGGGGAATTAATTAATGAAAATATATGAAGTACTAAAGAATATGGGATGGAGCTAAATATAATCTTACTTTTTTGAAAGTTTTGCTAATGCTGTCAGCGGATCTTTAAATGGTAGCCCATTCAGCTGTAACAAGATTAACTCTGGGTAGGCTTGTAGGGATAATAGAAATCCAGACCTAATGGCACCACTGGATACTGAGGGCCATTCAAACACAAATGGATGTGCCTACTTCCAGCTCTGCTTAATTATTCTTTTATCTCCTTCTAAATTATTTAATTAAACTCTAGTCTCTGGCTAGCAGCTGACAGATTCTCTGCCCAGAAACAAGAGTTACAACATAATTCCCTAGGGCCCATGTCTTTATACCCATGATCTCTTGCAACTTACACTGGGTCACCATGGATGTCTGATGCTTTTTTCACATACAGCACCATGAAATATGATTAGAACAATAAGGTATGGCCTTATCTCACCGCACTCCTCCCTCCTTAACAGAACCTGGGGGGAACACGCCCCCTTTTTAGTAAGAGTTTTCACCAGTTCTGACCCTCACTCTGTTTGGCAGGATAGGCCATCTGCATTGGCATTAGCAGCTTCTGATTTATGTTTAATGTCCATGTTGTAGGCCTGTAGTGCCATGCTCCATCAAAGTAGTCTCCCATTCATCTTTTCAATTTGGTTTAGCCACACCAGAGGAGTGTGGTCTGTCTGTACCTCGAAGGGCCTCAAATAGAGATATGGCTCTAGCTTCTTAAATGACCACACAAGGGCAAGGCATTCTTTTTCCACAGTGGAGTACGCCTGCTCCCAGGGAAGTAGTTTCCTACTTAGGTACACAATTGGGTGATCTTTTCCCTGTTGGGATATCTGGCTAGGATGGCATCAATCCCCACATCCGAGGCATCCATCTGCACAACAAATGGTCTAGCGTAGTCTGGGGTGGCCAGCACAGGGGCACTGCACAGTGCAGATTTTAGCTGGGTGAAGGCCCTGTTACATGCTGGGTCCCAGTTTACTTTCTTGGGTTGCTTTTTCTTAAACAAGCTAGACAGGGGAGCTTCTAGGGTGCTGTAATTTGGTAGAAATTTTCTGTAGTATTCTGCAGTGCCCAGGAAGCTTCTGACCTGCTTCTGGGTCTCCAGCATGGGCCATTCATCATTGGCCTCTATCTTGGCCTGATTTGGACATAGTTGTCCCCTTCCCACTACGTGTCCCAAATGATACCTCAGCCATGGCCACCTGACACTTTTCAGCCTTTACAGTGAGTCTAGCCTTCTGTATTGTGTCCAACACTTCCTTCAGATGGTACAGGTGTTCCTTCCAGCTGGTTCTGAAGATGACAATATCATCCAGATAAGCCACTGCATACTCTTCAGTACCCTGTAACACTGGTTGATCAACCTTTGGTATGTGACAGGAGCTTTCTTCATCTCAAAAGGCATCACCTTAAATTCAAAAAGGCCTATTGGGGTGATGAAGGCTGATCGTTCCCTAGCTCTGGCAGTCAACTCCACCTACCAGTACCCCTTTGTAAGGTTTATGGTTGTAAGATAGGTCATCCCCGAACTTGTCCAACAGCTTGCCTGTCCGGGGCACCAGGTGGGCATCAGACTTTGTGATTGCAATGAGTCCATGATAGACAACACAAAAGTGGGTAGACCCATCCGGACTTGGGATGAGGACTCTGGGTGAGGCCTAGGGACTGTGGGATTTCTGGATTACCCATAATTCCAGCATTTCCTCCACCTCCCTCCTAATGTCCTTTAGGATGGCATCCATCATATGGGCACTTGCATCCCTGTGTCCACATCATGAGTTGCTAATGGGCTTCATCCAGGCTTGGCCATAAATAAGGGGGCAAAGTCCTCTAAAACCTCCCTCACTTCCTGGGTCTGTTCCATGGTCAAATGATGAGACAGCTTGATTGTCTCAACCAATGAGTCCTGCTTGCTTTCCTCTCGCAAGTCCTGGAGGTGGTCCTCCTCGTCTATCCCCTGCCCAGGACTACAAACTGGAAACACCATATTGGCCTCATTTACATATGCTTTCATCATATTGACATGGTACATTCGATGGGTATGTCTCCTGTCAGGCAGTTCCACAATATAGTTCACATCATTTGCCTGTTGGCCTACCTTGTATGGTCCCATCCACTCGACCTGCAGCTTGTCCTTCTGGGCTGGCATGGGGACCATTACTTCCTGGCCTGGGCTGATGAGTAAGCTCTGGCTCTGCAATTGTATCAGACATTTTGCTTCTGTTGGGCAACTGACAGGTTGCTTTGGGCTACCCCCATAAGCCCCATCAGCTTCTCCCTGAACTTAAGGACATACTCCACTCTGGGAGTTTTCTAGGTGGCGTGCTTGCCTTTCCAGTCTTCCTGGATCAAGTCTAGGGGCCCACTCACTGTACGTCCATATAAGAGTTTGCAGTGGAAGAACCCTGTTGACTCTTGGGGCACCTCCCTGTTCAGCAAACACTTGGAGCATCATTTTAGGGTACCATTAAAACATTCCACAAGCCCATTGGCTTGTGGGTGATAAGGCGTCATGTGACTCTGCACCACCCCACTCTTCTCCTACAAAGACTTCATCAAGTCCGACATGAAGCTACCCCCTTGATCAGAGATAACCTCCTGCAGAAATCTGACAAGGGAGAAAATTCCTCGCAAGGCATCTATCACTTTGTCTGCCTTAATTGAGGAGATGGCAACTGCCTCTGGGTATTGGGTGGCATAATTGACTACTGTCAGGATAAACTTTTTTCTGGAGGTGCTTAGGGTATTCAAGGGTCCCACAATATCCATTCCTACCCTCTGGAATGACTCCGTCACAATGGGCAAGGGAAGTAGGGCAGCTTTTGTTTTACTACCTGCCTTCCCTATCTGTTGGCACCCATGACAAGACATACAATATTCCTTCACCTGTTGGGTGAAGTTGGGCCAATAGAAATCTTGGGCCAATCACTGCATGGTGTGAGTGATGCCCAGATGTCCGGACATGGGAATATCATGGGTGATCTTGAACAACTGCTCACGACACCATGGGGGAACAACAAGATGCCTGCCCACCTCCCCTCCCTCTATCCTCATGTCCCGTGTATACAGCAGTCCATTGCCCCAAAATACCTTATGTCATGTCATCTCCCTGCATCACATCAGATTCTGCACAAGCCCTTGGTCTCTCCAGACTAGGGTCAGTCCTCTGAGCATCTGCAAAATCTTAACATTTTCCCAAAGTATGGGACATGTCCCCCTCAGTTCCTAAACTGGGATCCATAGCTCTAGCATCATCACATTCAGAGTCACTGCCATCCCTAACCTTCTGACCATTTGTTACCCCTCTCTCCTCAGAGTAACCTTCTGTAGTTGCTTGGTGAATGGCTATTTGGGGAAGTCCTACCTCCCTTTCACTATTCTCCATTTCAGGAGACACAGGCTTGGGAACCAGCCTCCTATTCTTTTCCACAGGGGCTTCTGTAGGGTTCAGAGAACTACAAGAGACCTTAGCCATCTGACTGTGGGTAACCACACACACACACACCACCCCCTGCTGTAGATTCTTCCCTATATTCACATCCAGAGTGAGGTTGTCTGCCACTGCCACTTTTTGCACCCTTTCTCCTGTCTCACCCCAATCCAGGAGAACACCAGCTAGTGAAAGGGTTTTCTCCTCCCCTGTGAATCCACTCACAATGACAAACTGATTAGGAATAAGCTCTTCAGGCTCAACCAAATCCTCTTTTACCATGGTAAGAGACACCCCTCTGTCCCTTAACCCATGCGTCTGCACCTCATTTGCAGTAACCAGGTGTATGTGCTCCCTCATGTTCACAGGCATACTCTCAGGAAAATACAGTACACCCACCTCCTTTCTAGGGACACTTTTGTCCACTCTGTGTCCTTTTAGGACACTGCTTAGCAAGATTCCCTGGCTGCTTACAAAACCAACATTCAACACTCTTTTTTTTCAAAGACATACCTCTATGATAACTTGGGGTTCCCCCTTTCTGCAGAGACATTGAAGGCTTTAGCTGCCCTGAAGGTGCACATTTCCCCTTTTGCCCCGAAGCACTTGCTGTCCCACTTTCTTTCAGAGCAGGTTTGCTCCTAGCATAGCGATCTGAGATCTCAGCAGTTTGCTGTGCTGTTTTTGGATCCAGGTCCTCCAGCCAGGTTTTCAGCTCCACTGGACAAGCCCAAAAGAATTATTCTAAAAGTAAAACCTCCTCAATTTTCCCCACAGAGTTTGCTTCCACCCTCTCTCACCAATGTTTTAAAAACTGCTATTGCTTTGTGACTAGTACTTCAAAGCTCACATCAGGGCTTTTTTTGGAGTTTATGGAATTCAACCCTGCAGGCCTCAGAGTTAGTTTATAGTTTTTAAGTAAAGCAATTTTAAGATTATCATTGTTTTTACTGTCCTCACTGTCCATTTGGCCTAGTGCCTCACACCCTTTTCCAGTAAGCAGCATGAATAGCTGAAAGCTTCAGACCTCCCTGGGTATCTTGGCCTGGATACAGCCCTTTTGAAACAAATTCAGACATGCATCCATATCTTTCCCATGTTTAAATTCAGCTATTAATTTGGAATTTAATTTGTACCCTAGTCCTTGAGTTTTAGGTTAACCCCTGCCACTTACCTCCCCTGGCACTGGTCATTGGAGTCTTGTCCTCTCCAGTTCAAACTCTCTTGGGTGCTACTTTTCCTCAGCCTCTCTGTGGGGCTTTTTTTTTCTGCATCTCCAGTTCAAACTTTCTCTGCTCAAATTCCCTCTGCTGCTGGGCTTGGAACTTTCTCTGTTCAAAATCCCTCTGCTGCTGGGCTTCAAAATTTCTCTGCTTCAGTGCCAGTTTCCTCAACTCCAGCTGCAGCCTGATCTCTTCCAGCTCCAGTTCTGTGGTTGCCTTCCCCTGGTGCTGTGGTTCTGGGTTCCCACTGGTCTTGCTGTCCTCCTCCCTGGGACTGGACACTGCAACTGCCCTTGGCATCCCCACACCCAAAGTCTAGTCCCTTTCAGTGACCAACTGTGACTTGGTGTCCCAGGCTGCCACCTGTTCATCAGCTGCCTTAAGGACTTCCATAAGATGTTTCTTACTGCATCCCTCATACTGTACCCTTCTCTCCTGGCACAGCTGCTTCAGCTCTTCTATAAGAAGTTGCTGTAGTTGGAAGTCATCTTTCTTCCCTACACTACTACTAGTCTGCCTTTTACTTGCAACAAAAACCAAAACATGGTGGGGAACTTATCCTGTCGCCAATTTTTTCTTTTCCAATTTTCTGCCTTCTTTGTGTGCATTTGTTCAAACAATTCACCAATCCCACCACTGCCACCAAATCTGTATCATGCCCACTCCTGTGGGGTTGGATTCTCTACATCCCAGTGAATCCTTCTTGTGATGGGGGCAGGAATTCCCTTTCTTTGACCTTTTCACATGCTCACTGTTTCACAACTGAATGTTCACCAAAGAATCTCAGGGTTCCCTCTCTCCATGCAAGGGGGTACAAATACAGTCTCGAGTTTGTGTTCCTGGTGTGGAACCCTCTCAGCCACTGCACAACAAAACCAGAAAGCCACAAGCATATATAGGCTTCAGGAGCCCTATACACCCTATTATGAGTCTTTCCCCAGAAATTAAGAGCTTGGTTCAAACTCCCACAGACTTGTCATGAGACCCTTCATACTTCCTCCTCTCTTTTTATCACACAGAGTCCCTAGTGGTGCTTTCCTTCGGTAGTGTTTTGGCCCTTAATCAATCACACAGGTGTAGTACTGTTTGAACAACCCTCTCCAGGCAACACACACAAATGACACTGGCAGAGGTATCTTAAAAAGAAAGCCAAAAGCTTTACTAATTAATTAATAAATGCAGTAAATAACATAAAGATGAATAAGTTTAGACATTGGTTACAGGATATTGAAAATAAAATGGAAAATATACATAAAAAACAACACTTTAAAACTCTGAGATTAAAGTTCTACCTCAAGTCCTTAGTTGCTGAATTTTGAAGTAAAAAGTGTCCTTAGAAGTGATAGTTGAAGTCTTAGCTCTGATGGTCCAGGAGAATGTCTTAAAAAGAAATTGTCTCTGCTTTCCAATGCAGACAGGGTCCCCAAATACAAAAGACTCAGATACAGTCTTTCACCCTTTTTTTATGGGGCTTCTCAAAAGGCAGGTCCAGTGGACAGTGGCTTGCCCTGCGATTTGCAATCAGTCCATCTCTATGATTATGCAGCCAATCAATTTTTAATATTTTATTACAAAAAAAAAGTTCCTCTCTGAATATAAGAGCAAACCAGTTCCAACCAGTCTGAATTCTGGGAGCATAACCAGCCCCCTTTCCTTTGAAATGGCTGTGATTAAGCTACACTTAGTACAGTCATTTACGTAAATGGTAGCCCATTTAGCAGTAATGAGAGTAACTCAGGGTAGACTTGTAGGGACAATAGAAATCCAGACCTAATGGCAGCACTAGATGCTGAGGGCCATTCAAACACAAATGGATGTGACTAATTCCAGCTCTGCATAATTATTCCTTTGTCTCCTTCTAAATGATTTAATTAAACTCTAGTCTCTGACTAGCAGCTGGCAGATTCTCTGCGCAGTAACAAGAGTTACAACATAATTACCTAGGGCCCATATCTTTATACCCATGATCCCTTGCAACTTACACTGGGCCACCATGAGTGTCTGATGCATTTTTCACATACAACACCATGAAATGTGATTAGAACAATAAGGTATGGCCTTATCGCGCCACACTCCTCCCTCCTTAACAGAACCTGGGGGAACACATCCCATTTTTAGTAAGAGTTTTCACCAGTTCTGACCCTTACTCTGATTGGCAGGATATGCCATCTGCATTGGCATTAGCAGCTTCTGATCTATGTTTAATGTCCATGTTGTAGGCCTGTAGTGCCATGCTCCATCTAAGTAGTCTCCCATTCATCTTCTCCATTTGGTTTAGCCACACCAGAGGATTGTGGTCTGTCTGTACCTCGAAGGGTCTCCAATAGAGATATGGCTCTAGCTTCTTAAATGACCACACAAGGGCAAGGCATTCTTTTTCCCAGTGGAGTACGCCTGCTCCCAGGGAAGTAGCTTCCTTCTTAGGTACACAATTGGGTGATCTTTTCCCTGTTGGGATATCTGGCTGAGGATGTCACCAATCCCCACATCCAAGGCATCCATCTGGACAACAAATATTCTAGTGTAGTCTGGGGTGGCCAGCACAGGGGCACTGCACAGTGCAGCTTTTAGTTGGGTGAAGGCCCTGTTACATGCTGGGTCTCAGTTTACTTTCTTGGGTTGTTTTTTCTTAAACAAGCTAGACAGGGGAGCTGCCAGGGTGCTGTAATTTGGCACACATTTTCTGTAGTAGCCTGCAGTCCCCAGGAAGCTTCTGACCTGCTTCTGGGTCTCCTGAATGAGCCATTCATCATTGGCCTCTATCTTGGCCTGATTTGGATGTAGTTGTCCCCTTCCCACTATGTGTCCCAAATGATACCTCAGCCATGGCCACCTGCACTTTTCAGCCTTTACAGTGAGTCCAGCTTTCTGTATTGTGTCCAACACTTCCTTCAGATGGTACAGGTGTTCCTTCCAGCTGGTACTGAAGATGGCAATATCATCCAGATAAGCCACTGCATACTCTTCTGTACCCTGTAACACTGGTTGACCAACCTTTGGTATGTGGCAGGAGCTTTCTTCATCTCAAAAGGCATCACCTTAAATTCAAAGAGGCCTATTGGGTTGATGAAGGCTGACTGTTCCCTAGCTCTGGCTGTCAACTCCACCTACCAGTACCCCTTTGTAAGGTTTATGGTTGTTAGATAGGTCACCCACAAACTTGTCCAACAGCTTGCCTGTCCGGGGCACTGGGTGGGCATCAGACTTTGTGATTGCGATGAGTCCGTGATAGACAACACAAAAGTGGGTAGACCCATCCGGTTTCGGGATGAGGACTCTGGGTGAGGCCCAGGGACTGTGGGATTTCTGGATTTCCCCTAACTCCAGCATTTCCTTCACCTTCCTCCTAATGTCCTTTAGGATGGCATCCATCATATGGGCGCTTGCGTCCCCGTGTCCACATTATGGGTTACTAAAGGGTTCATCCAGGCTTGGCCGTAAATAAGGGGGCCAAGTCCTCTAAAACCTCCCTCACTTCCTGGGTCTGTTACGGGGTCAACTGATGTGACAGCTTGATTGTCTCCACCAATGAGTCCTGCTTGCTTACCTCTCACAATTCCTGGAGGCGGTCCTCCTAGTCTGTCCCCTGCCCAGGACTACAAATTGGAAACACCATATTAGCCCTATTTACATATGGCTTCATCATATTGACATGGTACATTTGATGGGTATGTCTCCTGTCAGGCAGTTCCACAATATAGTTCACGTCACTTACCTGCTGGACTACCTTGTATGGTCCCACCCACTCGGCATACGGCGTGTCCTTCTGGGCTGGCATGAGGACCATTACTTCCTGGCCTGGGCTTTATGAGCAAGCTCTGGCTCTGTGATTGTACCAGACATTTTGCTTCTGCTGGGCAACTGACAGGATGCTTTGGGCCACCCCCATAAGCTCCTTTGGCTTCTCCCTGAACCTAAGGACATACTCCACTCTGGGAGCTTTCTAGGTGGCGTGCTTGCCTTTCCAGTCTTCCTGGATCAAGTCTAGGGGCCCACTCAGTCTACGTCCATATAAGACTTCAAAGTGGGAGAACCCTGTTGACTCTTGGGGCACCTCCCTGTATATGAACAACAGATGGGGAAGGTGTTTCTCCCAGTCTGTTCAGCAAACGCTTTGAGCATCATTTCAGGGTACCATTAAAATGTTCCACAAGCCCATTGGCTTGTGGGTGATAAGGCGTCATGTTACTCTGCTCCACTCCACACTTCTCCCACAAAGACTTCATCAAGTACAACATGAAACTACCCCCTTGATCAGAGATAACCTCCTGCAGAAATCTGACAAGGGAGAAAATCCCTAGCAAGACATCTGCCACTTTCTCTGCCTTAATTGAGGAGACGGCCACTGCCTCTGAGTATCGGGTGGCATAACTGACTACCGTCAGGATAACATTTTTTCTGGAGGAGCTTAGGGTATTCAAGGGTCCCACAATATCCATTTCTACCCTCTGGAATGACTCCTTCACAATGGGCAAGGGAAGTAGGGCAGTTTTTGTTTTACTACCTGCCTTCACTATCTGTTGGCACCGGTGACAAGACATACAATATTCCTTCACCTGCTGGGTGAAGTTGGGCCAATAGAAATCTTGGGCCAATCACTGCATGGTGTGAGCAGTGCCCAGATGTCTGGACATGGGAATATCATGGTGGTCTTGAACAACCACTCATGATACCATGGGGGAACAACAAGCTGACTGCCCATCACCCCTCCTTCTGTCTTCATGTCCCTTGTATACAGCAGTCCATTGTCCCAAAGTCCCTTATGTCATGTCACCTCCCTGTATCCCATCAGATTCTGCACAAGCCCTCGGCCTCTCCAGACTAGGGTCAGTCCTCTGACCATCTGCAAAATCTTAACATTTTCCCAAAGCATGGGACATGTCTCCCTCAGTTCCTAAACTGGGGTCCATAGCTCTAGCATCATCGCATTCAGAGTCACTGCCATCCCTAACCTTCTGACCATTTGTTACTCCTCCCTCCTCAGAGTAACCTTCTGTAGTTGCTTGGTGAATGGCTATTTGGGGAAGTCCTACCTCCCTTTCACTATTCTCCTATTCAGGAGACACAGGCTGGGGAACCAGCCTCCTATTCTTTTCCACAGGGGCTTCTGTAGGGTTCAGAGAACTACAAAATACCGTAACCATCTGACTGTGGGTAACCACACACACACACACACACCACCCCCTGCTGTAGTTATTCCCTATGATCACATCCAGAGTGAGGTTGTCTGCCACTGCCACTTTTTGCACCCTTTCTCCTGTCTTGCCCCAATCCAGGAGAACACCAGCTAATGGCAGGGTTTTCTCCTCCCCTGTGAATCCCCTCGCAGTGACAAACTGATTAGGAATAAGCTGTTCAGGCTCAACCAAATCCTCTTTTACCAGGGTAAGAGACACCCCTCTGTCCCTTAACCCATGCGTCTGCACCTCATTTGCAGTAACCAGCTGTATGTGCTTCCTCATGTTCACAGGCATACGCTCAGGAAAGTACATTTCACCCACCTCCTTTCTAGGGACACTTTGTCCACTCTGTTTCTTTTTAGGACACTGCCTAGCAAGATGCCTTGGCTGCTTACAAAACCAACATTCAACACTCTTTTTTTCAAAGACATACAGTACCTTTATGGTAACTTGGGGCTTCCTCCTTTCTCCAGAGACATTGAAGGTTTTAGCTGCCCCGAAGGTGCACTTTTCCCTTTTTGCCCTGAAGCTCCTGCTTCCCCACTTCCTTTCAGAGCAGGTCTTCTCCTAGCATAGTGATCCGAGAGCTCAGCAGTTTGCTATGCTGTTTTTGGATCCAGGTCCTCCAGCCAAGTTTTCAGCTCCACTGGGCAAGCCCAAAAGAACTCTTCTAAAATTATAACCTCCTCAATTTCCCCACAGAGTTTGCTTCCACCCCCTCTCACCAATGTTTTAAAAACTGCTATTGCTTTGTGGCTAGTTCTTCAAAGCTCACGTCAGGGCTTTTTTGGAGTTTATGGAATTTAACCCTGCAGGCCTCAGGAGTTAGTTTATAGTTTTTAAGTAAAGCAATTTTTTTTTACTGTCCTCATTGTGCATTTGTTCTTGCACCTCACACTCTTTTCCAGTAAGCAGCATGAATAGCTGAAAGCTTTAGACCTCCCTGGGTATCTTGGCCTGGATACAGCCCTTTTCAAATAAATTCAAAAATGCATCCATATCTTCCTTATCTTTAAATTCAGCTATTAATTTGGAATTTAATTTATACCCCAGCCCTGGAGTTTTAGGTTAACCCCTGCCACTTACCTCCCCTGGCACTGGTCATTGGAGTCTTGTCCTCTCCAGTTCAAACTCTCTTAGGTGCTGCTTTTCCTCCACCTCTCTATGGTGCTTTTTTTCTGCATCTCCAATTCAAGCTTTCTCTGCTCAAATTCCCTCTGCTGCTGGGCTTTGAACTTTCTCTGCTTCAGTGCCAGTTTTCTCAACTCCAGCTGCAGCCTGATCTCTTTCAGCTCCAGTTCTGTGGTTGCCTTCCCCTAGTGCTGTGGCTCTGGTATTCTGCTGGTCTCACTGTCCTCCTCCCTGGGACTGGACACTGTGATGGCCCTTGGCACCCCCACACCCAATGTCTAGTCCCTTTCAATGACCAACTGTGACTCAGTGCCCTGGGCTGCTGCCTGTTTATCAGCTGCCTTGAGGACTTCCATAAGATGTTTCTTACTGCACCCCTCATACTGGACCCTTCTCTTCTGGCACAGCTGCTTCAGCTCTTCTACAATGAAGTCGCTGTACTTGGAAGTCATCTTTCTTCCCTACACTGCTACTAGTCTGCCTTTTACTTGCAGCAAACAAAAACAAAACAGGGTTGGGAACTTATCCCGTCACCAATTTTTTCTTTTCCAATTTTCTAACCTCTTTGTGTGTGGTTGTTCTAACAGTTTATCTATCCCCCCACTACCACCAAATCTGTAACAAGCCCACTCCTGTGTGGTGGGACTCTCTACATCCCAGTTAATCCCTCTTATGATGGGGGGTCAGGGATACCCTTTCTCTGACCTTTTCGCATGCTCACTGTTTCACAACTGAATGTTCACCAGAGAATCTCAGGTTTCCCTCTCTCCATGAGAGGGGGTACAAATACAGTCTCGACTCTGTGTTTCTGGAATAGAACCCTCTAAGCCACTGCACAACAAAACCAGAAAGCCACAGACATATATAGGCTTTGGAGGCTTATACACCCTATTATGTGTCTTTCCCCAGAAATGCAGAGCTTGGTTCAAATCTCAGTAGACTCCTCATGAGACCCTTCATATTTCCTTCCCTCTTTTCATCACACAGAGTCCCTAGTCATTCTTTCCTTTGGTAGTGTTTTGGCCCTTTATCAATCACATAGGTGTAGTATAGTTTGAACAACCCTCTCCAGGCAACCCACACAAATGACACTGGCAGAGGTATCTTAAAAAGAAAGCCAACAGCTTTACTAATTAATTAATAAATGCAGTAAATAACATAAAGATGAATAAGTTTAGACATTGGTTACAGGATATTGAAAATAAAATGGAAAATATACATACAAACCTGCACTTTAAAACTCTGAGGTTAAAGTTCTACCTCAAGTCCTTAGTTGCTGAATTTTGAAGTGAAAAGTGTCCTTAGAAGTGGAATTTAAAGTCTTAGATCTGATGATGCAGGAGAATGTCTTAAAAAGAAATTGTCTCTGCATTCCTATGCAGACAGGGTCCCCAAATGCAAAATACTCAGATACAGTCTTCCACCCTTGTTTTATGAGGCTTCTCAAAAGGCAGGTGCAGTGGACATTGGCTTGCCCTGTGATTGGCAATTAGTCTATCTCTATGGCTATGCAACCAAATTTTTAATATTTTATTACAAAAAAAAAGTTCCTCTCTGAATATGAGAGCAAACCAGTTCCAACCAGCTTGAATTCCAGGAGCATATCCAGCCCCCTTCCCTTCCATTTGAAATGGCTGTGATTAAGCTACACTCAGTACAGTCATTTACTTAAATGGCAGCCCATTCAGCTGTAATGAGAGTAACTCAAGGTAGACTTGTAGGAACAATAGAAATCCAGACCGAATGGCACCACAGGATGCTGAGGGCCATTCAAATACAAATGAACGTGCCTGCTTCCAGCTCTGCTTAATTATTCTTTTGTCTCCTTCTAAATGATTTAATTAAACTCTAGTCCCTGACTAGCAGCTGACAGATTCTCTGCCCAGTAACAAGAGTTACAACTTCATTCCCTAGGGTCCATGTCATTGTACCCATGATCCCTTGCAACTTACACTGAGCCACCATGGGCATCTCTGATGCATTTTGTCACATTAAATTCCATGAAATATGATTAGAACAATAAGTTATGGCCTTATCTCTCCACAGACACATTATCACCAATGAGATTTACAGCCATGAGGAACAGCGATCGAGGTGAGGGATCTCTGTGCATGGGGAGAAGGGTAGGGTTTTGGTAGCATTAAATGGTGCTATGATGGAGGCTGTTTAGCACTGCCAAAACCTTTGAATATACTGCTTCACCCTGTATTCTACGGGAATCCTGCATTTGCATGGGGACAGTGGTATATTCTGCACATTCACAGTGCCTTGTCAGCAGTGTGCACTGAGGACCTTTGAATATGGATCCCACCCCATCAGCTCATGCTATTTTCAGTTATCACATTGCTAAAGTGGTTAGTGCCATGCTAACCTTTAGAATATCAGGGCCATCTTTGAGGAGCACTGGAGGTATATAGCAGAATTCTCACAATGTCCCTGCAATTTCTGAAAACAATCTCCACATTTTGGGTTTTGTTTTCCAAAATTTTCCAATGACCCTGCCAATGAGTGACACTGCAAGCATTTGCGATTTTGTAAAATATTTGCTTTTGTTAAAGAGCTACTGATGCCTCAAACAAAACAAAAAACATAATAATTAGGTACAATTCTGGTTGCATTCCATTTATATTTTATATAGTTCTCCTCCCCATAATTTATTACTAAATGAATTTGTATGAATGCATGATCATTGTCCCTTAGAGTTCATTTTGAGTTCATCTGCCTCTGTAGCTTACTATAAGAAAAAAGAAAATGAAGGCACTGCAGGCATCCAAAAAAGGGTAGTACTTTATTACATAGAAAAGTGCTACACACAGCCACGCAGCAGCACAAGGATCACCTCAATTAGTTTCGCACCGGTCGTGCATCAACAGGAGGTCCTGGGCTGGGCGGCTGTGTGTAGCACTTTTCTATGTAATAAAGTACTACCCTTTTTTTGGATGCCTGCAGTGCCTTAGTTTTGATTTTTGTATTTTTTTGTATTCTTGCCTTGTTCACTTATGGTGTGTGGAGCTGGGATTTTTCTTTCTGATCTCTGTAGCTTACTCCCTATTTCAAGTCATAATCCTCTGTTGTGACATCACGATCTGTTGCCATGGCAGTAACAGTGAGGTCACAAGCAGTGCTCTATGACTTCAGGAAGGGAGGCAGTAGCAGGAACAGATGAACACTTCAGGAGCAAAAATCCTGTTTTCAAGCAAATGACCTCACTAGTAAATATTGGGAGGAGGAATGCAGAACTAATGGGAAATACAAGCTGGACAGGGTCTAAATATTATGTTTTGTTAAAGCTGTCCTGCTGTTGTCACCAGCTGTTTAATATTACACTTTTTATCTGGCTGATCCTGCAGTCTCCTGCCCATCATCTTATGAATGAGATGACACACACACACACACACACACACACACACACACACACACACACACACACCGTAACATCAGCCACAGACTCAGACATCATCTTCTATTAGGAATTTGTGGCATAAAGGGGGATATGTCAATGCAAAAAGATGTTGACTGCGTTGGTACCATTACTCTCCTCATTAGACCTGCAGACATGCCTAAATGTGTTTTAAAAAGCTTTCCTGGATGTTCAGAACTCATTTTAAGCTCCTCATAGCCCCCATTCAGTGTGGTGGCACTTAAAATATATAGTGGTACCCATGCTCATCATCACTGTTAGAAAATATGTACCCCTAGTCCTTATTATTCCTTAATTCTTTCTTACTTCTGATGACTGTAAACATCTCTTTTTCCTTAATTCAGCAGATAAGAAGGAATATCTCTCATGTATGAAAGTGTCAACACGCCCCCCCACAAAATCTAACACTGAGGTTTTGTTGCCCCCCTCCACCTGTCCCTTATACCTCTGAAGAGGGTCCACTGTACTCTTGAAGGGAATTAAAAGGGAACAAATAAGATGAAAGTTAACAGAAACAATAGCTCTTCCTCTCCTTTCAGGAAAACCAAAAAACAGAGACTTGTCCATGCTTTGTAGCTTGAAAGACTATCTAATATATTTCTATATTTAGTTTTTGCTTTAGACCAGAATGCTCTGCACATTTTAACTTCCCTTCCCCATCGATATTTGTTCTTGCAGCTTGCGTACAGATTTGAGGTGCCCTACTTCTTATTATAATTACCAGTTCTGCTGCACTTCCTTTGATGGATGTTAGAAGTCCATTGTGTAATTAGGTGTGCATTATACAAACTCAGAAAGTTGAAATTAAAACTGGCTGACTTGGCATATTTGGAGAAAATGTATTACTCACAAATCTGTACAAATAAAATAAGCATTTTTTTTTCTTTTCCTAGCTTCTTGAATCATTTTGCTTTGCAAACTGCCCCACTCTTGTGCAGTGAATAATCACCACATTGTCTGCCTTCTCCTAAATGCTCTTTAATAAAGAGACTAGTAAAAAAAACTACTGTGAAAGAATAGAAATGTTAAGGTAGACTATTTTTTATTCACTTTCACTCACACTTTGTATAGACATTTCTGCAAAAGTCCCTTATAAGAGTGCAAAGTAAGATTACAGAAAAGCTGTAATTTATTTATTATTAATCAACTTTTTTATAAAGCTAGACTGTGCAGCTACAGTATGAGTACCAGTAAAAGCTCTGCAAGCTTTAATTAACAGTTATTATGAAACTAGAATGTGCACCTTTGAGGTTACCAGTTATTAAGTCTAAGTAGCATTTGCACAGCAATTATTACTGAATCAGTAGGACTGTCTAATTGTTGCTTTATAAAGGAAAGCCTGATATGGGCAGACTCTATTCCCCTGAGGAAGCTACTTCAGTAGTGAAATGGAGGGAGCACTGGTCTTTAACCTCCTGGAGGGAGCACTGGTCTTTACTTTTTTGAGTTACAATAGATTTCTTATTTACAAGGAAACATAGACAATGATGGCAGAAAAAAAGCTTTATGAGCCATCCAGTCTGCCTGATCCTACTTATTGTATGTTGCACATTACCTTGGTAGCCACTACATTTCTTTCCCATGTGCACCCCCCACCCACTTACTTTAACTATTTCCATATGTATATCCCACTAGTGCTTAAATACCACTATTTTTTTTAACTTGTTAAGTTTATTGAGTTCAATAGATAGGGTAATGCACAATCTTGCAAATATATCAAATATATCAACACTTGATAAAAATGAGATAGTTAAAAGAAAGATCATAAGGTGCTTGCTGTAGTCATATCAAAACCTGTCTCATTTCTCTTTTGCAGAGGCAAATCCAGAACTTTCACAGTTGGTGTGTTTGTAGTCCATTCAAAAGGAGTCCAAAAGCAAGCCCTTTTTCAGGAGACATAGCAAAATATAGCTGAGACATCAATGTATAAGTCACAATTGTCTCCTCAGAGATGAAGACTCTATTTTTGATATCCTGTTTTGCCAAATCAAAACACAATTTTAATGTTCTTGACTCAGTAAAATGAGAAGCAACAATTTAGCAATAAATTTCATTAAATAAAAAACATAGCAACAACGACCCACTGTTCTGTGTGTTTCTACGTATTGTTAATTAATAGAGTAAGAAAAGTTAAAGGAGTTTAGCTAAGGACCAAAAAGGAAGAATTATAATGGTCTGATGGCTATGACTTTTAAAGTAGCAACTGTTCCAAAACTGAGATTCCTTCCCTGTCTTTCCTATAATGGTAGTATGGAAGCCAGCGAGTGTTGTCTCTGACTATCTGTAATCGCACCTGAGCTGTTATGGCTTCCATAGCTTGAATACGTTGCAAATTTTGGAACCATTGCCCAATAGTATTTTTATTCTTAGAGAGACAGCTTTGGGTAATCACCTTAAGTGTGGCAGCAGCTAAAATGTAAAATAAATATTTCTCTGCAGCTGAGGATACCCTGCCTGTGCCAACCCCAGCACCAGATGCTCAAAGTCCAAAGGGGATCGTATGTGAAGGATATCTCTAACAGTGCCCCTAATGCCATCTCAAAAACTGATTAATTCAGGGCATGTCCAAAATATGTGGACATGGATACCCACCTCGCCACACGATCTCCAGCATAGATCAGAAGGATATGTGGCATAATATTTAGACATGACTGATGTAATGAAATATCACATACAAGCTTTCCAACAAAATTCTCTCCAGGAAGGAGAACACATAGCTTTATGTATTCCTGTCCAGATTTCAGACCAATACTGGTCTGAGAGCTCATACCCTATTTTTCTTTTCATTTACATTAAATTTTTTGCACAGCTAGTTGACCATCCCCCTCAACTAGTAAAGCATATAAAAACATAGACTTTGATGGCAGATAAGGACCACTTGGCCCACCCAGTCTGCCCATTTCCCTACCAATTGGATAAGCTGCAGCTCCTAGTTAACCAACAGCCTTCCTCCTCCTATCCCCACCAGAATTGATTTATGTCTGTCCCATGCATTCTTGAATTCCCCCACTGTTTTTCACCCCACAACCTCCTCATGAAGGCCATTCCATGCATCCACCACCCTCTCTGTGAAAAAAATACTTCTTCACTTTGCCCCTGAGCTGTTCCCTCTCTATCTTCAAATTGTGCCCGTTTGTTCTTGCACAACTCTTTTTCTGAAAGATGCTACCTTCTTGGACTTTGTTGATTCCCCTGAGGTACTTAAATGTTTCTAGCATATCCCTCCTCTTCCTCCTTTCCTCAATGGTATACATATTAAGCTCTTTTAGTCTCTCTGTGCATGTCTTCTGGTGCAGACCCTGCACCATTTTAGTTGCCCTTCCATCATGTCTATGTCCTTGCAGGGTTGGGGTGTCCAGAACTATGCACAGTATTCCAGATGGGGTATCACCAACTGTCTGTACAGAGGGATAACAACTTCCTGTTTTCCACTGATGATGCCTCTCCCTATGTATCCCAGTATCCCCCCCAGCCCTCCTTACTGCCTTCTCATACTGCTTTCCTACCTTTGGGTCCTCTAATATGACTACCATCAGGTCCCTTTCCATGTTTGTTGTTGCTAGTACCACCCCCCACATTGTGTACTCTTCCCCTGGGTTTTTGTTTCCCAGGAGCATTACTTTGCACTTCTTTGTATTGAATCTAAACTGCCATACTTTTGACCATTCCTCCAACCTTGACAAGTCCCTTCTCATCCTTTTCACCTTCCCCCTTGTGTATCAACCCTGTTGCACATGTGTTTGTCATCTGCAAAGAGGCATACTTTCCCTTCCAGTCTCTCTGCAATGTCACCTATGAAGACGTTAAAGAGGACCGATCCCAGTACTGAACCCTGCAGTGCCCCACTAGTAACCCCCCTTTCTTCAGAGTGAACTTCATTTACTATTACCCTCTGTGTCCTGTTGTCCAGCCAATGTTTTACCCAGACTACAACCCTGGGACCTACTCCCAGGCTGGCTAACTTGTTTATTAATCTTTTGTGTGGGACTGTGTCTAATGCCTTGCTAAAGTCTAGTTAGACCATTTCCACAACCCTGGTCTACTACTTTGGTCACCCAGTCAAAGAAATTGATTAGATTAATCAGACATGACATTTCTGCTATGAATCCATGCTGCCTTGGGTTCTGTGCCCCACTGGCCTCTAGGTACTCAACAATTCTTTCCTTCAGAAGTGATTCAATAATTTTCCCTACCACTGAGGTCAAACTAACAGGTCTATAATTTCCTGCCTCTGTCTTGCTCCCACTTTTGTGAAGGAGAATCACATCTGCCCTCCTCCAGTCTTCAGGTACCACACCATCCTCCCATGATTTGTTAAAAAGGTTAGTCAAATACCTGGGGGGTTGGATAGACCAAAAGATTTTCTTTAATTATCATATTAATGAACTGTTAAAGAAGCTTAGACAGAGGCTTGGCCTCTTTTACAGGATCAAATACTTACTAACACTGGATGCCAAGAAGAGACTGATCCAAACCACATTCCTCACCTTATTGGATAATGCAGATTTCCTTTATAGCCAAGGCCCTGCAACTGCCCTGACCAAACTTGACACACTCTACCATAGGGCCCTGAAGTTTATTACTGGACTCCCATACTCCACTCATCACTGCTCCCTCTATGCTGCAGTAGGTTGCTCAGCCCTTAATTACAGAAGACAGAGAAATGCTGCTATCTGGACCTTTAGGGCTGTTATGGAAATGCTGCCCCAATATATCTTGGATTGTCTTCCACTGAGTGCGGTAGGAAAGTATGCCCTAAGGAGTTCTTCCTATATAGCATAGCAGTGTCAGTGTCTCAGTAGGTAGCACACTCGCCTCTGAGGCTGGGAGATCAGAGGATTATTGGTTCAGTTCTCACATCTGGCACTTGGGTTATATCCCAATACTGACACTGTGGTGCAGCATGAGGGGGTGTTGCACTTCTGAGGTGCCGTCTTTCGGATGAGATGTTAAACTGAGGTACCATCTGCCTGGATTGGTGGTAGTTCAGGTGGATGTTAAAGATCCCATGGCACTGATTGAAAAGAGTAGGGGAATTTTATTAAGCAAAGAAATCAGAACATCAGGTGTAGAAATGTAACATAAAACAAAAAATAACAATGTTAATCACACATCAAAATGTACACAAACATAGCATACAGCTTGGGAAAAAAATACATCATTAAAGAACAGAACAGCTGAATATAACATCAATTCAAAAAGGTAATATTTTTTCCATAGTAGTTGAAAACGATGTGGAGAAAGCTGACAATGTTCTAAGTCCATCAGGTTTAACAAAGCTGTTTCCATTGTCATTATAATAGTTTGTGGCAAAGTTGGAATCTGTTGGAAAACAAACTGACAGCGTGCTTGCCATAAATAATATTTACACATGGAAAAGATGACCTGTAAAGTACTATAATGAAATTTGTTCCAGGTCCAGAAAAATCACTTAGTATTAATGTTTGATATGTAATTCTATTTAAGAAAGGCCATTTCCATTTATTCACTAATGTTTTCCAGAATAGACGGGTGTCTTCACAGTCAAAAAAGAAATGAGTCATTGACTCATCTATCTGAAAGCAAGAAGGTTTAGGACAAAATCGCTCTTGCGATGATTTATGTTTCAGATTGCCTCGTACATTCAGTCTGCCATGACAGCAGAGCCAGGTAACATCCCACATATGTGGCGGGAGTCATTTATCTATAAGAGACAATAAAGCATGCTGCATATGGGAAGGGGTGCATTCTGGGAAAAGCAACACTGGTCTCATAATATCTAGAAGGGTGTGATAAAGTTGTCTTCCAGTTAGCAACAGGAGAGGTGTTTTCCGTCATTTCCAAAATCGCAGCCTACGTATACTGTCTATGGCATATGATGGTATATACAAACCACAGGAACGTTTAGGTGGTATAGTATCCCATTTAGTCATAACAGACAGTATAGCAGTGCTCACCCAAGTATCACAATTGTGTGTAGTGTAACGAACACTTTGAAAAAGATGAAAAAGAAAAAAGGAGAGAAAAAGATTATGGGGTGAATCATTCCAAGACCTCCTTCCGTATAGGTAAATATGTAACGTCCCTTTTAACAGGATTAAGTCGACTACTCCACACCATCTGGAAGAAAACACTAAACAGTCTAGTTTCTAAGTGTTGAGGAGGGGCATAGATATGACTGAGATATAAAAAAATAGGGAGTAGAAACTTCTTGACTATCAAAACTCGTTTCCGTTTCCCTAATTTCCAAGTTTTCCACTGCTGTACCTTGTTTTCCCCAATAAGAAGTCTCTTTTCCCAATTAAATGTTACTACATCCGGAACATTGAACCAGATGACCAATATCCATTGTGTGTCAGGGCTGGTTCGAATTCCACCTACTTCCTGAATAGATGTGGACTCTGTATCCAAAGGAAGAGATACACTTTTTTGTAAGTTAAGGGTCCCCCCCTGAAACTGGCGTGAAGTCTTGAAAAATCTGGATAGTTCTATCTCCAGAGTCTTTATTTTGTACAAATAAAACTACATCGTCTGCATATGCAGAAATTTTCTCTGGAAGTAGAGTGGAACAGGGAGCTAACCCAACAATCTGTGTGTCCCATTTAATTTGTCGTATGATGAGGTCCAAAGCAAAAGTATACAATAAAGGGCTTAATGGACAGCCTTGCCTTACACCAACTTTCTGGGGTATATTATTCCCCAAGTATCCATTAATTAAAGGGGTAAAGTTTGCCATGGAAAATAAATGTGCAAGTCAGGTAAGAAACACTTCCAGGATACCATATAATGCCATAACCTGAAATAGGTATGGGTGACATACTAAATCAAGTGCCTTTGCTTGATCCAAGGAAAGAACAAAACCAGGGGTGTGTCGTGTCTGTTTTGCTTCAAAAATTTCCCACAGCAGGAACAAATTTGTGTGGATAGAGTGTTCAGGAACAGCACAGGACTGTGAGAGGTCGATAACATCTGGTGCCATCTGTTGTAATCTAGTACTAAGAAGCTTTGCCAAAATCTTATAATCAGTATTAAGGAGGTGTAGTGGTCTCCAATTATATATAGAATACTTATCTCCTTTTTTATATATAAATTTCAAAAGGGATAAACCAAAACCCGAGGTCTCCGTTTGTCCCTGTAAAAGATAATTATAAACCTGCATCAGAACTTCCATCAATTCTTCATGAAATGTTTTGTAGAATTCCTGCGTAAGGCCATCAGGACCAGGGGCTACTCCGGTTTTCAGCTGTAAAATGGCACGAGTCACTTCCTCTTGTGAAATGAAAGCTATAGCGTCCAAAGCATGATGTGTCGAGACTTTCCGAATTGGTGCCATAAATACATCAGACAAGTCAGATTCACAGAAGGGGGCAACACCAAATTGGGACTGTAAATGGGAAGTAACAATCGAGAGCATTCCTGAAATAGAGTAGTCAATGTCGCCCTCCGGGTTAAAGAGACCCTGCATGACCGTGGCTTGCAGTCATTTTGTACATGCTAAAAAAGGATTAGCAGAGGGAGAGGCTGACTTACCCACTCTCATCATAAACTCCAAAGTGCGAGCACTATCATATTGATGGGAAAACATGCAACTGCGTAATTTTTTGATTTGAGAGGTGTAATCTATAGGAGAGGAAACAGAAAGTGATAAAAGTTTATACAATTGGTCCCTGTAACCTAAATATATAAGGTATTTGTCTCTGGCCACACATTTGCCAATAGTCTGAAAAAAAAATCCTTAAATCCAATTTCGTGTCCTGCCACCATGTCCAGACAGAATTGTAGCAACAAAGGACAGAAACGTGAGCTCGAAAAAGTAATCGTACGTGTGCCAAAACAGTAGAATGGGAAAAAACAGAATTATTAAGTTTCCATATGGTATTGTGTGAAAGAAAGATCGGAGGTGCAGAACCCAGAGAAAATATTCCAGTTAGTAAGGAATGATCCGAAAGCTCAGAAGGGTGAACCGAGATCTGATGCCGGGTACAATAAAGGGAGGAAAAAAGATAGTCAATTCTAGTATGATAGACTGACCTGTGATAAGTGTAGCCAGCATCAGATCGCAAGGCACGATAGGCGTCGGTTAAACCGGCATCCCTCACCAAGGTACATAAGGCATGAGAATCACAATATACTTTCTTTCCAGCAGCTGTCCTACATGAAATATCTATAGAACAGTTGAAATCACCATCCCATAAAATGTGTTTGTGAGTACAGAGAAAAGGTTTAACTAAGTCTAGTAAACTAATTCTGGAAACTTTAGTCTGTGGAGCATAGATATTGATAAGATGAAAAGAATGGCCTGGAAAAGTACAATCTATAACCAAGGCACTACCTGGTAGAAGGTCTGCAATACGTGAAATGGAAAAGGTGATGGATGTGAACAGAATGGCTATACCATCTGCAACATCCTCACCAAAAGTTCAGTATGAAGGACCCCACATCCAACTCCTTTTGACCTGCTGAATTTCAAAAATGGACTTCAGATGAGTTTCCTGGAGGAAGATAATGTCTATATGGAATGAAGTCGCAAAACGAAAAAAAGCGGTTTGTCTTTTTTAGTTTCTAAGACTATGGACATGAAAGGAGGAAAGCTTTAGAGTAGCCAGGACCAGGAAGTTGAATTATCCACTACCATCCGTGATACCATATTCTTACGTTTCTTACTTCCCTTCTTTTTACTAGTTAGTTTTTTCCGGACGACGTCTGGCAGTCTGGATCCAGAGACCTCCATATCCGAGGGTAAGATGGATGTCTCTGAATCCCCATCAGAATCCTCTCCTCCCCCTTTCAGCAGATCAAAGGAACTGGAATTGGGTATCTCACCTAACTTTTGGGATTTACGTGTAGTCGCCCTAGTAACCTGTCTACACTGAGTAAACCCCTCCTGGTCCCCAATAGGTTGTTCAGAGGCCAGCACAGGACTAGGGTGCAGTATAGCCACCACATCCTGTGTTGGAGATGAGACGTCAGTGGTAGTGGATGGCCTAACGTCTACCTGGGAGATAGTTGTGAGGATGGTAGGTGCCTGGGAGGGAGTGGGTGGAGGAGAGCCTTCAGGGGATCTGGAACTGTGGCAGGCAGTGGTAGCTGGTCCTGTGTCATGTTCTGTGCCTTGTCCTGTGCCTTTTGTACCAAGGTATCTGGATTCCATCCCTCATTATGATTTTTGCTAGCCCATGGGCATTGATGATAGGCATGACCCTTCTCGTCACAGAGATTACACTGAAAAACATTTTCACAAGCTACACTAGGATGTCCATACCCCCCACATAAACTGCGCTTTAACATATCACAGGTGCTACTAAGATGGGCATGCGCTCTGCATTTGTAGCAGGCTCTAGGCTGGCCTCCATAAAAACAAACACTTCTGTCCCTGCCCCAAAAAAACTATTAGGAAGATGTATCACTTCAGAATTAACTTGGAAAAGTTTGACCCGGAATTTCCATCCCCCAGTCCACAAACCGTCAGTATCAATAATAGCCTCGGGGGGTGGGGATAGAAACATACATCTATTCTGCAGCCAATGGTAAATATCACTAATGCTTACGTCTTCATTATGAAACATAACAGTAACAGTTCTTACTGCTGGTTTTGTTAGTCGGATGACATAAAAAGACATCCATAAAGGAGTGTTCTTTAAAGTACCATATTTGTTCCAAAACCTATCCAGCCCCACAGCAGTTTGAAAGCTGATGTCAAATGTCTCCTCTCCTGAAATATGAATCAAGGCATAAATCTCTGAAGCCTGAAAATGCATGGAGCCTTTTAGTAGCATTCTGGCAATATAATATCTATCTGGGAAGTCACTAAGGCTGCCCCTATAGCAAAGGCGAACCGCATTACGTCTAGGGGCCTGTTCCGATTTATTTTTAAACAAGTCTGAAAGAACCTGACCCCTATTAGAATGTGGAGTTTGGGTTGGGGGTGGAGGAAATGCCAAGGCCTTCCCCTGGGTCATCCAACGGGGGGGGGTGGCAAAACATCACTAGACTGTGGAGGAACAGTTGGGTCTAAATCAGGTGGCTGCATGGACAGAATGGAGGGGGGAGGTACAGGGGATGAGGGAACGAAAGGGGATGTGGGAGGACCTGTCTGAGACTCAGGCAATGCCAGAAAAGGTACAGGCATATGGGAGGGTCGGACTGTAGGGGGAGAATCCATCAGGAGATGGTTGTCACCATCCAGTGTACCATGCCCTAAAACCCCCGGAGAAGAGATAACCCCCCCTGGGTACAGAAACAGGTACAGAAATAGTCATATTAATCCCAGAAGCTACAGTATCCACAGTGTCCATAATATCCCCACAGTCTTTCACAGGTAATGTTTTATCAGGTAAAATAACCTGGTCAGCAGAAGCAATACTGTCCCCAAAAATAGGTACCTCGGTGGAGCTCTTGCAGGACGGTGCAGGCCTGTTTGGTGAATAAAGGACGCCATATTTCTCTGTATCCCAGGAAAGATCCGGAGTCCAGGAACCCATAGCAGTTCGTGTCCAGCCCGTGTGAACAAGCGCTTTAGAAGCAGTCCAGTGAGTGTCCTGATTCTCGGAACGTGCCGGCAATCCAAATCAGGAGACAATAAGCGCCGAGGTAGTGGCTAAACAATCCGGTGGCTGAGTCGAGCGAAGAACTCCCGAAAGCAACTCTGAAGCTGCAACAGCAATCTCAGACCCCTGCCCGGAAACCGCAGGGGGAATAACTCGTGTAACACAGGCTGCAGCCACTGAAAGTGGTTCCTCCTCTGGAGAGTGCATATCCTGGCGATGAACAAGCTGAGAAGAGTCCGAGGAGATAGCTACTGGAAGCGGCATAACCGCCGCACAATGCAGGTCAGGCAAGTCATAGAAAACTCTCTCATGGAAGCTACATTATCAGGTGCTGCTGCAGACTGCAGCTGAGGAGAACTGTGTACAACCTCACTCTCACAGAACGAAACACAGACTGAGGTCTCCATGGCGTAAACCAGAGATCCCCCCACTGGAGAGTAGGGGAACTTCTCTGGTGTCCTTGCCAAATTTCCCTCATTCGCTAAAAATACCACCAACAGCTTAATCTGGTTCAAGGTCAGTTGGCATTCACCTGTATCCCCCTCCGTGCCTGAAAATAGGCAGGATTTGTCTAGTGCACTTAACTCATCAACAAAAACTAAAATTAAAAAAAATAAATATATCTCTCTTGCAGTACCTAAGTTCAAGTTGTACTTTGGCAGGTCTGCCATAAATTATGCTTTACCCTCACTCTGGAACAACCTGCAAGAAACCTTGAAATTGGCCTACCAATCAAATTATCAGCTTTCAAAGCACTTTATTCTCATTTGATCAAGGAATCCTGTAACAGCTTCCCCTGATGCTACCCCCCCGGCCTCTGCTTCTTCCCTTCCAGATACATCCCCCTCCTGGTACTCCTGCCCCCCCATATGCAATGTCAGAGACTACAAGTACCTTAACTGACTATGCTATCTATCCTGATACTGTGAGTTTTCCTTTCTGTGTCCTCCTGACACCCACCTACACTCCCTATCCTTGCATGTCCCCCTCTGTCACCTGTTCTAGGTGCTTTGTATCTTACTCTCTAACCATTGCCACCCTTCCCATGCAATCATAGGCCCTTACAGGCACCCTCTACACTTATCCGTATACTCCCTTGTATGTCTCCCTCTCCTCCCTTGCCCTACCAAGTAGTGCTCACTCAATATTTGTGTTCAAGCCTGTTCCAAGTACACTCTGTAAATATAGTTGTATAGGAATATTCTGCAATTACTGTAGTATAGGTGTTGTTATTCTTACTGTACAATCCACATGGTATTTGGTTTATTGTCTCATTCTAAAAATTTACTTTGGTGATGTTATAAACCTCTTGTGTATATTTCTAACTCTATGTAATTACTATGTAAGTGTGTATTCCATTTTATGTATTGATAATGTATCCTTTCCAGGCCCATCTCAAAAATGAGCTTGCTCAATGGTGTTTGTTTGGCTAAATAAAGAGTTTGATTTGATTGATTGATTGATTGAGTCAGTGGTTATTTTAGTGAAACAAGATTTTTGCTATCTGCCTGTCTTCCCGCTTTCCAAACAAGTGCTACACCTGGCGAGGGAGATGAAGATACAGCTGACAGCCCAGGAAGAGTAGTCAAGTAGTATCTCTACATTGAAGATATTTAAAGAAATCAGTCTGCGGTATCTGAAATTCTTGTTGCGGAGTGGTAAAAGTTTTTTTTTTACCTCCTCCGACACTTCGGCGTCCCTTTCTCCTTCGGGCTTCCTAGTGCTGCTATTGCCCCAGCTATACTCTTCCCAAGCTCTCTCCTTACCACAGATCTGCAGCCAACTCCCCTGAGTGTCCCAGCGTATCCCTTGGCCAGGCAGGTCCCCCTCCTCTGAGGGGGGAAGGCACCGGGGGTAGGCAAAACCCAGCACACTCTATTCTTTTACTGATCCAGGGTGATGCTGCTGTAGAAGAGTAGGCTCCCAGAGGTTCTGGCAGCGTAGAGCATAGAAACTGTCATCCGGCGGTCGCCTAAGTTGTTTTTCCACTTTTTTTTCCTTGTTGTTCCTCCTGCGCTGATTGTAGTACTCCCAGTCTCCACCGTGGGCTACTACAGTGCAAGGTTCCACACCCAGCCCACCCCAGGAGAGGAGAGGAGAGCAGTCCTCCAGATGCTCAATCCTCTCCTTCCCCTGCCAGCCCTAGGTGTCCCGAGCAGTAAAGGTTTTAATAGTTTCATCCCCTGAAAGCAATTGAGGTAAGTATGGCAGTCCCTGTTTGGCCCAGTGTTGCAAGGAGGTATCCCAGCTAGATGCGGAGAAATTTGGCAAATATTGCATTGGTATATACACTGCTACACCAGTGTGGGTATTTCCCACCACTGTCTAACATCGAACCAGATTGCTAAGGTATGTTTGGTCCAAGGATTCATTACATTGCGGAGGTCTGGGTGCAAAACCACTCATGGAAAAACCTGTAGGGGAATATCAGGATGGGCTGTCTCCTCCAAGTCCACCCATCCAGCCTTATTTTTGTGGGCAAGCATTTGAATCAGTGGTAGTAACTGTGCTGCTTTGTAATATTTGAGGAAGTTTGGAAGTCCCCACCCAGCATAATTTTTAGCTTTCATAAGTAGAGACCAGCGAGCTGTAGATTTTCTCCCAGCCCAAACAAAATCAGACAACTTTTTCTGGAGGTCTTTTCAATCCCCGGGGGGCACAGGCAGAGGCAGTCTTGAAAAAGAAACAAATATCTAGGAAGGACATTCATTTTGACTGTTTCAATCTGATCTGAAAATGAAAGGGGAGGGTTTTCTATCGGTATAAATCCATATACTGTATATAGCTGTTGTTTTAAAGTATCATAATTATACTTGTAAAGATTTGAAAGGTCTGTAGGGATCAGTATGCCCAGATATCTCACCTTGCTTTTGACCCACTTAAATTGCAAAATAGTTTTAAAAGTTAGGGGATATGGGGCCCTGAATCATTAAAACTTCAGATTTATCATTCTTCACTTTGAAACCAGAAATTTCCCCATAAGATTTAAGAAAATGTAATAGTGGAGGAAAGGAGAGATCCGGGTTTTCTAGATAAATCAATGTATCATCAGCATAAAGTGAGATTTTATTCACAGTATGTTGGACCAATACTCCTTTAATTTCACCTGCCTCCCAGATGGCTGCTGCCATTGGTTCAACATTCAGGGTGGACAATTAGGGGGACAGGGGACACCCTTGTTTGGTACTTCATTCTATAGCAAAAGAGTCAGAGAGTGTTCCATTGACTCTGACCCTGGCTCTTGGGTGTCGATATATCAACGAGACCCATTTCAAGAAATCCACCCTGCCCCAGGTCCATATGATCTAGTACAGTCATTAAATAAGACCAGTTTAGGTAATCAAATGCCTTCTCTGCATCCAAAAAATGGCAAGCACAGATTTAGAGATGTAGGATTTAAGGGTGAGGATATTTAACACTTTCCTAATGTTGTCTGGTAAATGCCTATGTGGAATGAACTCTGCTTGAGCTGGGTGAATGAGCAACGTTTTGATAATATTTTGGTTAATGTTTTTAAATCCTGGTTAAGAAAGGAGATAGGTCTAAAGGCCTCACTTTTAGTCGTTTGCTTTCCCTGTTTGGGGATGACCGTAATGATAACCGGATAACCAGGTCTGAGGAATTCTCCCTTCCTGCAAACAAGAGTTACAGTATATACTGACACCAAAATGGGTGCTAACACCTCCTTAAATTGTTTGTAAAATTCAGCACTGTAGCCATCTGACCGAGCACTTTATCGGGTTTTTAACTCTTTGATAACTGAAAGAACTTCATGCTCTCAAATTGGAAGACCTAATTCCTCTGTAATTTCCACAGGCAGTTTCTGAAGGCACAGCCCATTTAAAAAGGTTTTAGTGTGGTTAGCCACAACATCCAAACCCTGAACTTCCTGATAAAGGGAGGCATAAAACTGTTTAAATTGGAGAGCAATGTCCGTAGGTAAGGTCCAAATTTTGCCTGGGGTATGTCTATCCATTATACCAGGGACATATCAGGATGTCAGCTCTTTTTGCAATCTAAATGCGAGTAGTTTGGTGGCCCACCCCCCCACTTTGTGATATTTCTGGTTTAAATAATGGAGTAGTCCCTCTGCCCCTTATCCTCTAATTTTTATCAGTCTAAATGAGCTTGTATCAATTCTCGTAAAATGTTAGCTGCCCCTGGCTGTTTTTTATGAGCCTGTTCTAACACTGCTATCTTCTCAGTTAGCTGTTGATGTGTAAGCTGAGACAATTTCTTTTGGGCTGAAGCATAACTAATAATTTCCACACACACCACTGCCTTAAGTGCTTCCCATTGTAGCAGAGATGTGCATTCACTGGTCTTCTTGGGTGGGGTGAGGTCCTTAATACTTTGGAGAATTCATGCCCTAAAGTGCTTATCATTCAGTAAGGAGGCATTCAGCCTCCACATGGTCTGTTTATCCTGTAAGCCACGATTCCTCTATCAAAACTTTCAATAATTTATTTGCTCACTTGTTAGTAGCCATTTGGCCCAACAATCTATCTACTTTAGGACTGGGCACACTATTAAAGTCACCGTGTAAGATAATCTGCCCCAGAGGTAGGGATGCAAGCTTAAAAATATTTCTTTAAGGAAGTTTGTAGTGTGCACATTGGGGCATAAAAATAATGAAGTGATATAATTTTCCTTTTATGGAGCCCATGACCCAGATACACCAACCCATATTATGTGTCTTGGAGGACTCTAGCACCAGGGGGACATTACGTTTAATCAGGATTGCCACTCCCACCTTCTTCCCTTGAGGGTGTGATGCTGCCACCACCTGTCCCACCCACAGCCTACGAAGTTTAAGTTGTTCCTTCATGGTCAGGTGCATCTCTTGTAGGAACACTATGTCACAATGCAGTGTTCTAAGTTCTGATAAGATTTTGGTGCTTTTGACCAGTGAATTCACTCTGTATCTTGCTTTCAGAGCAAGAAGCAGCTGACTAAAGACCTAGAACTTTTCTTACTAATAGAGCACTTCTAACTCAGCAGGAGTCAGAGCTTGTTGGGATTAAGCAACCAGATACTGTATTAGAAGTGTGGGGTCTCAGTAAGGGTACAAAAAAAGAGAGTCAGTGTGTTTTTCTGTGTTGGGGGAAGGGGACTGTATCAGTTTCTCAGTTTGCTAAGTCAGGAGAAGAGCAGTTAATTGGGGGTGTGGCTTAGGCAACAGAAATCCAGGTGTCTCCAATTACAGTCCTCTGCTGCTAGCTTTTGGCAGACAGTGATCTTGCTTTCAGAGCAAGGAGCAACTGACTAAAGGGCTAGAAATTTTCTTATTAATAGAACACTTCTAACTCAGCATGAGTCAGAGCCTGTTGGGATTAAGCAACCAGATACTTTATTAGAAGTGTGGGGTCTCAGTTAGGGCAAAAAAAAAAAGAGAGTCTGTGTCTTTTTCTGTGTTGGGGGAACGGGACCATATCAGCTTCTCAGTTTGCTAAGTCAGGAGGAGAGCAGTTAATTTGGGGTGTGGCTTAGGCAGCAGAAAACCAGGTGTCTCCAATTACAGTTCCCTGTGGCTAGCTTTTGCAGATAGCAATCTTTCTTTCAGAGCAAGGAGCAGCTGACTAATGAGCTAGAACTTTTCTTACTAATTTTGCTCCTTCCCTCCCCTCCACCCTTAGCCAGTTCCAGTTTTATAGGCACTGGATTTGACTGACAACAGGAACTTCCTGTTTGAAAGTAGGAAGGGAAGGATCACAGAGATACATAAGTTTCATCATCCTTGAAGGAAAAGAGTAACTCTCCCTCCCCCACAGCTGCTGGAGGTCTGACTCTGAGCAAGAAAAAAGGAGACTACCGAAGATTACAGGGAGTGCCTGTCCCAGAACAGAAAGGGCGAGAGCTGTAAGGGCACATAGGCAGTAGGAAAGTAGGTGGAAAAATAAATAGAGGGAGGAGTGAGTAAGCATACAAAGCAACAGGAGAGGGGCCACAATATAAGACATGATGGGAGTGTTGCAGTACAATGGCTGTGGGGTGGCAGTCTTCCAGGAGACGTTCTAGAGGCTGCAATGCTGCCCTATTTGCAGGTACCTCTCTGGTCTAAGGGAGGAGGTTGCCCATCTCCAGGCCGACCTGGCTAGGATTCGTGAAACCTCCTCCTCCACTCAGGGACCACCAGGGTCACCGCCACCTCAGAGGTTGCCAAGAAAGAGCAGCAGTTGGACCAAAGTGGGCTCAGGGAGGATAAGGGTGGTAGAACAGAGGCACATCCCTCCAGTTGTACCTCTCCACAATTCATACACCATTTTGGCAGACAGTGGTTCCTCTAAGGAGGCACCTGCAGTGGAGACCAAGGAGGATGCTGGGAACTTCCACAAAGGAGACCCACAGGAGGATGGCATGGGACCCCACAGGGAAAGGAAACAACTTCTGGTGGGGGACTCAGTTGTTAGAAGGATAGAACTGGGGGAGGGACGGGAAAGGGGGGTAAGGTGCCTGCCTGGTGCCACAGCTTGGAGGGACAGGGAGCAAATCCTCAGGATCGTGAGATCAGCTGCACGGGGGAGGGAGCTGGATGTCAATGTCCACTTAGGGACAAATGACTTGGCTGGGAATGGGATCAGAGCAGTGCAAGAGGAGTTTGTGGAGTTGGGGAGGGGCCTTAGACAAGTAGCATGCACAACAATCTTCTCAGAGGTGCTGCCTGTCTATGGCAAGGGTGAGGCTAGGGTACTCCACACCATGGGATTCAATGAATGGTTGAAAAACTGGTGCAGAGCTTAGGGTTTTGGTGTCATTTGGGGACTGGGGGTCCACCTGGAGGGATACAGGCCTATACTGGTGCAATGGTCTGCATTTGTCCAGGAGGGGAACCAGAGTCCTAGGTGATAGGTTTAAATACTTCACTGGTAGGCATTTAACTAGCCAAGGGGGGAGGCACTGAGAAGGAGCAGGGAAATTCCAGACTTCCTCCACAAAAGAGGGTAGTTAGCTAGGTAAACACCAAGATAAAGAAGTCAATAGGGAGCAGGACTGGGGTAAATGGAGAACAAGCCAAAGGCAGTAAGGACAGGGATGGGGCTAAAAGGGGTATGGCCATCAAAAAATGGAGTATGATGAGTACCAATGCCTGTAGTCTGGGTAACAAGAGATTTTTTTTTTTTTAGTTGTTTAACCAGGAATAGCACACTAAGCCGAAAGCTTTCTTACAGGAGCAACCTGGGAGCACAAGGAAGTTAAGTGACTTGCTCAAGGTTACACAGTACGCAAGTGGAAGCTGTGGGATTCAAACCCAGGTCTGGTCTGCTGGATGTCACCAGATTTTCAGCTCAGAGCCTTAGACCACTGCGCCATACTGCCTCCTCCTAAGGTAATTTATATCATAGTGTAGTGCTTTAACCACTAGGCCACACTGTCTGCACAAATTCCCTGAACTAGTGGTCTTGATGGAAGAGGATGCCTGTATATCATGGCAAGCACAGAAACATGGTACACAGAGAACCATAACTGGGATGTCAACATACCAGAGTACACAATCTACAGGAGGGACAGGGAGGGTAAAAGAGGAGGAGGAGTAGCTCTCTATGTAAGGGAAGAGATCAAAGTGATGGAACTAAAGGTAAACAGGAAGGAGAGGCGGAACTGTGGGTCACCCTGGAAACAGAAAATGGCACCACAGTCTGCACAGGGGTTGTATACAGACCCCCATCTTAGGGAGAGGCAATGGACAAGGAAATGATAGAAGGCATCCTTAGAATGGCTAAAAAAGGGGAGATATTGTTGACGGGTGACCTGAATATGTCAGATGTTAACAGGAGTGCCTTTGCTGCAGCCACATCCAAGAGCTGGGTCATTCTTGATGCCCTACAGGGGGTACACTTCAGACAGCTAGTGCTGGAACCCACTCAGAAGGGAGCAATCTTAGACCTGGTACTCTCAAATGGGGACGGAGAGAGGATCTCAGATTTAGAAATTGGTAGCCATCTATGAACAAGCATTCACCAAACTGTGTGGTTCAAGATAAACACAGCTGTAGAGTCAAGCCATACAAAAGCAAGAGCACTGGACTTTAGGAGGGCTGACTTTCGGAAAATGGAGAGTGCCTCAGAAAAGCACTAGCAAACAGGCAAGAAGGAGTGGTGGAGAAACAATGGGAAAAATCAAAACAGCCATCACAGTGGCAATAAGCCTTTGTTTGAAGCAAATCAAAAAAACAAAATGAAGGAAAAAACACTATGGTTCTCAATAGAGGTGATGGGGAAGGTTAGGGGGAAGGTAGCATTCAGGAAGTATAAGGAAACACAGAGAAAGCAGGACGGAGAACTGTACCAGTTAAAGCTTAAGGAAGCGGGGAAGGCAGTCAGAATAGCAAAGGCCCAAACTGAGGAAAAGATAGCCAACTCAGTTAAGAAGGGGGATAAAACCTTTATAGGTACATTATGGAGTGAAGAAAGACCAAGGGAGGGATAATGAGTCTTAATAAAGGGAAGGAGGGGGTGAGCAGAGGGTGACAGTGAAAATGAATACTTCTACTCAGTATTCACAAAAGAAGAGGAGGGGGAGGTACCTAAATCAAAGAATAGAAGCACTCTGGGTAGGGGGGTCAATACCAGCCCATTCACAGAAGAAAGGGTCCTGAAAGAACTAAAGCTGAAGGTGGACAAAGCAATGGGGCCTGACAGGATTCACCCCAGAATTCTAAAAGAAATAAGGGGAGAACTAGTGACACCACTGATTACCCTTTTTAACAAATCATGGGAGGATGGTGTGGTACCTGAAGACTGGAGGAGGGTGGCTGTGATTCTCTTTCACAAAAGTGGGAGCAAGACAGAGGCAGGAAACTACAGACCTGTTAGTCTGACCTCAGTGGTAGGGAAAATGATGGAATCACTTCTGAAGGAAAGCACTGTTGAGTACCTAGAGGCCAGTGGGGCTCAGGACCCAAGGCAGCATGGATTCACAGTGGGAAGGTCATGTCAGATGAATCTAATCGATTTCTTTGACTGGGTGACCAAGGTAGAAGACCAGGGAGGGGATGTGGACATGGCCTACCTAGACTTTAGTAATTCATTTGACACAGTCCCACACAGTTCCCACATCTGGCACTTGGGTTAATATCCCAGTACTGACACTGTAGTGAAGAATGAGAGGGGTTCTACACTTCTGAGGTGCCGTCTTTCAGATGAGACATTAAACCGAGGTCCCATCTGTCTGGATTGGGGGTAGTCCAGGTGGATGTTAAAGATCCCATGGCACTTATCAAAAAAGAGTAGGGGAATTTCCCCAGTGTCCTGGCCAAATTTCCCTCATTCACTAAAAATACCACCAACAGCTTAATCTGTTTCAAGGTCAGTTGGTATTCATCTGTATCCCCCTCCCCTGGGTTGTGCCTGAAAATAGGCAGGATTTGTCTAGTGCACTTACCTGGTCAACAAAAACTAAATAAATAAAAACAAATAATAAAAGATTAATAAACAAGAAAGGGATCTGAGGGTAGTCAATCAGATGACTTAAAGGTAGGCAATAATGTGAGAAGGGAGTAAGAAGGGCTGGGGGGATACTGGAATGCATAGGGAGTGGCATCACCAGTAGAAAACAAAAAGTTTTATCCCTCTGTATAAACAGTTGGTGAGACCCCATCTGGAATACTGTGTGCAGTTCTGGAGACCCCATCTCTGCAAGGACATAGACAGGATGGAGGCAGTCCAGAGGAGGGCAACTAAAATGGTGCAGGGTCTGCACCAGAAGCCATATGAAGAGATACCAAAGGAGCTTAATATGTATACCCTCAAGGAAAGGAGGGAGAGGGGGGACATGATAGAAACATTTAAAGGATACCTAAACAACATTTTGACAACAAACTATTCAAAAATCTGATTTTGTAGGTGACTAAAGGAAAGGCTGCTGTATTCATTAATGCTAAAACTACATATACATAATTTACCTAAATGTGGTTCCAGAGCATTTGAAAATGGTAAAATCAGCCTTCCAATTTAAAACAAAATGTCTTACCTGCTTCCTGAAATAGTCCCCAAATGTGTTATGTATGACATCATCAGAACCAAAGTCAGAGAGATATATGGCTCTCTATAGTGCTAACTAGTCCTTTATTCCCTTTGTATAGAAGTGTTTCACCCAAATGGTCAAAACCATATACATTATTTTGTATAATGCACATGTTAGGCTATGGGTCTGTTCTTTTTGTTTACTTTAACATGCTGAAAATGTGTTTTAATCCAACCGGCTTCCTCTGTGGCAAACCAAAGTGCAGTACAAATCTTGAATAACCTGGTGGTCTAGAGGTTATGGTGGATCCAGGATGCTACAATGGGGGTTCTGAGGTGGTATGCATGCTTAATATGCACTTTTTAACATTTTTGTTAAACCTTTATATTTTCTGCTATTATTCTTTTCTAGTACGTTTTTGACAGAACCTACAAATGCAATCCATAGTTTGAATGTAAACATTTGTACAATCAATAAATCAGACTTCTGCAACAAAATGAAATGCAGCAGCAGCAGCAGCAGCAGCAAACAAGTACATTACTATGGGGGGGGGGTTGCAGCCACACCCTTCACCACCCCCTAGATCCACCACTTATTTGTAGCACAGTTCTTGTGCAGTCCAATGTTACAGTTCATACTTTCTTAAAACTCAAATATATGCTTGTCTCATTTTCTTTTTCCATGGGAAATAATAATAATAAGAATCAGCATTTATATAGTGATTGTCATACACATTGTATCCCAAAGTGCTTTACAAACAATACTAGACTGATAGTGACGTGACCGAATGTGTAGTGGCAGCTGTTCCATACATTAATATCCATACACAGCCTTGGATAATTGCATGAACTGGTTTTGTGGGAAGGGGAATGTTGGCCAGGACAACGGGGTCAGGTAGTGATCAAGGTGCTGGCAGCTCCACATCTTATTTCTTCCCTGAAAATAACAGTACCTTGCAAGAGTGGCCTTCTCAGCCCTTTCTGGTATTCATTCTTCACTATTCCTTCTCACACCGAAAACTGGTGAGCTCATCACCCTTCTACATCATGAATGCAAGTAGTACAGTCCCCATTTTATTTTGACATATCAAATATAAACATATCTTTCCAGTAAGTCAGGCTCATAGCAGCAGGGAACAAGGGGAATGATGGGCTTTCCTATCCTTAAAAGGTCTAGGCTACCTTTGATTAGGCACTATTAAATGATGGGTGTGCACATCATTATGCACGTCATTAAATAGTGCTCAGTCATAGGTGGCTTAGATCTTATATGGGTAGGAAAGCCTATTTTTCCACTTGTGCCATGCTGCTATCAGCCTGGCTTGTCAGAAGATCATGTTTATTATTAATATGTAACTATAACAAGGGAGACTGTACTAACCACATTCATGATGCGGAAGGGTAGTGAACTCACCAGTTTTTGGTCTGGAGCAGGTGAGAAGAATGAATGCCAGAGAGGGACTGAAGAGGTCATTCCAGCAGGGTACAGCTATATTCAGATTAGTTAGGTTAATGAAGGAGGACGCTGAGCAGATCACTGTGAGATCTGAAATGTGGGGCTACCAGAATCGTGATCACTACCTGATTGTGGATGAGAGTAGTCAGCAATGACAAATATTCAGAGTGGCAGAGCTGCACCTAAACTGTTACTTGAATTCAGAGTAGGGAGATCACCCTCGGGTGGTGGGGGGTGCTGACATTTGTTAGAACAGTATTGAGAGAGTTGTATATAGCTCATTCAAGATTTGGAAGGGTGGTAGCCAGCCAACTCACATTGTGGAGTACAGCACAGAAAAGCACTTGAGAAGAATTGCTGGGAACTGTCCTGCGGGGTTCTGAAGATCATAGGTAAAGGTGTAGACTGACACTGGCAGTCAGGTTGAGTCACTCAAGGTATTAGTATGCCTCTCCTGCTAATAATATTGTTATCCTTTGTAAGTGCAGTCCTTATGAGGGCATGAACAGCAGTTTTTCTGGTGGGTCATGATGCTTATTGATTGGCCCTCCAGGAAGACCTAGTTGTTGGTTAATGAGTTGAGAAAAAAACACAACAGGGAACTGTACATACTACCATCACTGTGCAGAAGGGTGGTGATCCACTCAATGTTTACTGTGGGAGCAGAAGTCAAACATTGAGAATGTGAACTGGAGAGTGATTTGGGTGGCAATTTTTAACAGTGCCAGCTGATGATGCGTATCTGTATAGGTGTGCATAACCCTCTGAGGTACAAGTTTACAATCTGAGGTGTGATAATTCTCTTCAGGAGACCGCAAGCTCATATGCAGCCCCAGGCAATATTAAAGACAGGGTATGGATGGTGAGGTGTTCAACAGAAGGCAGGCTAGGTGCAGGGGGTTCACATGGAAAAAGAAAGCCTTATTTGTGGATTAACAAGAGAGCAGGAGCTTTGGAACTGAACAAGACCGGTACTTTGCTGTGTGACCCTGAGCAATTCATTAAACTTCCTTGTGCTCCCAGACCACAACTGTAAACAAGTTTTCAGCTTAGTGTGTCTCTCCTGGTTAACAAAAAAACAAAATTCAGTGCATCATATAACCCCTCGATCATCAGGTATTTGAAGTGTTGTACTGTAATGCAGTTTGCCAAAGAAAAAGTCAGCTGGATTGCAAAACATTTTCTGCAAGTTAAAGAAACAAACTTAAAATCATAGCCTAATGTGTACTGCTCAAAATAATCCATGAGGTAATACATGGTGTTGATCATTCTGGTACAACAATTCAAAATAAAGAGGGAAAGAAGAACTAGTTAGCACTATAGAAATATATGTGGATCTCTGGCTCTGGCTCCGATGATGTCATCATGACTCATCACTTAACACACTTGGCAGACATCTTAGGGAGAAGCCAAGGCTGTTTTTGAAAGTGAAAGGCTGATGTTAACATTTTTCAAATGCTATGAAACTGCATTTATGTTGTTTACATAAATGCAGTGTTAGCAAACATGTAAACAGCAGCCTTTACTTTACCTCACATGAAGCCCGATTTTGGAGTTTGCAGTTTTAAAAAAACTGCTTGTTTAGGTACCCTTTAAGTACCTCAAGGGAATCAACAAAGTTCAAGAGGAAAGCATTTTTCATAAAAAGAGATGTGCAAGAACAATGGGGCACAATTTGAAAAAAGTGGGGGGACGGCTCAGGGGCAATGTGATGAAGTATTTTTTCACGGATAGGGGGGTGGATGCATGGAACTGCCTTTCAGAGGCTGTTGTGGAGTCAAAAAGAGTTGGGGAATTCAAGAATGCATGGGATAGACATAAAGCAATTCTAGTGGTGGGGGTAGGAGGAAGAAGGCTGTTAATTAACTAGGATCTTCAGCTTATCCAATAGGTAGCAAAATGGGCAGACTGGGTGGGCCAAGCGGTCCTTCTCTGCCGTAAGAGTCTATGTTTCTGTTTCTTTATGTAGTATGAGATTATATTAAGTTTGGCCATCTGGAGTATACACTTAACCTGCTGTATCTTCTACCCAAGGACAAGACCTCAAGGCAGAAGAACACACAAAAATCAGCTTAGTATCTTTAGAACAGCAGGTCAATAAAATAGTTACAACAATATAATAACAAATATAGAACCATCTGAATACCAACATAGTCATAATTCAACCAAAACTCAGTTCAGAAAAAATGACCGAGTTAGAGTACTATTTAGAGAGAACAAATATGCCCTAGTTCTATGTTTCTATGTTTCTCTGTTTCTATGAGTTAAATTATCCTAAAGCTCAGGGGCGTAATTATAGAGGGGGACGGGGGGCACAAGTCCCCCCAACTTTCGGCGTCACCTCTTTTTATCCATTGTACCCCCAACACCTTTATTTAATTTAAATCAATAGCGAGCCGTGTTATGTCTGAGCCACTGGCACTGCTGCTGCTTGTGTGGGTGGTATCGGACTATTGTTTTTTTTTGTTGTCCGCACTGCCGCTGCCCGCGTTGTGGAAAGAAGTCTGCTTCTGAACACAAACAAAATACTACACACATGTCAGTGACGTCACTGATCTTGGATGAGTTGGATCTATCTATATCTTGACGACTTGGGTGGGATGGACTTGTTGTGCCCGCCAAGTAGCATGTGACCGCCCACCCGGCCAGTAAAAAAAAGTATTCTCTCCTCCTAACCAATCGTGAGGTTGTCTGAAGAGGAGCTGGCAGGAGACTGGCTGCTGTGGCATGGTCACCGTGCTGTGCGTGCTTTGGCAGGAGTAGTTGATCGGACGACTGAGTGGAGAGAGAGAGAGAGAGAGAGAGACAGTCTTTTTTGCGAAGTTGTGAGGTGACCAACCGTCGACTCGGAGCTGCCTTAAACTAAACTAAACTTTACTTTAAAAATAATAAAATTCTGCTGTGGCTGTGACTCGAGTGCAAGCCTGCGACTGCCAGGAGGATGGAGTAACTCGTCATCATCGTCGCGGGTTAGCAGTCGGAACTCGGGAGGGACTTGGTGGGAGTTCTGCATCATCTGAGTGGGAGAAAGACAAGTCCCTGTCAAAGAACAGTGTGCAGCTGGACAGAGTTCAGTTCGGGGGTCTCCAGGGCATTTGCGGTGCGAGTCTGCGTCCGTGTGTGTGTGTGGGAGTTGACAGGTCTGTCTGGACCGAAATAAAACAGTTATTCGACTTCAGACTGCTTGAGGCGGGAACCCATCTGCTGGAGTGCTGTGCTGCTGGTGCTGGCATTGATTGCTGCATCCATTTTGTCAGAAAAAACAAGCAGGTAATTTTTAAATGTGTTTGTGATGTGTATAACTGTCTGTACTACTTCATAAGTAAAGTTTCAGCAAGTAAATGCTGGTCCAGATGTGGGGGTGTTGGGGGGGGATGTATCCCCTAGGTCCTTTTGCAGGCCACATTTGATATTGGAGCATACCTCTCAACTGTCCCTTATTTTCAGGGACGTCCCGATTTTGCCTCAAAATTTTCCTCTGTCCTCGTAAAATTTGCATTTTTGTGACAGAACAGTGGGGATTAAAATCACAAAATAATGTCAAATATTAAAGTTATAGACTTGTTCTTCTTCAGAAAATGTATCTTAACATACATCCCTTCATTCTAACAGCTTTCTGTGTGAGTAGTACCAATTCTTAAGATGTGTCCCTGATTTGGGGTCTTTGTCCCTGTTTTTTTTTAAGCCTTGTCCCTGATTCATGAGGCAAGAGGTTGAGAGGTATGTATTGGATTGTTTTTCAACCCAGCCCAGCCCACACCAGATTTGCAGTGTGTGTGCAGCTGTCAGTGCACTAATAATATTTGCTGATAACTACCAGAGCATAATAGATAATTATTAATTTATGCGTTAAAGTCTCAGTGGGAAAAATGGAATATCCCCTTCTTCATGTGGGGCAGAGGATTTCTGAGGGGTAAAATGAGTGACGTGGGACTGGACGGGGTGCCTCCTGTGGTGATGCAAGGCAACCAGATAGTGACAGCAGAGAAAGCAGCAGGTAAAAGAAAACTCTTTTTATGCCAAAAGCCCTGTCTGGGTGTTTCTGCACTAGTTGCTGCATTTTGCAGCCTTACCAGAGTTTCCCTTTAATGAATGGTGAGGGGTCTGGGGACTGGGTGTAAACTGGGAGGCAGGTGAACAGTGATTTGGCTGACAAGGAGTATGTAAGGTTGCCAAATAGAGGAGTAAAGGCTGCAATGTGACTGGTAATGCAGAGATAAAATCAGATAGCTCATCACAGAAATCTAGCACCCATCAGTAGGAGTAAATGAAGCTCGAACCAGTTTTATTTCTTTAAAAAGTGCTGTATTTCATGAAGTGGCTATGTGCAAAATTAGCAATGTGCAAGTCCCTAGATGCATACCTCTCAATTGTCCCTGATTTTCAGGGACGTCCCTGATTTTGCCTCAAAATTGTCCTCTGTTCTTCATGAAATTTGTGTTTTTGTGATAGAAAAGTGGGGATTAAAAGCACAAAATAATGTCAACCATTAATGTAACAGACTTGTTCTTCTTCATAAAATGCAACTTAACACAAATCTTTTCATTCTATTGGCTTTATGAATGAATAACATCAATAACATCAATTTTTAAGATATGTCCCTCCATTGGGGGTGTTTGTCCCTGATTTTTTTTTAAGCCTTATCCCTGATTCATGATGCCAGGACCCAGGTTCAAGACCCACTCTCCCTATCGAACCACGACTGTAATCAATCTTCCACCTGCCGACCCCCAGCAGCCCTCACCCATTCCCAAACACAGGTCACCGGCATGGCGTGAGGTGTGGCGTACAGCACCTCAACCCTCCATGCTACTGGGTCGGCTAAGTTTGTAATTTTTAAATATTTTTAACCCATATTTTTTTTAATATTTTTTGCCTGCCAGTACCCTAGCCCCCACAAATGGAAGCCGGCCTGGCTCAGGACCCTGCACCTCACCTGGGATGCCCCCCTCGAGTGGGGCTGCTGAGGCAGAAATGAATGTGTCTGGAGGGTCAGGCCACCAAGCCCCAGCTCATACATGGGTGCCAGTGGATTTTCTGATGCTATATTCCCCTGGAGCTAGGAACATGCAATGATGCTGACAGCAAGCATCTGTTCCAGCGCCACCCATATTACGGCACGACTTTGTGCCTCTCATCCTCCACCAGTGGGCAAGCAGCACCAGACCTATCTCCTCTACCCTCCCAGAGAAGGAGAGCAGTCCTCCGGATGCTCGATCCTTCTCCTCCCCTGCCAACCCCCAGTTTAGATGTCAGGGAGGTACAAACCAAACATTTATATTTACTGTACTCCAGGTTGTGTGGGAGAGGTTCTTGGGCTGTGCTAAGTCTAACTTGTAAATGTTATAATTTATAATTTTATAACTTCTAAATGACATAATTTTGGACACAGTCCAGGGGGATCTGGATACACTGGAGGGTCGTCCCGGCGGCTGCAGTCGGCAGTGGGCCAGGGTTTTCGGGAGAGTAGTGATTGAGGAAGGCATCAGAGAGGACGTCCTGGCGGCTGCAGTCGGCAGCGGGCCAGGGTTGGTGGGAGCTGTCTGCAGCTGGAGGACAAATCGGCTGTGAGGGCGCCAAGTTTTAAATCTACGTCTGGGCTATAGTTCTGGCCCAGCCCTCACGAACTTGAGGAAGAGCTGTAAATTGCTGGGAGAAGAGGTAGCTAACTGCATCAGTGGTGGAGAATCCTACCAGGGGCTGCTGTGGTGAGAAGTCAGAGCTGCATCGGCAGCTGCATTGAGGAAGATGGCTTCAGGGCTGCATTGGCAGCTGAGGTGTGCAAGGGGGTTCCGGTCATCCTGGCGGCTGCAGTCGGCAGTGGGCCAGGGTTTTCAGGAGAGTAGTGATTGAGGAAGGCATCAGAGAGGACATCCCGGCGGCTGCAGTCAGCAGTGGGCCAGGGTTGGAGGGAGCTGTCTGCTGCTGGAGGACCAATCGGCTGTGAGGGTGCCAAGTTTTAAATCTATGTCTGGGCTATAAGTCTGGCCCATCCCTCACAAACTCAGGGAAGAGCTGTAATTGTGTTCACACCAACTACCCTGGCTCCGACCTCTATTAAATGGTCTGTGGGGGTGGATCCTTTGGGGAGTGCACAGTGTGACTAGCTGAGACTGAGCAATAAGAAGCTCAGATTTGTGTAGGACCAAGGGGAAGGGCATAAGATTTGTATATTGTGTTGCTGGAGATTGTGAGTGTGTGTGTGTGTGTGTGTGTGTGTGTGTGGTATATTAATTGTTGGTGGGGGGCTGTGTAAGTTTGACTGTGTATTGTGATAGTAGGGGTTCACACCCAAAATGGGGGGGTGATTGGGTGTAAGGAGTGTGGGGCAGCCATAATATTAAACTGGGCATGGAGGTTTGGAGGATGTCAAAATGGTATTCCACAGGAGACAACAGGACAAGGCAAAAGGGAGATATCCCAGAGGATAGGTGGATCATATGGTATTTGGAGGTGTGGGGGGCAAAGTTGGCATCATACGTGAAGTATGCCGCAGGGAGGCTGCTCAGAGGGAACAGATGAGGAGGGAAGTAGGAGAGCAATATGGGTGTGAGCATCAAGCTTGCAGAACATTTCACCATACTATACCCGGGAGATGAAGTGGATGAGGATGGTGGGAGGGTGCAAGTGGACAGGGAGGATTTGGTCAATAGGCAGAGGGGGGGCAGTGATGGAGGATGGAGCCTGTTTCAAAGGAAAGGGAGGAGGAAGAGGGAGGGAGGAACATGAGCCTAGGTTGGGGTCTTGGGAGTAGATGGGCAATTATGGGCACATCAGTTTGACATCTGTGGTAGATAAAGTAATAGAGGGATTTATCAAGGAGAGACTTGGGAGGCAGTTGGAAATGTTAGGACACCAGGATGACAAAAATAGAGAATACTGGATGAGCAACTATGCACAACCAGTGTGTTCTGCCACAGAGGGGTTCTGATTCCTTGACCTCAAGAGCGAGTCTCGAGAGGTCCATGGAATTGAAGCCTGAGGTGGCAGAACACACAGGTTGTGCATGAAGTTGTTCATCCTGTATTTGTTATAGTATAGTAGTACTAGTGAAATGTGTGCTTTGTGTGTTTTTTTCTCCCTTTCTCATAATGAAACTGATTTGAAAAGTCTCTAGAGGTTCTAGAATACTGTCACCACATAATTAAATAGAGGAAAGCAACGATGTGCTAGGATTCCTAGTGGTTCTGCTGCATTAGTGACATCACTGCTGCAGCAGAACAACATAATGACATCACTACTGCAGCAGAACAAGCATATTCCAGGCATGGAATTTCATGCATAACAGCATTCCACTATACACTATATATAGAATAGTGGATGGATGGACACCCACAACAAGGCTGTGTTTCCATCGAGGGAGTTGATGACATCATAGAGACTTTGAGATGGAAACACAGCCTTTGTTGTGGGTGTTCAGCCATCCACTGTTTATGTAGTATATGTTTTTGTTTTTTTCTCATTATTTTATTGAAATTACTTGCTATGGGTGCGGTCCATTCCTCCTGCTGCCACTCCTACTCCATCTGATCCGACTTCTAATTTGTTTTCCAAAAATGGAGCCATACATAGCACTCAAGTGTCCCAAGCTCTAAATTCAACTGCCAGTGGCGCCGCTGCTCGGCACTAGCTAAATCATGCCATTTTTGGTTTTCTTTGTTTCAGCATTTATATAGCGCTTTTCATACATCCAAAGCGCTTTACAAGCAATGCTAAACTGGTAGTGAAGTGACTGACTGTGTGGTGGCGGCCATATCGCACGTCATCACCCACACACAGTCTGGATAATTGCATGAACTAGTTTATGGGAAGGGGAATGTTGGCCAGGACACCGGTCATGTTCCCTACTCTTTTGCAAAGAGTGGCCATGGTTCTTTTACTTCCACCTGGACACTCACCAGGATGGACAGAAGGGACCTCGGTTTAATGTCTCATCCGAAGGACGGCACACCCCAGCAGTATAGCACCCCCCAATACTGCACTCGCATGCCAGCAATTTTTATGTGCAAGTCCAATCCCGGTGTGGGATAAGAACCCACGACCTTCTGGTCCAGAGGCAGATGTGCTACTTGGTCACTCATTGATTGTCTTGCCCCCCCAACCCGCGCCCACCCTATGGGCATCCACCTCCCCACACACCCACATTACGGGTGTGTGTTGCACAGTTTCTACGCATGCTCGTGACTTCACCAGTTTTTTTTATATTTTCACTCCAGATGTAGAGAATGACAGGCATCAGGGGTGTGACTTGGGATTGCTGCCTGTAATGCTGATACCATTTCACCCCCACCCACACCCTGCAGCCAGCGAGAGGCCAAGGTTTGTCTTGGACTGTTCGCCACAAAGTTCACCCCATTCTCCTATACCGCCATCTCATCAAAATGTCACTCAGTGTGAGTGTGCTGTCAATGCTTCTCAGAATTACACCCTGACAGGGGCCATGGACTCTCACTGGGTCAGGCAAGTTACTCTGGCCTGATCATATGCTGTAGAGGTGATGGATAGAATCTGTTTGGCTATAGAGCCTATTGCATCCTTGCTGCCCCATCTTTTTCCTCTTTAGCAGGCATGAACACAGCTGAAGTTTTGCGAATAGCTTCCTCTCTCTTAATCTCCATTTTTCTCCCTTCCCATGTCTAGTGTATGCCACTTTCCATTCTTGTTGCTTTTAGAGAGTGGGCAGAAGGAGGAAGAATTAACCCTTGATTGTAATAGAGGGAGGATATAACTCTGGCAAATAAAAAGTGGAACTGTTCTAGCCTGATGAACTAGTGTACAGCTCTTAGGCCAGCAATGCTTTCAGTTTACTGAAACTCCTAGCAGGAGTAGTAGCTTTGAGAAAAAAGAGGCAATCTTTATTTTGAGATGCACGATGGATGGCATGAGAGGCTCTAAAGGGGCCTTGTTTTGAGATGCATGATGGATGGCATGAGAGGCTCTAAAAGGGGCCTTGGTCATGGCCCTGAGCACCATATCAAGACTCCAAGGTGACAGCTTTGGTGAATTGAAGATGTTTTAATGCTGCTGCCTGTAGAAGTACCAGACATGGGGATATGAGCCCAATAATTGCCCAGTCCCATCAAGAGTGCCCCCAGTGCAGAAACTGTAATTTGTAAGGTGTCTGGTTGGAGTCTTTTGTCCATCTGTCTTAAAGGAACTGCAGTAGTACAGGCAATTATATTGTGTCATTCTGTATGTGTCTGGAATGAAGCCAGAAACAAAATTTCCTCCGGATTCTATAATGCACTTTGGAGGAAGAAGAGGCATATGAACTCCCCATCATGTCAATAACAGGAGCTGTACTGTATAGCTCCTTGAAAGTTTTTCCACTCACTTTCCCAGTCTAGAGAGAGGCCAGTTGTTAAAACTGGGTGCAGAACTGGACCTTTTCCTGCTCAATCTTCAGGCCCCGGGAGATAAGTTGTTCAAATTGAGATGCAGACCAGCCCTTAAAGGAGAAGGTCTGGGCTGAAACTGAAGGTTAGAGGTGGTCACCTCGAAAGATGAATGATAGTCGGAAACCCATGTGCGGACTGGCATAAGGGACCCCTAGAATCATGACTGCCCTGTCCAAGGTCACTTGAGGAGTCTTGATAGAAGCGGTATTGGATGAAGGCAAACAGGAGGCTGAACTGATCCCAGTTTAAGGAGAAGGCGTCTTGAGCCACCGTTGGTTTGTCCATGGCCAGGAGCAAGAATTGTACCTTGAATTCTGCCCACAGGCGAAAGATTTGTCTGAGGATTGCCCCCTGTTCTGTTGGAGTGTGGAAGGCAATGTCCTCCAGCTCCCATTTCCTGGAAGAACAACCCTGTGAATTGAGCCAGACTGCTGTCATTTTCCTGTCCAGGAATATACATCTTTCAGTAGTGCTCGCCCCACTGAAAAGAAGAGGGGAATCTTTTAGCATTTTTGGGCTTCTTGTGCCACCCTGGTGGTCGATGTATACCCATGTTGTCAGACTGTAAGTTGGAACCAGTCCATCCTCATTGAGGAATTGCTCTTTTAGAAGCCTCTGAGCTGTGTCAGGGGAGCAGGACCTGTGGATGATCAGCTGGGGATCACAGAACACCAACCGATGAATGCACGAGGAGCGAGTAACAGTCGACAAGTGGCTGAGGAGTCCAATGTGCCAGTCATCAACGGAAACATTCGGGGCTGCCCTTTGTGAGGGAATGTCCTGGATAAGCCCTCTGGTGTTGATTTTCTGCCCCAAAATATTCTGGTGGCGATTTTTAGCCCCAAATCTCTACTGGCCAGATTCCAGCTCCTGATGTAGATGGCCCGGTCCAAAATCGCAGGAAAAATGAGACCATGTTGAAATGGGGCCAGTCTGTACAGCTTGCAAGGCTGAGACTGGGGTCCATGCAGGAGCGCTGAGAAACAGTTACAATGGCCAAAATAAAAGAAATTGATGGACTTACAGTCTGCTGTCTTCAGCTCTGCCAAGAGGACAGAGCACTGCTTGCAGAGTACCTGCCAGACTGGAGGCAGGAAGTAAACTGAGGAAAACAGGAAGTGGAGGGCTGGATGTCCCCTGCTGCAGAGGTTTGATTCCTGCCTGTGGATCAGCATCAGGAGGTACAGCCCAGGAGTAGGGAAGCCTGGAGACCAGCTTAGGAGAGGGTGAGTATATTTAAATTTTAAAAGTACAGAATCTGAAGTCTGGAGGATGCAGGGGTGCTCCATTTTCTGCAAAGTGTGGCAACACACCACATGCTTCAATACAAAGGTGTTGAGCATGGTGCATCACCACCTTTGCAGAAAATGGAGCACCCTGGATCCTCAGGACTTCTAAAAATGACAATACTTAAAGTTGTGGCTTGAGAAAATTCCACTTGCTGCTAAAAGCTCAGCCGAAGGATAGCTTTTAGGTTGTGTGAAACCCACAAACTCAGGGTTTTCCTTTAATGAAGAAGAATCTGTAACAGTTGTTCATTTTCACAGATCAGGGTTAACTGCAGATCTCATAACATGAAACGTCAGAGAGACCAACCTTCGATTGCCATGTTCTTCAAGAAGAAACCTCATATAGATCCGTGCCTTCATCCACACAGATGATCCCGACTGAAGAAATATGTACTGCAGTGTATGAGGAGCCAGATCAGGGCTTCAATGCTAATGTTAACAAAGGAGAACAGCAACCAAGTATAAGTTTATCCTTCCTACTGTCGACACACAGTTCCTGTACTGGAGATCCAAACAGTGCCTCTGGATCAGCCACCCCAACCACAATCACCATCTGTTCCAGAAACACAGTGCCTAGAATGGAGATGACAACTCATGATATGGATCAGCGTTAACGACCACCATCTGAGGAAATACCAAAGCAGGACTGTGGAAACAAAAACTCCGATTCCAGGAATCATGGTACAGGGAATTTTCATGGCTGCACTATAGTCCTGAGTTGAAAGCTGTGCTCTGCTTTGTTGCACAAAGTGTGAACAAATGGGATGCTTGAGCTGTAAAAGGTGAGAACCAGTATTCACCACCATAGGCTTCACCAACTGGAGGAAAGCAGGACTAAGTTTATTGCTCATCAGAGCTCAGAAACACATCAACATGCCCTTTGGAAGGTGGCTCATGTATCAGTGGTCAAAGCATTGATTCTGCTCTAGTGGAACGAAAAAGATCTCACAAGATGTGTCTACTAAGCTGATTAAGTTAATAGCCACTTTGCGTTACTTGGGAAGACAGGGATTGGCAATTCGAGGTCATCAGCTTGATGAGGGAAACTTTGCTGAACTGCTCAAGCTACTCAGCAATGAAGATGAGACCCTAGCAACTTGGCTGAAACGAAAGCAGGACTATACAAGCCCAGCAATTCAAAATGAACTAATCGGACTCATGAGTCATGAGATCATCCATTCTGTCATGAAGCATATTAACAAGTCATCATACTATTCCATTATCGTTGACGGAACACAAGACTGCCAAGGTAAAGAACAAGAAAGCATTTGCCTTAGATACATTGATGGAAACATGCATCCTCAGGAGGAGTTCATTTGGTTTTATGAGCCACAGGAAACTATTGGAGCCTCAATAGCAAAAGTCATAATGGATGTCCTCACAAGACTTCCTCTGCCAATTGAATTCCTCCGAGGTATGGCATTTGATGGCGCTGCAAACATGTCAGGATGCTATCGTGGTGCACAGGCTATCATAAAGGAAAGTCAGCCACTTGCCACATTTGTGCATTGTGATGCTCACTGCATAAATCTTGTGGTGAAAGAGAGCTGTGAAGCAAGCTCTGTATTAAGAAATTCCTTGCACTGTGTAAATGAACTGGGCAAACTGTTCAGTGAATCCTAAAGTACAGAACAATTTTTCTCAAATTACTACATCTGATAATGCATCTACCTCCTTCAAGAAAATGCGCCCTATGTCCAACTGGATGGACTGTAAGACTAGCAGCAGTTGAAGCTGTGTCACAGCAATATGAGCAAATCCTTGAGAGTCTCCAACAAATGGAGCTGGAAAATGGGATGCTGCAACAAGGGCAAGTGGTCTCTTAGAGAAGCTCAGCAAGGGCAACACATTAGTAAGCCTGCTGCTGGTCAAGTAGTTATGGAACCACTGACTTGTCTGAATAGGACCTACAAAATCTGAACTGCACAGTAGGTGGCATGCTTACCCAAGTAAGCCTCATAAAGATCAGCTACAAAGACTAAGGAATGAAAATACTGTCCCATGCCATCAAAAAGCTGATGAACTTGTCCAGAAGCTGGAGTTGGATCCCATTGCACCACCAAGGCAACGATGGGTCCCAGTCCGTTTTGCTGGCACGGGGGAGCAGCACAATCATGCAACAGTGGAGGACTATTTCAGAATGGAATTCTTTAAGATGGTAGACATCTCAGTTGCCCAGCTGGGAGAGAGGTTCCATCAGAAAGGGCTGACTGAGTATTCAACTTTAGAACAGTTGCTTCTTGCTGCAGTACATAAGGGTGATGGGAGTAACCATGAGCTGGAGGAAATGATTGACTGCATTAAAAAATATCCAGAGCTTAATCCCAGAATGCTGAAAGTTCAGCTTGAGATGTTTGCACAGAGTAACACATATACCTCTTTGAATGAGGCTGTAGTCCTATTTAAAGCACTACCCCTTGATGTCCGTGGCCTTTTCACAGAGTTAGAAAAGTTTCTGTGACTACTGTTGGTGATACCAGTAAGCAGTTGTGAAGCAGAGCGCAGTTTCAGTGCACTTAGGCGCCTAAAAACATGGCTGCGGTCTACAATGACCCAGTGTCACCCAAACGCAGTTGCTGTATGTCATGTTCACCAAACCAGACTTGATGAGCTATGTCTGGACACCATTGCACATAAATTTGTTCATGCTCATGAAAGGCACTGTGCTGTATTTGGACTGTAGCAATAAAAATGTTGCAATGGGTTGATGCAAAAATTCAAATGTGTTCAAGCAAGCACATCATATCCTTAGTACTGCATGGGGCTACATATCAACTTACGGTCTCATGAAGAAATTATCACACCTCAGATTGTAATCTTGTACCTCAGACAGTTGTGCACCTATACCATGTACACTTCATTAGCAGATACTGTTAAAAATGCCTCCCGGTTCACTGTCCAATCCACTTTCTCAATGTTTGACTTCTGCTCCCACAGTAAACATTGAGTGGATCACCACCCTTCTAAACAGTGAAGGCAGTATGTACAGTTCCCCCTGTTGTTGTTTTTCTCCCCACTTCATTAGCCAACAGCTAGGTCTTCCTGGAGGCAAAGCAATAAGCATCAGTACACACCTGAACAACTGCTGTTCATGGCCTCATAAGGGCTGCACTTACTATGGATAACAATATTATTAGCAGGAGAGATATACTAATGCCTTGAGAAAATCCACCCGACTTCCAGTGTCAAGTCTACTCCTTTATCTGTGATCTGCAGAACCCTGCAGGACAGTTCCCCGCATATCTTCTGCAGTACTTTTCTGTACCCTGCTGCACAGTGTGAGTTGGCTGGCTACCAACATTCCAAATCTTGAATGAGCTATACACAGCTCCCTCAATAATGTCCTAATAAATGTTAACATTCCCTACTCACCCAAGGGTAATCTCCCTATACTGAATTAAAGTAACAGTTTAGGTGCAGACCTGCCACTCTGAGTATTTGTCGTCACTGGCTGCTCTCATCCACAATCAGGTAGTGATCACAGTGCTGGCAGACCCACATCTCAGATATCACAATGATCTGCTCAACATTCCCCTTCCTGTCTTTCACTAACCTGAATATAGCTATACTGTGCTGGAATTACCTATTCACTCCCTCTCTGGCATTCATTCTTCTGCCCTGCTCCCCTCATAAAAAACTGGTGAGCTTTCTACCCTTCTGCATCATGAATGTAGTTAGTACAGTCTCCTATGTTATTTTTACATATTAATAGTAAACATCATCTTCTGATAAGCCAGGCTGATAGCAGCAGAGCACAAGGTGAAAATAGACGTTCTTTCCCATATAAGATATAAGCCACCTATGACTAAGCACAATTAAATGATGTGCATAATGACGCATACACCCATCATTTAATAGTGCCTAATTAAAGGTAGCCTAAATCTTTTAAGGACAGATTGCCCATTTTTCCTTTGTTCCTGCTGCTATCAGCCTGACTTACTGGAAAGATCTGCTTATCTCGGAACTGTACTGCCTGTATTCATGATGCAGAAAGGTGATGAGCATCCATTTGTGGTGTGGGAGAAGTAGTGAACAATGAATACCCGAGGGGTACTGAGAAGGACACTCCTACAAGGTACTGGCATATTCAGGAAGGGGAACACATAAGGAGAAAAATATGAGTAGATCACTTTGAGATATAAGAGTTGGGGCTGCCAGCACCATGATACTACCTGACCCCGTTGTCCAGGCCAACATCCCTTCCCATAAAACCATTTCACGCAATTATCCAATGCTACATGTGAATATTATTGTGTGAAATGACTGCCACTATACATTCAGTCACTTCACTACCAGTCTAGCATACCTGTAAAACACTTTGGGATACACTGTGTATGAAAAATGCTATATAAATGTTGATTCTTCTTCTGATTATTATTATTCTTATTATTATTTCCCATGGGAAAAGAAGTCAAGACAACCATATTTTTGATTTCTAAGAAAGTATTAACTCTGGCATTGGACTACACAAGCATTTTGCTACAAATAAGTGTTGGATCAAGGGGGGTTGGGTTAAGGGTGCAGCTGCACCCTCCGCCCCCATTGTAAATTACTTGCTTGCTGCATTTCACTTTGTTAAAGTCTGATTTATTGATTGTACAAATGTTTACATTCAAATCTATTGATGATGTAACCCCTTTGTTACCCGGGGTTACTAGAATCCCAGTAAGACCTAGTGGTAGGCAGGGAAGACAGCTTGTGAAACTCCAGTTAAATGGGTTTCACACTGTCTCACTCTGTCCTCAGTCACAGCTGAGACTAGAGGGATGACATCATAATAGAATTGCCACAGCTGCATGAGCCACATTTGGAATCTTCAGCTCAGAGAAAGTTTAGAATCTTGGGAATTCAAAGTCAGTCTTCAGTTTGCCCTTAAGCAAACAAGAAGGACACCAGTAGTGTCTGTTTATCCCCCCCCGGAGGGGTGAGGAAAAGTTCTTTGTGGGTTCCAGGGGCAATCCCCTTCTCTCACCCTGGGAAGAAAGCTGCCTGTTTTAATTTAAGTTCAGTCTGTTCATGTATAACAGCAAGGTTCATTTCTTCACCTGTGGGGCACCTGCAACGATGGTGAGTGTTTGGTCCATTGGAAGGGCAAACAACTTCTTTTCTTCAGTTGGATTTCAAGTATTGGGGACTGCTATTTGGGAGGACTATGTCAACTAGAACAAACAAATAGAGCAGTCATCTGTTTAAAGTGTTAATGGATTTAAAGTTCTCTGTAGAGGGGGTGCTTCAGGTCATCCACCGTCAATCTACATTTTAAAGTCTAAAGTTCTGTGTGTCCAGAGAAATGGCCGGGTATGGGCTGTGGGAGCTGGAGGTGGGAAAACCCCCCATCTTTAGTAACCAGGTCCACCTCTACGGATTTCTTCTGTGTTTTTGCTACTTGCCTCATGTGCTTGGCCAGTGATGGGTGGGTACCCAGACATGGATCTAACTGAAAATCTCTAGGAGTCGCAGACTCTAAGTGGTGTGGGGAGCCACAGGATGGGAACATTACTCCTTGTTGGATGGGAGTCTCCCTGTTTGATGGGAGTTTTCGAATTGGAAGTACGAAACAAAATCTCTAGGAGTCACAGACTTCAAGTGGTGTGGGGAGCCACAGTTGGGAGCCTCCTTGTATGATAGGATGTCTTACCAAGTAAAGTTTGGGTTCATTCGCCAAGTGGACCGTCAGTCGAGTGGCCGGCAGGGGAGCCGGGCCAGTCGGGCTGTGTATCCAATGCGCATGCAAAGTCTGGGCTGAGTGCCTGGTGGGTCCAAAGCCAGACAACTGTTGTATTGTGTTCATTCCTCAAATGGACCACTGTGTTTAACCTCTAATCTGCATTACAGTTACGTAGCCTTGTGGGGACCATACAGAGCTTTGTTTATGTTCAGTGAGTTAATAAATAAGCCACACTGAAAAATCCCAATTCTGGTTCTGGACATTACAGTTATTGCTTCCTGTAGTTGGATTTACTTGGAATTGCCCTGTGCAGAGTAGTCAAACCTATGTCTCTTGTGCCAGGTAACCTCATCCTTCCCGAACCCATAGAGACATATGTATATCCATGTTACAAAATGGACATATGCCTTACAAAAATGGAGGCACCGCTTTGGATTTGTTTGGGAAGGAAGGTGCTTAGGCAAGTTAGCTGCTTTTGGCTATCTGGCAGATGGTAGCCCAAAAAGCTGAAGCAATTTCCCAGTGTGTGCTGTGTGTCAGAATCTTGTGCTGCTGTTTAAAAATGCCAACTGTTTACCAAGGAGCTGAAAGCCAAAGTGTGTCCTTGTCCTGCATCAACATAGTTACAGCATTTGTCAGTTTTAAAATAAAGTTCTGTGAAGGAAAGTGTAGAAAACTAGGGGTAGCAACAGAGAAATTATGCCCGGATGTTGGAAATGCTTTCTGTGCAATGCTAGAGACTGCAGAGTTAATGGCAATGTTACATGGTTGAAATGGGCTCCCACCGTGGAGTCAGTTGAAAAAAAACAAGTGCATCTTTTCAGTTTAAATTTGCCTGCTCGACGATTGCCATGAGGAGAGGAGCCCTGTGAGGAAGAAGAGGCTCATTTTCATGGCGTCGTGTGGTTGGTCAGTTTGCCATTAGTCCGCCCCTCAGCCAGCTCTTCAGAGTCTGCTTCAGCATTCAGAGAGGGAGACAGAGAGAAAGTGTACTGGCAGTGAAGGAGCATTCAAGTGTTCAAAGCACTGTAAACAGTGAAGTGACTTTTCTAGTTCAAAATCGGGCTCAACCCGCTTATCGGTCGGATCAGTGAATTGTGTGATTAATACTGCGATCATGAGACTGCCCACCTATTTGCAATCTGAGGCCTTCAAAATCTGGCTGCAGGTCGTTTTCCTCCATCGCAGCAATCTGCTACCATAACAGCGAGTAAACGATTTAAAACTGCTCAAATCAGTGATTTTCAGTAATGCCATATAAAATGTGAGTGCAGCTGTGTAGTCGCTTTGCAAGTAGCGATTGTGTGATATCCTGCCGGCAAGTGCAAGTCTGTAAAGCCATTAAATGTGTGCATAGCAATGAAAGTAGCCTCAGTTTAAAGTTTGCAGCCAGAGAGAAACTGTGGGTTGTAAAATAAGTGCAACACTAGTAAAAGCAAGCAATCCTGTGCTGAAACCCGAAGTTTTAAAAGGGACTGTGATTAAATAAATGTTGCCAGCATGTGAAAAGTCCAAGGAAAATCCTGTAAATGTGAGAACAGCCAGAACAGAGCAAGTTATGCAGTTTAATTAAAAGTTATTAGTAGCTGATGTAAATCGGGTGCGCAGTGGCTTGACCCAGAGTCTGAATGTTGATGCACAGGAGTGCTGCCTCTGCCATTACAGGGTGGGATAGTAAACACAGCAGCAGAGGAGCCATTTTAAAGCTACAGAATGTGTTCATTTAAAGTGGGACTTTCAGTTACAGTGAACTTTTGTTTGTTTCTCTGCAGTTATGGCCTCAGGACCAACTCGTTACCCAGATCATGCCCGGGTTGCAGTAACAGCAGCAGTAAATAGATTGAGAGATATTGAAAATTAGTGCTATAGAGGGCAACTCCCTCCTGATTTGGCAATTCCTAATTATCCAGTGCGTGTATGCCAGATGTGCTTTAGTGCTGGAAGGGATGTCGTCATGATTCCTCACTGTGCTGGTTGTCTACAAAAATATGGCTTGTATAAAGCGCCTCAAATTCGTTTGGCTCCCACATGGACACAACTTCAAGAATCTGCAGTTGGCAGCACACAGCATCAGGCGGAGCCTGTGGAGGAAGGTCCCTCAGGGGAGTGTGGCACAAAGTTAGAGAGTGCAGAATTAGAGACTGAATCTGAAGTTGAAGTTTTGGATGCTGGATCTCAGAAGGCAAGTTCAGATAAAGCATCAATAGACCCTTGGTTGGGGGGGCCTAGCCCAAGTCTCGAAGGTGAAGATGAGATGCGGGAGGCCTTTGAATGGGAGGTATCAACCTCTGCTAAGGTGGTGATGCCACTGCCCTGGCTTCACCAGAAGTCAGGGATCCATTTTTAATTTTGTTGAGGATGCGAAGCTGGCAGAACCAGGACTGGCCACCCCCAAGCCAGGCCAGCGGTCTCAGATTGACCAAAGCAAGTAAAGAGGAGAGACTGGTTCATAGACAGGCCAATGAAATCTTTGGTATGACCTTTCCTACCTTTCCTGGAGAGTCTGGGAGGAGATTGAGAACTGCAGAAAATCTGGATCTGGGATGAAGCAATGAAACATGTGCATCCTGGGGCTAACCAGCATGTAAAGAATAGACTGTTCCACGAAAAGTATACACAGTGGAAGAGAGGCAGGACACTGTTTATGGACAGAGTGAGAATAGTGGACTGGAGAGGGACACAAGTCTCCCACTGTGTGATTATGTGCGGCCAGATGGAGTAATAATTCAAGCCCCTGACCCCTCTACTATTGGTCTCAGTGCAAGGACCTCCCAGTAATTAAGCCCGTGCCTACAAAATGGAGAGCCGAGCAGTGGTAGTCAATACTGCCACATCTACACTGTGAAATAACCTTATTGAACTGCCAATATGAATAAACAAGAACTCAGGTGCCCCATATTCTTCAGTCCACAGTGTACTGCCCTAATCAATAACCATCTACTGGTACCACCAGATGACTTCAGATCCAGAGAGTCACCAGCCCAGCTGTTTGCCTGGTCATCGCCTGGTAATCGGATGACGCTGGACCAGCTGTTTCTTTTTGTTCCTGATTCAAGGTTCCTTCTCCAGTTATGACATCAGCCCAGCTGTTTCAGATGTGCACTCCTGTGGTTCCCAGAAGATGTCCGCCCAGCTGTATCAGAAGAAATGCTGCCAGGAGAGTCTTCGCAGGGACCAGGTTGGTGATGTCTGAATACTTCAAGAGGCTGGTGAGTCAAAATCTCTTTTATTCTATCTTTATGACATTGCATCACACACCTTACTACAGACTTCAAACAGTGTGTGAACTGTCCATAAAGACTCTCCCTTCAGGATTATGGCCTAAAAGACTATGTTCACGGGGCTCGCCCAGGAGAGACTCCTTAATGGGCTGGCCTGGGCCTTGTAGTCACTAGTGGGACATTTAGGGCATTCCATCCCCCCAAAGAAGTGTATTGTTATCAATGTCATTTCTGTACTTAATGTATAGACTGTCTTTTCTACTTTTCTAAAAAAAATATATATATTTTTTCCTTTTGGGATTGTTTAGTGTTCTGTTTTTCCTGTATGGTAAGGGTTGTGGTCATTGTTGTTGTTTAGGTAGATCGTAAATGCAGATTAGGTGTGTTTTTTTGTTTTGTCTTTTCTACAGGTGTTCCTGGAGGACAGAAGAGAAGACAGGAAGAGGAGGAGGGCTCATCGGAGTTCCTCGCTCAGTGCTTGTAGAAATTAAAGTACTGTTTGTGTTCCTAATGTTGTAGTTGCAGGCTGCCCAAGGTCGGGGAGGTCCCCAGGTTTTGTTTTTGTTTGGGATGTTATGTAAGAGGCAGATAGGTTTCCTAGAGGGGTAGGGGGATAGACAGGCTGTGGTCCCTCAGTGGCCATAGGGACTGCAGTGCTGATCTATCAGGCTATGCTCTGGACGATTCTACCAGAGCCACTAGGTGTCCATAGTAAGTGGATAGAGTAGAGGCTGAAATGTCAGCTATAGGCCTCTAGGGCCTTAGTGTTGCCTACCTGTGCTTGCACGCAGGGGGGGGCCTGATCACCCCTCCACAGGTAGCACATAGGGTGGGATGGCCTAAGGCCGGGTGCATAATGACTGGGGACATTCATTTCCTGGTCAAGGGCAGTGTAACCCTTTGTTACCTGGGGTTACTAGAATCCCAGTAAGACCTAGTGGTAGGCAGGAAGGCAGCTTGTGAAACTCCAGTTAAATGGGTTTCATACTGTCTCACTCTGTCCTCAGTCACAGCTGAGACTAGAGGGATGACATCATAATAGAATTGTCACAGCTGCATGAGCCACATTTGGAATCTTCAGCTCAGAGTAAGTTTAGAATCTTGGAATTCAAAGTCAGTCTTCAGTTTGTCCTTAAGAAAACAAGAAGGACACCAGTAGTGTCTGTTTACCCCTCCCTCTGGGGGTGAGAAAAAGTTCTTTGTGGGTTCCAGGGGCAATCCCTTCTCCCACCCCTGGAAGAAAGCTGCCTGTTTTAATTTAAGTTCAGTCTGTTCATGTATAACAGCAAAGGTTACATTTCTCGCCTGTGGGGCACCTGCAACGAATGGGTGAGTGTTTGGCCCCATTGAAAGGGGCAAACAACTTCTTTTCTTCAGTTGGATTTCAAGTATTGGGGACTGCTATTTGGGAGGGCTATGTCAACTAGAACAAACAAATAGAGCAGTCATCTGTTTAAAGTGTTAATGGATTTAAAGTTCTCTGTAGAGGGGGTGCTTCAGGTCATCCACCGTCAATCTACATTTTAAAGTCTAAAGTTCTGTGTGTCCAGAGAAATGGCCGGGTATGGACTGTGGGAGCTGGAGTGGGAAAACCCCCATCTTTGAGTAACCAGGTCCACCTCTACAGATTTCTTCTGTGTTTTTGCTACTTGCCTCACAAGCGCCACAGTGATGGGGTGGGTTTAACTTGAAAATCTCTAGAGTCACAGACTCTAAGTGGTGTGGGGAGCCACAGGATGGAAACATTACTCCTTGTTGGATGGGAGTCTCCCTGTTTGATGGGAGTTTTCCAATTGGAAGTACGAAACAAAATCTCTCTAGGAGTCATAAACTTCAAGTGGTGTAGAGCCACAGTTGGGAACCTCCTTGTGTGATAGGATGTCTTGCCAAGTAAAGTTTAGGGTTCATTAAGCCAAGTGGACCATCAGTCAGTATGGCAGCAGGAGCCGGGCCAATCGGCTGTGATCCAATGCGCATGCAAAGTCCGGCTGAGTGCCTGTGGGTCCAAAGCCAGACAACTGCTGTATTGTGTTCACTCCTCAAATGGACCGCTGTGTTTAACATCTAATCTGCATTACAGTTATGTAGCCCTGTGGGGGACCATACAGAGCTTTGTTTATGTTCAGTGAGTTAATAAATAAAGCCACACTGAAAAATTCCAATTCTGGTTCTGGACATTACAGTTATTGCTTCCTGTAGTTGGATTTACTTGGGTGCCCCTGTGCAGAGTAGTCAAACCTATGTCTCTTGTACCAGGTAACCTCATCCTTCCCCGAACCCGTAGAGACATATGTATATCCAGGGGCATAGTTTGTTATTTTTACAGGGGAGGCAAAGTAACAAAAAAGTCCTGATTTTCACATATCACGACAGTGAAGAGGGCGGGTGGCTTGCGTAATGCAAACAAATCAACCAGCATCAAATAATGCCCAAAAAACATTTAAGACTACAGCTGAATAACTCCTGGGAGGGACCAGCCCAAACCAAATCAGAGCACTTCCCCACCCCACCAGTTTTACTGCAGCCTGCTCTCGGCCCAACTCCTTCCAAGACCAGAGTCGAAAAACTGACCGAGATCTGTTTTGTATTCAGTTCTTCGTTCTTCTGCCTTGGGAGTGAGGACTTACTTGTAAAGTTGAAAATATGTACGGAACTTAACTTCCTTCTCAAGAGGACAGGACCTCCCCTCAGCTTCAATTCAAATCAGTCTTGACCTAATTTTGCCCCCACCTGAACCTCCAGGTGGATAGCTCACTAGTCTCTCACCCCTTTTAGTGCTTGGTGGTGCTATGATATACTGTAGTATTTGCATCTGTCTGTCTGTCTCTCTCCCCCTCTCTCCCAGCATACTCATGTCATGGGCCCGAGCATGATATGCCATCATTATAGGCTAGCCATGAAGGGGCTAGTAGTGACAGATTGCTTTTTTTATTTAGCAGGTTTACTTTAATTTTTATACAAATAATACATTACATTATTTCCTTTGGGTCTCTGTGTCATATGTGAGTGACTTAGGCCACTTTATGCATTGTTTCACATTTTTTCAAATATTGCTCAATAAATAAGAACAAATCAGGATAAATCAGGACTTCATCACGTTCCAGTTCTTATTTAATAATAATAATAAGACAATAAAACGTTATTTTTATGGCACCTTTCCAAAACCAAGGCGCCGAACAAGGTTTAAAAACTTACCACATACTGCAGCAGCTTAGTTAATATAACAAACAACTGAACAAGCTTCTAAAATTAAAATAAATGCCACCAGTCAGTCGCCAAATGCTTGGTGCCAAGATGGGTTTTCAGGGCTCGTTTAAATCCCTCCAAGGTCGTGCACTCCCGTAACTGGTGGGGTAGAGAATTCCAAAGAGAAGGGGCCACATGCATAAATGCCTGGGCCCAGAGTCACGTGATGCAGTCCACAGAGTAGCACTCTCCTTTATGAGCTCCTGCCCCATCAATTTTACATAGATTAAACTCGTTTAGAGAAGTTTAATTACTCAGCAAATGGTGTAAGTCTTCTTACCAATCGGTGCTTACCCGATAGGTGCTGGATGGAAACGAAATGAAGAAAAATCCCCAAAGCATACCCTCCTGCAACTCCCAGAAGGCCCGAAGAAGCCTAAGGCCTCTACTGTGCTTCAGATGCAGACTGCTGGTGTCAGGAATGCGAGTCAGAACCTCTCATCCTCGCTAAATTTTTGGAGGAGTTTCACCTTTTAAAGTGGAAATTCAGAGCATCGGGAGAAATTAAAAGTATTTCCAGTGTCCTGGAATCCCTCTCACAGAGGACATCAGATAATGAAGCCCGCATATACTCACTAGAGTGCAAGCAAGAGCAACTTGACCCCAAGCTGGTGGTGGTGAGGCAACGACTAACCAGGATGGAAAGTAAGATAGAGGACCTTGAGGGTCGTAGTCCCCACAATAATGTGGTGATAATAGGTTTACCTGAACAGGAAGAAGGCACAGACCTGGTTAAGTTTACTAAAAAATTCATAGAGAGAGTTGCTGGTCCTACCCCTTTTGGCTCTGAATACATTATTTAATGAGCCCATAGAGCGTTGCGACCAATGCAATCGCAAGGAGCTGCCCCCAGAACCTTTATTTTCCGTTTTTTGAATTTTCAAGAGAAACAGCATTTTATGTCTAAAGTTCAAGAAATGAAGGAACTCATGTGGGAAGGAATTAAACTGAGGGTACAGGATCTACCTCTCTCAGTGTGCCAGAAATGAGCCACCTATCATCCTATAGCCACGAAGCTAATAGCTGCAGCAATCAAATTTAAATGAACTATCCAGCCAGATTTCAAGTGTTAGTTGCTGGCTCTTGGATAATATATGAAATGCAGAGTCGGTGGCTGCTGGTCTTAAGTCAGCATTCCCAGATTTGTTTCGGCTCCTTGAGTCAGAGCTGGAAATGTTTGGATGGGAGCCATAGTTATAATGCTCAATATCTGATTTTGAATCCTCCTTCACAGGCTTGCGAATGGTGGGAGCTTAGTTTGCTTGCTTCTAATGTTGTATGTGCCTCCTTTCGTTTCCTTCATCCTACAAGTGTCAAGGGGGCTAGTTGTAAAGTCTGCCTTGGAAATTCACCACAGTAATTAAACGTATGTCAGCCGGGTCCCTAAATTAAAGAAACTTGTGACTGACCAGCCGTTAGTGCCTCTCAGCTCCCGAGGTCTCGAGTCTTGCTCAAATAAATGGTGCAGCCAGGAAGCTGAGCTGTTTCTTGATCTTGCCGCCACCTGCTGCTTCAAGTTAATTTTGATCTGTTAATGAGAAGTTGAAACGACGAACTAAATAGCTCTCTCTTTCAAGAAAGCACTGGCATTTAAGATATATCGATCATGTAGTTTGGATCTTTCACCATTAGATGGCACCGGAGACTGTAGTTTGTTAAATGTTATACAGTTAATGTTCATCTGCAGGAAAGGCTTCTGATAGTGATAAATCTATTTTTGTGTTGTTATCTTCAGGGGTATATGTCTAAAACTTTACTCTTCGTATACTCAAGGGCATAATGAAACTACGACTTGAGTGGGCTGCTTAAACAAGCCTTATTTGTTTAGTTTTAACACAAATGGAATTTATTGTTTTAGCAGAAGTCACAGGTTAATCTCTTTCATGACCCTCTCCTTTTTCCCGTTGATCTGAAAGGGAAAGATGGAACTCGTTTCTAGGGTGGGGGGGGGCACCCTCCTTTATTATTTAATTTCCCTTCCCTTTGGCAGGGTTTGGAGGGCTTCTCATTCTTATATGTTGGTGCCTTGAGATGTTTTGTATATGGACAATTACTGTTTAATTGTATTTTCGCACTGTTTGATTAACGATAGACATAGATGGTATAATAGCGCAGTTAATCTAGTTATAAAAGGTGGGGATGGGGTGGTAAGGAGATGTTTAGGTGAGCTGTTCACATGTACCATGAGAATAAGGGTGGAGAGTGGAGGGGATTGGGGTTTATCGTAGGATATTGGGGCTGATTTTGGGGGTTTGTTATTGGGGTTTGGGTGAGTAGGTGGAGGTGGGTGGTGGGTGGTCAAGCGCAGCAGAAGTTTTACAAAGTGTGGCAAGAAAGCTGCATATGAGTACAGGAGAAACTCTATGAGGTTATCTAGGGTTTTAATGGATAATGGCTAGCAATCTTCAGATTACCACTTGGAATGTTAAAGGGGCTAGGCACAAGACTAAACAATATAAGATTTTGAAATATCTTAGTCATCTAAAAGCTGAAGTTATCTTTTTACAAGAAACGCACTTAATTAATGACGAAGCAGATAAGCTGAGAAGACAACAGGTGGGCCAGATATTCGCTGCACAGGGTAATACCCAAAGTAGGGGGGGGTCATGATCCTTCTACATAGATCGCTTCCTTTTAGACCTATCCAATGTATTTCTGATCCTTCCGGGAAGTTTTTGTTTGTGAAGGGGAGATTGTATACCTTGGATATTGTACTGGGTAGCATCTATGGTCCCAATACTGATACTCCGAATTTCTTTATGAAAATATTGGAAGTTCTCACCCCTTTGGGTATCCCCATGATTATAGGGGTGATTTCAATTTGTATTCGATGCATCGCTAGACAGGTCGGGCCATTCTCGTCAGGGCCTTTCTCCTGCCCAAAGATCGTTCAGGGACTTAGCAGACTCTGCAGGGCTCTGTGACATATGCGTGGTACTTCACCCCAAAATGTGGGAATACACTTTGTTTCACAAGTCCACTCACTTCCTCACGGATCAGCTACATTTTCATTTCTCAAACACTTTTGTCCGGGGTTTTAGATTCTAGTATTGCCTCAGGCCCACTTTCGGATCATTCAGTGGTAGTATGTCGAATTTCCCTGTCCTCTTTACCTAAAAAGGGGGGCAGATGGAAGTTGAATAATCAAATTCTTAAGGAACCTGATAAGATTGATTATATAACATCCCAAATACAACAGTTTATGGCTATAAATATCAATTCCACACGATGACCCGATGTGGAATGGAGCGCTCTTAAGGTGTTCTTGAGGGGGAATTTAATTGGCTTAACTTCGAAAAGGAAAAAGGAACAGGAAAATAAAACTTCTTGTCTTCTGTCCCAAATTAGGGATACTGAATCCTGTCTTTCCCCTACCTCCTCGGAAACCTTTAAGCAGGATTTAAAGTAAGGGACGCTTATCTTAATTTGTTAAGGGAGCAAGCAGAGTTTGCTATTTTAAAAACAAACGCAGTCTATACAGACCAAGAGGAGAAGGCTGGGCGGTTGTTGGCAATGCGTGTTAAACAACAATAATCAGCTAGATTTATTGGAGCCGTTCATTCTTTAGAAGGGGGCCCCCCTAAAACTTCACCTTCAGAGATACTTGATGTATTCACTTGTTATTTTCGGGATTTATATGGTCCCATGGTAAATACCCCTTCTGAGGAGGACTTGCAAAAATATTTGGGAGATTTGCAACTACCTCCATTACTAACTCTCAACAAGCTGCATTAATATCTCCTATTTCTGAGGATGAAATAACTATGGTAATTAAATCTTTGCTGTCCGATAAAACTCCTGGTCCTGACGGATTTTCCGCCAATTTTTATAAAGTATTTTCCAAGCAACTAACCCCTATTTTATTGTCACTTTTCCAATTTATTCTTTCTGGTCAAGGGTCCGATCCTTTTCTTTTTGAAGCTCTGATTGTTTTATTGCTCAAACCAGATAAGCCACAGGATCTGGTCTCAAGTTATAGACCCATTTCCTTAATCAATCACCATATTAAAATTTTAGCCAAATTATTGGCTGATCGTCTGAGTACTGGTTCTTCCTTGCATAATAGGGGAAGAGCAGGTTGGTTTCATGAGGGAAGATCATCAGTAGACCACTTGCAACCCTGGCGCACATCTTCTCAGCTTCGGGGATGCTCTACACCAATGACTTTGGTCTCCTGGACACCGAGAAGGCCTTTGACAGGGTCTACTGGAATTACTTATTTGTAACAATGGAGGCATTTGGTATCCCCAAGCAATTCTGAGCTGGATTTGTTCATTATATCTATTACCCTCTGCTAGAATCTCTTGTAATGGATTGTTTTCCAGTCCGATTAAATTACACTGGGAATTAGGCAAGGTGTCCTTGTCCCCCTGCTTTTCAATATATATTTAGAGCCCCTTATTCGGGTTAACAAAGCCCAGGATATTCTAGGTATATCTTTAAATGGGCAGGTGGTTAAGGTTGCTGTGTATGCAGATGACCTTCTTTGCAAATAACTAATCCAGCTACATCTATCCCTATTCTTAACATAATAGAAGGGTTTAGCAAGGTTTCAATTATAAACTTAATATTGGGAAAACCTCGGGCTTTCCTCTTAATCATAGGGTTTATAAGCAAGAAATCATTACTTTTGGGCTTGCCTGGCAGTCTTATTCCATTAAATATCTTGGAATTATTCTGACACATTATGTAACCCGGCTTAAACAGTTAAATTTGTATCTGTTGGCTCAAAGAAAAGACCAAGATCTCTGCAGGTGGACGCTTCTTCCTCTTTCCCTGTGGGGTAGGATTAATTTAATTAAAATGAATGTTTTTCCCCGCCTCTTCTATCCCCTTAATATGTTAAATATTGGCCTTCCATTGTCCTGGTTTAAAAAAATCCATAGTATGTTTTCTAATTTTATATGGGGGTATAAAAAATCTAGAATGGCGTTTCACAAACTGGCTGCTCCTAAAGGAAAAGGGGGCTTAAGACTTCCTCACATAGGACTGTATTATTGGGCCAGCCAGGTTAACAAATATCTCAGGTGGCTGACAGCTGAGCAGCTACTAGCACACTCCTCCTACGTCCCGGCCTGGCTTAGAGTGGAGTTAGCCACTATTAAAAAGCATTGACTCCTTCCTGGTGCGTTGTTGTACACCAAAGTAGGATCTCCCGCAGCATTGCTGTAATCCTCCCATTGCAGTACTGATTATTGCCCATGCTCAACTGTGCGTTAAATATGATAATGTTAAGGACTTGTCTCAGCCAATAAATGGCAATCTTAGTCTACAATTAGATAACAAGCCCCTACCACTTAATTGGCTCCTTCCGTTAGCAAATTGTCAGCTGAAAGACTTTATTATGGTTGACAGACAATGGTGCTCCTCAGTGGAAATTATATGCTTACGATACCTGGGATAAATATCTTTAAGATTTTCCAGCTTCGCACCTTGTGTTAAAAGTTTTGGAAATACTCTGCCCCTGCTTCCCATATTAGTTTTCAGGCCACTCTTGCAGAGTTGGCTGGATTGCCCCATGCGGTGTCAAAGATATTTATCATCTTATTTGCATGGGAATACCCTGATAACCTTGCCTCAGTTACATATTGGTCTTCCTTTTTCCAGAGAAGGAATTAGATTGGCCTCAACTCTGGCATAACTGTCACAAATTTTACTGCAGGACAGACTTAGATTAATGCAATCTAAAATTTTGCACAATATTTACTATACCACGCAGAAGTTGGCATGTTGTGTGGTGCCCTCTCCGATCTGTACTAGATGTAAGTTTCACCCTGGGACCTTCTTTCATATTTTTGGAAATGCTGCAGAGTTGCTTTACTTTGGACCACCATTAAACAAAAGTTGATCCACTGTTGGGGCTCTCAGATTTGTTTACCCGAGAAGTATGTCTTTTGGGGATTTTTCTGGTATTTCTGTATGGTGTAGGAAATATTATATGGCATTAATTTCCATGTCCGTTAAAAAGGTGGTCCTCAGACATTGGAAAGATTCTGACAATTTGTCCTACCTTGAGTGGCTCCATGAGCTTCTTGCTAATCTCAGAATGGAGAGAACCATCGCAAGCCTTTCTAATAAACTTAACAAGTTTAATAGGATATGGGTCTCTCTTCAAACTCTGTACTCTTTACAAGCTTGAAATGTACGCTCATTGCAATGCATGATGTAGTTTGGTTGGTATGATGCTGCACTTGGGTTCGGGGATAAGTGGGGGGAGGGGCGGTGGGCAGGGAGAGGACGAATCAGTATAACTTTGAATAGCAATTACAGCTTCCTCATGTCAAATGTCTTGTGGATTCATTCTCTGTATTGTAAACTTTAATAAAAGTTGAATGAAAAATATATATAAATTCCTGGGCCCCAGAAGATTTTAAACAAACTCATGGAATTCTAGCAACCCTCGCCACCTGAGCGGAGTGATCACCCAGGGCAGTAAGGTACCAGAAGCTCTTTCAGGTAGTCTGGGCCCTGTCCATGTAGGGCTTTATAAGTCAGAAGATCGACTTTAAAGGTGATCTGCTATTGTACTGGCAGCCAGTGCAGACCATGCAGCAAGGAGAAATATGGCAGAACTGAGAGGTTCCTGTCAAAATCCGAGCTGTTGCATTCTGCACTAGCTGCAAATGGCGATTTCTACCCCTGATAGCCCTAGATACAGGAGTTGCAATAATGCAAGTGGAGGACAAAGAGGTGACACCAGTGTGGGAAGGTCACATGATGGAACAAGGTGCTTAATCCTGGCGATATTCCTTAGGTGGTAGAAAGAGGTCTTCATGATGGCTGACACCTGCGAATGCAGGGTCAGCCCTTCATCAAAGATTACCCCCAGGTTTCGCATCTGTTCAGAGGTCAGGAGTGATAAACCCCAAAGGAAAAGGCCCGAGGATGAACCTACCTCCGACTCCCTTATTCGGCATCCTGCACCCACAACCAGCACTTCAGTCTTTCCTGAGTTCAACTTCAACTAACTTGAAATCCATCTACTCCTGGATTTCTACCAGGCAGTTATTAAAGACTGAGAGAGCTCCATTCTGGTTGGGTGCAAAAGAAAGGTAGAGCTAGATAGCATCAGCATAGCAGTGAAACCTCAGCCCATACCTCCTTACAATGCCTCTGAGGGGCAGCATATACACTGCGAACAACATGGGGGACAGCACTGATCCCTGAGGAACCCCACAAGACAGAGGGATTGGGCCCAAAGAATAAATCCCTGACATAACATTCTGAGTTCTTCTGGTGAGGAAAGAAGTAAACCACCTGAGGACTGTACCCAACAGGCCACACATGAACCTCAGATGACTAAGCAGAACTCCATGGTCCATAGTGTCAAACACTGATGAGAGATCAAGAAGGACCAAGATGGAATGGTTCTTCCACTCTCTAGCCATCAGGATATCATTGAGCTCCTGAACCAGCGTTGTTTCAGTACTATGCCTCTTTCAGAAACCGGACTGGAGGGGTTCATAGATGTCATGGATGGTCAAATGGCTCTTCAGCTGTATGGCCACCACCATCTCAACCACCTTCCCAAAAAAGGGAAGATTAGAGACTGGTCTGAAGTTCGCATGGCAGTTTGGGTCCAAAGAAGCTTTCTTCAGGAGGGGTGTTACCACCGCCTCCTGCAGGGAGCTAAGAAATTCACCTGTTTCCAAGGAGCACCAAACTATCCATGCAAGGACTGGACCAATGGAATCAATACAAACCCCAAATCAGGGAAGTTGGTCCTGGGTCCAAACTACAGTACGTAGGGCACACACCCTGGACAATCCTCATAACATCCATGAACTCTGGGTGGTCAATGGTACTCCAGGAAAGCTGGAGGCTAGTGGCCACCACTGGTCATCAGCAGCACCCATAGAGTGTGCTGGCTGGAGGGCTGCCTGATGTCGGCCACCTTAGTTGCAAAGAACAGAGCAAGTTCATCGCACTCTATTTGCGAAAATGCTCTCTGAATTTGTAGATAAGCTAGGTTGCACAGCCTGTCCACAGTTTGGAAAAGCTGAGCTGGTCAGTTCTGAGTGACTGCAATCTCCCCAGACAGGAACCCTGCCTTCTTATGGGTGATTGCAGATTGATAGGCTTGATAATGATCCATCAACCTAAGGTGGTTGGCATCAAGGGCAGATTTCCACCAGCAATGCTCTAACATTCGTCCTTGTTGCTGCATCTCTCGCAAGGTCCCATCAAACCATGGGAGCCGAGGGTGAAGGGAGAAAGGATGAACATGGACAGGAGCAATGACATCCATGGCCACCACAATGACCATTTTATAGGCCACCACGAGGTCCTCTGGGTCGCTGTTTGCAACCGGAATAGATGATAGGTCAAGTACCGCCATAAGGCCTTCAGGGGTAACATCTTGTAAAGGGCGATACTTGACCATCTCCACAGGGGTAGGCCTTCAGGTGGGCACTAAAATTGAACCACAAGGTGTAGTGATCAGACCATAGTAAGAGTCAGAACTTCAATGAGTTCTCCCACCCCTAATAAATGTCAGGCTGAGCGGCTTAGTACTGGCCCTCTCAGACAGTCTGCTTCCAAGCACTTTAGTACACAGAAGTACTGCCAACTACAAGATATAAATGTTATCAGTTACTGCACTGTATTACTCTGTTAATGCAGAGCAGTAGTTTAATACTACAGAAACTCCTAGAATTATAATGTGAAAACTACATGAAAATGTATGTTTTACTTGATTCTACATTACATGGTGCGCTGTTGCTCCCTCCCCAAAAAGCTGGAGCTGCTGTTGTATAAATCTGGGAAAGAAGTGGGTGAGAAGGAAAACTTTGCTATGCTGTGTTAAAATTGTCATCATGTTTAAATGAGAAATCTCAATGAGAAGGTGCTCTGCTGTTGGTGTGCTGCTGCTGTGGTTGTTGAATAAATTTTGGCGAAAAGCTGCTCGAGAAAGAGAAGTTGGCTATCATTCTTGTCTCTTGGAAAAATGATGTCAAAAGGAGAAGTTGCTGTGCTGCTGCTATGTGCTGCTTGGTGTGACTGATAGCTGGTATCTGGTGTGGCTGTAATCATAGACTAGCAAATAAGTATGTTTTGTCTTTCAATTTTTTAAGGGGTGTTGTTTACTGTCTAACCATTTCTTCTTATTGTGTTTCCATTTTCAGGTTTGGTTGTCATGCTGCTAGTGTAACAGATAACTGGTGCCTGGTGTGGCTCTAATTACAGACTACCACAGGTAAGTATTTTTAATCTTTCATTTTTTTAGGGTGTGCTGTTTACTGTCTAACCATTTCTTCTTATTGTTTTTCTATTTTCAGGTATGGTTGTTGATAATGACATCATGTTCCAGTCTGTATCTTTTACCTTGGAATTAAGCACATTTTCCAACCACTAGAAGGTAAGTATAAGTTATTTTTTTGGGCAGCAGGGGTGCTGTGACTGTGTAACCATTTCTTCATACAGTTTTCCATTTTCAGTTATAGTTGATGATGATGACATCATCTTCCTGTCTTTATCTTTGATCTGTTGGAATTTGGCACATTTTCCAACCACAGGAAGATATGTATGGGTTATTTTTTTGGAGGGGGATTCAGTCTGAAACATTTTGCAGAAGTCATAGTAATTGTTTTCTGTTGGTCTTATTTCAGTTTTCAGCATCTGTCTGTTGCATGTTGCATGTTGTCTGGGTGGAGGAAGATGGTGATGGCTAGAATGCTGGTCTGAATGATCAGGAGGAGACAGCAGCACAGCTGAGGTGACCTGTGAATACAAGAATATATTATTTAGAATACACTCAAATAAGTGGACACTGTTGTGGTGGCTGCATGGTGTACACGTTGTTGAATTCATCATGTCCTAATATGCCAGCTATTACGATGAAGGAAAAAAAGAGAAATAATTTTGCCTCACTTGGCCACAGTGGTGGCAGCCCATAGCTAAAACTATTTTGTGTCCCTTTGGTCACTGCAGCATAACATTGTGTACCTGTGAAAAAAGAGAACAAAAAATAACAGAAAAACCAAAAACAAACAAACAAAAAAAAAATCATACTGATGCTTACCGTTACATTAGTGCTGCTGGCTGTGCTGTGGTGTGTCCCTGTGAACTGCGTAGGAGCAGACATTGAAACCTGCAAGAAGACAAAAGGAAAGAAGGAAAAACATGTTAATGTGTTTCTGAGCAACTTGAAGGACTTTTGTCGTCTGTGAGGCCAAGTACCATCTGCTACCAGACCCGTACCTGTGAAGAAAAAAGAGAAATTATTTTGCCTCATTCGCCACTGTGGTAGTGGTGGTCACCCAGTATAGGTGTTGTTCAGTCCCTTCCTATACTACATCAACTGTCACATGTGAAAAAAAAGAAATTACTGTATTTTGTCTCAGTCAGCCACTATGACCGTAGTAGCCACCCAGAATAAGCATTGTTCAGTCCCTGTCCTGTACTTCATCACCTCCTGTCACATGTGAAAAAAAATTGAAATTATTTTGCCTCACTTAGCCACAATGGTAACAACCCAGAGCCATTGTGTGGACTCCCCACAAAAGAAACTATTTTGTGTCCTTTCGAGCAATGCAGCACAGCACTGTGTAGCTGTGAAAAAGGAGAACAAAAAATAACAGATAACAAAATAAACCAAACAAATCATACTGATACTTATTGTTACATTACTGCTGGCTGTGCTGTGTCCTATTGAGCTGGTGTAGGAACAAAAACCTGCAGGGAGACGAGATGAAAGGAAGAAAAACATATTAATGTCTTTCTTAGCCCATACGGCACTCTCAGCAACAGCATCATGGTGCCAGGCAATCAGGGTGCCAAATGCCAAATTCATCACCCCCTCCCCAAAGTCTGCCCCCCTCAGAGTTGGAATCCTGAAGTAGGAGGTGGGGTGTGGTTGGCCCCATAAAAAAGTGATCAGCGACATTGCTGATTGGCGCCCTAATTACCCGGTGCTGGAACTCACCAGCATTAAAAGGTGGAACCCTTTCTGAGCAACTTCTGAAGACTATTCAACCTCTCTGAGGTCAGGTACTGGTGGAAACAACTACCAGGTGGCTGTGAGAGAGATTAGGACAACTGAAACTTTTGCCTACCAAAAGAACTGAATACTGCTGTGTTACTATCAGACTCGTGACATGTATTCTGAGGGTCTGAAACATTTCTCAGTTGGACTTTCATTGTTATTGAATCTTCAGCATGATACCAGTATCATTTATTTATTTACAAGTTTAACCAGGAAGGCATACTGAGCAGTGCTGCTCGATTCCAGATGTGACCTCGGGGTCAAGACCCAGGACAATAGTACAAAACACTAGTTACAGAGTTAAAACAACACAGTGAATGGCCATGGGTAAAACATTAAACCAATTCACCTGACCAAATTATGTGTCCATATAAGCAGTTAGTGACAGACTGTTGTACTAGAAATCACTCTAATACAAATTTAACAAGAACAAATCACAAAGTCATAAAGATACTGTCAGGTGGTCTAAACCTCACTTTCAGGTTCCTTGGCAATATTGGGAATGCAAGTAATCACAGGCACGTTGCATAAGAGTAATAAACTTGTTTATTACTACCAAAAAGGATAAAATCACAGTTACCCTAAGCAGTTCTTACCAATACAAACTGGGAGACAGTGCTAAGTGCTCCCTATACCTTGATGTTTCTTTGTGTCTCTTGGGATCTCCGAGGTACAAGAGTAGTCTATCACATTATATACCTATGGTAATTACTATGGTTACTGTAAGATAGAAACATTTCTAGTTACAGAGATGAGCCCTATTGGCTAAATTAGAGGAGGCTTCACGGTCCAAGATAACATTATACAATTTTTTAGTAGTCATCAGTTTGTAAAGCAAAAGAGTTCTTATACAGAGTCTTACATAACTCAGTGTAGTAGTACAAATCACCAAAAGGTGGCAATGCTGACTTACAAATCATAATTATTCCAAGGACACAGGTGTCTTGGCATCTTACAAGTAAGAAATACACAGAAAATACATAGAAAAATATATATGTATTAGCAAGCAAAGTGTATTACAACAATATGTGTACATATCCTGACATCTACTCTTATATGGTAGATGCCCTTAGCCCTATGTGTTACTATAAGATGTGCCTAAGCAATAGCTGTCTATGGTGTACCTCTGAGGGTACCAATAAGGGTGCAGGGACTTCATGTAACATTCACCCCCCTTGTTGCCTCCAAGGGCAACACAGGCAAATCTAGGGAAAGGCCACGGAGCAGTGGTCATTTACAAACCCGACACGCGAGCTTTGTAAAGGAACTCGAGCTGCTCACGATGTTGGCGCAGTGTGCGCCATAGGCAGCATTGCATAATAATCAAAACAAATATCAAAAATGCTTGTATAATAACAAAACCTTTAAAAGTAATTTCTAACCAGGTGTTAGTCAATGCATCATTCATATCACCATCATTAATCAATGAAAGGATAGCTTCATTGGCCTTGGTCATATTATTGCTGATGTGGTTGAGGTGTGTGTCTTTCCTGTCTAAAAGGGATTTTAATGTAAGTATCAGTGGGTCTATGTGTACATTAAAATATGGTAAATATTCAGAAAGTGTGAACAGATAATCGGGGTTACCATCAATTATGTCTGTATCCATAAGGGGGATGGGGGTTATAACGGTATGTCCAATGACAGTCTTCTGGTGGGGGACAAAACAAAAATTGGGGTTATCAATAACACATGTTACAGATCCATAAGTATAGCTTTTAAAGTTAGTTACCACACAGTACTCCCCATCAGAACTGTACTGAGAGTGAACGGTAGGGAGCCTCCACTTTTGCAACTGGACAGGGCAGGTGTAGGTCGTCTTCGAAATCCATGTTGGCAGGTGATGAACCTCCTCACGATATGATTGGTAGAGCTTATCTGCAGCAGTTGTAGAATCCAAGAAATCCTTTCCATTATTGGTGATGTCATCATCCATGGTAAAAGTCCAATCAATGCTATCTGGAGAATAACCACAAACAGGTTGAATAACATAAAATACATCACATCGGCACATAGAAACATAGAAGTTGACGGCAGATAAGGACCACAAGGCCCATCCAGTCTGCCCATTTCTTTTTCTACCTTATAAATGTGCCATCGGCCTTTGCTCTGTCAGTGACCTATCTATTCATAGTCATTTGTATTGCTCCCTTATGCCTATCCCATGCCTGTTTGAAGCCCTGCACTGTATTCATAGCCACCACTTCTTGTGGTAAGCTATTCCATGCATCTACCACCCTTTCTGTGAAAAAATTTCCTCACATTCCCCTTAATCGGGTCCCTCTAATCTCATGCTGTGTCCTCTTGTCCTGCTATTTGTCTTATATTTAAACATGTTAGACTCTTTCACCTTGTTTATGCCCTTAAGGTGTTTAAATGTCTCGATCATATCACCTCTCTCCCTCCTTTGCTCAAGGGTATACATATTGAGCTCCGTTAATCTGTCCTCATATGTCTTCTGATGCAGTCCTGCACCATTTTGGTTGCCCTTCTCTGGACTGCCTCAATTTGGTTAATGTCCTTGTGAAGGTGTGGCCTCCAATACTGCACGAGTACTCCTGATGGGGCCTAACCAATGTCTTGTACAGAGGATTATTACTCTCCTCTTACGACTTGTGATACCTCTACTAATACACCCTAACACCCCCTAGCCTTACCTACTGCTTTAGAGGTCTGCTTGGATGATTTTAGGTCATCAGTGATGATGATGCCCAAGTCTCTTTCTTCCTTTGTGACTGCTAGCAACTCCTCCCAGCCTATAAGTGGCTTCAGGGTTTCTCTTCCCTATGTGCATGATTTTGCACTTCTTTGCATTAAATCCAGTTGCCACTCTTCTGACCATTTTGCTAGTTTATCCAGATCTCTTCTCATTCTGCCCACCCCATCTGGATCATCTACTCTGTTGCAGATCTTGGTGTCATCTGCAAACAGACAAGCCTTACCCTCTAGTCCATGCAGAGGTCACTAATGAAGATGTTGTATAGGACTGGCCCCAGGACTGATCCCTGAGGTACCCCACTTGTGACTTGCATTCTTCTGACTGTATACCATTTACCACCACTCTCTGTTTTCTGCCAGTCAACCAGTTTGCCACCCAGTTGACCAACTTCTGACCCACCCGAGCCTACCTAGCTTATTTATCAATCTTCTATGTGGAACAGTGTCAAAAGCTTTGCTGAAGTCAAGGTAGGCGACATCAACTGCTCCCCCTTGGTCCACCACTCTGGTTACCCAGTCAAAGAAATCTATGAGATTAGTTTGACAGGACCTTCCTTTTGTAAACCCATGCTGTCTTGGATCCTGTGCCCCTATGGATTCCAGGTGTTGCACTATCCTTTCCTTAAGGAGTACCTCCATAATCTTGCCCACTACTGAGGTAAGACTGACTGGTCTGAAGTTCCCCGCCTCCTCCCTGCTACCACTCTTGTGGAGCGGGATCACATGAGCCCTTCTGCAGTCTTCTGGGACCTCTCCTGTTCTCAGAGACTCACTAAACAATTCTGCTAATGGCTCTGCTAGTTCCTCCTTTAGCTCCTTAAGTACCCTGGGATGTATGCCATCAGGTCCCATTGCCTTATCCACCCTGAGCTTAGCAAGCTCTTGAGGACCCTTCTTTGTGAAGGGAGTAGTGCTCACCTCCCTCCCCTGTGTCCATGATGCTGAGCTGTGGGCCCTGCCCTACCTTTCTTCAGTAAATACTGAGCAAAAGTATCTATTTAGGTTAGATGCCTTTACAGGGTCCTCCTCCCAACATGCTCCCTTTTCTCCATTAAGCTTAGCAATACCCTCTGGACTTTCTCCTTTCACTAATGTATCTATAGAAAGTCTTGTCACCTTTCTTTACTGTTCGTGCTAGTGTTTCCTCAGTTTGGGACTTTGCCTGCCTTACTGCCTTACCTGCTTCCCTTAGGGCAGTTTGGTATGCCTCCCTATCTTCATCCCGCTGTGTTCCTTATATTTCCTGAAGGCCAGTCTTGGCTCTGACCTTTTCTGCTACTGTATTTGAGAACCAAAGTGGTTTCTTCTTCTTTGCACTTCCTTTCTGTCTAACACAATGGGATGTTGCTTCAAGTATTGTATCCTTAATGCTTGCCCACTTTGCCTGTACCTCCTCACCTGTGTTTCTTTTTGCCAGGGCTAGCTTAACTCTGTTGGCCATCTTATCAAAGTCAGCTCCTCTGAAGTCCCATATTTTTGCCTTGGAATGGGATGATTTAGATGTAGTAGCCAAATTGAACCATACCATGTGATGGTCACTGGCCCCAGGTGACCTTCTACCTGGAGATCTGTGATCCCTTCTTTGTTAGTCAGTACTAGATCTAGGATAGCCCTGTCTCTTGTGGGTTGCTGTACCAGTTGTTTGAGGCCCTCCCTGCAGGGAATCCACTATGAGTCTAGTTCTGGCAGATGTTCCTGCTGGTATTGATCAATCTGTATCTGGCATGTTGAAGTCTCCCATTATCAGAACCTCCCCTTTAGCTGTCATGTTTTGTATATCTTCTAACAGTAATGTGTCTATCTCCTCCCTCTGGTCTGGGGGCCTGTAGACAACCCCAGTTCTTATGGCTGTCCCATTTCCTGTTTCCAGGGTGACCCACAGTTCTTCTGGCTCCTTATGTGTATTCTGAATTTCTGTAGCTTTGATATTTTCATTAACATACAGGGCCACCTCCCCCCTTGCACCTCGGTCTCTTCTGAACAATACATAGCCAGGTACTGAAGTCTCCCAAGTGTGGTTACTGGTAAACCATGTCTCACTAATTGCTACTATGTCCAGTTTAGCCTCTGACATTATTGCCTGCAGGTCTGGGATCTTATTTCCCAGGCTGTGAGCATTTGTGTACATGATTTTCCATTGGCCAGATTTTGGTGTGCTAGTTGTTGGGTGAATTTTGGCATTACCCCTGTGCATCGTATGGGGAGACAAACCTTTTTTCTTACCTAGTGATGCAAATGAACATCAAACACGCTGAATTCCTGTTTGACCACTAGCTGAGGGGGGAAGGGTGTTCTTCCCATTCGACATATGGGGTGCTGCACCCCTCTCCCCATTTGCTAGTTTAAATATTCTGCAAAGACGCAAACTTCTGCCTCAATGCACTGACTCCTCTTTAGTCAGATGCAGTCCATCAAATTTAAAGAACTTTCCTCCCAGAACTGTTGCCAGTTCCTACAAATCTGTGTCCTTTTCCTGGCACCAGTCCTTAAGCCACGTGTTTAGCTCCCTATCTCCCCTTCTCTGACCTTCCGTCCATCTGCTCCCTTCTCCCAGACTGGCAGGATCTCAGAGAAGGAGATGCCAGACAAATAGATGATAGTTTGTCACCCAGCTTAGTCAGGTGTTCCTTGGTCTCACAACTGACCGGTTGGCGAGATCATTAGTCCCATGTGTACTAGGACATCAATGTTTTCTCCTGCTTTGTGAACAATTTTAGCAATGCGGTCCAGTGTCTCTCCATGCTGATGTACCTGGGAGACATCTGACCATCACCCTGGCTGGAGATGGGTATCAACTCCCCGAATCATGGAGTCTCCTATGATCAGAAGTTTTTTGGATTTCCTTTGTGCTTGTTTAGTTTTGGTTCCTGATTTGGGTGAGTATTGTTGTGCTAACTCCTGTGCCGCAGTGTTCTGCTCTGCAGTGTCTTCTGCCTCTTTATTTGATTTCAGAGATAGAGGCAGATACCTGTTTGTAGTGTTTATATGGTTTTTGGAGGTAATGTATTGGAGAACAGAGAGTGATGGGGCACCTGATTTGCTCCTCCTAACCACCTGCCAACCTCCTGGACCAACTACCCTCTCGGTCAAGGTTTTCTGTTGGATGCTGGGGAAATGGCGGTGGTTCTTATAATGTATTTCCTCTTCAATATGAAATTTGAGGCGTGCAATCTCTGCCCATGCTGCCTGGAGCTGAGACCTAAGATCTCCAAAGGCCAGCATGTAGGACAGTGTCCTAAATCCTGTAAGACTGTCCTTCTGAAAATTGTTCCACAGTACCTGCAGTTAATGAAATCCATTCCAAATAAGTTGCTGGGTTTGTAACCTAGTCAGAGTAATTAGAAGGAAAAAAAGGAAAAAAATGCAAGTAATGGTTTAATTGTGCTTTGTTTAACTTGTTATAGCAAGTTAAATTACTAGTGCCCTGTAAATGAGATCACCTTGTGGAGGCCCCACTGATCCGCCCCTTCCTGCTCTGCCACAGGAAATGTCACAACTGTGGTACCCTATAAAAGAAGTGTAGCGTGGGGTGGTTGGGGATGGGGGTGGGTGGCTGGGCCCTTCCCCTGCCTAAAAAGAAGAACCACGGACAAAAGAACAAGGAGGTAAGAGCAGAAACAATCAGTTAACAACAAATGCAGTAACCCTGAAAGCTTATCCTAATGTTAGATAAAACTGTAAAACCTGTAAAGCACCACCTGTAATAATTTCAGAGAAGATATACCCTGTAAGAAACACTTTGCTCCAGAGAAAAATAAAGCAGTAACAGAAGATATACCTTGCAAAAGACAATTTGAATCAGAAGATTACAGCAGTAATCTGTTAGCACACACCTGTAGGCACACCTTGTAATAATGCAAAAGAAGGTATACCAGCAACAACAATTTGAATCAGAGAAAAAATAAAGCAATGAAATGAAACACCTCTGAGACAACAAACCTTTTCAACAAACAAGAATAAAATAAAAGACAGTGTCAAACAGTAATTTTGCTTAGCCCAATGATAAAAAAGTCACAAAAATGTAAGCTCCACCTGTAATACAGTAATTTCAGAGAAGATATACCCTGTAAGAAACACTTTGCTCCAGAGAAAATAAAGCAGTAACAGAAGATATACCTTGCAAAAGACAGTTTGAATCAGAAGATTACAGCAGTAATCTGTTAGCACACTATGTAGGCACACCTTGTAATAATGCAGAAGAAGGTATACCAGCAACAACAATTTGAATCAGAGAAAATAAAGCAATGAAATGTTAGCAACAAACAGTAGCAATCCCTGTGAGTAAAAAATTAAAACACCACCACACAGTAAATCTGCTTAGCCAAACTAAGTCTTAATCCTTCTCCCTTGCTCTGGTAAGTTTCTCTACTCTGCCTTTCAAGCAGTCTTAGAAGGAAAGAGCTCAGGTGAAGCTAGGTGCCTTGGCCAGCAAACCAAGTCTTCTACCTCAAGTAAATGTATTGCTTCTTCGCACAGCAGTCCATGTGCGGAGCCACCCAGGCATCCAGGAAAGGATGGAAAACCAGTAGAGGCAGTAGATCCAGACATTCTCAGTAGATGTCTTTGTCCAAATGCCCACTAGAATGTACCAGTGCAAGCTTGTCGAACAAGGCTGTAGTGGGATCAAAATGTGGTAAAGAGACAGTAAAAGAAACAAACATCATATCTTTTATGGAACATTTCTTAGCAGTGAAACAAGGACCAGTGTTAGGGTGTCTGGTCACAAATCCCAGGTTCCTAGCTGTAAAAAGAGGAATGGTTAAAGATTGTTGCATACACATAGCAATACAGCTAGGAGTTTTACATCGTGGACAATACCATTTGGAAATGCATCTATCATGTATGATATCAGGGATTCTTCCAGACTCTAGATCATGGAAGAGATTGTTGATGGTAGTGATAATGTATGAGCCATAGGCAGAGTAGAGGATCTCTCTAACAATGTATTGTTTATCTGCTTCCTTGTTGTTCTGTTCAATGAGTGCGTTAATCTTGTCTTTAGAGTCTATAAATGCCTTAGCAATGTCGTGCATGTTATATACAGTGTATCGTTCTTCTGGACTAATGCCATCCACACCATGCAATAATGGGGGTAGTATATTGTTAACCAAACCAGTCAAAAACTTGGCAGACTGAGATTTGATAGCAGCAATGTCTGCTTTATTCTAAATAGACATAGCTATAAAAAAAGGGCCTGTGACAGTTCCTGTTGCACCTGTGACATCAGAACTGTCAACTTCATGTGTGTTACATTTATGACTTTGATCATCAGGACTGGGTGTTCTCCTGAAGTTGCCTCTATGTTCAGTAGAATGGACCCCGGCAATAGGGTCTTGAGTACGAATCTGAAATGCAGCTAAACTATCAAGCAATAACGTACTATGAAATGTTGACATATTAGTATTGTGACACATACCAAATTCTTCCATATTCCTGTAAGTAAGATTAAACAAAACAGGTATATACATAAATTGTAGATTATTAATCAATGAACCAGGGAGGGCAGTGGCTGTTAGACCACTACGGGGACCAGGGGTATGCTTTGGACATTCCAAATGCTGTCTAACAGTTGGTGGTAACACAGAGAGATACATGGCAGCAGAAATCATGTGGTGTACAGAACATAATTTGCTAGCAGAATCCTTACATAAAGAATTACAGTATGAAGGATCAATTAAGGCAGTAATGTTGTACAAACCAAAATGTCTAAGAGCAGTTTGTAGGAGGGACAGAGAACCATTTGGGGATAATTTAGCATTGGGACAACCCTGGAAAGTTTGACCACAGGGAGAATTTGTCCTTGCGATGTGGTTTGACACTCAATTTGTAGGGTAGATTTATCAGGAGCAACAACTGAGGCAGTGAGGTAAGCATCGGAACGTTCCTGAACAGTAATCAGACTATCGGGTATATTGATGGATACTCCCTCTGAAGGAGATGCTGGATGATCAAGGTGTGGTAGGAGGTTCGGTACCGTGCCTTGGATGTAGAGGATAACTCCTGAGATGAGGAGATAATGGAACAAGATAGCCATCTTGTCAGTGTATCTGTAAAGCAAAATCAAACATTAGTGAATCAGTACTATTCCACCCAATGGGGTGAGAAAAAGGAATTAAGCTCCTTTATACAGTTTCAGTTGGTTTGCATGTAACCATTTGTCAGTCAATTTATTGTTGTGCAGGAGTCTAACTTGATAGACTGCCGGACTGAGCTTGTTGACAATGGGGTATGGGCCTTCCCATTTATTGGAGAAGGAATGGGTGTGATGTGCAAATTGGAGTACCATTACCTGATCTCCAACCTGCCAATCCACTTCTTGTGTGTGCTTGTCAAACTGTATTTTGGATTGTTACTGGGCCTTGCAGATGCAATTGGCAGCATACAAGTGTGTGTATGAGGTCTTTTCTGAGTTTTTCTACATATTGGTCTACAGACACATGGTCTGCTGTGGGGGAATGCAGGTCAAACAACAGGTGTTCAGATAATCTCATCTCTCATCCGGTCATCAGCTCAAAGGATGTGAGCTGGGTGGTGGCTGAGGGTGTGCCCCTAATTGCCATAAGGAGTAACGGCAGTAGAGGATCCCAGGTTTTGGGATTGTCCTCAATAAATTTGGAAAACATTTGCTTAATCTTTCTGTTGGCTCTCTCTACTTGACCTGAAGATTGAGGGTGGTAGGGTATGTGGAACTTCTGTTGAACTCCAAGGAGTTCAAGATATTCTTTCATTAACTCACCAGTAAAACTGGTTCCTTTGTCAGAGTCTACCTTAAGTGGTAGGCCCCACCTGGAGAAAATCTGTTCCACCAGGATTTTGGCAGTGGTTTTAGCAGTGCATGTCTTAATGGGGAAAACTTCAACCCACTTAGAGAAGAGGTCAGTTACCAAAAGAGCATACTTATTATTTCTGCTGGTGTTGGTCAAAAGGCCAATAAAATCAATCTGTATGGCATGCCAAGGGCCAGAGTGCCATTGTGGTAAAAGTTTGGCATTTCGCTTGGTAGGGATGGGGTTATTTTGCGCACAAATGAGACAGTTGTCTATGTACGGTTTAACATCTTTGGTGACACCAGACCACCAGACGGTGGTCTTAAGCCTTTGGAGGGTATTTTCCACTCCCTGGTGTCCACCAGTGGGTGCATCATGCACTTGGTGCAAGAATTCAGACCTGAGGTGTCTGGAGACCACCCACAACTTGGTGGTGGAATCATCTGGTTGATACCAGATGAGCTTGTCATCTGGTGACAAGTGTAACTTACCTTCATGCCTCTGGGAAGGGTTATGTGTAGGGAGTTTCTCTTTGGTACTCTTGTCAAGGAATCTGAACACTTCTTTAAGTTCAGTATCAACATGTTGGGTTGCCGAGAGGTCCAAGGGGGAAAAGGGTTCAGGTTTCTTCCTGAGTGCTGCAATATGTATGGCTGCATTAGCCTCTGGATGGTCCATCATCCAGGTGTCCCCCCCTCAGGCCCCTTCCTTGGAAAGGGTGTCTGCTGTGTCATTGAAGGCATGATAGGGGTCATGGAGAGAATGAGCTTTGACCTTGTGTACATTGAGTTTGTATGCGAATTTTTGTGCAAGTGAATGTATGTATATTACCAATTCCTTGTGCTTCACTGGGCTGCCATCAGAAGAGAGGAAGGAGTTCTTTTGCCAGAAAGGGAGAAATTCTGTAAAAGAACAACAAACCCAATTAGAGTCTGTAAAAATAATGGTATCCTCAGTACCATGCTGGATGAACTTGAGGGCACAGGCCACTGCTGCCATCTCTGCATATTGTGATGATGCTACACTGCAATGCTTAGATATTTTAACAGTGTTACCATTGGGTAAATCACTAATATACCCATCCCTGCAATCTGTTCTCCCTGGTAGTAGGAAGCTGAACCATCTCTGAAAATATGACACAAAGAGGTGTTTTCGAGTAATTGTGGGGTGGCAGGGAGGAAAGGATCTGGATCTGGTAGATCAGGTGGTTGCAGTGTACAGTTATGGGGTTCTCCTGGAAAAGGAGTCCATGTACCAGCATGGATGGCATTTTAGTTGGGTGGACCTGTATGTCTCTATCCTGGAGAAGGAGTGACCAGTGTGTCAGTCTGGTGTTAGAGACTGACCCATCCTTCACTCTGTCTGAGTTCAGAAAAGTAGTTGGAGTGTGGTTGGTGTTGATGATCAGTGGAGAGTACCCAATGATATACAGAAAGTGCTTGACAGCCCAGTAGGTGACCAGAAGGTTCCTTTCACAACGGCTGTACTTCTGTTCCACTGGGGTCAAGAGCTGTGATGTATATGCAACAGGTCTCAGAGTGCCATGAACCTTCTGGGCCAGTACTGCTGACATGGCAATGTCAGAGGTGGCACATTGTAGATAGAATGGTAGTGCTGGATTGGGGTTGACCAGAGCTTGGGCGGAGGCCAAGGCCTGCTTTAGTGATGTCACAGCCTGGGTATGTATAGGGCCCCAAGTCCATGGAATGTCCTTTTTCAGTAGATCATACAGAGGAGCAGCTTTCTGAGCAAAATTACAAATAAAATCTCTCGAATAATTTACCATACCTAGAAACCTTAGAAGAGTTGCCACGCTGGTGAGCAATGGCAAGTCTTGCAATCCCTGTATCTTCTTCCAGGTAGGGCTTTGACCTTGGTCAGTTATTTTTAGGCCCAGAAGGAGTACTTCTTTCTGACATAGTTGTGCTTTTGCTGGATTGCATTTCAGGCCTGCTCTCTGAATGAGAGTCAGTAGTTCGTCCAAGAGATCCAGGTGTTGTTCCTGTGAGGCAGTTACCAGCAACAGGTCATCCACATGCTGCAAGAGACATTGGGGAGTAGAGAAACCCTTAAGGGTGTCCATCATATGTAGATGGAACAGGGACGGGCTATTATGGAATCCATGTGGTAAGCAGGTCCACGTGTACTGTCTTCCTTCAAAGGTGAAGGCAAACTGATATTGACTCTTGGGGGCCAATGGTAATGACCAAAAACCATTGGAGATATCCAGGGCACTGAACCATTTCAGGTCAGAGGTCAAAAGTCGTAGCACATCTGGTGCTGATGCCACAGTTGGGGAACAACTGGGGGTGACCTGATTCAGTTTCCCATAGTCAATAGCAAGTCTCCAGGAGCCTGTGGGTTTTTTCACAGGCCGCACTGGGGAGTTAGCAGTAGAAACACAAGTTCTGATTACTCCTTGTTTGAGAAGTGACTTGTTTCTCTGAGAAAAGGCAAGGCGTCAGTTGGAAAAGGTTACTGCCTTTACCTCTCATATGCTGGGCCTGGCACTTCAATGACAGTGTGCATTCCATTCTGCCACAGTCATGTTTGTTGATTGCAAATGCTTCCAAACGTCATTGCAAAATGGCAAGAAGCTTTGGAAAAAGCTCATGATCTTTGAACAAATCTATGACGTCATACTCTTTGTTGTTAGCAGAAATTGTTGCCACAACATGTGAATCAGGGATCAAAATGGTGTGGTATTGACCTTCAATCTGTATCAATAGCATGTTGGCTAGATCTACCACACAGCCATGTGGTGCGAGGAAATCAATCCCTATGATACTAGGATGATCATGCATTACCATCAGTTAGAAGGTGTGTGAGGCCTTTAAATGGCCTAGCTCTACCGGCAAGGGTAGAGACCGGTATGCAGATAACCTAGTACCACCTACTCCTGACATGTTGGTCCTCCATCTGGTGGACCAAGGAGATGTGTCTGGGTGTTCATCATGTAATACAGACACAGCCTCACCTGTATCTAGCAAAACTACAAGTAGGCGGTCCCCAACCTTGGCCTCTGTGAAGGGCCTTCCATTTGTATCCAAGACCAGCTTGTTTACAATCTGGACTGGGGCCTGTAATTATCAATCTGTACTTCTGGGAGCATTGAGAGGTTGGATCTGGCTTCTTTGAATCACTTCACCATGCTGCACTGATGCTATATAGGGAGACGCTTCTGAGTTCAGGCCTGTATGGCCCTGAAGGCCTGTACTTCCGGTGTCACCATGACCCGTTGGGGTCTGGGTTGCCAGTTTTACAGACACAGGGGCCTGAGTGGGAACAGTGTCTGCCACAGAGTGCACTTGCCCCAGGAGCTCTTGAGATTTCCAATTTTCCTTGGCTATTTTCCTATAGGAAGGGCCCGGTCTTAGTTGTTGTGGTTTACCCTTATTCTTGTGCTTTTTATTCTTATGCCAATTCCTGTTCCCACCCCATTGCTGCTGTTGTTGCTGTGGTTGTTGTTGGGCCTGTTGGGGGTGTTGGTTATCAGCTGGAGGGGCCTGTTGATGTTGGGCCTGCCATTCCACAGTGCAGTGCATTGTGGCCTCTGAGATAGGCTCCACGGCAGCTGCTGTCTTGGAACGGGAGCCCAGATCATGGATGTAAAGTTGGTACACTCTCTCAGTTTTCCAAAGAATATCTGCAAACCTGTCCCTGTTGGGGTAGGTGGTTGGCTCTACCTTTTCTCGTACTGTGGGAATCATGTTCCTAAGGAACAGGGTCTTATATTCAATAAGATCTACATCTGCAGCTTCTTGTGCCAGGTGCTTTCCCGCTCGGTAGGGTATCCAAAGTCTCTGGTGGTAAGTCACTGGACTTTCCTTTGCATTCCATTTTACAGGGTATGCAAGCATCACTGCTACTACACCTGGGCTGTGAGCAGAAATGAGAAATAGTGATTCTTCTGTTGGTTTTGCATACAATGGGCTGTTTGCAAACATGCAGGCATCATGCACTTTACCGGGCCACCCAATGTTCACATCCCAAAAGCAGTAGTGGTGGTCCACCACAGCCTGCATGACAACAGTATACAATCTTTTCCTATTGTAATAATCTCCAGGAACATTGGGAGGTGTCAGTATTGGAATATGTGTTCCATCAATTGCCCCTGCTGTTTGTGGAAAGCCAAAATGCTCATCAAAACCATCAATTATAAGCTGGCCCACCGGTGCAGTGGTAGGGCTACCACTAGCGGCCCCAGCAACCCGGTTTCGGGAATGGACTCGGGCAGCTGGAGGACCAGCTGGGGGGAGGAGGATCGAGCACCCAGAGGCTGCTCTCCTCCTCCGGGTGGGGTGGGATGCTGGTCCCGCTGCGATACCGCCACCTGGGTGACCATGGGTGGAGGTGCAGCTAAAAGGATAGCATGTAGTAGGGAGGGAGAACGCCTGCCGGGAGTCGGAGCATCGACACGTTGTGACGTGCGTTGCTCCTAGGCTCTCCATGCATGTGGACGTCCTGCAGGCCGGGCGAAACAGGAAAAAGACCCCACAGTGCTCCCTGTAGATAGAGCTTCAGGCCCCAATCCCAGGGCCCCTGTCAGTGCAGGTAACGGATTCCCGATGAAACACAGACACTCAGGGTGGAGGAAGGGGAGCCCTTCCTCGTACCCACCTGAGGGTTAAACCAAGGCAGCATGGGGGGATGACTGCACCTGAAACTGGCAGACGAGCACGGATGCATAAAGGCCATAGAATATAAAAAAAAAAAATATATCAATTATACTTTGCAGGCTTGTACCAGATGGGTGCATAATAACACTTGAAAACACCTTTGTGATGACTCGGCAAAGATCACAGACCACCAAACAAACTGTTGACTGGGAGACACCGATCAAGTGCCCAACAGTGTGATAATTACTGGTGGCTAGCTTCCACAGTGCAATGCCAAGGTGTATGTCTGTCGGGATTGATTTGCTCATACTGGTATTGCTCCGCTTGATGTGTGGCTCAACCTTATGCACGAGGAATCTGAAAGTTGTCTTGCTCATGAAGAAGTTCTCAATCCACTGTAAGTCACAGAAAGATGATGTCACAGTGTTCCAAAATAAAGATGGTCAAGCGCGAGCCCACACACACCTTGAAGGTGATAGACTGCAGGTGGACAGTCGCAGAAACACAGACGTAAAAATATGTAATCTGTTTTGCAGATAGCAAAGTACACTCTTCATGTGGGCCACCATTACAATTCACAGTCTGAGAGCACTGGTTTCTCGCTGTTGCACATAGATGGCCAAGATACCGGGATCCATGGTTTCTGCATAAGCAAGAGGGGCCAGCATTAATTAAGCAAGCCTTTGTAACGTTTCAATGCCAAACATTGGGTATTGCACACAGTAAAAAGATCACTTGACCATGGCAACAGATAGTGGGAAGAGTATTTAACTACCATTGTAACACGGCATTATTGAAAGCTGTTCCAGGGTGCCCCGCGATAGGCGGGACGCCGTCACGTGGTGCAGGAGCAACAAGGCATTGTGAGACGATAATGCCGTGTTGCTGTTGTTGGAAGCGCTTTCACGAGCCCAACACAGCATTATGTCTCATAATGCCATGTTGCTGTTGCGTGTTCACGAGCCCAACATGGCATTATCGTCTCATAATGCTGTGTTGCTCCTGTAGTGGGCACGACAGCCACTGGGGCGCAAGTAGCGCTGTGGGTGGCCGAGTAACAATAAAGTTTACAGAAATTTCCTAGGCCTCCGGTGCCTTTCTTGCCATTCACTGTCCACAGTACTTGCCTAGCTAAACATCGACCTTCTCCGTGTCAACATAGTGTATTAATCAACTTCCAGTATCGGTTACTGGTGATTAATGCTCACTGGTTGAACTGGCTTCTCACTCGTGCAACAACGCCCCCCCAGCAGGCATTAATCCACTGGTAGAGCCCTCCTCTGTCAGTGATTAATGCTTACTTGACTACTGACGGTCTTGCACACCAGGGATGTTGAACTGCATCCAAAACCCAGCACCCTTGAATGCTGTTAGCATGTGAAGTGATTATCATGGCACACCAGTGAACAATGATAACAGCCATCACTAGTTATCAATATACGCATGTGCTAAATGCTGTCACTGCCCACACAATGCCCTCACACAACGGTAGTGGTAGGGGCCCAAAGGGTTAACAGAAATGTTTACCAGTGACATTCCAACAATGACACTGGTTTACAGTAGTACCGTCAAGTGTACACTGGCAGCATAGACCACCGCCCACAATGGAATTCAGTGCCTCATCCAGTGATGTTAGGCACCACTCCATACAATGTGTGCTGTCCACAGCACCGTCACTGACTGTACCCCCTGTGATGTGTGGGCAAAAGAGTGATGGTCATTGGAATGTGAACCAATATAAATGTAAATAGGCACACATGAGTGAGCATATCACAGGCACTATTTTCAGATCAATAACACATATCAACATGATAATATCACTGACCATTCCAAAACTCATACTGAGATCTACTCAGCTTGAATACAGAACAATGCACCATTCGGTGTAAAGTAACAACAATAGACCATGCAAAGCAGTGTTGAGGGCATTTGTGTACAATTCAAAAAAGCAGCTAAAGACATGGGACACAGGATCACATGTGAAGCGGAGCTGCGCTTCCCAAAATGGAGATGCACGGACAATGACCTGGCCTATGGCACACACCCACGGTGGTATACTCTGGGTACACACAGTTGGGACACACCCACTCAAGTACCTGGTCACACATCACCAGGTTCTTCCCCATGAGCTGGCATGGTGCAGTGGCCCCATAACTGGGGGATGCATAGAGAGGGGTTGTAGCATATGCATAATGATTGGACTGTGTCACCATGCAACCTCGCCTGCTGCTTGTCCCATTTGGCCCCTGCGGACACTGTCCTGGTGGGCACCCTGCACCAGGTACTACAATATAAATGGCATTATCCATAGGCAGCACAGCAACAGTAGAAGAGTTGTAAGGTCCAAAACCAGGGCAACAGTCACAAGGCTCAAGATACTGGTCAGGCATCCATGGCAGGATATATAGAAATGCTTAGAAAGACCTTGTCCAAAACCTGACTCGTGTAACCAGCCATATAACCAGCTGTATGCCTTTGCACAGCTTTGAAACTGAACCTGTTTGAACTACCACTTAAGTGCAAGGTCACCCAGTGCACACTTCCATTCCTTTCAGGTATCACCATGTAGCCCTGATACAGGGGGTGTGGTGGTGGTGGTGGTGGTGGGGCAGGGTTTGCTGAGGCACACTGTCACTTGGTGTATCCCTGGCATGCAATACACTGTTACAACAATGTCACCCTGTGACCTCAACTGTTTCTTGTTGCACTCCTGCTCACCTATGTGGGGTGGCCGGGTAAGACAGCAAAGCTGGAGCAGAGCAAACCTTGTTTATGGAATGGCATGAATACATTCTAGTAATGAGTGGCACATGAGGGGAATTGCCCCAAAATGTGCACCAGGGTCATTTTCACACCAATGCAGAATATCGCAAAACAACGCAACATGCATGTGTTCCATATCGCGCACACTCCCCCACTCTCCACTAGGGCTGTAGTCAACAGGTGCGCTGCACAGTCGTTTTCCACCCTATGAGTTTGCCTGTTCAGGGTATTCAGCACTACAGTTATGATTGCATCTCACAGCACATTGTCTGAATCTAACTTTAGTTTGTGTTGGCTGCATCTTGCATGCACTATCGCAATCGGATAGAACACTTTTTGATATGGGTCCTATAATTAGGAATATCAGTCAGGAAAGCTGTTCTCCATGCCAGTGAACATCAATGGGCAGCAGCCATAGACAGCACTGCAACAGTGTACAGGCCTTGTACAGTCCAAAAAAGCACTGGTCGTCATTATAAAAACTAACAAAACTTTAAATATTAGGGCCCCTAATGATAATGTGTAAATATGCCCAAACAGAGATACAGCGCATCTTTTTCTTGTTACTGGTTGAATGTAACTGCATGTCAGCATACTGTGCCAGATCATTGCTCATGTCACTGCATGGTCAGCCCCCCTTCTTGCACGGTTGTGTGGGCAGCCCATCCTCAGTGCCCCACCACCACTTGGAACCTCTACCCATATTCCTTCCCAACTGGAACCATCCCCCGTGTAACTCCCCAGTTGGCTACTACCCCTTCTCCCTCCCTGGAAGGGAACACTGCAACTCCCATGCCCCCCAAGACACTCCCCCATTTGGACACCCTTCTCACTGTGCCTGGTTTGTTACCCCCCACCATCATTACAGTTGGTCCCCCACCCAACCCATAACAAAAGCCAATACTGCCATCCACAGCTTCTATGCCATTCAAACAGGAATGTTCACCACCGAAGTGCAACTCTTGCACTGCACATTCAATGCCAGTATGGCTCAGTGAGGGGGGATGACTGATATAGCATGGTTGGGACCCGCAAGCTTCCTCATTGCTCACACTGGTGGCCCCCAGCTACCAGTTGGAACCTCACCCCATGTTCCTCCCAGACTGGAAACATCTCCATGTACCTCCCCATTTGGCCACTACCCCCTCTCCCTCCCTGGCAGGGAACACGGCAGCCCCCACACCCCCCAATACACTCCCCAAAAGAAATTCTCCATTTGGACCCCCTTCATACTGTGCCTGTTTCATCAACACCCTGGCTGGTCCACTACCTTGTCCTTCCTCAGCCTTTAACCCCCCCATCATCATTCCAGTTGGTCCCCTCCCACTCCCACGACAGCTGCCACTCTTGCACTGCACATTCACATTGAATGCCAGTACTGCCATCCACAGCTGCAATGCCAGTCAGGTGGGGTTGCTGTTGCCTCGTTTGAACCTGCAAGCTCCCCCATTGCTCACCCATGTTCCTCCTTTCCCCAGGATCTCCTTTCAGCTAACTTCCTGACCGTGCTTCACTGCATACCTCCCAAAATTCCTGCTTTGCACCCACAACAGCATGAATCCCACAACATGTTTTGCACATTTTACTGCTCCATGCTCTCCACAGTCCAGGCCCATGCAACCCTACAAAGGGAATCAGCAGCAAGTGGTGAACATGTGGCTCTGCATTTTACAGACAGCAATGGATACTGTAGCCATGCACCTTTGTGCAGCTCACGCGGGGGGTGGTAATTAACCCAAGCAGGGTTTGAAATTCCAACTGTTCTGTAACAGGCAGTCTCATTCAACCAACCCCCCCCACCAGAGGTGCATGGCCACAGCATCCTGCAACAAACACAGCCATCATTTCGCAACCTTGTACCACCAACATGCACCCCTGCCCTAAAACTATCAGACTGGTGATCAGCAAGTCACACCAACCTCTAAAGATGAGGATCTGCAAAGTTTTTATTGATAATTCTACCAAAACACAGTGCACGCACAAACTGGAACACTGCTGCCTTCCACTCAGTAGCTGGTGTACTGATACTTCTGCTTCCTGCTTCTGTCATGAAGGCTCATGAGAAATGGTACAGGATGGGAAAATTGACCACTGATGTGGATTGAGCATACAATAGGGTTTACACCACAGAGTAACACGCTCGATACACTGAATGTTCCCTCTCTTGCACCGGAGCAAAAAGTTGAATCAGAGGCAACCTACGGCACAAGGTGAGATTTGCAGTGCATCAACTGTTGCACATGGTTTGATGCACTGCAAATTGAGTGGTGTAAATGGGGCTAGTGTCTTACTTTCACAGTGGTGAACGATAGGCCTTGATGGGGCTGAGTGAGGACTTGCTTCCTTGATGTCTGTGCCGGTTCAATCACTGAAAGGTCGGCTTGTCAAGTTACACTGTTCCAAACTGGGTACTGCTGCTGCTGCAGTGGACCTAATGTGATTGTACCATCCCCAGAATCAATTCTGAATTGCAAAACTATTTCTCTCTGCTCTACATCAGGTGGGACTGCTTATGTTGTTTTCGAAATCCAGAACATAATTTCAGGGGCAGGGTGAACACTCAGGGAGATACTAAAACTGCTACACAATCAAGTCAAACAGCTTTCCCTCAGAACCATGGCTTCATCAGTTCAGAGAGTGGACTAGGCTGTTTAATTCAGGCCCCAAGTAGACCAGAGTAGGAGGAGGAGACAGAGGAGGAGAAGGAGTGTATTGCTACACAGAGCTGGCATTTTTTGCCTGGCTGTTAAAATGTTATTTTTATGTTTGCTTGCACTCATGTGCAAGAAACATAGTGCCATCATCTGAGTTTTCGGTGGTGTGGCACCAATCTTCCAATTCAGTCAGTGTGTTTGCAGGTGCGGCCACCGTTCGCCAATGAATGCTGCAGCTGTCTGTGGCAGCAGTTGAAAATGCAGTGCCATACAATTGAAAGGGAGAGCTACGCTTCAGTGAGCTGTGATAAGATATCACATGCTCATGCGCTCCCCCCACACACACAAACTGTATAGCCAATGGGGGTGCCCAATCCCTCGCTGGCTGTTCTGCACTCCACCCACAACAGAGTTCCAGGTGCCACACTGGGAGCCCACCCCAGTGTGGCAGCAGTCTGTATGGCCAACAGGGGTGCCCAATCCCACGTTGGCTTCACTGTCCCCTCCAAGAGACTGTCGAGTGACATGCTGGGAGCACACCCCAGCATGGCAACAGTTCCTATGGATGATGGGGTACCCAATCCCCCATTGGCTCCACGCCCACCCAAAAAGCCTTCTAGCTGCCACGCTGGGAGCCCACACCAGCATGGTACAAGTCCCGTGTCGCCTAAGTAAAAAAAAACCTGAAAGAAAAACCTTCCCTCGCTGACTGTCCTGGCCCCTCCCCCACCGCACCCACCCTCTATGCATCCACCTCCCACACCCCCACCTCACCCCATACTTAACTCTCGAGTCCAGTGCGATGATCTTCAGTGGACCGGGAACACGTCTGCACTCTCCAAAGCCGACTGCTAACTGAGGAAATGCCGGTAAGCTGTATAATGTAATAAATACGTCTTTTTCAACTTTAGTGCATATCTCGGGCATTTTGGGGAATTTTTTCACCAAATTTTCAACATGGGTTTTTTGGGACCCCACTGCATGAATTCTGTCACTGTCATGGCATTAATCAGCCCAGAAAGGTGATTTCGTTGTCACTGCGCCGAATCACCTTTCCGGACTGATTTATGAAATGACAGTATCACAGTTCATAAGGGAGGCCCCCAAACACCCTATGTTGAAAATTTGGTGAAAAAATTCCTAAAACTGACTGTTTTACAAGCATGCATTGTACTGTTCCTACGCACGCTCATAAGTTCGTGAATTTTCAATATGTTCACTCCAGATTTTCAACATTGCCATTTTACCACGCCTCCATATGAGTAGTACAGCTGTCATTTCTCACATCTCGCCCAAAATGTGTTTCCACGCATGTAGCACACAATGGAGCAGTCGGTGTGCAAAATCAATGTTTGGGACAGATTAAGAAAATCACAGTGACACTGTTCATGAGCAGAGGTGTTAAAATGGGCTTGTTAAAAATTGGGTGAAAAACTTCTCAAAACTGACTTTTTTACGAGCATGTGTTGCGCTGTTCCTATGTAAACTCATAAGTTCGTGAATTTTCAATATGTTCACTCCAGATTTTCAACATTGCCATTTTACCACACCTCCATATGAGTAGTACAGCTGTCATTTCTCACATCTCACCCAAAATGTGTTTCCGAGCATGTAGCGCACAATGGAGCAGTCGGTGGGCAAAATCAATGTTTGGGGCAGATTAAGAAAATCACAGTGACACTGTTCATGAGCAGAGGTATTAAAATGGCCTTGTTAAAAATTTGGTGAAAAAATTCCCAATATGACTGTTTTACAAGCATGCATTGCGCTGTTCCTACGCACGCTCGTAAGTTCGCGAATTTTCAATATTTTCACTCCAGATTTTCAACATTGCCATTTTACCACACCTCCTTATGAGCAGTACAGCTGTCATTTTTCACATCTCACCCAAAATGTGTTTCTGCCCATGTAGTGCACAGTGGCGCAGTCGGTGTGCTAAATCAATGTTTCTGGACAGATTAAGAAAATCACAGTGACACTGTTCATGAGCAGAGGTGTCAAAATGGCTATGTTAAAAATCTGGTGAAAAAAGTCCATAAAATGACTGTGTTGTGAACGACCATTGCACAGTTTCCACGCACCCTCATACCTTCATGGATTTCTAATATTTTCAGTCTAGATTTTCACCACTGGCATTTTTCCACACTTCCTTATGAACAGCACAGCTGTCATTTTTCACACCATGGCCGAAATGTGTTTTCACACTTCCAGCACAGAAATGCTTGGTTGCTGTGGGAAATCACTGTTCGGGACAGATTAAGAAAATCACAGTGAGCTGAGGTTCCAAAATCCCTGTCTTGACAATCTGCTGTAAAAAATCCCCAAACTAATTGCATTATGGGTGTGCATTGCGCCTTTTTTACGCATGTTCATAACTTCACCAGTTTTTTTAATATTTTCACTGCAGAATTTCAACATTGCCATTTTTTGTACCTCTCCATGAACAGTACAGCTGTCATTTTTCACATCCTGTTCAAAATGTGTTTTCACACCTGTGGTGCCAAACGGCATAGTCTCTGTGTGAAATCAGCTTTTGGCTAACAAACTGATATTGCCACTGCTCATAATAAGGTGGGGGTCACAAAAAAACCATGTTGAAAATTTGGTGTGAAAATGCCAACGAACGCCTGAGGTATTAGGGTTTCTGACCATAACGTCCCAGCCTGTAGAGATTGACAGGCATCAGGGGTGTGACTTGGGATTCTCACCTGTAATGCTCATACCATTTCACACCCTGCAGCCAGTGACAGGCATTGAGGTGTGCCTTGGACTCTTCGGCCCCAAAGTTCACCCCATTCTCTTTACAGGACCCATCTCATCATATTTCCTGATGGAATGGGGTGAACATAAGGGCCAAAGACCCCAAGGCACACCGTGACACTTGTCAGCGTCTGCAGGGTAGGGTGTGGTGAAATGGCATGGCCATTATGCCTGATGACCCAAAGGCACACCCCAATGCCTGTCAGTCTCTGCAGGGTGGTGGTGGGTTGGCTTCAGTTCAGTACTTCACTGCCATTCCTATTATGCAGCTTCTAAGTTTTACACTACCGATGCCAATGCCAGCAAGCAAACATTCGGCATTGACAAATGCTTGTTAGGAGTAGGAGGAGGCGGTGAGGAGTGTTATTGGCTGGAGCAGACGTTGTCTGTACTGTAATGACATCTCATTGTGGTGGTGGTGGTGGTGGAGGAGGAGTCATGTAGTAAATTAGGCAAAAGTAAACAGCAGCACAACAGTTTGGGAAGAAGAACAGTAAAAAGAACGAAAATAACAGAAAATATTGAAACATTCTATAAAGGATTAAACTGAGGGCAGGGAAAGGAGGAAAACCCAAAATCATATGTTTTTTCATTCATCAACATCTTCCAGAAAGCAGCTCTCACAGTCTTCCAGATTGGAGTTGTAACCAGATGGGAATTCATGCTGTACTAATGAATCATCAGCCTTGGTTGTAGTAGTAGTAGACAATTTCTTCTTTCCAGTTCCAAACACACTTTGCTCTTCATCGTGCTTGGAAACTCCACTGTCATGATGTGGCATGAACATGGATGTCATTGTCATGTGTGGAATGTGGGCCCAGTTCATTCTGATGAATGTTAGAATTTCAACATTTTTGGGTGACAACCGGCCTGGTCGCGCTGAGGGTTGAGGTGCTGGATGCCACATCTCGTACCATGCCAGGGACCCAAGGATGGGAGCAACCTCGGGTGCTGGGGGTTGGCTGGGTAGGAGGAGTATTGAGCATCCCAAGGACTGCTCTCCTTCTCCCGGGAGGGTGAAAGGGAATGACTGTGGCAGTACTGGCCCCTGGTGGTGGCTGAGGGCTGGTGCAAAACGCGGTCCATCAAGGGGTTGATGTAGGCTGACACCAGACATGCCTGGTGCGGACGTGTGCCCAGAGAGTCCTTGGCATCATTGCATGTCTGTGCCTAGGGGTGTGAAACCAGGGAAAAAAACATACCACTACCTACGTGCACAAGAAAGGCAGGATCTGGCACACCACTGCGATAGTCACACCCGAGCAGCTCCCATGGTGTGTCTGCCCTCTGGTCTTCCACTGCAAGAGGGGTAAGTACCTGCAGCAATATGGCCAGGGAGGGGTGGAACATAAGAGTTCCAGAGCTCTGGCTGAGTCTGGGGCAGTGGCCGAGGTGGTAATTTGAGGATGGGAGAGGAACCATAGGTAACCCCCACCCCAGCTGAGGAAATAGTATCAAAATTGTATCACAAAAAAAAAAACATTTGTGGGTGACAGATTAGTGCATCCATCATGCACAATAGCACCAGCAGAACTGAACACAGGTTCATCACTAGAGATGCAACAAATTTAATTTCTGCCGGTGAAGTGTCCAAATTCACCGAGAGGAGTAATTCAAGAAATTTTCCTCATTAGGCAGAATTTTGCCCAGGTGAAATTTTTTCTTCTGTGGGGGAGATTTTGCCCTTCCGCCAGGTGAAATTTTGCATTCCACTCCATGAAATGGGAGGAATTTCATGAATTACTCCACAAAGTGAATTTTCCTCACTTTGCCCACCACTATTCAGCATTGACACCTGAGGGTGGGCAGCTAGCATATTTTTTCACAGCCGAGGTCAGTGCTGGCCACTAAGTGACATTGCTTGCACAGTACAAGAGCTCATCAGCAATAGCAAGGTGCTTTTGGTCCGACAAATAAAAGTCAACCATATATTGTGCTGCTCACAGTCCTGCTGCCTCATCATGCTCCTCCTCCTCCTCCTCCTCCTTTTCTTCCATGGCAGCAACTCCAACCTCACTGAACACATCCAGAATGGGACTGGTAATTTTTTGTTTTTGGCTGCATGTTTTCTCACTTTTGCCATGTGATGTCACTGACATGGTGGTGGTGGTAGCAACAGAACTCAGTGCCCTAGATACAAGGGTGTTCAGCATCTGTTCCCTGCATACTCTTCTGACAAGAAGACTGGTCAAGTTTTGTACCTTCTGATGACCACCTTCTATTATTGACTCCAGCCCATGCTTATATTGTGGGTCAAGCATGGTGACAATTCCAAAGTCCTCAGACTGCAGAATACCACAACTATGCATGTTGGAGTTCAACACGTGGAGCATGTGCTCCAACAAGGCACAACTCGCAATCTCCCCACCTGCCTCCAAATGATTGCTGCACATTAAGCAGTGTCCACTAGCAAGGAAATGGACTAACTGATACAAGCAGTGTCCTCACTCACTGCCTGACTTGCATGTTCAAATGGCCATAAAATCATTATCGCCCCTCCATTAGTCAGAGACATGAACACTCCAACACTGTCACGACTTGTATGTAGCAGCAGATAGTCTGATACCGCTTTATACTGCTCATATAACCACTCCATCATGCACAGTGTGGAGTTCCAGCTGGTAACCACATCCAACTTCATATGGTGCTGAGGTAGCTTTTTTTTTTTTTTTATCTGAAGCTGGCGGATCAGATCATGAGCCTTCCCGGAACAGGCAAAACAGACACAGATGTGATGGGCCACAGTCAAAATGTTCTTCACATCAGGATGGTGTAGACAGGGGCGTAATTATAGGGGGGGACGGGGGGCACAAGTCCCCCCCAACTTTCGGTGTCACCTCTTTTTATCCCATTTGTACCCCCCAACATCTTTATTTAATTTTAGTCAGCCGCGCCGAGCCGTGTTCATAATACGAGCCACTGGCACTGCTGCTTGTGTGGGTGGTATTGGACTATTTTTTTTTTTGTTGCCCACACTACCGCTGCCCGCGCTGTGGAAAGAAGTCTGCTTCTGAACACAAACAAAATACTACACACATGTCAGTGCGTCACTGATCTTGGATGAGTTGGATCTATCTATATCTTGACGACTTGGGTGGGACGGACTTGTTGTACCCGCCAGGCCAACGTATCCGCCCGCTTGACCAGGTAAAAAGTATTCTCTCCTCCTAACCAATGAAGGTCGTCTGAGGAGGAGCTGGCGGAAGACTGGCTTGTTGTGGCGTGCTGCGTGCTGTGCGTGCTATGGGTGGGAGTAGTCGATCGGATGACTGGAGTGGAGAGAGAGAGTGTCTTTTGCGGTTGTGAGGTGACCGATCACGACTGGAGCTGCTTTAAACTAAACCATTGGTTCTCACACATTGTGATAGTGAGCCTCCCCAAGCCATGAAAAGATTTTGAGCCTCCTCAAATTTGAAAAAACCTTGGGCCTCCCCACAGAAAAAATAAATCTACTTTGCACAGTACACCAGGAATAAAGTGAAACCAATAAAGTTGGATGAGCATATTCTCTTTTATTCAACTTATTCTCTACATCCCTGTCCTACACTTTAGGTTATACTTGTCACTCCTTTTTCTGACTCTTGGGCATGTTACTCTGTTTCCTCTCTATGTGGAACAGCCAAACCTAGCCATTTCATCTCTGCCTCTCTTACCCAGTTGTTAAGCAACTTCCTGTATGCTTGCCTCAGGTCACACCTGAAAACATGCATTGGATCACTGTGCCTTTCCCAGTCACTAATTTACATATAAATACCTACTATAGAAATGAGCCTTGACTCAATGTGCCTTTCCAAGTTACTAATTTGCATATAAAAACCTATTATAGAAACAAGCCTTGACTCAGCATGCCTTCCCCAGGCATTAATTTACATATAAATACATACCTATAAACAAGCTTTTGCTCAATGGGAACTTCCTGGTCACAAATGTGTGCATAAGTAAAGAAATTTACCTGCAATCATCCATATTTAATTTGTTTTATCTTTTCAGCCAAAACATACAATTTAAATACTGTATATTCTCAGACTTGACTGGGCCTCCCCTGGAACAACTTGGGGCCTCCTTTGGGAGGCTGGCCTCACCATTTGAGCATCACTGAACTAAACTAAACTTTACTTTAAAAATAATAAAATTCTGCTGTGGCTGTGACTCGAGTGCAAGCCTGCGACTGCCAGGAGGACGGAGTAACTCGTCGTCATCGTCGCAGGTTAGCAGTCGGAACTCGGAGAGACTTGGTGGGAGTCCTGCGTCATCTGAGAGGGAGAAAGACAAGTCCCTGTCAAAGAACAGTGTGCAGCTGGACAGAGTTCAGTTCGGGGGTCTCCAGGGCGTTTGCAGTGCGAGTCTGCGTCTGTGTGTGGGAGTTGACAGGTCTGTCTGGACCGAAATAAAACAGTTATTCGACTTCAGACTGCTTGAGGCGGGAACCCATCTGCTGGAGTGCTGTGCTGCTGTTGCTGGCATTGATTGCTGCATCCATTTTGTCAGAAAAAACAAGCAGGTAATTTTTAAATGTGTTTGTAATGTGTATAACTGTCTGTACTACTTCATAAGTAAAGTTTCAGCAAGTAAATGCTGATCCAGATGTGGGGTGTTGGGGGATGTATCCCCTAGGTCCTTTTGCAGGCCACATTTGATATTGAGCATACCTCTCAACTGTCCCTTATTTTCAGGGACGCCCCGATTTTGCCTCAAAATTTTCCTCTGTCCTTGTAAATTTGCATTTTGTGACAGAACAGTGGGGATTAAAATCACAAAATAATGTCAAATATTAAAGTTATAGACTTGTTCTTCTTCAGAAAATGTATCTTAACATACATCCCTTTATTCTAACAGCTTTCTGTGTGAGTAGTACCAGTTCTTAAGATGTGCCCTGATTTGGGGTCTTTGTCCCTTGTTTTTAAGCCTTGTCCCTGATTCATGAGGCAAGAGGTTGAGAGGTATGTATTGGATTGTTTTTCAACCCAGCCCAGCCCACACCAGATTTGCAGTGTGTGTGCAGCTGTCAGTGCACTAATAATATTTGCTGATAACTACCAGAGCATAATAGATAATTATTAATTTATGCGTTAAAGTCTCAGTGGGAAAAATGGAATATCCCCTTCTTCATGTGGGGCAGAGGATTTCTGAGGGGTAAAATGAGTGACGTGGGACTGGACGGGGTGCCTCCTGTGGTAATGCAAGGCAACCAGATAGTGACAGCAGAGAAAGCAGCAGGTAAAAGAAAACTCTTTTTATGCCAAAAGCCCTGTCTGGGTGTTTCTGCACTAGTTGCTGCATTTTGCAGCCTTACCAGATTTCCCTTAATGAATGGTGAGGGTCAGGGGACTGGGTGTAAACTGGGAGGCAGGTGAACAGTGATTTGGCTGACAAGGAGTATGTATGTTGCCAACAGAGGAGTAAAGGCTGCAATGTGACTGGTGATGCAGAGATAAAATCAGATAGCTCATCACAGAAATCTAGCACCCATCAGTAGGAGTAAATGAAGCTCGAACCGTTTTATTTCTTTAAAAAGTGCTGTATTTCATGAAATGGCTATGTGCAAAATTAGCAACGTGCAAGTCCCCAGATGCATACCTCTCAATTGTCCCTGATTTTCAGGGACGTCCCTGATTTTGCCTCAGAATTGTCCTCTGTTCCTCATGAAATTTGTGTTTTTGTGATAGAAAAGTGGGGATTAAAAGCACAAAATAATGTCAACCATTAATGTAACAGACTTGTTCTTCTTCATAAAATGCAACTTAACACAAATCTTTTCATTCTATTGGCTTTATGAATGAATAACATCAATAACATCAATTTTTAAGATATGTCCCTCCATTGGGGGTGTTTGTCCCTGATTTATTTTTTAAGCCTTGTCCCTGATTCATGATGCCAGGACCCAGGTTCAAGACCCACTCTCCCTATCGAACCAGTGACTGTAATCAGTCTTCCACCTGCCGACCCCCAGCAGCCCTTGCCCATTCCCAAACACAGGTCACCGTCATGGCGTGAGGTGTGGCATACAGCGCCTCAACCCTCCACGCCACTGGGTCGGCTAAGTTTGTAATTTTTAAATATTTTTAACTGATATTTTTTTTAATATTTTTGCCTGCCGGTACCCCTTGCCCCAAAAATGGGCTCGGCCTGGCTCCAGGACCCACACCCTCATCTGGGGGATGCCCCCCCCTCGAGTGGGGCTGCTGAGGCAGAAATGAATGTGTCTGGAGGGTCAGGCCACCAAGCCCCAGCTCATACACTGGTGCCAGTGGATTTTCTGAAGCTATATTCCCCTGGAGCTAGGAACATGCAATGATGCTGACAGCAAGTATCGGTTCCAGCTCCACCCATATTACGGCACAACTTTGTGCCTCTCATCCTCCACCAGTGGGCAAGCTGCACCAGACCCATCTTCTCTACCCTCCCAGAGAAGGAGAGCAGTCCTCCTGATGCTCGATCCTTCTCCTCCCCTGCCAACCCCCAGTTTAGATGTCAGGGAGGTACAAACCGCACATTTATATTTACTGTACTCCAGGTTGTGTGGGAGAGGTTCTTGGGCTGTGCTAAGTCTAACTTGTAAATGTCATAATTTATAATTTTATAACTTCTAAATGACATAATTTTGGACACAGTCCAGGGGGATCAGGATACACTGGAGGGTCATCCCGGCTGCTGCAGTCGGCAGTGGGCCAGGGTTTTTGGGAGAGTAGTGATTGAGGAAGGCATCAGAGAGGACGTCCCGGCGGCTGCAGTTGGCAGTGGGCCAGGGTTGGAGAGAGTTGTCTGCAGCTGGAGGACAAATCGGCTGTGAGGGCGCCAAGTTTTAAATCTACGTCTGGGCTATAGTTCTGGTCCAGCCTCATGAACATGAGGAAGAGCTGTAAATTGCTGGGAGAAGGGTGGCTGCTGCATCGGGAGATCCACCAGGGACTGCTGTGGTGAGAAGTCGGAGCTGCATCGGCAGCTGCATTGAGAAGATGGCTTCAGGGCTGCATTGGCAGCTGAGGTGTGCAAGGGGGTTCCGGTCGTCCCGGCGGCTGCAGTCAGCAGTGGGCCAGGGTTTTCGGGACAGAAGTGATTGAGGAAGGCATCGGAGAGGAAGTTCTGGTGGCTGCAGTCGGCAGTGGGCCAGGGTTGGAGGGAGCTGTCTGCTGCTGGAGGACCAATCGGCTGTGAGGGTGCCAAGTTTTAAATCTACATCTGGGCTATAAGTCTGGCCTTCACAAACTCGGGGAAGAGCTGTAATTGTGTCCACACCAACTACCCCGGCTCCAACCTCTATTAAATGGTCTGTGGGGGTAGATCCTTTGGGGAGTGCACAGTGTGACTAGCTGAGACTGAGCAATAAGAAGCTCGGATTTGTGTAGGACCAAGGGGGAAGGGCATAAGATTTGTATATTGTGTTGCTGGAGATTGTGAGTGTGTGTGTGTGTGTGTGTGTGTGTGTGTGTGTGTGTGGTATATTAATTGTTGGTGGGGGGCAGTGTAAGTTTTGACTGTGTATTGTGATAGTAGGGGTTCACACCCAAATGGGGGTGATTGGGTGTAAGGAGTGTGGGGCAGCCATAATATTAAACTGGGCATGGAGGTTTGGAGGATGTCAAAATGGTATTCCACAGGGGACAACAGGACAAGGCAAAAGGGAGATATCCCAGAGGATAGGTGGATCATATGGTATCTGGAGGTGTGGGGGGCAAAGTTGGCATCATACGTGAAGTATGCCAGCAGGGAGGCTGCTCAGAGGGAACAGATGAGGGAGGGAGAAGTAGGAGAGAGCAATATGGGTGTGAGCATCAAGCTTGCAAACCATTTCACCATACTATACCTGGGAGATGAAGTGGATGAGGATGGTGGGAGGGTGCAAGTGGACAGGGAGGATTTGGTCAATAGGCAGAGGGGGGACAGTGATGGAGGATGGAGCCTGTTTCAAAGGAAAGGGAGGAGGAGGGAGGGAGGGACATGAGCCTAGGTTGGGGTCTCGGGAGTAGATGGGCAATTATGGGCCCATCAGTCTGACATCTGTGGTAGATAAAGTAATAGAGGGATTTATCAAGGAGAGACTTGGGAAGCAGTTGGAAATGTTAGGACACCAGGATGATAAAATTAGAGAATAGTGGATGGGCAACTATGCACAACCAGTGTGTTCTGCCACAGAGGGGTTCTGATTCCCTCTGACCTCGAGAGCAAAGCTCGAGAGGTCCATGGGAATCAGAAGCCTGAGGGGCAGAACACACAGGTTGTGCATGAAGTTGTTCATCCTGTATTTGTTATAGTGTATAGTAGCATTGTGAAATGTGTGCTTTGTGTGTTTTTTTCTCCTTCTCATAATGAAACTGATTTGAAAAGTCTCTAGAGGTTCTAGAATACTGTCACCACATAATTAAATAGAGGAAAGCAACGATGTGCTAGGATTCCTAGTGGTTCTGCTGCATTAGTGACATCACTGCTGCAGCAGAACAACATAATGACATCACTACTGCAGCAGAACAAGCATATTCCAGGCATGGAATTTCATGCATAACAGCATTCCACTATACACTATATATAATAGTGGATGGATGGACACCACAACAAGGCTGTGTTTCCATCGAGGAGTTGATGACATCATAGAGACTTTGAGATGGAAACACAGCCTTTGTTGTGGGTGTTCAGCCATCCACTGTTTATGTAGTATATGTTTTTGTTTTGTTTCTCATTATTTTATTGAAATTACTTGCTATGGGTGCCGGTCCATTCCTCCTGCTGCCACTCCTACTCCATCTGATCCGGCTTCTAATTTGTTTTTCCAAAATGGAGCCATGTATGGCACTCCGTGTCCCAGCTCTAAATTCAACTGCCAGTGGCGCCGCTGCTTGGCACTAGCTAAATCATGCCATTTTTGGTTTTCTTTGTTTCAGCATTTATATAGCGCTTTTCATACATCCAAAGCGCTTTACAAGCAATGCTAAACTGGTAGTGAAGTGACTGACTGTGTGGTGGCGGCCATATCGCACGTCATCACCCACACAGTCTGGATAATTGCATGAACTAGTTTATGGGAAGGGAATGTTGGCCAGGACACGGGAATGTTCCCTACTCTTTTGCGAAGACTGGCCATGGTTCTTTATTACTGCCCACCTGGACAACTACCAGGATGGACAGAAGGGACCTCGGTTTAATGTCTCATCCGAAGGACAGCACACCCCAGCAGTATAGCACCCCAATACTGCACTCGATGCCAGCAATTTTATGTGCAAGTCCAATCCAGGTGTGGGATGAGAACCCACGACCTTCTGGTCCAGAGGCGGATGTGCTCTGGTCACTCATTGATTGTCTTGCCCCCAACCTCGCCCACTCTATGTGCATCCACCTCCCACACCCCACATTACGGATTATGGTTGCACAGTTTCTATGCATGCTCATGACTTCACCAGTTTTTTATATTTTCACTCCAGATGTAGAGAATGACAGGCATCAGGGGTGACTTGGGATTGCTGCCTGTAATGTTGATACCATTTCACCCCCACCCACACCCTGCAGCCAGCGAGAGGCGTCAAGGTTTGTCTTGGACTGTTCGGCCACAAAGTTCACCCCATTCTCCTATACAGCGCCCATCTCATCAAAATGTCACTCAGTGTGAGTGTGCTGTCAATGCTTCTCAGAATTACACCCACAACGGGGGCCATGGACTCTCACTGGGTCAGGCAAGTTACTCTGGCCTGATCATATGCTGTAGAGGTGATGGATAGAATCTGTTTGGCTATAGAGCCTATTGCATCCTTGCTGCCCCATCTTTTTCCTCTTTAGCAGGCATGAACACAGCTGAAGTTTTGCAATAGCTTCCTCTCTCTTAATCTCCATTTTTCTCCCTTCCCATGTCTAGTGTATGCCACTTTCCATTCTTGTTGCTTTTAGAGAGTGGGCAGAAGGAGGAAGAATAACCCTTGATTGTAATAGAGGAGGATATAACTTTGGCAAATAAAAGTGGAACTGTTCTAGCCTGATGAACTAGTGTACAGCTCTTAGGCCAGCAACGCTTTCAGTTTGCTGAAACTCCTAGCAGGAGTAGTAGCTTTGAGAAAAAAGAGGCAATCTTTATTTTGAGATGCACGATGGATGGCATGAGAGGCTCTAAAGGGGCCTTGTTTTGAGATGCATGATGGATGGCATGAGAGGCTCTAAAGGGGCCTTGGTCATGGCCCTGAGCACCATATCAAGACTCAAGGTGACAGCTTTGGTGAATTGAAGATGTTTTAATGCTGCTGCCTGTAGAAGTACCAGACATGGGGATATGAGCCCAACAATTCCCAGTCCCATCAAGAGTGCCCCCAGTGCAGAAACTGTAATTTGTAAGGTGTCTGGTTGGAGTCTTTTGTCCATCTGTCTTAAAGGAACTGCAGTAGTACAGGCAATTATATTGTGTCATTCTGTATGTGTCTGGAATGAAGCCAGAAACAAAATTTCCTCGGATTCTATAATGCACTTTGGAGGAAGAAGAGGCATATGAACTCCCCATCATGTCAATAACAGGAGCTGTACTGCATAGCTCCTTGAAAGTTTTTCCACTCACTTTCCCAGTCTAGAGAGAGGCCAGTTGTTAAACTGGGTGCAGAACTGGACCTTTTCCTGCTCAATCTTCAGGCCCGGAGATAAGTTGTTCAAATTGGATGCAGACCAGCCCTTAAAGGAGAAGGTCTGGGCTGAAACTGAAGGTTAGAGGTGGTCACCTCGAAAGATGAATGATAGTCGGAAACCCATGTGCGGACTGTGCAAGGGACCCCTAGAATCATGACTGCCCTGTCCAAGGTCACTTGAGGAGTCTTGATAGAAGTATTGGATGAAGGCAAACAGGAGGCTGAACTGATCCCGGTTTAGGGAGAAGGCGTCTTGAGCCACCGTTGGTTTGTCCATGGCAGGGAGCAGAATTGCTTACCTTCGAATTCTGCCCACAGGCAAAGATTTGTCTGAGGATTGCCCCCTGTTCTGTTGGAGTGTGGAAGGCAATGTCTCCAGCTCCCATTTCCTGGAAGAACAACCCTGTGAATTGAGCCAGACTGCTGTCATTTTCCTGTCCAGGAATATACATCTTTCAGTAGTGCTCCTCTCACTGAAAAGAAGAGGGAATCTTTAGTTTTTGGGCTTCTTGTGCACCCTGGTGGTCGATGTATACCCATGTTGTCAGACTGTAAGTTGGAACCAGTCCATCTTCATTGAGGAATTGCTCTTTTAGAAGCCTCTGAGCTGTGTCAGGGGAGCAAGCCCTGTGGATGATCAGCTGGGGATCCCAGAGCGCCAACCAATGAATGCACGAGGAGCGAGTAACAGTCGACAAGTGGCTGAGGAGTCCAATGTGCCAGTCATCGACAGAAACATTAGGGGCTGCCCTTTGTGAGGGAATGTCCTGGATAAGCCCTCTGGTGTTGATTTTTCTGCCCCCAAATATTCTGGTGGCGATTTTTAGCCCCAAATCTCTACTGGCCAGATCCCAGCTCCTGATGTGGATGGCCCGGTCCAAAATCACAGGACAAATGAGACCATGTTGAAATGGGGCCAGTCTGTACAGCTTGCAAGGCTGAGACTGGGGTCCATGCAGGAGTGCTGAGAAACAGTTACAATGGCCAAAATAAAAGAAATTGATGGACTTACAGTCTGCTGTCTTCAGCTCTGCCAAGAGGACAGAGCACTGTTTGCAGAGTACCTGCCAGACTGGAGGCAGGAAGTAAACTGAGGAAAACAGGAAGTGGAGGGCTGGATGTCCCCTGCTGCAGAGGTTTGATTCCTGCCTGTGGATCAGCATCAGGAGGTACAGCCCAGGAGTAGGGAAGCCTGGAGACCAGCTTAGGAGAGAGAACTGGTATATTTAAATTTTAAAAAGTACGGAATCTGGAAGTCTGGAGGATGCAGGGGTGCTCCATTTTCTGCAAAGTGTGGCAACACACCACATGCTTCAATACAAAAGGTGTTGAGCATGGTGCATCACCACCTTTGCAGAAAATGGAGCACCCTGGATCCTCAGGACTTCTAAAAATGACAATACTTAAAGTTGTGGCTTGAGAAAATTCCACTTGCTGCTAAAAGCTCAGCCGAAGGATAGCTTTTAGGTTGTGTGAAACCCACAAACTCAGGGTTTTCCTTTAATGAAGAAGAATCTGTAACAGTTGTTCATTTTCACAGATCAGGGTTAACTGCAGATCTCATAACATGAAACGTCAGAGAGACCAACCTTCGATTGCCATGTTCTTCAAGAAGAAACCTCATATAGATCCGTGCCTTCATCCACACAGATGATCCCGACTGAAGAAATATGTACTGCAGTGTATGAGGAGCCAGATCAGGGCTTCAATGCTAATGTTAACAAAGGAGAACAGCAACCAAGTATAAGTTTATCCTTCCTACTGTCGACACACAGTTCCTGTACTGGAGATCCAAACAGTGCCTCTGGATCAGCCACCCCAACCACAATCACCATCTGTTCCAGAAACACAGTGCCTAGAATGGAGATGACAACTCATGATATGGATCAGCGTTAACGACCACCATCTGAGGAAATACCAAAGCAGGACTGTGGAAACAAAAACTCCGATTCCAGGAATCATGGTACAGGGAATTTTCATGGCTGCACTATAGTCCTGAGTTGAAAGCTGTGCTCTGCTTTGTTGCACAAAGTGTGAACAAATGGGATGCTTGAGCTGTAAAAGGTGAGAACCAGTATTCACCACCATAGGCTTCACCAACTGGAGGAAAGCAGGACTAAGTTTATTGCTCATCAGAGCTCAGAAACACATCAACATGCCCTTTGGAAGGTGGCTCATGTATCAGTGGTCAAAGCATTGATTCTGCTCTAGTGGAACGAAAAAGATCTCACAAGATGTGTCTACTAAGCTGATTAAGTTAATAGCCACTTTGCGTTACTTGGGAAGACAGGGATTGGCAATTCGAGGTCATCAGCTTGATGAGGGAAACTTTGCTGAACTGCTCAAGCTACTCAGCAATGAAGATGAGACCCTAGCAACTTGGCTGAAACGAAAGCAGGACTATACAAGCCCAGCAATTCAAAATGAACTAATCGGACTCATGAGTCATGAGATCATCCATTCTGTCATGAAGCATATTAACAAGTCATCATACTATTCCATTATCGTTGACGGAACACAAGACTGCCAAGGTAAAGAACAAGAAAGCATTTGCCTTAGATACATTGATGGAAACATGCATCCTCAGGAGGAGTTCATTTGGTTTTATGAGCCACAGGAAACTATTGGAGCCTCAATAGCAAAAGTCATAATGGATGTCCTCACAAGACTTCCTCTGCCAATTGAATTCCTCCGAGGTATGGCATTTGATGGCGCTGCAAACATGTCAGGATGCTATCGTGGTGCACAGGCTATCATAAAGGAAAGTCAGCCACTTGCCACATTTGTGCATTGTGATGCTCACTGCATAAATCTTGTGGTGAAAGAGAGCTGTGAAGCAAGCTCTGTATTAAGAAATTCCTTGCACTGTGTAAATGAACTGGGCAAACTGTTCAGTGAATCCTAAAGTACAGAACAATTTTTCTCAAATTACTACATCTGATAATGCATCTACCTCCTTCAAGAAAATGCGCCCTATGTCCAACTGGATGGACTGTAAGACTAGCAGCAGTTGAAGCTGTGTCACAGCAATATGAGCAAATCCTTGAGAGTCTCCAACAAATGGAGCTGGAAAATGGGATGCTGCAACAAGGGCAAGTGGTCTCTTAGAGAAGCTCAGCAAGGGCAACACATTAGTAAGCCTGCTGCTGGTCAAGTAGTTATGGAACCACTGACTTGTCTGAATAGGACCTACAAAATCTGAACTGCACAGTAGGTGGCATGCTTACCCAAGTAAGCCTCATAAAGATCAGCTACAAAGACTAAGGAATGAAAATACTGTCCCATGCCATCAAAAAGCTGATGAACTTGTCCAGAAGCTGGAGTTGGATCCCATTGCACCACCAAGGCAACGATGGGTCCCAGTCCGTTTTGCTGGCACGGGGGAGCAGCACAATCATGCAACAGTGGAGGACTATTTCAGAATGGAATTCTTTAAGATGGTAGACATCTCAGTTGCCCAGCTGGGAGAGAGGTTCCATCAGAAAGGGCTGACTGAGTATTCAACTTTAGAACAGTTGCTTCTTGCTGCAGTACATAAGGGTGATGGGAGTAACCATGAGCTGGAGGAAATGATTGACTGCATTAAAAAATATCCAGAGCTTAATCCCAGAATGCTGAAAGTTCAGCTTGAGATGTTTGCACAGAGTAACACATATACCTCTTTGAATGAGGCTGTAGTCCTATTTAAAGCACTACCCCTTGATGTCCGTGGCCTTTTCACAGAGTTAGAAAAGTTTCTGTGACTACTGTTGGTGATACCAGTAAGCAGTTGTGAAGCAGAGCGCAGTTTCAGTGCACTTAGGCGCCTAAAAACATGGCTGCGGTCTACAATGACCCAGTGTCACCCAAACGCAGTTGCTGTATGTCATGTTCACCAAACCAGACTTGATGAGCTATGTCTGGACACCATTGCACATAAATTTGTTCATGCTCATGAAAGGCACTGTGCTGTATTTGGACTGTAGCAATAAAAATGTTGCAATGGGTTGATGCAAAAATTCAAATGTGTTCAAGCAAGCACATCATATCCTTAGTACTGCATGGGGCTACATATCAACTTACGGTCTCATGAAGAAATTATCACACCTCAGATTGTAATCTTGTACCTCAGACAGTTGTGCACCTATACCATGTACACTTCATTAGCAGATACTGTTAAAAATGCCTCCCGGTTCACTGTCCAATCCACTTTCTCAATGTTTGACTTCTGCTCCCACAGTAAACATTGAGTGGATCACCACCCTTCTAAACAGTGAAGGCAGTATGTACAGTTCCCCCTGTTGTTGTTTTTCTCCCCACTTCATTAGCCAACAGCTAGGTCTTCCTGGAGGCAAAGCAATAAGCATCAGTACACACCTGAACAACTGCTGTTCATGGCCTCATAAGGGCTGCACTTACTATGGATAACAATATTATTAGCAGGAAGATATACTAATGCCTTGAGAAAATCCACCCGACTCCAGTGTCAAGTCTCTCTTTATCTGTGATCTGCAGAACCCTGCAGGACAGTTCCCCGCATATCTTCTGCAGTACTTTTCTGTACCCTGCTGCACAGTGTGAGTTGGCTGGCTACCAACATTCCAAATCTTGAATGAGCTATACACAGCTCCCTCAATAATGTCCTAATAAATGTTAACATTCCCTACTCACCCAAGGGTAATCTCCCTATACTGAATTAAAGTAACAGTTTAGGTGCAGACCTGCCACTCTGAGTATTTGTCGTCACTGGCTGCTCTCATCCACAATCAGGTAGTGATCACAGTGCTGGCAGACCCACATCTCAGATATCACAATGATCTGCTCAACATTCCCCTTCCTGTCTTCACTAACCTGAATATAGCTATACTGTGCTGGAATTACCTATTCACTCCCTCTCTGGCATTCATTCTTCTGCCCTGCTCCCCTCATAAAAAACTGGTGAGCTTTCTACCCTTCTGCATCATGAATGTAGTTAGTACAGTCTCCTATGTTATTTTTACATATTAATAGTAAACATCATCTTCTGATAAGCCAGGCTGATAGCAGCAGAGCACAAGGTGAAAATAGACGTTCTTTCCCATATAAGATATAAGCCACCTATGACTAAGCACAATTAAATGATGTGCATAATGACGCATACACCCATCATTTAATAGTGCCTAATTAAAGGTAGCCTAAATCTTTTAAGGACAGATTGCCCATTTTTTCCCTTGTTCCTGCTGCTATCAGCCTGACTTACTGGAAAGATCTGCTTATCTCGGAACTGTACTGCCTGTATTCATGATGCAGAAAGGTGATGAGCATCCATTTGTGGTGTGGGGAGAAGTAGTGAACAATGAATACCCGAGGGGTACTGAGAAGGACACTCCTACAAGGTACTGGCATATTCAGGGAAGGGGGAACACATAAGGAGAAAAATATGAGTAGATCACTTTGAGATATAAGAGTTGGGGCTGCCAGCACCATGATCACTACCTGACCCCGTTGTCCAGGCCAACATTCCCCTTCCCATAAAACCATTTCACGCAATTATCCAATGCTACATGTGAATATTATTGTGTGAAATGACTGCCACTATACATTCAGTCACTTCACTACCAGTCTAGCATACCTGTAAAACACTTTGGGATACACTGTGTATGAAAAATGCTATATAAATGTTGATTCTTCTTCTGATTATTATTATTCTTATTATTATTTCCCATGGGAAAAGAAGTCAAGACAACCATATTTTTGATTTCTAAGAAAGTATTAACTCTGGCATTGGACTACACAAGCATTTTGCTACAAATAAGTGTTGGATCAAGGGGGGTTGGGTTAAGGGTGCAGCTGCACCCTCCGCCCCCATTGTAAATTACTTGCTTGCTGCATTTCACTTTGTTAAAGTCTGATTTATTGATTGTACAAATGTTTACATTCAAATCTATTGATGATGTAACCCTTTGTTACCCGGGGTTACTAGAATCCCAGTAAGACCTAGTGGTAGGCAGGGAAGACAGCTTGTGAAACTCCAGTTAAATGGGTTTCACACTGTCTCACTCTGTCCTCAGTCACAGCTGAGACTAGAGGGATGACATCATAATAGAATTGCCACAGCTGCATGAGCCACATTTGGAATCTTCAGCTCAGAGAAAGTTTAGAATCTTGGGAATTCAAAGTCAGTCTTCAGTTTGCCCTTAAGCAAACAAGAAGGACACCAGTAGTGTCTGTTTATCCCCCCCCGGAGGGGTGAGGAAAAGTTCTTTGTGGGTTCCAGGGGCAATCCCCTTCTCTCACCCTGGGAAGAAAGCTGCCTGTTTTAATTTAAGTTCAGTCTGTTCATGTATAACAGCAAAGGTTCATTTCTTCACCTGTGGGGCACCTGCAACGATGGTGAGTGTTTGGTCCATTGGAAGGGCAAACAACTTCTTTTCTTCAGTTGGATTTCAAGTATTGGGGACTGCTATTTGGGAGGACTATGTCAACTAGAACAAACAAATAGAGCAGTCATCTGTTTAAAGTGTTAATGGATTTAAAGTTCTCTGTAGAGGGTGCTTCAGGTCATCCACCGTCAATCTACATTTAAAGTCTAAAGTTCTGTGTGTCCAGAGAAATGGCGGGTATGGGCTGTGGGAGCTGGAGGTGGGAAACCCCATCTTTAGTAACCAGGTCCACCTCTACGGATTTCTTCTGTGTTTTTGCTACTTGCCTCATGTGCTTGGCCAGTGATGGGTGGGTACCCAGACATGGATCTAACTGAAAATCTCTAGGAGTCGCAGACTCTAAGTGGTGTGGGGAGCCACAGGATGGGAACATTACTCCTTGTTGGATGGGAGTCTCCCTGTTTGATGGGAGTTTTCGAATTGGAAGTACGAAAACAAAATCTCTCTAGGAGTCACAGACTTCAAGTGGTGTGGGAGCCACAGTTGGGAGCCTCCTTGTATGATAGGATGTCTTACCAAGTAAAGTTTGGGTTCATTCGCCAAGTGGACCGTCAATCCAGTGGCCGCAGGGGAGCCGGGCCAGTCGGGCTGTGTATCCAATGCGCATGCAAAGTCTGGGCTGAGTGCCTGGTGGGTCCAAAGCCAGACAACTGTTGTATTGTGTTCATTCCTCAAATGGACCACTGTGTTTAACCTCTAATCTGCATTACAGTTACGTAGCCTTGTGGGGACCATACAGAGCTTTGTTTATGTTCAGTGAGTTAATAAATAAGCCACACTGAAAAATCCCAATTCTGGTTCTGGACATTACAGTTATTGCTTCCTGTAGTTGGATTTACTTGGAATTGCCCTGTGCAGAGTAGTCAAACCTATGTCTCTTGTGCCAGGTAACCTCATCCTTCCCGAACCCATAGAGACATATGTATATCCATGTTACAAAATGGACATATGCCTTACAAAAATGGAGGCACCGCTTTGGATTTGTTTGGGAAGGAAGGTGCTTAGGCAAGTTAGCTGCTTTTGGCTATCTGGCAGATGGTAGCCCAAAAAGCTGAAGCAATTTCCCAGTGTGTGCTGTGTGTCAGAATCTTGTGCTGCTGTTTAAAAATGCCAACTGTTTACCAAGGAGCTGAAAGCCAAAGTGTGTCCTTGTCCTGCATCAACATAGTTACAGCATTTGTCAGTTTTAAAATAAAGTTCTGTGAAGGAAAGTGTAGAAAACTAGGGGTAGCAACAGAGAAATTATGCCCGGATGTTGGAAATGCTTTCTGTGCAATGCTAGAGACTGCAGAGTTAATGGCAATGTTACATGGTTGAAATGGGCTCCCGCCGTGGAGTCAGTTGAAAAAAAACAAGTGCATCTTTTCAGTTTAAATTTGCCTGCTCGACGATTGCCATGAGGAGAGGAGCCCTCGTGAGGAAGAAGAGGCTCATTTTCATGGCGTCGTGTGGTTGGTCAGTTTGCCATTAGTCCGCCCCTCAGCCAGCTCTTCAGAGTCTGCTTCAGCATTCAGAGAGGGAGACAGAGAGAAAGTGTACTGGCAGTGAAGGAGCATTCAAGTGTTCAAAGCACTGTAAACAGTGAAGTGACTTTTCTAGTTCAAAATCGGGCTCAACCCGCTTATCGGTCGGATCAGTGAATTGTGTGATTAATACTGCGATCATGAGACTGCCCACCTATTTGCAATCTGAGGCCTTCAAAATCTGGCTGCAGGTCGTTTTCCTCCATCGCAGCAATCTGCTACCATAACAGCGAGTAAACGATTTAAAACTGCTCAAATCAGTGATTTTCAGTAATGCCATATAAAATGTGAGTGCAGCTGTGTAGTCGCTTTGCAAGTAGCGATTGTGTGATATCCTGCCGGCAAGTGCAAGTCTGTAAAGCCATTAAATGTGTGCATAGCAATGAAAGTAGCCTCAGTTTAAAGTTTGCAGCCAGAGAGAAACTGTGGGTTGTAAAATAAGTGCAACACTAGTAAAAGCAAGCAATCCTGTGCTGAAACCCGAAGTTTTAAAAGGGACTGTGATTAAATAAATGTTGCCAGCATGTGAAAAGTCCAAGGAAAATCCTGTAAATGTGAGAACAGCCAGAACAGAGCAAGTTATGCAGTTTAATTAAAAGTTATTAGTAGCTGATGTAAATCGGGTGCGCAGTGGCTTGACCCAGAGTCTGAATGTTGATGCACAGGAGTGCTGCCTCTGCCATTACAGGGTGGGATAGTAAACACAGCAGCAGAGGAGCCATTTTAAAGCTACAGAATGTGTTCATTTAAAGTGGGACTTTCAGTTACAGTGAACTTTTGTTTGTTTCTCTGCAGTTATGGCCTCAGGACCAACTCGTTACCCAGATCATGCCCGGGTTGCAGTAACAGCAGCAGTAAATAGATTGAGAGATATTGAAAATTAGTGCTATAGAGGGCAACTCCCTCCTGATTTGGCAATTCCTAATTATCCAGTGCGTGTATGCCAGATGTGCTTTAGTGCTGGAAGGGATGTCGTCATGATTCCTCACTGTGCTGGTTGTCTACAAAAATATGGCTTGTATAAAGCGCCTCAAATTCGTTTGGCTCCCACATGGACACAACTTCAAGAATCTGCAGTTGGCAGCACACAGCATCAGGCGGAGCCTGTGGAGGAAGGTCCCTCAGGGGAGTGTGGCACAAAGTTAGAGAGTGCAGAATTAGAGACTGAATCTGAAGTTGAAGTTTTGGATGCTGGATCTCAGAAGGCAAGTTCAGATAAAGCATCAATAGACCCTTGGTTGGGGGGGCCTAGCCCAAGTCTCGAAGGTGAAGATGAGATGCGGGAGGCCTTTGAATGGGAGGTATCAACCTCTGCTAAGGTGGTGATGCCACTGCCCTGGCTTCACCAGAAGTCAGGGATCCATTTTTAATTTTGTTGAGGATGCGAAGCTGGCAGAACCAGGACTGGCCACCCCCAAGCCAGGCCAGCGGTCTCAGATTGACCAAAAGCAAGTAAAGAGGAGAGACTGGTTCATAGACAGGCCAATGAAATCTTTGGTATGACCTTTCCTACCTTTCCTGGAGAGTCTGGGAGGAGATTGAGAACTGCAGAAAATCTGGATCTGGGATGAAGCAATGAAACATGTGCATCCTGGGGCTAACCAGCATGTAAAGAATAGACTGTTCCACGAAAAGTATACACAGTGGAAGAGAGGCAGGACACTGTTTATGGACAGAGTGAGAATAGTGGACTGGAGAGGGACACAAGTCTCCCACTGTGTGATTATGTGCGGCCAGATGGAGTAATAATTCAAGCCCCTGACCCCTCTACTATTGGTCTCCAGTGCAAGGACCTCCCAGTAATTAAGCCCGTGCCTACAAAATGGAGAGCCGAGCAGTGGTAGTCAATACTGCCACATCTACACTGTGAAATAACCTTATTGAACTGCCAATATGAATAAACAAGAACTCAGGTGCCCATATTCTTCAGTCCACAGTGTACTGCCCTAATCAATAACCATCTACTGGTACCACCAGATGACTTCAGATCCAGAGAGTCACCAGCCCAGCTGTTTGCCTGGTCATCGCCTGGTAATCGGATGACGCTGGACCAGCTGTTTCTTTTTGTTCCTGATTCAAGGTTCCTTCTCCAGTTATGACATCAGCCCAGCTGTTTCAGATGTGCACTCCTGTGGTTCCCAGAAGATGTCCGCCCAGCTGTATCAGAAGAAATGCTGCCAGGAGAGTCTTCGCAGGGACCAGGTTGGTGATGTCTGAATACTTCAAGAGGCTGGTGAGTCAAAATCTCTTTTATTCTATCTTTATGACATTGCATCACACACCTTACTACAGACTTCAAACAGTGTGTGAACTGTCCATAAAGACTCTCCCTTCAGGATTATGGCCTAAAAGACTATGTTCACGGGGCTCGCCCAGGAGAGACTCCTTAATGGGCTGGCCTGGGCCTTGTAGTCACTAGTGGGACATTTAGGGCATTCCATCCCCCAAAGAAGTGTATTGTTATCAATGTCATTTCTGTACTTAATGTATAGACTGTCTTTTCTACTTTTCTAAAAAAATATATATATTTTTCTTTTGGGATTGTTTAGTGTTCTGTTTTTCCTGTATGGTAAGGGTTGTGGTCATTGTTGTTGTTTAGGTAGATCGTAAATGCAGATTAGGGTGTGTTTTTTTTTGGTTTTGTCTTTTCTTACAGGTGTTCCTGGAGGACAGAAGAGAAGACAGGAAGAGGAGGAGGGGCTCATCGGAGTTCCTCGTTCAGTGCTTGTGTAGAAATTAAAGTACTGTTTGTGTTCCTAATGTTGTAGTTGCAGGCTGCCCAAGGTCGGGGAGGTCCCCAGGTTTTGTTTTTGTTTGGGATGTTATGTAAGAGGCAGATAGGTTTCCTAGAGGGGTAGGGGGATAGACAGGCTGTGGTCCCTCAGTGGCCATAGGGACTGCAGTGCTGATCTATCAGGCTATGCTCTGGACGATTCTACCAGAGCCACTAGGTGTCCATAGTAAGTGGATAGAGTAGAGGCTGAAATGTCAGCTATAGGCCTCTAGGGCCTTAGTGTTGCCTACCTGTGCTTGCACGCAGGGGGGGGCCTGATCACCCCCCTCCACAGGTAGCACATAGGGTGGGATGGCCTAAGGCCGGGTGCATAATGACTGGGGACATTCATTTCCTGGTCAAGGGCAGTGTAACCCTTTGTTACCTGGGGTTACTAGAATCCCAGTAAGACCTAGTGGTAGGCAGGAAGGCAGCTTGTGAAACTCCAGTTAAATGGGTTTCATACTGTCTCACTCTGTCCTCAGTCACAGCTGAGACTAGAGGGATGACATCATAATAGAATTGTCACAGCTGCATGAGCCACATTTGGAATCTTCAGCTCAGAGTAAGTTTAGAATCTTGGAATTCAAAGTCAGTCTTCAGTTTGTCCTTAAGAAAACAAGAAGGACACCAGTAGTGTCTGTTTACCCCTCCCTCTGGGGGTGAGAAAAAGTTCTTTGTGGGTTCCAGGGGCAATCCCTTCTCCCACCCCTGGAAGAAAGCTGCCTGTTTTAATTTAAGTTCAGTCTGTTCATGTATAACAGCAAAGGTTACATTTCTCGCCTGTGGGGCACCTGCAACGAATGGGTGAGTGTTTGGCCCATTGAAAGGGGCAAACAACTTCTTTTCTTCAGTTGGATTTCAAGTATTGGGGACTGCTATTTGGGAGGGCTATGTCAACTAGAACAAACAAATAGAGCAGTCATCTGTTTAAAGTGTTAATGGATTTAAAGTTCTCTGTAGAGGGGGTGCTTCAGGTCATCCACCGTCAATCTACATTTTAAAGTCTAAAGTTCTGTGTGTCCAGAGAAATGGCCGGGTATGGACTGTGGGAGCTGGAGTGGGAAAACCCCCATCTTTGAGTAACCAGGTCCACCTCTACAGATTTCTTCTGTGTTTTTGCTACTTGCCTCACAAGCGCCACAGTGATGGGGTGGGTTTAACTTGAAAATCTCTAGAGTCACAGACTCTAAGTGGTGTGGGGAGCCACAGGATGGAAACATTACTCCTTGTTGGATGGGAGTCTCCCTGTTTGATGGGAGTTTTCCAATTGGAAGTACGAAACAAAATCTCTCTAGGAGTCATAAACTTCAAGTGGTGTAGAGCCACAGTTGGGAACCTCCTTGTGTGATAGGATGTCTTGCCAAGTAAAGTTTAGGGTTCATTAAGCCAAGTGGACCATCAGTCAGTATGGCAGCAGGAGCCGGGCCAATCGGCTGTGATCCAATGCGCATGCAAAGTCCGGCTGAGTGCCTGTGGGTCCAAAGCCAGACAACTGCTGTATTGTGTTCACTCCTCAAATGGACCGCTGTGTTTAACATCTAATCTGCATTACAGTTATGTAGCCCTGTGGGGGACCATACAGAGCTTTGTTTATGTTCAGTGAGTTAATAAATAAAGCCACACTGAAAAATTCCAATTCTGGTTCTGGACATTACAGTTATTGCTTCCTGTAGTTGGATTTACTTGGGTGCCCCTGTGCAGAGTAGTCAAACCTATGTCTCTTGTACCAGGTAACCTCATCCTTCCCCGAACCCGTAGAGACATATGTATATCCAGGGGCATAGTTTGTTATTTTTACAGGGGAGGCAAAGTAACAAAAAAGTCCTGATTTTCACATATCACGACAGTGAAGAGGGCGGGTGGCTTGCGTAATGCAAACAAATCAACCAGCATCAAATAATGCCCAAAAAACATTTAAGACTACAGCTGAATAACTCCTGGGAGGGACCAGCCCAAACCAAATCAGAGCACTTCCCCACCCCACCAGTTTTACTGCAGCCTGCTCTCGGCCCAACTCCTTCCAAGACCAGAGTCGAAAAACTGACCGAGATCTGTTTTGTATTCAGTTCTTCGTTCTTCTGCCTTGGGAGTGAGGACTTACTTGTAAAGTTGAAAATATGTACGGAACTTAACTTCCTTCTCAAGAGGACAGGACCTCCCTCAGCTTCAATTCAAATCAGTCTTGACCTAATTTTGCCCCCACCTGAACCTCCAGGTGGATAGCTCACTAGTCTCTCACCCCTTTTGCTTACATAACCCTTCCAAGTCCAGCCCTTATAGCGGATCCTGAACTTCTTGAAATGTCTGCTTGAGCTAGCCCTCCCACCCTTGAGGGGTGCAAAAAGCATGTTTCAAGGAAGTGCAGCAAATGGCTGTGCCACCTCAGTATACCTATAAACATGGATGGTATGGGAAACATCCCAGTGTGTGCATCCTCACAGCATGAGCCCTTATTTACAAAGATTACATAAAAAATGTGATTATACAATGACAAGAATAAATGCTGGCCTCTGATTGGTCAGTCTTGGGCTAGACCTATGATGTTATCCCAGTACATCTGATTCATCACAGGTCTAGTCTCAGCTTCTCCGTGAACCTCTTGATGATTGTTAACATTAGTGAGTTTTTTTTGTATCTTCTCTTAAAAATATTTTTCCACACCAAATAAAACATCTTTAAAATTATTTTTTTTAATTCTGTATAACAACACGCCATTGTATAATAGCAATAATGCCCTCCAGGGTGTGTGTCATGGTAGGATAACGTCATGCCTTATGTATTGAATGCACTCATGCCCAGCCACCTGAGGCGTGACGTTATCCCAGCATGACACACACCCTGTCGGTCATTATTGCTTACTTGCACCCAGTGTTAACACTTTTTTTTGTTATAATTTGTTATAAGACCCTACACGGCCAGGGACCAGGCTACCTGCAAGATCTCCTTTGTCCCTATCGTCCTCTCCGCCACTCCGCTCCACTGGTGAGGGATTGCTAGAGATTCCCAGGGTCTGTTATAAATCATCTGGGGCAAGGGCTTTTTCCTTTATGGTCCCGACCCTGTGGAATTCTCTACCTCGTCAGATTAGAGAGTGCCTGTCCGTGGAAGCATTTAAGAGATCCCTGAAAAGTCATCTATTTTTGCTGGCATTTGGTTAGCTTATTTTATGGTTATTTTGTGGTTCTTATGTTTTTATTTATTAGTGTTGATGTTTTATCTCTGCTTTGTATTAGCGCTTTGATTTTTTGAAAAGCGCTTTATAAATAAATTTTGATTTGATTTGATTTGATAATCAAGTTAATTCATTAGTCTCCCATCCCATCCCATATTATTCAATGTCACATGCCTGAATCTGGTTAGGTAAGGTAGGCGAAGAGGATAATGCTCTCCTCAAGCAAGCAAGCATCGCATACATAAACATGGGACTTGCTGATATCCCTCATGTGTGCTCTTAACAAGCATGCTGATGTACCTGGGACAGTGCAACAGAACGATGTAAATCCCCTAATTGCTCAAGATGATCATGGGCATGGTGTGGTCACACCACAACCCCTACCACTCTCCTTCCCATGGGCTCCTAAAGAATATGCATCTCTGTCCATGCCCAGGGTTGCACAACCCCATCCAAGCAAACATGGACTGCCCTGGCACAGAAGTGGTCGCATCACATAACCTAAGAGAACACTTGCCACAGGAAGTTTGCTGGAACAATGACTCCAGATACCTGTGCACAGCCTCGCAGGACCCACCCTGAAAAGTAAGTACTTGGTTGGTGGTTTTTATTAGCATCACCTATGACAGTATGTGGTGGGCCGGTTGTGGTAGTCCAGATTGCCATGCATGCTTCTCCCCCCACAGACTACTTAAAAATAGTCTCATCTGACAGTTTTGAGGGCACAAATGAAACATGGTTGCTTCAATTTGATGTGGTTTAATACAGTTTTTTTTGTCCGGGCGTGTGTCTCTATTGTTCTACACACAGACACAGACAGACACACACACCACCAAAAAATGAACTTTTTTATACCATGTTTACATTCAGGATAGAGACAGGTTAAAGCAGGTCCAGGCAGTACAACACAGTAAATGAAACAATGCATTTTACAATGCCCAACAAACCACCAAAAGACCACAAAACAACAGACCTTCCCCCTGCCCTGGGAGGGGGGGATGGCTAGGTCACAGGTCAGGGTGCTAAATGAGGAGGAGAGACCACAGAACATCTTGTCGAACCACACAGTAAGGTGAAACTACATAAACATGCACAATTTTTATACTGTAGGGTTTCATACTTTCCAACAGTTCCTAGCTTTGACACAGACACTTATCTTTAGTGCTCAGAAGCCCCTTGTACGAGGGAGGGTAAGCATGGCATGGACCCAACAGACTGTGGCATACTGTTGAAAAAATATTTCTGTGCCAGTATGCCCGTCCACCTCTCCTCCTCCTCCATCACCAGTGGCCAGAACCATTTTTTCAGCATGTGTACCTGTCCGACCTGGTCAGCACAGCAGCACAAAGCTGGCAGGGCAGCAGAAGGCATATCAAGCAACAGTGAATTAAATGCCCATGCAAAAAGCTACAGCACACTCTCCCCACCCCAGACCTGCAAGGCCACTATCTCCACCCAGACTGGCCAACTCAGCTACTCTCTGCACCCTGATGGACTTGCACAGCCACTCTCCACACTCTGTGTCCACCTCACCAGCATAGCCACTCTCCCCACCACACCAGCACAGCCACTCTCCCCACCCCACCCAACCAACACCATTTCCAGCGCCATTTATCCAGTATCCTCTCCAGGCATCCAAGTCTGTGCCTCCCCATCACAGGCACACAAAAATAAATAAAACCACATTTTATACTGCATTTTGTTTATGTTTCTTTCTTTGTCTGGAAAGAGAGATGTTGAGCTACCGGTCAGCACAGTTTGCCTGGTATACAATTACAAACCCTCCCCACTGACACAATGCCAGTACCTCCACTCACCCACACAACAGTGCCCCCACCACATCCACGCAATGCCTGTATCCCCAACCCCACCCACACAAATGACCAGTGTCCCCAGCCCCACACACACACAATCAGCAGTGTCCCCAACCACACACACACACACACACACACACACACACACACACACACAACCAGCAGTGTCCGCAAACCCACCCACACACATGACCAGTGTTCCAACCCCCCCCAAAAAAATCATGGCCAGTCAGTAGTCGCTATAACAATAGCCAGGTAGTAGTATAATCATTTCTTTAGGGTGCATGTTTTAGTGCAAGATTGTTTTTGCTAGTCTTGTAACACTGTACTGGGGAGAACACAAAGCTACCCCTTTGGTTGTGTTTGCCAGGCAATGAAGACAGAGACAGTAAGGCCAAGGAATCTGTCTGTTTCACCCCTCCACAGTGGACAATCGGAGAAATCAAAAAAAGTGAAAGATTACTTTTACAGCCAGGTAAAGGATGAGGGGGAAATAATGTTTCAACATTTACTAATGTTCATATGCTAGCTGTGGGCACAGGTCAGTGAGATACATCCCTTAAAAGGTGAAGGATGAGGTGGAAATTATGTTTTAACATTTACTTACGTTTATATGCTAACATCCAGTCAGCAAGCACAGAATGTCCCCACTCCTAACCAACATGGACAGTCCACCAGAACCCAGTCAGCAAACATGGACAGCCCCCTTCCTTCACCCACCTACAAGGACAGTCTCCTCAGACACCCGAACAGTCACTCCCGACCAGACACCGGGCCAGTGAGCATAGAATGCCCCCCCTCCCAACCGACAAGGACAGTCCCACCAGACACCCAGGCAGCCAGCAAACATGGATGATCCCCATATTCCAGCAAGGACAGTCCCCCGACACACAGCTAGCAAACACAGAATTTCCCCCCCACCAATATGAACAATCCCCCAAACACCTGGCTAGCAAACACGGAGAGTTCCCTCCCCCAACAACATTGATAGTCCATCCTAGTCACCTGATCAGCACTCACTGACATTCACCCCCACATAAGCCAACATGGAAAGATCCCCCAAGACACCCGACCAGCCAATAGTTCCCCCTCCCCACAAGACACCCAGCAGGCAAACATGGACAGTCCCCCTTTTCCACCATCATGGACAGTGCCCCCAGACAAATTGCCAGCCAAGTCCACCAAACAATGGCTAGTGTCACCAACGCACCATTACAGCCAGTGTCCCCACATCACCATGGCCTGTGTCTCCACCCCACCAGACCCCAGAATAGAAAACAGACTGTCCCCCTAGCCCCACCAAACACTAACCGCCCCAGCTCCAAACACTGATCGTCCCCCCCAGCCCCACCAAATGCAGGCCCTCCCCCAGCACCAAACACTGACCATCCTCTCAGTGAGTCAGCCCCAAAACACACAGACTGTCTCCCCCAACCCCAACCCCACAAAACAGACCATCCCCGCAGCCCCACCAAACACAGATCATCCAGTGAGTTTCCCCAACAAACCCCACCACACCAGTAGCACAGTAACTGAGTGTCCCCACCCCACCAACATGACCAATGCCCACACCATGCCAAACAAAGAGGCCCCCCACCCACCCCACCAACATGGACAGCCTCAACAGCCAGCAAATCCCCTCCCACCCAAAGAAACACAAGCTGACAGCAAACCTTCCACCCACCCCCAGACACATGGCCATGGCCAAGACAACCCCCTCTAAAGACACATTTCTGGGATGTGAATGGTATTAATTTCCAACAACCAGCTTGCAGCACAGTTACTCACCAAATCAGTAAGGGCACAGACAGGGCAGCATGCAGCAGGGCACAGCAAGGCCAAGAAGGCAGATCAGGTAGCCGAGTCTCTCCCAACAGTCATGTTCCTCTCCTGATTAATCCCCCGACAAGACAGTAACTCAGTTTTTCTGACACCAGATGAACGTGTCACATTATGGGTCTGCTATAGCCTGTATGACCACTGGCTTCTTCACTGTTCTGGGCCTGGCTGTTCACTGACCTGAATAATCCCTCTTGGTGGACAGTGGAACTGGTGGGCAACGGGCGTGGTGTGGGACTCGCTGACAACATGGTAAGTCTTTTTCTGGCCTGCTGAACAAGGAGCTGGGTGTGAAGGCAAGCCTGGCCGTGCCTCAGACTCAGTGTAATTGTACTACTCGCTCCTCCACCTGGTCTGTCTGGTGGTAGAGGCCTTGTGGCCGCAGGCCTCCTAAGCTCTCAGGGATTGGAGGCTCAGGTGGCAGCGGGAGAGCCCAGAGCACAGCTGACTGCACTGAGAAACAGAGAGTAGGTAGTCAGAGGACTCAGGTGAGGTGTATTTAAACTGGGTTGTTCAGGACAGGAAGAGGGTGGGGACACTAGACTGACTGAGACACTGGTGACACCTGACAGACAACCAACGACTGCTGCTCGACATCCTCAAATAGCTATCTCTCCTCAGCCCTATGCTATATGGATGCTGCTTCTGCTCCTTCATGGAAGGCACACAGACAACTAAAATGGCGCCACTAATGGAGTACTGCTCACGCGATGGCATCAGCTTGCAGCACTTTCTGATTGGCTGTAACATGCAGGCTACTATGGTTGCAGGTTTGCAGCCAATCGGAAAAGGGGATAGCTTTTGTTTAAGAGACAGGGCGCTGCACTGCCACCCCCCCTCCCTCCCCGGAGAGGTGCAGGCAGTCCGGGCATAGCCCTGAGCCCATTCAATATAAATTAAAAAAAAATGATAACTGGAGAATGGTGGCTGGGTTCCTAAAAAAGTCCTGGTCTAATTTCTCGGGGGGGGGCAGCTTGCCCTTCTGCCCCCCCGCAATCTACGCCTATGTGTATATCCATGTTACAAAAATGGACATATGCCTTACAATCACATTTGTAGGTTCTGTCAAAAACATGCTAAAAAAGAATAGCAGACAATATAAAGGTTTAATAAAAATGTTAAAAGTGCATATCAAGTATGCATACCACCCAGCACTCCCATTGTAACATCCTGCCATGACCACTGGACCATCAGGTTATTTAAGATTTGTACTGCACTGTGGTTTGCAAAAAATAAAGTTATTTCGATTAAAACACAATTTTAACATGTTAAACTAAACACAATGAACAGAACCATAGCTTTGCATGTGTACTGATCAACTTAGTGCACATGGTCTTGACCATTTTGGTGTAACAATTCTATACAGGGGGAAAAAGAATTAGTTAACACTATAAGAGTCAGTAGCTCTCTGGCTCAATGATGTCATTGCTTAACACAATTGGTGGCCATATTAGGAAGCAGGTAAGGTATTTCTGGCCTATGTTCCAGCCTTTCTGGACACTCATGTCATTCTTGGTATGACACAAACCACATTACAGTCCAAAAGGACACAGTCTCGAGTGTTTTAGCACTCTGGATATTATCAAGTTACTACAGTTATGGTTCTGGGTCTTGGCTTGTGGTCTTGGTGTTTTTTGCCACATGTGTTCTATACATACATATTGCAGGATTTTATAGTTCTGTATTGGTTCCACCCGACATGTTGTAACAAAGAGAGACAAGAAAATGATCCTTTTCTTACACATTCCTTTTCTGTAATAATTATTAAGTATTGTCACCAAGTAAAGTACTCTGATATATTGAGAACTGCAATAAAAATTAAGGAAAACAAATAAAAAATATATTTAAAATAAAAACATGTCCTGTGAAAATATTGTCCTCATTGTTTTCCATATGTATTACATTTCAAAGGCATGTTGATAGGAAATTTAGTATTTTTCCATATAAGTTTACATTTTGGTATGTACCACAGTACCCATTATCTGAAGCTGGTTGAGATTGAGGTTGCCCCCAACCTTGGCATCAAAATTACTCCTCTGCTAAAGCTTCCTAGGTAATATAGTTAACAATCACTATCAAGCGGACAGCAAAATCTCCAATAGGTGCCCCCCCCTTTAAAAATGAGAGAGGGAAAAAATACCTGTCCCTAGATGTTAAATAAGGAATATGATCACTCCCCCTTACTAATGGATGAGTATAAAGCAATACGTCACTCGGTAATGGAGCTCTCCACTCTAAGATGGGCACAATCAGAGAGCCTAAAATCTCATAGATATCGCCCAGATCCCCTCTCATTTAAGAAAGAATTCATAGCCCCCCTCCCCAAGAGTCCTCCTTTAGGCTTCTGTCCCATTGCAAAATGTAATTAGCAAGTCTCCACATCACTAGAGCCTTAGTTGAATCATGTTACTAGAGACACAAAGAATCGGGTTCTCTTATCCCTTTGAATCCGAGAGCAATTCTTCTACCCATAGATAATAAACAAGTATTCTCTGGGGGGGGGGGAGCATTTCACTACAAAGGGGCTACCAGCCGCCTTATAAAAACCCCAGGCATCCGCCAGTAGGATATCAGTAGCAGAACAGTTACATGCAGACCACAACTACTCATTTAAATATAAGCATGCAAATCTGTTCCCCAACAGAATCCCTCAGAAATAATCAGATCTTTAATTTCTTCCTTCTTCCACCCTCAAGTTGCTGTCTAGCTGCTATTCTGCCTTTGCTTTGGCCCCAGATAATAATTGATCAAAGGCACTCCCGCCCACCAGACTTCCACACATCTGGCTTCTACTTTCCTTTCCAAACAGCATGAGATCAGGGTTGGGATACACTTAGTCATTGATAACTGGGTAAGGCACACTAGGCACAACTGCCTGTTTTCAGGGGTGAGCTGGGAGCACTGGGGTGGTTAAGTGACTTATAAACAAGACCCAAAATAATAAGTCCCATGCCAATGATATAGCTCTGCTTACATCCTGGATAAGTTTAATTATGGGCGCGAGTCAAATGAGTATGTGGCAAGGGGAAATATGTCCACTAAGTCTAATTTCCAATTGAGTATCAAACAAGTCTAAGGAAATACCAGGGATAATCACCCTTCCAACTGAGATGCTGTAGCCAGGGTAGAGTCCTGTGACGACTTACTTGTATCCACTTTCTTGAGCAGCTTCAAAATATCAGGAGCAAGATGCCACAGCAGGCACCTGGTGGGCTTCTTTTCCAACTCCTGGACACTATTCCTCAAATGCCCTGCATCAATTTTGTTTCCAATACTTCCATTTCAAGCTCCGGTATGGAAATCTGTGATTCCTTGAGAAGGGGAGCTGCTTCGAGCAAAGAAGAAAAAACCTTTGGACCAGAATCCAGATGAATCTTAAGCTTAGATGGAAAGTTTAGTTGTGCTTTGAGCCCTTTCTTCTCTCGAATCTCCTTAATGACAGAGCTGACTCCTTTCTGCAGTTGCAGGGTCATCAAAAAGTCATGATCAAAGATAATGGGAGCATTGCTGTATTTTAAATCCTTATGGTGCAGGCTTCTGAGAGGATATATTCTTTAGTACGGTAATATACCATCAAAACTACCCAAGAGCAGGGTCATGCAGCGGGATTCAACAGTTTAGGGCTGAGTGATCTACGGACCCTATCCATGTCCAGGTGAAGATCTGTCGAGAAAGAGAGCATTGTCTTCGTAAGTGCTGTATAACATCCACTTCTGAGGAAAACCATCTTCTGCTCCCTCTGGGACACCGTGGATGCGAAAGTTGTTATGTCAAGTGCAGTTTTCTGTGTCTTCTAGTCTGGCATGGAGGTCACAGTCCCGTCCAAGTAAGTACAAGAGCACCCAGTCCTGCATCTCCTGCACGTCCGCTATTTCCACCACTTTGGTGGTATTTGCTGTAACCTTTTTATCAATACTTTTAAAATCCTTCTTTAGGTCAGAGATAGAAGATTCAATGTTATTTACAGTTGGTAGGATTTTTTGAAGGGCTCTCTCAGAGCGAGTGGGGAAAGGCTCCTCTTCCAAGTCCAGTTCTACTGAAGATTCTGAATGGGATCCACCACATGGCATGGAGGCCGCAAACCCCTCCATGTCAGAATCTGTTTTAATTTCGGAAGGTTTGCAGTATTTTTGCTGCCTTTTGATTGAGGGGGATTGGCCGCAATGTTTCCTTTGTAAATCCACTGAAATAAGGCAATGGTTACACCGATGGACAGATGATTAAGTTAGATTAGGGGATCTGAGCTTGGAGCCTCCGAAATTAAGTCATCACCATTACGGTGACATCACTGGAACCTGTTATCCCACTAATGTTTTGGCACCGACCACTTCCCTTGGCAGCAAATTTCACTTCTCACCACCTTTTCTGTGAAGAAATACTTCCAGACATCCTTCTTGACCCACTTCCAGCCAGTTTCATAGTTGCCCCTTGTTCCCATATCTGCACTTCTTGTGAATGAATTCATGCTGTTCACTCTGTTTCTCCAATATAAAAACGTATGGGTCCCTATCATGTCATCTCTCGCTCTCTCTCTCTCTCTCCCCTGGCCTCCAGCATGTACATGTCCAAATTGTTTAGCCTTTTCTCATTAGCTCCTGTTAACCTTGAGGCATCTTAGGCCTTCCTCTGCATCACCTCCACCCTATCCTTTCTCAAGTATGGTCTCCGAAACTGCACACAAGATTCCAAATGTGGTTGTACCAGGGATCTGTACATGGGCAATATCAACTTGATCAAAGTATTTCAGACTTAATGCAGACTTTTGCTTTATAGCTTCTGAGTGTGCACTGACCCTCTGTTTTTCATTGTAACAAGACCTTCAGGCTTGTTCTGGCAGCACTTCAATCACTGGTGCAGCACATGTCTTTCTAGTTTTTCCTATGTACTCACCATTACTGGTGCTGTCCCTCGGAAGTCAGACTGCTAATAAGCCATCACTGGATACTTTGAATTCAGGCAACAGACACCCTGTGTGAGGTACCCATAGTGTTTCCTAGGTCCCTATTGTGGGCTAGCCATCATCACTCCTCTTCACCCCGATGGGTGCTTTTTTCATTTTCATCGCTTTGTGGGTGCTTTGCACTCCTACAAAATGTAGCTAGGCAGGCCCTTCTGGACATCTTCTGCCTGAATCACACACACACACACACACACAAGGCACAAAGATATGCTTTATATAGAGACTTAACTCTGCAACACCTCACTGTTTCTGAAATATTGAGCACTGTCTGGGATGTTCCTTTCCATCTGGACTGGCAGGTTCTGAACTCCCATTTTTCTGGCTTGAAGGGGTTGGCAGGCCCTTTCCCTATAAAGTTCTAGTGGGGAGCTCCTTACCATTCTCCATCTTAGACAAATCTAATCTCCGTGCTGTGTCTGCAGCCTGCAGGCAGTCTCCCAGCTCAGCTGTCAATCAGTGCCTTCCATCCTTCGATTGACTGCTCAGCTGGTTGGATTGGGCACTGAGGCTCTTGCTACCTCTTGGTCTACAAATTATTTCTATTTTGTGACCTCTGACCTCCACATCAGATGCACAAAGCATCAGGGGTCAAAAAAATGGTAGCACCTATAGATTTCTCACTTCTCTTTGGCTAACTGGACTATAGCAGGGGCTATCAGTCCTGTGCCCTCTCATTGCATAAGGAAACAGTGCTACCATCTTGTTTTGCATTCCCAGCTCCCCTCTTCTACTGTTCATGAAAACATGAAGATATTGTTAGGGCATCCATAGCATGACAAATGTTACATTGTCTGGGCACCTTTGTGGCACTAAAGAACAGCTAGTGTCTCTCTTCCTGCAGTCCTAGTCCTCCTTCAGTAGTCATGGGAACCAGAAAATGGGCAGGTGGTGCTGCAGAAAGAGAGCAAATAACTGGAGCTGTGAAGTTTATTAAGTTCCCAGAAAGGAGAAAAGGGTAGCATCCCACTTTTTTTAGAGAGGGTTTATATAAGTACTGCTGTACTGTTACTGTGCACTTCCATAAGTACAGCATGTGATACACAAGGAGGTCGGGGAACAAACAAGTCATACAACAGGAGGGGGACACCAAGGAGGGTTCCTCGGACAATCTGCTTGGAAGGGCTATCATAAGCAACATATTGTTTCTGCTGAGTTTGAGGGAGTTTGAGGGAAATGTCATAACTAATCCCCAGGATGCTGCTGATGCTTTCAATAGTTTCTTGTGCAAATTATAAGCTTGCCATATTCCAGTTCTAGCAGACCCCTCTTTAAGATATGTCAGCCACTGATAGTATTTCTGGGAATTCATATTGGCCCAAACTTAAATCCTAAGTTACCATTCTCTAAAGTTCCTCTAGCTTCATCATCTGGCTATAGTACTATGTTCTGGGCAGTCTAAAGATGCAACAAGACTATCACTGAATCAGAATTGCTGTATCAATTACTGAATTTAAATTCAAGCAAAGGGGTGGGTGGGTTGGATGGCTGGGCTCCATAATTCTAAACCTTTTGGCTTATGGTTTAGCATATTTGCTTGTTGAATAACTCAGTCTTTCTCTTATTCTTGGCAATATACCAGAGGTCTAGAAAAAACTATAATCAATATTGTACACAAATTCACTTTTTAAATGTGTTTACCCAGGATTGCCCAGATGAGATGCAAAATCTCTTTTTCAGTGGGGTCCTGCTTCTATGCAGAAAGAAAAAAGGTAGCACTCTAACACAAAAGTATGCTTTATAAATATTCTGTATTTATTTGTGCAATTATTCACAGGTGGAGACCAAAATAAAAATTCATATGACATTTTGTGGCACCCAAGACACTTTTTAAAGAAGGTGTTGCTGATAAAGTTTATGTTAGTTTCTACATGTAAATCATATATCTGGGTCTTCTTTATATTATCCAGACTCCGCTGTTTTTCTGGGTGAGGCCTACATCCCCCATACCCTCCCTGTCTGGGTATGGCCTAAATCTCCTTAGCCTCATTGTTTATGTGAGGCATGCATTCCTCGTAGACACCTTACATGGGTGAGGCCTTCATCCCCATAGGTTCTCTTGCTGTGTAAGTCTACATCCCACATAGCCTTCCTATCAAAGTAAGGCCTTCATCCCCCTAAGTTAATGTGGCCTCCTTGCATCTACCTTCTGCTATTGTGTTGCAGTCCTACTGTACAGTCATTCATTATGCTGCTCCATGCCCTAACTCCCACCTTATTTTTCCCCTCTCCTCCCTTCACTGCCCCGTCCCTTCCACTTTCCTACAACTTCTTCCCCTGCTCCACCCCAACCCTCCTGACCTCCTCTCTTCCATCCCTACCCCATTCCTTACTGGCACCCTTTGCACCCTTACCTCCCTTATCCTCCCCCTTCCCCACCCCTTCCTCTCCTTATAAACAGCTCATAGGTTCCATCAAGCTCCTTTTCTACTTGTTGCTTATATGACAGGTGACACTGATCTCAGTTCCAGCCATGTCCCTGTTTCACCCTTGTAGCTCCCAAAAGGACTGAGGGTGGCCCACCTCAGCATCTGCTGTCACCTTCTTAAGCTGAATCAGTTGCAATCCCTCATGGTCAACCTCCAGCCAGATGCCCTTGTTATCTCAGAGTCTTGACTCTCCCTCCAGGTTCCAAGATTACTCAGCTGCCTTCCCCATTTACACTGTATCATCATCATCATCATTTTATTTAGTAAAGTGCTCTTTTTCATTTTGACTCAAGGTGCTGTACAAGTGAGCAGAATTATATAAACAATTAAAATACATAAAATACAATTGTAGTTAGGTTAATTTCTAAATCAACTAACTCAACTGGGAGGAAAAGCCTGTCTAAATACAGATATCTTCAGCTCCCTTATAAAAGGCATCCAATGATGAACTTTCTCTCAGAGAACAAAGGAAGGCGTTCCACAGGGTTAGTGCCATAAAAATACAACTTAGCTAGGCAGGCTGACCCAAGAGGTGGCAGAGTAGTAATTTACCTCTCCATCAGTATCCAATTTGAGCCTGTGTTCTCTGACTCCTCTTTTCTGCCTATGAGCTGTTTCTCTTCAAAGTCTCTCTCCTCTTCTCTGTCTCTATTTTTGTTGCAGGGGTCTACAGCTGTCCTGCCTTGACTGCTGCATCAGTCACCGAGCTCCTCTCCTCCATTTCTTCCCACTCCTCCTCTGGGGAGTTGCTCATTCTTTGGAGGCTTCAGTATTAGTTGGTGTCACCCTCCAGATATAAACTTTGCCAAAATGTAAAATCCCTCCAGCTATCTTAAAGGGGAACTATCAGCAATAAGAGCCTCACACCCAAATGTGAGGCTGATCCCAGTTAGCACTATGTGTGCAAAAACATTTGTATTTACTTACTGTTTACTGCAGTGTAGAGTGTATACAATAGAGTGTATCAGGCTTATTTTGCTGCCTTGTAAGGTGGCATTTGCTGTAAACCAGAAATCCCAGAATCTCCTGTTGCTGACATCAGAGGATGGCTGCAGTAGTGGGAGATTTAACAGCCTGCAGTGAATGTTAGAGTTTTTATAAGCTGTAATCGTCTGTTTGCTGTTCTCCTGGGGCTAGGTACAGTCACAGAGGACTGTACAAAGCCCAGTGAGCACAGTGGGGCCAGTAAACCTCTGATTTCAGTTTACAAAAGCATTAGCTTATATACTGTGGGCTACTGAATCTCCCAGTTCTGCAGCCCTCCTCTGATGTCGGCTACAGGGAATTCTGGGATTTTGGGTTACAGGAAATGTCACCTTACAAGGCAGTGAAATTAGCCTAATGCAGTCTACTACACTGCAGTAAACAGTGAGTAAATAAAAATGTTTTTGCACACAAAGTGCTAATTGGGATCAGCCTCACACCTGGGTGTGAAGCTCTTATTGCTGACAGTTCCACTTTAACAGAATTCAGGCCTCATTTTTTTCAACCATAAATCCCTAAACTACTACCTTCTGGATTGAGTCCTCTCCTCCACCCTAACCATTTTGTATGGTGTGGTTCAATATAAGAATTGGGCCAGAATCAAACCACACTAAAATGAGGGTCCGGGATTTCAGGAGGGCCAATTTCAAGAAAATGGGAGAGTGCCTCAGGGAAGACCTAGCAGGGATAGGGAAAATGGGTGGGGTAGAGGCCTGGGGTAGAGGAACAGAGTGCAAAAATAAGGAAGGCCATTGAGAAGACAAAAAGCCTCTGTGTCAGGCAGGTGAAAAAGAGCAAGAGAAAAAAGAGACCGCTATGGTTCTCCAGGGAAGTAGTAGAGAATGTAAAGGCAAAGAAGCTAGCATTCAAAAGGTACAAGTCAACACAGAAAGAAGAAGATCGGGAGGGTTATTTGGAGAAACAAAGGGAGGCAGGGAATGCAGTTTGGAGCGCAAAGGCACGAATGGAGGAGAACATTGCCAAGAGAGTAACAAAGGGGGATAAAACATTCTTTAGATATATAAGCAAAAAGAGGAAGAGCAAAGCAGGGATAGTAAAACTAAAAGGGGAAGGAGGGGATTGTGTGGAAGAGGATCAGAAGAATGCTGACATATTGAACAAGTACTTTTGTTCACTATTCACAAAGGAAGGGGTAGGTGAAGGGCCGCAGTTAGGGGAAAGGGGCAGTGTAGGAAAGGTGGTGGACAGTAGACCTTTTATAGAGGAGAGAGTCCTCAGGGAACTAGCACAACTAAAAGTGGATAAGGCAATGGGGCCAGCCAGAGGTCAACCCAGGATACTGAGGGAGCTTAAGGAGGAGCTGACTGCACCCCTAATGGCCCTGTTCAACCTATCACTAGATATGGGGAGTTCCAGGGCACTGGAGGAGGGAAGATGTGGTTTCACATCACAAAAGTGGGAATAGGGAGGAGGCAGGAAACTATAGACCTGTAAGCCTGACTTCGGTGGTTGGCAAAGTTATGGAAACACTGCTTAAGGAAAGGATAGGGGAATACCTTGAGAACATTGGATTACAGGATCCGAGACATCATGGGTTTACAAGGGGGAGATCTTGCCAAACAAATCTGATTGAGTTCTCTAACTGGGTGACCAGGGAAATGGATATGGGAAGAGCAGTGGATGTGGCCTACCTGTATTTTAGTAAGGCCTTCAACACCATTCCACACAGAAGGCTGGTGAGCAAACTGGGCAGCCTGGGAGTGGGTCCAAATGTAGTAAAATGAGCATGGAGTTGGCTAAGTAACAGGAATCAGATGGTGGTTGTAAATGAGGTTCACTCAGAAGAAGGCACGGTAAGCAGTGGGGTGCCACAGGGGTCAGTACTGGGACCAGTCCTCTTCAATGTCTTTATCAGTGACATTGCAGAGGGGCTGGAAGGGCAGGTATGCCTGTTTGCGGATGACACAAATATCTGCAACAGAGTGGATACATCAGGAGATAGAAATAATGAGGGATGATCTGAGAAAGCTGGAGGCCTGGTCAAGAGTTTGACAACTAGGTTTCAATGCCAAAAAGTGTAAAATTATGTACATGGGGCACAAAAATCCAAGGACAAAGTACCAAATTGGGGGGGGGGGTTAGTGACAGCCACAAAACATTAGAGGGACCTGGGAGTTATAACTGATGACCTAGAGGCAGCAAAGCGTTGTGATAAAGCAGTGGGTAAGGCTAGTAGAATGCTGGGGTTCATAGGGAGGTTCCACCATACTGGTTCAAGAACAAACCTGTCAACCAGCTTTACAGTGGCGGCACAAATGTTGACCATGATCGCGGTCCACATTTTGCCACTGACAATAGCAGTGTGTTTTCTGAAGGGGCCGTGCCCCCCGCACACCTGCAGACTTTAATATAATCACCTCCATGGAGGAGGTGTTTCAGAGAGGGAGCGCAAGACCCGGGAAGCTTTACCAGGGTCCCATCTCGCTGTAGTGGGACCATTACAGCAATCCTCAGCTACCTGTCATTTTGTGACTGTAAATGATGGGTTGCTGTAAAGTTTTCACTGAAGCAATGGCATACCCATAGGGAGGGGTGTCACCAGTAGAAAGAAATAAGTAGTGTTACCCCTGTATAGGCTGATAATGCAGCCCCACCTGGAATACTGAGTGCAGTACTGGAGGTCCCTTCTTTCAGTTCAGTAGTTTATTATTCTTCCTAGACACAAATGCTTTGGACTTTACAACAGTATACACAAATAGCACATTTAAAAAAGTATGACAATTTCATTAAACAAGCTCTGTATTGTAATCCAAATTGTTTCATGCATTACATCTGCCATGTATTAAAAATATACCATAAATACACATTTATAATGCCAGATTATGAATAATTAACAGTAAGGAATCGTGTATCTCTCTACTACAGAAGTTGGTTCATAATATATGCTTCCAATAACATTCAACATGCATATTAATAAACCAAAAATGATAAACAGTATAAAGTGCTATATCTCTCTAATATGGAAATTAGTGTCTAATATCACCATTCCTGGATTTTGAGGTTAAATGCCTTTTTCTTTTAGAACTAATTACAGCAGCAGTGAAAGATGCAGTTGTTACAGCTTCTTCCTTTTCCCTTGTGTGCATTAGTTTTAAATAATACAACATAGTTTATATCAGCATATCTAATCAAGATATCTTTTAATTTTTTGTCTCTGTGAGTATTATACAATGGGCACTGTAATACCATATGGAGCAGGATTTCCTGAAAACCATATTTACATGGACATATGAGTCCCACAGGTGTTGAAAAAGAACTATATGGATTAAAATATGAAAATGTTGAGGTTACTAAGCCTAGCCTTGCTCAAGTAATTGCCTTTCGTTGTTCTGGAGAAATGGGTAATGTAAAGTAATCCATAATATATGAGTCAATTTTATTATGACTAAATCAAAGTGCCTGTTTTTGTTGTCTCACTTGACACATTTGTAAATCCTGGGTTAAAGAGGAAATTTTGGTTTTAAGCCTTGCTCTATAAGATGCGGCAATTGAAATGCCTGCCTGGTAGTCCTTCCAAAGATGAATAACATCAATTATTTTTAAGATGTGAATCATTCCTTCAACCATGGGGAATAGAAGCCATTTGACTACCATTGTCTTTTTTTCATTTAAATAAGCTAATTCTGCATCTTATCTATTATCTTTAAGCAATAGGAAACTATATGCAAATTTAGAATAAATGCTATTGGGATTTCCAGGACTGAAATCATCCAATGGACCTGAACTACCTGAGGGCTTGGAAGGATGCTTAGACTGTGCCGGTGGTCTCAAGCTGCCAAGAAATTGAACCTCCCTTTTGCTAAAGGTTAGTAACTGCCTTGACTGTTATTAGCTAGAAACAGTTTGACCAGTGAGGTTGGATCCCTTCCCTCCTTCTCTGAGACATTATTCCACCAAACCCCTAGACATGAGGGGTGGGGATGGGGGTCAGGCCAGTGCCAACTCATAAGTCGGATGCTTGTGAATATTTTATCTGCCCTACTAAAATCCAATGTTCAGGCAGGATCTTACAAACTATAGAGCCTATGTATAGCGCTTACATGCATACCAGTGCAGGAGTAGAGAGGGTAAGGGTTACAAAGGTAGCTGTCATTTCCCCCCCTTAAAGGGTTTGATCCCTCCTCTCCAGGTAATTATCTTCCTATCTCCTTCTCCCCACTCTGGTAAGCTCTAGGAACACCTTGTACTCTCTCAGCTCTCCCCTTTCCTTGACTTCTCTTCATAGAAACATAGAATTTGCCAATGGATAAGGTCTGCTTGGCCCATCTAGTTTGTCCATTTTTCCCTACCTATAGTATCACTGCAGATCCTACTTGACCTCTGGCCCATTTGTCTAAGATTCCCTTATTCCTATCCTATACATGCTTGAATCCCACCACTGTCTTTGCTCCACCACATCTTCTGGAATACTGTTCCCAGAATCCACCACTGTTTCTGTGAAAGAGCACTTCTTCACATCTCTCCTGCATCTACTCCCCCTCCAGCTTGTTATCATGCCCCAATGTCCTTGAGCACCATTTTTCCTGAAAAATACTTCCCTCTTGTGCCTTGTTTACCCCCATGAGGTATTTAAAGGTCTCAATCATATCCCCTCCTCTCTCCTCTCTTACAAGGTGTACATATTTAGATCCTTTAGTCTCTTCTTATAGGCCTTCTGATATAGACCCTGCACCATTTTAGTTGCCCTCCTTTAGACCATTTCCACTCTGTGTATGTCCTTTCTGAGATATGGGGCCTGATTTTCAAACAGGTTAGAATGAAGCAAGTGGTGACTTGTGTAACTTGCATCAAACGCAATTTTCTAAAGCAACCTACGTCTGATCCAGACACTGCTGCGCCAAAGCCTTCTTGCACCAGGGTTTCATCAAACAATCCAGTGTGCCAGGTCACAAGGGGGCTTGTATCATGGTGGGATGGCAACAACCTCTTTTTTGGGGTTTTGCAAGCCCCACCATGGACGCAGGAAGGGGCACCAGTTAGACCTGCCAGGAGGTCTAAGTGGGTTGCACCAGTGTGACTTGATAGTACAAGGGGAAGTAGGGGCACACTAGGGGCGGGGAGGTGGCAGTTGGGGTGTCAGGGTGAAGCTGGGCATCAAGTCGCAGTGATGTGGCACCTGGCAGGGTGCCATTGCATTGTATTGAAATATACAGTAAGTATGGTTGTTGAAATCAAGCTGGTCTGCACTGTACTATCTTTCCTACTAGTCTAGTGCCCCTCAATCTCCAATATTCATGTATATATTCCCTGGTGGTGTAGTGGACCCCCCCAACTGATCCCCGATTTCCCCTGAGTATACAGATAAAAGTGGCCCAGTCATAGCACCCCCCATCCCTGATCTCACCTGATAAAAAATGCAGTATTAGTCTCTGGTGGTCTAGTGGACCCTCCACCCTCTCCACCCTGTCAAGCACTACCTAACCACCTTGCTCACCCCTTCTCCATCTCTGGCACAATCCAATGACTGGCACAGCCCTGCACACACCACCATGGCCAGTTGCAGAATGCATTCTCAATGGCCGCGTACTATATACTCTATACAGTATTATCCCAGCTCTTTGCACAGTGACTCTCCCCTCTCTTCCCTCTAAAATTTACAGTATTGTTCACTGTTCTTTATGATTTGCAAATTTACTTCAGAAAATGGGCAAGTTAAATACTGTATTATGACTGACTATTGCTATTCCATCAGCACGTTTATTGTGCTAATAACCTCCGGGAAAAAGTCCATCATATGACTTGGAATTTGGACACATCACACGCAGAACTCATTAGCCACTTCCCTCATTCTCTTTTTTTTTTTACACTTTTTGGGGCCACCTACTGCCGTTACCTCGGCTCAGTCATGGACCTCTTTGGCTGCCACTCTCACATTAGCCACGACTCCTCCCGATACCCCCCGGCTTGCCCCCCAGGGTGAGGTTGTGGCACCCAACCCCTCTTAGGGTACTGCAATTGACAAGATAGGTTGGGGGATTCAGCCTGGGAGCTGATTGCAGCCAAGGGGTGAGCATCATCTAGGCAGGTAGGTGGCCATTTTCTTAAGCTGACCCAGGGGCGAGGACATGCAATGACATCCAGTGTCCACCCTGCCCCTCTGCTGAGAGGCTGGAGTTAAAATACTGAAAATTAATGAAGTTATGTGTGAACATATAAATATTTCAACATGAACTCATAACTTGGTCACTATGCGGTACCTGGACCCTCTGTGGGTAATGCTGGAGCTTTCATTCCCTGGCTGGGGAGGGTCACATAACAGTGCTATCCCAACATCCTCACCCCATGTAGCTGGGTCATTGAATTTGTCCTCAAACTCAGGTCACTGGCATGGGATGAAAAAGCATACCCACTGGAGTGAAGACTGGCACTACACACAAAGTTTCTTAGTAGTTAAAATGTGTTTTTTTAATTCAGACCCCACATTTTTAAGATAGTCATTTTATGACTTTCCTTATAAGTGTGACATGTGGCATTTATAGTATATTGTCCAAAATCTCATTTTGCACCACAAGTACGAAAATGTGTCATGCCCAGGATTTAAAAAATGACACCTGTCACATTTATGAGCTGGTGTGGAAAAATGGCTATGTTGAAAGTTTGGAGTTAAAATATTGAAAATTAGCAAAGTTATGAGTGAACATGGAAATATTGCAACATTCACTCATAACCTGGGCATTTTACCATATTTGTACACCAGATTTTTAGCATAGCCTTCTTATTACCCCATCTCATGAAGCTAGTAAGTGAAAATTTTCAAATCCCCACCGAAATGCCATTCCATTCCATGCCACCAAAACATCACTGTGTGCCACAAGTGCAAAAACATATTTTGGCTGGGATTTCTAAAATGACTAGCATCATATTCATGAGGTGGTGTGAAAAACTGGCTATGTAGAAAATGTGGGATTAAATTATTTAAAATTACCAAAGTTATGAGTGAGCATAGAAATATTTCAATGTACACTCATAGCTGTGTCATTTTTGAATAGTTTGACCCCAACATTTCAATATAGCCTTCACCCCATCTTATGAACAAATCTGGTGAAAATGTTCAAATGCTTCCCGAAAGGTGATTTTGCAAAGCGACCATAAAATCACCTTTTGGGCAAGATTTGTATAATTCCACCACCACTTGTCATGAGGTGGGGTCCCATAAAGATCATGTTGAAAATTTGGGGTCAAAATATGTAAAACTGCAAAGTTATAAATCAAAGTTCAACCCCCATTGAAATACATTATACTACACTTGCCTTATTTTCTCATATTGCAGTCAGTTGTTCCAGCAGCAAGATGCATTTTTGATCAGAAAGTGGATATATGCCATGGGACATGTTCAGGTGAGTGAGGATATGTTGGGATGTGTGGGGTGGCTGGTGCTGAGTGAGAGGTTGGGGTAGTATGGGACCATTTTCTTTGTTACAGGTATAAAAAAACAAAGAGGGACAGTTTTCTTTATTACAGGAAACACACAAATTCTGACACTGGGGATTGGGTGCCCCAGTGCTGGGCTACTGCTCGAGGAACAGGGGCAGGTGACATAGCGGGGAAGGGGCTGAAGAGAAGCAGTACCAGGTGTGGGCACCCTGATTCACTTATAATATATTATTTAAAAAACAAGCAAACACTGGGAAGGGTGGATGGGCAATCTGGAGGGGTGGGGGAAAGAAAGAAGTAGTACCAGGGGTGGGCACCCCAGTCTGCTTAACAAAAAAAAATAGATATTATAGACAGATAGATAGATAGATAGATAGATAGACAGACAAGAAAGACAGACAGACAAATGAATGAGGGACTGCCTGCTCACTGCTGCCACTGAAGCTGGCAGCAGCACTCCATCTGTGGCTGCAGATATCAAGAAAGTCCCACTGTTTTTATACGGAGAATGCAGGTGAATGGCTCCTCTCACTAAGCTGGGCACCCTGGATTCTGGGGTGCCCAGAAAAGGTATTTCAGGGAATTTTTAAAAAATAAACACCAGAATCTAGCTAAACGGGTCCTGTTTAGCTAGCTTCAGGTGTTCGTCTTTTAAAATTACTTACTGTAATTGTTATGTATTTTCAATGTTTTTTTCTGTTTGAGGGAAAAAAGAAGATAGTGGCTGTTACAGCATGAAAAAAACTTGTTGGTGCTATGAGAAGCAAGTGGTAGGAAATCAAAAATTTTCCTGTGACATAGAATTTTTGGTGTTGTATCAAAACGTTATTCCAAAAACCCTACTGAGCATGCTCAGAACAGAAAAAAAACATGTAAATCCTTATAAATCTGGAACTGTTTAATATTTTTTCACAAAACCTTACAAAAGCACTACCTTGACACAACATACTTCTACCCAGAAATGTTTTGGAAAATTCCATTTGGAGAACTGCATACTGTGTAGGCTGTATGTGAGAGCAAACCCACATCCCATGGTAAGTATAGGAAGAAAAAATTAGACATCTAAAGGAAAATGATACATGCAGATCTCAGAAATTGCACAAGCTGATGTCATAAAACTTCCACAGATTTAGACCTCCTAGACCACAAATGAAAAATTTCAGCTAATTTCATCAAACACTGCTATTAAGATGCAAAGTTAGGAGGTTAATATAGAATCTCTCTCTTAACCCCACCTCTATGGGCACTGCTGCATCCCTATAATACAGACAAGAGACCATTACCCAAAATTTATACAACATTCTACTGTGACTGCCTTAACCAAAGTTGTCAACAACTTTGCTTTGGAGCACTGACAAGGTTTTAAAATAGTACTGCTTTGTGATCTGTTGAAGGCCTCGACTGTTTGTGTCATCTTTTTTTAATTACAAAGTTGGAAAACTTTGAGTGTAATGCAACTGTTACTTACTGGTCTCATATTACAGCCTTACTCACAGGACACACCATGTCCAATTAACAGGGCGAATACAGTGACAGGCTGTGGGGTTGCTCGGAATCCACCAAATGGAACTGGATTTGTTGGATTCCAGTCCAGTTTGTGGATTTACAGTCCAAAAATCCTAAATTCTTAATTAAAGCCTAACATCTAATCTTACATAGTCATTTAGGGTTTAATACTACAAATCTGAACCCTAAATCCAATTTTTAGCTGGCCCAGTGGCGCTGTGGGTTGAGGTGCTGGACGCCACACCTCACGCCATGCCGGTGACCTGGGTTTGGGAACAAGCCCAGGTCATCAAGTGTCAGCAGGGGAGGGAAGAGATTGAGCATCCGGAGGACTGCTCTGTTTTCCCAGGGAGGGTTAAGGTACAACACTCGCTCGAGGACTGACCTCTGGCAGTGGCTAGGGGTTGCCCAAAGCAGCGACATGGCATAAGCCTGGGGGGTTGGAGCCATGGCAACACATAGCCATGACAAGCTGGGTTCCACAGGGGATTCACGTACATAAACTCCCCCCTCCTGCTGACAGGCGATGACGCCTCCCTCCACAGTCCATACTCCTGGAGTCAGGCTTGGCCCCCTCCACTTTCCTCTCCCCTCTCTGGCCCGGTGACTCAATACTATGAGAAAGAGCACCCTGGACAGGGGCGACCCTTCCCCAGAGGGCAGACCCGGGGGATGCCCAGTGCCGGAGAGGAGCTGAAGGGGTAACCGAGTCACGCAAGGAGGTAGAGACGGTGGCTATCAGAGGTCTGAGAGAGATAGGTGGAGTAGGTAGGGCACAAAAAATAGAGTTTGAAAAAAAAAATCTAATTTTTATGTCCTTTTATGATTTGAAAGAAAATTGGATTAGGATTCGGAAATTCCTAAAATCCTAATTCCAAAAAATTGGATCAGAATCAGCCCATCCAGAGCACCCCTAGAAGGCAGTAGTGATGTGCTTCAGGGCTGTATATTAAGGCCACTGCTGTTCGCCCTATTTATAAATGACCTGTAGAACAATTGTAGCTGGTTCCTCCAACCACATGCATCACAAACGCATCAGTGTGCTTTAGAAATGTGTCATTAACGCTCTATGTCATTGCCATATGATGTCATGGACGTCTGAAAAGGGTCTGAATGGCATCAATGAGTGTGCCAGTTTGATGGAGCACTGTTCCTGTCTCCCGCCTTGTGTTCCTGAAACACTACCAGGCAGGAGTTCAATTCCTAATTTCCCTAATACACACTTTTACAACATTTCCCACCACGGCATATATAACTTACCTGGTGATCCGCAGCATCTCTGAGTTAGAATAGCCATTATAACAAATATGAACTGCCAGCACTAAGACTTTGCTGATGTGAGAGTGATGTTTTTGTTTGGAAGAAAAAGGGTCCTGCTCTGGAACAACTTAAATACAACTAGTACCAGTCATTTATATGCAGACAGCACTTTCTCATTCCCGTAATCAACCACAAAGTGATTTGACTTCATCGCTCTTCAATACTGTTCAGGTACTCGATGAACCAAAGGGACTTGCAAAATTCTCTGTTTCTGTGTTTAATACTGGTTTAACAAAAATAAACTCAAATGAAAAGAAAACCAGTTCATTGCTTCTCCACTGCTCAGTCAAGGGGCATTTCCCCATCACCATTGTGAAGGCTAATGGGGCAATTCTGAATCTAGTTATTAATGCGTTTGGCTTGTTTCCTGTTTAACCTTTAAACCCCATGTGTATTTAGTAATAAAAGCAATAAAGCAAAAGCTAGGTCTCTTATACAGAAATCAAAATTGCTTTACTTCAGTATCAGAAACTAGCTCATCAAATTGGTTATACTGCCCAGTATTGATTAAGCTGATCAAGTCTATAGGGGTGTTAATTAATCTTGCCTTATCAGACTGGACCTTATATACAATAACATTTGAAGGTTTGCCCTGGCTCCGAGTATTTTATCCATCATTGTTTGCTATATAAGGAATCTGGGCTGCTATTTCTTCAGGCTAGAAGAGATATGTACAGATGGGTCCTTCTGCTTTAGAAATGAATAACTGGTCTATTTCCACGTTATTTAATTGTTATTGTTACTTGTTAATCTAGGAGCAGAGAGTTAAAAGCTGCCAGTAAAGTGCTACACTTTAAAACAAATATAATTTGCTGAAAAGGCCGTTTGTTTTCAGGTCATTATTTAAGAGGCAGTGTGACCTAGTGGTTACAGCACAGGTCTTGGAACAAGGTGATTGTAGATTCAAACCCAGCTTGAGCCAAATATTCCCTCTGTGGCCACAGGTGAGTCATTTTAGTGCTATTGTCCACCTAGTTGCGGAACTGGGTACAAACAGGACCCCACTGGGAATTAGATGTTCCATGTTAGCAGAGTGGCCTTGAATAAACAACTGTGATGCTTTGCCTGGTGATACAAAATCCTCTGTAAACAATTACCTTCTTTGAGGATATCTTTTTCTTCAGGCCACACCTATGGTACTTTAAGCAGCCAAGTGCTAGGACCACATGGAAACTTTTTGCAAGCAGTCCACCAGAGGCTGTCCACAATGATGTCGGATGTTCACTCTCTCATATACATGTGGGTAGCCCCTTCCATCCTCATTTTTTTCCCGCCGTCGAACATCCTCATTGGACCATGCACAGAAATTATGCTGTTTTAGTCACCATTTTTTGCATTTTTCACCATAATTAATGCCATGACTTTCTTCAAAGTGATCTTCGACAGCATGTATGTCCACCAAGAAGGCACTGAAACTGTTCCACTCTTGTGAGTGTGGCAAGAAAATATATTCTGGAGACTTACACAACATCTGTGCATGCTGCCTAGGCCCAGACCACAACATTCAGGCATGCCAGATCTGCAAGGGATTCAACACAGCCACCCAGTGATGCAGAGAAGGCACCCTAGAAATGCACCTGTTAATAGCCAGAATGGAGAAAGAGAACCAGCAACAGAGCTCTGCTGCACTGCAGGCACACTCTTCTGGATCCAAATCCTCAAAATCCCAGGACAAAACATCCAGGTCACATAAGCATAAGCACTGGGAGAGAGAAAAAGATAAAACCTCCCTGATTTGTTCTTGGTCACCCCACCATTTGATGTCAACCACTTCAGTGCCATCAACTGCTTTGGCGGTGATGCTGACAGCCATCCAGACCATTGACATAGCTTCCAGGTCAGGACAGGCTTACAGGTGCCAGCAGGCCGAGTACTGCTGGTGCATCACCATCGATGCAGGGGACCTTACCTTCCCTGTTGATCTCCTCCAGCGCTCCCATTGAATACACAGGCGCCGATGTACATGCCGTCTTGTTGTCCTTTATGGACATTCTCAAATGACTTTTGCCTCCCCCTTCTACACTAGGAGGTCTGTCAATGGAGCTCATTATTCAAACCTCTGCACCAACGCCTACCAGGGTAATAACCTCTCGAATGCCAATGACCTCTCCACCATGCTCTCTCCATCCTGCCAACCAGTCAGATGACGGCATGGAATACAGTCCTGATCACATAGTACAGGATGATGAGGGGGAAGCCTAAGATTATGTGGAAAGTCCCTATGAAAGGATTACTTCCTTAGTTTCCATCTGCAGTGAGGAGTTGGTGGTTTACATCCCTAGGTCCCCTCCTGAGGACCCCTCTTTTATAACCATTATGCAGCGACTTCAAGCTGCCATGGGATTTGACTTGGAGGAGCAGGACACAACCAAGAAGAACCTGATAGACTTCTTGGAGCTACCTAACTCCCCCCATTGTAATTCCACCCATCCTCCTGCCCAGGAGGATGCCACGTTTTCTGCCTGGCATAGGCCTAATATCATTTTTGCCATACCTAGGAAGGCAGATAAAATGTGCTTGGCCCCTTCAAGTAGGCCTTTCTTTGCAGGTCAACCAGAAGCTGAGTATGTGGTCATTAATGATGCCTGTGATAGATCAAAGGCACCAAAACATTTTAATTATTTTCCCCTTGAGACAAGACGTGATGGGCAAAAGGACCTATGCCTCTGCCTCGAGGATTGCAAACTACCAGGCATATATGATAAAATGCCAAAAAAAGTGGAGGAAAGTTAAAGCAGCTGCACAAACTCTCCCAGAGAGTGCACCAAAGCAAAAGCTCCTTAAGGCCTTAACAGATGGAGCGGACATGGGCAAACACGTACTACATATGGTCTATGATGTTTCAGATGCTTAGCTAGAGCAGCAGTCCTAGGAATATGTTTGAGAAGGTATTCCTGACTAAGGGTGGCCAGCTTTGCAAATGATGTCCAACAATCAATTCTAAATACCCCTTTCACAAGACGTAAATTATTTGGTGCAGATGTGTAAGATATCTTCTCTAATTTGCAGGCCTCAGGCAGAACACTCAAATCAGTCCATTCACTCTATCACACCCAGCCATGGAACAGACAGAGGGTGCCTTTTTGTCCGGGTGGTGCGAGACACTGTGCCACCACCAAACAATTAGGCAAGGATAAAGGAGCAGGAGCCCTGCCTACCCCAGCAGCCACTCCAGGTGCCCATTCAAAAGCCCCTGGAGGTGGCAGTGCAGCAGGAGACACAACTGGCTCAGCCTGGCTCCTTTCATACAGCCCAACTGCCATTGCCTCCAGCGGTGGTTGTCAGGGGTCGTCTCTCCCTCCACCTGGACCAGTAGTAGGAGCTGACCTCAGATGCTTGGGTCCTGGAAATAATAGCACAAGAACATGCTCTGGAAATTTACACATTGCTCCAGATAAGAGCAATAGAACCTGTACCTCTGGAACAGAGAAACACAAGATTCTGTTCTCGATACTTCCTAGTTTCAAAATGAACAGGGGATCTAAGGCCTTTTTTGGATCTCAGGGACATGAACTGTTTCATAGAATACAAAAAGTTTAGGATGGTGACTCTGCAGGGCCTGTTACCACTACTGCAGATAGGGAAATGGATCTGTTCCCTCAACATGAAGGATGCCTACCTTTATATCAATATCTGATGACCTCTCAGGAAATATTTAAGGTTCCTGTTTCAGGGGGAGCACTTCCAGTTCAGTGTATTGCCCTTTGACTTGCCATCTGTGCCAGAAGTCTTTATGAAATGCTTGGCTGTGGCGGCAGCAGCCCTTTCTCAGGGAAGGCCTTTATGTATCCCTTACCTGGATGACTGGCTTCTGAAAGCTCATTCCAGAGAACAATTCACATATACTCTAGCTCGAACCAGGCAACTGTTTGATGTCCTGGGAATCACTGTCAATGTCCCAAAGTCTAATGTGACTCCTTGCCAGCATCTGCAGTATATAGGGTCTGTCTTGGATATGGATATGGATATGACCATAGGCTCAGCATTTCTGCCTCTGGACAGGGCCAAGTGTCTGGACTAGTTTACAACAGCTGAAATGTCACAACCCAAACTTTTCTTTGGTTACTGGGCCTAATGGCAGTTGCCATAGTTACAGTACATCTGTCCAGGCTCCATATGAGGATCCCTCCATGGACCGTTAGTGTCCAGTGGGATCAACCCACAGATGATCTGGAACAGAAGGTTCTAGTAACCTGTCTAGTACACAACATGCTCAGGTGGTGGATGGAACCCAGCAACCTGCTGAAGGGGGGTTATTTTCTGATTGCTGTTCCTCATCAGATTTTAACAACAGATGCCTAAGGGATGGGCTGGGGGGCATATTTAGGGCCCCATCAGATGCTGCACATAAATGTTCTAGAGATCAGAGCTTTTCTGTTTGGTCTACAGGCCTTCCAGGCTCACCTGTCCCCCTGTTAGTACAGACGGACAACGTCAGTGTGATGCATTACATCAACAAACAAGGGGGCACTAACTCTTGCAAGGAGGCAATGACAGTATGGTATGTAACATGGTCTAGAACTGTCAGCAGTACATGTTCCAGGTGCCCAAAACCTCTTGGCAGACAGACTAAGCAGGTCCCAGTCCAAAATGCATGATTGGGAACTACTGACCTCAGTAGTGAAGGACCTGGTCAACAGATGGTGTCATCCAGAGTTAGACCATTTTGCATCACCACACAACACAAAACTGCCACATTTCTGCTCACTCGTTCCAGGGCCTGGAGTTTTCTGGTGAGGCACATTGTCCCTCTCTTGGAAGGGGAGGTTCCTCTATGCCTTCACTCCCTTCCCTCTAATTCAGAGGGTACTACTCAAACTTCAATTTGAAGGAGCAGATCTGATTCTCATTGCTCTCCTATTGCCTTGACAGATCTGGTTCCCCTTACTGCAGCAGCTGGCAGTGGAATCACCAGTACCTCTGCCCTTATGCTATGGACTTCTCTCACAGGAGTAGGGAACTGTGGTCCATTTGCATTTCAGATTGCTTCATCTGCATGCATGGCTCCTGAAAACATAGCCATTGTTAGATCTGGGGTCTCCCAAAAAGTGGCTGATGCGTCGGTGGCTGCTAGAAAACCTTCTACCAGAACCACTTATTCCATGAAGTAGAAACAGTTTGCTTTGTGGGTCACTTTTCACCACTTGGACTCTTTTTACCTGTCCAATAAAATCAGGTTCTAGAGTATCTATTGTCCTTGTCAGATTCAGGACTGCAGAACTCCTCTATTAAAGTACATGTAACTGCTATCTCAGCTTTTCATGTTTGAAGGACGTACGGTGGCCCAGCTGGAGGTGGCCTGTACATTTTTAAGAGGCATTTTACATTTAAAGCCTCCTATCTGTAATCCAGTCATGGCTTGGGACCTGGATTTTGTGTTGGAAAAACTTTACTTTGGTTACTTTTGTGCTTGCCATAACTTGTGGCTTACGCTTTCTTTCTTGGAAAGCATTGTTTTTAGTTCCTTACTTCTGCACAAAGGCTTTCAGAGCCGCAGGCTGTAATGTGTGAGCCTCCTTACTTGATTCTCCATAAAGACAGGGTGTCTTTATGTACTAACCCTAAGTTTTTTACCAAAGGTGGTGTCTGTTTACTTTAAATCAAGCCATCCACCTGCCAGTTTATTTTCTTGAGCATGCCAATCCAGGGGAAGCATTGCTCCATACTTTAGTTGTACACAGAATCCTCAGGTACTATATACACCGCACAATGGACTGCAGAAAGTCCTCACAGCTTTTTGTTTCATTTGCCCTTGGGAAAGAGGGCACTTTAGTTTCCAAACAGTGCCTATCCAAATTGTTGGCAAGCTGTATTACTTTTTTGTTATAGGAAGTACAGTAAGGAACTTCCTGGGGTTGTTCATGGTCGTTCCACTAGTGGCATGGTCACATCTGTTGCATGTTTCAAAAGTTTTTTCTGCTGCTGAAATCTGTGCCATTGCTACTTTGAGTACTGCCCACACTTTATCAAACATTATGGTTTGGACATAGCCTCAAGAAAGAGGGCTGACTTCACCCTAGCTGTGCTCCAAGGCCTACTTTTTTAGGCCTGTCAGCTCCTGCCACCCCAACTGTTTGTGGTCAGTAGTGCTTGGTACTCATTCCATAGATGTGGCATGATGAAAGAGATATTCTCAAAGAAGATAGAATGATTATGTAATTACCATAATGGTAGATCTTCAAGAGAATTTCTTTCAACAGGTCATGCTGTCCCACCCTCCATCCCTCTGTCGGATCCTGAGAATTTGGGGAATGCTGTCTCCTTCTCCATGAGGGTCTATCCGCTGTTCTCTGCCTCACCTGGTTGGCAGAGCACTGGTTTCTCTCCTGGTTCCTACAGATAGGTCCTCTGAGCAAGATCTCTGGTAGGGAACTGAGGAGGGAAGGAGCTGCCTACATTTATATGGGAGAGCCAACATCTCACATTGTTGTGGGTGACCCCTTGTGCACTGCTTGCAGAAAGTTTCCATGTGGTTCTAGCGCCTGGCAGCTTATAGTTCTATAGATGTGGCTTGATAAAAGAGATTCTCTTGTAGATCTTCTATTATGGTAAATACGTAACTGTTCTATTCTTTTAGATCACTTGTTTCTGAATGACTAGACACTAATTGCAGTTGTAATCAATTTGATTGTCTTGCACTGTCTCTAATCAAGCTTGTGTATTACACTTTTGCAACTGCGCTAGTAACCATATTTTATTAATATGCAACTCTTATATGCACTTTTATTTATTTAAACATATTTATCAGGTAGACAAGCAGAGCCCAGAGGGCTCATTTCCAGTTGCTACCATGGAGTAGGGGGTAGGAGGGGTAGGGGGTAGGGATAGGAAGGTTGCAACATTAACAGGGTCCACTTTTGTCAAGTCACCATTTGGCCCACATGCTCCTAATGTGTTTCTTCTTGGAGAATAACATTTTACTTATATTTGTTTTTAATTTTTTAACTTGCTGTTTATGCACACTTCTGCTCTAACCAGACCCCTTCTGCCAGTTTGCCCAAGCCATGTGACCTGTCTTCCCTGGGACTTACCCCTTGCCTCTTTTGACACTTGTGGGTCTCTCCCTTTCCCTGGTGGGGCTCTTGGCCATCATGGCCGGCCCAAGGACCTCTGGACGCATCCTCAACCAGCCTCAGGAGGTGGGTTCCACAGTCAATGGTGCAGGACCTGTGGGGAGCCTCTCATCATCCTGCTCATTTGGGGTGTTTTTCCTTCATTGCTGCCATCCCTGTTGCAGTTCAGTGTAAATGGGGTTCATATGGACAGGAGCACACGCATGATGGCATGGCATCCTCAAGCCCGACTGAAGTCCAATCACCCATTCGGCCTTCATAACACTTCCATCATGGTCACCTGGGGGCAGCACTGTGACAGAGGCAGCAACTCTCCTTTCTGAGAGAAGGAGGGTGTCCTCTGAGATGCTCGATCATTCTCCCTCTGGCTGGCCCTCAGTGATCCTGGTTGATTCCTAAACCCAGGTCACTGGCACCACACATACTACTCTACTGCTGTGCCAACAGGCTAGCCCAAGAACAACATTTATGTAAATAAATCAGTATAGGTACAATGGGGCAAGAGAGACCATGAACTGGGGAAGGAAGGGAGACAGAAAACAATTAGAGCTAGAGCCAAATAATGGAGGGTTGGAACTTGTGTCAGAGCCTCTTTTTCATTGCTTCTCCTTTCTAGATTTTCCAGATGAGCTCCATTGTAAAAATGTTATTTAGGTCACCAGCATTTCATTATTTCTTCTGACAAATTATTATGTGGTGGGGCTTCCAAATGTGGCAGGCTTTTTTCATCTCAGGGCCCTTGGGATTTTCTCTTCCCCTTCCCTGTTGCCTTCTAAGGGAGCTGGCCTGGTTTCAGGCTGCAAGAAGCCTAGGGTTCATTTAGATTTAAACGATGCTGTGCCTTTACCTGGGGTAGTGATGAGGGAACTTGGGTTACATACAGAGCTATACCCCCCAGGAAACAATGTACCTGTATTGCCACCCACCTCTCTCTCACAGTTTCCAACCCACACCTCTTATACTCTAAAGTCGCAGACACAGCACAATACAACAAACAATGAGCAGTTTTATCACCAATGGAGGGGCAGAAAGGACATGGGGAGAATGAGAAAAAAAACAGGGAATGAGATCTTGTCACTTCATATAGTTATCAAAAGTTTTAACTCAGAGGGTCTGCCCCCCAATAGCCTCTGTTCTCCAATCTATCAGGTAGATCCAACTGTACCCTACAGGGAATTTTAGATGTAGTAACTGCCCACAGTGTAACAAATCCTATAACACAAAAACGTTTACCCATCCCATAAAAAATAAGAAATATGAAATAAAAGAATTCATAATTGTAAAACAACAAGCTTAATTTATATGCTGCAATGCACTTGTGAGCAGTACACATTGGACAAACTAAGAGGACTCCTAAATTAAGAATACATGAGCAAAAAACAGCTATAAGAGTAGGGAATAGCACTGGCACGTCGTTATTCAGAACAAGGGCATAGATCAGCAGCAAGCCTACATTTTCTAGGCACTGACAAAGTCAGTTTGACATTAAGAGGGGGAGATCGGGCAAAGCAACTGTTACAGCGAGAAGTGTACTGGATTCATTAAATGAGCAGTTTACAACCTAAGGATCTGAATGAAGAAGATGGACTGAATAGTTACTTATAGAACAGGTGCTGTTGCATAGCTTGTTCAAATTAACAAGTACAACTTCCAAAATCAGATATGAGACAGTATAGTTTTAAATTGTTTTAATATATATATTTATATATATATATATATATATATATATATTCCATGTGGTGTTGTATGTCTTATTGTGTATAAGGGGTATGGTATGCATTTCTATCTTTGTGCGCACAAGCTGAAGCCAATGTTTAAAACTGGGCTGGAATCAAAGATTCATGACTCAGCAAAGATTAAGGTTGTTTTTGCAACTTTTGCATATGCTATGTTCTGCTGATCTATGCACTTGTTCTGAATAACGACGTGCCAGTGCTATTCCCTACTCTTATAGCTGTTTTTTGCTCATGTATTCTTAATTTAGGAGTCCTTTTAGTTTGTACAAAGTTTTGTGAATACACTGTGATTTGATGTTTTGCATGAAATACAGATGTCTGTCCTGCTAGTTGTCATTTTTTAGCACTTTCCTCTCTCTATTTATTTTGGATAAAAAGTGAATAATCAAAGTCAGCAGTGGTTATGCAACTTTGTTCATAAAGTGTGCAGATGAACTAATCCACATGGATTGCTCCTCTAATCATAACTTTAACTATGCATTCAACACCTTTATGTATCTAAGGGACAGAAATATCTTGTCTATTTGAGCTGAGCAGACTCTAGCAGTTCTTTACAGAAACTGGCTAGTGGTGAGCTTGGGCCCACTGGTGTGCACATTCTTCATCATAAAGTTGTGAAACAAAGATGACAGGAAAGGAGGTTTTCAAATATCACTCTCCTACAAAACCCTTAGGAGTACAAACTTCAGGTTAATCATGGTCTATCAACTGAGGTGAACCGTTGATGGATGGATGACTCAATCTCTCTTTCTCTCTTCTTTCCAACGATACTGTGCTAGCACTCCAAAACCCTTCAACCTGGTGGCACACCAAGGCTTCCCCTAGGTCAGTCATTAGCCCTGTGAAGAGGCAGTAGGGTTCAGTCTAGTGTAGAAACAGTTCTGGTAACCACCAGAGGATGCTCAGTGTAGGATGTACCCAACTGGGTCACTTGCATGGGCAAGGGATTCTGGTAGGTGGGGCTAACTGTTCTGGAACAATCGCCTCGGGGAAAGCAGAATAAATGATGATTCAAGATGCCTCCAAGTTTCAGTTGCAAAAGCAACTGTAGCAGTAGTGGTAGACTGAATTAAAGTTTAGCTTAGTTTTTGCATTGGGGATCCACCTAGCCTGCCAAAATGATCCCACAGCAGACTTTCTCATTGAGTGAAAACCTTTCTCATTTCACCTCAGCTCCAGATGAATAGGCCTAAAGCCTGAGATAAATAGCAATACTCTGAACAGTGGTAGCTAAACAGCAGTAGTCAAAAAAGCAAGTGATTTTTATAGTCCAGAGAACTCAAAGCTCAATTTCTCCTCATCTTTCGACATCCTGATCCTGGGTAAGTATATATCCACAGTGGTCTGCACAACTAAAGCTCATGATCTGAGCAGACATTCAGAATTTTCAGGAAGATGTTCCAGGCAGACTGCAGAACTGACACTTTAAGAACTCTGCACATCAGCTTTTGCCATATAAAGAGGATACTGTCCCAGACATCACCATGGTAATTCTGGTGTCTTACTAATCGCCAAACAACAATAGAAACAGAGGAATTGGTGGTGCTAAAGAGTTAGTAAATGCCCGGTGTTGGTGAGGTGGTTACCCACTCCCCCTGTAAACTCTTGTCATCCGTGTTAAGTCTATAAATCCAGATATACTGTAACACCCAAAATAATCACAATAATGCTAACTAACAATTGATGCCTAACTATCCAAATTTCAGTCAGTACATTTTAAGAGACATTCATAAAGTTTGCATTTATAGTGCCTATCCATACAGTTTCAAAGCAGGTAAACTATAATCATCCATATATGCATGTGACATAATAAGGGGAATGGCTTGGAAAATGAAACACAGAAACAGAGAAACATAGACTTTGTCAGTAGATAAGGATCGCTTGCCCCACCTAGTCTGCCTCTCTTTTCCCTGCCTGTTCTGCCACTGCAGACCCTATCTAGTCTGTGGCTACCTCCTCACAATCCCCTGCATTGATATAAAATTACCTTTATACCTATTCCATGCATGCTTGAAGCCCACTACTGTTTTTGCCCCTACCAACCCTGCTGGAAGATTACTCCAGGCATCCACCACCCTCTAAGTGAAAAAATACTTCCTCACATCTCTTCTAAACTTCCTCCCTGCAACTTCATTGCATGCCTGCTAGTTCATGGACACCTTCTTTTCTGAAAAGTGCTCCCTACCTGTACCTTATTCAACCTCATGAGGTATTTAAAGTTCGCTATCATGTCTCTCCTCTCCCTCCTATCTCCCAGGGTGTACATGTTTAGATCCCCCAGTCTCCCCTCATAGACATTTGATGCAGCCCCTGCACTATTTTTGTTGCCCTTCTATGGATGGCCTCTACCCTATGTCCTTTCTGAAGTATGGTCTCCAGAACTGGACACAGTACTCCAGGTGTGGTCTCACCAATGACTGATGCAATGGCAACACCATTAGTGAATGAATGAATGAATGAATGAATGAATGAATGAATGAACCAAGAACATCACATTCTTATAGACAAAACATACAGGCTTATCAGTGGAGTCATGGCCATGGTTATGAAAGAACTTCATGGGTGGATGGTGTTCATGTTTAGATCATCTAGGTGACATCAGGTCCTCCTCCAGTGAATGAGAACATGCTTTTTATGTTCACCATGTGCTTGCACAAGCGAACATATTATTATGAGAGTGGGTTTTGATTGGCATGTCACTGTCAGGCCAATGCGGACAGTCTGCAAGGGGCTCATCAGTGTCACACCAGTCATTAGCCAGGCTGATCATGACACTGTTTTGGCTCACTGGCAGAAACTTTGTATAGTTCAAAGGAAAAGGCTGACCTAATCCTAGGGTGGTCCTTTCGTTTGATCTGCATAACACTGCCCAGCAAGCAAAGCTGATCGCATCATGATCAGCCTGCTGTCGTCTTTGGAATGAGTGTATTATCTGGGCACAGAAGCTTTCCCAGCCATTGGTCCAGTGTCCAAGTCCTGCATCACTGAAACACAGTGGCCAGAGCTGATAGGGCTGCACCTGAGGAATCTGAGGTACAAATATTGTAAATTACTAATGTTACAATAGACACCTACACTCTGCCAAGGGTAGACAAACATTTAAAACTGGGGAAGGCTTGTTACATTAATTCCCCAGACCTGACCTTCTGTACCCCATGGCTGCCCTCCCAGCTCAGTAAGATCCAAGCCATTGGCACTTGGACCACTGGACCTGTGACTCCCCAAATCTTGGAGAACTGCCCAGGCAGAATCTGCTCTGCCTGGATCAGTTCCTGCCTTACCATGGGGATGGAGGCAGCAGTGTCCCTCAGTCCCTGTGTTACCATCCCATTGGCTAGAGTAGGATGCATATGCTTGGTGGAGTTTGGTGGTATTACAGTGTGTGCACAGTTTACCAACTGCAGTGTACTGTCTTGGTCAACCCCTCCCCCAGGCTTTTGCCCTTTATTCCTGTTTTTATTGCAGTCATAGGATAGATGCCCCACTTTCTGGTAAATCCAGCATTCCTTTGCCTCTGGCTCCTTGTTTTCCTTAGAACCAGTGGGTTCTGTTTTGGGCTTTGGTTCAGGCTGGTTTCCTTTAGGCTGCCCTCCCTGGGTCCCCTTAAAACCATGTGCTGCCCCACCCCCATAGTTCTTACGCTGTGACTGTGGTCTGCTGGCCACATACAAATCAACACTTTTTGCTGCCTTCTTTGCAGAGTTGCATGCCCGGTCCAGAAGTCAAATGTGCAGGTCTTTAGGTACAATTTTAAGAAACTGTTTTCTTACAATTAAATCTTTAACCTGTTCTACATTCCTTGCCTTAGCCACATTTACCCAATGGTCTAAATAAGCACATATTTACATAGTTGTCTCTTGTGCCTTTTTTTAACTCTCTAAATTTTTGTCTATAAACCTCAGAAGTCAGTTCAAAATGTTTTAATAACATTCTTTTAACTTTATCATAGTTCATGCAATCATTATCGTTCATTTGAGCAAATGCATGCAAGGCACGGCCAGTAAGCAAAGGGGTCAGGAGGATCATCCATGAAGTTTTATTTAATTTAAATTGCCCACAAACCCTTTCAAATGATTTTAAAAACAAATCCAGATCATCTCCGTTTTGGTATTGTGGAAACATTTTAGAATTAATCATGGCTTCATGGATTGAATCTACTTTGCCATTACTTACGGTTTGCCACAATGGTTGCTGGTGCAGTTTTTCCATCTTGATCTCATGCTGTCACTCTCTCAGTCTCCTCATTCCTTCTCTCACTCTGCTTGTTTTTTCTCTGTCCTCTTGCATAAGGATCTCATGCTGGTGAATCTTTTCCCTTTTCTCTCACATAAGGATCTTGTGCTGATGAATCTTTTCTCTTTCCTCTACCTTCAGCCTTATTTTCTCCCTTTCAGCCTCTAGCCCTGCCTGCTGTAGTTTGGCATTCTGCAGTGTAAGCTCTGCCTTCAGGATCTTGAGCTGAGGTTGATTGGGCTGCACAGCTTCCACAGCTTGTGCCACAACGTGCCCGTCTTGCTCAGTCACTGGGACCTCAGTCTTGCTACCTGGGTCACTATCCTCAGTGACCGTCTGCTGACCAAGTATTGGGCCATGCTCATTTGAGACCGTCTGCCCCTCCTGCAGCCAGTCATATGCCAACAGGGCTCCCATAAGTGCATTTTTTTCATGCTCTCATGGACAACCCCCCTTGCTGGGCATAGCTCATGAAGCTACTGTACATGACATTTTACATAGCTTGAGGATTTCATATTCTCTAGTTACGCTGCACTAAACTGTCTAGAAATAAACTAAAAAGTAGTAAACAATACAACTTTTTAAATCCTGTTTCATGACTGTTAAAAGGTATATTTCTGCAGGCACTCCATCTCCAGTGCGCTGTCTCTCTCTCTCTCTCTCTTAGAGTTCATGCCTCACAGGAAAGCACACTGTCCACTGTTCTGCACTAGACTGGTACCAGTTGCCACACTGATTCCACCTCTGTCACCAACGTGATGGAAATACCCCTCACCAGGGATTTTCAGCTCACTGACACCACCAGGTTTTTACCAACAGAAACCAGGAAACCTGTTTTTTACCTCCTCCTTGCTCAAGGTCAGGAAGATCAACACAATAACTGTAGGTAGAGTGCCCCTTCAGAGACAAACTGCAAACAGAGCCCAGCAGAAATAGTAGAATTAACCTTTTAAATAAAACAAGCAGTCACTGAATCTATAAAAATAGAAGCTTTACTAAAATACTACAAGTATTTACAACAAGATATATTTACAGGACAACAAAAGGGTTGCACATTTACTAAGAAACAGAAAATAAAACAAGTTAACAGATAGTTGGTATACAGCAAAATTCTGAGCTATCCTTAACTAAAATCCTTTATCCGCCCTAGCTACAGAGTCACAGTACTTCACTGTGCTATCTTACCCATCAGCTACTCTTTGTACAGCAAGACTCTGGTCCAGTTCAAGAGGGAGAAATGAATCTCATTTCTGTTGTATGCTTTTTTGATTGTGAGAGGTGATTTCTCTCCTTTCAGTGACAGGCTACCCCTGCCCACCCCCAGATGGGTGGGTGTATGGAGGGATGACCTCATCCACCCAAATGTGTTCTGTCCACTTTTATGATTCTGCCTTGAAGACAGTCCAAGGTGTGTAGCCCCCCGCCTCTTGCCTTTTAAGCTGGCTAGGGCATTCAGCGTGGTACTCTCACATCTGCCATACAGAATCTCTGGTTTCAAGGATGTCTGAGGTGTTTGAAGTTGCACCTTTACATCTGCCAGGATGTGCACACTGGATTAGCTCATTGGAAAGTTCCACAGAACAGTTCTCAATATTTTCCTTAAGACTTGTCTGGACACGTGACCCTGTAAGCCATATTGTTGTGTCCCCTTTGCAAATAGCAGGAGCTATGACAGACGCATACTTACTCTGGTCACATGTCCATCACAAAGTATATGAAATTGTGTGAGATGGAACCTGTCCTGCATGAGAAATTTATAAAGCTGTTGCCAGACAGATTGCCAGTGGGGTGCTTCATATTGGAGATCAAGGGCCTGTTGTCAGTAAAACCATACACCCAAAAGGCTGTGTGGATCCAAGGATTGAAATAAACGATAAAGTTTAGACACTACATGTGCTTGGAAGACCAGTGAGAAATGGAGTCAGGAATGGATGAATCCCACATGATCCAAGGTTTAGGACCCAGAAATGAAGATATAGAGTGAACAACCTGGAAATATTTAAAACAGGCTGAATTATGGAGGTGAAAGTGCTCTTGAAAAACAACAAATGGTAGCAGGGTATCCCCCTCTAGTATGGATTGTAGGAACAAACCATCTAGTTGAGCGTGGAAGGACCTTTGGATGGGATAATCTGCAATGAGAATGTTAGGATTGCCTAATAGTGTTTGAATAGCTGTTCTACTCCATTTCCATCCCATGTATGCACTTAGTTGAAAAAATGCTTTTAAGGACCAAAGAAATGGCATGCCTTGAAGAGAACAGGGTAGCAAAGAAGGTCTGATGTAAAGTAAACTATTGAGAGATATATACCCTGTTGACTACACAAGGAACATTCCCTCTATATCCATAATGGAACGTAAACACTCGAAGGATGAGCCCTTTCTTACACTGACCTTTGAAGTGATTTACCACTATGTAAGGTTGCATAATATAGAAATAAATTGGGAAGCTGCAGGCTTCTGTTCTCTTTTGACATTGAGAGTTTGAAGTATGCTGTTCTGACCATCTCACCCTGCCAAATCAATTTGTTAATCATGCAAGCATGGACATTCTTGCAAATCAGCTTTTGCTCAATGGAACTTTCCTGGTAGAATCATAAACTCGGCTAAACTAGTGGTATTTTTGAACTGTTTAGGAAAAATCTCTACTGCAATTTTCTGAAGCATTTTAGAGTGCCACTTTTGAGTTATGTGGTTTTGTTTTACTCTTGGTATTTTACTCTCGATGTAAAGAAAAGTATTGGGTCAGTAGTGAAATAACAACCATAATAAAATTACAAACAAACCAAACTAAATTTAAAAAATAAAAGCTAAAAACATTTAAAAAAATGCTCCATGTGTACTGGGATAAAACAAAATTCAAAAGGCCATGGAAATCATGCTTTATTAAATAAAGAATTGTAGATTCAATGGACACTTTCTTGAATCCACCACACTTTTAAGGATTGAATTATATTGCTGTTTCTTATTAAATAAAAGACAGATCAGTCTAGTTTATCATTAAGAACCATCATGTGTTGGTGCTGAAACTGTCACAAGGACCAGTATGAGCACCTTTACTAAAGGAATAAGGCAGGACAGAGCAGTACCTGTTATAGATGAGTGCACTAATGCACTTGCATGGTGTACTATATTGCAGCTTGTGTAATATAGAGTTTCCATTATGATTTGTTGGGGGGGAGGAATTGTTTCTGCTTGCCCAAGTCACTCATGAAAATGATATAATCTCCTAGAGAAACTACTCAGTTAACAAAGCAATACATAAATCAAGAAATAAGACTGTAAGATAATGTATGCAAACACATCCCTCTGTGGATCAATGACCACCTGTAGCCTTAAAAAACACAAGAAAACTGTGACCTTTGCTCTGGTTTTCAGTGCTGCCGACCAACAGACAGCAGCAGCAGCAGCAGCAGCAGCAGCAGTAGCAGCTCAGCATTATTTGTGTCTGCTTGACTTTCAGAGTGGCGTGTCCTCTTAGCCAGTGAGCAGTACCCAAGGAAGGAACCAACAGTTTTTTTTAAAGACACACATCAGGACTACAAAGTGCACATCATCATGACCGCCCCCCCATACGAGAATGACCCTCTCCCCCTCCATTGGTGACTGACAGAGGGAGAGTTTATATATATAAGGATTAACCCATGAGGGAGATGTGAGTTACTGGTGAATTAATTCACTGCTGGGGGGGAGGTTGTCATATGAAGCCACAGGCTGACTGCCGACAACCACCCAGCCCTGGATTAATTACCCCAGTAACCCACTCCTTCCTTGTTGGTTAGTCCATTTATAACATGGCCAGAGAAAATGGGGACAGTGCGGTTACACCAGCATTTTCCCTGGCCATGTTATAAAACAGATGAAAATTGTGCCCATCACTTGCATATGTGAGCTGCAACAAGGGAGCCGGTGACAGACTGAGCTGCAGGCAGGAACAATCTGGGAACTCATCCACCCTTGCACTGTACCCCAACCTCTTCCCATGCCCGTACCAGAGAGGCTAGCTGTACCTTGCTTCAAGCCACCGCTACCTTCATCACTGTCACTGCTTGATGACTTGAAATCCTGGCCAACCCAGATCATCCAATTTGTCCCATGGTGATAGCGCTGATCATGGTAAACATTGCAGAGTGCCACCATTTTCACTGCAGGACTGGAGGTAGAGGGACTCAAGGGTAAACAACAAGACCTCAGTTGGGCAGGTAAGAGACAGTGCATTGACAGTTACCACCAGTCCATTATTGGAGACACTGAAGCAGGAGTCACACACAACACACTGGAGGGAGGGAGCAATGAGTGAGAAGAGAAGGTACGGGGTGAGCTGCAACAGTGGAGCCACTGAGAGAACGACCTGCAGGCAAACACAATTTGGGAACTCATCCACCCTTGCACTGTACTCCAACTGCTTCTCACACCAATCCCCAAGAGGCTAGCCATGCTGTACTTCAAGCCACTGCCTCCTCCACTTTTGTCACTGCTTGATGACTGAGATCCTGCCCAGTTCCAGACCAGCTAATTTGTCCCACGGTGATACTGCCAGTCATGCTGAACATTGCGGAGCACCACCGTTTTCATTGCAGGACGGTAGGTAGAGGGACTCCAGGATAAACAAATGGACCTAATTCAGGCAGGTTCGAGACAGTGCATGGACAGTTACCACCAGTCCATTACCCTAGACACTGAAGCAGGAGTCACACACAGTGCACTGGAGGGAGGGAGCGAAAAGTGAGAAGGAAGGGTATGGGGAGTCAGGGTAACAGGACAAACTGATACCTCTCAAGGAGTATCTGCACATAGGTGACAACATTGCTCCAGGGGTGCAGGGTCCCATCTACAACACTTGTGTCTCTGTGCAAGACCTGCAGGCACATTATTGCTTTTCTTGCCGCCCACTCACATTTAAATCCCAGCTTCAATAAAACATGCACTGCTGCACATCGGGGCCAAGCAACTCTGAAACTCCTTCTCCCAACAGTGCTATAGTTGAGGTTCAACATCAGTAACTGCTGCTGCACAAGTGAGTCACCACTGAACTCTGGGAATGGTAGTTTTCTCCACCAATACTAGTCCTTTGTAGCAAGTGGAGGAAATGTGGTGCTATGGACTACAGTTTCTAGCCAGTAACATGCCCAGAGCCTCCACAAGTCTCACTTTATGATGGCAGGCTCATTCATAGAGATTTCTTGTAGGCACAGAAGTAGGAAAGAAGACTTTGCTTCAAGTGGGTTGGCTGAAGTTTTAGTTATTTGTTTTTGAGCCACTAGTTCTTTTTTGCAAGCAATACAAGGGTGACTGTGTGCCTCCTCTGACTTCTAGTCACTGTGATTGTGTTGGAGAAAAAAAGTAGTGCAAGCACAGTAGTCCATGGTGCACAGAGTCAGAGGCGATTTTTGTCACCTCATGAGGTTGTATATTCGCAAGCTGCTTTTTTCATAGTCCTAGCAAGAGGACTGCAGGGCTCTACCCACCTGCAGCCCTAAAAAGCAGGCATCATGACTGTGTAGCTTTCCTTACCCTTCCCTTACACACATCTTAAACCCCTAACACCATTAATAAGCTGCAGACTTTTATAGTGCAGAGTGGGGAAAATGAGTGCGAGGATGTCTTTCTAATGAATTATGGGGGGGGCTTGTCTTCCTGATCTCCATTATTTCAAGTGGCTGACTTTGACTTGATTATTAACTAGAGATTATAATCTTCAGCTAACTGTGTATTTCTCAGCATGTGAAGATCCTCAGATAGGCTACCTGCTCCTCGCATCATAAGGTTTTTATTTTCTGGCTAGTTGAGGAATTAGTTTGAGAGCTAGTGAAGTAAACTAGCATGCACAGTTTTGGTCATCAGGGCACTGTGGTTTTGAATGGGGTGGTTTCCATTTGCTGTGCCTGGTAATGGTTCAGAAGGTTCAAACACTTGCTACTGCCTTAGACAGCCTGGTTGTAAAATGTATGCAAAGTGGCAATAGGTACATTCTGATATTTATTTGTCAGTAAAAAAAATAAAATAACAGGAGTTATGTTCAAAGGATTACCCTTCAGTACATTAAGGTTCATTTACCCATCCAAAACCTGGCTCAAGCCTAGTATCCTAATGCATGAGGTTGCGCTCCAGGGGTTTAAGTCCTTTAGATATGATAAATGTGGTAGGAAGGGTGGTGGAGTTATCATCTACATAAAAAAAAACTCTCTAAATGCTTCCCTGGTGGCAATGCCAGACCATACCCAATCAGGTGGCAAGGCGGTGTTCATCAAAATACTGCTTGGTGGGACTAAGCTGATAGGCTGTGTCTACGGTCTGCCTAAGACTGCAAAAGATGCCTTAAAGAGCCTTCTGGCTTTGATCCCAGGGCTACCACAGTGGGGAAAACTAATTCTTGGTGACTTTAACCTCCACTGGGGTCAACATACCATTAGTGATGTAAAATCCAGCTTGCTAGAGGCCAACCTGACCCAGCTGATCCAAGGACCCACTACAGTAGGTTGAACATTAAATCAGGAAACCACACCACATTGGACTGGATTCCCACTTCCAACCCCAGTAGTTTCAGACTGGCTGGGATGTTTGAGGACTGCATAAGTGACCATACCCCTATGTTCGGCATCTGGAAAAACAACTATACCAACCCTCCACTCAGAATTTGTTTGGCTCAGGATTATTCCAGTTTCAGCATCTGCTCCTTTCTCGAAACCCTAGCAGTGGTAGATTGGACTAAAATCGAGCTAGCCCCCAATCTGGACTCAGCCCTTGATTTCTTCATCAATAACTTCTTCTTGGCCACCAATAAGCATTCCCCCTAAAATAAATCAGAGTCAAGGAACAGCACTCAAGGTGGCTTTCCAGAGTCCTTAAAAAACAAATGAGGGTGAGAGACAAAGCCTGGGAAAAATTTAAATCTACAAATCTGACTAAGGATTGGGTGGAATATAGAAAATTGAGAAACACGTGTAAAAAGGAACCAAAATCAGCTAAAAGACAAAACCCCAGAACCTACAAACTAAAAACCTTTTGGATCCTAAAGAATTTTGGTCCCAAATGAACTCTTTTTTAAAAGGGGAACACCACCCATGAGAAAAGTGACATAGTAGCAACTGGTGTTCGCTATACCAACCTGTAAGATGCTGCTAATGCACTAAATGTATTCCTCACTGACCCGGAAAAATTTAAAAATAGTCCTTCTGGATCTACCCTTCCCTCCCAGGATCATTTACAAGACCAAACCCCTTACCCTAATTTTCACTTCAAACTTGCAACTAAAACTGGGGTCCTGAAATTACTAAGAAAAATCAAATCCTCTGGCTCTGTGCTGGGTTTGACAAGCTAGAGCCCAGGCTCCTCAGAATCGCAGCCCATGTTATTATTATGGAGGGATTTAAGCAGGGCTTAAAAACCTTTCTGTAGCACCAAGCCTTCCCAGCAAATTGAATGTTTTGTTTTTGCTGATTTATTGTTAATGTGTTTTTAACTGAGCTGATGTTCTGATGTTTGTATGTTTTTTATTTGTTTTTATATTGCAATATATGGATAATGAAAATAATACCCCCAAAATACATACAAAAAATTCCCTGTAATACATCGTCCCTAACTCAATAATACCATTGATGGAATTCAATAATACTATCGTTGAGATCTCGTAATACTATAGATGGAAGATCTCAACTATAGTATTATTGCAAACTCATAACAGCGCAAGCGTCACTGGACAGCTCGAGCAGCTCTCATTGACCATGAGCCAGCTTTTACTGTAACTGTCATATACAGTAAAAGTCGACTAAGCATTCACATCGCAGTAACACTGTGAGAAAAAATGCCACTTTCAAAGGAAGAAAACCTATCGGCAGAAAGAAAATGTTTTATAAAAGAGCAAGAAAACATAAATACTGTAAAAAAAAAAAAACTGCTTTCGACCTACAGCTGCTTCAAAACCACCTAACCAAAATAGGTGAGTGCAGATAAGTACAGTCAATACCCATGGAAGAACTAGACAGTATACTGGCAGATTTCCTATTTAAATTAAAAAAACAAGATGGAACAGAGTATTAGCCAGCACCATATGGGGAATCCTAGGCAGCATTGGCCATTACCTGTGTAAAGAAAATTACCCTGAATCAATATTTCAAAGCCCTACATCAATTTTCAAAGAAACACTTAAAACCCTAACTGCTAAACAAAAATATTTAAAAAAACTAGGAATGGGCAACAGACCGAGGCAAGCACAAGCCTTAACAGACAGTGACATAACTTTGCTTTACAGCAGTGGAACTTTAGGCTTGACTTCCCCAACTAGCCTGCTACATATGTTATTTTTTAACATAAGCCTCCACTTTGCTTTAAGAACCAATGAGCAGTACCAACTAAGATGGGGTGACATAGTCCCAGGAACAAACAGTGAAGGAAAAGAGTACCTAGAATATCACGAACGGCAAACAAAAACTCGCACAGGCACAAACCTATGAGATATTCTATCTGTTCCACCAAGACTGTATAAAAATGAAGGTTGTCCAGAATGAGATACACTCACTGCCGATCATCTATATGTATCTAAAAGACCCCAAGACATGAACACACCTGATGCACCTTTTTATCTAACTCCTAATATATGACTAAAGCCAACAAGCTTCTGGTACAGATGTATTACCATTGGTGAAAATAAAATACTTTCCATCATGAAACTCCTCCAGCAGTCAGCTGGACTACCACCAGACAAGAGAATCACAAATCATTCAACTTGCAAAACTGCAATCCAAATGCTAATTGATTCAAATGTCCCTCCAACTGATGTAGCACAAGTCTCTGGCCACAAAAATATCCAAAGCATAAACAATTACAGTACCTTATCTGAGGCAAAACAAATGAAAACATGCTCCATCCTCTCCAGCGATCGAGACTGTGCTACCACACTGAAAGAAACCGAAATACCCACAATGACCACTTCCTCTGCTGCACAACCAACTTCCTCCATAATGCAACTTCCACAACAAGAAGCAACATTTGCACAGCAGCCACCCAGCAAAAGTATTCAGTTTTCTACCACTACTGGAAATATCTTTGGATTGCACTGCAACTTCTTTGGCAATGTAGCAATAAGTATTCAAAAATCTCCTCAGGCAGCCAAAAAAAGACACTACGTGATGTACTCAGACTCCGAGTCTGACTAGCTCTCCACACCGTCGCTTGTTCCAGAAGAAAAAAAAAGTTACGACTGTTTCTGTTTGCAGTTTCTTTAACACTGCTCGGTTTTGCTTGTTCAACTTTTAAAAACTTGTCCATGTTGCCGCAATCATTGGCTTCTTGCATAACAAAATTAGCCTCACCACCAACCCAACCGAACATTCCTGACTCTATGGCAAAGGTAAGAAACTACAATTTTCTTGCATTCATATATTACAGTAATAAATATATTCTGGTATAGATAGTAATTCATCTCAGGATTTAAGAGCTTTTAAAACCTTCCTGAGTCAGCTTCTCGAGGTTTACTGTGCCTCCAGATCCTCTCGATGAATTACTGCATTGTAATACACCAGAATGTATCTATTATTCTATTTGTTAGGTGCCTTGGCAATAGATAAGTCACCTTATAAATAAATTTATTAATATTATTATTGCCTCTCCAATCACTTGACTCTTTGGGTGCAGAGGAGAGTGACCAGGATGGTACTGGGGCTAGGGGAAAGGTCCTATGAGGAGAGAGACTGGGGGAGCTCAACCTGTACTCGCTGAAGGAAAGAAGAAACAGGAGGGATATGATAGAGGTCTTCAAATATCTTAATGGAATGAATAGAGTAAGCCTTGAGGGGGTCTTTCAGCTGAGGGAGGTGGGGGCCACCAGGCGACACTCAATGAAGCTGGATGGGGGGAGACTGAGGGGGGAATCAAGGAGGCACTACTTCACAGAGATGGTGATGGATCCCTGGAATGCACTGCCCAGGGAGTTGGTGGCTGCTACTACTACTGTGGAGAGGTTCAAGAAAGGCTGGGATCAGTATAGAGGGAGGGTGCATCCCGGAGTCCCGCTGGGAAACGGGGGACCTTGTAGGGAGGGATGGGGGGCTACCTACGGTGCCCTGGAAAGGCCCTGATCATCGAGCAGACTCAATAGACCATATGGCCTAATCTGCTGGCTTCATAGTATGTTAGTATGTAAACAAATCACTGCTTGAAGACAAAGTCCCCAATGTGTGGAAAGTTGCCTTGGTCGCTCCCATTCCTAAAGGTGGGGCTATTGAGAGTGTTTGAGAGGACTGTATACCAGCAGGTCCAGAAATATGTTGAATGGAACAATTTACTAACTGAATGACAACATGGTTTTAGAAAAAATCATGGTACCAACATGGCCCTGATTAGCCTTACTGGAGATATCTTCCAAGCTCTAGATGATGGTCTTCCAACTGGTGTGGTTTTTATAGACCTTACCAAGGCATTTGACTTGGTGAATCATCAGCAGCTTACTAAACTAACATCTCTTGGTCTTGATCGTCTGTCTACTCAATGGTTCATGGACTACCTTAATGGCAGATCACAAATTGGAAAAGATGTCAGATGGCATGGAGCTAAGTCTGACAAATGCCCTATCATGGACTGTGTCCCACAGGGTTCAATACTGGGACCACTCCTGTTTTCCTTATTTAGTAATGATTTGCCTCAACATTGTGGAGGGGCCAAGGTGACCTTATATGCAGATGATGCTGTGCTTTATAGATCTTCCCGAGACACTGTCCAACTAAACAACTTTCTTGGTAAAGACCTTGGTCTACTTGAGAATTGGTTTCTTACTAATAAATTAGTTCTAAATAGTAAAAAGACCAAAGCCATGTTATTTAGCCCTAAAAGCCTGGGCCTGACCCGTTCACATTTATTGCCCCCAGCTCTTTTCAATGGATCAAAAATTTAAGTAATCAATTCTATGAAATATCTAGGTGTATACTTAGACCAAGACTACTCCTTTAAGGGCCACATCGACCATCTGACCAAGAAACTCAACCAAAAGTTAGGTCTATTCTACCGCCTGAGCCCTTTCCTCACTTGAGAATCCATACTCAAGATTTCAACTGGTACACTCCTTCCCACCTTGTTATATGGGTTCCCTTTACTACATTCTGTAAGAAACTCTGAAATTCATGGTAGGGTGCTTCGCCGCAGGGGTGCCACCATGGAAGCATCACTGCAAGATACTATTATCTCTAATGTGGCCTTCTCTTGAGGGCAGATTATCATATCCTTCACTGTGCCTTGCTTTTAAGCTCCAGCAAAATGGTGCCCCTCCTAGCCTAATTACGTCTTTCAGATGAGACGTTAAACTGAGGTCCCATCTGCCTTTTCTGGTAGTAGTTCAGGTGGATGTTAAAGATCCCATGGCACTTCTCAAAAAGAGTAGGGGTATTTTATTGCAGAAAAGTCAATACAATGTATACAAATAAAAAATACACAAATCCAAAAACAGTCAATAATACAGAAATTAGAACAAAAGAGAAAAAAAAAAACTGAAACAAACATAAGCAGTAAATCAAAGGAATGCAAACAATATCATTAAAAAATTCCTATTAATCTTCCCCTCACCAATACATAACACCCAATGCAAAGCTGTCAAAAAACATAGCAATCAAAGATGTAGGAGGTGTCGAAACCCCCTCCAGATAGCCATGACAGAGGGTCTGTCGTGTGATAACGTGTCTTTTAGAAAAATCTCTCGATAAGCAGCTTCACACAATTTCCCCACAGATAAATAAGGCATTCTCTGTTGCTGAAAAACATATTTACTCCTTGCCTGCCATAAATAAAATTTTAGAACAGCAAATACCACCTCCAGGGTAGTATGATCATAGTGAAGCAATCTGCCTGCATAAACACCCAAAATAAACTGGTCATAAGTTAAATTCATGATCCAAGGCAACTGCCATCTCTGCGCCAAAAATTCCCAAAAGTGAACTGTATAAATAAACTCAAAGAAAAAGTGAGGCATAGACTCTACAGGGGCCAAACATTCCAAATAAGGGTAGAATCTGTCCTCAGCAGGCTTGTGCTTCCAGTTACCTCTCAAATTCACTCTGCCATAGGTGCACAACCATACTATATCCCACATTCGAAGGGGTATCCTCAAATTATTCAGTTGGCGAACAGCAAGAGGAATCTGCTGTGCTCTACACTCAGGCAAGGCAGAAGCTGAAGGACCTATATGGCCCCAAACTAAACAATATAATTGCTGCCTGGGTAAGTACAGTATATCTAGTTTAGTTACCTTCCATAGGTGAAGCTTCTTCAGTGAAGATTTATACCACCCAGGTAAACCCATAGAGGGCATCAATTTTGGGAGTTCAATGTCCCATTTTAAAAAATAAGATCCAAGGACACACCAAATTCATTCTTTACAGAGGGACAGGGCTTCTTGTAACCCAATCTTGGGAGTCCCTACCCAAAACAAAGTATGAAAAACCACCAATGGATGCAACATTCCAAACCCCCCCCCCCCATTTTCTCGTCAAATAGGTGAACTTTCTCTTAATAGGGTTCAAGCGACTACCCCATTACATCTGGAAAAAACAGGCTGTACTCTCTAGTGTCATAGTGAGAGGGAATGCGAAATATCCATGTAATATATAAAAGAATAGGGACTAAAAATTGTTTTATCATGAAAATATATTTAAATTTAGATAATTCCCACCCTTTCCAGTGGCCAACTAAAGCATCACATCTAGCAAGGGAGGTATTCCAATTCCTGTCTGTAGCATCTTCCCCTCCAAAAGAAACCCCTAAAATTTTGATAGGGTCAGTACTAATCCAAATATTGGCAATTTGGGCCACAGGACCTGGGATGCCAATGTAAATGCCACAACTTTTATCTGGATTGATGCAGGCTCCCGATACTACAGAAAATGCAGATAATTCTTCCATAGCACGTAATGCATTTCCCTCATCTTTACAAACAATATCAAATCTTCCGCAAAAGCAAGGAACTTTAGACCCAAGTGTCCATAGGGGTTTAATAGGCCATGTATATTGGGGTTACTCCAAACCCACTTAATACAGGCATCTAAAAAGAAGACAACCAGACTAAGGGGGCGCCCTTGTCATACCCCACTATAGAGCTTAATTCTTGCACCAATATAACTTCCAATCAGAGGAGCAACAGTCGCAGAACTGTACAAAAGTTGAATCCAAGTGATCAGAGGGCAAGGCAGGCCATACTGTAGTAATAAGTGAAATAAAAAAGAATGCGATACCCTGTCAAAAGCCTTGCTTTGGTCAATAGAGAGTAAAAACCCATCCTGATCAGTATTTTTATAATATTCAAGACAATCCCTTACAATACATAAATTGTCCTGAGTACATCTCCCTTGGACTGATCAGGTTTGGGTGAAATGAATCAAAGAGCTGAGGGTTTTTGTAATCTAAGGTGCAAAATAGACATAAAAATTTTCCAATGAGAATTAAGGGGACAAACAGTCTCCAATTTTGCAGAGATGTCCTAGAGAAATTGCAAATAACAACTAGAGAATTTCAGATACACAGAAAGTTGCTCCGTGATCTCTTGAAATACAAGAAATAAAAATGGGGTAATTTCAGCAGAGAAAGCCTGGTAGAACTCTCCAGGCAGTCCATCCCACCCCGGTAATATGTTCTTTTCCATTTTAGAAATAGCCAACTGTATTTCAAACAAGGAAATAGGGGCCTGTATTGCCAACCAAACCTCCTGTGAGAGGGAGGCAGTCAAACCATCAAAATATAAATCCCATTCCTGGGTGTCACCTATCTGGGCATCATTGAAAGCCTGAAAGTGATGTCCAATGATCTTTTCCAAATCCAAGATATCAGTACACTGTCTACCAGTATCATCGGTTAATGTTGAAAATGTAGTAGAATCTACTTTCGATTTACAGGCAGCAAAGAGATCACCCCCAGGCCTTTCCCTAGTGCCAAAACTAAGTTCAGCCTTCAAAGTTGCTGCCCGATCGTATTGGTACAGCTTTATCTGTTGTTTCACTTGAGTAATCTGGGCTGAATAATCTGTGTCAAAATGAGCCGTGGAGGAGTATAGCAGTTGAAACTGCTGTCTAAATGCCAGCTATTTCAAAAGTGGCCCTGATTGTGTCCTAGCACCATATTTTTGTAACTATGTTCTGACCGTTACTTTAGAGTCTTCCTACCATTCACCAACAGAGTCATATAGACTGCGGACAGACCTCTGTGCCTGGAGTATGGAAAAGATTCCTGATTTCACCTGGCTGTGGTGAAAAGTAGAGACATTAGCCCTCCATCGGCTGTGGGAGCTGGGAACAAAGGTTTCCAGCTGCATACGAACCTGAAGAAGTGAGTGATCTGAAAATTATCAGGGCACAGTACCTAGGTCCAACACTTTCAGACCCGAGGGAAGAAAAAACATAGAAACATAGAATTTGACAGCAAATAAGGACCGCTTGGCCCACCCAGTCTGCCCATTTCCCTACCTAATGGATAAGCTGCAGATCCTAGTTAACCAGCAGCCTACTTCTTTCTACTCCCACCCCCTAGAATTGCCTTATGACTGTCCCATGCATGCTTGAATTCAACCACTGTTTGTGACTCCACAACCTCCTCCGGAAGGTTGTTCCATGCATCCACAACCCTCTCTGTGAAAAAATACTTCCTCACATTATCTCTGAGCCACCCCCAATCTTCAAATTGTGCCCCTTGTTCTTGCACACCTCTTTTTTTGAAAGATGCCACCCTCTTGGACTTTGTTGATTCCCTTGAGGTACTTGAAAGTTTCTATCATGTCCCCCCTCTCCCTCCTTTCCTTAAGGCTATACATATTAAGCTCATTTAGTCTGTCTTCATATGTCTTCTGGTGCAGACCCTGCACCATTTTAGTTGCCCTCCTCTGGACAGCTTCCATCTTGTCTATGTCCTTGCAGAGATTGGCTCTCCAGAACCGCACACAGTACTCCAGATGGGGTCTGACCAGCTGTCTGTACAAAGGGATAACAACTTCCTGTTTTCTACTGATGATGCCTCTCCCTATGCATCCCAGTATCCGCCCAGCCCTCCTTACTGCCCTCTCACATTGCTTGCCCACCTTTAAGTCATTTGATATGACTACCCCCAGGTCCCTTTCCATTTTTGTTGTTGTTAGTATCTCACCCCCCATTGTGTACTCTTCCCCTGGTTTTTGTTTCCAGGTGCATTACCTTGCACTTCTAGCATTAAATCTAAGCTGCCGACATTTGACCATTCTTCTAACCTTGCAAGTCCCTTCTCATCCTTTCCACCCCACCTTGTGCATCAACTCTGTTGCAGATCTTTGTGTCATCTGCAAAGAGACATACTTTTCCTTCCAGTCCCTCTGCAATGTCACTTATAAAGACATTGAAGAGGACCGGTCCTAATACTGAACCCTGTGGCACCCCACTAGTAACCCCACTTTCTTCAGAGTGGACTCCATTTACTATTACCCTCTGTGTCCTAGTCTCCAGCCAATTCTTTACCCAGGCTATCATCTTGGGACCCATTCCCAGGCTGGCTAACTTGTATATTAATCTTTTGTGTGGGATTTAGTCAAATGCCTTGCTAAAGTCTAGGTAGGCCATGTCCACAGCCCCTCCCTGATCTACTACTTTGGTCACCCAGTCAAAGAAATCTATTAGATTCGTCTGGCATGACCTTCCTGCTGTGAACCTATGCTGCCTTGGGTCCTGTTCCCCTCTGGCCTCTAGGTACTCGACAATTCTTTCCTTCAGAAGTGATTCCATCATTTTCTCTATCACTGAGGTTAAAGTAACAGGTCTGTAGTTTCCTGCTTCTGCCCTGCTCCTACTTTTCTGAAGGGGAATCACATCTGCCCTCCTCCAGTCCTCAGGTACCACCCCATCCTCCCATGATTTGTTAAAGAGGGTAGTCAGGTGTCACTAGTTCTACCCTTAGTTCTTTTAGAATTCTGGGATGAATCCCATCAGGCCCCATTGCTTTGTCCACCTTCAGTTTTAAGAGTTCTTTCAGAACCCTTTCTTCTGTAAATGGGCTGGTATCAACTTCTGTATCCAGAGTGTTTCTATTGTTTGTTTTAGGTACCTCCCCCTCTTCATTTGTAAATACTGAGCAAAAATATTTGTTTAGTATCTCTGCCTTTTCACAGTCACCCTCTGCCCAAGAAATCAACAAGGGTAGCTAAGTGTCCCTGATAATAGGTGCTTTCAGGTGCTTTACCTTTCAGTTGGTAGGCATCCTGGAGGCTTGCTGTGGAAAGACATTGAATGACAGCATGAATGTCACAATCTACCTTCTTCCCAGCATTTATCCTATCTGTAATTTCAATGGAACAGTTGAAATCCCCCCTAAGAACACTGTTCTGGCAGTGGTCAGATACGGTTGAAGTTGTTCTAGAAGGTCCACCCTATCAGCTTTTACCTGAGGGGCACAGACAGAGTTTAAATCAACAAGGTGTCATGTCCCATAACCGATTTAAAATAAGGACTCGACCAGGAAGTAAATCTATCAACCTGTGCAATTTAAATGTATGCCTAGTAAACAGAATACCTACCCCATCCACCCTATCAAGGCCAAACGACCAATACGACGGCCCCAAATCCATTCCTTTTACGATTGATTGAGGTTATATGAATCTGCTATCCACATTTCCTGTAAAAAGATGACATCAAAATTAAATTGCTGTAAAGCTGAATAAACTGTAAACCTTTTACTAGCATTCTTTATGCTGCATACGTTAAGAGTACCACAATGTAACTGAGACATGGAAATATGGTAAGGTTGACAGAATCACACCCAAACAAACAGGGAAGACATTATTAAGATGAAAAGTCAGTTCCTTCAGCATGCTTTTTCTTTCACCTCTTCTTCCTACCATCCAGATTGTCTGGTAAAGACAAAAGAATGTGAAGAAGCATCCGATTCCATTGCTTCACAATCAGAGTCCCCCCCAGTTCTTAGAATGTGCAAAGACCTCAAATCTATTCATAGTGGCAACAGGTGGGGTTTTCAAAGCCTGGAGTCTGGCACTGTTTCTGGTTGAACGAACAGCCAGTCCATAGCAGGTGGTGGCATAGTGATACAAGTAGCAGTAGCCTCAGTCTGTATATCAGGAATAACACTGGGCAAAGAGTCAATAGGTAAGTCAGGATGAGAAACCTGAGAAGCAGGATCAGTAAGTGCAGATGGTACAGTATCCCCATTGGCAGTGTCAGGGCATGTTTCCTGGGGCAGAACCTCCGTACCTGCTGCCTGATGAGCAGGTGAAGATTCGGCGGGGGTAGTATGTTGTGCATCAGAGGCAGTTGCTGTCTTATGCTGTGCCTCTCTAATAAGAGCATCCTGATTTATCCCATCAGTACGATTATGAGAAGCTCAGGGGCATTTGTGAAAGACATGTCCCCAAGCATCACACAGATTGCACTTAGCTACATTCCAGCAGGCAATGCTAACATGATTGTATTCCCAACACAGAATACAGCGCAATTTATCACAGGTACTGGCAAAATGCGTACATTCACCACACCTATGGGAAGCTTTAGGCTGTCCCGCATAAAAACAGACCCCTCAATCCTTTCCAATGAAAAAACTGTTTGGGACATGTATTATCTCTTGGGCAGTCTGATGAAGCTTTACTCTAAAATGCCACCCCCCCAATCCAAAACTGCTCAAAATTGATGATGGGTTTAGGCACACCAAGAACATTACATCATTTCTGCAACCAGTGGTGAATATCACCCACACTGACACCCTCTGTTCTGAACATCACAGTAACTTGCTTAATTAGTGGCTGGGTTAAGGGGATCACCATAAATGGGGTCCAGAGAGGGGAAAACTTGACCTGGTTGTGTTTAAACCAAAAATGTTTCAACCCCTAAGGAGAGGTAAAGCTAATGTTGAAATTATCCTCTACTGAGATGTGAATTAATGCATGCACATCACCAGTGGAAAATTTTAGAGAGTCTTTAATGAGGACTTTGCCCATGTATTCCCTATTAGGGTGGTGGACCAGGCCTCCTCTGTAATGCAGATGGACTGTGTTCCTGCGGGGCTTTGGAGCAGCTCTATCAAACAAATCAGAGAAGCATTGCTGCCGGGGTGGGGCAGATCATTCATCCTGTGTCTCTTCCTCACTAGAACTAACCTCACTAGGCAGAGAATCAACATCTTCAGCAGACTCCCTGTGCATCTCAGGGGAGGGAGGGGTGTCAACAGGAATAGATGTCTCAGGTATCCCTATAGCCTCTGTAGGGTGCAAAACAAGTATATCAGGTAAATCTGTTTCGTCACTTGGATTCACCAGCCCCACAGATGGTTCAGATACAGTGGAACAGATAGGTGAAGCCACAGCACTCACTTGCGAATCGCAAGCACCCATTATAGTAACAGTCTCGGGTGGCACAATCGCAAGCTGCGACACCTCAATGTGGGGAAGAGAAGGAGTACATACCCCACCAGGAGTCATAGAGAGAGTTGGGACTGAAGCCTGCTTTGGTCCCATAGTCATTGCTGTAAGATTAAGTGCATCATCAAATGGTGAGTCACTACTCACCACATCAAAGGCTGGGCCTGGTACCCAAATTCTTTGTGAGTCCAACATCCATCCAGCTTTGGACATTGCAGATTCAGGCGTCCAAGCAGAAGTTTCACTCTCTGGGGTAGAAACATTAAAGGCAGTCTTAGTCGCATTTCGGGGCTGAAGGCCCGCTCCTCCTGTGGTAAGGCCCAGCCTGAGAGGCCTTCCATTTGGGCAAAGAACTAGAATATTTCTTCCATTTATGGCGTTTTGTCTCCTTTTTGAGCAAGTACTTTGGTTTCCACTGTAAACCCGCATCCACAAGCTCCATATCCTCAGTAAGTCGATTATTGAATGTTATCATATTATGATCCAAAAGAGCCTCTGCAGGGGCTCATATCTCCAACAGAACCATCCAGCATTGGAACCTGTTGTACAGGGGTCTCTATATCCATAGAGGGATCTGCAATATCAACCATTGCCAAGGTCACATTCTGGGCAGAAATATCCATTGCAACTCCATGTTGTTCTGGGGAGAGAACCTCCTCTCTCTCCATCACTGTAGCTTCTGGCTCCACCATAGACAGGAAGTGGGCCAACTGTGCCCCCTTCCCAAGAGTAGGGGAATTTCCCCTGGTGTCCTGGCCAAATTTTCCCCATTCACTAAAAATACCGCCAACAGCTTAATCTGGTTCAAGGTCAGTTGGCATTCATCTGTATCCCCCTTCCCCTGGTTGTGCCTGAAAATAGGCAGAATTTGTTTAGTGCAATTATTCGGTCAACAAAAACAAAATAAAAAATAAATAATAACACATTAGCTCCCAAAAAGAATTGGAGAACACTAAGATCCTCTGGCCGCCAGCTTCTCCAAGTCCCCAGTGTAAGAACTTCCCTAGGAATCTGGTCCTACACTGCCTTCATCCCTTCCATCTAGAATGGTCTCCCTAGCAGTCTCCAGGAATTTACCTCTCTTGGGGGCTTCAAGAAGGTAAGGCCCACTTGTTGGAACTGAGCCTCTGCACCTGCTACTGCTGGGAGTCAGCTGACTCCCTAATGCCAATCTAACCTCATTGGGACATCAATCTGGCTATGACTGTCTTGTGTATAATAATACTTCTTCTCCTATTGATGCTGATTGTAATTAACCTGCCACTGTATCCTTGACTAGGTCAATATGTCTATATTGACTGTTAATTGTGAAATGACATATGTATTTTGTTACATTTATAGATGTATGTAATTAATTCTGGGTCGGCTCTGAAAAATTGACTGTTTCAGTCTCAGTGGGCCCACGCGGTCACCAAAATTTAAATAAATAAAAATAAAATAAATAATTACATGGGAGGGGTCTCACCCATGTGCTGTTGGACAAGGACAAATGCTAAAGAAGATTTGTCTGCCTTCCTTAGTTACTGCACACTTGATCCACACCCACTTGGCTCTTCTTGTATAAGATCTCCGTGAATAAGTATACATTTTCATGCAGTTCTGTTCCAGCAAACCCATGTCGGTGCCACACTTATGGATTTAGGCCAGTCAAGAGACAGATCAATACTGCTGTACAATAACTCAGTTACTTAAAAAAAACTGTCCTCTAACAGAAAAAGAATGAGTTGCTCCGATCATGAATAAGTGTTTATTTACTAACAAATGCAACATTTCATATATCAAATTGCGAAGTATAAGAGATAGGCAGTGTCAGCATGTTAAAGATACATTACACCTCTTAGAAATGTATCCTCGGCTCCACTTTCAGGATCTGTGAAGGATACAGGATGATAATAACCCTGCCCACAAAGAATTGAATCAATAAAGATAAGTACTGTTTGGTTTGAAACTAGTGCATTTCAAACAAAGTTAATTTCAATGTGAAAAGGGCTGGCCAAACTTCAAATAACAAAATGGATCAAGTGACAGGACAGAGAGTGAATGGAAAAGGTGTCCCAGCCTAGGGCAGCAGATTAATTTTGTAACACATTATCGAATCATTAAAGGCTTAATCACACAAACTGAGTAAGGCCCCCACCAAATAAATCTGGCAAAAGTACTATTTAATATATAATGATGTCACACTTGGATATAGGAGTTGCAAATCCCCATTTCAGCAGAATCCTATAGGGATTGCAAAACCTCCATGCCCACCAAATTTTAAATAAAAATACAGAGGAGATAATATTTTAGTGCTTTCTAAGGATTGCAATAGACATCATAGGGGTTGCAAAAGAATCAAAGGGGTGTCAATCGCAACCCCTAGTTACCCCTGAATGATGCCTCTGCTGATTTTTATGTTTGCTTGAGCACATGCACAAGAAACATTATGCGGCAGCTTAGGAGAGAAGCAGGTTGTGGAGGTGTGGCAGTGTGGTGGCTAATGCCAGCACTGCCTTTGTGGGCTTGGTGGTGTGTACCCAATGCAGGCCCAGTGTCCTGATGACACTGGTTCTGCAGAAGTGCCACCAACTTGAAATGATTTGGCCACTGCAATGAGGGGCCACCTCATCATTGCAGTGTCAGCATTTCTGCTGCAATGATGGAGCGACCCATAATTGCTGGGTGGTACCTCGCCTGGTGTAACAGTACCAAGAACATGGTGGCTGTATGCGGCTGCCTCAGAGCCAACCGGGGTGCCCAATCCCCCTGTCAGCATGCCCCTGACTCCCTTTATTTGCTGACAGGGAGCCCAGTCCCTGCCGGCATAATGTCCCCACCCCCAAGTTTCTGTTGTGTGCCAAGGAGGTGCCCAATCCCCCCTCAGCATCATGCGCACCCTTAACAGTCTTCCTTTGCCGACAGGGGGCCCAATCCCCATCGGCTTCAGTTCTCCTTTCCCAGTTCAATTTCCCAATGGGGGAGCCCACTCCACATCAGCATAAAGTCCCCACCCCCCGATTTCTGCTCTGTGCCGAGGGGGTGCCCAATCCCTCTCGGCATCATGCCTCCCCACCCGTTTCTTTGCCGATGGGGGGGCCCAATCCCCATTGGCTTCAGCCCCCCCTCCCCACAAATGCAGGTGGAACACTGGGAGATCACTCCAGTGTGCCAGACAACATCTGCAAAAGAAGAAAACTGACCCGCATAGTCTTTTTTTTGTTTATTTTACCTGTAAAACAAGAAAATGGTCCCTTGTGGTCTCTCCTGCCCCCTCCCCCCACCTGTGCCCACCCTCTGTGTACCTTGCCCACACCCCCTCTCACCCCATACTTACCTCTGGAGCCCGGCACGACAATCTTCCGTGGACCAGGAACATGTCTGCACTCTTCAAAGCCGACCGTGAACTGAAGAAATGCCGGTAAGCTGTATAATGGCATAAATAGGGTTTTTTCAACTTTGGTGCATATCTCGGGCATTTTGGGGAATTTTGGCACCAAATTTTCAGCATGGGGTTATTGGGACCCCTCCTCATGAATTCAGTCACTGTCATGGCACTATTTCATCCTGAAAAGTGATTTCACGGTCACCAGGCAGTATAACCTTTCAGGACCAATTAATGAAACAACAGTGCCACTGTTCATGAGGTGGGCTCTCAAAAAGCCTATGTTGCAAATTTGGTGAAAAAAATCCAAAAAATTACTGTTTTACGGGCGTGCATTGTGCAGTTTCCATGCACACTCGTAACTTTGTGAATCTGTAATATTTTCACTCCAGATTTTCAAGATTGGCATTATTCCACACCTCCTTATGAATAGTACAGCTGTCATTTTACATATCCTGGCCGAAATGTGTTTTTGCACTTCTGGAGCAGAATAGCATGGTTGCTATGGGAAATCAGTTTTAGGGACGGATTAAGACAAGCATTTGTCAATGCCGAATGTTGTCGTGCGGGCATTGGCAGTGGGAGTGGCGGAGCTAGAGTTGCATAGCGCTGTGATTTTGTTAATGTGTCCCAAAAGGTGATTTTGCACAGTGAGCATGCCATTGTGTGCCACAGCTGTGGAAATACATTTTGGGCAGGCTGTGAGAAATGGCAGCTGGACTGTTGATAAGGAGATGTGCACAAATGCCAGTGGTGAAAATGTGGCATGAAAATATTGCAGATTGACGAAGTTTCAAGAGTGCGTGGAAACTGCGCAATGCACGCTTGCAACACAGTCATTGTATGGACTTTTGGCACCAAATTTTCAATATAGGCATTTTAGGATCTCTGCACATGAATAGTGTCACCGTCATTTCCCCAAACTGTCCCAAAAACTGATTTCGCACAGCAACCATGCAATTCTGTGCCAGACGTGGGAAAAAACATTTCAAACACCATGAAGTCTTGCTATATTAGGACCATTGCAGTCATTCCCCACACTTGAACTGCCCCGGAGAGGAAACAGTTAACTCCAGAGTGATCTGAGTTCCACAGCGAGGGGCTGTTCAAAGCTCTATCTGGCTAGTTTCAAATGAAACTGTCAGATTTTCACTCGCTTCACTGAACAGTCGCCTCCGAGATCAGCTCCTTCAGCTCGGTTCATTTCTCGGTTCAATCGAGTATTTTCGGTTCATTGGAACCGGCAAAAAGTATTTATTTTACCGCATTTCGGTTAAAAGCTCTATCTGGTAAACCGTAAGTACAGAAATTAAGTCTGTGTGGAAATTCATTATCGGTTCGGTTTTGAACCGATCGGCTTGTTAAAATATATGTATCAAACTGTTTGGTTGGGCTTTTAGAGTGCGGTTCCCGGTTCTTATCGGTTCTAAAAAAACCTAACTTTTATTTGGGGTTTTTTCAAATACCCGTGACACGGTTAGGAACCGATAAGGGTGTCTTGCCTGGCACTGCCATCTAAAGGGCAAGTTTTTGGTTAGGCTGGCATTATGTCTGAGAAACCCAAAAGAAAAACCGGCCCACTGGGTTTCAACACTGTGATGTCTGTGGGAAGCTTTTGCCAAGGCTGACTCCACACCACTTGTGTTTATTGTCTGGGTTGACCACCTCCTGTCAGACTGCCAGGAGGTAAAAATTTCCTGCAGCCACCCTGAAAAGAGATTGGGCCGCTCAGGAACAGAGGCCAAAAAGTCCGCTGACCCGATGGCCAGCCCGGTCCAGTACCCACTGGACCAGAGGGAGTGCCTCTGACCAGGGCGAGACTTTGGGTAAAGGAAGGCTGGTTCAGAGGAACCAGTCCCAGCAAAAGACAAAGAAATCAGCAGGTCTGGAGTACAAAATTGTTCTCCAACTGCTGCAGAGATAGCTAAAGCCATTCAGATTGTCCAGTCTTTGACTCTGGGATCTGTCGAACCCCTGCATCTGGGAAAAGGGTGGCTGCTCAGTCCCAGTGGTTCAGGATTATGATGTTGAGGATTTTATGAACCACATGAGGGGAGGAGGAATTTGAACAGTATGTTTGTGACTGGGAAGGTCTGGACGTGCCATTGAACCGGACATTTCTCCAGATAGACCTTTAGAATCTCCCTATGCTGTCTGAGTCCCTTCTTTTATGTTTTACAAAAGGTTGCAGAAACCCTCCAGCTTCCTTTAGAAGAGGCTGTGGATGAGCAAGAGGAGCCTGATTATGTTGAAATGATGGATATTCCAGAGTCTCAGGAGGTTGTCTATTCCTTGCATAAGTCATTTAGAAGCAAACAACAAGATTTTAAAAATCCTCATTCTGTCCCCTCCTGTAGATAAAAAATGGACAGAAGGTATACCTTATCAGGCCCTGATACAGACTTCCCTCTCTGAGCAGTGTAGTCATGTAGGTGTGGTGCAAGCTGCAGCCTGTAGACAGGTATATTCCCTGGCCTCACATCCTCCTGATAAGGATTCCAGGAAGATTGATGCCATGGCGAAAAAACAATATATGGCAGCTTCTTTGGGACTCAGGCAGGCTAATTATATGGCTTATGTGGCTAGATATCAGAAATCTAGATGGGACACTTTATTGCAGTTAGCAAGCAGGCCCAGGGTCAGCTGGCTAGTGAGTTGAACAAGTGGCTGCTGATGGCATTGAAGCCTCTAAAGTTCAATTTCATACTGCTGTTGATGTTAATGATGTTTCCTCTAGGGTCATGGCCACTTCTGTAGCTTTCCGTAGGTTGGCATGGCTCAGATGCACTAATCTGTCCCAAGATACTCAGTCAAAGGCTATGGATTTTCCTGTAACGGGAAATTCTCTGTTTGGTGATCAAACGGAAAATTATATGAAAAAGATGGATGAATATAGAACTACCTACAAAAGTGCCCAAGCTAAGGAGAGACATGCCACTCCACAAAGGCATGCCCCCAAGGGTAGGGGTAGGCCTTTCCACAGGCCCTTTTACCAATCTCAAGCCTCCTCTGCTTTTTCACAGAGGGGTTTTTTCAGAGGCAGAGGTAGACGGGGCATAGGTAGACAGTCGCCCTCCCCTCAGCCTAAAGCTGCTGCCAAGCAGGCACCCTGATGGGGTGCCCAGGGCCGATTCTCCTGTACCAGTGGGGGCAGGTTGGTTTATTTCAGCTAACTGGCTGTCCCTAACTTCGGACAGGTGGGTTCTGGAAGTAGTAAGCCAGGGCCTGGTTCTCAGCTTCAAACAGTTCCCAAAGATGAGAGCCAGGCAATTTCCACCTGCAAACTCTTAGAAGCCCTTGCTTTGGAAGCAGAGGTTTCTTCCTTCTGTATTGCAAAGCAGTGGAAGGGTCCCCCTGCCATCAGGGCAAGGGACTGTACTCAAGATATTTTCTTACCCCAAAAGACAGGAGAATGGCGGCCCATCTTAGACTTAAGGTACCTGAACAAACATCTATTGAAACCAAAGTTCAAAATGTTAACTCTAGCAATGATTTTGCCTTCCTTGAGGCCAGAGGACTGGTTAGCTTTCCTGGACCTCAGGGACGCCTATTTTCATGTCATGATCAGGCCTTCTCACCGAAGTACCTCAGGTTCGAACTGCCTCTGGCCACTACCAGTTCAGAGCAATGCCCTCGCCTAACCTCGGCTCCAAGGGTATTCACAAAATGTCTAGCTGTGGTAGTGGCTCATTTAAGAAGGCAAGGGATTGCTGTGTTTCTACCTGGACGACTGGCTCATAGTGGGTCAGTCTCCAGATCAGGTAAAATCCCACTTGCAAGTCACCCAGCAGCTTCTCACTTCCTGGGATTCCTGCTGAACTTACCAAAGTCAGTTCTGGAACCTGTTCAGGTTCTAACTTTCATAGGTGCAGAATTGAACACAAAGTTAGCCAGGCATTTCTCCCTCGGAAAGAGTGGACAGGCTCATTGCCCTGGCATCCTCCTTACCCTGTGGGTCTCTACCAGCAAGGCACTTTCTGCAACTCCTAGGGCACATGGCTGCTTCCACAGCTGTCGTGCAGGGAGCAAGATTTCAGATGAGGGACATCCAGTTCCACTTGAGGTCCTATTGGTCTCAAAGGAGGGACCCCTACCAAATTAGTCCCGTGACTGAAAACCCTGATCCTGGCCCTTCAGTGGTGGCAGGATCAAAGCAATCTTACTCAAGGGGTTCCTTTCTTACCCGTTTCCCCTCCTCACCCTCACCACGGATGCCTCCCTGTTAGGGTGGGGGGCTCACTTGGGCGACCTTTCCACTCAAGGAGTGTGGTCCCCCCAGGAATCTCTGCTCCACATCAATCTTTTGGAACTCAGAGCTGTTCTTTTAGCTCTTCAGGCTTTGCAACTGTTGTCCAGAACAAAGTAGTTCAAATCAGGACAGACAACACCACAACAATGTGGTACATAAACAAGCAAGGGGGCACTCGGTCATCAGCCTTGTGCACCGAAGCAATGAAGTTGTGGTCTCTGGCTTACTCCCTAAACACCTCCCTGATCGCACCACCTTCCAGGAAAGGACAAATGTCCTGGCGGATGCTCTCAGCAGGATTTCCTAGGCCATCACCTAATGGTCTCTGAATCCTCAAGTATTGGGGTCGGTTCTTGCCAGATGGGCACCCTCAGATAGATCTCTCGCAGCCCCAGACAACCATCAACTTCTCTATTTTGTTGCAGGCCTCCAGTGCTGGGCTCAGTCCCCTGGACGCTTTTCTGCTGGATTGGAAAGGGAAATTCCTATATGCTTTTCCCCTTCCTCCTCTTCAGGGTATTGTAAAATCAGAACTCAGCCCTGCAAAGTGGTTCTGATTGCTCCAGACTGGGCCAGACAGCCCTGGTATCCTCCTCCTGTCCTTGACAATCCACCCTCCCCTGACCTTGCCCAGGACCCACGACTTGCTGACCTGTGCACAGGGGAGAGTGTGGTACCCGGACCTCAAATCCCTCCACCTCAAGGCTTGGTTCTTGAGGAATTAGAATTTGCTGATTTGCACCTTTCTCAAGGGGTCCTGGATATTTTAAAGGCTTCTAGGAAGCCTTCCACTAGGGCTACTTACAATTCTAAGTGGAAGAGGTTTTCCTTCTGGTGTTCGGAGAAACAAATTGTGCCAGAATCTGCTGACTTGGCCACTTTACTGGACTATTTGGCCCATCTAAATTCCCTAGGCCTTAGACCAGCTACCTTGAAGGTTCATCTGGCAGCTGTTTCTGCCTTTGTTTCCGCAGGGAAGCCTGTTTCTCTTTCCTCTCACCCTGTGTTTTCCAGTTTTTAAGGGTTACTTCACACTAACCCTCCTTTCGGGAACCAGCCCCTGCCTGGGACCTGAATGTTTGCATTGCTCAGTTAATGCAACCTCCCTTTGAGCCCTTTCTTCTGCAGATCTCAAGTATTTAACATGGAAAACTGTTTCTAGTGGCTATCACTTCTGCCAGACGTATAAGGAATTGCAAGCCCTTTCAGTGGAAAAGGATTTTATTTCTTTTCACAGGGATAAGGTAGTCCTCAGGACTAACAGAAAGTTTTACCCAAAGTGGTTTCAGATTTTCATCTGAACCAGTCCATTTCTCTCCCAGTATTTTTCACTGAGCATTCTTCCTCGGGTGAAAGGAGACTACACAGCTTGGACGTCAAAAGAGCCCTAAGCTACTATGTGGAACGTACCAAGGGTCACAGGTTCGAATCCCTCCAACTCTTCCTTACCTATGGAGAGGTTGGCAAAGGGAGACCTGCCACTAAGAGGACAATTGCAAGGTGGATTGTCTCTTGTATCCAATTCTGTTACCAAAAACTAGGTAGGGAACCCCCCTCAGGACTGAGGGCTCACTCCACCAGGGGTACAGCTGCATCTCTCAGCTGCTAGAGATATTCCATTTTGAAATTTGTCAAGCTGCTACCTGAAAATAGTTCACACTCTTTACTAAGATTATTCCCCGGACGTCCAGTCCAGGAGAGATGCTCGTTTTGGCACAGCTGTATTTCAGAGCCTATTTCTATGTAGGTTCTGACCCTCCTCCATGGAGGTACTGCTTGGTATCTGTAATGGTCTAATATAGCAAGACTTCATGGTGTTTGAAGAAAAATTACTCACCTTAGTAATTGCTTTTCTTCTCATGGAGTCTTGCTATATTAGGACAACCCTCCCTCCTACCCCTCTCAGAACTCCTACTTGGGTATGGGGTTGGCAAATTAGTGCAAGCACTGTGTCATGCCATTTTAGTCTCTCTAGTTCCCTCCCCACCTTGTTTCCTTTGGGTTAGGGAACTAGGTATTTCTGTTTTTTGTTAAGTGGTAGATGGTCCCCTCTCTGGACTTGAGTCTTTTGGGGAGAGAGGGCCTATTAGTGCTTGTAAGGGGTGATCCTAACAATAAATATTATTATTATTCTGTGATTGTTCTAATTCTACTAATGGTAGGTAGCCAATGGCTAGTGTAGAGCTTTTCCACACAGACTTGCTATGTTAGTTTAGCTCCGTAAAAGAACCTGACAGTTTCATTTGAAACTAGCCAGATAGAGCTTTGAACAGCGCCCTGCGCTGTGGAACTCCAGATCACTCTGGAGTTAACTGTTTCCTCTCCGGGGCAGTTCAAGTGTGGGGAATGACTGCAATGGTCCTAATATAGCAAGACTCCATGAGAAGAAAAGCAATTACTAAGGTGAGTAATTTTTTCTTCAGGCAGCTGTACTGTTCATAAGGAGGTATAGAAAAATGCCAATGATGAACAGCTGGAGTGAAACTATTACAAATAAACAAAGTCACGAGCGTGCATGCAAACTGTGCAACACATGCTCGTTAAACACTCATTGTATTGACTTTTGCCCCCGAATTTTCAACATAGGCATTTTAGGACATCTGCTAATGAACAGTGTCACTGTCATTTTCATCATGTGTCTTGAACACGGACTTTCCACAGCGACTGCACTATTCTGTGCCGGAACTGTGATTTTGGTCAGGATGTGAAAAATGACAGGTGTACTCCTCATTAGGAGGTGCAGAACAATGGCATTGTTGAAAATCTTGAGTGAAAATATTATAAGTTTGCGAAAGTACGAGCGTGCATGCAAACTGCGCAACGCTCGCTTGTAACACAGTCATTTATGGAGTATTGTCACCAAATTTTCAACACAGACATTTTAGGACCTCTGCTCATGAACAGTTTCACTGTCATTTTTGTAATGTGTCCCGAACACTGATTTCGCACCACAACTGCGCTATTCTGCATCAGAATTGCAAAAACACATTTCTGCCAGGATGTGAAAAATGACAGCTGTACAGTTCACAAGAAGGTGTGGTAAAATGCCAATGTTGAGAATCTGGCATGAAAATATTTTGAATTCACTTACTTACGAGCATGAGTTGCGCAGTTGCTACGCACGCTCGTAAAACAGTCATTTTTTGAATTTTTCCCACCAGATTTGCAACATAGGCTTTTTGAGAGCCCCCCTCATGAACAGTGGCACTGACATTTCATTACTCAGTCCCAAAAGGTGATTCCGTGCAGTGACTGCAAAATCACCTTTCGGGACCGAATAGTGCCATGACAGTGCCACTGGTCCACCCAAGATTGTCGCCAGACTCTGGAGGTAAGTATGGGGTGAGGGGTGTGGGAGGCAGGTGCGGAGGGGGGTGCAGGTGGGGAGGGGGCACAGAGAATATGAGGGACCGTTTTCATTTTACAGGTTAAAAAAGAAAAAAAAATCATCGCAGGACAGTATTTTTTTGCAGGGGATTTGGCACGCTGGGGTGGGTTCCCAGCATGCCACCTGTTTGGGGGGTGTCTGTAGCTGACAGGGGATTGGGCACCCTCATCAGCAAACAACACAAGGGGGGGATTTATTCTGATGGGGATTGGGCACCCCCCGTCTGCACACAAAGAAGGGTGGGGGGCGCAGAGCCGAGGGTGATTGGGCACCCCCTCAACATTAAAAAATTGGGGGGGTTCTTTATGCCAACAGGGAGTGGGCTCCCCCATCAGCACATTCATAGGGAGCAGGGTCAGCCGACAGGGGGATTGGGCACCCCTGAAGTCAGTAGTTCGGTGGCCAGTGTGCCGCCATGATGTGCATAATGTCAGCGAGCACGTCAAGGAAAGGTCCACTGCATCAGATGAGCTTTGCTCAGATTGCAGCAGACCTTTTCTTAGATGTGCTCACCACGTTATGTATGCATGGTGTGGTGCCGGCATGCAGGCTGATTTGGGAATGCGGGACGCACCTACTGGTGCATGCCCTGCATTCGCCCAACAGCGACTGTGCCTCTAAATCCCCACTGTCCCAAGATGTTGGCTGCGCAAGCACGCCAACATAAAAGTGACAGTGACACTGTTCATGATTAGAGGTCCTAAAATGCCTATGTTGAAAATTTGGTGACGAAAGTCCATAAAATGACTGTGTTACAAGCATGCGTTGTGCAGTTTCCATGCACCCTTGTAACTTCGCAAATTTGCAATATTTTCATTCCAGATTTTCAACACTGGCATTTTTAACACCTCCTTATGAACAGTAGAGCTGTCATTTTTCACATCCTGGCTGAAATGTGTTTTCGCACTTCTGGCGCAGAATAGCGTAGTTGCAGTGGGAAATCAGTGTCTGACACAGATTAACAGGTGAGTGAGAGAGGGAGAGTGAGCGAGCTCAATGGAAGTCTGTCAGGACTGCTTCAGATTTCTTTGTGGGCAGAAAAAGGTGCCAACGCAGGCTGGAGCACAGTACAAAAGGGCAGCCTGCAGCGCCGGGAGAAACAGAATGAGCGAGTGAGAGAGAGGGAGTGAGCGAGCTCAACGGAGCTCTGTCAGGACTTTAGAATTGCCCACCCACCTGCCCATGGTCCTGTGTGGTCCTATATTACAGCAGGGTCTCTGGGGTGGAGACAAAGCAATGACTGGATACTTTTACGATTGCTGTAATAATACAGATGTAGTTGTTCTGTTTATTTCTCCAACTGAGCTAAGTACTGAGCTATACTGTTAGGATTGCTGTAATAATACATGTTTATTTGTTCTATTTATTTCTCTAACCGAGTTGAGCAATACTTGGAGTGCAATATAATTTCTAACTGGGCTAAGTGAAACTATGAGGGCTAAGAACAAAAAGTATGGTAGCTGAGGGGTGAAGAATGGACAGAGAGGCTTTAGAATTGCTACAGTAATACAGAATCTAATGGATGAGATTTGAGGCTGAATTAACCTGGTCAGCAAGGGGGCAGTAGGGGGACTAGTGTGGGGGGAAACAGGAATTTGAGTTAATAGGGCCCTAACAGTTGTAGTGGGGTACAGTAACCAGGAGTAGGAGCCCAAAACATAAGATGGGGGCCAAAATGGAGCAGGTGCCTCGTGTCAATAGGGTGAGCATCTTTGGAAGGGTGGTGGGGTGTAAAGGGTGTGAGTCCGCCATGATCCTGGACTGGGCTTGGAGGATGGGGGGGTGTATGCTCAGTAGACAACTGGCTAGCTTGAGGGAGGAACTGTGGAGGTTTGGTAGGAGTCTAAGTGGCAGGGCAAATGAGTATGGTAGGCATCCTGGCTGGGGGGGATAGGGGGATGGCAAGGAGGGACATGGGAAGAACAACTAGGAACTGAAACTGACTCCAGTATCAGAGACACTAGCAGAAAAGAGAGAAGGGAGGGGGTGCCTGAGGTGAGGGAGGAGGCCTCCTGATGCGGGAGGAAGAGACCATGAGGAATACCAGGGGAGAGAGGAGATGGCTGTGGGTAGAGAGGGACCAGGTGTGGGACCAGTGGGGGCACGGACGGGAACAAGTAGGAGGGGGAGCTGATAGGGGGAAGAGATGCAGGAGGGGTATTGACTAGGAATAGATTCAATTCTCTGCTATGGGAGAGAGGGGTGGTGCAGGAACATACTGAAGGGGGTAGGACAAGTGGGGCATGAAAGGGATGGCAACAGGTAGTGGAAGAGATAGTGAGGACGAAAGGGTAGAAGGGGGGCTAGTAAGGAAGAATGGGGGTGACTGGAGGAGAGAAGGCTATGGGAAGGGGAGGGATGGGAGGAGCATCACTATCAGGGTCAAAGGGAATGGGGGCTCTAAATTGACAACAACAGTGATAAGAGAGGGGTTGGAAATTAGCAGAGGAGGAGGGGAGGTCAACATGGGAAGCCCATTAGGAAGTAGTCAGGCTGGTAAGGGGTTCAAGGGGGATGGGAGGAATAAGGCAGAGAAAAGAGTTGAGGCAGAAGTAGGGGATGCAGATACAGAAGACACAGAGGGTGCAGCAGGTGGGGGCATGGGGCAGGGAAGAACGAATCCTGGGGTGGTGGAATGGGCATTAGAAGGGAAAGTGGGTAAGGGACAGAGGGGTACTTGTCCTGGGGGATTCTATACTGAAAGGGGTGAGATGGGGCAGAAGGGGGGAAAGGCACAGCCATATTTGGGTTGAAACTATCTCTGGGTTGACTGCAGGAGGGGCAGGCACTGCTCAAATGTGCAGTGAGGGGGAGGAAGAAACCTCATTTGCTGTTGCATGTGGGTACAAATTACTTGGCGGGGAAGACTGTGGAAGTAGTGAGAGAGGGGTTCTAGGAGTTGGACAGGCAGTGTGAAAGTGTGGGGAAGTCGGTGGCATTCTTGGAGGTACTCCCGGTACCATGTGCAAGCATGGGGAGGAAGGGTAGGATCGAGGACTTCAACGAGTGACTGAGGGATTGGTGCCACACCAAAAATTATGAGTTTGTGACTAACTGGGCTAGGGTCTGGGGGAACAGTGACTTGTACACGGTGGACAAGCTACACATGAGCAGGGAGGGGACAGGAGCATTAAAGGTGGGATTAGAGGGGTATATCTCTACTAAAATGGATTTAAACTAGTGGGAGGTGGCCAAAAGACTGAGATTGGTAGAAAGGTCCAGACGGGGAGCCTAATGAGCTCACCCCCCCCCCAGATATAGGTAAAGGCAGAGGCGTAGTAACCCTGGGAGGAGGCAGGCAGAGTGGTCTGAGTGTAATACAGAAGACACCACCACCTGATAAGAATAACGAGGAGAAAGGGTGTGGACTACTGGGAGGAGGGACACAGGCCAAGGAGAAGAGTGAGGAGAAGGAGAGGTACGGGTGGAAGGTGGTCTCTCTCAACACAAGAAGCCTGGGGAACAAAATTGCAGAGCTTCAGGCGCTCCTTTCAGAGGGGAAGGTGGACACTGATGCAGTGACAGAGACTTGGGCCACAGAGTACCATGATTGGGACTCGGCAATCCCGAGATACAGGATATACAGCAGGGGCAGGGGAGTTGGAGGGGGGGGTTGCGCTCTGTGTGAGGGAAGGGATCAAATGCATGATGGATGAGGGAGAAGAGGAGAGGACAGCGGCGCTTTGGGGGCAACTCCAGGGGCAGAAAGCTGAGGCTGGGAGTGGTGTACAGACTACCAGCCCAATCCGGGGAACTGGATGGAGAGTTGGTAGAGCAAATAAGGAGGGTCTATAGAAGGGGGGAGTGTGGTGATAGTGGGGGATTTTAACCTACCAGGGGTTGACTGGAGCACCCCGGCCACTAGCAGGACCAGGGAGCAGGTGCTCATTGATGCATTTCAGGACAGCCTTCTGATGCAATTGGAAAGAGGGCCTACAAGGCTTGGTAGCACTCTGGACCTAGTACTGACAAACAGGGAGGCGGTGAGGGAGGTAAGGGTGGAGAACTCACTAGCAGGTAGCGACCACCAAACAGTGTGGTTCATTCTCGCACTGGGCAGGGAGACAGGAGGCACAGGCACTAAGGTGGTGGACTTTAGTAGGGTGGACTTTGGGAGGATGGGAGCAATACTGTGAGGGAGACTCCAGGATATAAGGCCGGGGATGGATGCGGAACAAAAGTGGGGAGTCATAAAGACTGGACTAACAGAGGCCACAGTAGCCTGCAGCAGGGCCAGGAGTAAGAAGAGCAGAGCCAAGAAACCATGCTGGTTGAACAAAGAAGTGCTGCATGGGATGAGGGCATAGAGTGCTGCATACTGGAAGTACAGGAGAACAGGGAAGGGAGAGGATAAGGAGGCTTATGGGAGTTGGTCAAGGGAGGTGGCCAGGAGGGTGAAAAAAGCTAAGACCTCCAGGCAATTAAGGTTAGCACAGGGCATAAAGGGAGGGGAAAAGGACTTTTTAAGGTATGTCAGGGAAAAGAGGAACTGCAAGGTACATATTGTGAGGATAAGGCGGGAAGCAGATTGGGTGGAAAAGGGGGATGAGCAACTAGAAATTCTAAATGAGTACTTCTGCTCCGTTTTCACTAAGGAGAGGAACTGTCCACTACCAGCATGGGCTGGGGGTGGGGTGGGGAAAGAGGGGAGGAGGTGACGGACAAAATGATCACAGTGACTAGGGTGCTAGAGGGTCTGAGGGCAGTAACGGTGGACAAGGCACTAGGTCCCGATGGTATCCACCCCGGGGTGCTGAGGGAGATGGCGGACCTGTTGGCTGAGTCACTGGCAGATCTGTTCAACACCTCCACTGGAGGGTGGCCCATATGGTGCCCATACACAAGATTGGGCCTAGGGAGGAGCCAGGAAATTAGTGGACGGTCAGTCTCACATCCATAGTGGGTAAGCTTATGGAGGCAATACTGAAACAGAGGCTGGTGGCATTCCTAGAGAGTAATGACCTCCAAGATGGGTGGCAACAAGGGTTCATCTCAGGGAGGTCTTGTCAAACCAGCCTAATAGAGTATTATGACTGGGTGAAAATGGAGCTGGACTGGGGCCATGCGGTACATGTCCTGTACTTGGACTTCAGTAAGGCCCTTGATACAGTGCCTCATGGGAGACTGGGGGGAAGGCGATGGCAGTGGGGGTGGGAAAAAAGCTGACTATAATGGACAGAGACCTGGTTACAGGGGAGAGTGCAGAGGGTGGTGGTGGTGCGGGGGCTCTTGGCACCTAGAGCAGTGACAAGCGGCAGTCAAGAGGGGTCAAAGGCCTCGAAGGACGGTGATTTTTATCTCTGATATAGCACATGGAGTGGGGAGCAAGGTTAGTCTGTTTGCAGATGATACCAAGTTGGGAACAGTGGCGGACAAAGAGGACGGATGGGAAAAACTGCAGGGGGACGTAACCAAACCAGAGATATGGTCAGTGGAGTGGTAGCCAGGATTCAATGCAAACAAGCGTAAGGTGATGTACTTCAGACCTAAGAACCAGAAGAGGGACTATTGGTTTGGGGGGGGTGAGGTTGGGGATCACAGAGGAGGAGAAAGACCTGGGGGGGTTGGTAACTGAGAGCATGAACAACTCAGCACAGTGTAGGAGAGCAGCAGCGAAGGCAAACAGGATGCATCACAAGGGGGTTCTCATCCAGACACAGGGATGTGATCCTATCTCTCTACAGACCATTGTTCAGACCGCACCTGGAGTACTGTGTGTAATACTGGACGCCATTACTGAGGAGAGACATAAAGTTACTAGAGGGGGTGCAAAGAAGGACAACACAAATGTTAAAGGGGATGGAAGGAAAGGAATATGAAGTTAGGCTGAACGAGCTGAACATGTACTCACTGGGGGAGAGGAGGGATGGGGGGATATGATTCAAGCATTTAAATACCTGAGGGGGTATATAAACCTAGCACCGAGGGGGTGTTTAAACTGAGGAGTGGAAGAGAGATGAGGGGGCATGGACTAAGGTTGGAAGGGGGACGTTTCAAGAGGGAAATAAGGAGGCACTACTTCACTGAGAGGGTGGTGTCTAGTTGGAATGCACTGCACAGTGGTAACATGTAGAACAGTCAATAGCTTTAAGAAGGACTGAGATAATGCAAGAGGAAGAGTCAGGGGGCAGGGGCTGGGACAAGCGGGGCAGGAACTGGGGGGGAGGAGACTGGGGCAGCTGCAATCTAGGGTGCTAGCTGCACACTCGGGCAGATTTACATAGACCGATTGGTCTGTCCTGCTGGCAGATTCGTATGTTCATATGTAAAATCACAGTGACTCTGTTCATGAGCAGAGGTCCTAAAATGCCTAAGTTGAAAATTTGGTGACAAACATCCATAAAATAACTGTGTTACAAGCATGCGTTGTGCAGTTTCCACGCACCCTCATAATTTTGTAAATTTGTAGTACTTTCACTCCAGATTTCCAACACTGGCATTTTTTCAGACCTCCTTATGAACAGAACAGCTGTCATTTTTTACATCCTGCCTGAAATATGCATTTACACATCTGGCACAGAATAGCACGGTTGCTGTGGGAAATCAATGTCTGGGACAGATTAAGAAAATCATATTGACAGTGTTCATGAGCAGAGGTCACAGAATGCCTGTGTTGAAAATTTGGTGAAATAATACCACTAAATGACTGTGTTACGCACATGCGTTGCACAGTTTCCACGTAAGCTCAGAAGTTCTAGCATTTTTAATATTTTCACTACCGATTTTCAACATTGCCATCTCTTGGCACCTCCCTATGAATGGTGCAGCTGTCATTCTTCACATCCTACCCAATCTGTGTTTTTGTACATCTGGAGCACAATGGCACGGTCGCTCCGAGAACTCAAAGTTCGGGACACATTGACAAACTCACAGTGCCACTGTTCATGAGAAGAGGTCCCAAATGCTTTCATGAGGTGGGAGTCACAAAAAGGCCATGTTGGAAAGTTTTAGTACAAATACCAACAAACAGCCAGGGCGTTGGGTTTCTAACCATAACGTCCCACCCTGTACAGACTGACAGGCATCAGGCGTGTGCCTTTGGATTGCTGACTGTACTGCTCATGCTGTTCCCCACCACCCCCACCTGCAGCCAGTGACAGGCATCGAGTTGTGCCTTGGACTCTTCCCAGAGTTTACCCCATTCTCCTATATTGCACCCATTTCAGCATATGTCCTATGGAGGGGTGACTGTAAAGCCGAACAGCCCAAGGCACACCTCAACACTTGTCTGTGTCTGCAGGATAGGGTGAGATGAAATGGTTTGAATGTTATGGGCGACAACCCAAACCCATACCCCAATGCCTGTCTGCCTCTTCAGGTTGGAGGTGGGGTTGGCATGAAGTTCAATATTTCACTGCCATTCCTATTCTGCATCTGTCTAACTCCTGCATTTCCAATGCTAATACCAGCAAGCAAACATACGGCATTGACAAATGCTTGTTTTTATTGCTGTTGTAGTGAAACAGAATAAAATACTCAAAATAATCTAGAATAAATCACTATACTGTTTTGAAATGGGTGGAAGTCTTTGAGCAATTTTCATAAAACTATAGATTAGGACGCATTTTAATAAATTGATTTGGAATAGTGTTTTTTGTGGGACATTGAAAGGATCGGAGTTTCAGTGATAGCTCCACTTTAAAATACTCAGGAAACTCTGCCATTCATGTGTGTTGAATTACATCCATGTTTGTTCCTGGCAACAGAATGTCAAGCAGTGTCGAAATGAGATGACAGCAAATGCTGTAACAAGTGTCAACGATCAGCGAGGAGTAGACTATGAATATATACCATGTTATGCAGTTCCCATGATCAGTGGAGACCAGAGACTGTAATATATACTATATTACCGTACCAGTAATCTATTAGGATACTGAAGCTCAGAATCCCGACAATCACGGAACCAACTTCAGTATCCCGACACACACTTGCCTAAAAGGTGCAGTGTCCTGACACAGGCAATGCTGACAGGGGTAAGGTAGCAGATGTGATGTACCACTACCCTACCTCTTGCCAGGCACTACAAGACAGGACAGGATGCAGGTGCTGGCCAAACTGCTCCCATAGCATGGAGGGCTGGGTTACTAGCAGCTTGGCCAGCGTGGCCACATGGACCTGGGTTCTGTTCCCAGTCACAGCAACTTTTCTTCCTTGCCATTCTGCCCCCCCCATAAGTTGTTTTTTTTTTAACTCCGAGGTCCACTCCTCCTTGGAGTTGGTTATTTTAGTTACAGGGGGTGCGTGGGGTGGAGCAAAGCCCCTCACATTAAATGCAAGTCCTTTGCAGGATCCTGCATTTCGGTCAGGGGTACATTGGAATGCCAAAATTCAGTCTCCCAAACTCGGTCTTGTAGAGTTCAGGACACTAAGTCTGGGGATTCCATAGGTAATCTACAGTACCAGGGACCAGTGAGGACCAGAGACTATATTTATAAGTAGTAAAATATTAACGCCCATTGCCACTATCAGTGAGGTCCAAAGACTATAGTGTATGCACCCAGTACTGACGATGAGTGATGACAGACTATATTATAATGTATAGAATTACCAGTACCAGTGATCACTAAGCACCACACTAATATAAAAAGTAACAGTACCCAGTGCCCACAGTCAGTAATAACCAGAAGCTATAACATTCACTATATCAGTACCAGCAATCATAATAACATAGCTAATCCTGGGAATATGCCAATACTCCTACATCTCTCTTTGTCTGCCCCTTCTTATGTTTCCGACACCAGATTGCCCAATCCCCAGTGCTGGCTAGTACCACCCATCCTACCTCTTTTCAATGTGCGACACCGTGGAACCCACCCCCAGTGTCATCAAACATAACACTGACACTGGAATGCTCAATTCTCAGTGTCAGAACAGTAGCTGAAATACAGAAAACCATCCCTCATATCCCTCATAGCCATTTTTATGTTTGCTTGCGCGCATGCACAAGAAACATTTTGTCACAGCTTAGGAGAGAAGTGGGGTTTTGGCGGTACGGCACTGTGGGGGCCAATGGTCCCAGTGCCTTTTGAGGCTTGGCCCACTTTCCCCAATGCAGTGACACACTGCTGCTGACACTAGTTTAGCCAGCGTGCCACAACTTTGAAACATTTTCACAGCTGCAATCAGGGGCCGCCTTGTCATTGCAGCATCAGCAATTCTGCTGCAATGAAGGAGCGACCCATCATTGCAGGGCGGTACCTTGCCATTTGCATGCCCCTGACCCAGTTCATTTGCCGACGGGGGAGCCCACTCCCCGTCGGCATACTGTAACCCCCTCCCCCAATTGTTGTGTGCAGAGGGGCCCAATCCTCTGCATCATGCCCCAACAGTCTTTCTTTGCTGACAGGGGCCCCAGTCTCTGTTGGCTTCAGTCCCCCCTTCCCACTTCAATTTGCCAATGAGGGAGCCCACTCCCTGTTGGTATAACGCCCCCCCCCAATTTGTTGTGTGCTGAGCGGGATGCCCAATCCCTCTCGGCTCTCCCACCCCTCGGTATGTGCAGAGGGGGTGCCCAATCCCCTGTTGGCTAAAGCCCCCCAAAACACTCAGGTGGTACGCTGGGAGTCCACCCCAGCATGCCAAATGTCCCTGGGACAAAAAAAGTCCCACAATGTTTTTCGTTCTTTTTTTTTTAAACCTGTAAAACAGAGAACGGTCCCTCATTGAGTTCAGTGGCCCCTACTCCAACTCGTGCCTACCCTCTGCGCACCCTGTCTCCCCACACACCTCTCTCACCTCATACTTACCTCCGGAGCCAAGCGCGACGATCTTCGGTGGACCGGGAACACATCTGCACTCTTCAAAGCCGACCACGTACTGAAGAAATTCCGGTAAGCTGTATAATGGCATAAGTAGGATTTTTTCAACTTTGGTGCATATCTAAGGCATTTTTGGGAATTTTGGCACCAAATTTTAAACATGAGGTTATTGGGACCCCTCCTCATGAATTCCGCCACTGTCATGGTGTTATTCAATCCTGAAAGGTGATTTCTTGGTCGATCCGTGAAATCACCTTTCGGGACTGATTAACAAAATGACAGTGCCAGTGTTCATGAGGTGGGCCCTCAGAAAGCTTATGTTGCAAATTTGGTGGAAAAAATCCAAAAAATGGCTGTTTGACTAGTGTGCGTTGCGCAGTTTTCACGCATGCTCATACCTTCACAAATCTGTAATATTTTCACTCCAGATTTTCAACACTGGCATTTTTCCACACCTCCTTATGAACAGTACAGTTGTCATTTTTCACATCCTGACTGAAATGTGTTTTCGCACATCAGGCGCTAAATAGCGTGGTCACTGTGGGAAATCGGTGTTTGGGACACATTAAGAAAATCACAGTGACCTTTTTGGGGAGAGGTGACGGAAACCTTGGGGGAGTTGGTGGGGGAAGAGGCTGTCCTAACTCCTGAAATGGTGCTGTTTTCATTACGCCCCGAGGGCCTCCATATTCCGAGGGTCTGTCTCTTGATCACTTATATATTGATAGCTAAGAAGGCAATCACCAGATTATGAGGCCGGACCTCACCTCCAACCAGAAGGGAATGGTTTACGGCCATGAAGGAAGTATACTATCTGGAAAGACTGGCGGCCAGCCATTTAAACAGAAAAGATAAATTTGAACTCCAATGGAGGAAGTGGGTCCTCTATATGTCAGCACAAGATCCTCATTTTGTTCCATAATGAATATGCAGAGAGGTAACCTGATGCTGAGAAAGGTGATGGGAAGAGAGGGATTTAGGGGGAAGTCTTATCATTTGAGTACTAGTATACAAGGATCCTTACCGGGATGGATTTATTTATTTATGGCTGTATGTGAATTATGATTTTGTGCCCATAACTGTAATGCACTGTGTGCTGCTTGAGCGATACTTGATTGTATTATCTGATCTCTATTATGTAATGTATCCCATGTGTCTCTACATATTTTAAAACAAATAAAAATATAATAAAAAAAAGAAAATCACAGTGACGCTGTTCATGAGCAAAGGTCCTAAAATGCCTATGTTGAAAATTTGGTGACGAATGTCCAGAAAATGACTGTGTTACGAGCATGTGTTGCGCAGTTTCCATGCATGCTCATAACTTCATGAATTTGTAATATTTTCACTCCAGATTTTCAACACTGGCATTTTTTCACACCTCCTTATGAACAGTACAGCTGTCATTTTTCACATGCTGGCCAAAATGTGTTTTTGCACTTCCGGTGTAGAATAGCACGGTCGCTGTGGGAAATCAGTGATCAGGACACATTAAGAAAATCATAGTGACACTGTTCATGAGCAGAGGACCTGAAATGACTTTGTTGAAAATTTGGTGATGAAAGTCCATAAAATGACTGTGTTACAGCATGTATTGCGCAGCTTCCACGTATGTGAGGAAGTACGCAAATTTTTAATATTTTCACTCCAGATTTTCAACATTGGAATTTTGCCACACCTCCTTATGAACAGTACAGCTGTCATTTTTCATATCCTGCCTGAAATATGCCTGTGCACATCTGGCACACAATGGCGTGGTCGCTGTGGGAAATTAGTGTTTCGGACAGATTAAGAAAATCACAATGACAGTGTTCATGAGCAGAGGTCACAAAATGCCTATGTTGAAAATTTGGCGAAATAATTCCACTAAATGACTGCGGTACAAACATGTGTTGCGCAGTTTCCACGTACGCTCGGAACTTCAAGCATTTTTAATATTTTCACTACAGATTTTCAACATTATCATCTCTTAGCCGGCCAGCAAGTGCAGCGGTTGGATTTCTGCTTGCAATGCCAGCTACCCAGATTCTGCAACAGACCCAGGGAGCTGGAGGGCCGGCTGGGGGAGAAGGATTAAGCACCTCAGGACTGCTTTCCTTCTCCAGGGGGAGGGATGGGGACACTGCCTGGTGCATGAGGACTCCTGGCGAAGGCAAGGAGGAATCACAAGCGCCGGCATTGAATTGCAAGGGGCGGGGTGGACACAGGATGTCATTGCATGTCCCTGCCCTGGGGCTCAAAGAAAAATCCTTGCTTGTGGCCGCCATGCATGACGCCTGCCCCTAGCCCTAATCAGCCTCTAGGCCAGGTCCCAATTCTGGTCCCATGATTGCGGCACTGAGCTCAGGTGCCACAAACCCACCCCATGGGGGAAAGCCGAGGGTGTCAGGGAGCCACAGCCAGTATGGAGGTGGGTGTCCAGGGGTCCGTGACTGGGCTGAGGATCTGTTGGCCGCAGGCAACATAAAGAAAGAATTAAAAAAAATTGATATCTCTTCACACCTCCCTATGGATGGTACAGCTGTCATTCTTCACATCCTGCCTGATCTGTGTTTTTGCACATCTGGCACAGAATGTCACAGTTGCTGTGGAAACTCGAAGTTTGGGACACATTAACAAAATCAAACTGCCACTGTTCATGAGAAGAGGTCCCAAATGCTTTCATGAGGTGGGGGTCACAAAAAGGCCATGTTGAAAATTTGTAGTGCAAATACCAACACACACCCTGGGCTGTTAGGGTTTCTAACCATAACGTCCCACACTGTACAGACTGACAGGCATCAGAGGAGTAACTCTGGATCACCAGCTGTAATGCTCATGTCATCAGACCCCCACCCTGAAGCCAGTGACAGGCATCGAGGTGTGCCTTGCACTTTTTAGCTCCAGACTTCACCCCATTCTCCTGTACTGCACCCATTTAAGCATATGTCCTTATGAAATGGGGTGACTGTGAAGTCGAACACCCCAAGGCACACTTCAACACTTGTCGGTGTCTACAGGATAGGGTGAGGTGAAATGCCGTGAGCATTATGGGCAATGACCCACAGGCACATCCCAATGCCTGTCCATCTCTGCAGGGTGGAGGTGGGATTGGCGTGAGTTCAATACTTCACTGCCACTCCTATTCTGCATCTGTCTAACTCCTCCATGTCCATTGCTAATATTAGCAAGCAAACATTCAGCTTTGAAAAATGCTTGTTAATAATAGGTCCTGTAAAAAAAAAATAAAACCATCAACGTCTGTTGCAGCTGCCAGCACACACCACCCTTTCCTCCCCCCGACCCTCCCACTTAACATCCACCCCTTTTAATTTTATGACACAGGGGTGCCCAATCCCTGGTGCCAACTAGCATACCACACCCCGCCCATTTTCAGTGTGCGACACCGGGGATCCCACCCTCCTTGTTGCCAGTCATATCACTGACACTGAGATGCCCAATTCTCAGTGTCAGTGCTACCTGAAGTAAAGAAAACTGACCCTTGTAGTCTTTCTTTTGTTTTTGTTACCAGTCAGTCCTGATCGGAGTTCCTATGTGTGTCTCTCTCTCCCCCCTCTGCCTCCGGTTTCTTGCCCACTACAAAAAATAATATGAATAAAAAATATAATCCAAAGAAACTTTTATGTATGTTCTGGTTGTTTCTTCATAGTAAAACGTCATTCTTGAATCTATAAATTACTAAGATCAACACAGATTTATTTTTTTAATAGGTATAATGTGATTCCCAAGGTAACTCTGTAGTTATTTGATGCTTATACACAGTAAAGTACAGTGTAACATTTACAGTGAGATTCTACCTAACTTAGAGTAGCGTAAATCACAATTCATTATTATTATTATTGTAACTGCTTTATTTACAGGCTATTAATTTCATTGCATCATATTTGAACTTTCTTCTGTGCATGCTTCTGAAGTGTTTTGCTACTGTTTATTTTTTTGTAACCATTCTCTAACCCTTCCCCACTCATGCACTACATTTACCAGCAGCTTATGTAGTGATCAAGCATCCTACAGAGATCAGTGCTGCAATAGTATCTTGCCTGCATACTTACGAGTAGCGTAGCCTAAATACTGTACACTTCTTGTTTTGCTCATTTGTTGAACCTCTATTAAATGTCTGAAGAAATGCATACCGATCTTCTTTCATCAAACCGTTCATATTTCCTTCCCCCCAAATAACATCTAAAGGCGTGCTGTAATTACTGTTCAGTAATTGTCTAGTAATGCCATTCAGTAAAGCATTTTCCATTATGTGTATGTCAATGGGTACATAAACTGTACATAAGTTCACTTTCACTGACATTTTCTTAACTTTACTTATTTCCTTTGACATCAACACATCATAGACCATCTAATGGTACCTTCATCTGCAACTGGCTGCTCAACCTGTCTCTGGATTCCAGTAGGGTACCAGAGGATTGGAGGAGAGTGATGGTTACACTGATACATAAAGAGGGAAGCAGGGAGTTGAGGGAGAATTACCACCTGGTCAGCCTCACCACAGTAGTGGGGAAGGTCATGGAGACACTCATCAGGGAAAGGGTGATGGAATATCTGGAGGTAAATGGACTGTTGGATGAAAGACAGCATGGATTCACTAAAGGGAGGTCATGCCAGTCAAATTTAATTGAGTTCTTTGACTGGGTGACACATGTGATAGACCAGGGGGAAGGTGCAGTGGATGTGGCCTACCTGTACTTCAGCAACACCTTCAACACTATACCCCACAGAAGGCTGGTTAACAAGCTGAAAAATATAGGGGTGGGGCATAAAATAGCTAAATAGGTTGAAAACTGGTTGGCAGACAGAAGCCAGAGGGTGGAAGTAAATGGGGTGTACTCCAGGACAGGGAGGTTGATGAGTGGGGTCCCCCAAGGGTCCTTACTGGGTCCGCTCCTTTTCAGTATTTAAATAAGCAATATAGAGGATAACCTGAAGGGCCATGTTGCACTATTTGTGAATGATTTGAAAATCTGCAATAGGATGGACACTGCAGGAGGTGTTGAAGACATTTGGAAGGACCTGAGGACATTGGAGGGGTGGGCGGAGGCCTGGCAACTTAAATTCAACATCAAGAAGTGTGCAGTCATGGACCTGGGGAACAGAAACCTGAGGGCAGGATACACACTTTGGGGGGGAGTCAGGATTATGGAGCAAGAGAGGGATCAGAGTATAGTAGTTTCCGGTGACCTCAAGGTGGGGAAGCAGTGCACCAGGGAGCTGGGGAAGGCATATGAAATGCTGGCAAGTATAGGTAAGGGAATAGTGAGTAGAAGGAGGGATGTCCTGTTGCCCCTGTACCAAGCCATGGTGAGACCGCACATATTGAGTATAGTGTCCAGTTCTGGGAGCCATACCTGCACAAAGACATAGAGTTGATAGAAAGGGTTCAGAGAAGAGCAACCGAGATGGTGCAAGAGATGCAGTAAAAGCCATATGAGCAGAGATATAGGGAACTGGGAAGCTATGCTTTGTGGACTAGAAGGGAGAGAAGGGACATGATAGAGACCTTTAAATATGTCGAAGGGATTAACAGAGTGAACATGGGTCGTTTACTTCATAGGAAGGTAGGCACCATAACAAGAGGGCACAGGTGGAGATTACAGGGGGGGAAACAACAGAGGAAATGTGAGAAGGCGGTTCTTCACAGGGAGGGTGATGGAAGCCTGGACTAAGCTTCCAGAGGAGGTGGTGGGGGCCAAGACTGTGGCAGGCTTCAACAGAGCATGGAATAGGCACATGGGGTTACAGGGAGGTGGGGTGGGAGCATTAAGAGGGGCGGGAGGAGGGAGGAGGGCTAGCGGGGGTATGGGCAGACTTGATGGGCCAAAGGGTCTATGATTCTATGATTCCATCAGAGAGCAAAGAGAGAGCATAAAGAACACCTTTTTTTTACCAACATGTAGCTCTGAAGCTTCATCTTCATATACTGTAACATGAAGGTGTGTAGATAATCATGGTCAAAATAATAAGTATGAATGCTTGAGTCTGTCATGCAGCAGGGATGGAATTATCCAGCAACATTTATATTCAGTGAATGGTTTGTCTCAGATGCAAGACTGCAGCTCGCTCACATCAGTGTGAAAAGCAAAGTAGCTAATGTTGGGATCGATAAAGAAACAACCCTACCCTCCAAATGCACATACTACTCAATGCATGGACATAATCGCATACGGCCCCTCCCAAATTCACAAACACTAATCTGTGCCAAGACATAATAACTGAAATGTAGTGAATGATGTAGACATGCAGGATGCTTTGACTAAGTAGTAATCATACTACAGAGGGCAGAACTCAGCACGTTTGCTGACACAGCAGAGGAAGGAGGGCTGCTTTGTCCCTGCCGGAACACCCTCCAACACATCTACCAGAACAGTTTTTGAGTGGGATGATTTTTGCCGCAAGAAGATTCTGCAGGGAAAATCCTGCAATAAATTGCATCCAGAGAAGTGCTAAAGTGGACCAATTGGGTCCAACCTAGGAAGAGGTGCCAGACTTTAAATTTGGGGAAGCCAACCCTCGTCTTCCAGAGGGCAGAACTCAGCACGTTTGCTAACACAGCTGAGGAAGGACGGCTGCTTTGTCCCCACTGGGACACCCTCTGCCCCAGCTACCAGAACAGTTTTTGAGCAGGAGGATTTTCAGTCCCACCCACCCATCCTTTCCCCAACCCTGACCTCTGTTAAATGCCCAGGGAGGGAGGCGGAGCCATCTTCAGGAGGAATCACAAACCAGGGTAAGAAGTTCTGAAGAGGGTACCGCCATCTTGAGGGATGGACTTGAAGCAGAGGTGTAGGTAAAATAATCAAGAAAGGGCTGATCTCTACCTGCAGAGATTGGACTGAGGAAGATGGTGGGTTTTGGAAAGGACAGTTAAGAATGTACAGGGTCTTAGATGGACAATGGAGGGAGTGTTCATACAACTAATGTAAGGCATCTCAATGTAAGTGATTACAGTTAATGGGGGGTGTTTGAACGGCTGATGTAAGGCATCTTAATGTAAGTGATTGCAGCTAATTTTAAGGTATCCCAATGTAAGAGCACAAATACAAGTGCTAGTATTGGATGGGTGAACAGACAAGGGTATTTAAAGTGTGCAGACTTATGTAGAAAGGGGGCTGTTCACAACTATGAGCAAATCTTGGACTGGGGAAACTATTTTTGGTGAGACTAATTAATGTGGCTAGATGGCTAAGTAGGAAAGGGGTGCAGTAGGTAAAGTGTGTGTACAGCAAAATAGTCGACATAAAGGTTGTGCAAATATAATCTAGGGGTATTTAGAAAGAGCCCTGATTACATGGGACAAAGGGCTGGGATACAGCTTTTTTTTTCCCCCAAAGGTTTTTATCTCTACTTGCTTGTATGGAGCAAGAGAGGTACAGGAGGAAGAGGGGGGATGGATCAGTGGGAGGGACCATAGAAATGGAGGAGGGGCAGAGAGCAGGGGTGCACCAGGGGGAGGATCAGTGTCAGAAAATGGGGATGGAGGGCTGGTCAAGGGAGGGGGTAGGGGACATGGAGGAGAGAGGATTGTGGGGTGCAGTAACTGTTGCTCAGCCATATTCATGAGCACTGTGTGGAGGCTGAGGGAGTGCCCAGTTTGTCAAAAGCTAGAGAGGCTGGAGGATGAGATAGTGCAACTAAAAAGGGAAATGTCTTAGTCAATAAGGGAACTAGAAAGGAAAAACACAGAAGGTAAATGGGTAGGGGACAGGAGGCAGGATGACAGGGAGAATAGGAGGTGGAGTGAGCAGGCCACGGTGGGGGGAGGTGCCAGGACAGGAGTTAAGGGCACAACGGACACAAGGGCCAATGTAAATGAACATAGATGCACAACAGGGACCAGCTGGGGACATGGAGTCATGGGGCTGGATGAGGGGGCAGGGAGGAATGGGGCCAAGATCAGGAGGTGAGAAAAGATATGACTAGCAAGAAGTAAGGTCTAGGGGAAGGGGGCCTCAAGGAAGGCCACATATCTCAGCAGTAGGGAGTAGGAAGCCACAATATGGGAAAGGTATTACAGTGTCCAACAGATACACTCCTCTAACAGGTGAATTTGGGAGGGGATGCTAAAAGGACCAGGGGGATTCGGGAACAGTAGGCATGACCCAGGAAATGGGGATAAGCAAAAGGAAAAAGAGAGAGATGAGAACACTTGGGGGACAGAGGCAACACAGGAAGGAGTAGAATTGAGTGTGGAAGGGATTCTGAGTTTGCAGGAAGAGGAGAAAGAGAACACAAAGGAGAATAAGAAAACACACCTGATTTTCCATCTGGGGAGAAATGATTTAGATGGGAACAGCCTGTTGGAAGTACAGGAGAGATTCACAGTGCTTGCTAGGTTCTGTAATAGCCTGTGTTTCCGATCTTTGGCATTTTCAGAGGTGTTGCCTTTGCCTAAAGCGTGCACTGCAAGGGCCCAAAGGATCAGGGAGTTCAACCAATGGCTAGTGGGATGGTGCAGGTAGAAGGGGTATGGGTTAGTGGGGGACTGGGGGACAACATGGAATGACAAAAGCCTATGTGCCCCGGACAGACTGCACCTAAATGGAGAGGGAAAGGCAGTACTGAAAATTAAACCAAAGGAATTTATTGGGCAAACATATGGTTTAAACTAAATTGGGGGGGTGGGATGACTCACCAAATGGCGTAACAAAAGTCAGGTGTGTCAGAGGGCATTCAGCCCCCCCAGGAAAGTGAAGGAATGAAAAGCAAAAACATGCTTGGGGTAGAGGGATTGGGGAGGGAAATTGGTGGAAGGGACTGTCCACAAATGCCAGAAGCCTGGGGAATAAGATGGTAGATTTAGAAACATTAATGGAGGAGGAGGAGGAATTAGATATTGAATCCATAACCAAGACCTGGTGGTCTGAGGAGCATGACTGGGAGGAAGGGGTCCCAGGGTGCAAGTTATTCAGGAGGGACAGGATTGGCAGGAAGTGGGGAGGAATAGCGCTATTTATCAGGGCAGAAATTAAGGTCATGGTTGGGTTGGAAGAACAGGGAGAAGTGGAAAACATATGGGTAATGCTGGAGAGGCAGGCTGGGGCAGCACTAAGGCTAGGTGTGGTATACAGACCCCCTATGTAGATTGAGGAAACAGACATGCAGATGCTGCAAAATGTTCAAAGAATGGCTCAGAAGAGAGAGATTCTGCTGGTGGGAGACCTAAATCTCCCAAATATGGACTGGGATATCCCATTGACAAGGCTGGCCAGGAGTGGGGAGATTCTAGGGTCACTACAGGGTGACTTCCTGCAGCAGCTGGTCAGAGAGCCCACAAGGGAGGGAAATATACTTGACATGGTCCTAAACAAATGGAGATGGCATGAAAGGAGTGAGGGTCAGAGCCAGCATGGGAGATAGTGACCACAGCACAGTGGGCTTCAAGAACAGAGCAGGGTATGAGGCTAGTCAAATCACCATGAAGGTCCTAGACTTCAGGTGGGCAGACTTTCCCCAGGATGAGGGAGATATTACAGGAGGCAGTGGAGGGGTGGGAGGAGATAGAGGGAAGGGCAGAGGAACTATGTAATAAGATCAAGGGGGTGGCTCCTCACAGTGACAGAGAGATGTGTAAGGAGGGTGAGAAAGAACAAAATAAGGAAAACACCACTGTGGTTCAATAAGGAGATGAGGGAGGCAATATCTGAGAAGAAAAGGGCATTCAGGGAATACAAAAGGATGCAGGGGAGGGAGGATAGGGATCCTTACAAAGAGAAGCTGAGGGTGGCAGGGAAGAGGATTAGGAAAGCTAAAGCAGAAACAGAGGAGAGAATTGCTAGGCAGGCCAAATGGGGGGCATTGTTTTGATACATAGGGGAAAGGAGGAAGATAAGGCAGGGCATAGTAAGGATTAAGAGGGAGAAGGGGTTGCAGGTGGAAGGGGATTTCGAGAAGGCTAAGGTATTGAATGGATACTTCAGCTCTGTTTTCACAACAGAGGGGGAAGGAAGGGCCCCAGATATAAGTGAGAAGGGAAAGGGGAGGGGGGTGGATCCTAGTCCAATCAGTGTGGAAGAGGTAAGGGAGGAATTAGGTAAGCTAAGGGTGAACAGGGACATGGGCCCTGATAGCCTACATCCTAGGGTGCTCAGCGAATTAAGGGGGGTACTGGTGGAACCATTGGCAGGGTTATTTAACTTGTCCCTGAATACAGGGTGGGTACCAGAGGACTGGAAGAAGGCAGACGTGGTGCCACTTCATAAAAGTGGCAGCAGGGAGGAGGCAGGAAATTATCACCCAGTCAGTCTCACATCGGTGGTGGGTAAAGTAATGGAGACAATATTGAAGCAAAGGCTTGTTATTTATTTGGAAAGGGGGGGTCTGCAAGACATTCATCAGCATGGCTTTACTCAGGGTCAGCCATGTCAGACAAACCTGAATGAATTCTTCGATGAGGTGACAAGGGTGGTTGATCAGGGTGGGGCAATGGACATGGCCTACCTGGACTTCAGGAAGGCCTTAGACATGGTGCCCCACAAAAGACTGGTTAATAGGTTGAGGAGTCTAGGGGTGGGGTGGAAAATAACAAGATTGGTGGAGAGCTGGCTGACGGGTAGAAGCCAAAGGGTGGTGGTTAACGGGGTGCAATCTGGGGAGACAGGGGTGATGAGTGGGGTCCCACAAGGGTCAGTGTTGGGGCCCATTCTGTTTAACATCTACATCTGTGACATAGCAGAAGGGCTGCAGGGGAAGGTCTGTCTTTTTGCAGATGACACAAAACTCAGCAACAGGGTGGACACCCCAGGGGGGGGTGGAGGCAATGAAGAACAATCTAAGATAACTGTAAGAGTGGGCAGAAACATGACAGCTAAAATTCAATGCCAGGAAATGCACAGTGATGCACTTGGGGAGGAAGAATCCAAATGCCACACACATGCTAAGGGGGGCAGAAAATGTCTGCAACCAGGCAGGAGAAGGATCTAGGAGTTATAATCACCACTGACAACCTTCGGGTGGGGACCCAGTGCAGCAAGGCAGTGGGCAAAGCCAACAGGATGCTGGTGTGCATAAGGAGAGGGATAACCAGCAGGAGGAGTGAGGTGCTGATGCCCCTCTACAGTTCCAGGGTTAGGACACACCTGGAGTATGGGGTATAGTTCTGGAGGCCCCATCTATGAAAAGACATAGATGGCATGGAAAGGGTGCAGAGAAGGGCCACTAAAATGGTGCATGGGCTAAGCGGGAAGACATATGAAGAGAGCTTAAAACAGCTGGATTTGTGTCCTCTGGAGACAAGAAGGGAAGGGGTACATGACTGAAACAATCAAGTATGTGAAGGGGATCAGTAAAGTGGGGGAGAGCTTATTTTCAGGGAAGGTACATACAAGAAGCAAGGATTGAAATTGGAAGGGGGGAGGTTTAGGGGAAACATTAGGAAGTATTACTTCAAGGAGAGGTTAGTTGAGCCTTGGAATGGTCTGCTGGAGGAGGTGATGAGGGCCAGTACAGTGGAGGGTTTCAGGAAGGCCTGGGACAAACACAAGGGGTTGACATTGGGAGGAGGGGAGGAATCTTGGACTGGGGTACAAGTAGAGGGGGGGAATGGGCAGACTCAATGGGCCAGGAAGGTCCTTTACTGCTGACACATGTCTATGAATCTATATTATTTATTTATTTATTTTTTATTGTTTTTTCCATGCCGGCTCCCCTAGCCCTGATGAGCTCGCCAGGCTCCAGCAGCCACCACCACATACTCAGGCTTGCCCACCTGAGTGGGGCTGCCAATAGGCGAACTCTGGTGGCCAGAGGAGAGGGCAATGGAGCTGGCTCATTAGCAGGGACCGGCATTTTTTGGGGCTGTGAACCCGTAGGGGCAGGAACGCGCCAACCACAGTGGAACTCCTGGTCTCCGCCAGGGATCTGTCATGCATTAGACACTCAACCCCACCTCCCCCCAGAGTAGGAGAACAGTCCACCGGACACTCAATCCTACTCCCCCCCACCTGGCCCTCTGACTGCCGAGTTAGTTCCCGAACCTGGGTCAATGGTGCCACAAACGGTGATTGTGCCTCTGTGCCAGTGGGCTGGCTTGAATCTATATTATTTTAGATGGCTAAAAAATGTCAGACTACAGCACACAGACAAGTTCAGGATGACTATGATGGAGTCATCAATCCATGAAAGACTGGGTTTTTCTGAATTTATAAGTACTATGTGTGATGGGAAAGGGGACCAGAATCATGAATTCTTTTGATTCATTTATTCTTTTCTGAATTTGAATACGCATCTGCTTCAGGTACAAGATGGCCACCAGATCACATGATCAAGTAGTACGTGACAGCTTACGTCAGCCAGGGCAGAGGGACTGATGGTTCTTGTGGGAAAGTTAACAGGAAGGCTAAGGAGAAGGCAATAAGCAATAACCCCAGAGGAGAGTTCTTCCTGGAGATGTTCCCATGTTGGGCAAAGGACCCAGATGCATTTCATAGATGAGTGGAGACACACACACACGCACACACACACACATATACACACGCGCACACACACACACTCTCTCAAAGATGGTTGGGACATCATGGAACTGTCACTCAAAGTGAGTGAGACCCCTCCCCTCAGGGAGTGAGAAATATATTTTGGTGCTGGAAGCAAGCACTTCCTCTTGGTCTTGGAATATCTGAAAATGCCAGAGCCCTGAAGCTAGAAGTCTGGTAAGAAAGACAGCTTAGGGAACAGTGTTTTCTTCAGACAGCAGCAGGTAAAGACATAGGTTTTAAAGTGAGAATAGCTGGGATTCTTCTATTTGCAACCTGTCTTGTATAACTTCCATTTATTGTAATTTCTAGTAAACTTTAATCCTTTTGTCTGACTGTACATAAATCATGTTGTAAATACTTGTAGTATTTTAGTAAAGCTTCTATTTTTATAGGATCAATAACTGCTTGTTTTATTTAAAAGGGTAATTCTACTATTTCTGCTGGACTCTGTTTGCAGTCCATCTCTGAAGGGCACTGTACCTGCAGTTATTGTGTTGACTTTCTTGACCTTGTGCAAAGGAGGAAGTGAACAACAGGTTTCCCTGGGGTCCTGTTGGTAAAACCCATGGTGGTGGCAGTGATCTTGAAGTCCCTGTTGAGGGATTTGTATCACATTGGTTGGCAGCATGGTGGGATCAGTGTTTCAGCTGGTACCAGTCCGGTGCAGAGCAGTGGACAGTGTGCTTTCCTGTGAAGCAGGAACTCTGCGGGAGAGGTAGCACACTGGTGACAGAATGCCAGCAGAAATATACCATAAGAGTCACAAAACAGAATTTCAGAAGGTTGCATTGTTTAATACTGTTTTTTTTTATTATTTCTAGACAGCTTAGTGCAGCATAGCTAGAAAATATGAACTCCTCGGGCTATGTCAAACTTCTTGTACCGCAGCTCCGTGAGCTGTGCGCAGAGAGGGGATTGTCTATGAGGTCATGACAAAGAGTGCACTCATGGAAGCCCTGTTCACACATGACCAGCTGCAGGAGGGTCAGACAGTTTTAGATAGAAATGGCCCAATACCTGGTCAGCAGGTGGTTGCTGAGAACAGTGACCCAGGTAGCGAGACTGAGGTCATAGTGGCTGAGCAAGGAGGGCACCTTGTGGCACAAGCTGGGGGAGCTGTGCAGTCCAATCAACCTCAGCTTGAGCTCCTAAAGGCAGAACTTGCACTGCAGGATGCTGAACTGCAGAGGGCAAGGCTGGAGGCTGAAAGAGAGAAAGTAAGGCTGGATGTAGAGGAAAGAGAAAAGATTTGTCAGCATGCGATCCTTATGCGAGAGGAAAGGGAGAAGATTCACCAGCATGAGATCCTTATGCTAGAGGAAAGAGAGAAGGAACAAGCAGATAGAGGGAGAGAATGAGCAAAGTGAGAGAAAGAATAACAGCATGAGATTGAGATGGAGAAACTGCACCAGCAAACAACGCGGGAAACTATAGGTAATGGCAAAAGAGGTTCAACCCACGAAGACACAATTAATTCTAACATGTTCCCTCAATACTGGGAAATGGATGATCTGGATTTGTTTTTAAAATCATTTGAGAGAGTTTGTGGGCAATTGAAATTAGACAAAGCTCCTTGGATGATCCACCTGACCCCATTGCTTACTGGCTGTGCTTTGCATGCATTTGCTCGAATGGACAATAATGATTGCATGGTCTATGATAAAGTTAAAAGTATGTTATTAAAACATTTTGGACTGACTCCTGAGGCTTACAGATGGAAATTTAGAGATTTAAGAAAAGGTCCAGGATGCAGTTATGTAGAATTGCATGTCCAAATATGTGCTTATTTAGACCATTGGGTAGGTGGGGCTAAGGTAAGGACTGTACAGCAAATTAAAGATTTAATTGTGTGGGAACAGTTTCTTAAAATTGTACCTGAAGACCTGCGCATTTGGCTACTGGACTGGGCATGTAACTCCACCAAGGAAGCAGCACAAAGTGCTGATTTGTATGTGGCCAGCAGTCCACATTTGTGGCGTATGAACTATGGGGTGGGGCAGCACATGGCTTTAAGAGGACCCAGGGAGGGCAGCCTAAAGGAAACCAGATTGCACCCAAGCCCAAAACTGAACCCACTGGTTCTAAGGGGAACAAGGAACCAGGGCAAAGGAATGCTGGATTTTAAGTGGGGCATCTATCCTATGACTGCCCTGAAAAGAGGGGTAAAGGGCAAAAGCTGGAGGGATGGAGTGACCAAGACAGTGCACCGCAGTTGGTAAACTGCACACACATCGTAGTGCCACCAAACTCCAGCAAGCATATGCACCTTATTCTAGTCAATGGGACAGTAACACAGGGATTGAGGGACACTGATGCCTCCATCTCCATGGTGAGGCAGGATCGGATCCAGGCAGAGCTGATTCTGCCTGGGCAATTCTCCAAGATTCAGGGAGTCATGAGTCCAGTGGCCCAAGTACCAATGGCTTGGGTCTTCCTGAGCTGAGAGGGTGACCATGGGGTACAGGAGGTGGGAGTTGTACCTGATCTCCCTGTGGATGTGATCATGGGGAATGATTTTGACCACAGGGAGGACCTAGTATGTGTTACTGCCCATAGCCAAGCAAAAGGGCAATCTTCTGAGGATGAGGAGGGGGCAACACAGCCTATGCACACCCATCCCTGAGTAGCTAAGGAAGTGCCTAGTGTGAGTGAGGGGCTAGCTAGGAGTAGCAACCCTAAGCCCCAGCAGCAAGCAGAGGTGGTTGCCACCAGGGGCAGCTTCCCTCCTGAAGGGGAAATGGGGAGGGTCAGAAGGGAGGAGCTGGGCAGGGCACAGTGAGCTGATTCTACCCTTCAAAATCTGAGAGAGATAGCAGATAGTGCTGAGGCCTCTCAAGGGAGTAAAAAGTCAGTTTATTGGGAGAATTGTCTGTTGTACAGGGAATGCACACCACAAAGGAAGCTAGAGGGAGAGATACTCCAGCAACTGGTAGTCCCCCAGGACTACCCAAAGCAGCTTCTGGCCCTGGACAATGACATTCCTTCCTGGGTATTAACCGTACAAAAAAGCAGCTTGCCAACAATTTCTTTTGGCCAAGCATATACACAGATGTGACAAATTACTGTTGGACTTGTCCACAGTGCCAGTGGGTTGGAAAGGTTGGGGACAAGGCTAAGGCAGTTTTGGTGCCCCTACCTAGTATCGATGAACCCTTTAAGAGGGTAGTCATGGACATAGTGGGGCCCCTAAGTACCCCAAGTCCCATGGGCAAATTATATATACTCTGGTTGTTTTGCATTACGCAACCAGGTACCCCAAGGCAGTGGTCATGTCCTCCACTGAGGCAGAAAAGGTGGCTGATGACCTCCTAGGAATCTTTAGTCAAGTGTGATTTCCTCATGAGATTTTGTCAGATCAGGGGGCAAATTTCATGTCATCCTTAATGACCAGTTTGTGGGAAAAGTGTGGGGTGAAACAGCTCCATGCTTCACCCTATCACCCTGAGACAAATGGACTGGTGAAGTGGTTCAATGGGACCCTTAAAACTATGCTCAGGGCATTTGCTGACCAGCATAAAAGGAGTGGGACAAATATTTGCCCCACCTCCTGTTTGCATACAGGGAAGTCCCACAGGAGTCCACAGGGCTCTCACCTTTCGAGATCCTGTTTGGTCACAGGGTGAGGGGGCCCCTAGATTTAGTCAGTGATGAATGGGGAAGTAACTATGCTTCCCAAGGGGAGGCTGTTGTAGAGAACGTCCTAAATTTTGGGGCCAGGCTTAAGGAGCTCATGAGACTCACTCAGGAGCACTTAGTCACAGCACAACAGCAACAGAAAGCCTGATATGACCGTGGGGCCAGAGCACGGGAATACGAAGTCAGACAGTGAGTGATGGTACTTGTCCCAGTCCAACACAGTAAACTTCAGGCAGCATGGGAGGGCCCATTCTCCATAATCAGGAAGCTGAGTGATGTTAACTATATAGTAGGGCTGCCTGACAGAAGGGGCAGGCAGAGAGTATATCATGTGAACATGATGAAGCTCTACTAAGATAGGGAGGAAGTGATCCTCACAATGTGTAGTGCGCAAGAGGAGGGGAATGAGACTGATCCCCTGGTGGACCTCCTTGGGGAAGCTTGGGAGGGATCCTCTGTGAATAATCTCACCCTTCCAGGGCAGCTGACACTGGCCCAGGCCGAGGAGATAAGTGGGATGCTGTGACAGCTTGGGCACATGTTCATGGGGAATCCAGGGCACACCACAATGGCTGAACACCATGTGGACACTGGGGTCCAACTTCCACTGAGGCACTCCCCCTACAGGGTACCCAAGGGAGTTAAGAAGACCATGCTGGAGGAACTCAGGAAGATGCTGGTCCTTGGAGTGATCCAGAAGTCCAGTAGCCCTGAGGCTTTGCCTGTGGACATGATCCCCAAGAAGGATGGTACTACATGATTCTGTGCTGACTACCAGAGGCTCAACAGCTGTATGGAGTCTGATGCCTACCCTGTGCCCAGAATGGATGAGACCTTGGAATGGCTTGTGAAGCCTGGTTCCTGACCACAACAGACCTGATGAAAAGCTACCGGCAGGTGCCATTAACCCTGTAGCCAGGGAAAGATCTGTGTTCATCACCCTAAATGGCTTATTCAAATTCAGAGTAATGCCATTTAGGATGAAGAATGCACCCGCAACCTTCCAGAGGCTTGTGGATCACATCCTGGCTGGGGCAGGTGAATATGCACTGGTTTACATGGATTACATTGCCATTTACAGCCAGACATGGGAGGATCATGTCAGGCACATGAGGGAGGTGTTCTGCAAACTGAAGGCTGCAGAGCTGACAGTTAAGGCAGAAAATGCCAAGTAGGCATGGTTGAAGTGTCCTACCTTGGGCATTGGGTGGGCAGTGGATGCATCCATCCAGAGGCAGTGAAGATTGATGCCATTCAGGCCTGGCCCACCCCTACCATGAAGAAACAGGCAAGGGCATTTCTGGGATCAGCCAGGTACTGCAGGAGCTTTGTCCCTCACTACAGTAATGTGGTCAAGCCCCAGACAGACCTGATGAAAAAGAGAATGCCTGAAAAAGTTATCTGGACAGAGGACTGCGAGTCTGTCTTCCAATGGTTGAAGGAGGCATTATGTGGGTCAATCGTGCTTGCTAGCCCCAATTATGACTTAAAGTTTGTAGTACACATGGATGCCTTGGACCATGGGCTGGGTGCCATCCTGAGCCAAGTTACACTGCAGAGGGAGGAGCACCCCATAGTGTACCTGAGCTGGAAGCTTCTGCCCAGGGAAGAGTAATATGCCACAGTGGTGAGGGAATGACTGGGTATAGTGAGGGCCCTTCAGAAGCTGCAGTCATATCTGTATGGGAAGGAGTTCACTGTGGTCACAGATCATAACCTTTGATATGGCTCCATAGTATTAATGGGCAAAACACAAAGGTATTGCGCTGGAGTTTGGTACTACAGTCATATAATATGATCATTCAGCACCGAAGTGGGGTGCAGAATTCTAGTGCAGATGGACTGTCGAGCCAGGGCTAAGTGCATGACATATTCCTTTAGGCACTGCCCAGGCCCTATATGAATGGCAGTGTCTCTTGGGGGTTGCCCAAAAGAGACACACCTTTATTTCTTTAGGGGAGAGATGTGATGGCAAAAGGGACCAGAACCATGTATTCTTTTGATTTATTTATTTATTTTCTGAATATGCATCTGCTTCAGGTACAAGATGGCTACCAGATCACATGATCGATGGCTACCAGATCACATGATCAAGTATTATGTGACAGCTGATGTCAGTCAGGGTAGAGGGACTGATGGTTCTCATGGGAAAGTTAACAGAAAAGCTAGGGAGGAGGCAATAAAGCAATAACCCGGAGGGGAATCCTTCTGGGAATCGTTCCCATGTTGGACAAAGGACCCAGGAGCATGTCATAATGTTAGCAAGGAGGTGCTGAAGGGTGAGTGGACACACACACACACACACACACTCTCTCTCTCTCTCTCTCTCTCTCTCAAAGATGGCTGGGACATCATGGAACTGTCACTCAAAGTGAGTGAGACCCTTCCCCTCAGGAGTGAGAAATATATTGTGGTGCTGGAAGCAAGCACTATCTCTAGGTCTTGGAACATCTGAAAATGCCAGAGCCCTGCAGTTAGAAGTCTGGTAATAAGGACAGCTTAGGGAACAGTGTTTTCTTTAGACAGCAGCAGGTAAAGATATAGGTTTTAAAGTGAGAATAGCTCCGATTCTTCTGTTTGCAACCTGTCTTGTTTTACTTCCATTTATTTAAATTGTTGGTAAACTTTTTTTATTTATTTATTAAACTCTAGGATTACAAATACCTTTGAGCAAGAACTGCTCATTTACAAAGGTTCCACATCAAGAATCTGTAATCCTTTTGTCTGACTGTACATAAATCCTGTTGTAATTACTTGTAGTATGTTAGTAAAGATTCTATTTTTATAGAATCAGTGATTGCTTGTTTTATTTAAAAGGGTAATTCTACTATTTCTGCTGGACTCTGTTTGCAGTCCATCTCTGAAGGGCTCTGTACCCACAGTTATTGTGTTGACCTTCTTGACCTTGTGCAAAAGAGGAAGTAATCAACAGGTTTCCCTGGGGTCCTGTTGGTAAAACCCATGGTGGTGGCAGTAATCTTGAAGTTCCTGTTGAGAGATTTGTGTGACACCATGCTATTGATGGTAAGACATAAATAATTGGCAAATATTAATATCAGATGTTATCATCTTTATTATTGAAATCAAGGGTTGAGGCACTGGACGCCACATATAGCATCATGCCGGTGACCTAAGGTCGGGAACGAACTTGGGTTGCTGGGCGTCAGTTGGGGAGGAGAGAACTGAAGATCTGGAGGACAGCTCTCCTCTCCTGGGGAGGGTGGGCTAGCCATTCCCTGGCAGCAGTGACTCCCAGTGGATATTGGGGGTGCAACAACCAGGGTCATGCATGTATGAGGTGGCAGTGACAGCGGATGCTTGCGAGAAGGGTATGGGAGCGTGCCCAGCATCAGCATCAGCATCAGTGCATGTCCACACCACCCAGGAGTCACAATCACGCAAGGAAACAAGAAATACTCCATGATCTGGGAGGACGACAACGCACAGAAGCACCCCATGCTCACCGTCATATCCCTCCAATCAGAGTCCCTAATATCCTCTGGGCCTTCCCCCTGCCTGCAGCACTAGATTGTATGGAGCACCATGGAAGTAGGTGGTGGCCCCCCCCCCCACCTTGGGGGGGTGCCCAGGAGCCAGCTGCAGGGAGTGGAGTCTGAGTACTGGGGAGACTCATGATGGGGGATCTCAGGCCGGGCAGGAGCTTGCCTAGGTGATATCTGAGTCAGTTCCCAGATAGCAGTGACTGGAGGGAAAAAGAAGGGAACAAAGAAGTTCACCCACTAGGCATGAACTTAGCATAAACCCAGAACCATCCAAGATGTCAAACACATATTCTTAGCTCTAAAATAGATAAAATCCTGATCACACTGCACTGTATGATGCCCAAAGTAAAGTCTACATTGATAGCATTCAACACTGAGCTGATGACTTTAATAGCCATATTTTGAACATCTTGCACAAAAACTGTAGGAGGGATAGAAAAATCTCACTGGCATATTTTGATAAAATCTTTCACCATTATGTGTAACAATGAAACCACAGTTTAAATGTGAATGTGTCAGTATAACTCCAATCTTCAGCAATATTAAATAAAAATTGTGATGCCTAACTGCAATACATGTGATAAAGTCGCTGTAGCCATAAAGTATCCCCCTCTCTCATTTTTTTAACTATCTATTGACTACTGCTCTTAAATGTCATCTTCACCTCTGCCCCAATACACACTCTACTTACAGCGTGTGCCAGCATGCACACACACACACATACACAGATATACACCCCCCTCCTTTTCCAGCATACTGAGTGGGAAATGCAAGGATACTGGTTAAAGTTTTTTTGTATTTTATTTTTTCTTTTGCACGAAGTAGCATGCACAATGTCTCATTCAGAACTACTGACATTGAGATAGCTTGAAACAGAATCTTTCTGAGTGGAAGACATAAAAAAAAAAAATTTTGCCATGAAGAATGACATTCGATGGCATGCTGGTAATCCAGTTCTGCAGACTAATACTGGAGCACTAGGGCACTTCTAGTATCAGATTGTCAGCAAGGACACCTAAGGAGTACCAGAGAATGCAACTAGTGTAAAATATGATGCAGGCTACGGAACACTTATTGTCAGTTTTGAAGAACATTTAAATTGCTTAGATACTTACTGACAATGTTCCATCAGCTGCTAGGCAGGGATTTATTGAGCAGCATGACTTATTAAAATACAAATCCCATTATATAGATGAACAGCACAGCTTTTGAGATTCAGGTGGGAGGTGCTATTGGGTATTATCACATTGCTATTATCACCTGTTGTAGATTTGAAAACCTCCACTTGTAAAATAATTCATTTCATTTTTATTTGTTATACTGGAAAGGCATGTGAGCAAAATTGCCCATTTTCACAAGCATCCATTTGTAAGACAAAAAATACTACAGATCTGACAATGTACAAGAGGGGTAACAAGAAAGAACAGTCAGTACATATGACAGTGGTGGAAAAACAATAAATCAAGTATATAACAAATCACAAAACATAGTACATGATACATAGTACATAATAACAGTACATAATAACAAATCAAGGACTTAACAGGCATGTATAAGAGCAGATAAGTGCTCAGAAGAATGTGCTAGACAGGAGGTCTAGTGCTAGAATAATGCTAAAAACTTGATTTTTTTAATTTTTATTTTTATTTGTCAGGGAAGCCAAAGGCAAGAAATTGGAGCATTGAGTGAACATACTTGAGGGGTAGAGTGGGGGATTTAGAAGAGGAAAGAGGGAAACTAGAAGTCAGGCCATGGAGCAGCTGCAGGAGGAGGTAAGAGAAAGGTGCATCCTTATGTTGTGCTCGAAGGAGGAGGTGGACGGACAGAGTTTGAGTTCAGGTGGGAGAGAGTTGAAGAGTTTAGGGCTGAGGAAGGATAGCCATGGCCATGGGAGGTGTGGCAGAGGGGGACAGAGAAGGAGAAGAAGGAGGACTGTCTAGTGGCCCTGGAGGGACCCACTGTTGGGAATAGGGAATTGATGCAGTCAGGATGGAGACCCCAGGAGAGTCTGTGGAAGAAGGAGGCAATTTTGCTGTTGAGGCAGTTCTCAATGGAGGGCCAGTCAGAGATTCTGTATAAGTCACAATGGTGTGTAAGTTTGGGAAGGCTGGAGACAAAACAGATCACTTTGTGGTAGGAGTTATGCAACCTAATGACATTTTTTCTAGAGAGGCGGGGAGGCATATAATAGAACCATAGTCGAATAATGGGAGAAGGAAGCTGGCTCTGAGGAGGGACTTGGATTCTTTGTTAGGCACCTGCTTGGTCCTGTGGAGCATGCTAAGTCTTTGGTGTGTTTTCTTGATGGTGAGACTGATATGAGAATCAAAGTTGAGGTGGTAGTTGAGGAGTAGACCGAGGTACCTGAATTCATTAACTCCCTCAAAGGGGTTACTGAGGTTGTCATGGAGGGTAAAGTCAAAGTCAAGCGATCTATGAGGGCCGGAGAAAATCAAGGCTTTTGTTTTTTTTTTTGGAGTTGAGGACGAGACTTTTGAACGTAAACCAGGAGTGGAGCAGCAGGAAGCCGACCTGAAGCTTGCTTCAGAGGGCGGAATGGTCTTTGTCCTTACAGAAAAGGGCAGTGTTGTCCACATAGAGAATGAGCTCTATGTTTGTGCAGACATCTGGGAGTGAGTTTACAACTAGGGAGAAGAGGAGGGGACCCAAGAAGGATCCTTGGACTACACTGTATTTGATGGGACAAAATTCAGAGAGGACACCACTACCATTTGTGGTTTGGTGCGGGCTAAGCGCGAGGTAGTAGTGGAACCAGTGGGTTATGTTGAGCGAGAAATGGAGACCGGCCAGGGTCTGGAGAAGAACATCATGGTCAACAAAATTGAAGGCCTTTGTAAGGAACTGTTGGACCAGTAAATGCCCCCATAATGGATGTTATTACCACTAGTTACGATACCTTGCACAAAAAAAATCTAAAGTCTTGAATTGCAAGGCTAAAGGAGGAAACTAGTTCAAAGTTATTGGATTTTAAAGTATGGATTTTTTTCTCTTAGGCTGTTTATCAGCCCATGTCAGAAATTAAAGCCCACAATTATGGGGAAAAAATGGAGCACCTTTGAAAATGGTGGGCTGCTAAGATATATAATTCAGTGGGCCAGAAAATCAGTTTCTAATTTAAGCTACGTGTTTTTATGAATTTGTAATTTATATGTGCATGTACTTAAACTGGTTTGGTGAAATGACAGTGGCTGCAAGTAAGCACACACCATATAATTCCAAGTACACAATAAGATGACTCTGCATGATAGCTGGTTAAACAAGAAACTAGTGCATGGACATACAGTACAATAAAGGTGCCTAGAGTGAAGTGCTACACAATTACTTACTACCATACATACAAATATATGTTAAAATGCAGAAACTTGTTGTCAACAGTGGATCTAGCATTTGGGAAGACTCAAAGGCAGTTTGGGCTACAGACACTTCTCTAATCTGCTCCATCACACTTCTTCCCTATGTACAGCAGCTCCCTCCTGAATCCTAGATAAAATGAAGCACCACTAAAAGTAAAGACTAAATGAAACAGTAAAAGGTACAATTGCCTTTGCAAGAGATACAGAATAACTTTGAAGATGTCATTATACTTTGCTACAACATTACAAAAATGTAATATAATGTTGGCTTTGATTGCCCAGGCAAGAATTTGAACTGTGCAGGTTTCTAGGAGTAGTAAACAAATGCTTACTGTATGCATATTTACAGAGTGATCAGTAGTTTCTGAGCTATTCAACAGTTGTGTTTATCTGATTAAATGGTAACTGTTTGTTTTCATTAATTTTAATGAAGGACGTTTGTACTACATTGGTACTTGCTCATTCTGATACACAGTGCAGGATTTTCAACTCTCCTAGAACGCTGCAAGCCCCTGGTACGCCGAATATACGGTACTCGGGGCATGCAGCATTCTCCTGGCCAGCAATCGGATCTTCTATCCTATGGGTGAATTGCTACAAGTTAGACCAGCGTTTTGTGGTCTAGTCTGCAGCAATCCTGAGGGCCTTTTTTACAGAGCTTGCAACAGATATTTGGCACAAGCTGCCATATATCATAGAAACGGTCACAACTACACCGAGATTGTAAAATCAGGGCCAGTTGTGGAGAAGGGGTTTGGCACACTGCCAAAACCTAAATGTTGTGTCACAGGGCTTGACCCAAGCCCCATGCCACATTTGAACATCCAACCCAGATAGTTCAGGATGCAGAGATCTCCAAAATGGAATTGGCATTGTTTAGAAAGCATTACGTTCTGTGCTTTATCAAAGCTGCTTACACTTGGGTCCTACACATATTAAAACAGTACAGTTAGTTTGATAAATGAGTATATGTCAGGCAGATCTGGTTTGTTGGGGTGGAGGGGGTGGATGTGGGTTGAGAGTGCTACCTAATTTTTATGTTTGCTTGCATGCATGTGCGAGAAACATAGTGCCATCATCGGAGTTTTCAGAGGTGAGTCAGCCCTCTTCCAATTCAGTCAGTGTGTTTTTTCAGGCACAGCTGCAGTTCTCCAATGCCTGCTGGAGCTGTCTATGACAGCTTCAAAATGCAGTGGTGTACAGTTGAAAGGGGGAGCTACGCTTCAGTGAGTAGCGATCAGATATCGCCTGCTCATGCCCCCTCCCCCTAGACACACACACACACACACATATGCGTGCTGCCCCCCCAACGCACACACTGTATAGCCAATGGGGGTGCCCAATCCCCCATCAGCTGGCAACTCGCCCCCAGAAACACAGTTTCATATGCCACACTGGGTGCCCACCCCAGCATGGCTACACATCGTATAGCTGGCGGGGTGCCCAATCCCCATCAGCTCCACTGTGTCTCCCCCAAGTACAGGGTGCCACGATGGGAGCCCACCCCAAGCGTGGCAACAGATACCATAGCCAACAGGGTGCTCAATCCCTATCGGCTCCCACTATCCCTGCCATCCTTCTGCCACTTTGGGAGCCCACCCAGCGTGGCAAATGTCCCTGTCGTCGTCATAAAAAAAAACCTGAAAATCAAAAACGGTCCCTCGCTGTGTCTGCCCCCACCTGTGCCCACCCACTGCGCACCCGGCTTCCCACACCTCCCCACCCAATACTTACCTTCGGAGCTTGGCGCGACGATCTTTGGCGGACCGGGAACACGTCTGCACTCTTCAAAGCCGTCCGCGAACTGAGGAAATGCCAGTAAGCTGTATAATGGGATAGATAGGGTTTTTTCAACTTTATTGCATATCTCAGGCATTTTTTGGAATTTTTGCACCAAATTTTTAACATGGGGTTTTTGGGACCCCTTCTCATGAATGCTGTCACTGTCATTGTGTTACTCGGCCCAAGGGCGATTTTGCAACCACTGCGCAAAATCACCTTTCCAGAATGATTAATGAAATGACATTGCCAGTGTTCATAGGTGGACTCTCAAAAGCCTATTTTGAAAATTTGATTGACGTCTCTAAAGAAATGAATGTTTCTGAGGTGTGCATTGCGCGGTTCTCATGCGCTTGTAAGTTCGCAAATTTTCAATATTTTCACTCCAGATTTTCAACATTGCCATTTACCACACCTCATATGAGCAGTACAGTTGTCATTTTCACATCTCGCCCACAACATGTTTCTGCCCATGTAGCGCACAATGGCGTCGGTGTGTGAAATCGATGTATGGGACACGTTAAGAAAATCACAGTGACAGTGGTCATGAGCAGAGGTGATAAAATGGCTATGTTGAAAATTTGGTGAAAAAATTCCCAAAAATGACTGTTTTAGGAGCGTACGTTGCGCAGTTCCTACGCACGCTGGCAAGTTTGCGAATTTGTAATATTTGCACACCAGATTTTCAACAGTGCCATTTTCTGCACTTCATTATGAGCAGTACAGCTACCATTTTTCACATCTCGCCCAAAATGTGTTTCTGCACATGTAGCGCACAATGGTACAGTCGGTGTGCGAAAACAATGTTTGGGACAGATTAAGAAAAACACAGTGACACTGGTCATGAGCAGAGGTCTTAAAATGGCTATGTTGAAAATTTGGTGACAAAACTCCATAAAATGACTGTGTTACGAGTGAGCATTGCGCAGTTTCCACGCACCCTCGTAAGTTCATGACTTTGTAATATTTTCAGTCCAGATTTTCACCAGTGGCATTTTTCTACACCTCCTTATGAACAGTACAGCTGTCATTTTCCACAACATGGTCGAAATGTGTTTTCACACTTTCAGCACAGAAATGCGTGGTCGCTGTGGGAAATCATTGTTCGGGACAGATAAAGAAAATCACACTGACACTGTTCATGATCGGAGGTCCCAAAATGCCTGTGTTAACAATCTGCTGTAAAAAAATCCCTAAACTAGTTACATTACGGGTGTGCTTTGCACAGTTTCTATGCACACTCCTGACTTCACCAGTTTTTTTAAGATTTTCGTAGCAGATTTTCAACATTGCCATTTTTTACACCTCCCATGAACAGTACCGCTGTCATTTTTCACATCCTGTTCAGAATGTGTTTTTGCACCTGTGGTGCCAAATGCCATAGTCGCTGTGCAAAAGCAGTTTTTGGCTAACAAACTGGTATTGCCACTGTTCATGAGGTGAGGGTCACAAAAAAAAACATTTAGAAAATTTGGAGTGAAAATACCAACGAATGCCTGATGCGTTAGGGTTTCCGACTATAACGCCACACCCTATAGAGAATGACAGGCATCAGGGGTGTGACTTGGGTTCTTGCCTGTCATGCTCATACCATTCCACCCCACCCATACCCTGCAGCCAGTGAGAGGCATCAAGGTGTGCCTCAGACTCTTCGACCCAAACTTCACCCCATTCTCCTATACGCACCCATCTCACCGTATTTCCTGATGGAATGGGGTGCATAAGGCCAAAAGACCTCAAGGCACACCGTGACACTTGTCAGTGTCTGCAGGGTAGGGTGTGGTGAAATGGCATGGTCGTTATGCCTGATGACCCAAAGGCACACCCCAATGCCTGTCACTCTCTGCAGGGTGGTGGTGGGGTTGGCTTCAGTTCAATACTTCGCTGCCATTCCTATTATGCAGCTCTGTAACTTCTACACTACCAATGCCAATGCCAGCAAGCAAACATTCGGCATTGACAAATGCTTGTTTTTTTTGTGTGTGTAATGTCTTTATTGATTTTTAGATGTGAGTACATGCCTCACCTGACATACAGACATACAAACATTAAAACATTAAAACAGTAAAAACAATAAAAACAGCAAAAGCAATTTGGTGCAATCACTAATACATTCCATCAGTTTCTGTCCAGTAATTGTGTGTTATACATGTAATTATATGGCTTTAATAAATATTCCCTATTCCCTGGCTGGAGGCTCCTAACAGATGCCCGATATTATTTCCTATTCTTTATATTTACCATCCTAGCCCTGTCCTCAGTATCTTCTCTTCTTACAAACTTAGAGATGAGACAAAAGGAGTCCAATCCCTTATAAAAGCTTCCTCTCGATCCCACAGCACATAGGTTAACCTTTCCAATGCTAGGGTTTGTAAGATCAACTTCCTCCACTGCATAGTATTAGGTCTGGCATGGGAAACCCATGTGTTCTGTATGCAGTGGCGAGTGATAACAAACAGGACCCTTATCCATCTAGGGAGCGGATTCCACTCATCCCCCTCTCCCACTTCTATTCCAAAAAGACGCATCAGGGAGTCTTTCTCAATCTCTCGTCCTGCTATGTGAGCCACCTCCCTTATCACTTCCTCCCAGAAGAGTTGCAGAACCAGGCAGGCCTAAGAGCAGTGTAAATATGTGCCTCTCCCCATTCCACACCTCCCACACATTGGGGATACCGACGGATGTGCCTTATGTACTATTACTGGTGGGTAGTATAGTTGCTGGAGGAATCGATACTATGCCTCCTTGTACCTGTTACGTGCCATAATCCCCAAATGCATTGGGAGCATTACACTCCAATTCTGTTCTGTGATAGGCCATCCCAAGTCCTTTTCCCACAGCAGCCTCATTTTCTCTGTCTTGTCAGACATTGCTTGTTTTCCTTTCTTGGCCGCCTTCCCAATGAAACCTTTGGGGTCTGTCCTAGTCTGGTATATCAGGCTCTCCACACTATCTGGCTAAAATCCCCTCCATCCTTCCCCTGTCCAGCTACTCACAAATGCCCTTATTTGTAAGTATTGAAACAGATGCTGCCTCCCCAAACCCAGTTCCCTTTGCATAGTAGCGAATGGGCATATATCCCCACGTACCAGGAGGTTTCCAATGCTCCAGATACCTTTTTGTTCCCATTCTTAGAAACCTCTATCCTCCAATCTGGGTAGAAAGAAAGGATTGTTCTCCACTGGTTGCAGTATAGTTTCACCCTGTTGCGTCCAGCCCTGTCTTCTAATCTGGTACCAAGCAAGTAGGACCTGCTCAACCAGAAGGTTACCATTACCTCCAGCTTTGTAGGCCCTTATAACCCTCATGTGCAGATATGCCATAAGTCTTCCCGGTGCACCCAGTTGCTCTAGTTCTACACAACTAGATTCCCTGGGTTGGTACACTCAATCGGCTACACAATATTGTTGTATCGCTAAGAAGTAAGTATTTAAGTCCGGGAAGTTCAAGCTCCCCCTGTCCCTTTCCACTTTTAGCCTGAGTAGGCTAGCCCGAAGGCGTTTACCCTGCCATACAAATCTGGAGAATGCCTTCTCTACTTTTACAGTGTCCCCTTTCATGATCCCCACATGTAACATCTGTAACGGGTACAGAATTCTAGGGAGAATATTCATCTTGATAAAATTCACTCTACCCATCCACAAAATCAGTAGTTGTTCCCACCTTCTGAGATCTGCCCCATCACCTTTAGCAGCTCGGAGTAATTTAATCTATATAGGGAGCCCAATGATTTCCCCACCCTGATACCTAGATATCTGAAGCAGGTCCCCACCCTCTTCAACCCCCACTGCTCTGCCTCTGTCCCTATATCCGGGAAACACATAAGTTCCGATTTCTCCAGATTAATCCTATACTCTGAGAAATCCCCAAACCTCTCCACCAGGGATGACAGGGGAAGGACTGCCTGTTTTGGGTTTTTAATAAATACCAACATATCATCCGCATAGAGAGCGAGTTTGTGTTGATAGCCCTGTGCCCCCTATATTCCCTCAATTGCCCCACAACTCTGTATTGCCACTGCCAGGGGTTCTATTGCCATTGCGAACAGGAGTGAGGAAGGAGGGCACCCCTGACTTGTACCCCTTCCCAGCGAGAACTTCTCCAATAACTCTCCATTAACCAAAATAGATGCCCTGGACGCAGCATACATGGCCTTAACCCACCTTATAAATGGTTCACCCAGACCAAACCGGGATATCACCTCAGATAAGTATTCCCATTCCACTCTATCAAATGCTTTTTCCATATCCATAGATATAATTCCTATCTCCTCTTTCTTTTGGTTTGCTCTCCATATAATATTAAGGAGGCAACGCATATTATGATAAGACTGGTGTCCTTTAATGAACCCAGTCTGGTCTGGGTGAACAAGCCCTGGGAGTATGTCCTCCAATCTGATGGTCAAAACTTTTGCCAGGATTTTTAGATCACAATTGAGCAAGGAAATAGGCCTATACGAGGCACAGTCCTCTGGGTTCTTCCCTACTTTTGGTATCAGGCATATAGTCACATCGTAGCATGTTATCAGGCAGGTGGATCTCCCCCATCTCTGTCTTCTGAAGAAAAACCTCACTCATCAGCTCCCCTATCTATCCCCCCATTAATTTGTAATATTCCACTAGGAAACCATCTGGATCACCAGCTTTCCCTCCTTGAAGTTTCTATATAGCTCCCAGTATTTCTGCCTTAGTAATCAGCGTACTCAGTTGCTCCCTCTGTTCCTGCGTGGCCTCCGGAAGCTGGAAATCTCTAAGAAACTCCTGTATTTGTGCTTGTTTACCCCAATACTCTGCCTGATATAGCTTTTGGTAAAACTTCTTGAAACTTTTCTTTATTCCTATCGTCCCCTTATGCAAAGTACCTGTCCCATCCTTCACCCCTGTTATACGTGTCACCGTCTTCCCCCCCCTTCAACAATCGGACTAAGAGCAGCCCAGGCTTTTTACCCCACTCAAAGACCTGTTGTTTATAAAAAAAATGCTGTCCCTGCCTCTTCCTTAAGGTGTGCGTTTAGAGTTTCTCTCACAATCTCTAACAGCTTCCCTGTCTCCCCCTGTTCCCCAGCTGCCACTCTCTTTTCCAGTTCCTTCAGTCTCCTTTCCAGCTCTATTCGTTTCTCTCTTCTCTTCTTTTTCATCCTAGCCATATATTCTATGATTACCCCCTTCATAAATGCCTTACCCTTCTCCCACAGGGTTACCTTGGATATCTCTTCCATGGCATTAGTCTCTAGATAATACTGCCATTTCTCTACCAAATGCTCCTTTAACTCTTTATTTTTAGCCATATATGTTGGAAACTTCCATTGTGGGGGTGTTTCCTGTCTCTTCTTACTTTGTAACTTTAGAATAACCATAGCATGATCAGAGACATGTATGGGACTATGCGTTATATCCTGCACTCTATCATACCATCCTCTAGGCAGGTAAATGTAATCGAGTCTGGACCACATTTTGTGTGGATTGGAGTAAAACGTAGACTCCTTCGCACCCGGATTGGCTGTCCGCCAGCCATCTACGAGGTCCAGATCTGCCACCTCCACCTTCCACTGCTGTATTGCCTCTGGCATTTTCCCTTTCCCCTCTGAATGATCCATTGCTGGGTCTATTGTCCAATTAAAGTTCCCACCCAGGATGAGGCCTGGGAATTGCTCTTTGATTAGCAAATCCAGTAAGGACACATAAAATTGTGGATCATATACCACGGGGGCATAAACACAACTAAATGTTATCACCTCCCCTTTTATTTCACCCGTAACAAATATTTATCTCCCTTCTTTAGGGTCTCTGACCACCTTAGTTACCATAAATGGGATAGCCCTGTGTACCAATATGGCTACTCCTCTTTTATGTGCGGAAAAAGATGCTGCATAGCATTTCCCCACCCTGTTCCAAGCCAATTTGGCATGTTCACTATCCATCAGGTGAGTCTCCTGAATCAGAGCTACCTGTGTCCCTTTCCTTTTCAGGGCTGTCAACAGAGCCATCCTTTTTACTGGATTTGCAATTCCTCGCACATTCCATGAGACCACATGGAGAGGTTGTGTTCTATTCATTCGTAGATACAGGAATTTCCCCCCACCCCTAGCCAGTTATATGATCGGTCCCACTGGACCCATTAATACGCCATCTTTTGTCCCCACATCAGTCCACACTCCATTGGCAGAGTAGAATTGTCAAATAATGCTTAATAACATTTGCACCAACAAACATAAAAACAATAACAGTAAATCTAACCATAACATCTATTCTAACTACCCTCAACTGTCCCTCCCCTTTGTTGCCGTAACCAGTCCTCTCTGCCCCCTCTATCCTCCCTCATTATCATCCCTTTTTGTTCCCACTCTCCCTCCCACCATTCCCCCTTTCTCCCTGTCTGCCCCTCCACCATAATTTACCTTCTCTCCTACTATTATTTGATTTCAACTTATCCCCCCTTTTACCCTCCTATTCTCCCTCTCCATTTGACACTAATCGCCTCAACAGCTTGAGTGTCCTCTAAAAATTCCCTGTTCTGATGTCTGTGTCCCCCCAACCCTCCTCACCGCTGAACTAGATTTATCACTACCTCCTCTAATTATGACATTTCAAACTGTCTCTCCTCACCTCTCCCCACCGCTCTATTCAGACGGTCCTCCATCTCCCGCTCACTAAGATTCTCTGTCTGCCCCGCCTTCCCATCCAACCATGCGTGTCCATTCCCTCTCAGCTTAGCAGTCCTTCCCTTCTTTATGCCATACTCTGCATGTTATTATTTTTCACCCTTCCCTGTGCCTGCACCTGTAGCCTCCCTGGCCTCAGCTCCCAAACCCCTGTATCTCTCTTTCTTTTATCTATCCCCCTTCAACTAGGAGGTGCGCAAGGTGATCATCCCCTTCCAAGCATCAAAGTATTACCTTCCAATGGCATTTACTTACAAGAAGCTGAGAGGCATGGAATGCAGGCTGCGCCATCAATATCACGTGCTGGGCCCTCATCCACACAGTCAGACAAGTACTGTTTACAGTCTCGTGTGTCCCATTTAGTGCTCAGGATGGGTTTCTCCAACCACTCCCAATGGAGCATTAAACACTTCAGTCCAGACCCTCTTATTTCCACCTGATCCTGATGTTAGTCTACAAGGAGCAGGCCTCATTGTCAGGTGCAAAGTTCATCTGCTTCTCAGCTACGCGCATAGTTCAGGACTTCCCTCAGTCAATCCAAAAACCCACCACAATTTCAACCTCCAGGGCTGACACGCAGAATACAGACCCCTATTAAAGTTCCATCATCAGGAGCAAGGGAAGGGGACCACCAGCATACAAGACAGAGGGTGGCGAAAGTCAAAGAAAAGCCAATGAGAAAAGTAAACACAAGCTCCTCGCTCCAGCAACTCCTCTTACTTAATTCAGCCCAGCTTCTGCCTCAGGGTACGAACAAATTGCTCCGCTTTGTCTGCTTCCAAAAACGAGAAGGTCGCTCCTTCATGCTTAATCTTTAAAGTCGCCAGATAAACCAGAAAGCTCTCCACCTTGAGTGCTCCGAGCTGCTGCATAATGCCATTAAACATTTTTTCTATGCTTAAGCAGGCATGCTGAATAATCTTGAGGGAGGAACAGCCTATGACCCTCATAAAGCAGATTTCCCTTTTCTCTGTAGGCCTGAAGAACCTCCTCCCGGTCCTGAAAATTATGGAACCTCATGATTATTTGTCTTGGGGGTTGGTCTGCAGATGGCCGGGCCATTACTGCCCGATGAGCATGCTCCATTTTGAAGCGTCCTTTTGCAAGTTGGAGGCCTAATAACTCGAGCAAAACTCGGGCACAAAAGTCTAAAACACTTGTTCCTTCTCTGCCCTCCGGTAATCCTCTTAGGCAAAGATTGAGACGTCTATGATAGTTTTCTTGATAGTTGAAAGCCTTTTTAAAATCAGCCAGCTCCTTCTGTCGTACCAAGACCTGCCCAGGGACCGCTGCCAACTCATCTGCCGTCTTGAGATTCTGTCTTCTGCCTGTGCAATTCTGGTAGCCTGCACTGACTGTTGCTCCTGAACTTCTTGTAATTTTAAACCTAGTTTCCCCTCCAGCTTTATTAGCCATGGTTCCAGCACCACTATAACCTGCCCAGTTAATGCCCGACCCAGCGCGGTAACCTCTGTGGCCAACATCGAGACTAGGCCTGAGTTTTTCTTCTCCTGTGCCAGCTGTAACTTTTTTGGCACTTTTGTTGGTAAGTCACTGGCTTTTCACCAGGTTGGGCATCAAGTATTCATCCATCCTGCCTTCAGCCATCAAGATGTATATAACTCACGCATTTTTCAATGTATTTATACTCTATTTTAGTACTTTAATATGGCTAGCGAGGGAGAGCAGTAAGGAGACACGTCTGTCCGGTTTAGCTGCTCATTAGCATCCCCTACCTAAATTTTTATTTATTTATTAAATGTTTCACCCGGAATGACATACTGAGCAAAAATAGCTCATTTCCAGATGCGTCCTGGGGGGAGGGGGAAAGGGAACATCTTAAAACAAAAATACAGTCATAGAAATGAGTGTTGATAATCATTACTGCTAATCATTTTTGTGTTATTTCTATAGTAAACGTACCACCAAGACCTGGTTCAGCAGCAATGCAAGCAGTGAACATTTGGCATTGACAAATGCGTGTTTAGTCCAGTGCACTTTATGAGATGAGGATCTCGAGATCAAATTCAGTCCCAGACTCTTCCAACATAACTTCCAGCATGGTTTCCACATTGAATACCATAGATCATCCATCCTATTGATCAGTTATTGATTGAACACAATAAAAGGCATTATCATTCAAATTAAGTGAATAAGGGCATGGGTTTGTTCCAGGTGCAGCAGAATTATTTATTTGACATTGTTTCACTAGGTAAACATAGAGAGATACAAGGATAATCTAATTTACAGATGCTACCTGGTGGGTGGTAGTTTGAGGGAGGCAAAAATATATAGACACAAATATTTACATGTAATACTTATAAACAGAAAAACAAAAGTTATCCGCTGGCTGTCTGATTGGATCTGGAACAGGTGCAGAGAGATGATGGCAAAGTCCAGCATGCCCCTCCCTTGTCACAACAAAGCTAATGAGTTAGTGGTTTCTACTGATGCCTTAAGATGCACTGTTTCCAGTTCCTAGGAGTACAATTTCACTTAGGTTCTTCTGGCTGTACAGAGCCCAGTTGCTCAAAGTATAGTAGGTAGTTGCAATGCACTATCTTTGCCATGACCCTTCTCCTGATGAATCCTGTACACAGGCAGTTTAGTGCCTCAGTATGGATGTATGGCTTTGTCATCCACTAATCAGCAATTCTATGTTTCCCACACAGGCCAAAATGTCTGGGTAAGGCCGGCCTGGTGGCGCTGAGGGTTGAGGTGCTGGATGCCTTACCTCATGCAACGCTGGTGACATGGGTTTGGGAATGACCACAGGTCACCAGGGAGCAGGCATGGGGGAGGGGGAGGGAACTGGATTGAGCCACCTGATGGCAACTCTCCTCTTCTGGGGGTGGTGTCGCCACCCCCCCGTAGTTCCATCACCACCGGGATGGAGGTCCAATGGTGGCACAGGTGGGAGGGGGCGACATGATGTGGAGGACATCCCAAGCATGACACGCAGTGCGTTCCACACATGCACGCTCATGCTTGGATGGGGGGGGAGCTGCGAGAAAAACTGGGGAAAAACAACGAAAAAATGTATAGAGGAAAAAAAATGTCTGAGTAAGACCTATATGCCATTAGTGCAGTGACAGAATCACAGCGTGGTAATGTTGTCACCACAAAATGGGCAAGAGTGACAGAGGCAATCTTGATTTTAGATCACCCCACACTTATGCCGGGTTGGGCACTGACACAATTTCTGTGCCCTTCATGGCATGCCTGCCCTGGAGGAGGTTGTATATGTTTCTGGGGAGTGTGCGGGGTGAAGCCCCTTGCAAAAGCTGACTGTTTTCTGGGACGGTGCTTTGGCACTGTAACTCCCGGGAGGTGTAATGCCTGGTGCTGTGGTGCCGGGTGGCATGTTGCCTGCACCGTAATTGGTGTCAGCAACATGCCTGTCACTGCAGCATGGGTGAACTGAGTAAGGCTCAGTCCCCAGGTTATAACATACGTGGACACAGTTTTTGGCAACAGCACTTTTTATTAGCTGCTGGACTTTTGGAGATAGTTATCACAACTAAACAATTTTCTTCCTGAAGTTGTAGATGAAGTCAGCAAGTAAATTCCAAATACATTGCCATAGTAGCTCTTTCTGCAGACACTGTGAAAGAGAGGTCAATGAGGAATCATGCCTTTCTTCCAAACATTAAGAAGAAACCTGAAAACATGGTAACATCGTTTTAGGTACAATTATAAGTAGGCACCAGTGAGCTGACTTATTGGCTCCACTTCCATTTCTTGTCAAGTTGAGTCTTGACAAAGCACTTGTAGTGCAAAACTGTTGACCATTTTGCGGGACAGGTCCATGTACTGTTATCTAGCTGATTTTTAACTTTGTACTATTGAAGTTTAAATACTTTTAGTTTATGTGTGGATATTCATTTGGAGTTGTGTGTGCCCCATTCTGCATTACTATATTGACTTTTTATTTGGGACTGCACCACATACACTTGGGAGTTGCTCTTCTGGCTTTACACTAAAAGCTGAAAACATGGCAACATTATTTTGTGTAAAATTACAAGCAGACACCATTGAGCTGACTTAATGGCTCCACTTCTGTATCTTGTCAGGATGCAATGTGCCCAACATATCCATCAAGGTACAGTTAAATCACTCTTGTTGTGACTCCCCCTGTGGTTGATAAGGCATGGTCTGAAATTGTTGGACACCATTAAATGGCAAGAACTCGTGACAGTCAGGTCCTTCATCTGAGGGAATTCATCACGGCATGCCAAAGTAATTAGTATACTGTTGAAGCACTCCCACCACAGTGATAGCCTTTTGGTCCCATGCAGGACAGCCTTGAGCATAATGGGTGTAATGAACAGTGATCACTAGGATGTTACAGATGGTCTTGTCATAAAACTTTAACAACAGAAAGTCCATGCAGACCAGTTCTATGGAGCCACTGGTAGTGATGGTGACTAGCGGATCAGCACTCTTGGGCAAAATCTTGAGCTGAATGTAGCAAACACATAGCTTACAGTGCTTTTCTAGATTCCTTTAGTAGTGAGGCCAGTTTGATCAAATTATAGATGACACACGCCATCATGTAAGACTTTGAGAACAACTTTGGGATAATGTCCAGGCAGAACCAACTGCTACCAGGGAAACTGGGTTTATTCTATGGTTGTGTGCTCTAGAAGAACATCCTTAAGGGACAACTTATCCACATCTCATAGCATTGGTGGGACATCATAGATGGTAACGAGGCACTTAACTACTTCATAATGATTTTCAGCTGTGCTTATGATATTTTTGCACCATACAAAATTAAAACAGCTAAGGGAACCGCCAATCCCTGGCTATCCAAGTCCCTTATTGGACTTATGAAGAACAGAGACAATCTTTGGCATGTATCAAAAGCAATTGGTACACATGCTGCATTTAATACCTGCAAGGTAGCTGAAACACCTGTACCAGACTCATCCGACAGGCTAAAGCCTCTTACTATAAGGATCTACTAACCAAAACCTGGGGTTCTGGAAGAGACATTTGGTGCCCTCTTAAATCCTTAAAGGGGCAAAGCCTCCAAGATCCCCCCGGATCTCTTACTGACTGCGAAGAGGCCCCTACAGGAACCCATCAAAATTGCCAATGAGTTCAACAATGCATTCACTGACCTTTCAAATGTACTCCTGGGTGACTACTTTAAAGATATGCATGTTCAGCAATGCCCAATTGCCCCTCAAGATTCCCCAAGGAAAGATGTGACACCCTTTTACTTTAGACGTGTCACCAAAGCTGAAACCATCAAGCATATTAAAAGGGCACTTGGCAAGACCAGGATGGGGGTGGATCTGCTTGACATGAAGCTGGTTGGTCTGCTCCTTCATGAACTTGCTAGTCCTCTTACCATGGTGTTTAATGTCTCTCTAAAATCAGGAGTATTTCCAAATGCAGGGAAGTCAGCTAATGTAACGCCTGTCTTTAAAGTAGGGGATAAAACTCAAACATCCAACTACAGACCTATATCCATCCTTCCTCCCCTTTCGAAAGTACTCAAAAGAATGGTCTTGGAGCAGCTTACTGAATACTTTGATAACCATATCCTACTCTGCCCGCAACAGCACAGCTTCCATAAAAGGCACTCCATACTCACCACTCTAGTTAATTATTCATCCTAACTATATAATGCCTTGGATAGTGGTCAGGCAGTTGCATCAGTCTTCATCGACCTTACAAAGGCTTTCGACTCTGTTAATCACAACCTCCTCCTAAGTTGCCTTCTGTCTACAGGTCTATCCCCAGATACAGTACTATGGTTTGGCAGCTGCCTCTCTAACAGATCACAGTGAGTCAAAATTGGTGATACCCTATCCACAGCTAAGGAGGTGCACCTTGGGGTTCTGCAGGGGTCAATCCTCAATCCTCTGCTCTTTAGCCTTTTCATCAACTCCACCCCAATGGCTTGCTCAACAAGCACAGTTCTCTATGGTGATGATGCAGTGATCTCAGTCACTGGCAAAGACCAACAATCCATCACAATTGAACTCCAAAGCAGCTTCCATAAACTTGAATCTTGCTTTACGGAAAACAAGCTACTATTAAACATTAAAAAAACAAAGAGTATGCTCTTCACCACCTCCCAAAGCAAAAAGAAATACCTGCCCCTGTATATTCATAACCAAAAGGGTGAGATCCTAGACCAAGTATCTAACTTCAAATATCTTGGCATTACCTTTGATGACATGCTCACCTTCTCAAACCACATTGACTCTGTTATCAAGACTGCAACTATAAAACTGGGTGTACTTTATCATCACAGACATTCAATGACACTGGATGCACTCAAACTAGCCACCAGTAGCTCAATACTTCCTACCATTGACTATGGGTTGCCTATGTATGGTGCGGGCACAAAAACTGCTCTTAGGATCAACACATTCCTCAATAAGGCCTGTTGTCTTACTTCGGGAGCTACTCTCGACACCCACACCTGCTTGCTGTACATTGAAACTGGATGGCTCCTAATACATCTTAGAGGGCAATACCAAACCTGCCTACTTCTAAAAAACGTACTACTTGGACTGACATTCCCCTCACTGGGTGGACACTTTAAGCTGGCCGTCCCAACTAAATTTACCCATAGTGCGGTCACTGACAAGATGGTGATTCCCTTCAAAAAAACAAAACTTGCCCAGAACTCCATCCTGTATCAAGGACTGAAATGGTACAATGAACAACTTGCTGACCTCACTGATACTACCAAGATTAGTACCTTTAAAGCTGGGCTCAAATCTCTCCTTGGTTCTAAAATGAATTGTACCTGCCTGCGCTAATGTGATAGTACCTCTCCTCCAGTTTTCCATGTACCTACCCCCCCTCTATATCTTTCTGCTATATACCACTTTTTTTCTTAACCCGCCCCCCTTACCCCCCAATTGCCTGGTGATGACCTCACTTGATTGAAAGCTCTACCTGTCTTCCACCTCAAACAATGCACCTCTGGCTGGCCCCCCAACCCCCTCTTATCTAATCAGTATATTTTAAAGGTGTTAATATGTACTAATTTGATGTGTATAAGTTCAAATTTTACTATTACTGCCTGTGTATATGCTTCAATATTTTCCTTTTTTTCCCCTCTGTAAATCTTTTTTTTGTAATGTTTGTTCAACACTGACATGGAACCTTTGAAAATCCCAAACTGAAATAAACAAACAAACAAATGAATAAATAAATAAATGAATTAAATTAAATGATCAAGATGTACCTGGTCAGGAATTCTGGTGGTGTCATCTGCAGGAATGGCCACTTGAATACCGTGTTCCACTGAATCACCCTAAATTTAGCACAGCAGTGTAAGTTAAAAAGAGTTGTACTACCAAATTAATAGGGTTCTGGTATGTTAACTATATGGGGGATTAAAAAAAACACAAAAGCACCATCGAGCAGCAGAATATTCTGCAGCCATCATCAGAAGTTCATTCCAAGCCAGGAAACAGCGTGGTCACCTCCTCCTCCTCAAAAGCATCACTGGCTAGCATGGCATCAGAAATCACCAATGACCACCTGTTAACAGAACTTCTGCCATTTAGGTCAGAGGTTTGGGACTCCGTAGCAGGAATGTGCCAGGAAATTGATATCATTAAGCAACCCCACTGGGTATACAGCAGGCCACAATTGCTCTTTCTGACTATACAGATCATAGAAACATAGATTTTGATGGCAGATAAGGACCACTTGGCCCACCCAGTCTGCCCATTTCCCTTCCTACTGGATAAGCTGCAGATTCTAGTTAACCAACAGCCGACTTCCTGCCACCCCCCACTACAATTGCCTTGTGTCTGTCCCATGCATGTTTGAATTCTTCCCCACTGTTTTAGACCCAACAACCTCCCCAGGAAGGCAGTTTCATGCATCCACCACTCTCTCCGTGAAAAAAATTTCCTCACATTACCCCTGAGCCGTCCCCCCTCTATCTTTAAATTGTGCCCCCTTGTTCTTACACATCTTTTTTTTCTGAAAGATGCTACCCTCCTGGACTTTGTTAATTCCCTTGAAGTACTTGAAAGTTTCTATCATGTTCCCTCTGTCCCTCCTTTCATCAAGGGTATACATATTAAGCTCTCTCAGTCTCTCTTCATATGGTTTCTGATGCAGATCCTGCACCATTTTAGTTGCCCTCCTCTGGACTGCTTCCATCCTGTCTATGTCCTTGCGTAGATGAGGTCTCCAAAACTGCACACAGTACTCCAGATGGGGTCTCACCAACTGTCTGTATAGAGGGATAACAATTTCCTGTTTTCTACTTGTGATGCTCCTTCCTATGCATCCCAGCATCCCATGGCTGACCTTCTCCCGCACCTTCACCGGCACCAGAAACAGATGGAAAGTAGACTGCAAGACTTAGAAAGAAGATTATGTTGAAAAAACTTACAGATTTATGGCATACCAGAAGGAACTGAAGGTCCTAAAATGACCGACTTTGTGCAACAACTACTTAAAACATCCCTGCAACACCCCTAACACCTAGACCTAGAATAGGAATGGGTACACCAGACCTTGGACCCTAAGTTTAGCCCTTTAGGCTGTCCATGATCTATAATTATGAAATTCCTACAATAACAAACAAAAGAGATGGTAATCATACAGGCATGATGATAGAATTTTTTTTTTCCAAGCCCAGCGGATATACATAGACAATGACCACGCTCCCCTCATATAACATAAAAGGAGACCTTATGCTCCATATTTATGTGCTTTCAAGGAAACTAATATATTTGAGATGCCATTTCTAGCTAAACTAAAAGTCCAGTACCCAGAATGAGAAATCATGTATCTTACCACAGAAGATATCAAGGCAGACTTGGAGCATAGGGACATCGAAGTTCAATTCACACCCTGGCAGACCCAGTGTACCCAAGGAGGACGCCAAGTGAAACGCCAACATAAACTCTCCTCAGCTACCTCATCCAAGTCCTCCAACAGGCACTCTACCTGAAGACCGAACTCATCCCTCCCAGGAGGCACTGACACAGATTAAAAATCTACCTCACTAATCTGAACATCAGCCTACTGACTGATATTTCTTCTCTCTCTCTCTCTCTCTCTCTCGCTTTCCTATCTGGACCCATAATTTGGCTTGCGCAGTTCGGATGATTTCTCCTCACCTTGAACAAACCAGAATCACTATCCACTTGCACTGCTGTTAGGTGTGCAAGGTACAATGAAGCTTGCTAGAATGAAGCCCAACTCTGCAGAATTCTGCAGTAGAGTTACTGCAGGAAACAGTGCAATCTCAGTGGAAGTTAATCCCATTTGTCATGCAGAGAAACTGTGACACTGCACTTCATCCTAGCGGGCTTCACTGCAGGTGGTGGTGGTGGGGGGGGGGTGGATGAGCAGGGAGTGAATGGGTTCCCATATCTCTCCTGTGCAGCCAGAAGTGCTGCAGACCAACCTAGCACTTTATTTAACCAAAAGGTAGCTAACAAGGGGTGATTTAATATAAGAATTTATTTCTGCAGCTGCTGAGATCAACCTCCCAAGACAATACCCTCTGTGGGAATAGGCATTTGTCTGGGGGCCCCAGCCTTGGGATCTTCTGATGGGTGGACAGCTGGGAGTGATGCCTCTAGCATACCCTTAAGAATCTCACACCTGCCAGATGTTGGCTTGGAGTCATACATTGCAATTATATCTCACCCTCCCTCCCTATATAAGTGGTGCTAGAACTGAGAAGCTACATTCTCTGATATTGGTGCCAAGTGCCTGGCTCCCAAATGTGTAATGGCGGATGGATCCAGTGGGGCTCTGGAACCCTTAATTGCCGCTCTCTCCACTCAGCCAATCCCAGTGGGTCTGCTCCTCCTCCCTGTTTTTTGCCTGTTCTTGGTCTCCATTGTGACAGCAACAAAGGGCCATTTTTCTCTAGTTATACAATGTGGGTCAGAAATTCTCATGATGGAACTCTGCACCAAATAATTTAGTCCCCCCCCCCAACAGTTATTTTTGAATTTGTATCAATATGATCAGAAACAGGGGTGGACAAACATCAGCAGGCCACACTGTTGCTTCATTTTGAATTCATCACGCTGAATGATTTTTCAGGACCTGCATGAGTGTTTGCAGTGGGAGCCCAGGCTGGCCAGCCTGGAAGACTCCCATGTGGAGCTTTCCATTGAGTTCTGCAAAGGGGCGGTAGGTTTAGGTGTCCCCTACCTTGGAAGACCACAGAGTCCATACTTTCAAGCCCTGTTGGCTACTGTGTTACTGAACTGTGTATATGAGATATTTGCTGCCCCCTGTTGGGACAATTATGTTCTTGCTTTTCTATATACCCGTTTAAATTTTTTTTCCTGCAGCCAGTGATGTATAGTGACTGTTCCGTGTGGGTGTGGGTGGGTGTAGTGGGGGAGTGTAAGAAGGAACTCAGGAAGGAGACAGCAGTTACCCATTCAACTATATTATCCTAAGAGTTGTTCAAATAGGTCATTATTTTTATGACAACTACAAGTAAAGTTATATAATGTAGTGTTAATAAGATACATAATCCCATAAAGAGGTACCAGCTTAAATAATTTTTTCATAGGGAAAAAGCTGAACTTGTATTATTGCAAGAGACTCATTTTCCCCAATATGAACATCTCAAATCTGAAAAATACAGGCATCATGTGTTGGGCTCATCATCTCATGTCTCAGGGTGGTGCAGGAGGGTATTGACCTTGACTTAAAAGGGTCTCCTAATTCAAGTTGAAGCCATTAACTCTAATATGGAAGGCTGTTATGTGATACTGTTGCCACCCTTTACTGAAGCCCAGTGACCTTAGCTAATGTCTGTGTACCTCCAGGTGCTAATAAACATTTTTTTTCAGTCCTTTCTTATCAGGATGCTCTCAACCTTCCAGGGACAACATTTGTTTGGGGAGGACCTTAATAGAACTCTCTTTCCAGACCTGGATGCCTTCAATCCCCACCCCTGCTGTACCCCAGATACTCAATAATATTTGCAAACTACTCTAGGGCATCTAGGTATTTTAGTTACCTGGCATCACCTACACCTGCATACAACATAATATACTTGTAATTCAGCCCATTGTCACATATGTGAGAAACTTGCCAATTTTTTTGTCCTGGCCAAGCATATTGACTTATTCTGCTCATTGCAGCATGGTCTAATTCATTTATCAGACCATGCCCCTTTTCTGCTTGAAAAAACCTCTTAAACATTCACACTGGTGATTTAACTTAGCCTACCTTAGAGATGAATGTCTCCAGCAACATGTGGAAGCTTGGATTCCTCAAATTATCCATGATAATAATAGTACTTTTCTTGTGGACCACACCCTAATATGGGACACCTTGAAGATCATCTTAAGGGAACCTAATAGCATAAACTTCTGCCCAGAAAAAAGCTTGGGAAGGCAAACCAAAGCACCTCTAGGCCACCCTTCAGACTTTACAACATTTTATATGCAGGGTGACCACTCGGTATTGTCCCAAATGTCTAAAGGGGAAGTAAACATTTCAGGGGTCACGAAATTGTGAAAGCCCATGAAAAGATATTTCAGACGAGGCACTGGACTTCCTTGTAGGTGTCAGGAGTCCTGAGATATGACTATCTAATGAATCCATAAATCAAAACAAGGCAGCAACCATTTTAAAACAGAAAGTGATGTCACTGAGGGGCAAGCTGCATGTTGTTAATTACACCTTGCTCCTCAGTGACATCACTGTTGGTCTCATGATTCAATGAAATGGCTGCTGCCTTGTTTTAATTTACAGATGATTTAGGTATTCATATCTCAGGACTCCTGACACCTGCAGGTAAACCCAATAGCTCATTTGAAAGATCCTTTTATGAGTTTTCACAATTTGAGTGACTCCTGCAATGTTTACCTCCCCTTTAACCTCAGAAAAGAAATTCAAGAACTACTGGATCAAAATGTTGAGCAGGCCCTTTTGTATCTTTGCCATAAATACTTTGAGTGAGGGGCCTGGGAAGTCTGAACTTTTGTGTGCAGAATACAAGGCAAATGGGCACAGGCGAGTATAACACAACTTAGAAATCCCCAGACTAAGCTCACACATAAACTAAATGACATTCAGGCTATCTTTAAGACTTACACAGTGGTTGGATTTCTGCTTGTGATGCCAATGACCCAGGTTGGGGAATGGCCCCGTGAATTAGACAGCCGGCTGGCGGGAGAGGATTGAGTGTCCTGAGACTGCTCTTTTTCTCCAGGATGAGGGTGAAAGAGTGCCTGCAGCTTTCTGGACCCTGATGGAGGCTGGGGATACCACCACAGCTGGCACCAATACCTAGGGAAACAGGGCAGATGTTGGTTGTCATTGCACATCCCCACACTCAGGGATCCAGCATGCACGTAAAAGCAAAAGACTTACTACCAGTAGTTATATACTGTAAAGCTGACCCATCCCCTTCTCAGAAACATATTCAGGAATTTGTGACCTCCTTACACCTCCCTAAACTAACTCACACTCAGGCCTCAAATTTGATTCATCTTGTTACCATTGACAAAGTGGAAGCTGCACTGAAGAACTGCAAAACTGGTGAATTTATCAGAAAACATAGGGAACATCTTTTGTCCCCCTCCCCACATGTCTTTCATTCACTTCAGTAAGGAGGTGTACCCCTTGCTTTGTTGAGGTATGCCCTGATATCCACACTTCCCAAGCCAAGAAAAGACCTCACCCCACCCTCCTTGTATTACCCTATATTGATCCTGAATTGCAACTGTAAGATCTTTATGGTAGTATGGGTGGCACGGGTAGATGGCCTTCTCCCGTCATTGCTGGACAGAAACCAGAAGGGTTTTGTCCAGTGTAGACAAGCATTCAGCAGTGTGCGATGAACTTTACTACTCCTGGAACATGTTAATTTTAGAGGAATTTCAATGGCCCTTACCAACCTTGACTCAGAGAAAGCTTTTGATAGTGTCTCCTCGCCTTTTATGTGGCAGACCATTGAAATCTTTGGCTTTCTCAAGGAATGGGTGGAGGTTTTGCAACAGTTGTATTGTTCTCCTCAAGCCTATCTTGGAATCCATGGTACTTTAACTGATCCCATTACTTAGGAGGGCTGGGGGGATGCTGGGATGCATAGGGAGAGGTATCAACAGTAGAAAACAGGAAGCTGTTATCCCTCTGTACAGACAGTTGGTGAGACCCCATCTGGAGTACTGCATGCAATTCTGGAGCCCCCATCTCCGCAAAGACATAGACAGAGTGGAGGCTGTTCAGAGGAGGGCAACCAAAATGGTACAGGGTCTGCACCAGAAGAGATATGAGGAGAGACTAAAGCAGCTTAATATGTATACCCTTGAGGAAAGGGGGGGGGGATATGACAGAAACTTTTAAGTATCTCAAGGGAATTAACAAAGTACAAGAGGGTAGCATCTTTCAGAAGAAGAGATGTGTAAGAACAAGGAAGCACAATTTGAAGATAGAGGGGGAGACGGGTCAGAGGTAATGTTAGAAAGTATTTTTTCACAGAGAGGATTATGTATGCATGGAACAGCCTTCTGAGGAGGTTGTGGAGTCAGGAACAGTGGGAGAATTCAAGAATGCATGGCACAGGCATAAGGCAATTCTAGTGGGGGATAGGAGGAAGTAAGCTGTTGATTAACTAGAATCTGCAGCTTATCCATCAGATAGGGAAATGGGCAGACTAGGTGGGCCAAGCAGTCCTTATCTGCTGTCACATTCTATGTTTCTATGTTTCTTACTTTGGAAAGTTGTGTCAATAATACAGCAAAACCATTACAGTGACGACAATGTGGGCACTGCAACCCATGCAACGATGATCAGGATTTTGCAGTGCCCGCTGTTGTTGCCACCCTTGGAGTGTTGTACTCTTCCCCCCTACACCTCTGACTTGGAGGTGATTATATTATTTTCTGGGGGGTTGGCGAAGGGCAAAGCCACCCACAAGCAGCCAAGATGTGACCTGGTGCTTTGGGCATGATGGTGGTCTGGTGGCACAAATGTCACGCGGCATGGTCGTTGTCAGCATTTTCATGTCGCTGTACTGTTGGTTGCCCATATAGGTGTCAAACTGATATGGTGGAACCCTTTGGAAAGCGATACGCCTCAGGGTTGCCCCATCACCCCTATTGTTCGCTATCTATATAGAACCTTTAGCAATTCTCATTTGTTGCGAGGCAGCCATGGAAGGAATCTTGGTAGGGGGAAGAGAATATAAGCTAGCACTTTTTGCTAATGCCATCCTTCTTACCACTTTAGCCCCAGAAACCTTCCTCCCTAAGAAGTGGGAACTTTTAGCCCAGTATGAATTCCTGGCAGGATTTAGCCTAAATGCTTTGAAAACTGAGGTTTTGAGGCCGGCCCTGTGATGCAGAGGGCTGAGGCATTTAGCGCCTTACCTCTTCCTTGCTGGCAGCCTACATTCAGGAATGAGCTTGGGCTACCATGGGTTGGTGGTTGGGGAAGGCTGGGAGTAGGTTTAAGCAGTGGTCAGGCAGCTGTCCTCTCCCAGATCAGGGAGGTTGGTCCTACCAGCACTTGTCTGCCACTGAGTGGAGGCTCTGTGGTAATGCCATGCAGATGGGGAGGCCAGGTGCTAGGCCAGGGTGGGTGGAGGGGGGCATCTGGTTCTGGCATGTACATGCACCTCTATGCATATGTGCAACCAGTTTTTTTGAGGCCCTGGGGAGTAGTTGGAGGAGAAAAGTACGGGAAAAAGGAGGGGCAAGGCGAGGGATTATGACACTCACTGGCCACACCTCCACCTGTCATGTCACCGGGTGGCCTGTGGCAAGACACAGGATCATGTGCTTAAGAAAGGGAGGATCAGACTCCTTCTCCTGATCCCACCATAGGGGGTAATCATTGGGAGTACCTTCACTGCTGGGGTCCTGGAGAGATGATGAATGGTAGAGGGGAGTGGCAGCCAGAAGACAGCAGCCTTCATTGTTGTGGCCCTGGGGGGCCAAAACAAAGTATGGAAAAAAAAACTGAGGTTTTGGCATTTCATTTTTCACCTTCCCAGTCTCTGAAGGCCCAATTTTCTATCCATCAGATGAGAAATGCTGATAAATACTTGGGAGTTTACTTAACAAAAGGTCTTGTACATCAAGAATTACTCAGTTTTGAGCCCATCAACTCTACCATATAGCAGGATTTGCGTACATGGTCTCCATATCCTTTGGGTTCCTTAACAGAGTATATATTGGGCACATAATGCACGATGACAGCACGCCATGTACAATGTGTGCATTGGCATTGCTACATCTGAATGCCACAGAGCGGCATCCTATGGACCCCATGCAATATTCACAGATGGGATTCATGGCAGTTATGTGCCCGATCCCATGGCTGCACAGACAGCAACATGCCAGGGAAGAGTGGGGTCGTGCTGCCACTAAGCGACATGCACCAATGAGGGATGTGCTGTCTGCAGGGGTGTGAAGTACTGCACAGGTTACAGCAGCCAGGACCCTACCGTAACCCATTGCACACCCCCACAGACTTGACCCACTGGTTGTGGCAGGACCGGGTGACAGTGCCCATTGCTGTTGGGACACGGTCCAGCCAGACCCCCAGGACCCATGCTACCACCCCCCCAAACACACTGCACCCTGACCTGAAGGAACAACCCCCCCCAACATCTCTGTGCCCTGTCCCTGGACCAGCCCCCACAGGTGCATAGTCATGAGTGCCCATCCTGGTGCAGTATGCAGTGGATGGCACCATTCAGAACACCCCTGAACCAGGCACCCCCACCCCTATTGATAGTCTGTGTCCCCTCAGCACCAGCAGCCCATGTCCTCGCCCCATGTACCTGCCAGTTGGTGCGGGCACTGGACAGCCAGAGGTGAAGCCCTCCTTACACCTCCATGGCTGCGGGCTGTCTGACTTACACAGGGCATGCGCAGCTGATGCACGCCCTGTGTAAACCAGATGGCCAGCTATCATGGAGGTGTAAGGAGGGCTGTGCTGCTGGCCATCTCAGACCGCAGCACTGGTGGGACAGTGCAGGGTTTGGGTGGAGGTTGCCAGTACAGTGGGTGGGTGACCACTGATATCCAGAGTTTGGATCGTGGCTTGAGATGCAATGGGAGCCACTGTGTGGTGGTGGGGGTGTCCAGTACCAGGGCTGGTTCTGCACCTGGGTGGGGGGCAGGAGATACCGTGCATGGCTGCGGACAGGCAGTAGAGCAGTGAGGGGGATGTCAGTGAGGCTACGGGCCTCAGTCTGCTGGGGATGGTGGCTTGGCAGCATGGGTCCATGCACCTGGTGTTATTGCATCTGCCCGGATTAGGGATCCACTCTGGGACCCAGAATGGTCTTTCTATTGGATCCCGACTGGGTTCACTACTTCTTCCTCAGCTGCCCTATAGAATCTTGTGCACCGTGGGGGTGTGGCCATGGACAGGTGGCAGCCGGTAGTGCATGGCAGTCGGTCTGCACCTTCCCCACGTGCCGTGCTGCACAGGTGGGGTATGTGCTTTTGGTGCATACCTTAAACCCAATAGTGCTTAGGGGGCCATTATTAGGAAAATTATTTTACCAAGACTTCTATACTACCTCCAAACCCTACCTATAATGCTAGGTAATGTCTATTTCCAGCTCTGGAATAAACATATTTCAAGATTTATATGGGGTGTAGAATGCCCCCAGGTTAAACACGCTATTTTAATGTTACCTAGGGAGATAGGAGGGGTTAATCTTCCCAGCCTAGTATGTAACTATGTTAAGGTGGCTCACCTACCAGTACATATACTTCACACTGGAAAAATAGTGAATTAACTCTAAATGATCTACATGCCATTGAAAAGTACCTGTACACCTCTCCCAGTTATTTCCCTTTGCAAATCTGCATGGGACTTATAGTCTCCACCCTTAAAAAACACCTTCCCTGGCATTTTTATCCAAAGTGCTTATTAACATGGTAAGAAGCCTCACCTTCCTGGGAGTTTATCCATGCATAAAGTATAATTTTTAGAGCCACGGTTTATGGAAGGGAAGGGATCATATTTTGACTCCATTGAGCCGAGCTGTAGATTTCTTCCACTTCCTTGTTTTCAGAGCCACCCCCACTCTAGCACCTATTATTATGTATCATATGGAGAGCGTGGGGATGCGCGCCATAGATTACTATAGGGGCTGACTTTAATGTCTTATTGTTAATAGTTCAGGGTTCTGATTTGGATAAATCAAGGACACCACTCAACTAACAAGGCTCTTGTTAGTTGAGCACTGGCCTTGATTTATTTGACTTGAAATCCTGAACTATGAAATAAAAACATGTTAAACCCAGCCCCTATAGTAGTCTATGGAGTACATCCCCACGCTCTCCATACAATTACGTCACAAAACATGTTAGTGTGGGGCAACACTGAAGACAAGGAAGTGGAAGGGATGGGCGGCTCAGCTCCACAGAGCCAAATATGATCTCTTCCATTCCATAAACCTTGGCTCCAAAAATTATACTTTATGTATGAATTAACTCCAGGGAAGGTAAGTCTTCATGCTGACTTGCCTTGGCTATGTCAGTAAAGGGGATCTTTAAGATCTGGTATGGAATATTATGGGACCAGGCATTTAAACTTCTATCAATGTGGACACATGTCCTCCATTATCTAAAGGAATGTCCCTTAAACCATCCAGATAACACCGCACACAGATGGTCCCTCCTGGGCTTGACATACCTTCACCAGATAGTTAATAACAATGGTATACTACCTTTTGAGACACTACAAAGTCTATATTCCCTCCCAGCAAGGGAATATTTCAAATGTCTGCAACTGTGCTCATATCTGCAGAGCACTTTTGGGATGTTCTCCAAATACCAGGAAAACCAGACCAACATTTTGTAGATTTTCAAGGAGCACAAAGGGAGCACTCTGGCAATGCCTCATTGGTAGCATCTATCAAGGACTGATGACAGTAGTTCCAGCATCCACCCTCCCTCTTCTCACTAAATGGACTATACAGTGAGGTACTACATATGTTCAGGACCTGTGGCTACTATATGCATTACCAGCATATAAAGTTACTTCTGCCCCATATCTACAAGAATTTTTATGAAAATGCAGAGCCCAGTACTTCAGACTTCCAGCAGTGCTGGAACATTATCTTGGCCCTTCACAGAAGTTTCATTGGAAGGACTGTGGGGCACAGCATTAAGATCATATGCATATCTTCTGGAGTTGCCCAGTTTTGTCTCAATATTGGGGTGACATTCAGCAGACCTTAGAAATAGTATTTAACTTGCAAAATTTGGTCATGCCTTCTTTGGTTTTCCACCTGCTGAACATAAATTGGAAGGAAAAACCTTAAAATTATTTCTGCTGATCACATTAGCAAAAAAAATTATTACAAGAAAGGAAACGGGGGAATTGTTCAGCCAGGAAAGGCAGACTAAACTGGAGCTTGTTTCCAGGTGTGACCTGGGAGCAAAAGGAAATTAAATGATTTGCTGAGGGTCACACAGTATGCAAGGGGGGTGATGGGATTCAAACCCAGGTCTCCAGGTTTACAGCTCAGTGCCCTTAACTACTGCGCTACATTGCCTCCTTAAGAAGTAGAACAAGAATCTGAATCACTCCTAAGACACCCACTGAACAAATGTTGTTTCACTTAGTACACAGCATTTATAATCTGGAATGTCAAACAGCAATGGGAAGGCTTTAAGCCCGAGGTTCGATGGGCAGAGCAACAACATCACTCCCCCATTGGGCTTAAATTGCCACACATCCTGGACCGTGCTAGGATTTATTTTTCATTGCAGCCAGAGGCGCTGCTCTCTTCTACCTCTCTGCTGTGATTTCTCTTGGTTTCATCAACTGCCTCCAGCTGCCCATTCATTCTTCTATGTCTTCTTTGACTCGTTCATCTGTCCCTTCTCTCTCCTGCTGTTCCCACAATCCTGTCACTCGCTCTCACCCCTCCTCACTCTCTTTCTCATTCCTGTTTGTTTCTCCTTCCCTTCCATTGTGTTGTTTCTCCCTGCCTCTCGCTCTGCAGCTGCTATTGTTCTGCTTGTTTGTATCAGCCGCTCACTCCGTGGCTGCTGTTGCGTCTCTGCTTGTCCTCCCCCCCCCCGTCTCTTCCCATGCCTCTTCCTGTGTTTCTCATTTTCTGCAGGCGGTGCCTTCCTTGCTACCTTTCTCCATTTTCACCTCTACTCCCCGTTTTCACTCCACACAGCTACTTGCTCTCTCCCTGCCATTCCAGCTCCCTGGCATCGCTTTTGGGACATTGTGGTATTCTGTCTCCTCGGATTGCCTTACCCTTTGAGTGCTCCCCATTTTCCTATTTCCTCTCTTTGGCTTCTCACCTCTGTCATGGCATCCTATGGCCACTTCCTGGTCTCCTTCCCTGTCTAGCGCTGTTGTGCTCACCTAGTCCGTCCCTCGGTGGTTGTTCAGTGCTTCTCCGCCTGCCTGCTCGAAGTACTTGGGCTTGCCCTGACTGCACCTCAACCATCGTAGCTCAGATCTACAATATTGCTAAACAATATTCTGCTTGCCAGTTGTTTGTTTTTGCTTGTAATTTTCAGTCATCTGATGTGTTATTTTCTGGGTCAAACTTAATTGATTTTGAATGGGCCTTGTACCCATAAATCTATTGTCTGCCTACACTTACTGACTCCCACAACTGCTAAACCATTACCTCCTATTTTCTTGGGCATCTTGGTTTGATTCCCGGTGAAGCAATGAACTTGAAAATTGTTGGTTTGTAGGCCTGTCCTTTTTCCCCTGTACCATTCAGCCAGAGCTTGTCATTGATGGTGCAGCTATGATCTCTACACTTCACTTCCGCTGTTTATCCCAGCTATTCTGTTCTGCTGGGGTAGTTATTTCTTAGTTATTTCCCCAATGGCATCTTCTGCTTTCAAGATGGCTCTCTACTAAATCAAAAACCTGGCCTTCCACGTTGTGTCTCGTCGGTGGCTCCTCAAATGATAACAAAAATTAAATAAATAAAATATAAATAAACATACACTCGCATAGTGGAGTGCCTTGGTGCCTTTTTGCCTCAGTTTGGGCCCTCTGGTCTGCCTCCTTGCCTAGCCACAGCCTGCGCATTTCTTTTGGGGTTTCTCTATCCTACCACCTACTGCAGTTCACTCACTCCTATCGTGGCATGCATTCAATATTTCTTTTGGACATACCTCTCATAGCTCCTATGCCACCTCATCTCTATGCTGCCTCGAATCAATTCTATATCTAGTCAAGGACATGCTGGTCCCCGATTCCTCATCTTGATCTGCTCGCCTATTTCACTTGCTCAATCAGTTGCCTCGGCTGTCTCCATCTAGCCTACCTCCCATTGGGTCTTATGCTACCTAACCTACCCACTGTGCTCCTGCAGTGATCATCATCATCCATCTTCATCTTCCTATGTCACCTCAATTTGGCTCTATTTCCACTCCTGGCCATGCCTTTCTGTCTATTGCCCTTTGCTGTGGACCAGCTGGCTGCTCTCCACCATCATTCAAGTTCAATTTCAAGTTAATTTACAGTCTCCTTTTCCCCTATCTGCTCATGTTGAACCGCTACACTCCAGCAGCAATCATCATTGTCATTGAATCATTCCCTCATCAAGCTCGCCTTCCTGCAGTTCTCATCCCATATTGGCTGGGTCCTATGCTACATCATTGACCTCTCTACCGTCCTTTGTCCTTTCCTGCCTCACTTTTATGAACTAGCCTCCATAGCTTCAATCCCTCATTGCACTTCCTCCATTTCCAAAATGTTACCTTCCTTGTCCTAGCACCTTTTCTAGTACCAGCCATCATGGCTTCACTCCACTCTTAGTTTTACTCCTCATCATACATCGTCCACTTTTGCCCTCCTCATCCATCATCCACTTTTGCTCCTCAATCGCTCACCCTGAGTTGCCTCTGGTTCCAGACATGCCTTCTTGGCCTCGGAGTCTCCATCCTTTTGAGGAGCCTACTTACTTTCATTTCCTTCATACAAGTTCACTTTCAAGTTCATTCCTGTTTCCTCTTCCACTTCCGTGCGGCCATCCAGGATTCACTCCACTCATGGCATGCTATCGATAATTCTTTTTGGGCGTACCTATCATAACTCCTATGCCACCTTATCAACCCGCGGCCATCCTGCCGCATGTATCGAGTTCATAACACCAGTCATCATTCACTGAGCCTTACCGCAAGGTTTATCTATTTACATCGCTTACTCTAACATTCCTATCACTGAATCCTCTGCTGCCCCATTGACTACAACCTCAGGGTCTAATTGTTCAAAGTCTAATCATTCACATCGCATAATCAAACATGCCTCTTCAACCTCAGTGTCTGCTCACTCACATCGCTTAATCAAGCCAGTCTGCATTATCCTCGGTCTTCTCATCAGCACATCTGGAATCTCCTTGTGAGCACATCTGGATACCCCTTGCTTCTCTGACTTCTACATGGATTCACTCCCTCCCATCGACTACTCGAGCATACCCTTCTCGGGTCCCTGCTGACTCATGTTTCTTCTTTAATCTGTGCTTCTTTGGAGTTTTCCCTATCCCATTGCTTCTTTGGAGTTTTCCCTATTCCGTCATCATCCTCCCTACTTATATCCCTCATGAATAAATCATTCTCTTTACCAACATACGTCCTCAAATCAAACATCGTCAGCCTGGAGGGAAGGCAACCTAGGCCTTGTATCCCCTAGAGGGTTCCTCCTCAAAGGGGCTTTTTCCTCTCCTCTGTGCCAATGGTCATAATATTAGTTAGAGTTATTGCTTTCTTCAGGTTAATTAGGTTCCGCTGTTGGACAGAGGTGGATGGTGGCCCCGGTTTTCCCCTCTCTCCTTAGGAAATCAGCCCTTATCTTCTCAGAATTCATTTATCATCCTCACCTCTTTGAAGCTCGACATCTTTTGGTATTCTTTTTGGGCTTCTTCCTAACCTACCTTTAGCCGATGTATTAATTCCCACAGCACCTGTAGGGGGGGATCCCTCCTCTAGGGTTCCTTGTGTCATACCCCTACAGGGTGGTATATCCCATGGAGAGAGAGAGGTGGAAAGCCACAAAGTAAATCAACTTACACAAGCATCATCTCATATCTCATTCGGTTGCATAAACACATTGAATGTTAGGGCTTTAAGCCTGAGGTTTGATGGGTGGAGCAACAGTGTTACTCCCCCATCAGGCTTAAAAGGTCACACATCCTGGGCCTTGCCAGGATTCACTTTCTGTTGCCCGTCATCCACCCCCTCTCCTCCTCCTCCAGTAGCTCATCTCTCTTACCCATGGGCTTCTTCCTAGCCTACCTTTAGCCAACGCATTCATTCCTGTGGCACCTGTAAGGGGGGACCCTCCTCTAGGGTTCCTTGCATCGTACCCTTATAGGATGATATATCCCATGGATAGAGAGGTGGAAAGCCACAAAGCAAATCAAGTTACACAAGCATCATCTCATATCTCATCCAGTTGCGTAAACACATCAAATATATACTAATACACCACAAGCTTTTGACAGCTTATGGTGTAGATGGGTGCTTTATTATATGGAGACAGAGCCAAACCTTGTTCCCTAATAGTTGTGAGACACAACTAGCTCTTGAGATGGAGGGAAACCTTTGCTCCCCAAACACATATGTTATTAGTACATGTATACATTTTGAACAGCTTGTAAAAGTTATAAAATATTGAATTATGAGGCTATAACCTACTCACACAAAAAGCACATATACTTAAATATATAACTGGCAGTTTCTCTGTTTTTTAGTTTTCTTACTATTTCTTTCTGCACTTTCTGTTGAACTGTATGCTTCCTATAGGAAAAACATTTCTTCAATAAAATGTTTAATTACAAAAAAGATGTACCTGGTCAGAACTTAGTCCTTTTTGCAAGGTTACCAGCATCCCACAGAGTTGGGGTCCTTGTGATGTGTCATCTTCATGTCCTGACAGCTGGATTGATGCAGCAATGACAGATCTAGGCCTTCAAAATTAGCATAGGAGTCAGAAGTAGCATTAGGTGATGTGACATGGACAGCCAGTTCTGAGTGCTGTAGTATCATTTTTTGTGATATCAAAATGGGTTATGGACTGTCTGCCATGAGAGATGCTGAAATTCTGTTGCTCACCCCCCCCCAGGTTTCAGCTGAGAAGATGAAAGCTATGACAAAATGCTGAAACAGCATGTGAAATCACACACACACACACACACACACACGTTTTAGACACCAGGTGTTATATGGCAGGCCAGAAGCTAATTACAGATGTTTCTAAGTTAATTTTGTTAAGAGGGAAATCATAAAAAAAAGTTTATGATGTTAGAGGGGGAAACCAGGTTTAGCAAACTGGTGCGAAGTTGTAAATGTTCCTCTGATGCCTGTGTGAGAGAGGACACTGATTAAAATCAAAGAACTGTCATTTGAAGAACATGAGTATGCTGAGGTTGCAGAATTTAATACTTGGAAAAGAAATCTTGTTTTTATATATATATATTTTTTTAATATATTCTGACAAGGAGGAGCTAGGTGATGTCATGCAAATAGGTGGGGACAACCAGCTTTTTAATTATTATTCTGTTTTCCTTCAGAGGCACTTTTATCTAGACTCGGACAAAGAAACAACTGTGAGCACTTTTAAGCAGGTATTTAGAGATTAAGTACTGTAGTAAGAATTGCACTGTTTAAAACCTTGTTCTTTCAATAGATTTGTATGTCTTGTGATATAATAGTTCTGTATTGTAGGTTTTGCATATTATTATTTATTTTAGTAAAAACCTTTTTTAGAGCTTACTTGGTCTGTCTTTGATTTTCATTCATTGGCAAGAAAAGTATATATGGTTATAGCAGACACTAGGCATAAACTTGAAGGTGATACCAAACTGGAAAGAGAAGTGTTTTAAATCTGAGGTCTTTGGTAAAGTTTTTAAGGGTTCATTTCTGTACACCTGGTTAGGTGCCCATAGGCAAAGATATCCGGCCCCCCTCAAAGACAGAAATATCTGAGCCTGTGTATTGGGTATGTTAGCAAGAGGTTCACAGTTTGAATCCCTCTAAGACTGGAGACCAAAGGCTGATCTGAACTCACAAAACAGTCAAGAGAGTTACCTTGTTCTGTTAACTCATTGCCTCCACAGGCTCACTCTGAGATTACACCACTTGCCTCCTGAATCTCCTGTATACTTTTAACAGTGAATCCTAGGCTTTTCTAAGCAGAATCAAGCCATAATCAGCATATTGCAAACAAATGCTAATAGCTCAATAACTGTACATACTAGACATAAAGTATGAGTGGCAGAGTTATTCAGCACAAAATTGCCTTTCCAATGGTGGCATGCATGTAATAATAAGTAATTTTGTTTTTTTTCTATGCTGGTCAAAAGAGCAAACTAAATATTTTTTTCACTAAAAAAGGGCAACATAAGCAATTTTTGTTGGAAATATGTAAAATATCAACACCAAATTAAGCATACAGACATTAGGTGATGTTTTAATATTATGTTAGTTAAAAAAAAGATATATTTTTACTATAAAATGTAATTTTTCCCCATTTTAGTCTAGGTGCTTTGGAGAGATTTGAGGGATGAATCTCAATCACACACACCATGTCATAAACAAATGTATATAACTCCAAAAGTATACATGATACACACAAAGTATCAACATGAAAGTTGATTAGCACAAAAATGCCTTTCCAATGGTGCTATGCAACCAGTTGTAATCAATACGGTTTTTATTTTATACCTGCTGAAGTGCCAAAAAAGTGAATTTTATTCAAGCTGCTTAGGTAAATCTTGATGTCATGTCATGCCGTACACACCATACCATAAACAAATGTGAATAACTCCTAAAGTATACAAGATATACACAAAATATCAGTGGCAAAGTTGTTCAGCACAAAATTACCTTCCCAATGGTGGTATGCAAATAATAATATGTATTTTTTCTTTAAGCTGGTTGAAACAGCAAAAAAATAATATTTTTTCACTAAAACAGGCAACATAAGCCATACATACCATAAACAAATGTAAATAACTCCTAAAGTATACATGATATGCACAAAATATCAGTGACAGAGTTGTTCAGCATAAAATTACCTTTCCAACGGTGCTATGCAGTCAAATATATATTACATTCTGTTACACTATACATTAAAATATATAAGTGACTTCTACAGACGTTGCAAGGGCACACTGGGAGTCAGTAGCCAACTTCTGCAGACGTCCTCAGGACACACACTAGTGTTTTTTTACTGACGACTACAGGCATCTGCTAGGAAACAATGAGTTAAACTGTTCACAAGACTGCGCTCAGAGGTGGGCACTTTAGGAGTAGAGGGCTGACCTGCTGAGTGGGTTTGTGATAGGTGACACTCCCAGAAAGTCAACATCTGGATCATAATTGGCAGCAGTCAATTCTTCAACAGGCAGAAGTTTCAGACAAAGGGATTTTACCACAGTTGGTTTTAAATGGGTGAAAAATTCCTCAGTATTGTTATGTACACACCAAGATATGACATTGGGCTGGATTTTCAAAAGGTGGTGCAGGGCTTGTGTCTAGCCCTGTGCTAAGGGACTTGGCTTTTTCCAGTACACCAACCTCCTTTGCTGCAACTGTGCCCAATTTCCCAATCCCTGGTGTAGTTGCAGCAGTTTCCATGTTTTACAGCAGCTTGCACCAAATATCTGGTGCAAGCTCTCTAACTTAGTCTCCCAGGAGTGGCGCATGCTAGACCACAAAACTTTGGTTTAAGGACCTGTGAGGGGTGCAAGGGATGGAAATTCCCAATTGTTGCCCAGAGTCTGTTGCAAGTCACGTACGTCATATGTTCCGTGCACCAGGAGCTTGCGACATTCTTGCAATTACAAAAATCCAGCCCATTATCATCAACATTATTTAAGTCCCTTCAGTATTCTAGATTGAAGTTTTACATTAATGAGGTATATAACTATCACTGTCCAGTGGCATCAAGATTGGCTGTCATGTTCACATAGGTGAGAGGATTGTTGTCAGTCTTTACTGTAAATCTGGCTCTATATAGATAATCATCGAATTGATGGATTGCTGTAAATTTGAGTGCTGTAAATTCCAATTTCAAACCCCAGGAATCCCTCAGTATGCTTAAACTATTGCAGTAGCCTCCTCCGCTGAATTGCCCTGGAGAAAATGGAACGTATGCAAATGTTGAAACTATCATTAGCATGTGCCACAGTTCAAACTCCTCCCCCTAGTGACTGCTGCATTCTAAAATGCTCAGATTAATTTCTCCACCTGCTTAGTTAAGATGCCTTGGAGAGCTCTACTTAGCTTCTACAGATTTTGTTGTTTTTTCTGTTATAGTAAACATTTACATTTACTGTTTTCGGTTGCTGGCCCTATTTTATACATTTTTCAGGTTAGTTTAGCTTAGTTTAGTAGGTATTTTATCTTGTTTGCGGTTCCTCAGCGGTTCCAGGGAACCGAGGGAAACCATTTCCACAGTGTTTTTTTTTACTACAGTTTTTACTTCATTCCAGTTCCTTTTTTTTTTTTCATTTTTCATTTCATTTATTTTATACTGAAAAAAATCTGTGAGCTAAAATGCCTGTTTTCACAGATGTCCAGTGACAAATAAAAAGCCAATATAAAAAACAAAATTACATAACTACATCAATAATAATTTTGTTGCATATACATTAGAAACAATTACAAACAGTCTCTGACAAAAACTTTTGTTCAAGCAAACATTTAAAATCTGACAGTGCAACAAACAATTACATTAGATAATTGATTATATTGAATCAACAATTCAAAATGAATTGAGTTCTTCATAAAATTTGATTTAATCGATGGTAGCTAGGGCTTGCTGAGAAGAAGGGAAGCTGCTATGCACCCCTTCTTCCCCATACTATCCAGTTTCCTGGAGTCCTTGTCAAGTGGATGGGAGAAGTGGAGCATGTTCCTCTGCATTAGAAGGGAAAAGGTTTTTACTCCAGATACTTCCTACCCAAAAGATAAATGGGGATTTGAAACCCATTCTGGATCTCAGACTTCCTGTTTTCAGGAACTGTAATTTTACATTTTTTAGTTTAGTTCATTTTTTATCACAGTTCCTTTTCTGTCAGGAACTGAATGGTTTTTTTTTTTGCTTCCATGTGTTTTAAGTTCTGTCAGGGAACTGACCGCATGTTTTGATTTACTGTATTATTTTTCTGCGGTCTGGGGAACTGACTGCTAATTTAGTTTTCCTATTTGGTGGCTTTTTTTCTTGAGCATCTGACATTTGGCATGTCAAAAACACCAAGACAGAAAAAAGAACAGGACAGACAGGTATAAATGTATCCAGTGTGGTCAGATCATTGCCTAAGCAGATAGGCACAACTTGTGTTTGGAGTGCCTGGGTCCTAGCCACATTTTTGCCAGTTGTGAAGTCTGTAAAACATTTTGTCTCAAAATGTTAAAAAAAAATAGGGCAAAAAGGCTTGAAGCAATGGCTATCCCTTCTTCTCCCTCTCCTAATCACACTAAAGAGGTTTCCTCCTCACATGCTAAGAAGAACAAGTCCAAGGAGTTGGTGAACCCTAAATCCACTGAAAAGGCTGATGCCTTGAAGTCCAAGAGGATGGTAGAACCAGCTGCTGAACTGGTTCCTGCAAAAAGAAAGCATAAAGAAAAATATGTTGCTGCATCTCCTGCTGAAAAGGCAAAGGAGCACTCAGCTGACAGACCACCTATGCCCTCTGCTGAGGACATTGCCAAGGCTCTGCTGATTTTGTAGGTGCTCCAGGCTGTTGGCTAGGTTCCCTCTCCAGTTCCCATGATTTCTCCTTCAATTTCCCCTAGTCAGGAACCAGTTTATATGTATGAGGAACCAGAGTAAGAGGAGGGGAAGGATGAGGGGGAGCCTAGTGAACCTGAAGTTTCCCTGGAACACGACTTCGTTTCCCCACCCGGGGGACCTGAAGATTACTCTTCTGACAATTCATTTGTGAGAAAGATGGTGGATACCCTCAGCCTATCCATCAGGAAACACTGGAGGATGAGGAAGAAGCAGACTTTTTAGACGTGATGTGTCTTCACCCACAAAGAGACTTTTGCTTCCTATACATAACGTCTCTCAAAAAGGCTGCTTTAAAGATCCTGCAAACCCCCACTACTATCCCATGGGTGGACAGGAAAATTGACAGGAAGTATCAGCTGGACAGGGATAATGTTGAATTCCTCTTTGTACATCTAGACCATGAAGGAGTAGTACAGGCAGCTGCCTGTGATAATTCCAGGGTGCCTTTATTCTCCCATCCACTTGACAAGGATTTCAGGAAACTGGATGGTATGGGGAAGAAGGGGTGCGTAGCAGCGTCCCTTCTTCTCAGCAAGCCAACTACATGGCCTACACAGCACAGTAGCAGAAGGTCTTCTGGTTGACTGTCTTGGCCATGTCTGACAAGGTCTCTGGGGATGTGGCAGTAGCCTGGCTGAGACAGCCAGGACAGCCTTAGATGTCACAAAATACCAGTTTCATATGGCCAAGGATGCCAGTGATGCTGCCGCCTGGCTTATGGCTGTTACTGTGTCTATGAGATGGTTTTTCTGGCTCAGAACTACTAATCTGTCCTAGAATACCCAGACTTAAGCCATGGATTTTCCCTGTGAGAATAATTCCCTCTATGGGGACAAGACTGAGGGTTATATAAAAAAGCCAAAGGAATACAAAGCCACTTACAGATGCAATTCAGCCTGGGAAAATCCCTCCACATTTTACAAGTCCAAGGATAGGGGAGGCAGTGGTAAGGGTTCTTACACCAGGTCTTTTTTTTCCATGCCCAAGCATTGCCAGACTACCAACAACCCAGGGGGTACTTCAGAGGCTGGGGCAGAAGGACTATAAGAAGATCTGAGCCAAAACCTCAGACCAAGTCCCAGCCTAAGCAGAACCCCTGTCGTGTCTGCCCTGGTCACCTCTCCTTCCCTGTAGGAGGTAGGTTGGCTCACTACCTCCAAGCATGGCAAGCCATTGCCACAGACAAGTGGGTCTTGGAGGCAGTGAGCTAGGGCCTATTCCTAAGCTTCAAGATGCTTCCCAGGATAAGAAGCACATTTTTCAGCCCACCAACCCCAGCAGAAAGGGTTCTGTTGTAGTCAGAAGTTTCCAACTCACTGCTTATCAAAGCAGTGGAGCCTGTTCCTCTGCATTAGAAGGGACAAGGTTTTTACTCCAGATACTTCCTACCCAAAAGATAAATGGGGATTGGAGACACATTCTGGAATTCTGGATCTCAGACTTCTGAACAAGCACTGGACTAAGCCAAAGTTCAGGATGGTCACTTTGGCCATGATTATTCAGACTCTCCACCTGGGTACTGGTTGGCATCTCTGGACCTCAAAGATGCCTACTTTCACATCCCTATCAGACCCAACCACAGAAAGTACCTGAGGTTCAGACTACCTTCAGGTCACTATCAGTTTGCAGCCATGCCCTTTGGCCTAACCTCTGCTCCCAGGAGATTCACAAAGTGCCTAGCTGTGGTGGTAGCACATTTAAGGTGGCAAGGGGTCACAGTGTTCACTTACTTAGATGACTGGCTAGTCATGGGACAGTCTTCCCAGCACACCAGGGACTCTCTGGATCTCACTCAGAGCACCTTGGAGTCTTTGGAGTTCCTAGTAAATGCCTGGAAATCCCAGGTGAAACCTGTTCAGGTCCTAGAATTCATAGGAGCAGAACTGGACACCCTGCAGTGGAGGGCCTTCTTCCCTCAAGACAGGGTGACCAATATCTTGGAGCTGGCAGGTTCTTTTAAACTAAACAAACCCAGACCAGCAAGGCACTTCCTACAGCTCCTGGGCCTTATGGCAGTAGCCACAGCTGTGTTACCAAGGTCCAGATTCCAAATGAGGGACATTTGGTTCCATTTAAGGTCTCTTTGGTCCCAGAAAAGAGATCTTCTCTCCAAGTTAGTGCCTGTCACAAAGTCCCTCCTATGGGCCCTGCAGTGGTGGCAAGACAGGAAAAACCTCAGGCAGGGAGGGAATCCCTTTTCAGTGAGAGGCTCCATCTGTCATACTTGCCACAGATGCCCCCCTCTTGGGCTGTGAGGCACACATGGATGACCTCACAGTGAGTGGTACATGGACCCCCATGAGTCACTCCTACATATCAACCTCTTAGAGCTTAGGGTAGTCTTCCTGGCTTTGCAGTCATTCACCCGTCAGATTAATGGCAAGGCTGTGCAAGTCAGGACAGGCAACACCACCACCATGTATTACATCAACAAGCAAGGAGGCACCAGGTTGACCTTGCTATGTACAGAGGCAATGAAGGTCTGGAACTTGGCTTACTCCCTGCAGATGTTTCTGTCAGCAATCCACCTGCCAGGGAAGGACAACGTTCTGGTAGACTCTCAGAAGAATCAGTCAGAGCCACCATGAATGGTCCCTAAACAAACAAGTACTGGCCTCAGTATTCAGAAGGTGGGACACACCAGAGAGAGATCTCTTTGCCTTCACAGACAAACATCAGCTGCCACAGTTTTGTTGCAGGCCTCCAGCTCAAGGGATAGTGCCAGTGGATGCCCTGACACTTGGATTGGTCAGGGAGGTTTCTTTATGCCTTTTCCACTACTGCACAGAGTTCTCATAAAGCTCAGAGCACAACCAGCAACTATGATCCTGGTGGCACTAGACTGGGTGAGGTAGCCTTGGTACTCCATCCTTCATGGATGAACTTGGGAACTATAGACCAGTGAGTTCCATGTCTATCATGGGAAAACTAATGGAGACTATCCTGAAGGAGAGGCTGGTGTACCTGCTGATGTCCAATGGGCTACAGGACAGTAGACATCATGGCTTTGTCATGGGGAGATCCTGCCAGACCAACCTGGTAGAATACTATGATTGAGTGACTAGGCAAATGGACAAGAGCCATGCAGTGGATGTCCTGTATCTGGACTTCAGTAAGGTATTCAATTCGGTGCCACATGGGAGACTTGGAAGAAAGCTAGAAGGCACAAGGGCAGGTACAACAATATTGGGATGAGTGGCAAACTGACTGAAGGGAAGGTGGCAGAGAGTGGTGGTGTAAGGGGAACTTTCATCCCCAAGGGCATGATGAGTGGGGTACCGCAGGGCTCAGTGCTGGGGCAAGTGACATTTGGGATATTTATTGCAGACATTTTTGTGGGCATCAAGAGCAAGATCAGTCTATTTGCCGACGACACCAAGATGGGAGCAGTGGTGGATGGCCCACAGAGGTGGCAGGGTTTGCAGGGGGATCTGACAAAGCTGGAGACCTGATCACATACCTGGAAAATGGGGTTCAATGCCAGGAAATGAAAGGTGCTGCATTTTGGGGCAAAGAATCCACGGAGAGACTACCAACTGGGGGGAGTGCGGCTAGCGAGAGACTGAGGAGGGGAAGATCTGGGGGTGCTCATTATGAGAACAATGAACAACTCAGCACAGTGTAGAAAGGCAGCAGCAAGGGCCAACAAAATGCTGGGTTGTATTGCAAGGGGTATAACCTCAAGGAGGGGTGAGGTGATTCTGCCATTGTATAGATTGCTGGTGAGACACCTCACCTGGAGTACTGCGCGCAGTACTGGAGCCCGTTCCTGAAGAGGGACATTACATTACTGGAGGGGGTGCAGCACAGAGCAACAAAGGTGATCCATGGTCTGGGGGACTTACCGTATGAAGGTAGGCTGAGAGAGTTGAACACGTATTCATTGGAAGAGAGGAGGGATGGGGGGATATGATGGAGACCTTCAAGTACACGAGAGGAATAAACAAGATTAATACAGAAGGTCTATTCAGAGTAAGGAAGGGGAGGGACACTCGAGGCCATGATATGAGATTGAAGGGTGGAAGGTTCAGGGGGGGAAATGAAAGGACACTTTTTTTATGGAGCGGATGGTGGCAGAGTGTAATGCGCTACCAGTAGAGGTGGTAGCCTGTAGAACGGTGAGCTGCTTCAAAAGGGGCTAGGACAGGGCAAGAGGGAGAGACAAGGGTGGTAAGAAGGGAAGGGCAGCTGCAGAATAGGGCTGCTAGCTGAAAAATCGAGCAGACTCGATGGACCAAAAGGTCTTTTTCTGCTGGCAATTTTTGTATGTTCTAGCCCTAACAGTGTAACAGCCTATTCACCTCTCTCAGAGGCACAATCTCCTGACATCCTCACAGGGTAGGACCCTATATCCCAATCTCAGGTCTCTCTGACTAAAGGCCTGGCTCTTGAAGACTTAGAGTTTGCCAGCCTGCAACTCTCTGAGGAGGTCCTGAATGTATTCAGGGTTTCCTGGAAACCCTCAACCAGGAAAATATATGCTTCCAAATGGAAGAGGTTTTTAATCTGGTGCGAACACAAGAATGTTACTCCCTCTTGGGCTGGGCTCCCTGTCCTGCTGGACTACTTGACCCACCTATATTCATTAGGCCTTAGGCCTTCTTCTTGAAAGGTACACCTTGCTGCCATTTCAGCTTAAGTTTCAGCTGGTAAGGACATATCTATGGCCTCCCACCCTGTTTTCAGTAAGTTCTTTAAAGGACTTCTTCATCTCCACCCTCCCCTTAGGGAACCAGTCCTAACATTTGCATAGCCAAGCTCATGGAATCCCCATTTGAACCTGTAGCTAATGCAGATCTGAAGTATGTTACCAGGAAGGCTGTCTTCCTGGTAGCCATTACTTCAGCTAGTTGAGTAAGTGAGTTGCAAGCCCTGTGCACAGATGGGAACTACATCTCCTTCCACAGGGATAAGGTGGTGCTTAGGACTAATAGGAAATTCCTTCCCAAGGTGGTCTCGGATTTTCATCTGAACCAGTCCATAACACTGCCAGTCTTTTTCACTGCCAACCCCAGTTCAGGGGAATGGAAGTTTCATAGTCTGGATGTCAAGAGGCCACTCACTACCATGACCGTGCCAAAGTTTCTTGGCCAGAGCACACTCAGTTATTCCTGACCTATGAGGAAGTGGGTAAAGGCAAACCAGCTTCCAAAAGAACTATTGCATGCTGTATAGTAGCTTGCATATAGTTTTGTTACAGCAAAGCTGGCAAACGGCCTCCCCTGGGTCTTAGGGCACATTCTACCTGTGACACAGCTGCAACAGCGGCTGTATCAAGAGGCATCCCTTTGCTGGAGATTTGTAAAGCAGCCACATGGAATACTGTTCACACTTTCATTTAGCACTGCTGCTTGGACATAGAGTCCAGAAGTGATGCCAGGTCTGGCACTGCAGTCCTGCAGTCTTTTCCCTAAGTAGGTCCTATAAACAACCTCCAGAGGTACAGCTTGGTAGTCTGCAATAGTTTAATCATGCTGAGGGATTCCTGGGATTTGAAGAAAAAATTGCTTACCATAGAAATCTTGTTTCTTCCGGGGGATCCCTCAGTATGCTTAAAGCTCCCACCCTGCCTCCCCTTCCAGAACCAGATGAGGTTTTTTTGCATCCATGCTGGTCACTACCTGTCCTGTCTGTTTTATTTGTTACTTGTTAAAGTTTTAACCAGTCTGTGCTGTTTTCTCCCTTCTTGCAGTGACTGATGTTTTTATCTTTTATTCAAAGAGAAGCTTTTTTCTAAGGGTAGTCTAGTTAGAGGGTCTTCACCCTGATAGGCTTCACAATGAATCTGAGCATTTTAGAACACAGCAGTTACTAGGAGCAGCAGTTTGAACTGTGGCATGTGCCAATGATGGTTCCATCATTTACATATGTTCCATTTTCTCTGGGGCAGTTCAACACAGGAGGCTAACTGCAATAGTGTAAGCATACTGAGGGATCCCCTGGAAGAAACAAGATTACTATGATAAGTAATTTTTTCTTGTGAATCAGTTAGTTCTTTTCAGATGCATTGGGGCTCCAGCTGGCAGACACCACAGGGTGAACTTATCCAGAATGTTCTTGATACAAAATAGCAGCTAGTCCAGTCATGCTGGCATCAGTGCATAGGAAGTAAGGTGTGTGGGGTCTGTGAAAGCCAGCAAAGGGGCAGTGATAAATCTCTTGATGATTTCTTGAAGGTTGCCGAACACTCAGCAGTCCAATGGTATCTGAAAGGATCATAGGCTTTTTAGTATACATTCTGGAGGCCCCCTTCCCAGAGGTGGGGCCAGAACATCAGGTAGGCAGATACTCTCTAGTCAGGTCAGTTAGTAGGTGCCCAGCTTTGGAAAAGCCCTGAGGAAATCATTAATAGTATCCAAGAAGACTATAATGTCCTCAGGTTTATTGGTCATGGCCAAATAGATAAGGCCTGGAACTTTGATGGACCATTTTACACTCTATCAGTGGAGACGATATATTGTACGTACTTCATTGATGATTGACAGAACTGGCATTTGTTACTGGACACTTTCAAGCCATACATTTCTAGATGAGCCCATTGGGGCACTGCCTCTTCTTCTCCTTTTGTTATCTGAGGTGGCCAGCCTGCATTTGGGCTGCAAGTAGCTTAGAGCTAATTTAGATTTAAATTGACATTGTTCATCCACCTAGGGTAGGGATGGGGGGATCTGGGATATACACAAACCTCCCCACAAAAAAGTATACCTATATCAGTGCCCAACTTCTGCACAAATTTTCACCCCTACAGTTCTTATATTCTAAAGTAAGAGGCACAATATAGCAATATAACAATCAATCAACAGTTTGAGTGACAGAAGAGGGGTGGCAAGGACAAGAGTAGATTGAGGGAAAAACTGGGAAAGAGGTACTTAGTACTCTATGTAGTTATCAACAACTTTAACCCTTAGGGCCATCACTCCTGGTAGTCTCTGTTCCCTGTTCCAGTGGATGTACCCAATGTTGCCAACCAAATACCACATACAAGAGAGCTCTCCTCTCAGTGCAGCAGGTACCTCACTGTGATCAATGATGGTGAACAGTGAGTTGGGGCCTCTCTGGCACAGACATTTTTTGTCGGAAAGTGGTGAAGCAAAGATGACATGAAAGGAGGTATCCTTACATCCCTCTCCTAACAAACAAAAAAACCTTCGGAGTCTAAACTCCAAGCTGCTCATGATCCATTGACTGAGATGAATCAGGCTGACTGATGCCTCTGCTGCAGGGATGAACAAGGTTGCTGGACCAATCGGGACAATGGATGGGACTCTAGAATCTGTTGAGAGCTTCACTCCTCTTGAATCTCTTTTCCCCCAATCAAGAGGTGTTTCTCAATTTTTCTTTCCTCCTTCTAGTGAGATGGCACTAGCGCCCCAAAACCTTCTAACATGGTGGCCCACCAATGCTTCAGTTAGGTTGGTTACTATCCCTGTAAAAAGGCAGGAACCGGTCCGCTGTGGGCACTGTTTTGGTGTACGCCAGCAGAGGATGCTCTCCCTGGGATGTACCCATCTGGGTTGCTGGTGTAGGCAAGGGCCTCAGGAAGACAGGCCTAGCAGTTCTAAACCACTCCGCTCAAGGAACGCAGAACTAATACTGATTCCAGATGCATCTAAGTCTCGGTCAGAAAAGCAGCTGCAGCAGTAGAAGTAGACAGTCTGCAGTTCCAAGGTGATAGAAACATAGAAATTATTGGCACATAAGGACCGCTTGGCCCATCCAGTCTGCCCGTAGGCCCTATACATTGTATGTGGCCACTGACCCTATGTGATCAATGACTTTTCATCCCTCCCTCCCCTTTCAGGCTTCCCTTGTGCCTGTCCCAAGCATACTCAAATCCCTGCACTGTGCTTGCCCCTACTATCTCCTGTGGAAGACTATTCCAAGTGTCAGCTACCATTTCTGTGCAGAAAAACTTACTAAGAATCATATTAAGAACAGAAAGGAGCAAAAGGCTATGTGACCCATCATGCTTCTTAAATTACATATAGTAAGTCAGTTGTTTTCTTGAACTCAAATAACCATCCAACCTATTTTTGAATGTATTTTCATTTTGACTAATAATAATTATTAATGGCAACCTATTCCAGGGCCCAACAATTCTCTAAGAGAAATAGTATGCCCTTTTTTTGAACTAAATTTACTTCTCGCAAGTTGAAGTGGATAGCCTCTAGTGTTAACTGAAATGTGCTTGAAGTCTAGTCCACATTCTACTGTTAAATGTACCTCATGAATAATATCCCAAGTAAACAAAAGATCCCCTCTAAGTCACCGCTGTTCCAAAGATATCAAATTTAATTTTGCCAATCTATCCTCATAAGAAAGTGCTTTATCAAAAACAACTGATTTTGCAACTCTTTTTTGTAATCTTTCAATTCTGGTTATGTCCTGTTGTTCAAAAGGGCTCCAAAGTTGAGAGACATAATCGAAATATGGTCTAATGTAGGCCTGGTACAGAGGTAACAAAATACCTGGATCTTTTGAAGTTACATTATGTCTAATTGCTCAAGTTCTGTTAGCTTTACAAATAATGGTTGCTATTCACGAAGGGGCTGCCGGTATGTGCAAAAAACGCGTATGTGCGGGTGCACAGCTGTGTACCGTGCACCATGCATGACATGCACGAACAAGCAAGGAACACCCCCAGGAGGACAGGGTGTGGCAAGCTGAGGTGCACAGCAATGCGTAAGGGTGGGACTGGGACAGCGCAAGATGCCTGAAACGCCCCTTGACCCCACCATAAATGGGCATGCAGTAGCATTATGCTGCACCACGACATGCAGATACACGGAACCATGTCAATGCAGTACGCAATGCCGGCCACCAGGAATTTGCACCGGGAACTGGCAGAGACCACGGTGCAGGCAGGTGGAGCCACGGGATGCAGCAAAGGTGATGGAGGGGCTAAGAGGCAGTGGTCCCCCAACTTCATGAGTGTGCAGGTTGCTCTGCTGGTGACACATGTCCACCAGCACTACGACATACTGTTTGGCCACCGGGCACTCAGCACACCACCCGAGACAAAGGCCAGGATGTGACTGGACCTGCAGGTGGGCATCAATACCACCGGACTGGAGGCATGCACACTAACTGCCATAAAACACAAGTGGCGTGACTTACAGACACAGGTGAAGAAGAAGATGAGCTGAGCACACCAGTCACAGGGTGTCACTGGCGGCGGGCCACCACCGCCAGATCCCCCACTCACACCCATTGAAAAACTGATGGCAGACATGATCCGCGATGTTACCATGGACCAGGGAGCCCAAAGACCTTGACAGCATGCCAGGTGAGTGACTAAAACATGAGCCTGGGGTGGCAGCATCGCATGGTAGCAGGGACACGGCCACTAACAAACCTTGCACCCCACCCACAGGGCTTGACGACGACAGTGCCGGCGAGGGACCGAGTGGGAGTGGTGGCAGTGCCCCGCCATGGCCAAGAGACACAGGTACATAGCTGCATGGACACAGAACAGTGCAACACACTAGGCCACAATGCAAAGGGCACTAATCTATGTATCCCCACCACAGGTATGCCGCACAGTCCAGACGCCACACAGAAGGAGACCATTGTGCCAGCTGCACCCATGGAGGACCAGCAGAGGAGTGCTGAGGGTAGGACAGAGGACATGCAGCTGCGGGGGGGTGGAAGCAGAGCCACCCCCACAAACGCTCAGGCCAGCGGGGAGGAGACACGCTGCTGGACCAGGAGGAGGAGGACCACACAGTGGCCAGAGCAGACAGGAGCATGGAGGAGAACAGACAGCGAAAGGATGATGGCGACATGCTCACCCCAGGGTTGGAGGCAATCGCCACACCACCAGATGCCCTAGCGTGAGATGGGTGTGCCCCTGAGGGCCCCCCACCCACACAGCAATGGCGGGCGTGCAGTAGTGGCTCAACACTGGTGGCCTACTACTCAGACCTCCACCGGCTGGAGCGTGACCGGCTTCAGGCCACATGGGACTGCACGGAAGCAGTGCACTGCATGACAGGTGTCCTGGAGGCATCCATGTGTACACAGGAATGCCTGTCTGAGGGCATTGCTACAGATGTGTGGGCACAGGTAAGCATGGCCGATGCCATCGCCACAGGCGTGCGTGCCCAGGACGGCCTCGCAGATGGGGTGGTGACAGGTGCACTCATGCAGAAGTGGATAGCTGATGCACTCCATGCCATAGCTGCACACCTGACCATGCTTCCGCACCAACTGCTGGCCACCAGCACCAACTGCCACTGCACACCAGCCACCGCTGCATGACTGGGACCCATGGCCTGCACCAACAGCACAACCCGCTGCACTTGCTGCAACAGGCACAGGTGTCAAGGCCCTATGTGCACACCGCGGACAGAGACCCCAGCATGCCATGCAGCCAATGCCCCATGCCACAGGGGAGCAGAGGACCTGGCCATGGGCACGGACACGGAAGGAAACCACGAGCACCTGACACACAGTAACTTGGGGGTGCAGACAGCAGCATCAGGCACCAGCACCGTCACACACCCCACACACACCCTGCACACACCCAGCTCACACCCCACACTGGCACACCCTAGGCACCACTGAGGCATAATACACAGTGGCACACAGCATTACCACATAGGCCAGCGCCGCAGTGTCATATTGGTGGGGATGCACGGACGGGACAATGATGATGCACGCTGGCCACCCACAGCCTGCCGTGCACACCAGCATGCATGGCCTGCAGTGGCGGGGTCACACGATGGGCACGGCATGCTGTGCACTGTACAGCTCAGACTGGTGGTGTCATCATTGCCACCCAGTGCAATCGCTCACCTGCCGAATGTGCCATGGGCCATGTGATGCCTCACGGCCTGTGCCGCCATGCATCCTACAGCGTTCTGTTCCCTGGGTGGTGCCCTACCATCATCCCCTGGTGGCGCTGGTCCATGTGGTGGCTGTGGTGGTTCCTTGTCGGGCTACTCAGGGTATCAGTTCCGGGGGTGTGGCATACTGAGTCGGATGCATATGTTATGCAGCGTGGTACAGGTGGTGAACACTCTGCACACCATCCCTGGTGCAAGCATTATTGTGCCTCTGGTGTGGTCCAGGCATCAGAACCACATCTTCAGAAGGCTGATGGTGTGTTCCACGATGCCACGTGCCCACACATGTGCTGCATTGAATGCCTCCTCCGCAGGGTGCCAGAGAGTCATCCTCAGTGGGTATCCGCTGTCACCTGTGGTGTGGGAGGGTACACACACATTAGGCACACAGTACTGCACAGTCCACAGTCGTTGCTGCATGCCAAGAGAGACGCTCACCCAGCAGCCACCTGTATCCCTCGTCCTGCTGGTCCAGATGGTGTAGCAATGTACTACTGTTGAAGATGAAGGCATCATGGCATGAACCCAGGTACCATACCAGTAGTTGGTGATGATGCCCATTGCATCACACACCACCTGGCAGTTTTTGCTGTGGTACCCCTTATGGTTCTGGTATGCCTCCTCGTTCATGCTTGGTGTGAGTATGGGCACATGTGTACAGTCTATCGCACCGACTGTGTTGGACATGCCATATCTGTCCAGGAACACTCCCTCATAGGGAACATGATGTGTTGTCATCTGTGGCACATGAGGGCATCGGTCACCTGGTGTAGGGCTCTGGACACGGAGGACTGTCTCACACCCATCACATCCCCTGTCACCTTCTGGAAGATGCCTGTGGCATAGTACTGCAGTGCACACAGCACCTTTGTTTCCATGGTCATGGCCATGGAGCACCCTGTGCATGGGCGTATGTCAATCTCTACAAGTGCACAGGCATACCGCAGTGTGTCGTGGTTGAGCCTGTACCACTGCAGGATGTCAGTGGTGTGGAGGCTCCCTGCACTGAGCCATGGCATGAACACCTGTGGGCATTGCCAGGGCTGTCTGTGTTGCTTCTCCATGGCCTCCTCCAGTAGTACAGTATGTAGCAGTGCCCCAGGGCACATCGTCTAGCCTCTGCCTGTTCCGTTACCTGCATCCACACAGTAGCATTGCACGCACATGTGTGTGTCCCATGCATGCTGGGTGGTGTGGCGCACATGCCCTATGGGGCACTGCCTGCCCACATGCTGTGGGCAGGCTGGCCACGGGGGACACCATAACAGCACCGACTGTCATGGCAGCTGTGGCTCCACCAATGCCACTAGGCAAGGTGTGCGGAAGGCTTGCCCTGCCACAGTGCATGTACCATGTCGCTTGGGACATCTACCTGGACAGGGTTCCAGCAGGGGCCATATGGGAGGTCACTGAATGGAAACAGGTGAGTGGCAAGGCCATACACTGTCGGGTGTGGGCCTGGTGCCTGGGGGGGCTGCCTGGGGCATGCCTCTCACTGACACTGCCTTTACATTTATACAGGGGACACACCAGCATAAGGCAATGCTGGTTCTGGATCTGCGCTAGGTGGGAGTGCAGGGACCGGCTGTGGTGGCAACTCCAGGCCACCAACTGCCCCATGACATTCCGCTGCGGATGGACCTGTGGCAGAGCACATCTGACAAGGTCTACAAGGAGGATGAGGGGGACCTGTGGACCATTCCTTCCCCCTCACAGGTAGGTGTCATATGCATGCCTGTGTGTGTACCCCTGTGTGTGTGCTGCACTATTGCATTGCTGCCCTGGCCAGTTTGGCATGTACTGACCCTTGTCCCCTGTGTGTGCTCTTGTCATTGCATCATTACCATGGGCCTTTGAGGTGCCTGGTGCTTGATGACCGTGCCTGCACTGATACTACCCCAACCCTTGAGGTGACACTGTCGATGAGCCCGGCGGAGACCACGGAGGACTCGTCCAACTGAGCCAGGGTTCGGCCTGCCCACCTGTTGTATAGTCTGCTCCTCTGCCGTGTTATTCTGCTGCCCTGTGTGGACCTTGTGCCACTGTTTGCAATAAAGGCCTTTGCCCATGATGCCCTGTGTGTGGCCTGTTCTTCACCTCGACACGGTGTGTGGGGGCAGTGCTGTGTGTGTGCCGTGTGTGTGAGGGTGGTCATGCTTCTATATACAGGTCCTGTGGTGCCGATTGCGTATGTTCAGGAGGTAGCTGTGCTGGCCGTGCAGTGCCGGCTGTGCCTGGCTGGTGGCATGTACGCCATGCTTAAGCCTGCGATCCGGCTGTGGTAACATGTGCATGTGGCACTTTCTGGGCATGTGTCTGGACACGCACCTTGCAGCTCAAATCGCAGCTTGCCTTTCTGGCTGTGTGTGCTGTCGTGGGCTGTATGCCACGCTCACCGGTATACTGCACCAGCCAGCCCTGCTGTGTATGGGGTGCATGTGCTTCTTACGGCTGCTGTTCTGCCGCATACTGCCTGTGCAGCTCTGTGGTGCACCCATCCGATGTATTGTGTATCATGAATGCACGTCTGGCATGCCATGCATATGATGTTGTAGCCATGCCCCCTGTGCGGCCGCATATCCTCCCATGTGCATCACTGCACACCGTGTGGGTGCACATTTCCCTATGCACGGTTCATGCATCCCACGTGGCCTTGGCTTACATGGCTTCCACGTGTATGTGCCACCGTGGGAGGTCGTACGTGCCGTACATAGTGATGCATAGCCTTTGTGAATAGGGCCCAATATTTGTAATATGAAGGTCAAAGTTTAAATTTGAGTCAACAGTGATACCAAGATCTCTTTCACTGTCTTTATTGGCTAACACTTCATTATACAAATAATACTATTTTTTTGGATTATTTTTACCGTAGTGTAATACACTCCATTTAGACTTATTAAACCTTAAGTTCTATTTTATGGACCATGCCTCTAAAATATTTACATCCCTTTGGATAATCTCAAAATTTTCAGGCAACCTGCAAATATTCAATTTTACAATCATCCACATATTTCGTAATTTTACTTTGAATGTTGTGTGATAGATTAGAAATAAATATTTAGAAAATAACAGGAACCAAAACCGATCCTTGAGGGACCCCACTTTCAACTTTTTTCCAAATTGATTTATGGCCATCTATAACCACTCTCTGTTTTCTATCCATCAACCAATTGGTTATCCAATAAATAAACAAGGGATCAATATTATGAGCATGCAACTTATGGATTAAAGCCCAATGTGGTGGGGAATCAAAGGCTTTTTTTAAATCCAATAGAACTACATCACATGGTAATCTTTTGTCAAGGCTGTCACTAATGAAAATATAGAAGCCCACTGAGTTAGTTGCACATAGACGGCCTTTTACAAAACCATGCTGACCAGAATCAATAACTGCTAGGGATGAGGTAAGTTCATCCTTAAGTATTCTCTCTAGCACTTTACAAAAAATAAGGGTTAGACGAATAGGGTGATAGTTGTCTGGGGAACTTTTTTCTCCTTTTTAAAATAATGGTATCACATTAGCTTTTTTTCCGTTCAGATGGAACATGACCTGAGTTTATACTTTTATCATATAAGATCTTAAGTGACACGTATAAATGCTCTTTCATTATGTGAATGATATCCCTGAGATGCTGTCTGGGTCAGGAGAAGAGCCTTGCTTAATGTTATCCAGTTTGTTCTTAATGGTGTCTAAAGAAATATCAATGTTACCATGCCTTACGCTACAGTCTGTGCCAGTATTGCATGAGGTTTTACTAAAATTATTACAAAAGTGTGAATTAAGTAACTCTGCATTTCTTTTGGATGAGTTATGATTGACTCGTTTAAAGTTAAAGGACCTACTTTGCATTCTTGTTTTTTAATAGAGTTAATATGACTAAAAATAATTTTACTATTTCCTTTTTGTGCTTGTGAAGCAATGTATTTTTCTGTATCCAGTTTTGATTTTCTAATATCTTTTTTATATTTCTTCTAAATTTTTTTAAATGTGAACATAGTTCTTGTGAATTTGTTAGCATTATATTTCTTAAACATTTCATTTTTCTTTTTAATCATTTTTTGTAATTTGCTAGTTAACCATTTGGGCTGTAAATTAAGGTTTCTTTTCTTTATTCTCAGGATGAATTTATTAGCTGCATCCAAAATAAAACTTCCTCACATTACCTCTTAATCTACCCCCTTCCAATTTTACATCATGCCCCCTTGTTCTAGTACATTTTCTACATTGGAAAAAGTCCCTCATCAGCACCTTGTTCATACCCTTGAGGTACATGAAAGTTTCAATCATGTCCCCTGCTGTCTCTTCTCCTCCAGTGAGTGCATATTGAGGTCCCTTAGTCTCTCCTCATATATTTTGTGGTGTAAGCCCTGCACCATCTGTGTTGCCCTCCTCTGGATAGTCTCCACCTTATCTATGTCCTTGCGCAGGTATGGTCTCCAGAACTGCATGTAGTACTCCAGGTGAGGCCTTACCAATGTTTTATACAATGGCATCACCACCTCCCACCTTCTGCTAGTGATACCCCTGACTATGCACCCCAGCATGCCACTGGCCCCCCTTGATGCCTTTGTACACTGCTTTGATACCTTAAGGTCATCAGAGATGATAACCCCTAGGTCTCTTTCCTCTTTGGTGACAGTCAGCTCCTCTTCCCCCCAACCTGTAGCTCTCTCCTGGGTTCCCTCTACCCAGGTGCATTATTTTGCACTTCTTTACATTGAACCTCAGTTGCCACATCTCTGACCATCTTTCAAGGTTCTCCAGGTCCCTCTTCATTTTCTGCAGTCCTTCTGGAGTATCCACCCTGTTGCAGATCTTGGTGTCATCTGCAAAGAGGCAGACCTTTCCTTCCAGCTCCTCTGCAATGTCACTAATGAAGACATTGAACAGGACTGGTCCTAGTACTGATCCCTGTGGTACCCCACTGGTCACCCCCCTCTCCCCAGATTGTATCCCATTCACCACCACCCTCTGTGTCCTGTCTGTTAACCAGTTCACCACCTTGTCTCCCATGCCCAGACTACCCATCTTGTTAATCAACCTTCTGTGTGGGACGGTGTTGAAGGTTTTGCTGAAATCTAGGCAGGTGACGTCTACCGCCCCTCCCTGATTTAGTTACCTAGTCACTCAATCAAAAAAAACTATTAGATTCATTTGACATGACCTTCCTGCAATGAATCCATGTTGCCTCAGATTCTGAGCACCACTGGATTCCATATGTGCTACTATCCTTTTTTTCAGCAATGTCTCCATGGTCTTTCCCACCACTGAGGTGAGGCTGACTGGCCTGTAGTTCTCTGCCTCCTCCCTACTGCCGCTTTTGTGCAGTGGGACTATGTGTGCCCTTTTCTAGTCTTCAGGAATGACACCTGTGTTGAGTGACTCTGTGAACAGGGCTGCCAGAGGTGCTGCTAGTTCCCTTTGCAGCTTCTTTAATATACTCGGGTGGATGCCGTCTGGCCCCATGGCCTTATCCACCTTCAGCTTTGTGAGTTCTTCCAGAACTCTCTCCACAGTGAATGGACTGGTCTTCACCTCCCCTCCCCATTGCCTCTGCAACCCAGCTGTGGTCCTTGACCCTCACCCTCCTTAGTAAATACTGAGCAGAAGTATTTGTTCAGTATTTCTGCCTTGTCTAGATCCCCCTCCTTACACTCTCCCTTCTCCCCCTTGAGCCTCACAATCCCCCCGTGTTTTTCTTCTTTCACTGTTGTACCTATAAAATGCCTTATCCCCTTTGTTTACAGATTGTGCAGACTCATGGGGCTAGATTCGTGAAGGTGAAAGTAACGCACGGTAAATAAAGAGACCACTACCATTTCTGAACTACACCAAGATTCAAGAAGCAACAGGAGCCTTGCTAACAGTCACGGTGGTTGTTTTCATGACTCACATGGTGCAGTTTTACAAATTTCATATTAATATTCATAAGGTCATTAGTTTGTTATCTGGGCGGCAGAAGATTACATCACATGCACTACTACATAGGAGCCTGCAGTAGTGCAAGCACTGTGGGATTCAGAATGGGCAGAGAGCATGTGCTATCTGCTATTAAAAGCACAGCCATCCAGTATGCAGTAGTCAGTCTATTTCCTGGACACCCAGAGCTATACTATCTTATGTGGTCTCTTGACTTCTTGACTTGGGAACCCAAAGAACACCGGTTCAAACCCTGCTAGAGCCAAATTATCATAGTGTGACCTTGGGCAAGTCACTTAAGCTCCCAGTGCTCCAGATCACCAAGTTGTGGAAATGGGTAAAGGCAGGACCCACTGTAAACAATATGTTGCCTCCTAGCTGGGCTATTCTGGATAAATAATTTCTAAATGAGAACAAAATAAACCTCTGCCTCCTTACCCTCCTCCTTATAGACTGCTGCCAGTATGTAGACAGCTGTACAATGGGAGGGCTTTAAGCCCGAGGTTCGATGGGCAGAGCAACAACGTCACTCCCTTATCGAGCTTAAAAGGTCACAACATCCTGGACCTCACCAGGATTCTTTTTCGTTGGTGGCCGGAGGCGCTGCTTTCCGTTGGCCTCCAGCCCTCAGCTTTCAACATTCATCTATCGACCCCACCCTCTGCTCCTGCTGGGTGTTTTGGACTACTGCATCCATGTTTCCTTGCCTTTGTTTGCTGCCTGTCTGTTCCTGCAGCTTCCTTGTATCTCCTGCATCTGCCGTCTGGCGCTCTCATTTTGGGGGCCCTACCTGCTTCCACCTCAATTCTGTGGTCCACTGCACCTGGCTCCATGGCTTGCTCTGCATGATCCTTTTCACTCTGTGGTGTCCGCCACTTTGGGTGCACTGTCCCTGCTCTGCCGTCTCCTCTGGTGCCACCCTCTCTTGCCTCGCATTCCTGGTCTGTTCCCCTCGAAGAATGCCGTGCTTCCTGGACCGTCGCATCTGGGTCGGGTTGGGGCTTCTGATTTTCCCTGGCTTCTGTACCATCCTTTCTACCCTTCCTGGGACTTGCTGCTTCTTAGCCATCTATTCCAGTGCACAGCTGATGTTTTGGCTGGTGTTGGCCATCGCTCCAGTCCTTCTCACCTCTCTGCCTGGGTCTTGGTTGCTGTGCTCCCCTGCTTTCACTCGACTCTCTGTCTCTCTCCATGGCATTGACTCAGGTTGGGTGATTAATACCGGCTCTCTGTAACTTTGGATTCCTTTTGTGCCCTGCATGTTGGTTTATCACCTTAGTGTTCACGGCAGCAGAAACTGTTGCATGATTTGGAATCTCGGAGAGGTCACTTGCTCAGGATTCTTTCCAGTTAACAGTGTATCAAAACAAAATGGTGAGAGCTGCCTACTTGTTCTGCTGTACGGGCAAGTCTTTCTCTGCACCGTTTTGACTCCTGAGCAAAGTGCTGTGCATCCATTATTGTCCCTTTCTCTCATTGAGTTGCCTGCCAGTCATACCCTGCCTCGTTCTGTGGCATCAGCTCCCATGCATTGCTGTCCTTTTTGACTCTGGTTTCATATCCTCTTCCATACAAACACACAAAAAAAAACTTTCTATTGGTTGGTGTGCTCTGCAACCAATTGGATGGGCCTATTGAGGTACCACATACATTTCTATGCTAGTATTCAAACTGCTCCATGCCTGCCACTTTTTTTGCTGGGCCAGCTGGCACTCCATGATGGTTGTCTTGCCCATGTCTCCCTGCCTCCTAGTTCATTTCCACCATTCATCTTAGGCTGTACTCGACTTTTGGGGTTTTCTCCTTATCCTACCATCAGCCTCGGCTGCCTTTGTCTGGCCTGCTATCGATATTTCTTTTTGGGCATCCCTATCATTACTCATAAGCCCACTTCATCGATCCACGGCCCTTGTGCCGTATGTATCAGGTTCCTGATTCCATCCATCATCAGCCATCAAGGATTCACTCCAGTCATGGCTTCTATTTCTCATTATGCCATGGTTTATCTATTCGCTTGTTTTGCCATTCACATCATGGGGCCATCTATGGCTGACTCCATCTGGCCTTCCATCGACTCTGCCCTGCATGTCACCTCATCCACCTCGCCCTACTGCAGTTCTCATTCCATATCAGCTGGGTCCTATGCTACCCCAATGACCTTCCTACCGTCTTTTGTCCTTTCATACCTAGCTTTCCTGTGCTAGCCTCCATGGCTCCTCCTAAGCATACCCTCTGGTTTGCATACCCTCTGGTTCTGGACATGCCTTCTCAGCCTCAGAGTCTACCTCCTTTCGAGGAGCCTACTTATTCCTACTACCTTCGTAAAAGTTCATTTTCAAGTTCATTCCATCAAGGATTAATTCTCTACCATGTTCCTTTGTTCAATTTCAAGTTCATTTCCAGTTTCCTTTTCCCTGATCTGCTCCTGTTGAACCGCTGCACTCCTGCGGCAATCATCATTATCACTGAAACGTTCTTGTCTCCTCCTCTTCCGATTCTGTACCGGCCATCCAGGATTCACTCCACTCGTGGCCTGCTATCAATCTTTCTTTTTGGGCATACCTATCATGACTCCTATGCCACCTTATCAACCCGCAGCCATCCTGCCGCATGTATCGAGTTCATAACTCCAGTCATCATTCACTTAGCATTACCTCAAGGTTTATCCATTTACATCGCTTACTCGAACATTCCTATCATTGAATACTATGGTACCTCATCAACTACAACCTCAGGGTCTAATCATTCACATTGCATAATCAAGCATGTCTCTTCAACCTCAGTGTCTGCTCACGCTCATCGCTCATTCAAGCCAGTATGCATTATCCTCGGTTTCCTCATCAGCACATCTGGAATCTCATTGTGAGCACATATGGATACCCTTTGCTTCTGTGATCTACTATCTCTCATTGACTACTCGAGCATACCCTTCTTGGGTCTTTGCTACCTCATGTTGCTTCTTTAATCTGTGCTTCTTTGGAGTTTTTCCCTATCCTATCATCATCCTCCCTACTTATATCCCTCATCTATGAACCATTCTTTTTACTGACATACGTCCTCAAATCTAACATTGTCGGCCTGGAGGGAAGGTGACCTAGGCCTTGGATCCCCAGAGATTTTCTCCTCAAAGGGGGGTTTTCCTCTCTTCCGTGCCAATGGTCATAACATTAGTTAGAGTTAGTGCTTTCTTCATGTAAGTTAGTTAGGTTCCACTGTTGGATGGAGGTGGATGGTGGTCCTGGCTTTCCCCTTTCTCCGTAGGAAGTTAGCCCTTCTGTTCACAGAATTCATTCATCATCCTCCTCACCTCTTCTAAGCTTGACATCTTTGGGTATTCTTTTTGGGATTTTTCCTAACTTACCTTTAGCCAATGCATTCATTCCCAGCACCTGTAGGGGGGAACCCTCCTCTAGGGTTCCTTGGGTCATACCCCTACAGGGTGGTATATCCCATGGATAGAGAAGCGGAAAGCCACAAAGCAAATCAAGTTACACAAGCATCATCTCATATTATCTCATCCAGTTGCATAAGCACATCAAATGGGAAGGCTTTAAACCCGAGGTATGATGGGCTGAGCAACAACATCACTCCCCCATCGAGCTTAAAAGGTGACAACATCCTGGGCCTCACCAGGGTTCTTTTTCATTGCCCACTATCCACCCCTCCTCCTCCTCCAGCAGCTCATCTCTCTTTCCCATGGGCTTCTTCCTAACCTACTTTTAGCCAATGCATTCATTCCCGGCACCTGTAGGGGGGGAACCTTCCTCTAAGGTTCCTTGTGTCGTACCCCTACAGGGTGGTATATCCCATAGATAGAGAGGAGGAAAGCCACAAAGCAAATAAAGTTACACAAGCATCATCTCATATTATCTCATACAATTGCGTAAGCACATCAAATTGCTGTTATGTGTCAGTATGTCAGCCAGTTTCAGTGGCTCAGTAGGTAGCACACTTGTCTCTGAGGCCGGGAGATCAGAGGGCTGTGGATTCAGTTCCCACATCTGGCATTTGGGTTAATATCCCAGTACTGACACTGTAGTGCAGCATGAGAGGGGTGCTGCACTTCTGAGGTGCCGTCTTTTGGATGAGACGTTAAACTGAGGTCCATCTGCCTGGATTGGTGGTAGTTCGGGTTGATGTTAAAGATCCCATGACACTTGTCGAAAAGAGTAGGGGAAGATTTTATTAAAGAAATCATACAATTCAAAACACAAAATTTACACAGAAAAGAAAACAAACCCTTCCCATAGTAACAATAATAGAAACCTACAAAAGAAAAACAAAGGAACAAGCCATGTCAAACTTAAAAGTCCTTAAGTAACTGGAAAATCATTATCAGTAATCTAGGGCAAATTCCTCCAAATAGCTTGCAAACGCACCCTGTTGAGACTTCTGGATTCATGAAGATAAATATCCTGTAGAGACTTTAAAATATTGCCATACAAGTCATAATAAGAAAGTTCACGTTGTTGTAGAGTAAACAAACATCTTGAATGCCAGACATACCATTTGATAACAACAAAAATTACAGTCAGAATACTTGCTTCCCAGTTACTCCAGGTACGAGGATAACTGCCATACATGAGCACAGGATATGTAACTTGTAAAAAAAAGGGAAGATGAGAATTGTGATAAAGAAATTTCCAAAAATCAATAATATATGAACAAGTAAAGTACAAATGCAGAAGAGATTCCGGTTTTAATTTGGGCCTACAGTGGCGGTCAGATAAACTTAAATATTTGGGTATTTTCCTTCACCCTTCCCCTAAAATAATGAAAAAGCTTAACCTTGGCACCACTCTAAGTCATATACAAGAGGATATTAAGCGTTGGTCTTTATTACCCTTATCGCTTTGGGGTCGTATGAGTATAATAAAAATGAATGTATTACCCCGTTTATTATACACTTTGTAAATGTACAGTTGGGACTTACCCAGCTCTTGGTTCACTCAGACACATAAAATTATTAACTCTTTTTTACGGGCTGGGAAAAAATCAAGAAGAAGTTATTGTAAGCTTACATGGGCAAAAATTGATGGTGGCCTACAAGCTCCCAATCTATACTTATATTACCTTGTAACGCATCTAACCAGATTGAGTTACTGGATACTTCTGTCAGAATATTCATCTGACTCTATTCCCCTCTCTGGCTAGGAATTGAGAAATCCTTGTGTGCATTACACGATATGGCTCCAGAAGTCCTTCCTTTTCTAAACAAGAAAAATCTCCCAAATAAGCTGAAAGGATCCCCGCTTGATGCTGTTTTGATTACACAACACCAACTCAACACCTTACTAAGGACTAATGGATATAAAGATATAACACAACCCCTCTCCAATAATCCCAACCTGCTAATTTCCGGTAAACCAATAAAACTTAATATCTTTTGGCCCAATATGGGGATTGGAAGGGTGGAGGAGTTAATTATTAACCAGAAACTGATGCGATTCCAGGAAGCCTATATCCGGTATCATTGGTCCACTACTCATGTTTTTAAGTATTTACAGATTAGGCATATGTTAATACAGTATTTTGGCACTGGGAGGTGGACTACGCCCCTTCTAACTGTTTTAACCCCATATCTTAAGTCAATCCTGGTCTACCCATTTAATTTCATATGCTTACAAGTTCTTACAAATCACGATTGCTGGGATAGAAGGACAGAGAACTTACTGGTGGCATCACTATCTTCCAACTTCTGAACCCCCTAGATGTTGGTTAAGAATTTGGAAGCACCTATATAGATACATCAAGTGGGATAGGTACAGATACATGCAATTTCAAATTGTACATAACATGTATTATACTCCAGCTAAATTATTCAAGATGGGTTTTTTGCAGTCTAATCTTTGCACCAAATGTTCTCAAGCACAGAGAAATCTGCTGCATATGTTATGGTCATGTGATAAGGTTTCCCCATTATGGAATTGTATTAAATCACAACTGGATCCATTATTAGCTCTCTCAGATAAATTTGCCCCTGAGATTTGTATTTTAGGGGATTACATGACCCTCCAGGGCAAAAGCCAAAGGGCCTATATGGCACTGATATATATTTGTGCCAAAAAAGTACTACTTAGACATTGGGTAGATGCCCTAATACCGACTTATACTGAATGGTATAAAGAAATTATGTTTGCTATACAGGCAGAGTGTGTCACTACGGGATTAACCCAAAGAATGAGAAAATACAAACAACTTTGGGATCTCTTTTATAAGTTGTTATTAATCCAGTCCAATACAATAACAGTTAACTCTAATGCCCCTTCATAAGTTAACCATTATTTTCATTAGGATTTCCTACTGATATATATCCACAATTGCTAAGGCTCATATTTGTGGTGGTGGGGGATAGGAGGGGGGGGTTAAGATGGTGATGTTAGGGGTAGATGGGGGAAAGGGTGGTGGGTTGCAGGCATCAAATATGGTACTATTAGATAATGGCTGTATTTTATGGTGATCAGAAGATTTGTTTTGCAAATATATATACAGCATTGTATGATCTCCTGTATTTAAGATATCTGTATCTTAGATTAAAAATCTAATAAAGTATACTTTATAAAAAAAAAAAGAAGAGATTCCGGTTGATTAATACACTGAGGTCTAGAGCAGACACCCGTTTATGCTTTTGATTAGCTTTCACATTCAGTTTTTCATGACAGTTAAGCCAGTGATGGTCTTTAAATTTATTTAGGACCCTCTTCTCATTCAGAAAAACTAATAAAGCTGTCCTGTAGCCCTCTGGACACTTTGGAAAGGGTTCTAACTCACTGAAATGATTCTCTATTACAAATGCATACAACTGTTTTTTAGTTTTAGAAATCACTAGCCTACTATTAATCCCCCAGGAATGAAGCTTGACAAAGACCTCGTGTAAATACAATGGAGAAGTGACTACCTGCCTAACTTGGTGCAAATGTCCCATATCCCATGCTGCAAACTAAGGTGATACGGTGTGAATAAAAAAATCACACCAGTATTTATCAGGGGCTATAAACAAAGGCTTTAGATTAGCATGTAAAAACTGGCAGAAAAACAACAACACAGGGTTAATCATTTGTTGCCCACCTAGATTGCAGGGCAAATACAATACATTCCTTTTAATGGGATTAAGTCGACTCCCCCAGAAGGACTGAAAAAAGAGGCTATAAAGTTTAACCCCCCCTTGTCTTGGGGACAGGAAAAACAGAACTAAGGAACAGAAAAAGAGTCACAAGGTAAGTCTTAATTAAATAAACACGTTTACAGTAACTCATTTTAGTCTTAGTCCAATGCTGAACCATTTGAGTACCAAGCAATAATTTCCTGTCCCAGTTCTCAATATCCATTTGAGAAGACCCATATTCAATGCCCAAAATTTTCAGAGAACCTAATGTGAAAGAAAGACCAGCTATTTGGTTTATGGGAACATCTTGGCCACTCAGGGGCTTCCCAATACTTTTAGACATGTTCAACCGGGTACCTGAGAATGTGTCAGAAGTTCTACAGACAGTTAGAGCCATTTCAGCAGACTGGGTATTCCCAGCCAGGAGAACCACATTATCTGCATAGGCCAGGGCAGTGTAAGGTACCGTAAAATTCGACACCTGAATTGGGGCAATACGAGGTGTAGAATTGAGAAACCTTAATAGAGGATCTATACTAAATACATATAAAAGGGGACTGATCGGACACCCTTGTCGAACACCTTTTTGAATATGGACATAAGGGCCAAGAAATCCATTAATACAAGGTTGAACAGTGACTGTATGATAAAGGGCCTGCAACCATTCTACAAACGTGGAAGGCATACCATAATGACATAGCACATGTCATAAAAAGACATGTACCACGTTGTTAAAGGCCTGCCTCTGGTCTAGGGAAAGAATCTAACCGTCTAATGGAGAAACAGAATTGTGAAAAAAAAGTTCCCGTAATAAAATCAGTTGGTCCGTTATAGAGTTCCCAGGCACTGTACAAGATTTTGCCGGTGAAATCAAAAACGTTGCCAATGACAACAACCCAGTGTTTAACAGTTTGGAAAGAATGTTAAAATCATTATTCAATAGGCTAATAGGCCTCCAATTAGAAAGATCCAATCTATCACCTTTTTTAAAAATAAAGACGAGGATTCCCATAGACATGTCAAAGGGTACATTTCGAGTACTCAAAATAGAATTATAAATTGAGGTAAGTTCTTCCAGAAGTTCACCATGTAAAACATGATAAAGTTCGGAAGTAAGGCCATCCAGACCAGGGGTCTTACCTTTAGATAGAGTTAGTACAGCAGTTGCAACTTCCTGAGCCTGAAAAGGAGCCATCAATCCTAAGAGCGGATCCTGAGGCACCTGGGGAACCTGAATTTTATCAAGAAAAAAATGAAATCTTGAGTCTCAACAGTTCGGGCAGTAAACAAAGAAGCAGCATAGGCAAAGGCTATGCTCAGAACACTACCCTGCTCAGTTTGGACCACTCCCTGCTGGTCATAAAGAGCAAAAATAGTTTTTGCCTGAAGTCTCTCTTGACGTCTGAGTAAGGGACAAGTGGTAGCAAATGGTCCCTGTATACCATGTCGCTGCTGTGACTGAAGACCTTCAGTCAATGTCAAATGAAATTGCATCATCTTTTTCTGAAAATAAGTAATCTGATCTGAGAAATCATGTTGGGTATCTTGAGAGAGAGAATACAAATGTTGGAGATGTTTCCTGTCCTGTAAATACAAAAAATAAGTTATCTTCCTAAAGTGTCTGCTGTGGGAAATGAATAATGTCCTCAGGTCCGATTTTGTTTCCAGCCACCAAGTAACCGGATCTTCATATAAAGCAAACAATGATTTCTGACTGGACACAAAAATGGAGATTAGCTGCAGAAAGCCTGCTTGAGTAAAAAAGCCTGGAATTTAATTTCCAGTATCCCGGTCCCATAGGGGTAACAGCCTTAACCAAGGAAACCTATTGACCAAAAGGAAATCCCCAAGAGCATGCCTTAGTGGAAGTAGTTAATTCCAGAATAGTGTGTAGCTAGTATCCTGCAAAAGAAAAACTCCAGGAGGGTAAGTTTGTAAAAAATTAAACACTACACTCCGTTTAAGAGCATTCTTAATACTTTTGATGTTAGACGTCAAAATTAAGAAAGGAGGGGAAAAGGACATTCAAAAACTCAGGGGGAACTAATCAATGTTTCTTTTTCCTGGGTTTCCCTTTTCGATGTGGAGGTTGAGAAGGGAATTCACCCCCTTCAGTCACCAACAAGTCAGAAACGTCTTTGGGTAGGACAGAATCTACAGAAGAACGCACTGAGTCGGTATCAAAGTGATCAGCATCCAAAAATACAGAAAATCTATTTGAAGAATCCTGCATTGTAGTTTTAGGCATCTTAAGGGTTGGTTGGGCCCTAGTAGACCTTTTTCTAGTTGACATTCTCCATTCAGTAGGACCCTCTACCCTGGGGAAGGGGCATGGAGCCAGGTAGAACCTTATCCCAACTAGTAGGCACTGAACCATCTTGCAAAACAGGGGTGTGCTCTGCAGAAACCACAAGTGGAGGAGAAAAAGTCTCCTGCGTACCTAGATCAAGACTGGTCTCAGACACAATAGGGGTGAAGGGTCCAAATCAGCAGGAACAGGTAGCTTAGAAATAGGAACATCCTCTGCCAAATGAGGTGTGGAAGTTTTATTAAATTCTCTCTGGGCCAAGGTGACCAGGAGACGTTGCTCCTCCCCATCAGCAGAAGAGAATTTCCTATGAGCAGCCTCAGGACAGGCAACATAAACATGTCCTTCTTTCCCAGAGAGGTTACAACGAACTGATTTGGAACATTGACTGCTGAGAAGACCTGTCTTGTGACAAAGGGTACATTTAATCTGATCACAAGCACTGCTAATGTGACCGGGAAGCCCACACTTGTAACAGGTCCTGGGACGACCAGGGTAAAACAGAACACCTCTAACCCTACCTAAAAAGAAACAATTAGGTAAATGGTGGAAACCCCTTTCCTCTGAGCACAAAATCACCTTTATTCTCCACCCACCAGTCCAAATCCCTTCAGAATCAAAAATGGCCTCTGGATGGCCAGTTACAGTACAGCTTTGTTTAAGCCAAAACAGCAAATCAGTAACACTTACACCCTCATTTCAGAAGAGAAAAGTGATTGTTTTGTGAGCAGGCCTGGTAAGAGGAAGCACCTCAAATGGGGCCCACAAAGGAGTGTTCTTTACCCGATGATATCTTGCCCAGAACTTATCAAGGCCACTCCCTAGCTTAAAGCTAACATCAAACACATTCTCTCCCAAAACACGAATCAGTGCATATAATTCATAAACATTAAATTGTAAACTGATTTTGAGTAAAGTACGTCCCACATAAACCCTGTCAGGAGAGGTAGCCAAACCCCCTTTATATGCAAGATGTACAGCATTATGGCGTTTAGCCGTAGGAGCAGCATTATGGAAAAGGGATGCATAAGGCCTAGGGGCCTTAGGAGGGGGAGGAAGGGGAGGTTGCTCATCCACTCCATATGATACTGTTGGACAATTCTGCAAAGCTGCTGGAATATTTCTTGGAATGTCAGAAAAGTCAGAAATGTCACTAAGATCAGCCCCCATAACGTCATATGGGGGAGAACTAGCCCTTGGTGTACAAACTGGCTATAAGATAGGAGTCTGAGTAAGTTCAAGATCCGAGGGCAAGTGAAGAGGGGAAGTCTGTAAACCTTCCATAGCTGGAAGAGGATCCTCCACAGGAGCGGTCAAAGGTAAAGCAAGTAAAGAAAAAACAGCAGTCAAAGGAGTAGTAACATTCTCACGCTCAGTACTTACAGGAGTAGAAGCTGACATTCTAACTCCCAGTATTTTAATAGGCGCAAAGCCCAAAATCCAGTTCCCAGTATCAGGGGAGTGAACCCAACCTGCAGCTTTCAAGGAGTCTTCAACTGACTAGGAACCCCTATCCATTGCAGGAACATCAGCCCAGCTGATTTTGCTGGGGCACCCTTTACGAGTAACCCTCTCCGAGCGGTGTTTGTCTGAAGCAGCAGTGAAAGAAAAAACCATAGCAGCAGCTTGGTCTTGTCCCGAGTGGTGAAAGACTGTGCTCGGCTCGTTCTGAACCTCCTTCTGGTCCGTGACCATAGTAACGCTCAGTGCAGTGTCAACAGTGACTCCTTGAGTCTCCGCCATGTTCCCCAAGCATTTAGACTGAAATTGCTCCATGAGTTCCCGTTTCTTCCTCAGATAATGCTGTTCTTCAAGAAGTAATAACTGCTGCAACTCAACATCGGTGGACTCACCATCAGGTAGCTTAGTAGAAACTTCAGAGCAATCCAAACGGTCTGTAGAACAGCCTCCATAGCCACAGCAGACGCAGTATGTTTGGAAAGGACATCCATCTCAGACAGCTTCTGAGCCGAGGAGGAGACGGACTCCTCGACCTGCTGCATGTCCATCTCCACAGTTGGCAGCACAGCAACTGACTCGGCCATCCTTCGATGGCCAAAGGATCCCCCTACCATTGAGTAGGGGTAATTCTTTATTAGGATAAGACATGCAACAAAATACACATTACATACAAAAAGTTAAACTCATAACAAATATTTACAAAATACAGACATCATAACACCAAAACACAAAAAAGAAAACCAATCAAGCTAGATACAACCTTTTGAAAAGCACAATTATTTGATAATAAATAGCAAGGAAATACAAATCAACACCTATTTATACTTTATAATATGTGAAAACCCTTTCCACCAATCCTTAACTTTGTCAGTAGTATACATTTGCATATCTATAAGATAAACTTTTTGCAATTCATTTAGAATATACTGACAACATCCTTCTACAGTGGGTTTCTTTTGGTATAAAACCCATTGGCAACGAGTTTGCCATAAACAAAACCTTAATACTGCAATAAATACCCTTAACGTTCCTATGTCATACATGCAGAATTGTGGCAAAAAATTACCAATTACCAGTAAATCATAAACAGGATGTGCCAACCAAGCCATTACCCATTTCTTTGCCAAATATCTCCACAATTTAATTGAAAAGGAGCAATACAGAAGAAAATGTTCCATAGTCTCCTCCTTATTGGTACATTCCAAATATGGACAATTTCTCTCTTCTATTGCCTTATATTTTGCAATACCCCTAATGTTTAGATGACCATACATTATGAGCCACTGTACCTCCCACATGTGCGATGGTAAACGAGGGTTGTTCAACTGATCTAATATGTTATGGTTCAGAACAGAAGAACCATTTTTAAAACTAGGTAACACCGGATAAATCAGTGACATAACCACTTTATACAGTGTGTGTGAAGAACTATCATGGATTTGTGTTTTAGTCAGCTGCCATTTATACAGTTTTTGAGCCGCAGGCCTAAAATAGGCAGGGATGGATAATTTATGATGTAATTTAGGGGCACAATGTATCCATGCTACACAATAGCGGCCCAAAATTGTCTGAAACCACATAACTTCGGCCTTTATAGGAAGTTTAAAACAATTTTGCAAAGATTTAGCAAAAAATAATGTGTGACAAAATACTACCGGATCAATCATCCCTGTTCCACCTTTCTGTTTATCCAAATAGGTGTAACATCTCTTAACCGGATTAAGCCTATTACCCCAGAATAGCTGGAAACTCAGGCTATAAAGTCTTGTTTCCAAATGGGGAGGCAATGGGTAAAGTACAGCAACGTACTGTAGACAGGGTAATATGAACTGTTTAAAAATCAGTACTCTCTTTAATTTCATAAAACGAAACTGTTTCCATTGGACTACTTTGGTTTCTACTGAATTCAATACCTTCATCCAGTTTTCGTCTGGGAGATTCGATGGGCCATAAACAATCCCTAATATAGTAATGGGCTCAGTGGACACCTGAATAGACTTGTATACCTCAGTTTTTTGATGTGAACATCCCAACAATAGTCCTTTTGATTTCTCAAAATTAATTTTGGCATTGGAGAGAACTGCATATTTTTGGAAAACCTGGAAAAAACTACCCAATTGTTTCTTATGTTGAAAAAAAAGGCATAAATCATCCACATAGGCCTGTATGTTCAAAACACAATCTGAAGTAGGTAAATGAAAACCCTTCCACTGAGGAACAATATTAATGGATGTAACAAGGGGTTCCAATGAGCAGACATATAATAGTGCACTTAAAGGACAACCCTGTCGCACCCCAGACTCCATTACCCAACCTTTCTCGATTCTACCTTTAATTACAGGATGAATCCGAGCACCTGCATACAAATTCTTTATAATTGTAAGTAAGGCACTGGGAATGCCTAGAAAGTCCAATGTAGCAAACATAAAAGGGTGACTGGCCCTATCAAAAGCTTTTTCTAGGTCCAAGGAAAGCAAAATACCAGAGCGTCAAGTGATCAACAAATATTCAGTTAAATCCCTTATCAAATATAATAATGTCTGAATTTTTCAATTAGGTAAACTACAATGCTGCATAGGAGAAATAACAATGTCCGCCCACAATTTTAGTCTATTCATAATTAACTTGGCAAAAATTTTGTAGTCTGAATTTAGCAGGGTTATTGGTCTCCAATTACGAATCTCGCCTTTATTTTATTTCTATAAACATAAATCTGTAAACCTACTGAAAAATTATTGGGGATTGGGTCACCTGCCAAGAATTTATTAAAAATTAATTTCAAACAAGCAACCAATTCAATGTGGAAGGTTTTATAAAAAATATTGGGTAGTCCATCAATACCCGGGGAAATATTAACCGTCAAATTTGAAATAATCCCCTCAATTTCCTGTGATGAAACGGGCTTTATCATAGTCTTTAGTATCGAATCATCCACACTAGAGCCATGTAGTGGTTGTAAATAATCATGAATTTCAGCAAGAGATATAATAGTTTGAGGATGAAGCTCCTGAAAATACCATGCAATACAATCGCCAATAGTTCCAGAGTCTTCCAATTTACCCAAATTCGAATCTAAATATTCCAAATTAGTGGCATCTTTAATATTTTTACATAGGAGATAAGGATCACCCACAACTGATTTTTTTGTATGATTATTTATCAATGCTTGCAGGGTTCTTGCTTGGTTGTATTGAACCTGCTTCATCTGTGACTTTAGAATCTCGATTTGTGAAAAATAATCCTGCCTGGAGGTATTGGCCAGTGAAAGTAAGGCTTGTAAGTGACCACGAAGTTTCAAATAGTCAAAAAAATTTGAGTTCTTTTGTCGGGTTCCATATGTCTTAAACCAGTTGATACAATCCCGTTTAGTCTCTGCCCACCATACTCCTAGATCTGAATATAAAAAAAACACTGAGAGTCTACCTTGCAAAATCAATCTGATGGAGTTTTTAGCAAATTGTTCTTTTATATAGAAGAATTAAGCTTCCATCTCCGTCTCCTGTCACATTGTTCAGGGTTACGCTCTACCATCACTTGGAGCATCATGTGGTCCGAAAACTCCATAGGTACCCTTTTAAAATTAGCAACCTTCAAATTTTTAGAACTAAATAAATAATCTATACAAGATCCCTTAATTCCTTTAAAAAATGTGAATCCAAGGTTCTTTGACTCCAATAGGTTACAATTAGTTAAATCCACCAACTTAATAATCGATTTTAAACAGTTTGAATCACAATAAACCTTACTTGAAACAGATGTTGGGGACTTGATACTACAGTTGAAATCACCGTCCCATAGTATAGGTAACGTAGTAACCAAATAGGGTTGTACCTCTTTCATACATGATATCCTGGATGTTTTTGTCTGAGGATTATAAATGTTAATGAAACGATAAATTTTGGAATCCCACCTACCGTCAATAACCAAAACCCATCTGGGAATCAAGTCAACAAGTTTGTGTAAAACAAACCGATAAGAATTAAACAAAATCCCAACTCCATCTGTTTTTTCCTCTCCGAAAGACCAGTAAGAAGGTCCCCACGGCCAATCATATTGAAATGAAGGAATCTGATTCATAGAAAACATCCAGGTTTCCTGTAGGAAATAAATAGCTATCTGCTCCTCATATATTACATTAAAAGTGGCTTTTCGTTTACTACTATGTAGAATACTATGTGTATTCAATGAAGCCCAGCGAAAACCCATATGCTAAAAAAAACCAAAAACAAATAAGCACTCTAACTCTCATTTCTTTCTGCTTTTTTTTTCTTATCTTTATAATCTTCCCGTGTGACCCCTGTAGCATCCTGTATAGATTTTTGGGAATCAGAATCCCCCATATCAACTTCCGAGTCACCCCATGAAGTAGAAAGGGCAGCATAAGAATTCTGAGATTCCACTGGTTCAGATATTGGTTTAGAAATTATTTTCAGAGTCCTGTTGGACCTCCTGGGAGGTAATGGTGTTTGTTGAACTAAGGGCACCCATGGCCTGTCCATAGTATCCTTATAGCAAACTGGTTTTAACAGCACCATATCCAGAGGAATATCCTCCACTTTGAGCAGTGGAACATTCACCTCTGGGGGGGGGGAGGAAACACCTTGTCATCAGTTATTAAAACCGGATGTACCGGCCTGTCGGATAAAGGGGTGGGGCTCACATGAAGTAGTTCACCAGATTCGTCATTCATAGCTTCTTGTGCTTTTTGAATGAGCAAATCAGTGCTGCCACAGGAAATCTTATTTTTCACAGCCCAAGGACATTTTTTAAAACAATGATCAATTCCATCACAAAGGTCACATCTAGTTGGATTATTACACTGTATAGTAACATGACCTACTTCCCCACAATTATCACATCGTGGACGGTCACATACACTAGAAAGATGCGTCTTAGATCCGCATCTGTAACAGGCTCTGGGTTGGCCACTGTAAAAACATACTCCCCTGTCTCTACCCAATAAAAAGGAATTAGGAATGTGTTCAAGACCCTGATCTGTCTGACGTAGTTTCACTTTATATTTCCATCCCCCAGTCCAAAATCTCTCTGAATCCAAGATCGGGTCAGGCTTGCCCTGAATATCACATTTTAGGAACAACCAGTAGGTAATGTCCTCAACATGTACTCCTTCATTCCTAAACATAACTGTCACAAATTTAATAGCAGGTTGTGATGGTGGGACTACTAAAAAAGGAGTCCATATTGGGGAAAACTTCACTTGGGTATACCTTTCCCAGAATAAATCCAACAAACTTGCTGAGCGAAAACTTACATCATAGTTATCCTCCCCCGAGATGTTAATGAAAGCAAAAACATCCCTGGGAGAAAACCATAAAGATTCTTTAATTGGAGTTTTCCCCACAAAATATCGGTCAGGCCTCTCAGCCATAACCCCCTTATATCGTATGCGAACTACATTGCGTCTTGGAGCCGCCTCCCTTTTTACTCGAGTAAATAAATCAGATAAAAGAGGTTTTTGGGCAGGCAAAGACCCAGTAGTGTTAACAGGGACAACATCAGTATTAATGGCAACACCACCCCCCTGATCAAGAATAGTCTGTTTCACAAAGTTATTGTCAATGGAACTAACCTCCACTGACCCAGCTAACCTATGTGAAATACATGGTTCACCCGGTTTCCACCCTGGGGAGTGGCTACTTAAATCAAATGTAGAATCCCAAGCCAAATCTGAAGACCAAGAACCATTTGTCTGTCGTTGCCATCCAGCCGCTAAAAGTGCACCCTGTGGGGACCAAGTATGATCATGACATTGAGGACTAACTACAGTAGTTAAATTAGTATCAGTGACAAACGACCCTAAATTAGAAACAGTAGGTTGAATTGTAACAATGTCTCGCTTTGGTGCAGCCACCACAGCAGGAGTAGCCTTGTCCTTACAAAAACTGAACTCAGTCACCCTGTCTTGATGAGTCCCATCCGTTTGATACATTGTAGCAGAAGGAGGACACATAGGCAAGGTCCCACCCGTAACAGGGTGAAAAACAAATCCTGTCTCTTTATCCAAGAACCGTTTAGACACCTCAGAGCATTCAGGCTGTACACTCACCAGGACGTTATCTGCAGAACTGGAAAAAAATTGGTGTAGAAATCCCCAATCTAAGGTCAGAGGGAGAGACCTTAAGCGCAACCAAAGGTAGTCCTCCTCCTGCCTGAACATCCCCGGAGCAAGAAACCGGCAAACCTCACCGAGAATGGCGGACCGAACCGCACACTGGGGTTGTAGCACAGGAGTTGCATTCACTTCCGCATTCATCGAAAACGATCCAACCACTCGAGAGTCGGCACCTGCTGACGTCGTCGCACTCTCAGTACGGACAGGCAACATCGTACCCTCAGGACTCTCCTTTACCGTAGCCCTCAGAGAACTCTCGGCCATTTCACTTTTTGACAAATTATCCGACTGTAGTGCAAACTCACTACCAGTAGACAAAGCCTCATGGAAGATTTCCTCGTTTTCAGCCTCCATCGTTGAGCAATCAGGTACAGTAGCTGTAACATGCTTTGCAATCATAGTTCTCTCCGAATCCACCTCCGTCTGCTGCAAAGACGTTGCAGAAGTGGCCATCTCGGCTGTCGAGACCTGCACCCCTACTGGCCACAGAGCGCCAGCAGAGCAGGGGAACTTCCCCGGTGTCCTGGCCAAATTTCCCTCATTCACTAAAAAACAATACCACCAACAGCTTAATCTGGTTCAAAGTCAGTTGACATTCAACTGCATCCCCCTCCCCTTGGTCGTGCCTGAAAATAGGCAGAATTTGTCTAGTGCACTTACTCAACAAAAACTAAAAAAAAAACCCTAAAATAAATAAATAAATAAATAAATAAATAAAGTATTGCATCCTGGTGCATTATGAACCACCTTAGTTAGGACAGCAGGTACAGTGTGCTATTTGCCTCTTGAATATTGTGCAGCAATGTTCTGGGGATGTGGCTGGTATGCTAATCATGGCCACACTAGTGATGTCAGCTCCATTTACAGCAGTTTACTGTGCTGCAGTGCCTTCATCCCACATGAATTACTGTAAATCATGTGTGCATGTTCTGGGGAGATCATATGATGCCTCTTACTGTATAGATGCTTTCTAGTGAGCTCCTGCTACCCTCTCTTAAACCTCTGAAATTACTTAACTGCACCACTTACTTTTTCCTCATCTTGTTTACTTATAGTACGGGGACCTGACTGTGGCCAGAAATGGAATTTACTTGTAGTTTTTCTGCAGAATATGGAAGCTGAAATGAGAGTGGCCTTACCACACCACATGCCGCCACTTACGCTGGAAAAGACATCCAAAAAATCAAAGGCCCAACCGGCATCAGCGGCTAAAAGATCAATTACACCAGCAGAAACCACCCCTTTATCCTTGGAGAGGTTCTTAGATGAATTTCATCCTTTCCGAGAGGAGATGAGATCTCTAACGGAGGAAGTGAAAGTGGCGAATGAAAAACTAGAGAGTTTAGCTCAGAGAATGGGGGATTGTGAAGTGTGCATAACATCCGTGGAGAGAAAACTGGAGGCAATGGATCCTACTATGGCACTTGTTCAGAAATGGGTAGTTAATTTGGAAGCTAAAATCCAAGATATAGAGGGAAGGAGTTGCCGCAATAATACTGCGGTTATTGGATTACCGTAAAAGGAGAAAGGTTCAAACCCCGTTATATTCGCTCAAAAATGTGTCTAGAAAATAGCAGGGCCCTCATCCTTCTGACCCGACTATATAGTTGAAAGGGAGCACCGTGCTCTAAGGCCCATGCCAGCACCGGCAGCCAACAGTAGAACCTTCATCTTCAAATTCTTAAACTATCAAGAACGCCAGCACCTGCTTGCTAAGGCAAAAGAATTGAAGGAAGTGTTGTGGGTGGGATTGCCGATCCGAATTACTCAGGATCTCCCCTTATCCGTTAGACAAAAAAGAGCTGAATATCATGGCGCTGTGAACAAATTACTGGCGGCCAATATCCGCTTTCGGATGCTTTATCCAGCGACTCTGCAAGTTTTGGTGGAGAGGAAATGGACTACCCTGGAAGATTCTAAAATGGCTGAATGGGAGATGAAGAATCTATTCCCAGGCATTTTCAGAGATGGGTGATTTCTCCAAAAAGGCATAAGCTGGTACCATTCTTTACATTACAGGAGAAAAAAAAGAGTATGTCTGGTAACTATGATCTGATTTTTGTATGTTGAATGGAAGATTTTTACCTTATCAGTAGAGTCCCTCTATATTTATAACTGAGGAAGGCATATTTCCAGACTTTTGGTTTTTACTGGCATGCTGATGGGGTGTCTTCATGAAACGTTATGCACCAGTCATAGCCTGCTGATTGAACCCCCCCTTTTCCCTATTTACCGGGAGAACATTACTGGCTCTGCAGAACTTCCTCCTCAATATGTCTGCTGTTTGGGTTTATTGGATTTCTTTTCTGGAACTGTTCTTCATGCAGTGACTACTCACTGACTTTTCTTTAAATTGCTGCCTCCCATCCGATGCGGATAGTTATTTTTTTGAGAGCAGAGACAGACATATTTGAATTTTTTTTTCATGGTTTTCCATTTTCAATGACTGGTAGCTTTAGTATGGGGTTATGGCAACCTTATCCCATAGCCAAGGAGTAGTCCATTTTTCAGTTATATAGCTTTTATTTATATACATATCCTGGTTGCTGATCATGTGGGGGAAAAGAATGTATCATGGGATTAAAGGATAATCCTACACTTTGGGATGGGAATGTTAGTCTGCTAAGCAACTGCTGAAGACTAGACCGAAATATGTATCTTACTATAGAGTACTGGCCTGAGTCAGTCTTCGGCACCTGTTAGTTTCTTACTTTTATTTTATGCTTAGAAAGTAATAAGAATATTGTATCTTGGTGGAGATTGGGGGTTGGGGGTGGGAGGCTGGAACGTCGGTTAGTGACAGGTATTATGTACTATAGTGTATATGGGGGGTTATTTTTAGTGCTCCTCTTTCTGGGATGGATGAATCAGGTGCTTATCTTTGATGGAAGAGTTTATTTGACAAGAACTGACAAAGGAGTTTGGGACACTCTTATTGTAGAGGGGGGGCAGCTTGGCACACATGGTACATGGCTATAAAGCCACACGAGACAATGGTGTACTTCACTAAATATACAATCCTAAGGTATTTATTAGGTAATCATGATATTTGTTAAGAAATGTGTTACTTGGAATGTTTGTGGACTCCGCTCTAAATTGAAAAGGTGTAAGGTGTTGAAGCACATCAAATTACTCAAAGGGGGAATCCTATTTTTGCAGGAAACACATCTTCTGGAATCGGAGGGTGCCCTTCTCCGTAGACAATATGCTGGACAAGTTTTTCTTGCAGGGGACAGCTCCCAGAGCCTTGGAGTAGCTATTTTGGTGGCCCAAAATATACTCTTTACACACAATCAGATTATCAGAGAACCGCATGGTAGGTATATATTTGTACAAGGGGTGCTAGAAAGAACTGCCCTATTGTTAGACCATGTGTACTGACCTAACACTGATTCTCCCTTATTCTTTACTAATTTTCTGAACATTCTGGCACCATATACTGCCTTCCCATGTATCATAGGAGGGGATTAGAACATTCCCATTTCCTCTGCTCTTGATAAGTCTACCCCCAGAAGGCAAGGGCTTTCCTCAGCACAACATGCTGTCAGGGAAATGGTAGATTACCTGGGAGTAGTAGACCCGTGGAGAATATTGTATCCCACTACCCAGGAGTTCACCTTCTGGTCCACCGTTCATGGGACTTCTTCCCGTATAGACTACTTTTTAATTAGTCAGTCATTGTTGAAGGGAGTGGTGGCAGCAGGGATAGCCCCTGGGGTGATTTCTGATCACTCTGTGGTGCAGTGTGACTTGTTGTTAACTCCGGATGTGGCATCAGATTCTTTGTGGAAACTAATTAATCAACTTCTCAAGGACACTCAAATCATTAACACTATAATTTGGGAGATAGAAGAGTACACTGCTGTAAACCAGAACTCTACTTCTAGGCCAGACCTAGAATGGGGAGCTCTGAGATGCATTTTGAGAGGGGTTTTCATCAGATTAACGGTCTCTAGGAAGAGGAAAAGGGAGAAAGACACTCTTTCACTCCTATCTCAGATATGGACTATTGAGGTGTCACTGTCTCCTTCGATGACATCTGATGATAGGAAACTTTTAGTGGGGCTGAGAGATCAATATAGCTCCATGCTTAGGGAGAAGGCGGAATACGCTATTTTAAAAACTGGGATGAGATATATAGACCAAGGAGGAAAAAGCAGGACATCTGTTAGCTCTGAGGCTGAAACAAGTAGAATCTTCTAGACTCATTCTCAGTATTAGCTCTCAACATACAGGAGATCTTCTCCTAGATCCTAAAGCTATCACTGCAGAGTTTGCCGGATTCTATAGGGAACTATATCAACCTATGTCCCATAGACCCACAGAGGCGGAAGTGGAACAATTCCTCCACCAAGTCCCTCTTCCATCCCTCACTCAGGCTCAACAAGACACTTTGATAGCCCCCATTTCAGATGGGGAAATTCAAGCAGCGATATATTCCCTAGCTAATGATAAGGGCCCAGGCCCAGACGGATTTACCCCCAATTTTTATAAATCTTTCAGTAAATATATGATTCCCTGGGTATCTCATCTCATTGAGTGGATGGCAGGCAAAAATCCTCTAGATGTCTCCTTATTGGAGGCCATAATTATAGTGATTCACAAGCAGGGAAGAGATCCTGAATTAACAGGTAGTTACCACCCATTCTCTTTACTAAATTGTGATGTCAGAATTATAGCAAAAATTCTAGCAAATAGACTCAAAAACATCCTCCCAACAATTATCCATCCAGACCAAGTTGGATTTATGCAAAGGCACTAATCGTATGATCATTTTAGGAAACTGGCACACGTCTTCTCCGCGTCCAGAGACTCAGATGTTCCAGCTGGCTTGGTGCCTCTGGATGCGGAGAAGGTATTTGACCAAGTGGATTGGCAGTTTCTATTTCTAACCTTGTGGAGATTTGGGTTTCCCATTGAATTCATAGATAGAATTGCCTCCTTTTACCAGAACTCCCAGGCGAGATTATACTGCAATGGATTCCTCTCTGATAGGATTTCATTGGGGTCAGGCACAAGACAGGGATGTCCCCTTTCTCCTTTACTCTTTAATATTTATTTGGAACCATTATTGCCAAATTGCGGGTGGATACTGGGATTCTAGGGATTTTCATTGGGTCTCATATATTTAAAGTTTCAGCCTGCACAGATGATATGTTCCTTTATCCGATACACCCGGTGAAGTCTCTTCCCATAGCCTTGAATATTATTCAGTACTTTGGAGTGGTATCTAATTACAAAGTCAATGTAACCAAGACTACAGTTTTTCCACTTAATCACAGGTTTTGTTTTTTAAGCAGGATATATCTCCGCTGGCAATGCAAAGGAATTCCACCACTATTAAGTAGCTGGGTCTGATACTATCCACTAAGGAAAGTCTTATGAAGAAGTTGAATTCGGACAACCTCTTAGACTCTATTCAACAGGACTTCAAAAGGTGGCAGTCCCTTCCGCTCTTCCTTTGGGGGAAGAGAAATATTGTCAACATGAACATATTGCCTAGAATCCTCTATCCTATTCATACGTTGAATATTTGAATACCTTTTGAATGGTTCAGGAAGTTGCACGCTCTTATTTCTTCTTTCATATGGGGAAGGAAGCACCCTTGCAGGTCATATCTGAAGTTGGCTGCCTCATTGCAAGCTGGGGGCCTTAAGTTGCCACACTTTGGGTTCTTTTACTGGGCCAGTCAGGCAACCAAATATCTATGCTGGTTTTTACCCCAAGAGGAGATCACCTCTACTTCCTAGATACCTGCCTGGTTGATGTTGGAGAGAGAGAATTGATTGGGAAGGTGAAATTGGCTCAAATGACCCTCTTGTATATTCCCATTAAATCTCCCCGTTGTGCTTAATAGATCCCCCATGTTAGTTTCCCTTAAAGTACATGGTCAATTATGCGCCTTCCTTAAATACCAGAATACTAAAAATCCAAGGCAACCTGTCATTGGGAATCCAAACCTTAAAATAGATGGGGAAATTATCTCCCCAATTTGGCTACCACAGCTTAATGATGTTTGTGTTAGGGACTTATTACATGAAGGGGCCTGTGCAGATTCTGGCACTATAATGAGATCTTACTCTATAGCTCAGACACAGATATTTAAAGTGTGGCAACTTAGACACCTGCTGATCAAAACATTTCCTGATGGGGGCTGTTCTACAGAGGGATTTGCCTGGATGAATTCTCTTAGAACCATGTGTGGCAAACCTCATGCGGTCTCACTGATTTATGCTTCTGTGCGAATCAATGTGCTTGATAAGGGGATGGGGTTACCAAATACTGGCATGCACGTTTCCCCAATTCTGTGGAAAACTGGGAGTCAATCCATTTAGATTCCTTCAGATATATACCACAAGATAGATTGAGACTCACTCAATATAGAATCCTGAATGATATGTACTGGATCCCAGTCAAACGCCACAGAATAAGTAGACGCTCGGACTCTCAATGTTTCAGAGGTAAATCTGCTGAAGAAGATATGCTTCACATACTTTGGGAATGTTCCTCAATTCATACCTTATGGGACCAAATCAGAGATAGGGCTGATCCTCTTTTGGGCATAGGGGACTTATTTACACCAGAGGTTTGTTTAGTGGGGGGACTTCTCCAAAATCCAGGTTTGGAAACAAAGGTATCATATGGCAATGATTGTGCTCACTCTCAAAAAAATAACCCTGCATCACTGGCTGGATGGGCAAATCATTACATATGAGGAATGGCTAAAGGATTTATTGTATAACCTGCAGGTTGAACAACTAAAAGTGAACTTATGTGGTTCTCTTATCCGTTTCAGGATGATTTGGGAAAGTTTACATACATTATATCTCCTTCAAACTGGAGTCCCACAGAATCAGGGCAACCAACTTTCGATGTGTTAAATATATGGTTTTCATATCTGTGTTAATTGTAATTTTAGAAATTGATCAATCCATGTCTTCTGGGATAGATAGAGGTGTGCCAAGCTGGGAAGGGTAGGAGGAGGCAGGTGGGCGGTGGGGAGATGTTTCATCATGAAGTTGTTTTTTTTTCCGAGTGACAATGTACAGATTGATATTATTCTTTCATGGTGAAGCCTGTATCATAAAATTTCAATAAAATGTAAAGAATTTCAAAAAACCAAATGTGTGCATGTTCTGCGACAGTGCCTGCATTGTAGTGTTTTTGCTTCTCAGAGGCAGTGGTGTCCTGCCCTCCTATCCTTCAGCTGATGAACCCCTGCAGTTAGCCATGCACTACTTCCATAGTTTCGGGCTGGAGTGCTGTTGTGTCCCTGCTAATTGTTGCTGTTTCATCCCGAGGCTGTTTCCTGAATCAGGAGGTAGGAAATAGCACACACTACCTGAAAAAGTGCACATTTACTGTGTGGTATTTCTTTCATGAATCTAGCCTATGGGTTTTTTCTGGGAATATTCCAGTACAGGCTGCAACACTGAGATTTCACATGGTAACAGACAGCCTTCAAGAGAACTTAAAACAGCAATATTTGGAAACAAAGCAGCGTATATTTCTTATGACCTCTGTATTTCTTACTGCTATTATTTATTACTGAGTACATATCCATGAAAACAGGATTCTTATTCCTTGAGGGTTCATCAGCTTCTACTGGTTCTTTCCCACCTAATGTCATAATACTCTGCTTTTGACATGACATTTGTTCCCATGGCAATCGATTATGATATCACAACAATGCATTATGATTTCAAGTCAGGAATATGCTGTTGGGGCAGCCTGTTTTTATGGGAACTTCCTCAGTAATAAATAACAGGGAGGAGAAATCAGTAGAAGGTAAAATGACATACATGCTTAATCACTTCTAAGTACTGTATTTTGACTTCCAAAGTTTTCCTAGAGGTGTCAGCTGCTCTTAAAAAAAATACTTTCCCATGTTTCGCTAGGGTGACCCTGGTGCCTGATTGATCTCAAAATTGCAGTCCAAGACCAAACAGAAGAATCAGCGGTGCATAAGAGTTAACAAATGCCCACTGTTTGTGAGGGAGTTACAACTATATATAGCTATTTTTTTTAACCGTGAGATACATATATCGACAGTGGAGGAATTTATTGCTCTTTATAACACTGGGTTCATGTTGCAACTTTTTGTCATGGGAAACAAACAGCGGTACTGTGAAACGTTTAGAGCTGAGCGCTCGTGGCAGTCAGTAATAGCAAAAGTACTGCATAGTGGACATTTTGACATTACTTTTGTTTACTAGGTATTATTGAATTAGAACTATATCTTGAATAAAAATGTAAAAGAGGGAAAACAAATATGTCTCAGTTGCGCTTTAAAGCAATGCTCATTAACTTTTTACATTCTTTATGTGAAAGTCCTTTTATACTCTCTAATATAAATTATATGAAAAATTGTCTAACCCATACATACACGGAGAGTACTAGCCCAGTCTATGTTATTATCCCTAATAGACTACGGCCTCCCAATCTACTCCACGGCTAGTAAAACTACATTAAGAAGGGTGGAAGTTCTCTACAACCATGTCTGTTGATTTGACTCTAAGTCCGTGTTACACCCATCACTGTGAACTTTATTCAAATCTAAACTGGCCTACCTTTTAAGCACAATGTTTTTACCTCAGACTACTCACATTTTGGAGATTTTATAAAGGCCCTGTTACACTTCGCTTTAAGTCCTCCATAACTCCCTACTCCTCTGGGTACGCAACACACCTATCTGATAGTGGGACCCTTAAACCTCCCTCCCACTACCAAACAGCAGCAGGTCAATGTTGCTTTTTATACAAGTCTATGGTGAACTGGAATTCCTTGCCTGAAAAATGTTATCCAATTGCAACTTACCCTACTTTTTATTTCTGCACTGAAAGTGCATTCCATTACTATGTCCAAATACTGTACTTGTGCTATACCTGACTGCATATGTGTGAATCTACGAATCTGTGAAACAGTACTTGTATATGTCTGTATCAGTGAACTCATGAATCTGTACATTGACTTGTCTGCTATGTTCCACCTACTATTGTACTTTGCACCCTGGTCCCCCAAGAAAAGGGCTGTTTGGTGCTCTTGAGTTCTTACCTGGTTAACAAATCTAATAAAGAAATCATGAAATCATTCTTAGCCAATCCAGACTGCTTATTTCTAAACATTCCAGGTACTGTTATATCCATAAGGGCCTAAATTAATTCAAAGTCCATAACAGCAAAGGTTTGGAATTCTGCCATCACCAATGCTCTGGTACATTTATTCCCAGTTGCCAACTTAGGCTTTCTTGACATTCACACGTTTCTCCCATGATGCTACACTCAGAAATCTGCAGCACTCTGGAAAGCAAATCAGACCATGGTGCTCTGGCTCAGAGCCCCAGGGCTGCCTATACTACGTCCCCCACTGACCCCAGCTCCTGCGTCCTTTTCCTTTCTTTGGAACAGTGGTACTCCTCCCTGGAGCACACCGATTCATTTGCATATTGTGGGCACTGCCTGAGATGACAATTTACTCCCACACAGGTGCTTCACTCCAGAATAAACCCAGAATATGAAAATATCCCACAAATGAGTGCATGTCTACCTCCTCTGGCATTACAGAGCTTACTGCAGGTTTGTCACTATACTGTAGATGTCTTGTGGGCCATGAAAGACCAAACTCTTGATGTAGCTGTGCCACTCCCAGACTCAAGGCCTATGGCCACCCGTTGAAGGTCAGTCACAGCTGATTCCATAGATTGGTCTGCATGGTAACTTACTTATTGTTGATTTATTCTTAGACATAATTGTCCTGTTTATTACTGATATTCTTATCCCTATGTATTATATATTCTGTATTTTGTGTCTGTTATCCTTTCCTCTCTTCCCCTTCCCCCAGGACACATCTGGAAATTAGCTGTTTTCAGCTCAGTATATCTTTCCTGGTAAAACCTTTGAAATCAGTCAATCAATTAATCAATACGTTGATCAATAAATTCTTATGCTGGTAACCTTACAGGGATAAGAAGCTGAGGACTCGTTTCCAGCCACCCTCTGGAGAGGTAGACATACAGAGGATTATAAGTAATTGGCTGCTTCATGGACAGTCACTTCCAGCCATCCCTCACAGGGATGGACTTACAGAAGGCAACTGTGTCTCTGAAAAACAAGCATTTGTCAGTGCCGAATGTTGTCTTGCTGGCATTGGCATTGGTAGTGCAGGAGTTAGAGAGATGCAGAATAGGAATGGCAGTGAAGTAGTGAACTGACACCAACCCCACCCCCACCCTGCAGAGACTGACAGGCATTTGGGTGCACTTTTGGGTCATTGGCCATAATGCTCATACCATTTCACTTCACCCTACCCTGCAGACACTGAGAAGTGTCGTGGTGTGCCTTGGGGTCTTCGGGCCTTATGCTTACCCCATTCCATAAGGAAATATGCTGAGATGGGTGCGGTAACATAGAAACATAGAAGTTGATGGCAGTTAAGGACTGCAAGGACCATCCAGTCTGCCCATTTCTTTTTCTACCTTATAAATGTGCCATCGGCCTTTGCTCTGTCAGTGGCCTATCTATTCATACTCATTTGTATTGCTCCCATATGCCTATCCCATGCCTGTTTGAAGCCCTGCACTGTATTCATAGCCACCACTTCTTGAGGTAGGCCATTCCATGCATCCACCACCCTCTATGTGAAAAAGAACTTCCTCACATTCCCCCTTAATCGGCCCCCCTCTAATCTCATGCTGTGTCCTCTTGTCCTGCTATTTTTCTTATATTTAAACATGTTAGACTCTTTCACCTTGTTAATGCCCTTAAGGTGTTTGAATGCCTCGATCATATCACCTCTCTCCTCCTTTGCTCAAGGGTATACATATTGAGCTCTGTTAATCTGTCCTCATATGTCTTCTAATGCAATCCCTGCACCATTTTGGTTGCCCTTCTCTGGACTGCCTCAATTTGGTTAATGTCCTTGTGAAGGTGTGGCCTCAATACTGCACAGTACTCCAGATGGGGCCTAACCAGTGTCTTGTAAAGAGGATTACCTCCCTCTTACGACTTGTGATACCCCTACTAATACACCCTAACACCCCCCTAGACTTACCTACTGCTTTAGAGGTCTGCTTGGATGATTTCAGGTCATCATTGGTGATGATGCCCAAGTCTCTTTCCTCCTTTGTGACTGCTAGCAACTCCCCTCCCAGCCTATAGGTGGCTTCAGGGTTTCTCTTCCCTATGTGCATGATCTTGCACTTCTTTGCATTAAATCCCAGTTGCCACTCTTCTGACCATTTTGCTAGTTTATCCAGATCTCTTCTCATTCTGCCCACCCCATCTGGAACATCTACTCTGTTGCAGATCTTGGTGTCATCTGCAAACAGACAAGCCTTACCCTCTAGTCCATCTGCAAGGTCACTAATGATGATGTTGAAGAGGACTGGCCCCATGACTGATCCCTGAGGTACCCCACTTGTGACTTGCATCTCTTCTGACTGTATACCATTTACCACCACTCTCTGTTTTCTGACCGTCAACCAGTTTGCCACCCAGTTGACCAACTTCTGACCCACCCCGAGCCTACCCAGCTTATTTATCAATCTTCTATGTGGAACAGTGTCAATAGCTTTGCTGAAGTCAAGGTAGGCGACATCAACTGCTCCCCCTTGGTCCATCACTCTGGTTACCCAGTCAAAGAAATCTATGAGATTAGTTTGACAGGACCTTCCTTTTGTAAACCCATGCTGTCTTGAATCCTGTGCCCCCATGGATTCCAGGTGTTGCACTATCCTTTCCTTAAGGAGTGCCTCCATCATCTTGCCCACTACTGAGGTAAGACTGACTGGTCTGTAGTTCCCTGCCTCCTCCCTGCTACCACCCTTGTGGAGCGGGATCACATGAGCCCTTCTCTAGTCTTCTGGGACCTCTTCCGTGCTCAGAGACTCACTAAACAGTTCTGCTAATGGCTCTGCTAGTTCCACCTTTAGCTCCTTAAGTACCCTGGGATGTATGCCATCAGGTCCCATTGCCTTATCCACCCTGAGCATAGCAAGCTCTTGTAGGACCCTTTCTTTTGTGAATGGAGTATAGGAGAATGGGGTGAACTTTGGGGCCGAAGAGTCCAAGGCACACCTCGATGCCTGTCACTGGCTGCAGGATGGGGGTGGAATGGTGTGAACATTACAGCTGACAATCCCAAGTCACACCCCTGACGCCTGTCAGTCTCTACAGGGTGGGGTATTATGGTTGGAAACCCTAAAGCCCAGGGTGTTTGTTGGTATTTTCACTTCAAATTTTCAACTTGGGCTTTTTGAGACCCCACCTCATGAACAGTGTCACTATCAGTTCATTAGCTGAAAGGTGATTTTGCACAGTGACTGCGCCATTTGACACCACAGGTGTGAAAGCACATGTCGGGCAGGATGTGAAAAATGACAGCTATACTGTTCATGAGGAGGTGTAAAAAATGGCAATAATGAAAATCTGGAGTGAAAATATGAAAAATTGGTGAAGTTGCGAGCATGCATAGAAACTGCGCAACATACACCCATAACGCAATTAGTTTGGGGATTTTTTTAACCAGCTTTTCAAAACAGGCATTTTGGGACCTCTGCTTATGAACAGTGTCACTGTGATTTTGTCAATCTGTCCTAAATGTTGATTTCCCACAGCAACTGCATCATTGTGCGCCACATGCGTGAAAACACATTTTGAGCAGGATGTGAAAAATGACAGCTGTACTGCTCATAAGGAGGTGTGAAAAAATGGCAATGTTGAAAATCTGGAGTGAAATATGAAAAATTGTCGAAGTTACGAACATGCATGGAAACTGTAAAACGCACACTCGTAAAACAGTCATTTTTTGGAATTTTTTCACCAAATTTGCAAGATAGGCTTTTTGGGACCCCCCACCTCATGAACAGTGGCACTGTCATTTTGTTAATTGGTCCCGAAAAGTGATTCCATGTAGTGACCACAAAATGACCTTTTGGGACTAAATAATGAGATGACAGTGCATCTGTTCATGAGGTGGGATCCCAAGGACCCCATGTTAAAAATTTGGAGCCAAAATTTAAAAAAAATGGCTGTGATATCCACCTAGGTTGAAATTCCCCCATTTATGCCATTATACAGCTTACTGGCATTTCTTCAGTTCGCAGTCAGCTTTGAAGAGTCCAGACGTGTTCTCGCTCCACCAAAGATTGCAGCGCCAGACCTCCGGGGGTACGTGTGGGATGAGGGCGTGTGTGGGGAGGTGTTGTGTGCAGAGGGTGGATGTGGGTTGGGGTTGGGAAGGGGGCAGTGGACAACAAACTGCTTTTTTTTCAGCTACAAAAAAAGGACACTGCACTGCAGGACTGTTTTTTCTTTACAGGTGAAAGGAAACAAATGTTGGGCACACTGGAGTGGGCTCCCAGTGTGCCCCATGACTTGGGGGGGCCAGCTAGGGTGGGCTCCCAGTGTGCCACACAATGGGGTTGGGGTGGGGCCTGGGGGCAGGAACATGCCGACGCAGTCAGCTTACTGTGAGTGGCAGCACACTGGGGTGGGCTTCCAGTGAGCCACACAATATGGGGGGGCAGACATGCCAACATGGGGATTGCACCCCAATGTCAGCTTTCTTTGGGGATTGTGTGATGGGGGCTCTGCTGCCATGTTTATTGAAATGTTTCACCAAGAAAGGCACATCGGGAGACGTGTCATCTGTGCTGCTGCATGACGAGCATGTCTCTGATTGCAGCGGCACTTTTCTTACAAGTTGTGTCCACTTTACGTAATGCTTGTGTCAGTGCTAGCATGCTGGCTTATTGGGGAATGAGGGACGCACCTACTAAAGTGTGCCCTGCATTCATCAGCACTGACACATCTCTAAAATGTGCTACTAGCATAAGATGTTGCTTGTGCGAGCATGCGAGCTAACATAAAAAACAGCTTTTATACCGTAGCTAATGAAGTTTTTTTTACAAAGCATAACTGCAGGAGTGCACTCCGCAACCACCAGAAGTACAACTTGCTAATGCTACCAGAAAACAGACAAAGGACGAGGCAGTGCAAACACACACCAGGTTCAGTGTTAGAGCAGACAATGCTTTATTGTCACATATCTACCAGTGAATGTCAGCTAGCTACTCTAATGTCCTTTGGCAAATATGTGGCAATAAAGTATGATCTTTTGCACTACAGTAACTCTGATCCTGGAGTGTAATGCTTCATCCTTTTTTTTTGTGTGTAGTTAATCACAATCTTATTGAAAGAATAAGAACAACAAACTAAGTTGTTTACAGGAACTGTAGCAAACGACAAAATGCTCTGGCATGATTGACAGCAGCACGCTTCGGGGTTAGGGGGTCCACATCAAGGTGCTTCTCTCTCATTCTGAACCGTCAGGGTGTTTTGAAATTAACAAAAGTACAAGTTTCACAGGATGCTCTGCAATAACTGAGAGGAAAATGTAATTTGAAACATTCTAACCCTTTGGAAGCATGAAAGCAATAAGCAAGGGTAACAAAAGCCATCCTTTTGTTTTGGGGGTGTGGGAGTTACAAAAAAAAAAACAACAACAAACAGTCATGTTCACTAGGCTCAGCAAATATGCTGCTGTCATCTTGTCTGCATAACAAAACTGAACCTTGAAATGTGACTAAACTCAGGTGGCATAGCTGGCAGTATAGCCTGTAAGTTAGAGTCATGAGCTGCGAATGAGCTTGGTATATCCAGCAGACAGACCTGGTTTGAGTCCTACAACCTCCTCTCCAGTGTTTCCAGGTCACCCCTGAAAATGGGCACTTTGCTTAATGGGCCTTAGCCGGTTACCACAGAATATAAAAAAAAAAGAGGAAGAAGCACCCAAGGCCTGACAATATGCCGCATGGCCCACAGACTGTCACGTCTTACTGCCTAAGTGATTTACAGTAACCACTTGCAAGCAATTAGCATAACATTTTTTTACTCATTTAAACAAAATGCCAGCAGGAAAACAAACTGTATCAGTTGCGGATTATAAATAGCGTTTAAAAAACATGCAGAACTGAGCAGGAAAGTTAAAGTTATCCATTTCTCTTTTTTTCGAACTTCCAGGCCTGCACAAAGGGCTGACAGCGGTGGGTGAAAAAAAAACCCAAGTCTCTCAAGAGCCAGACTGTGCATATCCTTAGGTCAGTTCACAGTGATATTGATGTGATAAGAGATTTCTACCTCTGTCTCCACCCCCGTCATGTTCTGAAATCCTCAGACATTTCTATTCTCCCATATCAATCCTAAGGCTTCTCAGAGCTCCGTGAGCTGCTGAACTGGTGCCAATTGTAGTATTTTTTTAATCTTGTCCAGTGGGAACTGAATTGACACTAACAAAATCCATTTTAACTTGTGTCATTCTTTGGCTGTATTAACGGGATGTTTTTTTCAGATAATTCAATCCGGGGACCTGGATGTGAACTGCAGTGCACTTGGAATGGAAAAGGGACAGTACATTAATCACTAGCGCTGCTCAGGTCCCAGGAGAGAAGCAAGCCTCATACTGCAGAATCCTGTTGTTTCACAAAAAAAGAAGGTACAGAGTATGTCCCGGGGCGAAGTTAGATAAACAGGGTGGATTAGGGAGTGAAATGCAGCTGGGGCTCCAATACTGCTCAGTGAGTCTGAACTTAAAGAACACTGGACATCAACTGGTGAACTCTGTAAAAACATGATTTATAGACAGGTTGCAGCTAATGTTTCCTGTTATTGTACTTCATTAAAATGAAAAATAGGGAGCTAAATGCAAACTATATCAATTTCACATATTTCTTGTATTTAGTTGCCTTTCTTACGGCTGCATGGGCAGAGCCATGTTGAAGTATTGCTATCACACAGACGAGAGAGAGGACAGTGGAAGCATGTGACCGGGTTCCTTCCCTCTGTTCTTCTGCAGTGCTGTGGTCAGTGCTTTACTGTTGTTTCTCCACTGCCCTTCCTCTCCATGACCACATTAGCACCCTCCGCCCTGGGTGCACTATTTGATTGCTGCCCGTCACTTTTGTTTTGCCAAAAAAAAAAAAAAAAGAGCCTGCCGTGCCCAAGGTGGCTGCTGCGAGCTCAGCACACATGTGTAGCTTCACTTTCGCAGTTGATCATGCACAATTTCACTTCCGCAGCAGTGGTGAAGTCACACATGTGCATGTCGCTCAGGGCAGCCATCTTGTTCAGGACGGGCTTTTTTTTTTCCTGTGGAATGAAACTGCATTTTGTTCTTGGAGCCCTGTGAGTGCTCTTAAAATGGTATAGCAGCCGTGCTGGCTCTGACCAGAGTTTGTTCTTTATAGCAGTGTGCACTAGCATGAAAACAAGAATACCTCCCCAAAGACTTAGTACTACTCGAAGGAGCTCGAGCTCCCTATATCTGTATCTATATCCATATGCTCCCGGCCACCTTCTCTGTTTTTCTGAAGTGTGCCTCCTGGATGTTCCCATATCTAGACTGAAGCAGGCTGAGGAAAGGGCTTTTGTGGTTGCAGCACCTGTTATCTGAAATATGCTGTCCTGCCATTTAAGAAAGGCCCTCTCGGTGGAAAGCTTCAAATGGGGGATTAAATTGTGTCTGTTTACTTTGGCCTACCCTAACTGATTCCATCTGCCATTGCTATGGAGCCCGCCTTGGCCTACTTTTATGGGTTTTATTTATTTCTGAGGTATTTTAAGATCAGGGTCCACAACAGATGCCAGGCATATTTAAATGTTTGAAATGCTGCTGTATGATATTTGCATTTGTAAGGCACTCTGAGCCTGCAGGATGACAACAAAGACATTACTACTGCTGCTACTGTATGTCGTGTATCTAGGCCATGGAAGCCTGTGCTTAAAGCTGCAATCTGTAGGCACATCACTGGATTACACATGAAATACATACAGTAGCAATTATACACTTACAGCTGGCTAGATGTGATCCCTTCCTGCCAGGCTGAAAAGCAGGAAAAAACAGAACTCTACTGGTAAGCTAAAGGATGGACTCCCCCTAGCTCAGTAAAAGCCAGTAGGAGTCTGGGTTATGATCAGTTAGGTTTATTAGAACTTCCTCTACTCTTGCTTGTTGTCCATGCCTGGCATCATAATCCTCTACTTGTAACATCATTCTCATTTCTAAAGCAACAGACTTTGTCACAAGCAGAGGACTGTGATGTGAGGTGCGAACATGAAGCAACCAGAGCAGCTAAAGTCTGGGGGGGGGAGGCGCAGGGGGGCAGTGATACTCCTTTCCTGTACCTTGTTAAAATGAAAAATGAGCCACTAAATACAGAAAATATACCAAATATATGCTGAAATGTGTCTAAAAGGGATGCTTTTTTGAAGTTTCCCTCTTGTGATGTCTGGGACCTTTAAGTTTGCTTTCTTTGCCCCAGAGGCAGCACATTTCTTGAAATGGCCATGTAATTTGGCGAGTGTTTCACATGTACATTGTGTAACCCATGCCCCAGCCACCAGCAGTGTCTGGCAACTGGGACCCCCCTAACTCGTGCCACAAACAGGCCACCAGATGGCATAAACAAAAAAGACATCACCCCTAGCTCTGAGGTAAATACTGGCTCAGCAGTCTAAAGGGGTCGGGGGTTTAGGGTACAAAATACCATTTATATTTAGTCCAGGTTCTGGGGAGAGGTGCTAGGCATATGCTAGGTCTAAAACTATCACAGGGGTCCCAATAACAATCCACACTGGAAGCAGAGATCTAATGTCCACACAGAAATTGGAATTGTGAAGTATGGCTTTATTCTGACAGACAAGCTGGAAAATGCAGACAGGGTGTTCCCCCAAGCCTGGCATTGTACACACACAGAAGCAGACTTTTTTCCCTTCCAGAACAACAATGGTTATGGCAATTTAGAGTAACATTTCACCATACAAAGTTCAACCTGCCCATTCCTCTGTACTAGGAATCTCTGGACTTTTACTTCAAACAAAGTGTATTTTTGTGGGGGTTTCCACACACTTTAAAACATTTCCCCTGGCCTGATGACATCCATTAACATGCCCAGTTTAAACTGGTGCCCATACGTGAATCAGTTAGCCGTGACCAGGGGATCAAACTAAGGTTATGCCCAATCCCACCCTATGCCCAGTCTCTGCCATTCCTTCTGGGTTACACCAAAGGGATCCTTCATTTCCCCCTGAAATGCTAAAAGCCATTCAACACTTTATCTTGAACATTCAGCACATTTTTGTGGTGAAACAGGGCCCCCGACAGATACACTCTAGCCTTATCTCTGGGCACATACTGTACACCTCAGACCAACCCCCTAAAACACAGTCCCCTGAATCTGTACTCACGGCCTTGTTTGTTCCTTTGTTACAGACATGGAAATTAAAAGGAAAGCCTCACTTATTTTCCAGGTAGCTTTGTCACAGATTTCCAACTACACACACATCTTTCTGTTGGCAGCTGAAAACACTGGGATCTTCAGGGGGATTGCCCCATGGCTCCACTGAAACACAGTCTATTCAAACAAATGGTCTCCACCACTTCAGTTGGCACTAATGCTGTTTCCCTAACTAGGATGAGAAAAACGATCGAGGTCATTCACCCAGTCAGCCACTGGACTGACCAGCAGGAACCTCACTACAGACTAGAGTTCCTTTCTGTTCCATTGCTAACTACAGACTGTCTGCTCTACCCTCTCAACATTCTAAAACTCCACAGAGCAGCCGATTCCAAAGAAGCTTATGCTGCTGTGAGAATTCTAAATGACACAATCCATTCTCTGCCCAGCCTAGCTGAGTACATAATGATGTAATCTACCTCAGAGCTCCTAATGAGCTCTCTACCTTCCTAGGCCTAACTTGATGGGATTCTAGTAACCACAAGGGACTGAGTGGTTAAAATTGTAAATCATGACATTATGTTCAGTCAGTCAGTCAGCAGGTGAGAATTGCCACTGAACACCTACTTCTTATCTTATGTATAGCTCGTGCTTTGCAGTGCTGTCAAAGGGTCACTATGCCATGTATGCCTCCTCTAGCCATCACAACTGCATTTCAAAACAATGTGATCCAGTTTCCTGACTTATCCCTCCCTGCCCCAAGTGACTGATTAGTTTTAACAGTTTGTAAATACAGTTACCTCCTTTGCTCTTCCTGTTCTGTGACTGAACCACCCAAGCTCATGAATGTGAGTTCTTAGCTCACTCTCAGCTTGCAAACTGTTAGACTAATCCACTCACTGTACAGTGGCAGCAAGGGAGGACTATTTTCTTAGAGGTAATAAAAACTAAACATGAGCCATATTTCATGATGTCTTGGATTTTTTTTTGCAAAACCAAAAAAGTCATGATTCACAAGGCCATAGAAGCACAGTGGCACCCGGAGGAAAAAGAAGGGCTGGAGGTGCTGTGGTTTATCCTAGAGACAGATACTGGGACCGCTATCCATACAGGGATGGTGTACAGACCACCAGTGCAGGGAGAGGTGTTTGATAAGGCACTTTGGGAAGCCATCATCAGGATGGTAAGTAGGGGGGGGGGTGCTGCTAGCTGGGGACTTCAATCTGCCAGATGTGGATTGGAGCCTTTCAACTGCAACTTTTGCAAGGAGCAAGGCCATTCTTGAATCCCTACAAGGATCTTTTCTCAGGCAGCTAGTCAAGGAACCCACTAGGGATGGGGCAGTGCCAGACCTGGTGCTTGCAAACAGGGATGGCATTGCAGACATCACAGTGAGCAGTGCCATGGGTACCAGTGACCCCCATAAAGGTACAGTGTGTTTTAACATTAAAATGGGAACAAGGCAAACCACACAAGGACAAGGGTTCTGGACTTTGGGGGGGGGAATTTTAAAGAAATAGGAGACTGCCTCAGAAACTGCCTTGTGGGGGGATTGCCACGGAGGGGTAGAGGCACAGTGGGGAAAAATAAGGGAGGGCATAATTAAGGCAACCAACATCTGTGTGAAGGAAGTAAGTAAAACTAGAAGGTAAAAGAGACTATTATGGTTCTTTAGGGACGTGGCCAAAGTGGTGAGGGTAAAATGAGTGGCATCCAGGAGGTATAAGGAAATACAGAGGGAGAAAGACAGGGAGGTATACTAAGTAAAACAGAAGGAAGCTGGAAAGGCAGTGAGGCGAGTAAGGGTGCAGACAGAGGAAAGGATAGCCAAAGGGGTAGCTAAAGGGGATAAGAATTTCTTCAGGTATGTAAGTGATAGAGGAAGACAATGGGAGGAATAGTGAGGATAAGAAGGGGGCGGGGGGACTGCTCAGAAGAGGATCAGGAAAAGACATCCTGAACAAGTACTTCTCCTCAATCTTTACAGTGTATGTTTGGGGGGGATGGGGGAGGAACAGATCACAAGGGAGCAATGGGAATAAAGGGGAGAAGGAGGTAGACACAAGTCCATTTTCAGAGGAAATAGTCCTGAAGGGGCTTGCAGCTCTGAAAGTGAAAAAGGCTATGGGACTGGACAGGATACCTCCAAGGGTACTAAAGGAACTCTGAGAGATGCTAGCTGCCACTTGATGGCCTTAATCAACAGCTCTCTGGAAAAAGGTGTAGTTCCAGAGGACTATATGAGAGCAGAAGTGGTTCCACTCCATAAGAGCCACAACACGGAGAAGGCTAGCAACTACAGGCCAGGTAGTCTCACATAAGGGGTGGAGAAATTAATGAAAACACTGTTAAAAGGAAGGCTGGTAGAGTATCTTGAATCCAGTGGACTATAAGACCAAAGGCAGTATAGAATCACGGTGTGGGGGGGGGCATTCCAGATGAATCTGATTGATTTCTTCCTCTGAGTGACCAGGAAAATAGATCAGGGAGGGTAGTAGACATGGCCTATCTGGACTTTAACAAGGCCTTCAAAAATCTACCACACAGGAGATGAATAAAGTAACTGAGCAACCTAGGGGTGGGATCCAAACTGATGAACTGGCTAATGGATAGGCAACAGATGGTGGTCGTTAAAGGCACTCACTCTGAGGGAAGAGGGACCAACGTGGTGCCACAGGGCTCAGTACTGGGACTGATCCTCTTCAATGTTTTCATAAGTGGCATTGCTGAAGAACTGGAAGGGAAGCTATGCCCTTTTTGCCAATGACACAAAAATCTGCAATAGGGTGAACACTCGAGGGAGAGGAGAGAATGTGCAGGGACCTTCTGAAACTAGAGGAATGGTCAAGAGCATTGCAGTTGGGATTCAATGCCAGAAAGTTCAAAATCATGCACCTAGGGCATAGGAACCCAGGAGCTAAGTATAGGATGGGGCCAGGTAGTTGCAGTCACTAAGGAGGAAAGGGATCTTGGTGTTACCATATCTGATGGCCTCAAAGTGGCAGAGCAGTGTGACAAAGCAGTGTAGAAGACCAGTGAGATAACGGAATGCAGAAGGAGAGGTAGGACCAGCAGGAGAAGAGACTGGGAGATGGTATTGCCATTCTATCACTCGCTTGTGAGACCGCATCTGGAGAATCATGTACAGTTTTGGAGCCTGCACCTCAGAAATGACATAGACAGGGTGGAGGCATCAAGAGGAGGGCAAATAAAATTATGCAGGGGTTGTATCAACACCCTTATGAGAAGATACTGAGGGATCTCAATATGTATACCCTGGAAGAGAGGAGAGTGAGAGGTGACATGATAAGAGACCTACAAGTACCTCACAGCAGTGAGCAAGGTGCAGGAAGGGAATCTCTTTCAAACGAAAAAGAGCACCAGGACCAGAAAGCATGCAATGAAGCTGGGAGGGGATGGAGAGTTTAAGAGGAATGTGAGGAAGTACTGCTTTGTGGAAAGAGTGGTGGACACACGGAACAGAGTTCCAGTGGAAGTGGTGGAAGTGAAGATGGTAGGGGGCTTCAAGCATGCATGGGACAGACACAGGGGAATAGCAATAAATAGGCAGGTAGGAGGGAAGGTTGCAGGAGACCAGTTAGAGTCTGTGGAGACAGACCAGGCAGGGACCATCTAAGCAGACTGGAAGGGCCAAGCAGCCCTTTTCTGTGACAAATTCTCTGTTTCTATATTTCTACAATAAGGTTGGCTCTGTCAGAGGTGTCTGTTACTGTCTAAGAGTGTCATTGCGAGAAGTTTTACTAAAAATACCGCCAACAGCTTAATCTGGTTCAATTTCAGATGGGTACCATCTGTATCCCCCCTCCCCTCCCCCCATCGCACCTGAAAAAGGGACTTCTAGTCTCAGTGGGCCTACCGGGTCAACAAAATTCAATCAATAAATAAATAAATAAAGTTTTGGTTGCCGGAACTGATCCTCTTACCCACAGCTCACACAAGGACACTTTTGTAGTGTAAAAGACACCCCTGGAAGGACCTACTAACATATATAAGATTAAGGTACTGGAGTTCACACCTGAGGAAAGAGTGCAATAAAGTGGAGGCAGTGTGTTAGCCCACTCCCCATTTATGGGGGCTTACCTGTGGGGCTGTTGGATCTCCAGCTGCTCCATTCTGGAAGGCTCCAGATGTCTTCGCCCTCCAGTCCCCCCAGGACTACAGAATGGTTGACTGGCAGGGAATGCCATCTATGTCATTAGCTCTGGCAGGAGTAGAGCCTTGGCTCTCTGCCAGAGCCCCATGGTAATAGTTGTGTCCTGTAATCCCATCTCCAGGACCAGCAGTGGGGTTAGGACCAGGACAGTCCCCACAAGTGCCATCTGGCATAAATTCAGTGTTCCCCGAACAAGGAAAGAGCAGCAGGGTCAGGAGTGAATCGATGCAGCCAGGGATGGAGCACCATTCAACAATCATGCATACTACAAAATGGGGCCACAGCTCTGTATTCAAAGTGGGGTTATGCACTGCAATGGTCCCAGGTTCCAAGGTAGGCAGTGGGGCTGGGATACAACCTAAACAGTTTCTTCAGGCACAGTAACAAGTAATTACCAGTCCCAGGCATTCAGGCTGGGAAAACAAAACACCACTCTGCCACACAGTCCTGGCCTCTGAACCATGGCCATCCCCACCACTTCCTGGGGGAGGCTGTTCCATCTCTCCACCATCCTTTCAGTGAAGTAGAATTTCCTCAAGTTCTGTCTAAGTTTTCGCTTTTAGGTCTCAAGCCGTACCCCCTTGTTCTGTTATTTCCCCTCATGTGAATTATGCTCCCCTCTGGTGCCCTGTTGATCCCCTTTAGATATTAAATCAAATAAATAACAGTATAAAAATAATTTGCTATCACTATTAATGTCTATTCTGACATTACAAATGGCTTTGGAGGAAGAGCGATATACTCGTCAGTCATAAAAAAAGGGTGGATCCAGAGGTGGAGTTTGGGGTGTGGTTTAGTTTCTGGTTTTTACCTCATCCAAAGGTGGTGACCCAAGAGGGGGACCCTCAACAGAAGGAGGGAGGTGGGTGGTGTTACCACAGTATCGCTCGCTGGTGAAACCCCAGCTGGACTATTGTGTCCAGTTTTGGAGGCCACACTCAGGACATAGACAAGGTAGAGGCAGTCCAGAGTAGGGTAACTAAAATGGTGCAAGGGTTGCACGAGTTTCTCTATGAGGTGAGAATGAGAAATTTCAAAATGTACACCCAGAAAGACAGTAGAGTGAGAGGGGGACATGACAGAAAACTACAAGTACCTCATAGGGGTGAACAGGGTGCAGGAGGGGAGTCTCTTCTTCAAACGGGAAGGATCATCAGGACCACTGGGCATGCAATGAAGCTAGGGATGGGGGAGTTTAAAGAGGATATAAGGAAATATTGCTTAGAAACATGGGAACTGCACCATCAACTCTAGGTGAAGCTCAAGAAAAACAAGCAATGCGATCCATTGACATTTGGAAGAAGTCAAGTTAATGCTGAAGCATGGATATTGATCAAAGACTTAACTTGAAAATTGGTATGTAATCTATATGAAATGTTTTATTCTGTCTGGATTCATTGTAAACTAGTAACATGTATACCAATAAAGATGAGTTTAGAAAAAAGAAAACATAGAATTTGATGACAGGAAAGGACTGCTTAACCAGCCTAGTTGTGTCACGGGTTCAAGTACGACACAATATGAGTAATCTAGTTTACATGTACAGAAAACATGTGGAGCGTACTGGCATAGCTCAAGTGAATTTTATTGCTATTCTATGTTCTTATCACTGAACTAGAGAAGTGTGCATACTAACAATCTTAAATCAGAAAGATTTACCAAAAAATATATGACAAAAGCTAATAAGAAATATATTTCTTAACTCAGCAAAAACAATATCCCAAAATTACTATTTCCTAAGCCTGGCAGTCTTATAGGCCTATAGCACTGGTCTCTAATCAATGTTACAAACCAAACTAACCTAGCTAAACTGTATAACAGTATTAACACTTATATTATAGAGCAGTTACCCCCTAATCCAGTAATCCTATTGACCTATAGTCTTGACTACTAGTTCAAGTTGCATGACAGGTAATCAATTCATGATACAAGAGTGACCTTATTCTTATCTTTCTGTGGCCCTACCAGCAGCCTGCGATCAAGGATCCATGACGCTGCATCGACAATTTCATGATGATGTGACATTAGCCCGACACCACTACATCGACCGCAATTGCAGTCGGGATGGTGTTGGTGTGATTAATCTTATTGCTTGAGGGGGGCTGTGCCCCCTGCACCCCCTCTTTAGGATTCTCAACTCCGAGATGGAGATGAGTCGGGGATGGGGTGCAGAACCTTGGGGAAGAGTGCCGGGGTCCCAGGCGGACTTTACAGAGATATGGTGATGTTGTCGGTATCGACCACGTCGCGGTAAAGTTGTCACTGTAGCGATGGTATACCGCAGTGAATATCCACCTAATGCTAGTCACAAGCAATCATTTTCACACAAGTCTGCTGCTACAGTCCTCTCAACTGTCAAAAGTCTAGGGTTTTAATAGGCTTCTTGCAGGAACTTGCCTAAACCACATGGTTGTTGGACCAAATAAAAAGTGGTATTCAACCAACTAAAAAGTGGTGTGGGTAAAAGGTAAAAAGAATCTAATGGTTGTTGGACCATCTAAAAAACAGTATTTGACCAAATACAAAATGCTGGAAAGCTAAATAAGGCATAGTAAAATTGGTTATGGGTAGTCATCTAGACTTCCTTCTGTTGCTTTGTGGTTAGCTAGACTTTCTTTTGCTACTTTGTGGTTTGTCTTTTATGTCTTTTTATAGCTTATCAGCTTCTATAATTGTCCATCTAGCAGGTCCCTGCGATGCTTAGCCTTGCTGAGTTTTACTCAAGCTGAGGTATATTTCAGCCGGTCCCTGCAATACCTAGCCTTGCTGAGTTTTATTCAAGTCAAGGTCCATTTCAGCTGGTCTCTGCAATGCCTAGTCTTGCTGAGTTTTACTCAAGTCAAGGTCTATTTCAGCTGGTCCCTGCAATGCTTAGCATTGCTGAGTTTTAATCAAACCAAGATCCATTTCAGCTGGTCCCTGCAATGCCTAACCTTGCTGAGTTTTACTCATGTCAATGTCCATTTCAGCTGGTTCCTGCAATGCCTAGCATTGCTGAGTTTTACTCAAGCCAAGGTCCATTTCAGCTGGTCCCTGCAATGCTTGGCATTGCTGAGTTTTACTCAAGTCAAGGTCCATTTCAGCTGGTCCCTGCAATGCTTAGCATTGCTGAGCTTTGCTCAGGTTAAGATCCTGGGGGGAGACGCCCCTGGTATCAGTCTGCCAAGATGTTTCCTACCTTTTCCTTGACAAAGCAATGGAAAGCACAAAAATGTTTGGCTGCTACAGGAAGGTGCATCTGACATCCTTATGCTGGATTTTTAACAATGAAATGTATTAGCCTGAACACAGCATTTATGTTTCTTTGGTTGTGGAGACTGCAGTTGCCAAGTTGCCTTGAAGATACTTTTACATCGTTTTTTTTTTGTTGCGGCATCAGTCCTGAGCCATGTTGGAAGCAGCCTCACTTTTGCTGACTCCTACCTATTCTGTCTCCACAGACCTAATCCGATTTCCATTGTCCTTTCACCTCCCTGCATCCTATGTAATATACATCCCATGTAATATACCCTTATGTCTACCCCATGCATGTTTGAAGCCCCATCACTGTTTCAGCCTCCAGCACTTCTGCCGCCAGTCTGCTCCAGGCATCTATGACCCTTTCAGTGAAGAAATATTTCCTCACATCACTCTTGAATTCCCCTCTATAACTTCATTGCATGCTCCCAGTCTTGGTGTTTGTTCTCATTTGAATGAGGCTCCCCACCTGTACCCAATTCATCCTTTTGAGATACTTGTAGGTCTCTTATCATATCCTCATTCTGTCTCTCCTTTCTCCCATGGTGTACATGTTGAGATCATGCAGCTTCTCTTCATAGGGCTCCTCATGTAAACAATGCATCATTTTAGTTGCCCTCCTCTGGACTGCATCTACTCTGTCTATGTCCTTTCTGAGGTGCAGTCTCCAAAACTGAATGCAGTACTCTATGTGTGGCCACACCATTCAGCGATATAATGGCAAAACCACTTCCCTCCTCCTGCTGGAAATACTCATCCCTGTGCAACCAAGCATTCCACTAGCCTTATCTACTACCTTGTCAAACTGCCCTGCTGCCCTGCCACCTTGAGGTCACCAGGTATGATAATCCCAAGGTCTCTTTCTTGTTTAATGACTGTTAGTATTCACCCTCATTATATACTTAGCACTGGGGTTTCTATGTCCTAGGTGAATTGTTTTTCACTTTTTGGTATTGAACCTCAATGCCATCTTTGTGATCATTCCTCGAGTTTCCCAAGATCCCTGTGCATTTCTTCCACCCCATCCTGAGTGTCTACTCTACTGCAGATTTTAGAATCATGTTTAAAAATGCATACCTTGCCTTCTAGCACTTCTGCAATGTCCCCTATGTCCCCTATAATGATATTGAAGGGGTTTAGTCCCAGTATAGAGCTCTGTGGTACCCCACTTGTCACACTCCCCTCATTAGAATGAGTGTCGTTAACTACCACCCTATGTCTCCTATCCTTTAACCAGTTTTTAACCTAAGTTACCACTATGGATCCCACTCCTAGGTTGGTCAGCTTCCTAATCAGCCTTCTGTGTGGCACTGTGTCAAAGATCTTGCTAAAGTCTAAATAAGCCATGCCTACTGATTTCCCTTCATCACGTTTCCTCATCACCCAGTCAAAGAAATCTATTAGATTAGTTTGGCATTACCTTCCCCAGTGAATCTATGTTATCTGTGGTCTTGCAACCCATTGGATTCAACATACTCTTTCATCATTTCTTTCAGTAGTGTTTCCATCAATTTCCCCAGCAATGAAGTGAGACTGACCAGCTTATAATTGCCAGCCTCCTCCCTGCTACCACTTTTATGTAGAGGAACAACATCAACTCATCTCTAGTCATCTGGAACCACTTTTGTTTCTAGTAAGTAGTTGAATAAGGCTGTTAGTGGGGCAGCTAGAACCTCCCTAAGCTCCTTTAGTGCCCTGGGGTGAATCCCATCTGGTCCCACATGTCCACCTTCAGAGCTGCAAGTCCTTCCAGCACTCTTTCTTCTGAAAATAGACCAGTGTCCGTCCCCCTTCCCACCCTATTCCTGCCTCTCCTCGGTGTCTGTCCCATTCACTCTCTACTATGAAGACTGAGCAGAAGTGCTTGTTTAAACTGTTAGCTCTGTCTTGTTCTTCTTCTGCACAGTCTTCCCCTTCTAATTCTTACTATCCCTCCCCTTGCTTCCCTTTTCTTACTCATGTACCTGTAGAAAGTCGTATCCCCTGAAGTGATCACTTTGGAAATTCTTTCCTCTATCTCTGCCTTTGCTCCCCCACCACCATGCGTGGTTTCTTTTGCTTTTCTAGGTGTACCTCCCAATCTTCCTCTCTTTGCATTTTCTTAAACCTCTTAAATGCAACTCTTTTTTCTTTTACTAGCCCTTGCCACTTCCTTGGAGAAGCACAATGGTCTCTTTTTCCTTCTGCTTCTGCTTACTTTCCTCATGTATAGGTGGATTTCTTTAGTTATGTCCTTCCATATTCTGTCCCACAGTGCCTTAACCCCTCCTTGGCACTCCTCCACCCCTCTTAGGCAGCTCCTAAGACAGTTACCCATTTCATTAAAATCTGCCCTCTTGAAGTCCAGAACCTTCATCCTTGTAGGGTTCACCTGTGCTCCTGTCTTATGTTGACCCACACTGTATTGTGATCATTGGTACCAATGGGACTGCCCACTGTGCTTTCCCTATTTGTGAGGACCAGGTCTAGCACTGCTCCTTCCCTAGTGGGTTCTTTGACTAACTGCCTGAGAAAATTCCCTTGCAGAGTGTCAAGGGTGGCTTTGCCACTTGCTGAAGCCATACGTTGGAAGGCCCCACTCCACATCTGGCAGACTGAAGTCCCCAGCTAGCAGCACCTCCCCCTTGCTTGCCATTTGATTATTGCAGAATGTATCCCAGTATGTTCGTTATCTAGTAGTGGTGCTCATTAAATCACAACTCCATTTTAGCCACTAAATCTTGATTATTCTCCACCATGGTGTCTTTTGGTTCAGGAATTTTGTTAACAAGGCTCCTTGCAATAGTGCACATCACTTTCCAAATGCCCCCCCCCCCGCACTTCTACCTCACACACCTGGCTGTTTTGTTCCCTGTCTTACCCCTTCTCTTTTTAATTCCTCTATATCTTAACCCTTTAATCCTATGACCACCCCATCTGCATTATATTCCCATTTTCTTCTTTTCTGTCCCAGTCCCTCTCTTTTTGTGCATCTGTTCTAGGGGAGTTTTCTCCACTATGGTTTTCCCTCCCTAACACTTTTGTCTCTAATACTTCTCCATCTGTTTTACCATCTGGTGGAGGCAATTATTGACTTCTCTGGGTTCACTACCACCCCCCACCTAGTTTAAATGCTCATCTGCATAGCTTTTAAACCTGTCATCAATGACTGCAGACCTCTTCCTAGAAGATGCAGGCCATGATGGCCATCCCTACCATAGAGGCCCATATCCTCCCAGATTGGTCCCCAGTCCCCAACGTATCTAAAACCTTCCTCCATGCACCATGCTGTCAACCATTCATTAAAAGCCCTGGTGTAGAGTTTTCTTGCCTCTCCCCGGCTATACACAGGTAACACCTCAGAAAAAGCCACCATGTGTGCTACTTGCTTTAGATCCCTGCCCAGCTCCCTGAAATTTCCCTTCACCACTCCTGTCTTCTCTTGTGCTGTATCATTTGTCCCAAAATGAACAGTGATACCCAACTCCCTCCCAGCTCCTGCTGCCCTAGTGATCTGCAGGATCCTCCCTCCATCTCTCCCATTCGAGGCACCACTTGAGTGCCTCACCTACCTATCTTCTCTGTTCAGCTCCCACGTCTATCCCTTTCACAACTTGGTCCCCCACCAGGATTTGCTTCCTCTTGGGCTTGTAGATTCTCCCACCCTCCTTGGGCTCTCCACTTCTGAGGACCCACTCCTCCTCCTTTTCAATGTGATGGGTACCTCCTCTCTGTTGCCCCTTTCCCCAAAAAGGCAGGGTGTTATGCAGTGGTATAGGTGGAGAAGCTTGCACTTTATTCCTCCCAGAACCCACCATGGTCCATCCCCTCTTCCTCTTTCTAGGCATTCTCTTTGGAAGCAGTGGCAAACGTGGTAGCCCCTGGGTGGGGCAGAAAGTCCACTGTACCCTCACCAGTTTGGCTCGCAGTCCAGCAACCTGTGCATGGAGCCCAGAGGTGTGAGTACATATGGGGCAGTACCTCAGTCTCCAGAAGGTTTCCCTAAAGACTGCTGCACTACAACCATTGCACTGCACTATTCCCATGAGCTTTACCTTCTGTCACTTGGTGTCTGTGTAAGTCGGTTTACCGTTCTAACTCCTTACTGCTCACATGTATATAGGGTGTCTCCTACTTCCACTATTTTTAACCCTCTTTCTAGTTCCTATTATGCCTGATCCTATGATATACACTTTACTGCTGACCTTCTTATTCTACTTACATTAGCCGGGGAAGCTTTGAGCGCATCCATTTATTTATTATCCACACTCCAACTAAGTACTTCACTGAAAGGGTGTTAGATGCCTGGAGCAGACTACCAGCAGAAGTGGTGGAGATAAAAACAATGTGTGGCTTCAATCATGCTTGTGATAAACAAAAGGGAATATTAGTAAACAGGCAGGGAGGAGGAATAGAGTCAACAGAGACCAGTTAGGAACAAATTAAACAGGGGATAGCTGGGCAGACTGAGTGAGCCAAGCAGACCTTTACTACCAACAGTTTCTATGCTTTTATACCCATACACGTTTTTTAACTGAAAGAGTGGTAGACAAGTGGAACAAGCTGCCAGAAATGGTAAAGGTCAGATCAGTGAGCAGTTTCAAGGGAGGATGGGTCAGGCATCTGGGCTTAGTCAGAGGAGGGGGTCAGAAACTAAGTGATGGAATGGTCACTAGGGCCACAGCAGAAGATTCAGATAGGGTGGGCAGACTGAGTGGTCCAGTAAGCCTTCTTCTGCCTTTAATGTCTATGTATCTATGTATCTGTAACTATGCATATACACTTTCTTGACCATAATTAGTTTTCTACACAGACCTGGGCTGGCAGTATAGCCTAGAGGTTAGAGTAATGAGCTTGGTATATCATGCAGACGTGGGTTTGAGTCCCACAACCTCCACTTGCATACTGAGTGACTCTGAGCAAGTCACTTAATCTCCCCAGTACCCCTGGGTCACGCCTGAAAATAAGCACTTGTGCCTAATGTGCCTTAGCTGGTTACCAAAAAAGAGACTGTATTATTTATCTGTAGCTTATTGCTATGCCATTTGCTCTTTTTGAGCATTTGTTTTCAATTTTTTTTAATTATTGTATGCATTACCTATGTATTAGGACCATGTAAACTGATGCTTCAGTGTGTAGATCTGATTGTAAATATTTATTTTTAGTTTTTCTCTTCCTGCATCTATAATGTATCCCTTCCCTTGCCCACAGGTTACAGCTGGTGACAAGACTGTGTATCATTATTTGGTACTGCTGCCTGGATTAAATACATTTTAAATAACACATCTACATTAGCATATATTCCTCAGAAAAGGGTTCATTTCATGTCTGTTTTCTTGAGGAAGCCAGGTCATCCCTACTCGTGCCTATTATTACCCACACAGTATAACAGGGCAGCTTGAATGAAATTAGAAACCTTGCCATTTAAAGACCCCTCTTTATGCAGTTTTGTTTTAAATGATCACCGTTTTTAATTTCCATTCTTAACCTAATAGTCCTGTTGCTGCAGCTCATTCTCCTGGGTTTCTGTGTGCCAGAGAAGCCCTCATTGTTTGAAAAGACACACACACAGTTTTATCTTCCTCAGCATGTCAAAGCAAGCCATGGGTTCATTAGCACTGTTAATTAGCTTAACCCAATGGGGTGCTGCTCACAGTAATGACATCAGTAGTGCTTGGTTATTGCCACCATTCGCAAGGATAATTGTTCAGCTTGTTGTTTTTGTGGGGTTATTTTTTTCTAGTATGCTGTTTTCTACCTACGTTATGAGTCCAGAATTCATTTAAAATTGGCTCCAATTCAAGTAGAAAGTGGGTCAGGAAGTTTGCTGAGCAGAATAAAAAAAAAACACATTGTTTCTACTCCAAGAAACCTTGCCTTATATTGTCACTGTTTTGCTTTTTTTTTTTTTTTTTTTTTTCCTCCTATGTGCCCCCGGCCCTGAGAACCTACCAATCTGGACCAGTGGCTCACTCCCCAGGCCCAACACCCTGTTGTCTCCTAGAGCTTACCCTCCTAACTGCGGCTGCCATGTCATACCCCCACCCAAAGGTGGGGCCTTCTGGGTGGATGTAAATCCCTCCAAACACTTGAAACTGTAGAGCAAGCTGCCTAAGTCGACAGGTGTGAGGAGTGCAGGAGCAGCACATACATCATTCTGCTTCATGAGAAGGATTGACCTATTTTCTTCTCATCCCCTGAGGACACCATCTATGATGTCATCAGATATGGTTGTGCACTACTGTACACTGCATCATACTCACTCCCCTGACAGACTTCCTTGGCTGTACCTCATCATGTGGTCACTTAGGGGCAGTGTAACAGTAAGAATTAGCACCCTACTTGAGGAAGATGAAGGAAAAAAGATTGGCCTTCATTAAGTTCAAAAAATCTGGGTGTGAGGAGGATAGAGAAGTTTTCTCAAAGGCATCTAAGGAGGTGACCAGATCAGTCAGGGCAGCCAAGGCAGCAAAGGAGCTGAAGTTGGCTAAGGAGATCAGAGAGGGGAAAAGGGGTTCTTTAAATCCATAAGGAAGAAGAGAAGCTGAAGGGATGACATCATTTTAATCAAGAGAAAGGGAGGATGGATGGAACAAGTGGAAGATCAGGCAGAGGCACTCATTGAGTATTTCTGCTCGATGTTCACAAAAAAAAGGGATGGCCCAATACCACAGGGTAAAGGCGGCAGGGGTGGAGAGGGAGCAGAGACAACAGACTAGGTCATAAAGCAGGATAGAGTTCTGAAGGGCCTTAAAGACCTGCAGGTGGACAAGGCACTAGGACTGGATGGTGTACACCCAAGGGTCCTGAAGGAACTTGCACAGTTATTGGCAGGCCCTCTGATGGACCTGTTCAACACATCCTTGGAGATGGGGAATGTACCCAGGGACTGGAGGATGGCTCATGTGGTGCTCCTTCACAAGAGTGGACCCAAGGACCAACCAGGTAACCACAGACTGGTGAGTTTGACCTCCATAGTGGGGAAATTGATGGAGACCATTCTGAAGGAGAGGCTGATAACCTTTCTTGATAGCAATGGTCTCCAGGATGAGAGACAGCATGGGTTTGTCATTGGAAGATCTTGCCAAACTAACCTAATTGACTTCTTCGACTGGGTCACTAGGGTAGTTGACGAAGGCCACGCTGTGTATGTCCTGTATCTGGACTTCAGCAAGGCTTTCAACTCTGTGCTGCACAGGAGGGTAATGAGCAAGCTGAGGGACATGGGAGCAGAGAAAAAACTGGTGTGGTGGATTGAGAACTGGCTGCAGGGCAGACAACAGGTGGTAGTTGTAAGGGGGAGACATCCAAGCCATGGCCAGTAACAAGTGGGGTACCACAGGATTCAGTGCTGAGCCCTGTTTTTGTTCAATGTCTTCACTGAAGACATTGCAGAGGGGGTCAAGAGTAAGATCTGCCTGTTTGTGGACGATGCTAAGATTTGTGCAAAAGTGGACAATGAGGAAGAGAGGCAGGCATTCAGAGAGGATCTAACTAAACTCGAATGCTGGTCTAGGGAGTGGCAGTTGGGGTTTAATGCTAAGAAGTGCAAGGTCATGCACCATAGAGCCAGAAATATCAAGAACAACTACTGGCTTGGGAGTGCAGGTAATGGCTTCAGAGGAAGAAAAGGACCTGGGGATAATAGTCACAGGGGACATGAAGGTATCTGCACAGTGTAGGAGGGCAGCAGCAAGGGCAAATAGGATGCTGGGATGCATTTCCAGAGGGATCACCTCTCATAAGGGGAGGTCATCCTGCCATTGTATAGATCACTGGTGAGGCCACACTTGGGAATATTGTGTACAGTACTGGTGCCCATACTTCAAAAAGGATGTGATATTACTGGAGAGGGCACAGCATAGGACTACAAAAATGATCATGGGACTAGGGGAGTTGCCATCTGAGGAAAGGTTGAAGTAGCTCAAAATGTACTCGAAGGAAGACAGAAGGGTAAGAGGGGACATGATAAAGACCTTTAAGTACTTGAAAGATGTAAACAAAGTCAGGGAAGAGGATTGTTCCACTTAAAGGGGGAAGGGTCATTAGAGGGCACATTCTGAAATTGGAAGAGGAAGGTTTAGGAGGGAGATGAGGAGGCACTACTTCACATAGAGCGTGGTGGTGGGTTGGAATGCACTGCCAGAGGAGTTAATCACTCAAAGGACAGTGGATAGCTTTAAGTAGGGTTGGGATAGAGTCAAGGGCAGGGTTAGTACAGACAAAAGCACAAAGTGGGGAAGGACAGGCAAAGAGGAGGAAGGGAAGGGTTTGGTTGGGGGTGGGGCAGCTATAGTGATATGAAACTAAAAGCTGCACATTTGGGCAGACTTGATAAACCGGTGAGCCTTTTTCTGCCAGCAGTTTTGTGTGTTCATAATGTAGGGCAGGAGCATTCACTGGGATGCACAATTCCCCTTCCCTGACTCGCCCTCCACTGATCCAAGATCATTCCCGAATTTGGATCACCAGCATCATGAATGGTAACCCTGTTGCTGCCCCGACAGGCCAGAAGAAGTTTTGCCTTTTTTAATATCATTTTGGGAAGCTAGTATAATCCAATGGTTGCAGCAATGATCTCGTATAAATCCCACCACAGCCACGAGTTTACAGTGTGACTTTGAGCAAGCCCCTTGAGCTCCTTGTGCTTCATTGCCTCTCAGCTGGAAACTGGGTGGAAATGGAACACCCACTGAAAACAAGATGCTGCCTCTCCTCTGGGCTATCATGGGATCTAACTGTACTGTAATATTTTCTAGCAGTAAATACAATGACAAAAACATGTGCACTAGGATGGGGTGCTACTGATAACCACTACGAATAGAAAAACAGAAAATCAAGCACTCAGCCACCAATATCAGTAAAGACATTGCTTACCATTATATTCTGCGCCCAAAATGTTTATTGAGGCACCAGTTAAATGCCTTGATGCATTTCAGATAGTAAAAAATCCTTTTTCAAAAAGTTGATTTCGTGATCCCTGCAAGAAATTACCTTTTGGGCAGAAGTTGAAAATTTTCTCTGCCCTAGTTCATGAGGTGGGGTCATAAAAAGGCTATGTTGAAAATGTCATATAAAAATATTGAAAAACAACAACGTTATGAGCCTGTGTTGAATTTTGCAAATGCAGACTCGTAACTTTGGTAATTTTCAATATTTTCCCCCCAATTCACAACATAGCCATATCTTTACAGTACCTCATGAGTGCGACAGCTGTCATTCTTCAAATCCTGTCCAAAATGTTTTTTTTACATCCCGAAAGATGATTTTGTGATCCTGGCAAGAAATCACCTTTTGAGCAGGAGTTTAAAATTTTCTCTGCCCTTGTTCATGAGGTGTGGTTATAAGAAGGCTATGTTGAAAATTTGGTGTAAAAATATTAAAAAAAATGAAGTTATGAGCCTACACTGAATTTTGCAAACACAGGCTCGTAACATAGGTACTTTTTTATATTTTTACCCCAAATTCACAACATAGCCATATCTTTACAGCACCTCATGAAGGTGATAGCTGTCATTTTTCAAATCCTGGCCAAAATGTTTTTTTTTTTACATCCCGGAAGGTGATTTCGCAGTCCCTATGTGAAATCAACATTCGGGCAGGAGTTGAAAATTTTCACTGCCATTGTTCATGAGGTGGAGTCATAAGAAGACTATGTTCTCCATTTGGTATACAAAATATTTAAAAACAAAAAAAGTTATCAGGCTATGTTGAATTTTGCAAATGCAGGCTTGTAAGTTTAGTAATATTCAATATTTTTAACCCAAATTGAGAACATAGCCATTTATTTACAGCACCTCATGAAAGTAACAGCTGTCATTTTTCAACTCCTGCCCAAATGTGTTTTTGCATCCCGAAAGTTGATTTCACAGTCCCTTTGTGAAAGCACCTTTTCGGCATGTTTTGAACATTTGCTCTGCCCTTCTTCATGAGGCAGGATTACAGTATAACAAGGCTATGTTGAAAATCTGGTGTACACATATTACAGAACAACAAATTTAGGAGCCTATGTTACATTTTGCTAATGAAGGCTCATAAGTTTGGTAATTTTAAATAGTTATACACCAAATTCCTCGTCTGCAGCCCTAACGGCTCTGGACAGAGTTTATTTTTATTACTTAGTGCAGGCTATGTTCATGAAAAGGTGTTACTAAAGTGTGACATGAGAGTTAATACTTCAAAGTGACTGTAGATTAATTTTGTGATTCATTTTAAGATACTTCTTCCCCAAGTTGAATCTCTTCCAGTCCCGGACCCAAATCGGTAAAAAAAAAAAAAAAAAAAAAAGTGAATTCAAGTGCATCAATGCAAGTGAAGAAGTTCTTGATAAACTCAAACATTGACAGTGCCAGACTCCAGTCTCCAGCCAGCCCAGTGTCCTACACAACAACAACATAAGTAAGGCAGCTGCAGTAGAAGTACTGCATTGCTTTAACCAACTACTGCACCATGACCATGACCATGCACTGCTTCTGCACACACAGACCACCGAGAGAATACAATAAGAAACTAAAGTAGTGAAATAAAATAAATTAGCAGAACTGTGTGCAGCTTCTTAATTTTGCCTTGCCACTTTGGGTTTGACCTACCGGTACATAATAGGAGGATTACCGGGTAGTAACGTGCCGGCACCCCACTGTTTCTTCCAGACCACTCCAGGTGAGGTCATGGTCCCGTCCTGTCTCTCCACCAGCTTAGCTCAGGCTCGCTCCCACTCATCATCAGTGCCATGCTCCACTGTGCCTGCTCCAGAGTCCAGCTGCTACTGGCTGCAAGAAGACTACTACTTCTGTGGTGTCACTGTGGAAGCTGAAAGGAGCACAGAGCAGCAGCAGCCAGCTTAGAGGCACAGAGCAGGATTCAGTGGGGAGTCAATCTTTATGCAGAAAAATTAAGGAGCCCAATCAAAGCAGATGAGTTATTGCAGGCTTGTGATTGATGCAGTCAGGGAAACCAGTCACAAGCCTGCAATAACGTTACTACTACAGTGGGAATCTAAATAATATGTACTCCTGACAAATTTGTCCTATAAAAGAGGGCACTTTATAGCATCTGGCATCTATCCAACCTGCGTTCAGATGGATATAATCACACTATGAGTGTGAAAGCAAAGCAGCAGCTGATCATATATGATGTCATCCTCGAGAGGATTCCTCACATTCTAGCTGGCAGCAGGAACATTTGGACAAGCCAATCCAGCACAGAGAACCAGGAGCTGGGGGACTTTTTTCAGGCAAAGATTGCTGGACATTGTAGGCTGTGGAAGGGTATCAAAGAAAGGAAAAAAAAGCTATATATAGCTAGCTTTTTTTCTTTCTTTGATACAGTTTGTGGTGTCAATATTCAAGAGTGAGAAAAGAGCCAATCATGGTTATAGTGCTGTGCAGTGGTGGTGGTGATGTACATATATGCACATGTGTGTATATGTATATACTCTATATATATATATATATATATATATAATAGTGGCACGGTAGTGCCACTATAGTTAGGTTGAGGAGCCATTTCTATGTTAAACCCCAAAACTTTGCACCTTAATAACTTTGCATCCATTTGATGGATTTGCCTGAAATTTGGAATACACGATCAAGAACCATAGGCCTTGGGATCTACCAAGTTTCATACTGGTTGGAGTATCCCAGCTGTGGGTTATTAAGCATGATCTGTCATGTTCGCTTTTCTGGAATTCTGCGATTAGCACCTACAGGTCATGGGTTTGCTTGTGACCAGCCCAAAATCTTCAGGGAACATGTGGCCAGGGTCTCCGATGTGCCTTTCAAAGATTTCGTGAAAAAATATTAAACGGTTCAAAAGTTATTCAAAAAACAATTTCCCATTATAAGTCAATGGGAAAAGTTAACAAAAAATTCGACAGTGTCTCAAATGCACTTTTTAGTGTCACAAATGGCCCTGTTACTGTCGCAAATCTGCCATCTTGTTTTCAGTTAGTGATCAGAAAAATGCTTGGCATTTAAAATTGAGACCCTGTAGCAACCTAATTCTTTTTGCATTCACCTAGTCGGGCCCTGAGGATGCTAGACATGTCTTTATTTTGGGGTAAAACACCCCAGAAATATGTTTTTCAAATTTCTGGAAAAAGTAGTATCGCAAAGTAGTGTCGCACTCACGAAAGTGTCGCAAATTTTTGAGAAAGCTTTCGCAAATTGCGACACTACTTTGCGACACTATGCCCAAAATAACAGTAATTCTTTGGCACTCCGCTGCAAAAGAACGGTTGGGAGTTTGGGGCTGAAATTTGGAAGGAACGCAGATGACATCTCACAGATGTGCCTTTCAGTGTTGTTTTGGAAAAATATTACACAGCAGCAAAGTTATGGCACTCCAAAATTGATGGTTTTTCCCATAGGATAACATTACAGCGCCCGACGCTTTACGGAAATCCTTTGGATCCTTGCTGCAAAATAACAGTTTGGTCTTTTTTCCTGAAATTTTGAGGGAAGACAGCCAACAGCCCACAGATGTGCCTCTCAGTGGTTTGGTGAAAACATATTACAGGGAGGCAAAGTTATGGCACTCCAAACTTCTCTTTTTTCCCCATAGGATAACATTACGGCGTTCGCCACGCCTTCCAGGGCCCGTATCTCGGAAACGCTGCAAGATACAGACTTTTCGTCTAAGTACAAAATTAGCCAGGACAGTTGTAAATCATACGACTTTTAAATTTTTTTTTCTACGTCATACGGTTCCTGAGATATAACGTATTTAGTATTCCAAGTTCTCATTTTCTGCTCCGATACTCATCATTATGCATACATTATTTGTACTCACTGTCTTTCTCTATGCAGGTTTTGGAGAAAACCAGCCTGTGCGCTTACATTACTGTTACTGTTGCCCTTTCCGCTTGCAGTTTCGCACTGTTTACTTCTACTGTTGACGCCTGCGCCACCATGTGTTATCCTTTGCATTTTCATTTGCGCTATGCTTTTCTGTTATTTTTGCCATTTCTGTCTACAGTACTGTTTATCTTTCTGTTTCACTTTATGTCACCATGCCCATTGACATTTCTGTTTGCAGGCACCATGTTACTATGTGACAACACATCATGTGGCAGACTGTTCCCGTCTACGCCACCATGTGCGTTACCCTTTCTGTTCTCATTCACACTTGTGTTACCATGTGCACCACTGTTAGCATTTCTGTTTGCTTTGCTGTCCCTGTTAGTATGCCACAAGACATCACGTGGCGGGCCCCGCGGTCCCGCCGCTGCATTACATTCACTATTTCTCGTTATCATTCTCAAAAAGAAGGGAAATTAGAGGCAAAAACCTCTGTTTAATGCATTAATTGGGGTTGTTCCACAGCGACAAAAGTGAGGAAATTTGCTGTTAGGGTTAAAACCCCTTGATCCCCCCTACCACCCCCCCAACCGCATTGGGGTGAGCATTGGGATTGTGGGTCCTAACTCGTCCCATTCTCCTATACTTCTGCTGCTTTACTCATGTCATGGGGTGAGAGTTAGGGCTGACTATCCTAATGTGCACCCAATGCCGGTTGGGGTGGGCGGGGTCCAAGGGGGTTCAACCCAACAGCGAATTTCCTCACTTTTGTCGCTGTGGAACAACCCTAACTAATGCATTAAACAGAGTTTTTTGGCTCTAATATATATATATATATATATACACACAGCTTTTTTTCTTTCTTTGATACAATTTGTGGTGGCAAGAGTGAGAACAGAGCCAGTCATGGTTAGATGGTGCTGTGCAATGGTGGTGATATATCACTACTATTACACAGCACTGTCTAACCATGCGTGGCACTGTTCACCCACCTGGAGTGTAGCTGTATACATGTTTGACTGGTGCCCATACAGGAAAAAAATGTATATTTCCCATATATAGACAACATTAAAAATATATTTTAAATATAAATACATTTAAATATACAAAAATGCTCTTTTTTTAACATATTTAAAATATATGGTGGGGGTGTAGTTAACTGCTGAACCTCATGGATGCTTGAGCCCTTTGCTCTCTGAAACCCCACCACAAATCCTCTCTAAATCCGGACTTATTTCTGCAATTTGGTGCCTTTTAACATTGTCAGTGCCAATGTGGTACTCACCCATCTGGCAGTCCTTTGATTGATCTTCTACCGACTTGGGAAACCAAAGTTGTACCCATCGCTCTGTGTTCCATTCTGCGGCCCAGTTCACCACTGAGATGGATTCCACTTTAGCATCCTTGCAGCCAGAGGGCAATTTATCAGAAATCCGGCAGATGTTCGCCGAAATCCTTCACCGCATGGACAATATGGACCTGGCTACTAGGAAAAACACTGTAGATATAGTCGACATCTCACAAAGAGCCTGTATTTCTGAGCACAGAATTGCAGAAGTGGAGGATGGATGGCACAAGGCCGGGGCAAAACTGCAGGAACAAGATAGATTGATCCATCAACAATTGGCCAGAGTGGAAGACTTGGAGAACCACAGCTGCCGGAATAGCCTCAGGTTCGTTGGGTTCCTGGAGGGATGTGAGGGGAATGATACCATCTTAGTTTGCAAAAATAGCTCCCCTCTCTACTGGACTGGTGCTGCAAGGTCCCACTAGAGACTGATAGAGCTCACAGAACCCTGGCTCCTCGACCTGCACCTGGAGATTGCCCTGTACTATCCTTGCCCGATCTCAAGACCGGGAAACTATTACAAGATTGGCCTGCTTAAAAAAAGAGCTTGTCTGGAAGGGGCAGAAAATCCAGATCTTTGCTGATTATTCACAGGAGTTAACTGCACGTTGCAGGACCTTTACAGCAGCACGTAAAGCCTGCGCTGAACTGGGGTTTGATTACTCCCTAAGATACCCCGCGTCCCTCTGTATTATGCTTAATGGCTCCCCACGGCTATTTGACAATCCATCAGCTGCAGAAAACGTCCTTGCAGTGCAAGCCCCTAAGCTGAATTGGGGTAAACTAGGTGAAGTGCAAAATCCTGGGGCCCTACCAGCAGGGCTTTCCCTGATGGAGACATCATCGCATGACACTACTACTCAAACTCCTGTGCTCGCCTTACAGCCAACTCAACAACCACGGACTCTGGGCTGCTCATTTTCTTAGAAAATCCCCAGACAGTAAAAAAAAGAACAGAAGGAGGGCTTGCATAGAGGGGGCTCACAACGACAAAACTCCTTGGCTCTACTTCCGGAGCCGCAGTGCAAGCCCAGACTCAATAGCTTCACAAACTTCCTTCATACCCAACATGAGTAACAATCAGTACAGGGCTTTGATGGATCTACCATTGGATGGTGCACCTCAAGACCTTCCTCTGCTTCCCAGGTGATCGCATCCCAAGGACAACAAATCCCATGCAGCAAGGAGCCTTTCTTGGGCAGAGAACACAGAGCCTATTTCCCCTGAGGCCTCTATCTCTATGGACATCCCACCTAGAAGAAGAAGAAGAAGAAGAAGAAAAAGAATCAGCATTTATATAACGCTTTTCATACACAGTATTCCAAAGTGCTTTACAAGCAATCCTAGACTGGTAGTGAAGTGACTGAATGTGTGGTGGTGGCCATATCGCACATCATCACCCACACACAGCCTGGATAATTGCATGAACTGATTTATGGGAAGGGTAATGTTGTCCAGGACACTGGGAATGTTCCCTGCTCTTTGTGAAGAGTGCCCTGGGATCTTTTACTTCTGCCTGGACACCCACCAGAACAGCACCAGGATGGGCAGAAGGGACCTCGGTTTAATGTCTCATCCGAAAGACGGCACACCCCAGCAGTACAGCACCCCCAATACTGCACTCGGATGCCAGCGATTTTTAGGTGCAAGTCCATTCCCGGTGTGGGACAAGAACCCACAACCTTCTGGTCCAGAGGTGGATGTGCTACCAACTGAGCCATGCTGACACCTACCAAGCCGCTACCCACTAGCTCTACGGAGGCCCTGCCCTCCACTTTTGACTCGGTGGACTGACTGTGACTGGGGTATTTTCCTTCTATGGTATTAGCTTTCCCCAGTCTTTCTGCTAACGGCTATATTGCCAAAGTTTTTCTCTGTGCCCTACGAGCTCTATACATATATTGCATTACAAGCTCTGGTTGCCTGTTACTCTCTACATTTATGTGGGCCCATTGATGGGATTTAGGTGCAAGAGGGGATGTGGGGGTATGCTGAATAGCGATATGGTCCCTGCTTGGACCCTACCCTTTTCTTAACAAAGTCAGCCCTTGTACATACAGGCATGATATGCAGGGAGATCACTTAGGTAAGGGGGGGCAATACAGAGATGTCCCATGGTGGTACCCCCAGAGGCCCCAAAGATAATCCGCCTCTTGGTTGGTTCCTCAGCTTAAATGTGTGTTTAGCTGGATGGGTGGCAGCTCATTAGACTGTGGGTGCAGAAATACCTTTTTTGTTTAGGTGGGGACAATGTTCAGAGAGATTCCAGGACGTTGGTTTGTTCTATCTCTCCTGCTGTACACAAATCACCACCTACCTCCCAGCAACCTCCGCTGGCATCTGGGCCACTTGTTGGCCAATGCAAGAAGCAGAAACTGGTCAGATATGGGAAAGTGCTTTGGGAAAGGGAGGGATGGGGGGATAGGGATGTTCATATTTGTTGTTTGTTACTGTTACTGTTCGAATTTAACTTTCAGGCACAAAAATGTTATGATAGGAAGTGTGCATTATTGTATAATGTTAGTAGTTATGGCAGTCTGATCTCTGAGGATGCGGTCCAACCCTTCAATAGTATGAAAAGGGGAGAGCATGGTAATCTTGCTGGCTACGGTCCCCCGTTCTGGGGTTTCCTGTCATATATCCTCTCAGCCATGATTTATCATAGGCCATATGGAGACTAGGCTCATTTCTTGGAATGTTAGAGGGCTCAATTCACCTGTTAAATGAAAAAAAGTTTTGCTTCACCTGAAAAAGTTAAGGCCTATGGTAGTCCTCCTTCAGGAGATGAAACTCTCTTCCGGAGAAGCTAGGAAACTCCGACAAGGTTGGGTGGCAGATGAGCTCCATAGCGTGGCCGCTTCCCATAAATGGGGCATATCAATGCTATTACATAAAAACCTGGAGTAGAAATTGAAAGGGCATATTCATGATAAAGAGGGGAGATGGATTATGGCAGAAATGGAGACACCAGGGGGGCCCTTGGTCTACCTAACTCCCCTAAAAATAAGGGGGTACAGCAATGCCCTCACCCTTTAAGTATGTAGCAGCAACACCTTAGGAATAGAACCAGTGAGATTTATAATGCCCTCAGGGTTGTCTCTGTTGACCCCTCCCAAACAACTAGAACTCAATGGGAGAAGGACCTCCAGTTCCCCATTTCTGAGCATCAATGGGATCATGGTGGGCAAGAATACATCTGGCATGCCGAGATGGATGTACATGCCTCATTATGAATAAGACCCTTCATAGATGGTATAGAGACCTGGCTAAACTCAAAAAGATGGTACTCACCCCTTCTGACACCTGTTGGAGGTGTGGCAGCCAAGGGGCTCATCTGTTCCATATACTCTGTGATTGCCCCAATCTCCAACACTTTTGGACATCAATCCAAGAAATGTGTCACCAGATATTCCCCCAAATATTTTCAGATCCCTCTCTCCTTCTCCTAGGGTGTGCTCACCCTATCATACCAAAACACAGTCCAGGGGCCCAGTGGGTCACAGTAGTGGGGGCTGTAGCCAAAAGACTTATTCTTATGAGATGGAGGACTTCAGAAGTTCCAACCTTCCATGAGTTCCTCCTTGCACTAGCCCAAGGGGCTACATTTGAGAGGATCTCTACCTTTGCTGGGGGCATATCTGCTCAATTTGAGAAATGCTGGCAGCCCTACCTGTTGTCGAAGTACTGTCATGACTTCCAGCCCAAGGACAGTACATAGCTTGTTATGGTTCCCAGGTACCGTTCTCTCCCTTTCTCTCCCTCTAGGGTATATGTTACCTCGGTATTGCTCCCATCATGTGTACACCCATACCTCAGGAACAGTTTGCCTTTGTTTGTATATAGTTCTCAGTATTCCAAGCCTAATATAGGACACACTATAGCTCACCCTGGGTCAACTTAGGCCCCATATGCTATTGATACTGTTACGTCACAAGTAAATAACTCCGGGCTCCCTCCCCCATGGGTGAAGGGACCTAGCCTGACCCTGATAATCTCTGCATCCAGATAATATCCTATGTTCTGTATACTGTACTCCACATGACTATACTTGCTAAACCCTGCTGTATCATTTCTTTATGTTAATTCAGCCAATTGTTCCTTCTCTTCCTAACAAATGTTGCAGTACGGTTCAGGATGCTGTTATAATACCATGTACATATATGTGTGTCCTTTTGAAATAATAATAATAAAAATCTTAAACACCAAAATATATGAAATAGTAAGAATCTATTTGGTGTATATATGACATGTATGGGCATGGACAATTTATGGACCATATATTATATATGAAACTAAGTTTTACATTACAAATGCACTTTCCATAGTATGCTGTCCATTCACATGGCATTTTTATTGGGCTTATATTTTCCTTTGAGTTCATGTATATTGAAAAAGGGCCAACTTGTGTATGTTTAAAATATCAGAATAAAATTTTGACTAGATATGGGAAATCTTTTTTTCTGTATGGGTGCTGCTCCCTGTCCACCTCCAACTGGGGTTTAAAAAAATTTCACTTAGTGGTCAAGATCCTGAAAGCTCCCTCATTTGAGGAATGCTGAGTGACATCATCATATCCAAGGACCTGAAGGTGGCCAAGCCATGTGAGAAGGCAGTGGCAAGGGCCAGTAGGATGCTGGGCTGCATAGGAAGGGGATTACCAGCAGAAGTAGGGAGATCATGTCATAATTCCCTTATACAAACAGTTGGTATGACCGCATCTGGAGTCTGGGGTCCAGTTCTGGAGACCTTATCTCAAAAAGGACATGGACAGGGTGGAGCGGGTTCAGAGGAGGGCAACAAAGATTGTAGCAGGACTCGGCATCTACTATATGAGGGTAGGCTGAGAGACCTGAACATGTACTCTCTGGAGCAGAGGAAGGAATGGGGATACATGATTGAGACCTTCAAATACTTGAACTTGAAGGGGATAAATAAGCTACCATTAGGCAGCATTTCCCAGAGGAAAGAGGACGCTAGAACCACAGGGCATGATCTGCAAATTGTGGGAGGACAATTCAGAGGAGATATCAAGAAACACTTCTTCACAGAAAGGGTGGTGGAAAGGTGGAACAGTCTGTTGGGGGAAGTGGTAGGGGAAAGGACAGTGGGGGGCTTCAAGAGGGCATGGGACAGACACAGGGGGCTGGTGACGAGGAAGGGGGGATAGGCGGCAGGACAGCCCTAGTAGATATTTAGGCAACTTGGGCAGATGAGGTGGGACTGGTGGGCCTTATCCGCTGTCACATTCCTATGTTCCTGTATTTGTCCTGGATAACCAGGCCCAGGCTCAGTTGCAACATTTCATTTCCAGTGGAGTCTGGCGTCTGGCTTGTACATATTTTTGCTGCTAGGTGGACCAAAACAAAGCACTGACAGGATAAGTGACTTACCCCAAATCACACAGTGGGTATTTACAGTAGCTCCTCTTGCAGGGTATGAAACTTGCAATCTATTTTTTCTCCAAACCAGTGCTCTACTTTTAACTACTAGGTCACACTGCCTCAGACTGTTGACTTGGCAGTTCTGTGCTTAAATGCAGGGCAGTGAGCATACACAATGGTTACATTTTTCAACATTGTTTTACTAGCCCAAAAACCTAGTGCAAAGTGGCCATGGCTAGTGCAGCTAACCCTCTGCTTGTCTGTCTTGACAAATGCAGGTTTTCCATGGCTGTTAATGGACTTAAAAATGTTCCTGCTTTAGCAGGTTTTAGTTCTCCTGTTAATCTCTCTCTCAGGCCCTGTCCACACTACACCTCTGTAACATTACAGAGTGCCCAAACCGTTACCGCAACGGCTTGCGTTTACACCTATAACGTTACATCAGGTGTTTTGTAACTGTTGCTTTGAAACCACATATGAGGTGGTTTCAACAACGGTTATGAAACCGGTTACGCCTCGGTAACGTTACCAGGCGTAGTGTGGACGTGTAGTAACAGTCCCCTGCTGGGCCCGTAGTGCAGCGCGAGCTGCATCCTGGGAACAGGTGTCTCCATAACATTTGCCTGGCACCCCTAGTGTGGACCGGTGGTACCAGTCCCATAAGGGACACCGCCACAATGTGGACACACTGCACCACTCCCCGGCTGTAACAGATTGCATCCGTTACTGGGCCAGAGCGGTGTAGTGTGGACAGAGCATTTGTGTTCCAGATGGCCTGGTGTGATTAACACCTCTTTAAGAGCTGCAGTTATGTGGCAGTTCAAGAGCGGATCTCACAAAAGGCTCAATGTGAGCAATTATCACTCCACTGTTCAGTCTTTCAGCTAGTGTCCTGAGTGTGATCAACAAGGGTGGAAGTTGTTAAGTCACTAGCTAGCTTCTAGTTTTCTGAATGTTTCTCTGTCTGAAAGTGTGTTCCATATTATTAGGACCAGACAGTCACGCCCCTCATTTCACTACATTTGAAGTGTCACTGTCTGTATCCAACATTTCAGTGAAAAAATGCTAAGTGGCAAGACATACTGTTGGGTCTGCTGCTCTGCAGGTGGTGGCTTTTATCCCAGCCTCACCATAGCTGCTCCCTCTCAGCTTCAAAACTCTCAACTCTGTGCTTTCCTACATTTTGAGTATCTGTATCCAACATTTCAGTGACAAAATGGAGAGATGTGTGTGTGTGTGTGTGTGTGTGTGTGTGTGTGAGGATACTGTCATGTGTCCGTTGCATGTTGCCATGGTGGCTAAGGGCAGTGAAACTGAAATAGTGATCAGCGGCTATTGGTGGCTTTGCCAATAAATACTTTATTTCTTCTGTTTTAGTATCTCTGGCTGAATTTGATTGGACTTCCATATAGTATATAGGTGAAATGAAGATAAGCAAATGTTTGTACTTCGTTAATACTTTTTTCCCCTCAGAACAGAACAAGCAAGACAAAAGCAGGCAGGCAGGGTAGAGCAGTGATCCTCTACAGTCAGGAGGAGCAGCACACTTTGTGTGAGGTAGGCTGGATGGCACATTTGTGGTCCTATTTTTTTATTTGAAATCTCTTCTGTTCTGTATCTGTATAGTATGCAGTCTTGTATTGGAGTGCTGCTGCAAGCCATTGGCTGTTACAGACATGATTTTCCCCTTTTTTATGGGTCAGGAATTAAAATCTGGGTCTACAAAATAAAAATGCATTTGGCTTTTAAGCTCTGTTGAAAAAGTAGTAGTACCATATGGTTTCATCATGTCCTCATTTAAAGTCAGTTTTAGCATAAACAAAATACAGATGGTGACCCAACATCCAGCGTGGTCTACATTTTTTTGTAGAGCAACCATCTGTACTTCTTTACTTTTATGACAAAACTGTCTTTAATTGAGAACATGATGAAACCATATGCTACTACTTTTTTAACAGCATTTAAAAGCCAAATGCACTTTTATTTTGTAGACCCTGATTTTAATTCCTGCCCCATAAAAGGAGGGGAAATCATGTTTGCAACAGCCACTGACTTACAGTAGCACTCCAATACATGGAAGCAGAGTTTAAAAGTCAAATTCTGAATTCATTTGTATTTTATAGATCCTAATAGCTTAGTAATGCAAACATGCTTTATTTTACTGTATTTTTGATAGTACTGTTACTGTAACTGATTATTTGTTCTCTGCATTTTCCTTTGTACCATATCATTCTATTTCCATGTTATTTATTTATTGAATTGTTTCACCAGGAAGGCACACCGAGCAAAACATACAAACATACAAACATACGAAGAAGCCAGCAGAAGAAAGCCATTTGGTCTATCAAGTCTGCTCGTATTTCAGGGTCCACAGCTTGAGCTAATGTCCCTGCCCTTCCTACCTCCCTACTGCTCCCATCCTCCCTACCCATGATTCTTATCTTCCCCCATGCCTATCCCAGCCTCTCTTAAAGCTGCTCACTGTCTTTAATGAGATGACCTCTTCCGGCAGCGCATTCCAAGGGTCCACCACCCTTTCTGTGAATAAGTGCTTTCTGACATCCCTCCTAAACCTCCCACCCTCCAGCTTAAGACTGTGCCCCTCATGATATGGTTGCCACTCAGCTTAAATAGACTTTCCTTATCAACATTATTTGCTTGTCTCCCGGTGCGACCTGCGGGGGGGTACATAGGAGAGGATAACACGCAGGTTATCACAGAGTAAACATTTGACATTATAGTTTGTGCATCGACGAGGAAACACTGGTTTTCTAGTATGAAACAATAGCAAAAATATTTTACATTACATACATCGCATACAGTACATTACATTAAGGTGTTTTTCAAGGGAGGGGATTGCAAGAGAGTGGTAGAGATCACAGTGGTGGGTTCGCGGGGGATGCGTTGAGTGCGAAGAGGCAGAAAGCATTAAAGACAGAGTCCAGTCTTGAGAGGGTGGACTTGGAAGTGACACTGTAGACTGTATCACAGTAGTCAAGAGATGGCAGGATCATCTTTTGCACTAGTTCACGCCTCACTGTGAGGGGGAGGCTGCTACGGTTCCTGTAAAGGGAACCAAGCTTGGGGCTCAGTTTTTTCAGGATTGTATTGATGTGGACTGAGAGAGATAGGTGTTGATCGAGCCAGACCCTGAGGTAGTGGAAGGAGGAGGTGTTTTCCAGTACAATCCCATGCAGGGTGTGGAAGGCAGGGAGGGTTGAGAGCCTGGACAATCGTTGCCTTGTACTGAAGGTCATGGTGACAGTTTTTTTAGCATTTAGGGAGAGCTGATGAGAACTGAACCAGTTCTGAACTTTGTTGAAGTCTGTCTGAAGGTTGGTAGTTACTTCTACCAAGGAGGAGCCAGAGGCGAAAAGGACAGTGTCTTCCGCATACATCCGGATTGACGAAGTTGAACAGCATAGAGGCAGGTCATTAAGGAAAATGGAAAACAAAATTGGCCCAAGTACTGAACCCTGAGGGATCCCAGTGGTTATAGGGAGGGGGGGGTTGATGTGGCGTCTGCAATTCTGATGGATTGGGTCCTACCTGTGAGGTAGGCGCTGAACCAGTTGGTGGCTGATTCAGTAAGATCAGCTTCCGTTAGGTATGTTAGCAAGAGGGAGTGGGAAACAGTGTTGAACACTTTGGCAAGGTCGACAATTATAGCTGAGGTGATCTGCCCTCTGTTCATACTGAAGAGGATGTTGTCGGTGAGCTGCATAAGGGAGGAGGCAGTGGAATGATTCTTCCTGAAACCTGACTGGAACAGCATGAAAAAGTTGGAGTCAGATAGGAAGGATGTCAGTTGAGTGAGCACGAGGTGTTCTTGTATTTTAGCAAGCGCAGAGAGGAGAGAGATAGGGTGGTAATTTGAGATGGAGGTGGGGGTGCCCCCCCTTGGGGAGGGGGATGACAACAGCGTGTTTCCATATTTGGGGGATGATTGCAGTGGCAAAGGAGAGATTTAGTAGGTTGGCAAGTGGGGCTGCGATGGTGGGGGCAGATAGGTAGAGGAGTTTGGTGTCAAGTCCATCCAGGGATTTACCTTTTGAGGGGTTTAGAGATTGTAGGGCATTTAGGACATCGGATGTAGCGATATCTTTGAAGGAGAAGGTGTGAGGCTTGGGTGTATTTATAGGTACTACTGGAGGTACGTGTGGGGTGGGCAGGGAGGAGGGTAGCGTGGAAGTGCATGTGGAGAAGTACATGTTGAACTCAGTGGCGATAGGGTTAGGATCTGAGAGGAAGGTTTTGTTTACACTTAAGAGCACAGTGAGATTGGTAGCAGGTGGAGAGAAAAGGGAGTGAATGACCTTCCAAAATGTGGATGGACTATTTAAGTTAGCTGTGAGGGTGGAGCTAAAGTATTCTGCTTTAGCTAGCTGGGTTGCTCTGGTGCATTTATTACGTAACATGCAGTACTTGGTGAGATCTTGAGGGAGGTGGAATGATTTGTGCACTCTCCATGCCTTGTCACGGGCATTTTGACATGCTATGAGTTCTTGAGTAATCCATGGCTACTCTGTCCCCATGATGCACCTGGAAACACTGCTCAGCTAAGTGTGCCTTTCTGAGTTACCAAATTTTAAATAAATAAACAAATAAATATGTAAGCCCCCCAAAATGGACTTACCTGCTGGGACCAAAACAAAAGACAGCTACAAAGGCTGCCTACTGGGATGTAAGCATTCTGACTACCCCTCCCCCCCTCCAAAAAGCAAGACAGGAGTAGGCTGCCTGCTGGGAGGGAGACTCTTTAGCTACTCCTCCTCCCTGGAGGAAAGAAGAGGAGGAGGAGAAAGGCTGAGCTGCTGGAGAGAAGGAGAGCAGGAGGTTTCCCTGAGGGGACTGAGGCTGACTGACTGGACTGGAAGAGACAGTTAAAGTGAGCCTCTGGCTTTGGGGACTGCTCCACACAGGGGCCTTTGAATTCCAGCCAGAGGAGAGCCCTGGAAGTTGGGTGGCCACTAGCCCAGGTCTGGCTGAGGGGAAGCTGATCCACCCTGTGTCTTCAGTGTGAATCTACTGCTGCAGTAGAGACCAGAGAGCTAGAAGGATGAACAGGCCTGCCTGGTGAATACTGTATACAAAGACGATACCGGATGATTAAGGTAATTAAGGACCCCTCTTGTGCTCAAGGATAATTATGGCATTTTCGCCGTAGCTGCAGGCTGTTGCTCTGCCCACCGCCACATCGGAGGCCTCCCACTAACGCATCATAGGCCCGTGTAAAGAATTAAACAAGAACTACTAATTCTGAACTAAAGAACTTAAGAGCTTAACTAAAGAACACAAAATAACAGTAATGCGTATGCAGAAAGCGGAAACATGAAAGAATATATACAAAAAAAAATTACGTAAGTTTCTGTATATAGAATACAGAAAGCAGAAACATGAAACAATATATAGAAAAATATAACAAAAACACAGTGCTTTTGTTAAAATGCTGAAACTGAAATGCAAACAGGGGTTTGGGGGTTGAGACCCTCAAATACAGAAAAATATAACAAAAACACAGTGCTGTGGTAAAAATATTGTTCTAATGCTGAAACTTAGATGCATAACGGGGGTGCTGGGGGTGGATCCCCCCAAATACAGAAAAAGAAAATAGTGCAGTGTTACAATGTAGAAACAGTATGGTGCAAGTCTTTCTATTTCAATGAATTTGTAAAGTTACTGTTAGTCACTTTTTGGGAGTTTGTACAAAAATATTTTTTTACTATTTCATGCAGGGTGCAAGGGATTGTGCAATATAGTCAACTTCAATTGGACTGACTTTGATGGATTTTAACAATATAAACTCTGTTTTCTTGTTTACAGATTTTGCAGTACTGTATTTTGTATTTTTTATTATCGGGTGCAAAACAGACTTCTGTTAGCATGTTGTTGTTGGGCGTGTCATTGTAGGCTAGTTTTCTGTGACAGGGGGCATGTGCATGGTGTGGAAAAAGCCGTCACTACCGTAATGCTGTGAGTTTTGGTTTTCATGCATGAGGGATCCTTAATCATCCACCATCGCCCGTACAAAGGCCCTCAGGCGAAGCTGGAAAGGCCAGACAAGTGAAGAACAGTACCTCCTCCACCCTCTGTGCATATCCTTGAATCAGGGAGACCATCATCCTCCTGGGAAAGCCATGAGTACCCGAGCTGCAGATCTGGGGATTCTTTTTTTGCATCAGCTAGGAGGGTTGGGGAAGAGCCCCACCCCCAATGACAGACTGATTTTCCTTGAACCTGTGTTGTTCTACAAGGGCCCCAACAAGATACTGCAGGCCTGCAACTGAGAACGGTGAGGTACCCAACATCTGGGATTGTTCTGGGTGCACCCAGGGGAAAGAGGAGAGCTCATATTGGGTTGTGTGCCTAATTTTATGGAGGCTCGAGGGAGTAGTTCTCCTCTCCTCTGTTGTATTGTTTTAAACAAAGAGGGATTATTGTTTGCCATCTTACGTAAGTGTTTGGGCTTTGTGCTTTGTTATCATTGATGCGGGGTTGGAGTGTTGATCTAACTGTGCCAAAGGGGTCAGTCACTAATGGGATATATCATTATTCCCGGGGGATGGTAACCTGTCTTGCCCATAGGAGGCCGTACCATTGCCCGAGGTGGAGGCACCAAGTCATCATTGGCGATCTGTCCAGGACAGGCTCAGCCCCTTTGGGGAAGTACATTGAGGACCCCGAGGGCTCTGGGGCAGCTCAGGTGAGTGAGACAAGAGGGGCTGTTACAAATAAAAATAAAATACCATATTACTAACTCGATTAGAGGGGCTTTAAGAATGATTGATTGATAATAAATATTTGCAGTCTGATTACAGCCAGGCCCAGCCATACTCCATATAAACATAGAAACATAGACTTTGATGGCAGATAAGGACCACCTGTCCCATCTATTCTTCCCATAAGCCCTTGTACTGGATTACTGCTTCTGACCCACCCACTGCTGCACCTTTATGGATCCCCTGTGCCAGTCCCAAACATGCTTGAATCCATCCACAGTTCTTGCTCCCACCACCCCCTGAGGCTGACCATTCCATGCATCCACCCCCTCTCTGTGAAGAAGAACATCCTCACATTCCCTCTTAACCTCCCACCTTCCAATTTCATGTCATGTCCCCTCGTTCTTGTGCTCCTCCTGTATTGGAAAATGTCTCCTCCCTGTACCTTGTTGATACCCTTGAGGCACTTGAATGTTTCTATCATGTCCCCTCTTTCCCTCCTCTCTTCCAGCGAATACATATTGAGTGCCCTTAATCTCTCCTAAGTCTTGTGTTGCAAGCCCTGAACCATCTTAGTCACCCTTCTCTAGACTGTCTCCAGCCTGTTACTGTCCTTACAAAGGTGCTGCCTGCAGAACTGCACACAGTGATCAAAGTGAGGCCTGACCACCGTGGTTCTATATAATGGCATCACTACCTCCCTCCTTCTGCTGGTGATACCCCTGCTTATGCACCCCAGCATGCTACTGGCCCTCCCAGCTGCCTGAGTACTCTGCTTTGACATTTTCAGGTCATCTGAAATAAGAAGCCCACGGTCCCTTTTCTGCTTTGTGACTGCCAGCAACTCCCCCCCCATCCTGTAGCTTTCCCCAGGGTTTCTATGTTCAAGGTGCATAGTTTTGCAATTCTTGGAATTAAACTTTAGTTGCTAGCCCTCAGACCATTTTTCAAGCTTCCCCAGGTCCCTCCTCATTTTCTTCTTAAAGTAAAAACATTAAAGTAGACCTGTGCTGGACTTGTATGCCACCTTCTCCTGTAAAAGCCACCTTGTTGAAACGGATTTGCATTCCCATTTCAGTACTGCTGTCCTCACTTATACAGGGTAGAAGCACTGTGATCTTAATTTCTGTAAATCTGTAACAATACTCTAGTGTTCATATTTCTGTTGTGCCTTTGAGGCACATAGCTTTTTTGGTCCCTTATGCAAAGTGCCATTTTGGAACTGTGCAATGTACTGTATGTCCCTCTCAGCTACAGAGTTCTATAATGGAACACAGATGCATTGTGCCGACTATGGAAGAACTGAGCACGGACATAAACTACATCATACAAGTCTAAAATGGTACTTCATACATGTGTGAAATAGTAATGGAAATGAAATCGGTATTTAAAAAATCATCTTTTACAGGAGGAAGTGACATAAAAGTGCAGCACAGGTCTCCTTTAATGTAATGTCAGTTAACTTATATTTACCTACACTATTGTGAAATCATGTTTATCATAACCTGGCTGACTTGGGAGGGGGAGTTGTGTGTGTTTTGTGTGTTGGTTCAGCTGGTTCGGTTTGGGTGGTTTTTGCTGAGCTTAGCATTATCTGGGGTCAGTAGATCTCTTTCTGTTGCTGTAAGACTTTTACAGTAGTCTGGTGTGGTAGCCCCGTTTGAGTGCTCGCGGCTAAGACATGCCAGTGCCAGTCCAGTTGGTCCAGATTGAAATCATCTGCTCTCATCAAAGTATTAAGAGTTTCCATTACTGTTGTTTCTTTGATTACCATGAAACATCCCCCCTCGCCATCCCTACCAGTTTGCCAGACAACTCTCTGTTCTGTACCTGAAAATGGATGTTTATTTATTGAATTGTTTCACCAGGAAAGGCAGACTGAGCAAAAGATGCTCATCTCCTGGTGCGACCTGGGGGAAGGGTTACAGGGGGAGGATAACACACAGGTTATCAAGCAATAACATATAACAGGTATACAGTGCAATAAGTTTACATTTGGTTACACATTGGTTAACAGTCAGCTACATTGTGCAGGGAATGCATATCCCAGAGGCATACATACATACATACAAACAAAACATCTATACACAGAGTACAGATTCTGAGGTGGATTAACACTTGGTAGCTGAATCTAGGCAGGCAGGACAAAGAAGATGACAGTAGATGAGTAAGTGCCATGGTTGGTTATAAAAGCCAAAAGGATAAAAGTGAGGTTCTGAGCCTGACAATAGAATAATGATATTTGCATTTGGAGTCTGATGTTCTTCTGCTTTCAGTTTCAAGTGGTCTTGTCTTGTTGCCACCTACCTCGCAGTCTGCATCGGTGACTGTGAGATGGCACCCTCCAGAACTGTGTGGGCTCGGATACAGAGTTTGTTATGGTAGCAGTCAGGGGAGCATTACTAGAAAGCGTTAACATCATGACAAGGTCCTCCCCCATGGGCACTGGTCTTGGCAAGTTCTGCAATAGTGTTCATGATAATGAAAGATGCAGTGGTGTTTTTGTTGATATTTATAGATGACTCTGATGCTTGTTTCTTTTCAAGCGGCCTGGCTGCCACCTTATAAGTCTGTGTCAGTGTATTACATGCTGTTTATACTTGTGTAAAGCAGTGGAACCCTGAACATGTGCTGCCATCATCGCCCCTTGTAGCTAATTATGTGGCACTCACTTGGTCATTGGTCCATGTCTGCTTGAAGCCCCTCCACTCACTTGCACCCACTTGGGCATGAACTTTCTGTTCCCCTGCCTGGGCCCTCAGGCCTGTGGGCAGAGGCGGTACTCTTTCTGGCAGTGTTGCGCCTTGACTTCCAGAGTGCCAGAAAGGAAACTGAAGATACTGCCATTCCTGCCAGTGGCTTGAGGGATGACAATTGACAACACTATTAAGCTCACTGTCATTTATTGTACCTAGGAAAAAAATGGACAGATCATCACTGATGGAGAGTGCAAGAAAGAAATGAAAACTTTCTGGTGCTGAGAGGCGTAAACTACAAGAGAAAGCTAAGCTGGCAGAAGCAACATCATCACGAAGCATTCTGTCTGCATTTAGACCTAAAACTAAAATACCAGAAGAACCTGAGAATTGGTATGCATATTTACACAGTATACTCTATTGGCAGCAGTGCTATTCAGCAAAAGTCTGGCCTAGACACTATTCACACTCCAAAACATAAAGTGTATTTTTTATGAGTGGTTCTAATGGAAAAATTGTCCTAAGAGTTATGTTTGAGTGCACTGCTTGGTGGAACAAGGTGTGGAGAAAGCTGAAAAGTTTGTTACTTCACTATACTCCTGCATCTTGGCAAGAGACTAGTCTACCACCACCTGTCCTACTGAATTGACCCTGAACAGGATAAGCAGTAAAAAAAAAATTAGGGGTTAGACACATTTGTATAAAGAAGTTGTGGTCCTTCCTAACTTACCACTCATTCTCAGATGAGTCACAGAAGTTCAAGGGGACAGAATATTTATGAAGTCTTAAACTGCAGTCCTACTGAAAACTAATGTTAACGTTGTTTAATCTTATTTTAATGTGACTGGCTCTGATAGCGGTCATTCATCTGAAAAGCCAAGAAACCCAGATGTCTTTCAAGAAAGAATTTGTGCATCTGAAATAATGGCTCAGGTTCTTTTTGTACACTCCATAACATCTTCTGAAGTGAAGTCAGTTGACCCTGCTTCTGCTTGTGAACAGGACTTGATGTATCCTGTTCCTGCACAACCTGGAGATGGTGGTAGAGATGGTTACCTGCAGCTCTCTGCTTCTCCTGACTGCTCCGGGACTTCTACTGCTCAGAAAGAGATGAGTGTTCCTCCTCCTCCTCCTCCTCCTCCTCCTTCCCAGCATCAAGATTCCATCAAGGCGGCTGACCTGGAACTATCTGCCAGGAGTTGTAATAATGACAATATGGTTATGACTGTTGATTTGGATATGCATGCAGAGTATGCCACATATCCTGATCTGTTTCAGAATAAGACTATGAGTACAGCCTTGGTTAGAGCTTTGCTTAAAACTGGTCCATGTCAACCAGGTCTGAAAGATAAGTATGACAGGTTTCCATATGATGACACTCATAGAAGGTTTAGTCCAGACTGGTATAGGAAAAAGGTTGCACCTGGAGGTTGTCAGGCAGAAAGGCAGTGGTTAGTATATTCTCCATGGTGTGCTTGTCTGTACTGTTTTGCATGTTGGCTGTTTGCAGATAGAAACAGTGAACATTATTCCAAAGTTTGGGCAGATCCTGTGTGTGGCTTCTCAAACTTTAAGAAAGGAAAAGAAAAAATTGAAAAGCACGAGAATTCAAGAATCCACCAGATACAGCTGAACAGCAATTACTGCTAACAAAGTATAGACTTTCACAAGATAAGACTGTTGCTGCACAGATGTTAAAGGCAGAGAAGGACTTGATTCAAAACAATCTTGATATTCTATAAAGACTCCTAGATACTGTTTTACTTCTAGCAAAGCAAGGTCTCCCTCTGCATGGTGACCAAGAGTATTCATGCTCAGGCACAATGAACAAAGGGAATTACTTGGAATTTTTGAAAGTTATGGCTAAATATGATAGTGTGTTGGCAAATCTTATTTCAAAATGCAAAACAAATGAGACAGTTGAGCCACGATATTCAAAATGATTTTATTCATGCACTGTCTCAGGAACTGTTGCATTCCATTGTGCTCGAAGTTAAAACTGCCAAGTACTTTACAGTGATTGTTGACTCCACAATTGACATCACAAGGATTGATCAGTTTTCTCTTTCACTCCATTATATGAATGAATTGCTCTGGGCATGCAACTGAACATTTAATAAAATTTCATGAGTTGCCAAGATCAGCTGCTGCAGACTTTTATAGTCTGCTTGTGCCAAGTCTGGAGAAACTGGGGCGGGAGATTTCCTACTGCCGAGGTCAAGCCTATGATGGTGCAAGCACAATGTCTGGTTATCATTCAGGACTGCAAACACTTGTTAAACAGGTATCACCCAAAGCTGTGTACATTCATTGTTGTGCACATAACTTGAACTTGGCTTTAATTGATGCAGCAACATGTGTAAATGCTCAACTGTTTTCAGTACACTTGAATGACTGTATACATTCTTTTTTTTTTTTTGCCATTAACTCTTTATTCATTTTCCGTTACAGGGATATGATCCAACAATTACAAATACAGACACAAGAAAGTACATACATATATATGTCCATATATAAAATAAAGCAAACCCTGTAACATACCCCCCCAAACCCTCCCCACCCAAACCCAACCCCTCACCCCCAATCCTCCCGCACAAGTCCAATGAGATGGCATACCATCAAACCCTAGTAAATCTGCACTCTCCTAAAGAAAAAAAGAGCATAAAGGACCCCAAATCCTGTCGAACCTGGAAAGCTTATTCTGGAGGATAGCTGTCATCCTCTCAACCCTCAAACAAGCTAGTAACTCCTCCAGCCATTCAGCATAGCTTAGCACAACAGAATCCTTCCAGTGTCTAAGAACAATACTATTAAGCGTGGTGGCAATCAAGACTATATGGAACCTCCTATTCTTGATGGGAATATGAGATACATCTCCCAATAAACATATTTCCGGAGTAAAGAGATCCCCAAGTCCTAATAACGGATTCACTCTACTTTTAATTTCTGCCCACAAAGAGGTTACCTTCGGGCAATGCCAGAAAATGTGCATCAAATCCCCAACCCCGGCTTGACACCTGTAACATGTAGAACTTGTAGCAATTCTCAGCTTTACCAGTTTTTGTGGAGAATAATAAATATTGTGAAGGATTTTGAACTGCATCAACCTTAACCGATCCTGCAAAAAGAATTTATGACAGTTCGTCCATAAAGCCTTCCAGTTAAGCGCCAAATCAGGAAAGACAGAGGCCCAATATAAACCTTGAGCTGGGTTTGGAGAATACGCCCATTCAAAAAACACAGAGTATATTTTAGAAACTGCATGCGATAGACCCACCAACGGCCCCAATTTGTCATAAAAATCCAGCCTAGGACTCCGAATTGTCCCACTACCCATCTTGGCAACCAAAAGGTGCCTAATCTGATATATCTTAAAGATTGTCGTAGTGGGCATCACAAATTTATTCAGAATCTCAACAGAGGAGTAAATTTTCCCATCGGACAAAAGAAAATCTTTCACACAGCATTCCTCAGGTAAGGGCAGTCAGGCCGGACTAAGAATTTTATTACCTATTACAAAATGTGGATTACCCCAAATTGGCTGAACACAATCATTAAGGTGATCATATTTCAAAAAGCAACACAGTTGGGCATGAGCTCTCACCGCTATCCCGATTGGAGAACTACGCAACTGGAGGGGCAACAATTTCGGCATAAGGTGAAGCAAAGCCTCAGGCCTCAAGCCATATTTCTGAATCAGGGCCAACTCAATTTGTAGCCAAAGCGGCACATAGGAGTGTTGTACTGAAACCTCCCTACCCTTCACCCACCTTAAATACTTGCTGGCATGGGCTGCCCAGAAATATAGGGCAAAGTGTGGAAGCCTTAATCCTCCCAGTAGTTTGGGCACCGCCAACTTTTGATAGGCCATACGGGACTTCTTATAACCCCACACAAAATTAGCTATCATGTTATGTAACTTCCTGAACCAGGCAAGTGGTATCCAAATATTCAACATACTCAAAGGGTAAAACAACCTAGGAAAAACGTTCATTTTAACTAAATTAATCCTCCCCCATAAGGAAATTGGCAACCTCACCCATCTTTCTAGATCCAACTCAATGACGCGCACCAAGGGGTCTAAGTTCAACTGAAATATCTTGCTTCTAGTTAGATTCAGACCAAGATATCTTATAAAATCCGACTTCCAGGACAGACCCAATTCCGCTATCTCCTGCTTAAAAACATTTTTATTAAGGGGAAATACAACTGACTTATCTAAATTTAACCTATAATTAGCCAGTGTACTAAACACCCGAATAACCTCTAGGAGAGCAGGAATGGAGACCCTCGGATTAGAAACATAAATCAACAGGTCATCTGCACATGCAGTTATTTTCACCGTATAGTCCAGAATTCTAATACCCTCAATTTCTTGTTTATGTATAATTGTCCTGATGAGAGGTTCTAGGTATAGATTAAAAAGGAGAGGGGACAAGGGACATCCTTGCCTAGTACCTACATAAAGATTAAACGGGTCCGAGGTGGCACCATTGCAACTAACCTCTCGAGTAGGGTTTGAATAAAGAGAACTAATCCATTTTAGAAAAGGCTCAGGAAACCCAAATTTCCCCATCGTAGTTAACAGAAACCCCCCAGTGAACCCTATCGAAAGCCTTCTCGGCATCTAAAGACAGCAAGGCCATGGCAGTACCACAATCCTCAGACACCGAGAAGGCGTGAGCCAGGGTCCGCAGGTGATCGGCAGATGACCGATCCTTCATAAAACCAACTTGCTCTGGGCCAATGAGTCCGGGTAAAACCCGACTTACACGCTCAGCCAACAACTTGGCCAAAATCTTAATATCGTAATTAAGCAGGGATATAGGTCTGTAACTGGATGGTTGCTCCGTGGGTTTATCCTGCTTGGGGATCAAAACAATAAGTGCCTCAAATAAAGATTGGTCCCGCACCTGATAACATAAAATATATTTGAATAGACTGAGAAGTAAAGGGGATAATAACTTAGAAAATTTTTTATAAAAATTAGACGAAAACCCATCCGGCCCAGGAGTTCTATCCAATGGGAGACTCTGAATAACCAATTCAATCTCCCCCTGAGTAATGTCAGCCACTAACTGCGCCTGTTGAGACTCAGACAACAAAGGGAGATCCAGCCCCTCAAGAAAGGCAAGCATCTCTTTCTCAGTGGGGGGAGTTATCCATTTTACTATACAAAGATTTGAAATAACATCTAAATTCTTGCACTATCTCCCCAGCGGTAGTTTTAACCTGGCCATCTACTTTAGATAGAATCCCTGGAATTACACGAGATGATTCCAATTGTTTAATTCTCCTAGCCAGAAGTGATCCCGCCTTTTCACCCTGATCAAGGTAACCAGCCTTGGTCTTAATTAATGCCAATTCCGCTTGCTCCCCCAGCACCTTTAAATAAAGATCCCTCAACCTAACCAGTTCCAACTTCTCATCCTCAGCCGACTGCGAAGACATAGTAGCTTCCTTGCTTCTTATTCGGCTCAGCAACTCGGATAGAAATTGTACCCTCTCCTTCTTCCTTTTGGATGCCTGACCTATTAATATACCTCTTATAAATGCTTTAAACGCACCCCAAACAATATCAGGGCTAATATTATCCCCTACATTATTAGCTATAAATTCTTCTATTTGTATGGAAATAAACTCCACAATTTTGGGACTGCGCAGCAACTGATTATTAATCCTCCACCTACCACCCCTCTTAGGAAGAGTGGAAAAAGAAATTGACGCTACTACCACAGCATGATCGGAAAGCGGCCCCGACATAATCTCAGACTCCAGCACTCCAGGAAGAAGAGTACCAGAAAATAACAGATAATCTATATGAGATGCTGAGCCATGAACTGTAGAAGTGAACGATACTCCCTATCTTCGGTGAACAACTCTCCACTCCACCAAGCCTGTCTGGTCACAACTCACCTAGGGCCCGCTGAGCCAGAGAAAAACTGCAATATTTCTCCTGGTCCTGTCCATCAGAGGGTCTAATACAAGATTCAAATCCCCCCCTAAGATCACGGGAATCTGTACAAAGGGGGCCAGGATTTCCAGAAGCTTAACAAAAAACCCCTGAGAATCCGAGTTGGGGCCATAAATGGACCCAAGGAGTACCTCCACATTCTGTAGCTTACCCCTAACAAACACGTATCTGCCCTCACCATCCTGAATAACCTGAAGCAGTGCAAAGGGTACAGACCTACGCAGCAGCATCATCACACCTCTGCTCTGCGTGCTACCTTGCGAGGAAAAAACTGATCCCATCTGCAGGCGCCTCATGGAGTTACATTCTGTTTGAAGCAAGTGCGTCTCCTGCAGGAACACAATGTCTGCCCTTAGTACCTCTAAGTGCTTTAAAATACTATACTGTTTAACCTTCTGGCGTGCCCCTTTTATATTCCAGGTTACAACTTTAAAAGACCCATACAGTGCCATTATCCAGAATTTCTAACTCCGACCATGGTATGCTCCCATTTAAACACCACACCCTGTTACCTAACTTAAGGACTTATGCACGATCTATCCCCCCCAGACAATCCCCATAACCGCTACCATACCCGCTTAACATTAACCCACCACTAACCCCCGTAACCAACCATTCCAAACCTTTTGTACATATCCCCAGAAACCCCACCACACCCCAACACCCTCCCCCACCCAAGCATTATTGGCCCTGTGACAACAGCCACACAGCCTCCCCACCCCCACCCCTCATACCCTCCTCCAGGTTAATATCTCATCGCCCACCAACTACTTACCCAATCCTATGCCATGCTATCAACCTTCCCTTAGACAGCTACTAAACCTTCCCAAAATCTCTAACAGGGTCCAAGCAAAACCTCAAACCCAAATCACCCCTAGTCATATAGCCTTCTGCTTATAATACTACGTTGGTTTGAACCTCCCCTATATAAAAACAGCCCAAGTCACTACCAAACTAACAATTACCTAACCTACTAGCACTCTATACCTATCCTACCGCTTCATCTCCTAACCCGGCGACAGAACAACGTACTAATTGCCATTAAAGCATCTGACCTAATAAATTCAGCTTCCAAAGGCTAATAAAGCCGTAGTTATCGCTACAAATAACCCCGAAATTCCCACACTTAAATGCTGGGTAACATTCCACAACAGACTACAAGCTCCCTCTTGTGGGAACTCGCACAAATTACGTTGTCCTCTAATCCCAAAAATAAACTGATTAAACAGGCCTTAACCATATGCCACCATCGCCCCCAATTACATCCAACTGAAAAGGACTCAAAAAACAAGAAAAGGAAAACCGGGGGGCTTACAGTCTTCCCCATTTAGCCAAAGGCACCCAAACTAATCCACAGCTTTTGCCCAAATGTTTAAATCAGCAAGAGAACATAATCGGGGCAACACAAGCATCAAAATTAGACCCCAGTCCATACAGTTTCAATACTATTTCGTGCATTTTCATGTCCAAGCAGTAGAAGTCCCTGGAGTTATGCCAAACAGCCACCGAGCCCTCGAGCAAGGAACATCGCACCACGACATCTTCACCTCCTCAGGAACCCAGAGGCCTTCACCCAGTAATACCCGATAGCTCCCACTGCTGGTTCAGGAGTCCTTGAATAGGTTGGGGAAAGCGGACTGTAATGCAGATCGGGCGATCTCCACCGACTCAAAATGCTTCCACTCTCCCTCCATCTGGACTTGAAATTTAGCCGGATAGCCCATTCTGAATCTGACGCCAGCAGCAATCAACTTATTGATCAGGGGATTGAAAGCTGCTCTCTTCTGCCGGACCATTACAGGTACGCCCTGTGCAACCGGATCTTCACTCCTTCCCAATATAGATCCTTACTTTCCCTAGATTTCAGCAGAAAAAGTTGCCGTTCTTGGTAATTCAAGAACCGGAAAATCAAAGAACGTGGCGGAGCATTTGGCGGGGGCAGCGGCCGTAAAGCGCGGTGAGCCCTTTCTATAGTATACGTGGAGCCAAATGGAGAGGGACCCGCTATTTTCTCCATGAGTTTTTGCACAAACTTGATCGGGTCTGACCCTTCCTCTCTCTCCGGCAGATCCACGATCACTGCGTTGTTGCGGCGGCTTCTTCCTTCCAGGTCCTCCACCTTCAATTCTAATTTGGCCACCCACTGCTTCAACTTATTCACCCCCACATCCATTCGCTCAGTATTCCCCTCTAAGGACCGAATCTTAGCTTCATTATCTGTGGTCCTCCGGGCAAGGTCTTCCAATGCGCCGGTAACATTTTTCATTTCACTAGCCATCTCCTGCATTTCCATCTTAAAGGGCGAATTCCTCCAAAAATCTACTTCAAGGCAGAGCTCATTTCAACCCCTGGTGTAGAGCCCTGGGACTGCTGCAAACTCAAGGCCCGCGCTTTTTTCGAGGTCTTCTCTGGCGTCACAGGAGGGGTGTGTTTCTGAGGGACTTTGCGCATTTCGGTTTCCATCAAGCCCCCAACCACTTCAGCGCAGTCCTCCACTGCTATAGCACACAAAAGATTTCTCTAAGGTGAGCTGGGATCCCAAGCAAAAGCTCTATTTGGAGGCAAGGTAAATGGAGCTTACAGGGAATGCAGCTATTCAGTGCTCTGCATCACGTGACTCCGCTCCCTGACTGTATACATTCTTGACGACTAGTCTGCCATGACTGAAAATTCAGCAAGAAGAACTGCAGAACAAACTGGATGAAATGGTGTGTACATTGAAAAAACCCTCAGACACCCATTGGGCAAGTCACAAGCGAGCAGTGGGCAAGGGATTTCTGCAGTAAGCACTACACTAGTGCGAATAGCAGATGGAGAAGTTGAAAATTCCAAAGCAAAAACTGTCTGAAGCTCCAGGACTTCTTGCCACCATCGAAAGTTTTGAACTTAAGTTTATGCTGTGCTTTCGGCATAAAATTCTAAAGAAAATTTATACTCTCTCAACTTATCTTCAAAGCAGCACTGTTGATTTAGTCACTGCTATGAACTCAATAAAAACTAGCTGCGGTGAAACAGAAAAAATTTGAATGGATGAAATTTTTGATAAAATGGAGGCAGCAGCAAGGCACTTAGTGGAACAGTGTGGTACCACAACACAGTTTCAGGAGAAACTAACCCTCAAAAGGAAGTGCTTCCATGATGAGCTACTGGATGATCATCCTGTAGAAGGCTTGAGACAACATTTCAAAATAAATACATTCTATGCTCTTCTAGATGTACAGTATTTGGAACATAAATGAAGGAGTGATTCAAAGATTTCATTGAGATAATACACAAGTTTTCAGCTCTAGACCCAAGGCACTTTTCAACTGAAAACAGCTCATCAGCAATACACGACCTGGCTAATTTCTATCATGGGGATATTTGTGTGTCTGACTTGTTGGATGAATATTCATCATTTTGTTCATTATATAAAAACAACTTCCAAGGTCAGGAGCAATTAAAAATTAGTGATGTCCTTAGCTTCCTGATTGCTAGTGACATGACCAGAGTGTTTCCGAACCTTTCAGATCTGTACCAGATATTCCTCACGTTGCCCATGAGTAGTGCAATAGCGTAACAAAATTTTAGCTGGTTGAAACTAATTAAAAACTACTTAAAGTTATCCATGATAGAAGAGAGAGACTCTCTAACCTTGCATTACTAAATACAGAAAGGCAGTTAGCTGTTGCACTAGATTATAAAAAAGTTATAGAAACCCTTTCTCACATGGAACCAAGGAGGAAAGCTCTATAATAGGCAGCCACCTTTCAAATTATTGCCTGTTCACTATGTAGTGCAGTAGAACATAGCACACTGTGTAGTACACTTGAAGTATCCTCATGAGCTCCTCTACCTCATCCTTACTCCTGTATTTTCAGTGTTAAAAATGCTTTATCATCATGAGCACCCCTACCTCATCCTTACTCCAGTATTTCCCAAAGTGCCTTCTAGTAGACTAGAGATCTGTCCTATTGTACCTTTTTTCCCTCCTTGTGAGCCAAGATTGTTAGTTATACTCAATGTTTTCTCTGTATGGTAATGCAATTGTAAAAATATATGGTCCTTGTCTTGTATTTAATGCTGTTTTGTATTACTCTTCATGTTGTGTCCCTTTTTGACCACCTTCTGAGTCTGCTCAATGTTATGTTTTTTCCTAGTAAAATACAAATTAAATTTGATTGAATTGAGTATGATTTTTGTTTTCAGTGTGCTTTGCTAACAGTTGAATTTACAGTATGGGTATGATCAGTTTAAACAGAGGAACAGATAAGAGGAGTATTTACTACCAGTTTTGCATGATTTACTCCTGTCTGATTTTAGGAATTTGTTTCTTACCCTGTATATTGACAGTATTTTAGTATGTGCACACAATTGGCAGTAACATTCAGTGCTAGTGTCCATGGCTCCACATACTAACAGACTGTCAACAGTTTAAGGTCAGAAAACAGCATATGTATCAGTTGCATACATGCAGAAGTATGAGGAGAAACTGAGAAGATATGCACTGGATGAGAAGGAATGCAGTTGCAACATAAAATGATAAGAGCAGGGTCACCACACTAGTATCTCAACTCCTCACTGGTAGTATCAGAGAAGGAGTTATCAGTGGTTACATACATCCAGGGGGACTGCAACTTTTTTTAGAGATGGTGCTCCAAGACAGGTCACTGCATGGTATTACTTCCATGTAGATGAAAATACTTCCAGGGTAAATTAAAGCAGCTATTAATAAATATTTCCCAGTCCTAAAAATTACTTCGACCCCTGAGGTTAAATTACTTCTTTCCATATATAGTTCAATGGACAAAAGGTGTATTTCATTGTAACATTGCTCTTTCAATATACAATAGGTGTGTTGTTTACATTTGCAGTAGAGTTGTTACAATGTTTTGTTTCCATGTGCAAGGTGTTTCAATATGGAATAGACAGGGATGTTGCAATGTACAGTTAATGGCCATAACGATCACAATTTCAAATTATTACTTTCGCTCACTACCATCTTGGTGCCCCCAAAATGATTGACTTGCCCCCGTCCCCTGGCTCCCAAACCTGGCTTCACCACTGAATAACAGGAGGTACAGTGCACACCAAATGAGGGAGATCACCAGTAGATAGTAGGGAGAGAGTAGGGAGAGAGAGGTTGGAGTGGAGGTGATCGCCCTCTGCCATTTAGATCACGGTGTGTTTGTTTTTTCTTTTGTAATGTAGTGTAGTGCGGCCTGTAAGTGGACATGGTGGCAGCTGGCCTGTGTTGGAGCCCCATCATTGGGGCTGGACCCAAGAATCTGTCACTTGCAGCACAGCAGCAGAGGAGGACTGACAACTATGGAGGAGGTTAAGGGAAGTGATTCAAGCAGCATCATGAAAGAGAGAAGGACAGAGGAGGAACAATGGAGCTGGTGAGGGGAGGGGTACAGTAGGGATCAGGGGGTTCTGGTGTCAGTCCCTAGTCCCTGACTGCCCCCTGTCATTGAGGCTGGACAATAGTGGGGCAGAGTCAGGTGGGGATGGTCACTTTTTGGGCTTGGGTGACATTGCCTGCCTGGGCCCCTTATTAGGAGCAGAAAATGAAGAGGGTGGCTGTGGTCAGGGTTGGCCATCCATTTTGGGGGTCTGTGCTCCTCATGAAGATTGAGAGAATGAGAGAGTGGGTGGAAATAGTGTGGACTGTGGCTGCTGCTATTATTGGCCTGATTCAGCCTCGAGCTTAAGCTGCCTGTATTCGGACTGTTGGCTGCCTAGCCGAAAGGTTAACTGCCTGGACTTTAGCTTCTAATATGACCTTCATGGTCCAGATTACCCTTTAAGCTGATGATGTGACCTCTCGGTCCAGAGCAAACTGTTGGTGTGTGTTTTCTGCTCCATTGAGTGACTGTTCCTGTCTTTATTAACTGTTTATTAAATGGGATCCCCTGTTCCTGCAGTTCAGAGTGTTGCCTCATTTGTTTTGGATGGACTGTTTGCTGCTAACAAGAAGTTTGCCTCCACAATCCAGCCCCTAGTGTGAGCTCCTGGGAGTGCGTCAGGAGAACCAGAGGAAAACATTGAGAGGCCTGCCTGGTGAAGACTTTATACAAAGGCCTCTGAGGCGAAGACGGCAAGGCCAAGCAGGTGAAGATCAGCATCTTCCTCTCTCCAGTTGTCCAGCTCTGCACCCTTAAGAATGGGGCACCTCAGCTTCATCAGGTCTGGTAAGCCAGTCTGACCAGGTATGTGGACTCTTCATGCTGTATAGTGCTCCCTCCCTAGGACATTCACCACCGTACCCCTAGACATGGGATGGGGGGCTTACAGCATGGGGGATCATCTGAGATACTGATTTTAGGGTGTCCCAGCATTGGCAGACTTTAAAATGGGGTGCCAGATAAGCTATGGAAGTCCCCCAATCAGCTGAACTATTAATTGCACAGTTTAGATGGTGTGTGAGACTGCACATTTCATACCTTTTTTCCCCAGGAGCTGCATATACCATTGCTCCCATCTGCCAGCACTGGGAACAATAGCGGTCTTGGTGAGAGCAGAGACTGTAATGTGGGAAATGCCCCCCCCCCCACCATTTACCTAGGGCCCAGGTATGGTGGGTGGTCTGTCGTGCAATTAATTAGTGCTCCACAGACTTGGACTTAAAGTCAGCTCGGTGAACTGTTTGATGGACCATGGGTTTTTGGGGGAAATTGTGCTTTAATTGAGAAAAAAAGTAACTACTGTCACTGTTTATGCTATGCTATGCTATATATATATATATATATATATATATATATATATATATTGCTTGTTTATCAACTGTTAAATAATGGTTAAATAATGCATTTAATCCTGCTTTGTTTTCAATAAGATTGGACACTGGTTTAGAAGTATTTAACTGTTTCTTAAGGGGATGTTTACTGTGGGAACTTTTGAACTGGCTAAAATGTTCTAATTAGCTGCATTTATTTTTATAGGGTGTTAGGAAAAAATGTTTTGCTTCGTGTGATGTTATGTAACTGTAGTTTGGCACCTAATGCTTACAGTTTTGCATCTCTGGTGTTTGGGTTTAATTGAATTTCCTGGCAGTCCAAAACAGGCAGCAGGCAGCTTTACTAGGGTTAAGGGATAACTGCTTTAGAATATGGGAACTGGGGACGCCATTGGTTGGGCTAAACTCAGTGGATCAGTTTGGTCCTGGCCTCGGGTGGCCCAGTGTGGAAGAAAGTGGTCCTGAGCTGTGTAGAGAGGCAGGTTAGTGTTTGTTAGGTAGTGTTAGCTTAGGCACAGTGTAAGGATTGTGTAAATAGTTTTCAGTGAGTTGTGGTTCACCAGGATGGTGAGCATTTAATGGGGGAAGAGTGTAAGCCCCCCAAAAAGGTCTTACCTTTTGGAGCTGTTGCCCGTGTTCCTCTCTGGTGGGTCAGTGGCTTTGGTGGGATTTGGACCCGTTGTTCCTTGGTGGATCCTTGGTGGACCTGACTGTCCATTGGTGGTGTCCCGGCTCTATGCTGGTGGGTCAGGCACCGCTCTGGTGTTTTCTGTGCCTTGGGGCTCTGGTGGAGTGGTTCGGTCCAGAGAGGTTGCCGTTGCAATGGGACCACCTGTTTGTAAACAGAAAAGCAGTCATGCCGTGTGGTGCAAGCTCAGCCACTGATGAAAATAACTCTAATGCAGTGGCTGTTCTGGGTCCTGGGTCCGGTCTCCTGATTCGGCCAGGCTCAGGACAACAGCAGGAAAAAAAAAATGAAATCAATAAAATTGTAAATAGTTTTACAGCAGTCTGCACCTGCATGCACGGCCACCAGTAAGAAAAAATTTAAAGGAGTACCTACTCCCATTGTAGGGGGATAGATTAGGTGCAGCCTGGCACCATCCAGGCAAAATGTACATAGTTTAAAATGGTAATACAAGTCCCATAGGGCTTCGAGGGCACAGTTTTTTTTGGTTACTGGGATTTGGTCCAGGATTGGACTGGTGGTTTGGCAGGGTTTATTTGGCGCCAGTGGGTAGAGGAAATAACAGGAGGTGCAGTGCACATCAAATGGGGGAGATCACCAGGAGTGAGTAGAGAGAGAGGTTGGAGCATGGGTGATTGCCTGCTAGGCCATTTAGGCCACAGTTTGTTTTTTAATTTTGTAGTGTAGTGTGGCCAATAAGTGGACATGGCAGCAGCCATTCTGTGTTGGAGACCCATTGTTGGGACTGGACCCAAGAACCTGTCACTCGCTGTACAACCACTTGCAGCAAAGCAAGAGGAGAGGACTGACAACCATGGAGGAGGTCGAAGGTGGTGATTCTAGCAGCATCATGAAAGAGAGAAGGACAGAAGAGGAACAATGCAGCTGGTGAGGGAAGGGGTACAGTAGGGATTGGGGGGTTCCAGGGCCAGCCCCTGGTCTCTGACTGCCCCTGTCATTGAGGCTGGACAGTAGTGGGGTACAGCCAGGTAGGGACAGTCACTTTTTGGGCTTGGGTGACATCGTCTGCTTGGGCCCCTGATTAGGAGCAGAATGAAGAGGGTGGCTGTGGTCAGGGTCAGCCATCCCTTTCGGAGGTCTGTGCTCCTTGTAAAGATTGAGCGAGAGTGGGTGGAAGTAGTGTGGACTGTGGCTGCTGTTAGTATTGGCCTGATTTGGCCTTGAGCTTAAGCTGTCTATATTCGGATTATTGGCTGCCTAGCCAAAAGGTTAACTGCATGGACTTTAGCTTCTAATGTGACCTTCACAGTCCAGAGCACCCTTTAAGCTGATGATGTGACCTCTCGGTCCAGAGCAAACTGTTGGTATATGTTTTCTGCTCTATGGAGTGACTGTTCCTGTTTTTATTAACTGTTCTTTAAATGGGATCCCCTGTTCCTACAGTTTGGAGTGTTGCCTCATTTGTTTTGGATGGACTGTTCGCTACTAACAAGAAGTTTGCCTGCACAGTTCAGCCCCTAATGTGAGTTCCAATGAATGCATCGGGAGAACCAAAGGAACAAGGAGGAAGACATTGAGAGGTCTGCCTGGTGAAGACTGTCTACAAAGGCCTCTGAGGCAAAGATGCAAGGCCAGGAAGGTGAAGATCAGTGTCTTCATCTCTCCAGTTGTTCAGCTCTGCACGTTGAAGAATGGGGCACCCCAGCTTCATCAGGTCTAGTAAGCCAGTCTGACCAGATATGTGGACTCTTTATGCTATATAGTGCCCCCCTTCCTAGGACATTCACCACCATACCCCTAGACATGGGGCTTACATGAGTATGCTATACTTACATTCCTCGCAAAAATATTTTACAACTGTACAACTAGTAATTTACATCAAAAACTATATTCTGTCATGGCATAATGTGACATATTCGGAATATGCAGAAGAATTACAGTGTCATTGATAACAATATTGATGATTTGCAGCACCCATATCAATCGGTTTGCAAAGCAAAGTGTAGAAAACACTGTATAATTCCACTGTGCAGAATGTAACCGACACACCACTGTTCTGTTAATTCCAGTGCGCTTTCAGTTCTTCATATTTATCATTTATTTGTTGCAGCTCTTCCAGTGTATTTGTGTATCTGCCCTGCATTGCAAAGGTTATTGGCCCATGGAATATGTGGCTTGTCTTCCGTACTGCATCAGTGTCCTGTTGCCATGGCCATGTGTTGCTGTCATCTGCACGCTGATGTAAAAACTTGAAGTGGTGGCGCCTCCTGTCATTGACTATTGTTAGCTGTCCAATAAAGTAGTTAGTTAAGTAACAAACAGCATAAAAATTGTTGAGAGTTATGTGTTCCAACTTTTTTGCTGCCAGCACAGTGGCTGAGTGAACTAATGAAGTGGCTTTGTAGAGGCGCTGGTTGGTGGGGTTGCTGCATGAAGTGTGGGCAGCTGAAGTATCTACTGGAACTGTTGACATCTCTTTGTCATGATGACCAGGCATTTGTAGCTCATCTGGTGAATTAATAGCTGGATGTGAGGATACTAGTGCAATGGTCCAACTGGAGTCTGGCATGTCAGACCCTGAATCTGGATTTAACTGAGAGGGAAATGATGCAAGTGTGACAGAAACATGGGTGCCTTGAAGATCACTGTCTGGCACAGATGGTAAATAGCCAGGATAATCCCTCAGTTTCTTCACTTTCCATGCTTCCACACACCCAGTGTTTTCACAGGTGCCATCTGTAGATTGGCATAGTCTGCAGAAATAGCTATGTCCCTGTATGGCGACCACACCATCAGCCACAGACCTCACACTTTGTATTTTCCGGGTCCCTGGTATTGTTACAACTTTTGTCTTGCATGCCTTTTTATTCTCTTCTCTCCAACCCAGAAGAATGTGTGCAGAAAGTTGTGCACCCTTCAGTGGCGGGCTTTTTCGTGAGGTGCTGTTTACAGTATTCATACAGTTCGCTTGCACTGGCAATCAGTGCCTGATGTGATTGCACAGTTCAACTGGCAAATGGCTTTAGTATGGCATTCTCTTGATCGGAAGATCCTTTTCCTTGATCAGAAGATCCTTTCCCATGTCAAGAACAAAAACACTCTTTCAACAGGAAATGCAGATCGCATGAGTGCACCTGAAATGGCGTTAAATGCCCAATTTGATTTGTATTGACTTCCACATCCATCTGTGAACTGAGCTTCTGTATCTTAAGTGAGCGTATCTTCTGGAGATGTACATTGGCTAGTTCAACAAAATGATGGACAGCATGGTGGTCATGTTTCAGGTTGTTAGTTATGCATACTGGGGACTCCGTGACTGTACCTGCACATTTGTGACACCTGTAGTATATTACTATGGGATAAATGGTGGCCTGTTCATAGTGCCAAGGGGCTGATTGAATTTTGTCCTGAAACTTACAGGCATCATTTTCTGTGAAGTCCAGCACCATGAGGACCCAACCTGGTGGCATATTTTCTTTGAAAGTCCTGAACTGGATTTGTTGCCATGATGCCACATGCAGGTGTCACCCCAAAAACGTGATATCTCCTTTCAGGACTTCTACAAGTTCTGATACTGTGCTTGTTTTTCTTTTCAGAAAGTTTTTGGTCTGTTTCACCTCTGTGCCATTTATGTCTCTTGTAATGCTAATACTTTCCCATTGGTGCTGTTTTACATCTTCATTTCCGTATCTGTGTAACAGTTCCTTTGCTTTTTTTTTTGATAGCATCTCTCCTGCAATTCTCACAAATCTTCTTAATGCATTCATTTCCAAAGACTTTTTCACCTGGTGGCCTCTGGCACATGATGATGTCAACAGCCCTGCAGATATGTTGAATCTTGCACTGTGGTATTTTGTGGATTTCTGCAATGCGGTTTAGTGAGCATAAATTCAGGGTTGCATTTGTGCAATATTCACAGAGGCACTGATCAAGGTTTTTGCTCCTTGACCAGTTTTATATTTGGTGGCCTCAGACTGCGGAATTTGGTTACTCCTTTTTTTTTCCTCTGTGTTTTCTTAACAGAAATCTTGGTAGAGTCTATGAAGCCTTCATTTTTCCTGTTCATTTTGAAAAGGTCTTCTTGTGAGGTGGAGGCATAGATGAGGCCTCAAAGAAATGTTCCACCTTCTCCCCCATTTCAGCTGACAATGCTGATCTGCGCCTGTTGCTCCTTTTCTTTCGTTGGTTCTGGGATGCCCTCATCATCCACCTCCAACTAATTCCCAGGGTTTTGCTTGCACTTCGGAGCATACAATAATTTCTGAGTACCAGAAGCTAGCTGGTGAAGGCATTTTTTACTTCTTTTTGTTCACTGGAGTTTTGATGTTTGAACATTTTCTCCTTCATGACTTCCACCAACTTGTCATGGTCATGGAGGTTAGTTCGACAGGGCAGGCTCAGGCTGACCTTTGATGGGGACTGCTTTTTGCAGGGGAGCAGGATGAAATCAATTTTGACACGGTTGCAGCAAATTGTCTTGGTGACTGGAAGGTCAGTACATGTTCTTTGTAGTGCTTTCTAAGTTTTAAGTTTTAAGTTTAAGTTTATTGATTCGGAAAATACCTTTGAGCCCAAGCTCTTTTACAAAGGTTCCACGTCAGTGACAAGACAAGGTTCAAGGTAGCAATTGTAAAATAAAACATAAAGTAAGACAACACCCCGATATAACATATGTGCAAAGACATTGTGGATTACAGGTTACAGCGGTAGGATACCATAGCACCGTTGTAAGCCAGAGGAAAGTGCAGCCCCTAGGAGCCTTGTCATTAGGAGTGGGAGGGAGGGGAATGGTCAGGGGAAGTTGTGAAGCAATAGTTGGGAGTTAGCGTAGGCAGTGGGGGCCTTGCCTTGGTAAGGTGAGGCCTGGGGGATGTGGGATAGGGAGGAGAACATGCTGCATGAAACTTAAATTGGCAGTGGATTGAGATGCCAGGGATTAGTTACAGGAGCATTTAGAGATTGTACTAAGATACTGTTTGAGGTTAGTTTTGAAATTGGCTAGACAGTTGGTGGCAAGGAGGTGCTCGGGTAATTCATTCAGCCACATAGGGGCACGGTAGGCAAGTGACCATTGCCCGAGTGAGATACGTCAGAAGGGGATGTTCAGGGCCCCTCTTGACCTCCCCCTAGTGACCTGTAGTGTGTTTGCAGCCACTAGCAGATTGCCAATGCAAGGTGGTGTTTTCCCCATAAGCGCATTCTTCCCTAAGGTGCACCTCTGCTGTATGACCCTGTTTTTTAGGGATAGTCAGTTTGTGAGCTCATATAGTGAACCAGTGTGCATATCATGCTGTAAACCTAGGGCTAGTCTGCAGGCCTTGTTTAGAGCCATCTGTACCTTTTTCCATGCAGTATCCATTGCCGCCCCATATATCACTATTCCATAGTCGATATGTGATAATATGGAGCTGTGTACTGCAAGGCGGAGGGCCTCGGGGGATAGGTGTTTCTTATGCCTATAAAGGACACCAATCTTGGTGTTGACTGTCTTGATCAGGGAGTTAATATGTTGAGAAAAGGTAAGGGTTTCATCTAGTGTTATCCCCAGATACTTGAACGTGCAGACCTGTTCCAGTGGCTCATTGCAGGAGTTTGTAATGATACATAGATACATAGATACATAGACAGTGTCGGCAGATAAGGGCCTATGGCCCACCCAGTCTGCCCATTTAAGTTTGTAAGTTCAGTTTATGTTTTCCAGGAAGTCTGTTGCCCCTTACCCCTGACCTCCAGAATTCCTTTATGTCTATCCCATGCATTCTTAAATCCCGTGATTGTTTCAGCCCCCACCACTTCCTCTGGCAGGGTGTTCCACTTGTCCACCACCCGTTCTGTGAAGAAATTCTTCCTCACGTTTCCGCTGAATCGTCCTCCCTCCAACTTCATCCCATGCCCTCTAGTCCTGGAACATCTTTTTCGCTTAAAAATAGTGCATTCCTGCACCCTGTTCCTCCCTGTAAGATACTTGTATGTCTCTATCATATCCCCTCTCTCCCTCCTCTCCTCCAGGGAGTACATGTTCAGTTCCTTCAACCTGTCTTCATAGGACTTGTGATGCAATCCATGCACCATCTTTATTGCCCTCCTCTGAACCTTCTCTACCCTGTCTATGTCCTTACTGAGGGTAAAGTCTCCAGAACTGCACAGTGTGACTCCAGGTGCAGCCTCACTAGTGTCTTGTATAGTGGAATTATGACCTCCTTTTCCTGCTGGTGATGCCCTGCCTATGCATCCCAGCATCCTATTTCTTTACCTGCTGCCTTGTCACACTGTTTCCTGCCTTGAGGTCATCAGAGATGATAACTCCAAGATCCCTTTCCTGCTTGGTGCATGCTATATCCTCACCCCCAACTGATATATTGTGCCAGGGTTTTGTGCCCATATGCATTATCTTGCACTTCCTTGCATTGAATTTCAACTGCCAAGCCCTGACCATTCTTCAAGTTTCTGCAGGTCCCTTCTCATTCTGTCTACACCCTCTGGTGTGTCTACTCTGTTACAGAGCTTTGTGTCATCAGTGAACAGTGAAATTCTGCCTTCTAGGTCCTCTGCAATGTCACTTATGAAGATATTAGATACCGGTCCCAGCACTGATCCCTGTGGTACCCACTGGTCACTCTTCCCTCTGTGGAGTGACAGCCATTTACCACCACCTCTGTGTCCTGCTGCCCAGCCAGTTACCTACCCACCGCACTACTGTCCTGCCCACACCGTATTCCCCAGTTTGTGCAATAGTCTTCTATGTGGCACAGTGTCAAAGGCCTTGCTGAAGTCCAGATAGGCCATGTCCACTGCCTCCCTGATCCACCTCTCCTAGTCACCCAGTCAAAAATTCAATGAGGTTGGTCTGACATGACCTTCCCTGGTGAAACCATGCTGTCTTGGGTCCTGTAGTCCATTGACAACCAGATGTTCCACCAATCTCTCCTTCAGTAGTGCTTCCATGATCTTCCCACTACGAGGTGAGGCTGACTGGTCTGTAGTTCCCCTTCCTCTTTGTTCCCACTTTTGTATAAGGGGAGTACATCTGCTATCCTCCAGTCTTTGGGTACCTCCCTGTTTCTAGTGATCAGCTAAACAGGATAGCAAGAGGTTCACACCACCTCTTAGTTCTTTTAAGGACCCTGGACACTCCATCTGGCCCCATTGCTTTATCAACTCTTATTACTTCCAGTTCCTTCAGGACCCTTTCTCATGTAAAGGGACTTGTGTCCATTTCTGCACCATTCTCACCCCTTGTACTCCATTCAGACCCATTACCCTCCTCTTCCTCAGTAAAGACTGAGCAGAAATACCTGTTCAATATGTCAGCTTTACTGTTGTCATCCTCCACACAGCCCCCATCCTCCCTCTTCAGTCTCACTATCCTCCTTTGCCTTTCTTTTTTCACTTATGTACCTGTAAAAGGTTTTGTCCCCTCTACCCACTGATTTTGCAATGTGTTCTTCTGTCTGAGCTTTGGCTTCCCTTACTGACCTCCCTGCCTCCCTTTGCTTCTCCTGGTACTTCTCCCTATCCCCTTCTGCCTGTGTCTTTTTGTATTGCCTGAATGCAATCTTTTTGGCCTTCACTTTCTTTGCTACCTCTTTGGAAAACCATAATGGTCTCCTCTTCCTTTTCCTCTTGCTAACCTGCTTAATACATAATTCTGTTGCTCTTGTAATCCCCATTTTAAATACTTCCCACTGTTCCTCAACCCCTGATTCCTGCCCCTTCCCTTAATGCCTCTTTCAAGTATCTCCCCATTTTCTCAAAGTTTGCCCCTAAAATCCAGGATCGTGTTTTTGTGTGGTTTTGTTCTGCTCTTTCTGTGATTTCAAACCACAGTGACTGGTGGTCACTGTTCCCCAGGTGCTCCCCACTCTTACCCCCATCACACTGTCTCTGTTTGTGAGCACAAGGTCCAGTATTGCCTTCTGCCGAGTTGGTTCCATGACCAGTTGCTTGAGGAAGGCACCCTGAAGGGAGTCCAGGATAAATCTGCTCCTAGTTGATGCTGCTGCTGGGATGCTGCAGTCCACATCTGGAATATTGAAGTCTCCAACCAGTACTACCTCACCCTTGTCTGCCATCCTTTGGATGGCTAGCATCAGCTCCCTATCTGTTTCTTCCTCCTGGGCTGGTGGTCTATAGACCACACCTGTGGGATGGCTGGCCCCATTTTCCTTTCCAGCTAACCCACAGTATCTCTCCCCATTTGTTCCTCCTGGATCTCTGTGGCCCTTATGTCATTTTTCACATACAGTGCTGCCTCCTCCTTCCTGCCTGCCCTGTCTCTTCTGAATATGTTGTAGCCAGGTATGGCCAACTCCCAGTCGTGGTTATCATTACACCAGGTTTCAGTGATGGCCACAATGTCCAGGTCTGACTGCACCATGACAGCCTCCAGATCTTCCATCTTGTTGCTAAGGCTCCTGGCATTTGCACACATGACTTTCCATGATTTGACCTCCCTAGACTGTTTCGCTGTTCTACTCCAGCCCCTTCCTTGGTTGTCCTTTATCTCTGGTTCACCTTGCTGTCTGCCCTTCTGCTGAATTTTGCCCCTATTCTGCCTATCCACCTCCTGGGCGCTAATCTCCATCTTTTGCACTTGGCTAACCTCCACATCCTTTCCTTCCATTTCTCTGGGTACCTCTATTTGGTTGTCCCTGTTTGGCAGTGTGGCATATGAGTTCTTGAGTGGAATAGGATCTGGGATGTGCCTCTGCCTGACTGGTCTAACCCTCCCCGAGCCCACTGTCATCCAAGTACTCCTCGTTCTCTGCATCCTTTGAGGCAGCTGCATTGGACTGAGTGGTCTCTGGATAGGGGTGATGGTACTCCCGACCCAGTTTACTTCCGCTCTGAGTCTGGCTACCTCATCCTGCAGTCCAGAAAGATGCATGCAGATAGGGCAGCACCTCAGTGTCCAGAAGATCTGCCTGAATATGGCTGCCCCACAGCCACTGCATTGCACCTCTCCCCACATTATACTGCAATTATACTGCTATTTCACTACTTGTCTGCTACTGAAGCTCTCCTAGTTCCCATTTTATTAATTTACTGTCCTAAAAATCCTGCCACTGTTCCTCTATAATATTTGAAAATACATACACTTCTATCTCACCTCTTTATCCTTACCATCAAAAGGTAACTACAATCACAATAATCTACCTTCTACTAATACAGATTCTATCACAGAATCAGAGCACAATGCAAAACATCTGCTACTTAGCAACAACAAACAGGTGACAACAAACCAAGTTGATGTAGCTTTTTAAAAAGAAAAAAATGTAGTAGTTTAAACCAATAGAAATCAGCAGTTCCAAAAGCACCTTGAACTACAAGAAAGAACACAGTACCACACCTCTGCCACAATAACTAAACAGTTCTAAAACATTGGAGAAAGAAGAAAAATCAGAGACTGAGCAAAGATACAATGTACTATAAAGTATTAGGCAATAGGTATACTCAGCTGTTTAACAAAGAAAATAAAGTACCTACCAAAACAGACAGGATACCCACAATTGACACTTAGGTTCTCAATATCAGACACCACCAAAGGCACATACAGAAAGGGTTTAAACTATAGTATTAAAATTAACCACATCAGAGTAGAAAGATCACACTAAATAAATGTGTTGATCCTTCTGACTTCCAACAAATATCTACCACACAAATTTTATATCTAACAAACTATGCACACAAAGCCTTGGATAAAGGCAAACTGATGGGGTCTATCTTCATAGACCTCATCAAAGTCTTCAATACAGTCAATTACCCCCTGCTACTGACCAAACTGTCAAACGTGGGAGTGGCACCTAGTGCACTATGTTGGTTCCAAGATTACCTTATAGGCAGAACCAATGTGTCAAAACTGGACATACAGTTTCCAGTGCAAGAGAGACATCACTGATTGTGCCCCAGGGTTCAATTCTTGGGCCCCTACTCTTCAATATCTTTCTAAATGACCTCCCCACTGAATGCAGTACCAAACTGATACTCTACACTGACGATGCTGTGCTCCTGGGAATCAGCTCGTCCCTTGCTAATCTGCAACTTGAGTTCCAGGCATCCTTTTCCTCATCAGAGAACTGGCTCTGCAGACGTAAGCTGTTTCTGAATTATAAAAAGACCAAGGCCATGCTTCTTACCAGTACCTGCAAGAGGGGTTTTGAATGATTTCTTGCAGGTACTGGTAAGGAGCATGGCCTTGGTCTTTTTATAATTCAGAAACAGCTTATGTCTGCAGAGCCAGTTCTCTGATGAGGAGAAGGATGCCTGGAACTCAAGTTGCAGATTAACGAGGGACGAGCTGATTCCCAGGAGCACAGCATCGTCAGTGTAGAGTATCAGTTTGGTACTGCATTCAGTGGGGAGGTCATTTAGAAAGATACTGAAGAGTAAGGGCCCAAGAATTGAACCCTGGGGCACAATCAGTGATATCTCTCTCTTGCACTGGAAACTGTATGTCCAGTTTTGACACATTGGTTCTGCCTATAAGGTAATCTTGGAACCAACATAGTGCACTAGGTGCCACTCCCACGTTTGACAGTTTGGTCAGTAGCAGGGGGTAATTGACTGTATTGAAGACTTTGATGAGGTCTATGAAGATAGACCCTATCAGTTTGCCTTTATCCAAGGCTTTGTGTGCATAGTTTGTAAAGTCCAGCAGAGCTGTGGTTGTGCTATGGTTTTGTCTGAAACCATGCTGGTTAGGGCAGAGTAAGTTATATTTGTTGAAATAGTCAATGAGCTGGCCAGCCACAATCTTTTCCAGGGCTTTGGACAGCAGAGAGAGTATTAAAATGGGCCTATAATTGGCTAGCAAGGATTTGTCACCTCTGTTATGCACAGGTGTGACTAGGGCCTGCTTCCATACTTCCAGGAATTGAGCAAGAGTCAGTGATTTGTTGAACAGCCTGGTGATGGGCACTATGAGGATGTCCAGGATGAAGGATGGCAGTTTCATATCGATCCCATCACTACCCTGTCTTGTCTTGCCCAGTACTTTCTTGACCTTAACTAGAGTTTCCTTCACAGTCACCCTTCTAAGGTAGAAGGGTAGGTGAGGGTGTTCGGAGAGTCCATTGTTGGTCTGGCTCTGCTCAGGGTGGATGTAGGCTGGTGGTAGTACTGTTGTGAGATCAGTCAAGGCCATGTTGAAGGTCTCACCTATTATTAGAGGGTCAGTAATATGATTGTTACTGATGTTAAGTAGATGGGGATGTATCTTGTCCTCCTTGCCAAGGATGCTCTTGATGCTATCCCAGAACCTTTTGCTGTTTCCCCAGGAGTTAACAAGCTGTGCTTTGTGATAGTTGGCTTTGGCGAGCTGAATTAGTTTAGTGCAGCGATTTCTGGCCACTTTGTAACACTGGTAGTCATGTCCGTTACCTGTGTTTCTTGTCTTCTCCCAAAGTGAATCCCTTTCATTCATATGGGAAAGTAGTTCTCCATTTATCCACCCATTGGTCTGCCCTTTAATTTTCCTCTTAGAGAGGGGGGCATAGATATCACATATGCTGTTGAAGCCATTTGTGAAGTAGCTAAGGGCCTGATTTAGGGATGATGCCTGACTGATTGGGGTCCAGTCATGGAGGGCCAGTGCCAATTTGAGGGCTCCAAGCATCCCCTTTCTCAAGACCCTGCTCGTTATGAGGTTGGGTGGGCTTTTGGTGAATTTGTTTGACCACAGCAGTGTGATAGGGGAGTGGTCACTTAGCGTGTCAGGCAGAACCTTAACCTTAGAGATCTGAGACAGTGATCTTGCAAGTACCCAGTCAAGAAGGGTGCTGCTACCAGTCTTGTAATTCTGTCTGGTAGGGTGGGAGACTAGTTGTGACATATTGGTGGTGGCAATTATGTCCCTAACTGGTGCAGCATCCTTTCCATTCCAATTTATATTAAAATCACCAGTAATCATTAGCTCCATTCCATGAGGGAGGGTGCCTATGACTTCCATCACTTTGGCAAGACCTGCAGTGGCTCCCTTTGGGGGTAGATATACTGAAGCAAAGATTAGGGATTTGCCATTTTTCCTGATCTGTGCTTTTAGTATTAATATCTCGTGGTCATCAGCCATCCTGGTTTCAGAGAGAACAGTACACCCTAGAGAGTCCTTAGCATAGATAATGCATCCCCCTCCTCTTTTTCCTGTTCTATCGAGTCTATAGGTTTGGTAGCTAAACATGGCAATTTCGCTGTCTTTGATTCTACCAGTCAGCCAGGTTTCTGTTAGGCAGAGGATGTCTGGGGTATGGAGTGCTATCCAAGCCTGTAGCTGCACAAATTTTGCAGTTAAGCTGCAGATGTTAAGGGAGGCAATTTTTAGCCCATGGGTCTTACGCGCACCAGTACCCACTATAGTGACTGGGCCTGGGTTCGAGTGTATGTTGCCGGAGAGTAGCAGAAGCATAAGGATGATCTTCCTAGCTGAGAGGTTCAAGCTTAGACCTTACCTTCCATCATCTGTGCTTCAGGTGACGCAGACAGCTGGGTACCAGTTTGGTCTTGAGGGTTAGGCTAACCGTTACAACCTCTATGTTACGGTTGCTCATCAGTCTTCCCAAATGTGGGAGATTGTGACCTGCAGATCCCTGAACCCAGCTGGCTGTGGTGTGTTCCGATGAAGCCATGGCAGCCCAATCAATACTCAGAAGTGGAATAAGTGGTGGCAGTTGTGGCCCTGATGGGCATCTGATGCCAGCTACAGCAATCCAGGATGCAAAGAGCAGTGTTACACAACACCCTTTGAGGAGTAGCATAACTATCCAAGTCAGACACAGATTTTCAGAGCCTGGTGGTTGACAAAAACAAAAGGCCAGATACGGGTTTTATAGCTTATGAAGCTGTGGCCAGTATTGCTTAAAGATATGCTGATTTGGTAGTGTTTTTAGTCATGAGGGTGAGAGGAATGATGAGGCAGAGAAACCTGCTATACCGTTTTAAGAGGCTGTGGCAGCTTGTCCTATGTGGGTGTGTTCATACAGAGACAGGGCATGGCTTCAGCCTATTTAATAGAGGCCGGGGTCAGGGCAGGAGAGGTGGGCAGAAAAATCACTCCCCAAGTGTCTGATGGCGAGAAGAGCACCCGTGGGACTGCTAGCACAGTCTTGGCTTGTGAGCCGAGCCAATGGAGGAACGAGCGCTACTCGCGGCAGCCAATCCCAGAGGAAGCACCAAAATTATGAAGCCCAGTGATGCCGGGACTGAGGTCGGCCATACCTTGCAGTGGAAGGATAGGCAGCTGGCTGCTGAGGAAGGCTGGAACTTGTTCACCTTTTTGTGGGCTTTTTGAGCCCTCGGAAGCGCCAGGAGAGCCCCGCAGCCTAGGTGGGAGAAATGGAGAGAATGGAGAGTGAAATTAGTCTTTTGAGCACCAAAAAATCAGTGGGAGGGGAGAAGTTAAGTTACACAAAGAAGTGAGACAGCGCTTACGGTGATCGGCACTAGCGGTCTCGGGGGGGGGGTGTCAGTTTGGTCAGAGGTAGCAGTGAGAGAATGGGACCTGCTCAGAATGCCTTTGGCCACTAGGGCTGCACAAACCTCTGAGCCAATTGTAGTCCCAGTCACAAATTAAAACAATATCAGAAGTCCAGCTTCACAAAACCGGGAGATTCATGTTGCTGTGCAGGACAAGATGGTTGTAAACTTAAGGATACAGGCTAAGTCCCCTCACAAATCTTTACATACAGTACACTGTGCAGAACCCTAGATGCTACTGTTATACATTCAACTTGTAGGTATGAACTGTTGATACTTTAGCAGTCTTCAGATCCCCACACAATTCCTTCAAATAAAAATTCCTTGCTCAGACCTCTGTGCTACTGTACTGTTCTCTGTGGGCAGAATTTAGACAGCAAAAAAATAACAGCAAAAGCCTGCCCAAAATAACTCCCCAAGTGTCCAATGGCGAGAAGAGTGCCTGTGGGACTGCTAGCACAGTCCTGGCTCGTTAGCCGAGCCAATGGAGGAACGAGCGCTGCTCATGGCAGCCAATCCCAGAGGAAGCGCCAAAATTATGAAGCCCAGCGATTCCAGGACCGAGGGCGGCCATACCTTGCAGTGGAAGGACGGGCGGCTGGCTGCTGGGGAAGGCTGGAACTTGTTCACCTTTTCATGGGCCTTTCGAGCCCTTGGAAGCGCCGGGAGAGCCCCACTGCCTTGCAGTGCAAGGATGGGCTGCTGGCTGCTGGGAAAGGCTGGATTTCTGGACGGCATTACTTGACCCGTTGTTGGTCAGTGGGTTTCACATGTGCTTCTGTTGGGTAAGGACATGGAAACTGAGGTGGTGGTGGTGGTGGGAGAGGAGGCAATGATGGTGCTGGTGGAGGATGCAGTGCTGTTTTGCTCCTTTTCTTTCTTCTCCCTGTACTTTTGTCATATTTTTTAATTTATTCTTCTCTTTTTTGCACTGACATATTGGTACGCCATTTTCTTTTGTCCTCTCTCTCTGGCATGCTCATTGTCGAATTACCTGAACATGGATCAGCAGGATCGGATGGCCTACTACCAAGGTTCCTTAAACTAGCTGCCCCTGACATAGCTACACCAGTCACCAGGATCTACAACTTATCACTCGGTATGCAGGAAGTACTATCACTCTGTAAGGTAGCTTGAGTTGTCCCCATTCACAAGAAAGGGGACACAAAGGACATGAACAACTATTGCCCAATTGCAATATTATCTGCACTAAATAAAATTCTTGAAAAAATAGTAGCCACCCAGATCATGGACTACATACAGCAAAAACAACCTACTCACCTCTGCTCAACATGGTTTTAGGAAGGGGCACAGCACAACCATGGCACTCATTAAACTCACAAATGATGTCAAACTATCCATAGATAAAAGGGTTATACACTGTAGCAGTTTTTGTGGACTTAACAAAAGCGTTCAGACTTCAGGTAATGTCCTGCACCTAGCAACAAGCTAATTGGGACAACTGTCATCAGGACCACACTAAAACCTTCCTAAATACAGCTAACTACAACAAAATTCATTTCAAACTACATCAGAAGGTTAGAAAATGGCTAGAAAAAGGAGATCATTCAAAAAACTAAACAGGGGATTACAGGATTCTGAGAGATTGATGGATCAGGACTCTGAAAGTGAGAGCTCCCAGGCCTCATGTACCTCCAGGTACAGCTGCACCAGACTGAACCACCAAGCTAACACTATTGTACAGAGGCAACTAGACTGAATGCTTACAGAAATTAGAAATGTCCAAAAAGAAATTAGCTCAATTACATCAGTTTTGAGAATGGATATGGATAAAATAGAAAAAAGGCAGGAGGAATATGAAACCCGTCTCACGACTAATGATGGCTACGTGGATCATGCTGAAATGGCCATAGTGCAGCTGCACCAGCAAGTTAAGACATTGCAGGAGAGAGCAGAGGACATGAAGAGACATAACCGCCGAAATAACATTCGGCTCTCTGGGGTCCCTGAGGAAGCTGAAGGCACCAACATTATAAGCTTCCTACAAAAGCTGTTCTGGACTGCCTTAACATTCCCTGAGGAAAACACCCTTGAAATAGATAGGGCCCACAGAACCCTGGGCCCTAAGCCACCAGCACGAACGAGGCCACGGACTGTTTTGATCCATATGCTGAGATATCAGGAGAAGGAGATCATAATCTACACTGCATTACAGAAGTGGGCGGTGTACTTTCAGAACAATCGTCTGTTTTTCAAAAATGATTATGCCCCAGAAATAATGCAGAAAAGAAAGGCTCACCTGCCATTAATGAAAGATCTGAAGGTTGCCAAGCTTAACTTTAAAACACCTTATCCCGCCAGAATGGTGGTATTTTTTCCAGACGGGACATTCTCCTTCAATTCAGCACCAGAAGTAATTGCAGAACTCATACAGAGGAAAATTCAGGTCTCCGCGAGGCAAGCTCCACCAAAGCCGAACCTGGCAGCCAAATTGTCCCAGCGAGTGTGGTCACAGGGGCAGACAGTGGACCAGAGGCGGCAAGGAACACAAGTGCTGCAATGGATCATTGAGACTCTAAAGACCCAGGCCCCAGCCATTACAGGTGGATCCCAACTTTGGCCTACACCTCCAAGTTGAAGCCACTGGCTGAATTTGCTTTCTGAAGGCAGGCCTTCTTCCTGAACATTTTCTGTGGCTCCCCCTCTCAGTCACGATATGCAACATCATGATGCCACACTGTAATTTCCGGACCACTACACTTGCCAGAAATAGAGGGAGGGAAATATTCAGCTTCTACCATTAACCATCTGACACACATGGAAGAGCATGAGAGAAAGCTGGGGAGATCTGAACACTAACTGAAACCTCCTCCGGACTTCAGATAAGTGGTTTTCTCCTTCCATAAGTGAATAGATGTACAGGATGCAGAGCAATGGACATGGTGGGGGGCTGTAATTATTGTAAATATATACTGATTATCAGAGTAGAGGGGGGAAGAGGGGAGCACAGAGGGAGAATGAACAGGAGGAGGGAAGGATGGAGAGGAGGAGGGCTGCAATATACCCTTCCATAGAACCCTTTCTGTTTCTTGCTCTCTAAAACAGCAAAACAAGGGATTTGGGTGGTGAGGACATGTCACCAATAGAGGAATGGAATTAAAGAGGAAAGGGGTTGGGGGAATAATAAGGGGATTGCTAGGCAACGAGGTAATGGATGGCTGGAGGTACAAGGAGATTGCAACACAGACCCAGCTGTACACTAGACAAGGTACTCTTCCCCATCCTTTTGTTTTTCTGCAGGCTGCTGGAGAGAGAAGAGCAGAGTTTCTGACCATGGAGTGAAAACCATGAGTGCAGGAGGATATATGACCTACACACCCTGCAAGGTCTGAGGTGAGGTAACTGCATGGGGGGGGGTACCAACTAGCAATGCTAGCAGTGCACTAACACCAGCCAGGGATAGGAGGGAGGGAAGGAGGTAGGTCATGGGGTGGGGGGGGGAGCTGACCTGGTGGTGAACCCAGATACCAAGATGCTGCTTAGCTGCTGCCCCAAAATTGCTACTGCATGTCAGGTATAACTGCCAAAAATCAATATACAGGATGAAGTGGATTACTGTAAGAAGCCCGTGGTCCCCAGATTAGGGGACAACACAAAATTGTCTGGACAAGGGGGCTCAGACCAACTCAGCATACCCACAGGATATGGGGAAGAAAAAGAGGAAGGCCACTCTAGGGGGGAACATGAAGGGGAGTAACCGACATGAAAATAGCTATTCTGTAAGATATCTGTAAAGTGTGCTCCTGTTGTTGACGTTTAGTGTATATATGCATACTGGTCTGTTCTAGAGCATCCATGCCCACGGCAGCTTAGACATTCTTCAGAGACCCAATATGCCCTGACTGAGAGAAGAAAGAGTTACCTAGAACATGACAGGGAAGCTATGCCTGTGCGTTGTACAATTCTCTAAAGGAGAATGCACACGCAGTGGCACCCTGACCCCCTTTGGGGGAGGGAGGGAGTGGGAAGGGTCATGACTACCGCACATGGTTCCTCTGCCCAGACAGGCAGATGCATAATATGGATAAACAGGAACAATTGGAGAATAGCTCCCAGTGACACCACAGAGAAGGGGCATGCCAGTCTGGAAGTAAACCGCCGATTTCGAGTCCTTCGCCAGATCAGTACATCCTGCATGTATTCCAGAGGCACATCCCATTCAGGTTGGTCCTGAGAAGGCAATGGTGTCCCCAATCGTAAGTTGTTTTATCCAACCCTTTTGACATAATAGATGTCAGGGGGACCCTTGGCCAAGGCAACCCTTCCAAGCAAGGCAGAGACCTTGCAAACTGGATCACACAAGATCCACACTTTGGAAGCTCAAGTTGATTGTTTACAGGCAGTTGAGGCCCCATTGGCCACACTGCCAGATAGCTCAGGTTTGTTACCAATAGGTATTAGCAATGCACACATGAAAACTGAGGAACCAAATTCAGAGGGAACCAGGTATTTGTTACTTGTTATATGTAACCCAATTTTAATGTTAAGTAGTATGTTAGTATATTTGTTTGCACTGAGTAAATCTCAACATGGTCCCAAGATGAAGCAGGGTGATGCTGGAGTGAGAATGGTCTTGCTGGACAACCAAGAGGCTCAACCACCTGGTGGGGGGGGGGGACAGCAAGATAACACAAAACAATGTCTCATCAGAACCTAAAGTTATTCTCCCTTAATATCAATGGGCTCTCATCCCCTATAAAGAGGTCATGAGTGATGTCATACCTCAAGAAAACCAAGGCTGATGTCATTTACCTCCAAGAGACACACATGTCCAAAACAGAACATGCCAAACTTTCTAAGTTTGGCCTAGGCGAGGTGCACTCCTTTTCAGCACGGGTGGGTAGGAAGAGAGGGTGGCCATCCTGATATCACCACACATGCCTTTTTGACCAGTGGTAACTTGGGAGGACCTGGAAGGGCACTTGGTCATAGTGCAGGGGACCATTAATGATAGGGCAGTCACACTGGCTGACATCTATCTCCCATTGGCCCTGACAGGTCTCCAGATGTGACCCTTATTAAATAAGATAGTCCAGCTAACCAAGGGGACACTCCTGCTGGCACGAGACTTTAATGTCACCCCTAACCCATCCATGGACTCCACTAACCCTAAACCACCTAGGCAGACCCCAGCCCACAAGTATTTTAGGCACTCTGTGAGGGAGGTTGGATGGGTTGATATGTGGAGATATCTGCATACTTGGTCCAGAAACTATACACACTACTCAGCAGTTCACCAGTCATACTCCAGGATTGCTCAATGCTTTACTCAGGTGGAGAATACCCAGTGGCTGGTGGACTCCCGACTAGGAGACATTGTGTACTCAGATCACTCCCTGGTGATTACTTGGTGGGACCTGGGCCTACACAAATGACATACTTTCTGGAGATTAAACCCCTACCACTTGAGAACCCCACAGTTTAGGGACTTCTTAATAGAGAAGATTGAGGAGGTACAGGTGAATAACCTGATAGGGGAATACTGCATCCGCTATCCATTGAGATACACTGAAAATGATTCTGCAGGGACACATAATCCAATATATGGCAGCACAGATTAGAGCCCTCAGGGAAAAGCAGCAGCATCTGGAAGACACTCTGCACTTTCTCCAGATGGCCCACAAATAGGGGGATAGCTTGGTCTTACCATTACTAAAACAAACAAAAACTGACCTAGATGAACTGGCCAAACAGCAAACAGAAAGAGCTTTGACCTTCCTATGTCAAAAGTTCTATAAGGTTGGGCCATGAGCAACACACCTTCTGGCTTATCAAAAGTGCAAACAGAAGAAAAGCTTGACTATCATCCAGCTCCTGTATCCCCTAATTGGTCAACCTCTAACAAAATTATACAGCATCACAGAGGGGTTTACAGCATACTATAGCAGGCTGTACACCCCAGAAAAAAAACACCCCAAGTAGATATCAGTACATATCTGGAACAACCTACCTTGCCCCAGCTTACACAGACACAAGGGGAACAGATAACGCTGCCCATAATGGATATGGAGGTGGCAGCTGCTGTAGCCAGACTGAAAAAGATGAAATCCCCAGGCCCGGACAGATAGGGGGCAGACTTTTATAAGACCAATAGGGAACAGCTGGTATCAAGCCTGACTAGGACATTTACTGTAACTCCATGCTTGAAGGGGACTTGGTACCAGCATCCTGGTCCTATGCCTCCATCTCGGTAATACCGAAGCCAGGCAGAAACCCACAGCATTGTGGCTCATACAGACCCATTTCAGTCCTCAATATGGCTTACAAATTGTTTATGGGGTGCTTGCCCACAGAATGGACACACTGCTCCCATTATTGATAGGGGTGCACCAGATGGGTTTTGTTTGGGTGTGCACAACAACAGATAATATCAAGAGGACACACCATGTCATCCATGAGATGGAGGGTAATCCAGCCCCCTCAGTCATAGTCAGCTTTGACACTGAAAAAGTATTCAGCAGGGTTTCATGGCCATTCTTATATGCTGTACTGCTCAAAATGGGATTTCTGCAGGCGATAGGGTCCTGCAAAACATCTTTGACACCCCCAAGGCATGTGTTAACATCTGAGGGCACCACTCCCCGTATTTCCCACTTCAGAGAGGTACCTGTGACAGGAAGCTCCTGCCACTCTGGAGGACTGACCTTTTCTTAAATCTGTTGCAATAGTTCTTCTATTTCTAAGACTAACCTGTCCTTTACTATTTCTAGTCCATAGGGCTAGCCACCTATGGGCACCCCCTTCTCTTTCTTGACTATGCTATCGTGTCCTCTTTAATTTCCCTTTTCCCTCTCAGGTCCTTGTACAAGGAGGTTATTGTGGTAACCTCCAAGCATATGTAAAACAGGTTGTGTTTATCATTGTTGGATTTCATGCATAATAGCACTATGTTTTAAAGTACCTTGATGTATATACCTTATGTTTATGAAACCTGTAAATGTTGAAAATACCATGGCACTAGGTGTTTTTGATAATGGTAAAAAGTACTAGGTGACTACTATAGAAATTAAGTTAGTTATGCTATTTAAAATGCATGTACATTGTGTAAACTGAACAAGTCTGAAATGTCATAGTGATTTGCATATATCCCATGATGCTTTGCATTATGGAAGTATGTATGCATGATGTTGTATTTCTTTGAAACTTGATTTGTTGCCAATGCCCTTTGGGGTAACCCATGTATCAGTGTTTCTGCACTGAGGTTCTTTGTGTTTAAATAATTTTATTTTTTTTGGTTTTGAGCCCCCACTACCCAAGCAAATGGGGCCCACATAGGGATGAAGGGTTTTCACTAAAACGTAGTTAGATCAGAGATCAGTGTCAGTAGGTGCTGGCTAAGTGCAGAGAAAGGACATACATAGTCTGTTGCTGCAAACTGATGTACTGAAGAAGGAATATGGCACTGCAGAAGCTTATTTCCTGTATTTTGAATAAACATCACTCAAAGATTGTGTGTTGAACCTGAAGTTTGGTGTCTGGTCCATCTGTTATCCCACAACCCCTCCACAGACTTGGTGTCAGAAGTAGGATAACTTGCTGGAAGCATCTGGACTGGCCAAAGAGAGATGTTTTCTGGTGGACATCACCCAGATATCCCAGGTGGACTGATACACCAGGAGAACCTGGAGAAGAAAGTCCGTGGAGTTCTGCCCAGAACCATGGCTGACAGCTGAAGAGAAGCTGCTGCCTGGACTAGACCTGGGAACTCGGAGGAAGGCCAAGCCTGAAGATGAAGAAGAGATGCAGGTCAAAGCAGACTGGTGGTGCGAGAGACAACACCCAGGAGGTGGAGACCCTGATGAGGATGATCTGCTGAATGAGTGGACAGTGGCTGGAGGCAGACCGACTATGCAGAGAAGCAGAACACTGGTTCCAGGAGCTTGAGAGCTTCCTGCTGGAGAGTTTGGATAAATAGTTGAAGGAGGATTTTTTTTGTGGGCTCAATTTGTGGAGGACCCTCTGACTGAGCAGGATATTCCTTTGTTGCCTTTAATCCCAGGATGTTACCTGTTGGAGGTTGGAGATGTAAGTATGGAGCTTGAATGTGAGAACCCAGGTAAGACTATGCCTAGTGATACTGTGCTGGGGTTAAAGGCTCCAAGCAAGCAAGAAGAAGCCTATGAGGCTGAAGGGACTTTTTCTTGTATTGATGCAGCTCAATCTATTAACAGTATTGACTGGGATATACTGCAGGCTAAAGATGCTAATATTGCCAAAATGTTACAATATATTAAGATCAAGGAGGTGGTACATGTGTTTTATTTTATTTTTATGAAAAACCTACAAAGGAGGAGGTGGGTGGAAAATGGATTGGAACCTGTGTTAGGGTAACATCAAAAGAGTGTCTACACTCAGGTGTCTGTATTTGTAGCAAGTGAAATGAATCAAGAGACATAGCAGGTTTATGTAGAGGGGCTGAACCTAGGACTGGGCCCTGCTTAAAACTGACATATCTGGTGGGGCTGGAGCAGGTAATTACTCACCTCAGAGAAATTGTTTCTATGGTACTGGAGTTTACAGTCATCCAGATTATTTGATTCAGAAATATGATGTACTTTCCCTAAAAGGAGATACTATAGTTCAGGGAATGTACCATTAATCTCTGTTGAGAAATGTGTTAATGCCTCAGGGTAAAGAATGATGACATCCACTATGTTTATGATAGAATGTTTATCGTTAATAAGGACCCTGAGACAGAACTTTTAAAGATGGATGGGTGGAAGCTCCATCCCTTCCTGGGACAGGAAGGTGGTAAGCAGTTTGCAATAACTGCTTCCCTCTTAAGGTGGGGGATATGTGACAGGAGGCTCCTGCCACTCTTCAGGACCGACCTTTTCTTAAATCTGTTGCAGCAGTTCTATTTCTAAGCCAATCTATCCTTTACGATTTCTAGTTCATAAGGCTGGCCACCTATGGGAACCCCCTTCTCTTTCTTGACTAGGCTATCGTGTCCTCTTTAATTTTCCTTTTCCCTCTCAGGTTCTCATACAAGGAGGTTATTGTGGTGACCTCCAAGCATATGTAAAACAGGTTGTGTTTATCATTGTTGGATTTAGTATGTAATAGCACTATGTTTTAAAATACCTTATGTTTATGAAACCTGTAAATGTTGAAAATACCATGGCACTAGGTGTTTTTGATAATGGTAAAAAGTACTAGGTGACTATTATAGAAATTAAGTTAGTTGTGCTATTTAAAATGCATGTAAATTGCTGTAAACTGAACACATCTGAAATTTCATGGTGATTTGCATATATCCCACAATGTTTTTCATTATGGAAGTATGTATGTATGATGTTGTATTTCTTTGAAACTTGATTTGTTGCCAATACCCTTTTGGTAACCCATGTTTCAGTGTTTCTGCACTGAGGTTTTTTGTTTTTAGCTTGTTTTGTTTTTTTTTTCCTTTTGAGCCCCCACTACGCAAGCAAATGGGGCCCACATAGGGATGAAGGGTTTTCACTGAAAAGTGGTTTGATCAGAGATCAGTGTCAGTAGGTGTTGGCTAAGTGCAGAGAAAGGACATACATAGTCTGTTGCTGCAAACTGATGTATTGAAGAAGGAATATGGCATTGCAGAATCTTATTTCCTGTATTTTGAATAAACAGCACACAGAGATTTTGTGTTGAACCTGAAGTTTGGTGTCTGGTCCATCTGTTATCCCACAACCCCTCCACAGTACCCACCAGGGTTGCCACCTCTTGCCTCTCCTCTATGCTATATCCATGGAACCGCTGGCACAGAGGATCTGAGAGGCCAAAAGAATAAGGGGAATATAGATAGGAGGCACTGAACATCGTATAGCACTATATGCGGATGATGTGCTACTATACCTAGGACACCTGGAGAGATACCTCCTGATAGTCAGACAAATAGTAAAGGAGTTTGGTTGGGTTGCAGGCTACAAACTCAACATGAGCAAGACAGAAATCCTGACCTTTCATTATCAGCCATCCCAGAACACCCGGCAGCTATTCCCATTTCGATGGGATCTACAGAAATTGAAATACCTGGGGGTATATATGGCCTGCGGTCCACTACAGCATTTAAGAACAACTGTGCTCCCTTTATGACTCAACTAAAAACTGACCTAGCCCAGTGGAACACCCTACCCCTCAGCCTCTCTAGAAGAATAGAGCTAATCTGCATGGTGACTCTCCCCAGAGCAGCTCTTCCAGAACGTCCCTATTCTGCTACCCCAATCTGTCTTCCAAAGCTGGAATCAGGCAATATCTAGATTGATTTGGGTTGGGAAGAGGTCCAGAGTACACTTTAAAACCCTAACACTCTCAAAGACTTGGGGGGGGCTTGCACCCCCCAACCATCAGTTTTATTATTGGCAGCTCAGCTCACACATATAATGACCAGACAAATGACAAATGGCATGTCCCATTGGGAAGAGATTGAAATGTCACTGATTTCTGACCGCCACTACTATCAGACCCTATATCACTCCATGACGGAACCAGGTATATTGGGCAATACTAATCCATAGATCAGAAATTGCATGACAGCATGAACCTCTCTTAGGAAGGCTCTGCAGCTTACACCTTTCCTTGCTCTGATCTGCCCAATTGCTCGCCTCCCTGATTTTCTGCTGGCAATCATGGACCAATAATATTAGGGGTAGGAACACTACCAGCTAAGATACAGCTGGAGGCCCAGGGGGTGCTTAAGTCATTCAAGGTGGTACAGGGGAGTTTGGGCTCCCTAGATGGGATTTCTACTGTTTTTCACAGTTTAGACACTACCACAGTACACTCCCATGGGGAGTATGTAACCCTGAACTATACCCTCCCTTAATAGCTAAACTAATTAGTATGGTATGTTACCTAAATGTGCACCACCTAATCTCATCCCTCTGTCAGCCGATCCTGAGTGCATTGGAGGGCCACACACATACAGTCCAAATGCAGTGGCAGGAGGAGATGGGGGCTATCATTTGAGAAAAAGACTGGCAGTTGGCCTGCCAGAATGTAGCTAGGGTTACTGTCTCTCATTAATGGAGGGAACACACATGGAAGCACCTCCTACGATTCTTCTAAACCCCAGTAATTACAAAACACTTACACCCGAGAGAGAGAGAGAGAGAGAGAGAGATGCCAGCTGCTGGCGACAGCGCAGTAATAAACAGGCACACCACACCCACATTATGTGGACATGTCCCTAGCTATAGCCCTTTCTGGGTCAGATCAGGAATGAGTTACTGGAGATCTTTGGGAGAAGGATGGACCTTATAGGGGGCTATACATCTTATTACAATACCCAAGGAAGTTTGGGGACCCAAACTCTCGCTACCTCCTGGGGATCTTGATTACCACAGCCAAAAAGGAAATTACATAGGCGTGGCTGACCCCTTGAATCCCTACATTACAAGAATGGTGGACAATTACAAGCCAGATCTATCAGATGGAGAAAATCGTGCATAGACTCAATGAACAAGAAGAGAAGTGCACCTCCAGATGGACTACCTAGATCCTTTATTATATGCTTAAAGACAAAACTTTTGTCCGATGATCACACCCACACACACCCTGACCTTCTTGATGCACATCCCCTGGAAGGGGAGAGGGCATCTACATACTAAAGGCCGGATCAGGGGGGAATGGGTGGTGGTGGTGGTAGGGCCTCCCAGGCAGCTTTTCTTCATCAGCAGACTGGCCATCCCCTTCACAGAACCATCCCCTGAATAAGGGACACTAGAGCTGTAAGGTTAACAGGAAATATAGGAAATATGGTCTGAATACTTGAAAGTATAAATCTCAATCTCAATCTCTCCCTGCACTCTGGAACAAGAGGGGAGACATGTTGTGAAAGGCCTGATTAAGCCGGTATTGAAGCCAGGAAATGGAATGTGGGGAGGAGTCACCTTATCTCACTTAACCTTGCATCACTTATGTATGAACCTTATTTCAGAAATATATCAAAGATCATGTGCAATAGTTTTTACATATTTTTAATAAAAGCTTGGAAAGCTGTAATTCAAGTTCCTTGTCATGATTAGTGTTTTCTGAAAATTTCATGCTGTTTAGTTTTGCGGTTTTCTTTAAATCAGCATTTGTTAACTTGCTCTACAGTGGCTGAAAACAGTGGAGTTATTTCTGTCCTCTCAGTCAAGCTTAGAGAGTGATGACATTATTTTGGAGCATACTGTACCTCTCAACGGTCACACATTACGAGGTTCGTCACTCATTTTCCCCTCAGAAATTCTTTGTCTCACATGGGGAAGGTGATATTCCACATTTCCCACTGAGACTTTAAAGTAGAAATTTATAATACTCTATTATGCTCAGTCATCAGCAAACATTAAGAACATTAGTGCACTGATAGCCATATGTTCTGAGCTTGCAGTGCCATGTTTGACAATATGTCACACATTTTGATCATTTGTCACACATCTTGTCGCACATTTTGGTGAAGAAGGGTTGAGAGGTATGTTTTGGAGTAGCTTGCTGTTTCGGATTCCCAATCAGAGCAGCGTTCTGTAGAGTTAATGGTTTGCTGAGCTCTCAACGTTTCTTACAAACCCAGTCTCTGGTTTGTGTTTAGATAGATTAACTTAAAATCTACCATTATCTTCTTATAAAAAGCTGATAATTTCAGTTTCAGTGCTGAATTGAAGTAGTGGAAATCTCTCTGTGAGAAATCATCTTGTATTTATCACAGCTCTCAGTTCTTTCTAATCAAAACTCAGATTTTTTTTCTAACTGTGTAACACAGATCTCTTTAATGAATATAAAATAAATGTCAATTTTGTTCATTCACAGAAACAGTTTGTCTTTGATGTAGCCTTCATAAATAAATTCATGTAAGAACATTTTTTCATATCAGACTGACAAACAGGTGCCTGTCACACTGCTACAGTATTTCAAGCACATGTACTGTCTGAACTCACAAATTTCAGTTCTTTGGTGATTTCTGTGTGAAAATACATCATGTTATATGTATAACTAGAAACACTATATGGCATCCCAATAAACCGTGTCTCTGCCCCACAGCTGAGGCAGCTGCGGTGTACTGCTGCCAGTCCCCTGCCCCACAAGACCCCTGCCTTCTGCTCCATATTTGAGGCTGCTGCACCCTGCTGCTCACTGTCTTCTCCCACACAATCAGGGATTGTGCACCCTGATGCCTCCATCCCCTGCCTAAAGAATCAGGGCTACTGCAACCTGCCACCCCCTGCCCAAACAGTTGGGGTTGCTTCACCCTGCTGCCCTCTCTCCCCCACTCTCACAGTTAGGGATGCTGCGCCTATTGCCCCCTGTTCCTGTCTCCAAAGTCACGGCTGCTGTGCTGTGTTAAGCCCTGGAGTGCCATGTTCCCTGCCTCCACAGCTGGGGCTGTTGCCCTAGCCACCAGATGTGGGGCTTTTGCTACACCCTGCTACCCACTTCCATTGCCCCAAATGGGCAAGACTGCTGCACTATGTGTACCCTATCTCACAGTCAGGGCTGCTGTAGCCTGATGCCCCCTGTGTCCTGCCCTACAGTTGAGGCTTCTGCACCATGCTGTCCTCTATCCCCTGTTACCACAGACAGGGCTGCTGTACCCTGCTCCTTTCTACACAGATGGGGTTCCTGTGGCCTGCCCTACAGTGGAGGCTTCTGCACCATGCTGTCCTCTGCCCCCTGTTACCACAGACAGGACTGCTGTACCCTGCTCCTTTCTACACAGTTGGGGTTCCTGTGGCCTGCTGTGCCCTAGAGCCCCATGCCTCTGCAGTTAGGGCTGCTGCACATTGCTGCCATTTGCCACAAGTTTCAGGGCATTTTCTGCACCCTGTTGCATGATTCCACAGTTGAGGCAGTTGTGCCCTGCTGTCCCTGCTCTGCTCTGATTGGGAATCTGAGACAGCAAGCTACTCCAAGATGATGTTATCGCTCCCTAAGCTTGACTAAGAGGACAGAAATAACTCTACTCTGTTCAGCCACTGTAGAGCAAGTTAACAAATGCTGATTTAAAGAAAACCACAAAACTAAACAGCATGAAATCTTCAGTAAACACTAATCATGACACAGGGACTTGAATTTCAGCATTTTCAAGCTTTTATTAAAATATGTAAAAACCATTGCACGTGATCTTTAAGATATAACATTATGGAATATAAATGTGGTTCACGCAGAATAGAATCTTGCTCAGTTACAAAAAAATGAAAAGCACACTCTTCACTATGTCTCATAGCAAAAAAAGTACAGTCCGCTACTAATCCACAGCCACAAGGAGAATTTACTGGAGCAGGTAGGTACATTCAAGTATTTGGGGGTTCACCTACATGACACCCTCACCTTCAGCAAGCATATTGACCAAGTCGTAAAATCTACCAATACTAAGCTGGGTGTTCTTTATCGCCACAAGCATGCAATTACTCCTGAAGCCTTGAAACCACTCATGTGCAGCTCTGTGCTTTCCAGGCTTGTGATCTACAGGGCTGGTTCAGACACCACGCTGAAAAGGGTCAAAACCCTCCTTAATAAGGCCTGTAGGCTGGTCCTTGGGGTGGACCATCTGATCCACACCTGTGCTCTCTATAAAGAGACTGGGTAGCTCCCCCCCATCTTAGAATAAAATACCAGGCTGCCTGCTGGGGAAAAAATCACTACTTAGACTCACACCTAAATCCACCGATAATCTATTTAAGAATGTCCAATCTACCAAAAACACCAGGATTGTTACCGGGGGGGGGATACTGGTGCCCTTTAAGTGCACTATGCTTAGACAATGATCCCTACCATACTGGGGCCCTAAAATGGCTAAATTACCTCCCTGCCCCCCTTATTGAATGCAACAAGCTGGGCCAATTTAAAACTGGACTCCAATCCCACCTAGCCCATGAAAATGACTACTGCTGCTGCCCCTTATAAACTCAGACTACCCAGGATTAACCCTGAGTTCACTCCCGCCTTCCCATTTTATAACCTCATTCCACCCCTCTTCTGTTCACCTCTCTACCCTACACCATCCCTCCTACTCCCACCCCTCAAAGCTATTCCCCTGTGCTGTACCCTTGACAAAGCCACCTCTGGCTGCAGATATCTCTACTCCCTGCAGGGAGTTTTGGAGTTGGTGCAGTGCCGAGCTGAACACTATTGTGCTGAGGAGAAGCGCGAGGAGCAGGCTCTTTTTCAATACTTTTTTTCTGTCCATTAAAGGTATGCCATCTAAGCTGTGAAATAGAGCTTACCAGATTTTCTTGTGCAAGGCACTGTTGCCTCCCCAGTTAAGGTGTTCTCTATTCCTTCCAGGAAGAAGACTGAGGGTGACAGTTGGATTGGGGGAAACTGAGGAGCCCTTCAGAAAGGCCCAAGCTTTGACTGGACGGTGGAAAATACAACTGAAAAAGAAAATTACAGAGCTAGAAGGGGACTTTAGAAGAATCCTTCTAAGGAAGAACTTCAGAGCCACAGATCTATTTAATTCTGTATTAAAATGTTTACAACTACTGAATATTCAAAATTTTAATTCTCCATGGTTTTCAGGCAACATTTGCTTTCTGTCTGAGCACGTCTTATTTTTATCTGTATTAAGGCAGACTTTTTAATTTTGTTTTGTTTAGATAATTTATTTCAAGAAGTCTTGTTGTATTTGACACTTAGTACATTTGGTACATCATTTAGCATACTCCATAGTCTGTTAAGCCTGTTAATTGATTAACTGATTGTCAAAATGGATTCAGTATAGCACTACTAAGGACACGTGCCTTTAAGTTAATTAAGCAGGTGTCAGCTTTTGGACTTTAACTTGGTCCATTGAATCACCTAATTGGACCAGTTGATATGCTTTATATTGAGCATGCGTGGCGTTCTGTATTCAGGATTGCCATCTTGCTGTTACGCTAAATGCATCTTCTGATTAAAACTTAACTGCGGGTGCCATTTTTGTCTTAAGTTGTTTCAAGCTGTTGTGAGTATTCACTTGTATTTAGGACCAAAGCCTTTATCAAAGCAAAGCAATGAATTGTTCTATCTGCTGCTGTTTTTCGGGCTGATTTATTGAGATTTTAAGGGCGGTCTATGAACGGCTTTCAGAGCACTAGTGCACTTGTTTGCAGTGCTGTAGGCCTGCAAATTATATCAGTGCCCTACTTTGTTGTGCCCAAATGGCAGGATTAGACATCAGCTTATTTTGTTTCCTTTGTGGCTACCAAAGTAAGTGACAAGTTTAATTATTCTCCAACTATAAGCTTAAAAATGTTCTGTCTGTAAATCGATTTGTTACTCAGCAGAAGTATGGTATTCTAAAGTATTAAATAACAGGTGTTTGTGCTAATTAAACAAAATCATAACATTTGTTCTGATTCAGACCAGGTAGTTAGAAACCTAAGATTTTTTAAAGTTTTCTTTTGTTATAAATCTGCTATTTGCACTTGGTATGAGCTGAATAGTGATTATCTGTTTGATTATTTTTTAGTGGAAAATAGCATCGTCCACACCTCCAGAGGACTACACTTGAACCTTTTAAGTTGCCCTGTGTTGTGGCAGAAACAAGTTTCTTGCCTTTCGGATTTCTCCTGTATTAACATTGAAGGGATTATCACACAGACTTTTTCCAGAAAATGGTTCGCTAGAATGTAGAATTAGTGCAGAGCCGTTTTTGATACTGAAGTCATAACGGAGCCCATACTGGAATTTAAATTACTTGAAGGACAATATCATAGAAAAAAAACCAAAGAATTAATTCTGGCAAAGAGTTTAGTGGAATTTTAGCTCTGGAAAAGCTGGATCAGATATTACAGAAAAGTTTGATATTTCATTATAAAAATCCAATCATAAGAAAAAGAGAAGGTGAAACTTATTAATGCCGGACTACAGATCATGAGTAAAATAGATAATAACTGACTCGTAGGTTTTTTGAAGACTTCTGAAGCGTACATAACTATTACTATTGGATTAATTACTGTATTAGTACCAGATTGTATTTATCTCATTTGCTATTAGATCTATAGATTTAAAGTGTATTCTATATATACTTCTCCCTTAGTAATGTATGGGAAGGATTAATTTCCTTGTGCTTTTATTGGGAGATTTGTCTGCTTGGATTAATTGTTTTATTTGTTTTCTAAATGCTCTCAAGCTTTTTTTGAATATTTTTTTGGCTGGATATAGATCAGTCTTTATAATTAATAAAAGTTACAATGGTCTTTGGCTGTTTTTAGTTATTCTGATGTCTCTTTGCCCTATATTCTAAAGTAGTGGGTTTAGATTGAGATGGTAGTCACTAGAAGAGGCAAAGGTTGCTCTCCATTAAGTGAAGTAGCAGGAGAAGCCCGCCCTCTAGTAATTGAAATGACTGAAACTCAGGATGAGTTTATGGAAGTTATCCCACAAATACACACATTTAAAAATAGAGGGGGTAAGCAGAAGAAATGTAATCCTAAGCAAAAGAAAAAACTTAGAGGGGGAAGTTTTGATATGGAGAGAGAAAAACGTGGTCCCCCCTCACAGATAATTTAGGAAAAAAGAAACAACTTAAGATAACTGATCTTTGGGCAAAAAAAGGGGGTAGGGAAAGGCTCAAACTATATATCAACCCCTGTCCTGGTTTCGGCTAAGATGTCCAATCACTTTATTGATTCTGGTGACTATTCTGAAGTCTCTTTTGACAATCTTGATAATCCAGATTTGGATATTCCCACACAGTAAGCAAAATATATTTCTTATGAGCAACACAAGTGGGATACATATAGGTCAAGTACTGAAAAAGAGTTGGATTGCTCTGAGCTGGGGTTTTCTCCAGCATCACCTCTTGATTATACTAATCAGGAGGCTCTTTCCTCACCAAAACTTGCCCCTGGACAAAAAGGACAGTTCATAGAGCAAAGGTTATTTAAGACCAACTCCAAATGTAAAAATCCAGTTTTGGAACCTCATGAAAACTCTGGAGAAAATTTAGATCTAAGGTCCATAATCAAGGAAATGAGTGCCACTATCGAAGGATTAAAAAAGATAGATTTAACTCACAAGAGAGTTACAGAAATAGTGAGTAAAACTGGGACACAGGAGGATAGGACTCCCTTGGAAACAAGTACTACTATAGATGAAATCCAGTGTCTAGATAGGATGCATGTAACGGCTAGTTCAATTATCTCCAAGCAGACTCTGGAGATTTTAAAGAATAGATATTCTACCGACATAGTTTTGTTGGAAAATATTACTATACTCAAAGATGAGATCTGTAATTTAAGAGCAGATCTTTTTCACAATAGAGTACTTTTGGATAGAATCTTGAGTAATAGTAAACATCATTTCTCAGGTTTGCCTGGAGATGAATCATCGGCAGTAGACAAAGCCACTAAAGGCATACAGGTTCAGCTTCCTCTTCCTTTTGATAAGGTATGTACATGTTACATGCGGAATCTTGACTTAGAAAATCCTAATACAAGGGAGCCTGGCAGACTAATAGTACACAGGCAACCAAAAAAAAAAAGGAGAATTAAAACTAAAAAGGTTAAAAGGACTGCATGTAATCTACTTCCAGTGATAAACATAAACAAATAGTTTGTGATGTACTGGAGATGTCATTGGCTCAGAAGACAAGTGAGGGACAGGAGATACATAAGGTATAAACAAATATCTGTACAAGTCTTGTTCATACAGTAATACATGTATTGAAATCTCTTATGATGAAATTGTGAGCAAAGAGTCACTGACTGTATTTCAGGGGGAGACTGAAATCACCAGCAACCCTTCTACTAGAGATTTACCTATTAGTAAATCTCTGGTGGCAGACACAGGGAACCCTTTTGTTACACAGAACTTTGATAATGTTGAATTTATGGTTGGGGGCACAAGATGTTCCTATCTTAGAGAATAAACAGAAAAATCACTTCTTGTTAGGATATTAGATTTCTTTGGATTACACCATACTAACCTAGAAGAGGAGGTAACAGCTTTTAGATCACCAAACCCAGATCATAAGAATACAGTACTGTTTTATTGTTCTTCCTTGATTACAGCACATCTTATTTTGGAGAAAACATTGTCTATGGGTAAGAATGGCCAGCATATTTCATTTCCTATGATGGTTCCAAAATTGGTTTTGGAGCCGCCTGGGAGTGAGGGAAAAAGTAAACAATCCAGTCTATCCTCTGTAGCTAAGAACTATGAGTCAGTTAGGGAATCTCAGAAGAAAATCCTAGGAGTAATTAATGAACATCTTGAAAATCAGAATAAATCATGGCTAGGTAGAACTATTGCTGTGTTTGGATGGAAATTTATGGAGAATGACTCCAAAAGTAAGGTGAGGAGAGATCTCCTCAACTTCCTGGAAAGAGCATTAGGATTACATATCTCTTGGAATATGGTTGATTCTGTAAAGATCCACGATGACCTAGGTCTTTCATCACAGATTGATATTACATTTAAAAATCCCAATCTGACTAGTAAAGCACTGTCATTAGCTGGCAAATTGGATCCATTGGGAATCCATATTGTTGACCCATTAGAATTGGGGGTAGATTATACCAGGAGGAGTCAAGTAGGGGCTTTACAAGAACCAGCCTTGGAAGCAGATTTTTTACTAATTGATTTTGAAAATTTTATAGATCCAAACACTTTTTCACCATTATTAATTGCTGATTTGGCCTGACAATTGCAGTCACAGCAGGAATCTGAGGAAGAACTGTCTAAAGTGCTCAAATCTCGTACTTCAGTAAATAGAAAGGGAAAATGACTGAGATGGATACTCTCTCTCTCTCTCCATCCTTTCTTGGAATGTAGAGGGCATCCACCTTAAAATAACAGATCCTGTGGTCCTGAGTTTTTCAGAGTCTTTTGACATTATTAATATACAGGAAACATGGAGTACGGAAGACACCACTCCCAGATTGGCAGGGGACTCGGCTATAACCCTTTCTGCTACTAGAGATAAAAAATTTGGCAGATTTAAAGGAGGACTTACTTTTTTTGTTAAAACTCAGTTAGACCTTGGGATAACTAGAATCCCATCCAACTCAGAGGGTATTTTGGTCTTAGTGATTAATAGAGACTTGGAGAAAATGATTCTCTGTAACATTTATTTTCCACCTGGAGCCAGGAACCCTGAGGCCATGGATCATTTTACCCAAAATTTGGAAATTTTGCTTGATGATTTGTCTGACAGTTATGCAGCCTGTCCCATATTCATTCTGAGAGACTTTAACTCCAGAATCCCTTCTCAATTTTTGGAAGATGCTTATACTGATTTGATATGTTCTCTCCCATTGGTTAATGAAAATGTTTCCTACAAGAGGCATTCCCAGGACTTAGTGCTTAATCCTAGAGGTAGGGCACTCCTGGAAGCCCTTGCATCTAGGAATTACTGTCTCCTGAATGGAAGAACTCAGGGAGACAACCCAGGGGCTTTTACCTTTAGAGGAAACCTGAGTGCATCAATGCCGGATCTATTCTGGACTAATTTGGAGGCAATACAGTTGGTACAGAAGCTAGAGGTTAAGGATAGATTGGAATCTGCTCATTGTCCCATTGTCCTTACTTTGAAATGTCCATTTAGAATATTTAAGAAAGAGGAACACTTGGAAGAAAATCTGGAGATTGTTAATGAAAGGAGAATTATTTGGGGTCCAATACATCATACAAATTTTGAGGCTATTTTGAGCACAGGAGAGGTGGGCAACAAACATGACATCATTGTTAACCAAAATGAATCATTTAACATTGTAGAAAGTTGTGAAAGGATTCTTATGTTATTAAAACCATGGTGCAAAAAAACATTGCACTGTAAATCTGCATTTAAAAAGTATTGGTTTAATGCAGAATGCTTACGGGTTAAAAAACTATTCAGTAAAACTTTAAGAATAAAAGAAATTAATCAGTAGCAGATTTTAAACTGCTGAAAAGGAGAGAGAAAAGTACAAGTTAATTCTTGAAAGTGCAAGGAATAAATATACTCAGGGACTCTGGGAAAAAGTAAGACAGACAGTTCTGTATAGGGGTGGTAGATGGTTCTGGAAAATGTTGTCTCAGGGATACAATAGGTATTCTATTAAGCTTGAAGCATATATTATACCAGAAGCCTGGATTTCACATTTTTCAGAACTATACTAGTCTCAGATAGAGATGGAAATTTCTGATTATCATAAATCCCAGAGAGAGATGTTTTTCCCACAGCTCATTTTGATTACAGAAGATGAAATTCAATTGGCCCTTTGTTCACTTAAAACTAATAAAGCTCCGGTCCCTGATGGAATATTGGGTGATTTATTTAAAGCATTCCCTAGCTGGTGGATTTCTCCTTTCTTTTTCTTATTTAATGGGCTAGCTCAAGGTCTTCAGTGTCCCTTCAGTTGGGCAGGTAGTATTATATACCCTATTTTTTAAAAAAGAGGATCCCAATAACCTTAAGATGTACAGGCCAATTAGCCTGATAGATGTATCTCAGAAAGTTTTCTCCATAATAAGTTTGGCTAGATTGCTTGATTGGGCTGAGGAAAATTCAGTGCTAAATGAGTCACAGAATGGGTTTCGGAAGAACTGTTCCACAGTTGAACACTGTTATCTACTGCAGCATTTGATTTGGAAGTATGTTAAAGTCAGAAAATCCAATTTATACTGTTGTTTTGTAGATTTCTCTTCAGCTTTTGATACTATTAGCAGGAAAATCCTTTGGGCAATGCTCAAGGACCTGAAGCTGGAGAATACTTTGCTTGATATTATTATTAGACTCAATGAAAATACCTTCAGCTAGAGTTCAATATGATCAATGTGGACATGTAACTGAAAAATGTTCCACAAATGTGGGGATAAGACAGGGGTGTATTTTGGCACCTAAGTTATTTAATATATATATTAATATGATTTTGGATCAGATTAATAATCCTGACTTTCATGCTCCCAAGGTAAATGACTGCAGGATTGACAGTCTTGCATATGCAGATGATTTAGTTCTGCTTTCTACCTCAGCCCTTGGATTAAAAAGGAAATTCACGATGTTTGAATCCCTTTGTGTCCAACAAAAACTGAAGATTAACCTCAGTAAGACAAACATGGTTGTATTTGGAAACCAAAGCAGAAATATGCCAAGTTTTAAGATTAATGGTATATGTATAGATAAGGTTAAGTACTATGATTATTTGGGGGTGCGATTTTCCCATAGTTTATCCTGGACAAAACATTAGGATACCATTCAAAATAAAATGAGATCTTCAGGAAATGCTTTAAAAATCTTTAATAATAAAATGGGGAACACATTAGTAAAAGGAATTATGAAAGTGCTTAATGCTAAAATAAGAACGAGCATGTTATATGCCTCTGACATTTGGGGACGTATAGAGGTTAAAAGGCTAAAAATCATATTAAATAAGCTCTATAGATATATTCTTATGTTACCACAAGGAACCCCTAAATGTATTCTAACATTGGACTTAGGTCAGCGCTCTCTATCCTCCCTTATACATGAGCAACAAATTTTATTTCTATTGAAACTTTTTCTTTTACCTGAAAATAGATATCCTAGAATGTGTCTAGAAGAGACCATTAGATTGGCTAGTTTGGGATATGTACATCCCTGCATTCGGCTTATTAAGGAAATAATAATGCCAGTAGGCCTAGGACATCTTCTTCATGAAATGTATCTCAGACCTCTTGTAGAAGTTAAGCAGGATGTTAAATTGAGACTTAGTGATTTGGATAAAAACTGTTTGCTTTCCCAACTTTCCAAACTTAAGCTTCATGACTATTACAAAACATTTAAAATTTAATGTAGTTTTGAGATATATCTTTCTTTATTAACATGTCCCAAACTGAGGAGCATCTATACAAGATTCAGAACTGAATGTTACATGGCTAATCATATACTTTTAAGACACAAGAGAAAGGGTGTCCTTCCCCCTTTTGTAAATGTGGATTGGGACGTATTGATGATTTAAAACATTTGGTTCTATTATGCACTCTCTATGAACCTGCTAGAAAAAAATGATTGAGTGGGTTGCTTGGTGGTCTCAGTCTCCATCCTTCTAATCTATTGGATTATTTGTTTATAACTAAAGACAAGAAAACAATTGATAATTTGGCAAAATTTCTCTTGACAACTCATCTGTAAATCATGGGTCTGTGTTTTCATGACTTGAGCATGATTTTAACAAAAGTATTATATATATCTATTACTAGTCTCATTATTGTATTACATAACTGGACTAGAGAGATGTTTATGAAATAAGTTTAAGTCTGCTGTTTTTTTAATTATTTATGCTTTTCTGTTTTTGTAAAAGTTTTTATATTGTATACGGTTTTATGCTTATTAATAAAATGTATCTACTACTCTCTGCAACTTGGTACCTCCTTCCGCCACTTCTCCTTCCCTCCTTCTCCCATCCCCCCAAACTATTCCTCTCTGCTGTTCCCATGACAAAGCCACCTCTGGCTGTGTACATCTCAATTCCATGTACTCAGATAGCCTAGGAATTTGTCTCAGACACTAATTGTATATTGATTCTGCCTAAACTGTGAACTGCATTCATGGAGTGCTGTTGTAATGTTTTCACCTAGAGCACTTCTATATCTGGATCTGTGTATCCTTATTTGTAATTACTGTCTCATCTGCCTGTTATTACCTGTAACCATTGTATTGTCCTGTATTTCTTTCTGACTTGGAACCTTTGTAAATGAGCCTTTTGGCTCAAAGGTATTAATCCGAAAATGTAATAAATAAATAGATAACTAAATGTCGGTGTGACAGAAATCCCTCACTGTGGACTTCCAGTTCATTGCCACCACCTGGGTTTTTTCCCCACAGGGCCCAGGAAGCCTGTTTCTGACTTCCCCCTTTGCACAAGATCAGGAAGGTCAACACAATAACTGTGGGTAGAGTGCTGTCTCGGAGACGGACTGCAATAGAGCCCATCAGAAACAGAATTACCCTTTTAAATAACCAACAAGCAGTCACTGATTCTATAAAAATAGACTGTTTACTAAAATACTACAGGTATTTGCAACATGATGTATTTACAGGAAACAAAAGGGTTGCACATTTACTAAGAAGCAGAAAATAAAATCACATTAAACAGATACTGTAGGTATTGTACAGCAAAAGTCTAAGCTATCCTCTCATAGGAAAGCTTCACCTGCCCTAGCTAAAGAAACACTTTTCCCTCACTGTGCTATCTTACCTCAGTTAGTCATTGTAATGGCAGGGGCTCTGGTCTTTTTTTTGGTGTGTCAGTCCAAAAGAGCGAGCTGGATATAAGCCCCTCAATATATTGTCTTGCTCCAAGTGGGGAGGGTCCTACTCACTTTGAGTGACAGGCCCATGTTGCCCAGCCCTCTCTGAGATTATGTGTGTATGTGTGTTCCCCATCCTTCAGCACCTCCTTGCTACCATAATGATGTCCACCTGGTTCCTTTTGTTCAGCATGGGAATATCTCCCGGAAGCAAATGCCACTGAGTTTATGGGTTTATTGCTTTACTGCCTCCTGCCTGGCTTTTCCTGTTAACTTTCTCATGAGAACCATCAGACCTGTACTTTAACTTTTCCATATATACTTGCTCATGTGAACTGGCAACCATCTTGTCTGAAGAAGATGCATCTTCAGAAAGAATAACTTAATCAAAAGAATACATGGTTCTGTACCCCTTTTCTGTCACAGTCAGCTATTTGTTTGTTTGTCCTAAACTTCAATAAAAAAATACACTGGCCTCTCTTGGATTTTCCCAAGGCTCCACTAAATGGTTCAACAGTTATCTCTCTGGACAGATGCAATTTGTACAAAATGACAAATGCAAATCGGATTTATCTCCTAACAGTATTGAGGTACCACAAGGATCAATTCTCGGCCCACTGCTCTTCTACTGTTTGTGAATGGGTTGCCACAAATGTCTAGCACAACCTCCACCATCCTATATACAGATGACATGGTGTTATACACCAGTGCCAAGGACATCGCCACTTATTGACTCCACACTTTAGTCAGACTTTGCCTATCTACATACATGGCTACTTTGAAACAAACTGCTACTGAATACCAAAAAAAAACCCAGTGTCAATGCTGTTTGCATCTGCACCTAGGGTCAAAGCCAGCTCTGCAGTCCTGGCAATCCATGGCCTGGACAGTGTGCTGCTGGAAATGGTGGATACTTTCAAGTACCTGGGTATGGCTCTTGACCCCTTGCTGAATTTCAGCCTGCATATCATGAATACATACAAAGTGGTTAATATAAAGCTGGGACTGGCCTACAGTACAAAGTCAGAGCCTCTCTAAACTCCACGGTGAAACTAGCGATCGTGCAGGGGGTGCTTCGACCAAGCCTGACATATGACATCACTTCTTATAAAGACACAAACAAAGGACTATTGCAGAAGTGGGACACTTGCTATAATCTCATATGCTGCTTCACACTGTCAGTATCTGGGCGCACCCACCACTGCTTACTTAACTCCTGTCTGGGCTGGCTATCTCCTGCCTCATACCATATCTATACCATGGGATGCACAACTGACAGTGTCATCAGAACTGGAACACCAGTGACTCTGGCAAGCTTAACGAACCCTGTACATCAGAGTTACCCGCTGAGATCTACAGAAAAGTTGCTCCTTCCTACACTCAAATGTACCACTAAGATGGGTGAACAAGCATTTGCAGTGTCCACCCCAAAGCTATGGAACTCCCTGCCATTAACTGTCAGACATGCCAAATCTCACCTGACATTTAAGAATGAGTTCCATGCCTGCCTCCTGGTCTCTGACAGATGCACGTATGACCAAACCCATGGGGCACACACCTAGCTTGGCTTCCTTAGCCAGTCCCTCCATAACCTCATTAGACACTTCTCATTTTACCTGCCTATTTTGTGCTCCTTTTAGTCAGCTTAACTTATTAGACTGAAATGATAGATGTGAGGTCTCCCAGTGAGAAACCATCTGGAATACTATACTGCTTACTTTGCACTGTCTGGCTTATACATATAGCTGATCTTGAATCTATATTTGTTTCCCCTGTGTTGCTGAAGTACCCAACTTAAGCCTAATCTCCTGATTTCAGGTATTATCTGTCTGCCTCCACTGTAATGTGTTTTCCCTGTCTGTAACTCTTCTGGGTCATGCCTGAAAACAGGCAATTTCATTGTCTAGATCTCTTACCCGGTAATCAAAAATTAAATAAATAATTTTGTTTGTGGGGCCATTGTGATGAGTGTGCAATGAAACACATAAAGAGTTACATTCAACACAGAAAATTCTGAGCTACACTTGCAAAAACTGGAGTGCCTAAAGGCAACAGGACAGTTTTAAAGGGAAAGTCCCCTCAACATACTTTCTTTATACCTGCATAGTTTGTGGGTATAACTATTGATTCCCTCCCTTTTACCCTCCTAATGTCATCTTAATTTAAATATAAATGAAGTTGCTTCTTTCTGCTCTGCCTAGGTGTGAAAAATTGGTTGCTGCCATTTCAAAGCTCATGACCCCACTCAAGCAAAGTAGCATGGGTATTGATGATGTGTAGATGCTTATGCCAGTAGAAGCTCTGCAATCAGTCAGTGCTGTCACACAGTTTGGGAAGTAACTGCACTCTTGTCTTGTGTTTGGCAATCATACTTTTCAAGATTTTTTTTTTTTTAAATTCTTTTTCCCTCCGGTCACTGCTTGTGGGGACTCTTTCAGGCATCCTGGCCTGATCCTGCCCACCTGCGATCCCCCCCAGCATGAGTCTCCCCCACGGCCCTTCTACCCCTTGCACCTACTTTGCAGCTGGACCCCCTGGCTTGTACCCACAGGGTGTTGCTGCCACTCCATCTTTGACGCTTCTTGAAGGCAGTGTCTGCTGCTGGCAGGGCTTGGGGAGGAGGGAATTGAGAGACCGGGTGGGTGGGATCTGGAGGAGGGTATGGGGGGCCAGGTGCCTTCACCTACCCCACAGAGCAGGGTTTTCCTTGTTCAAGATTACTTCCTCCTCCCTGAGGTGCAGACATGCAATGATGTCCAGTGCAGTCATGCATGCTCCCACACACATCTGCAGGTCATCTGCTGACACCTCTCCCCTTCTTGCAAGCAATCCCTAGGCTGCGACGCACCCAGCCTCTGCTGTGTGTTGCTAGCACCAGGAAATACTCCCTGCCCTCCCCCACAGAGAGGAGAGCCATCTTCGGACGCTCAATCCTCTCTTTCCCGGCCAACCCTCGGTGACCCAAGCTCGCTTCCAAACCTGGGTTGCCAGCATGGTGCGAGGTGTGGCATCCCATGCCTCAACCCTCAGAGCCACCGGGCCGACCCTACTTTTCAAGTTAAGTTCCCTACTGTTTTCTGTGTGAAAAGTGTGTCTAAGTTAGGAAAAGAAAAGCATTTGAAAGGGTGCTGCTACTTGCTTTGTTGTTCATCTGATTTAATGATTTTACTGCTAGTAGCTGTTTGTTTGCTGGCTCACAGAGCATGAAACACCTTTGCTCTCACTGTGCTTGTCTCCTGCTGGCAAACAAAGTCTGCTGAGCAAGTGACCATTTTAGAGGTTTAATTTCTGATATCTTTTTCATGTGCTGGCCTAAAACAGGGTGACACCAACTATAAAGGAAGTGTCTCACTTCTAACATACTAACATACTAAAATGCCAGCAGAATAGGCCTAATGGTCTTTTGTGTCTGCTCGTTTGGTCAGCCCCCACCCTGGGAGCTGACCTTGCTGCCCCCCTCGCCTTCTCTGGCTTCTCCCTTCCCAGTTCTGGATATTCTCGCTGCACTGGATTTTGCTTACAGAACCCTTCCCCTGTACCTGTCCCACCCCTCTTGAACCCCTCCACCATCTCTGCCTCCACCAGCCCCCTGGGTAGCGCATTCCATGGCTCCACCACCCTCTCAGTGAAGTAGCACCTCCTCCTTTCTCCCCTGAATCTTCCCCCCTCCTGCTTCCACCTGTGCCCTCTAGTTGCCCCTTCCTCCTTCCTTCAAAGCACCCTGACTGCTCCTCCCCTATTTACCCCCTTCATGTACCTGAATACCTCTATCATGCCCGGTCCCTTCTCTCTTCTAATGTGTACATATTTAGCTCTTGAGCCTCTCCCATAGGTCCTGTCCCCCAAGCCTCAAATCAGTTTTTTCTAGTTTTTAATTTTAAATTCTGCCTCAGCTATGTTGGATAATTTAGTCCCAGAAAGGATGAATACTCACCATCCTTCCAAACACAGGCTATTAAAGAAAACTGTATACTACTAGACTAAGAATGTCTATATTTTACCAGTTTTACACTTTCACAACACAAGTAATCTTTACTATTGTTTAATTTGTGAATAAGTATGTGGCAGGCACTATGCATTTTCACAGTTGATCACCACTTTCTGGTAAGATTTTCCCTTTTTCATACCCTGAGATCATTTCACACTGTCTGCTATTTTACCTACATTATTTATTTGATTCTTTGTAAAGTGTGTGAGTGTTGGTGGTGCTCCATTAGTTTCCATAGGGTCGTTTCAAACTACAATATTTCATATTTTAGATGGCAAATTCAAACAAATTACGGCTATCGCTCAACTAACAAGGCCCTTGTTCATTGAGCAGTGGCTGTAATTGGTTTGAATTCACCCTCTAAAATGTTAATAATTCTGACAGACAAAGAGCCTTAGTGTGCAAGCACTGAGGCAAGGGTTTCTTCAAAGGGCATTGGCCGGGAAGCCAAATTTTAAAGAAATACAAAATCACACATACCCCCATAATGCAAATCACCACAAAATGTTATGCTGATTTAATTTAAAGCAGGAAAGCATAGTGCCATAAGGCCTCTCACACAGTCTGCAAAGGGTGCCAACAAAAGACACAGACACGTGTTTCATCCTACCAGGACTCATCAGTGTGCCTCATCTGTATGACACCCCAGTGGAATGAACCAGCTACCCTAAGCTGGTCTGTTGGGTTTGGGTTGTGGTGAGCCCAATAAAAACAAAAAAACAAGCTAAAAGACAAAGAACCTTAGTAAGTAAGCAATGAGGCAAGGGTTACCTCAAAGGGCACTGGCTGGGAAGCCTGGTTTTAAAGAAATACAAAATCACACATACCTCTATAATGCAAAGCATCATGGGCTGTATATGCAAATCACCACAAAATGTTATGCTGGTTCAACTTCTATTAATAATTCTGGTTTAAAACATTGCCCCTTATAAACTAATGGAGCACTGCCCCCCCCCCCCCAACACACACACACTTTACAAAGAATCAAAGAAAATAATGCAGGTAAAATAGCAGATAGTGTGAATTGATCTCAGGGTACAAAAAACTTACCAGAAAGTGGTGATCAACTAGAAACCAACATAGCAGGAGAACAATGGTTGAGGACCTTGTTATAGATCGGGAAACCATTGAGGGTGTTAAAAAGCCCTATCCTAGAAGAGACCCAGAGGTCCTGGCACATGAACATGTCTCTATCATGAACCCCAAAGGATGCATGATCCCTCCCCTTCCAATTTACCAGACCATGGGACAACCCTCAGATCCTGGTTGGATGAGTTCCTCTACACTGGCCTTCTTGTGAGGACAGGGTAATCCAGGCGATAGAGGACCTTTTTGCACCAAACACAATGATAATCATATCCTATCAGCAAATACAGGAAACATATCAGCTCCCTAAGCAGGACTTTAGGAAATTCCTGCAACTTCAAGGTGTCAAAAAATTTCTCCAGGCTTCTCAGGGGCAGGCGCAGCAGTGGGAATGGCTGGGAGGCCTACACAAACCAGGTAGGCAGAAAGGGATTGCTGGTAAGGCCTATAGGACTCTGAGGGATTCAGGTCCACCTGGCTTGGACAACTGTAAGCTCCAATGGCAATAAGATGCACAGGCCACAATATCCACTGAACTTTGGGCATGCTACTTGAAACAAGCCTGTATACGGTACAGAGACACTCAAAGTCAAATGTTACAATTGAAAATACTGCACTGGTGGTACCGGACTCCGGCACAACTGCACAAGATGGGCCTCCTCTCTAATGCTCAGTGCTAGAGATGCCAACAGAGCCTGGCTCACCTTTTGCATATACTGTGGTAGTGCCTGAAACTATCCCACTACTGGGTGATGGTTTTGGCAGACTGTTCCAAGGTTGTGGGCCATAGGATTGATCCAACATCCCCCCTTCTACTGCTAAGTGACACCCCAACACTGGAGCCATTAGCTACTCCCCTGAAACAGTGGGTGATGACAGTGCTGATGGAAGACAAGCGAGCGATCCTTATGAAATAAAGGCAACCATGTCCTCAGTCCTTAGTGGCATGGCATGGCATGCAGCAGTGGCACAGGTGGCCATTCTAGAGAGTCTCTCCTACTGCAACCTTAATAAGGGGACTAAATATTATCACAAGTGGGATGTCTATCTTCACTCTCATCTATGCTCGGTATCTCCCACACCACCTTGAAATCCTCCTATTTGAATGTCTTGACACCTAAATATTCCACTGTCTCAAATAAGGATGCACTACAGTTATCTCGGCACAAACTCTGGGCGAGGAGAAAATGGAATCATCTGGAACTCTTAATTGACTTTTATGTCTGTTTTCAGTAGAAGAAGAGTATGCAAATAATATCCATAGACTGTTCGTTGTATAATGCTGACATGGTAAACTAAAGTTATTCACTGTTTGAGTTGATATAGTTATACTTCTGAGATTATTGACATAGAAGGTGTTGAACCCTTTGATGCTGGTCATACAGCCTTACTAGGTAGCATAGCACTGGCGTTTGGTCTTACATTTCTATGCTATGACTGTATACTTTGCATTTTTAGATGTTTTGTCATATCTTTCATATCTGAACATATAAACATATGAAACTGCCAGCAGAAAAAGGCCATTTGGTCTATCGAGTCTGCTCGATTTTGCAGCTAGCACCCCTACTCTGCAGCTGCCCTCCCACCCTTCCCGCCTCCCATTACCCTCCTTTTGCCCAATCCCAGCCCCTCTTGAAGCATCCCAATGTTTTACAGGCCACAACCTCTTCCAGTAGTGCATTCCACTCATTACCACCCTTTCCATAAAGAAATGCCTACTCATTTCCCTCCTAAACCTTCCACCCTCCAATCTCATGTCATGACCCCGAGTGTCTCTCCCCACCCTGCCCTTGAACAGTCCCTCTGAGACAGTCCTATTTATTCCTCTCATGTACTTAAAGGTCTCAGTCATATTCCCCCGTCCCTCCTCTCCTCCAGAGAGTACATGTTCAACTCCCTCAGTCTACCTCATATGGCAACTTCCCAGACCCTGGATCATCTTTGTTGCTCTGCATTTCACCCCTTCCAGGAATCTAATGTCCCTCTTTAGGTAAGGGTATCAAACTGAATGCAGTACTCCAGGTGGGGCCTGTCCAGTGATTTGTACAATGACAGAATCACTTCCCTCATCCTAGAGGTTATACTCCTTGCAATACAACCCAGCATCTTGTTGGCCTCTGCTGCTGCTTTCTTACAATGTGCCAAGTTGTTCATTGCTCCTGTAATGAGCACCCCCAGATCTTTCTCCTTCTCAGTCACAGCTAGCTGCACCCCTCCCAGATGGTAGCTCCTGTTTGGATTCTTTCCCCCAAAATGCAGCACCTTGCATTTTTGGGTGTTGAAACCAAGTTTTCTGGTGTCAGGCCATGTCTCCAGCCTTGTTCAAACTTCTTGCAATCCCTGCCAACCACCTTGGTCATCCATCACTGCTTCCATCTTGGTGTTGTCCACAAATAGACTGATCTTGCTATTTATGTCTACTGAGATGTCTGCAATAAATACCCCAAATACCATCAGCCCCAGCACTGACCCCTGTGGGACCCCGCTCATCACTGTCCTTGGGGATGGTAATTCTCCTCCCACCACCACCCTCTGCTGCCGTCCCTGCAGCCAGTTCTCCACCCATCCCACCAATTTTCCCCAAGCCCCGTACCCCTTAGCTTACATGCTAGTCTTCCATGTGGCACTGGGTCAAACAGCTTACTGAAGTCCAGGTACAGGGACATCCACTGCATCCCCTTTCTCCATTTCCCTGGTCACCCAGTCATAGTAGTCCACTAGGTTGGCCTGGCAGGATCTGCCCTTGACAAAGCCATGCTGCTGACTGTCCTGCACCCCACTGACCTCCATCAGGGTCACCAGACTCTCCTTCAGGATCATTTACCTCAGTTCCCCACTATGGACGTGAGACTCCCTGGTCTATAGTTCCCAAGTTCATCTTTGGGACATCTCTTATGGAGTGGAACCATGTGAGCCATCCTCCAATCCTGAGGTACACACCCTGAGTCCAGAGAGGCATTAAATAGGCCTGCCAATGGGCCAGGACCTCTGCCAACTCTTTCAGTACCCTGGGATGTATGCCATCCAGTCCCGATGTCTTGTCCACCCTTAGTGTCTTTAACCCCTTTAGCACTTTACCTTCTGTGAGTTCCCTGTCCATCACCCTCCCCCTCTGATCATATCCTTCCCCCAACCCTAGGTATTTTCCCCCCATTCTCTTCAGTAAAAACCAAGCAGAAGTAGTCGTTAAGTGCTTCTGCCTTTTCGCCCCCTTTTTCCACCCATTAACCTTCCTTCTTAATCCTTACAACCCCTTTTCTCACTGATGTAGCTGAAGAAGTCTTTTCCCCCTCCTTAATTCCCTTCAACAGCCTGAGCTCCCTTGATGCCTTTGCTGCCCTTACTTCCCTGGTCACCTCCTTTGCTTCATTCAGGTACTCCTCCCTGTTCTCCCTCCCAATTCTCCTGTATCTCCTATAGGTGACTCTTTTCCTCCTCACCCTGTCTATGACACCCTTGCTCATCCAGCTAGATTTAGTTGCCCTAGGCTTTTTACTTTGGGCCTTGCTGCTGGAACTTGTTGCCTCCAGTATTCCTAGCTTAATGAGTTCCCACCTCTGATTCATGTCCATATTAGGCTGAATTCTGTCAAGGAACCCTTGCTCCACTTCACCCATCTTTTTGAAGTCAGTCTATCTAAAGTCTTGCACCTTTGTGCCAGATGCCCTTCTCCCTGAACACAATAATAAAAAATATTTTGTGTTAAAAAAGAAAGTGGTGATCAACTGTGAAAATGCGTAGTGCCTGCCACATACTTATTCACAAATTAAGACAATAGTTAAGATTACTTGTGTTGTGAAAGTGTAAAACTGGTAACATATAGACATTCTTAGTCTAGTAGCATACAGTTTTCTGTAATACCGTGTTTGGAAGGATGGTGAGTATTCATCCTTTCTGGGATTAAATTATCCAACATAGTTGAGGCAGAATTTAAAATTAAAAATTAGAAGTAAAACACTTCCTTTATAGTTGGTGTCACCCTGTTGTATGCTAGCACATGAAAAAAATATCAGAAATTAAACTTCAAAAATGGTCACTTGCTCAGCAGACTTTGTTTGCCAGCAGGAGATAGCCTTCCTAGTTGTTGGGGTGGAATAGAAACGTTGCACTGCCTGCAACTCTTTGTCTTGGGCATTGTTACCTGTCAAGTAATGAGAAGGGACAGTCTGAGAATGTGAAAGAATTGTCTGCCTTCTAGCAGAAATTCAGTATTTTATAATTTTAAATTGTATCCCCTTATTAGTGCTGCTTTTAAATTGTAACCCTGCTGAGAAAAGATGCAGTGTTATGTGTTTGTAAAACAGTATGTGTTGCTCTTTAAGGGGATGTTGAATAAGCTTCATGTAAGTCTCCTATAATGTGTCTGTGCCTCTAAGAGGGAGGGGGGTCTTACTGTTGCAGCGCTTGAAGTTGTGCTGAAATTGAAACGTTTGTCAGAGAGAAGCATTATTGAATTGCTGTGTGGCTCATGTAGGGATGTAAATGGGGTTAAGTTTGAGTAGGAACAAGAACATTGTCATTCTGGTTGCAGAACGATCAGCGCGATGTAGGGCAGAATGCAAGTTGTGGAGCAGACGTCATTGCGTGAGTTAGTCATGCGTGCGGTCTTGCGAGAGTGCGAGAGCCAATAGGGAGGCTTGAAATGCGAGCCATAAGAGTAAGAGAGTTGGGCCAGGAGGAAGAGACATACAGAAGGGATAATTATGAGCACTAAAAAAACATTTGTGGCATCTCCATTTTGGGTCCGTAGAGGTTCTACAGTAAGCTGCTGCTGTCCTTGCAAGTATAAACTTAGCTTGTCTTGATAATCGGTATTTTACACTCGTAATGAGGCTGTAGAGTCTGGGACAGCTGAAAGGGGTGTCCAGAGCACTCTGGATTGTAGGAGCAGGCAGGCAATATATGAGTTTGATATGCGAGAGTCTGGGACCGCTGAAAGGGGTGTCCAGAGCACTCATGTATGGTTTTAATGACTGCAGAGGGTGTTTCTCTCATTCTGCATAGATTGTAGCTAGAAAGGCAGTCAAGACCACAATTTAATGTACTGTGGACTGCTAGGAGAGGTGCCCCAGTGTAATAAGGCAGCGGTAATTTTTGTGGTGCTACCGGTAGCTGCAGGCAGCTGATAGTCCTGCAAGTGTGCCAAGGTGTTTAAAGTTTTAGAATCTTTTCTTCTGGGTGCTGAAGCAGCTTTAGGAGCATACAGTTTGTAGTTGAGATTTTTGCCTATTAATCTAATCCTGAAAGTCACGATGTGGTAATAGATGCAGACAGTATTACATAGATACATAGATACATAGATACATAGACAGTGTCAGCAGATAAGGGCCTATGGCCCACCCAGTCTGCCCATTTGAGCTTGTAAGTTCAGTTTATGTTTTCCTAGAAGTCTGTTGCCCCTCACCCCTGACCTCCAGAATTCCTTTATGTCTATCCCATGCATTCTTAAATCCCTTGATTGTTTCAGCCCCCACCACTTCCTCTGGCAGGGTGTTCCACTTGTCCACCACCCATTCTGTGAAGAAATTCTTCCTCATGTTTCCTCTGAATCGTCCTCCTCCAACTTCATCCCATGCCCTCTAGTCCTGGAACATCTTTTCCTTAAAATAGTGTATTCCTGCACCCTGTTCCTCCCTGTGAGATACTTGTATGTCTCTATTATATTCCCTCTCCTCCTCTCTTCCAGGGAGTACATGTTCAGTTCCTTCAACCTGTCTTCATAGGACTTGTGATGCAATCCATGCACCATCTTTGTTGCCCTCCTCTGAACCTTCTCTACCCTGTCTATGTCCTTACGTAGGTATGGTCTCCAGAACTGTACACTGTACTCCAGGTGGGGCCTCACTGGTGTCTTGTATAGCGAATTATGACCTCCTTTCCTGCTGGTGATGCCCTGCCTATACATCCCAGCATCCTATTTGCTTTACCTGCTGCCTTGTCACACTGTTTCCCTACCTTGAGGTCATCAGAGATGATAACCCCAAGATCCCTTTCCTGCTTGGTGCATGCTATATCCTCACCCCTCAACTGATATATTGTGCCAGGGTTTTTGTGCCCCATATGCATTATCTTGCACTTCTTTGCATTGAATTTCAACTGCCAAACCCCTGACCATTCTTCAGGTTTCTGCAGGTCCCTTCTCATTCTGTCTACACCCTCTGGTGTGTCTACTCTGTTACAGGGCTTTGTGTCATCAGCGAACAGTGAAATTCTGCCTTTTAGGTCCTGTGCAATGTCACTTATGAAGATGTTGAATAGGACCGGTCTCAGTATTACTGAATAAAATTACTTCTTGAGTGTAATAATTGCAGAATATTATAATCTACATTTGTCATAATCTTTGGCACATGTTGGGTATACAAGTATACTGATTCTTACCTTGTTGATGAGTTCTATTGGTACTTAAAAAGTGGAGCTCTGTAGGAGTGTGGCAACTGTTTCAGATGCACAATTAGAACTGACCATAGGAGCCCAGTGACCACCAGAAGAAGGATTATTTTACGTCACATGTGCATCAGACAACCTATCAGGTGTATACAACCCATAATGTCAGGAATGTGGAGTGCCTCAGAGATCATCCCCCACAAAGGTGTTTCAAGCTCTGTGAGCCACCAGACAAACAGCTACTAGCAGTAACACCATATAATCAGATAATTAACAAAGTAAGCCGCAGCACCCTTCCAAATGCTTTTCTTTTCCCAACTCAGACACACTTTTCACAAAGAAAGCAGCAGGGAACTTAACTTGAAAAGTTTGATTGCCAAACCCAAGACAAGAGTGCAGTTACTTCCCAAGCTGTGTGACAGCACTGACTAATTGTAGAGCTTCTACTGGCATGAGCATCCACGCATCATCAGTACCCATGCTGCTTTGCTTGAGTGTGGTCATGAACTTTGAAATGGCACCAACCAGTTTTTCACACCTAGGCAAAGCAGAGTGAAGCAACTTCATTTATATTTAAATTAAGATGACATTAGGAGGGCAGAAGAGAGGGAATTAATAGTTATGCCCACAAACTATGCAGGTATAAAGAAAAAAAATGTTGCAATAAGTCATGTTTTCAGGAACACCTTTATTGGCACCTTAACATATGCAATGCCATCACAGTAACAAACCAGAAAAACATGGTTTTCAATGTCACACTTTTGGGAAGGAAAAATGCTGAAATTTACATCTTTAAAAAAATAGAAATGCCTTAGGGTACTGATGTTATGTGAGCTATCTCTGCATATAAACGCCTCTTAAATGCACCAATTTCCTTTTCAAAAAATCATTTTTTTTTTAATGAAAGAAGAACTAGTGCATTGGTAACCCCCTTTTGTGATCATACCCTGCAGCAAAAACAACAGTGTTGCACAGCAATACCCAGGTACTTTATGACGTGGCAGACTCTTCATCAGCAGGCATGGGAAGATCTCAACCAATACAATTTAAATACAGTAGTTTCAAGGTGGGTGGAATACATGGACACCAGAGCCATGTGGATTGCTCGGTCACTTCCCTACCTGGTGTGCGAGTAGTAGACATTATTCCGAGGGTGGACGGGCTCATGCAGGATAAGGGAAGAGGGAACAGTATTTAGAGCATTTGTTTTGGAGCCAAGACATTACAAGTTAAAATACCAACAGAACCAAACTGTCCTGGGAAATGGAAAAGGAACTAACAATTCATGTTGGCAGCAATAATATGTGAAGAGTCACTTAGGAGGTCCTACATTATCACTTTAGGGAGTTTTGTAGGAACCTTAGGAGCACCTATTCTCCAAGATACTATGGATGCCACACCCACAACAAAAGAGGCAGAGGGTGATGAGATGGGTGAATAAGGGGTTGGAACAGTGATCAAGGGTTTTGGTTTCTCACAAAGCATTAAGGCATTCTGGGGTAGGGGCAACTTACACACAATAGATAAACTTCACCTGAGCTGAGAAGGGATGGGGTTCTGGCACACAGGATAGACAGAGACCAGGATGCTAAACTTCAGGTAAGCTGGTTTTGCAGGAGGTGGGCAGGGCTAAATTGAAAATTATGCAATGGACAGAAACAGTCCTGTAAACTGACTGGTCATTTAACTTTACCCATTAGTAAATCATGTAATAAGCCATGACTGAGGAAGGGCATTTATAAAAACATAATTAAACATATTTTAAATTTATTTTACACATGGGTCCACTGTATAATTGCAATAATGCATTCCAGGACATGGGGGATTACCCACTTCTCATTTATTTATTTATTGAAATGTTTCACCAGGAAGGCACACTGAGCAACAAGTCGCTCTTCTCCCGGTGTGACCTGGGGGAAGGCATACAATAGGAATGAGACATTAAACATTCATGTTACAAGATCAACATTAACATACAGTTGTAATGCAGGTGTTACAAACAGTGTTACAACAGTGTTGTGCATAATATGTAAAAAGAGTGGACAATAATAAGTGTCAGGTTAATAAGTAAACAAGTACTTATGTGAAAGAAAAGGGGGAAATGGAGGGGTAAGATTGGGGAAGGGGGAAGAGTCTTGTCCCTGGAGACCCCCTTAGGATGTGAGGAACCCTGCAAGGGAACTGGGGGAGCCAGAAAGAAGGGGATAAGGCAGTGTCCCAGACAGATCCATTTAGGATGGTGGGGGAAGGGAGTAGATGAGAGATACAAGCCCCTTGGGGGGGTAGAAAAGGGACCAATGAAGAGCACTTGGGGTTCTTTACATTCTGTGAGAGATCAAGGGAGGCCAGTAAGGGGGAGCAATTTGGGGAAAGGGGAGGAGAGCTAGAAATTTGGGGTGTGGGTGTGCACAGGGTAAAATGAAGGTGATAGTAGAGGGTAGGGTTTGTCCAGGGCTGAGAAGAGGGAATTAGGGAGGGACATGGCAGGAGCAGTTAAGTGCAAGGTAATTATTGAGGGCAGAGCTGATGGAGTAGGCAGAGGATGAGTGCCAGATTTGAGGGGGGAGTTTCAAATATTTGGGAGGTGGTGAGAGTAACCAGATTGGCTGATTTGGGTGAATCTGAGGGGAACAACTAGGGTACGGGAGTCAGTTGATCTAAGGGAATGGGAGGGTGGGGGGTGTTATAAACCCTGACTCTCTCTGTGGGGGTCAACATTGTTTGTAGCATCTATTTTTGATTGCTTGTTATGATTTATTCAACGTAATGACTGTTTCTAATAATGCCTGTAATGCTAACTATTTGAACCTGTTTTGTGTTAACTTTCCTGTTTATGTACTGTATTCTCCCGGTTGTGCTTGAAAATAGGCAGGTCTATTGCCTAATGCACTTACCAAGATATCAAAAGCAAATAAATAAAAAGTAAAGGAGAAGGTGAGGTAGGAAGGGAGCTCACCCAACCAGTGCTTAGAGGTAAATTTAGCACAGTGGAAGAGTTGCCTATTTGTAAGAGTGGGAAAGGATAGGGCATGATAAAGATCGCAGTGATGGGTGCAAGGGGGGCATCCAGGGCAAAGTGGCAGAAGGAATTGAAGAGTGTGTCCAGTCTGGCCAGGGAGGACTTAGTGGCAGCACAGTAGACTATGTCACAGTAGTCAAAAATGGGCAGTATCATCTTCTGAACAAGTTCACGCAAGCCGTAGGAGGAATGCAACTACAATTCTTGAACAGGGCATCAAGCCTGGGGTGCAGTTTTTTCTGGATTGCGTCAATATGTCCAGAGAAGTTTAGGTGTTGGTCCAACCAAACACCTAAGTACCTGAAGGAAGATGTGTTCTCAAGTAAAGTCCCATCAAAGGTGTGGAAAGTGGGTAGGGAAGGAAGCCTAGAGAGTGTCTCTGCCTTGTGCCAAAGGTCATGGAGACAGTCTTCTTGGCATTGAGGAAAAGTTGATGTTTAGCAAACCAGAGCTGAACCTTGTCGAAGTCTTGCTGTAAGCTGGTTGTAACCTCATCAGGGCAGGAGCCAGGTGCATACAGGACAGTATCATCAGCATACATATGTATAGCGGAGGATGGGGAGCAAACAGAGAGAAGGTAATTTAAGAAGATGGAGACTAGGAGGGGCCCTAATACAGAACCCTGGGGGACTCCAGTGTGAATCGGGAAGGGAAGTGGTGTCCAAGATCTTAACTGATTGGGTTCTGCCAATAAGGTAGGCCTTGAACCAGTTTGTGGCAGAGTGAGATAGGCCAGCTGCCGGGAGTGAGTCGAGGAGAAGAGAGTGAGAGACAGTGTTGAAGACCTTGGCCAGGTCAACAAAAATGGCAAAGGTAATTTGACCATTGTCCATCCCAGTTAGGATGGAGTCTGTGAGCCATAGAAGAGGGGACCAAGGCAGTAGAGAATGAGAGATTTAGGATTATTGAGATGGGGTAGGCAATGGCCAAATTGGAGAGGGAGAGGAGTTTTGGGTCAAGGCCATCAGGGAAGGCACTTTAGAGGGGTTGATGGTGAGGAAGGCACTTAGGGCATCCTTTGGGGTTACAGTAGCAAAAGAGAAGGGAAGGTGGGAGGGAGGGAGGTGGAGGAGCACACTGGTAGAAGATGGGGAGGGGGAGGAGGAAGGGTAGGAGGGCTGGGATTTCAGTAGCTCAGTGGCACAGGAGGTATAGCAGGAGTTATATTCCACAGCTACAGCTGGTGGGTCAGACACTAGTGAGCTATTTACTTTAAGTACCAGGGGGTGGGTGAGATGAGGGTGTAAATAGGGTGTGGACCACCTTCCAGAACTTTGAAGGAGAATTTATGTTGGTGATGAAGGCAGATTTGAAATATTCGGACTTGGCTAATCTCGTAGCCCTGGTGCAAGCGTTTCAGAGCATGAGGTAGTTCATGAGGTCACTAGGATGCTGGGTAGCTTTATGATGCTTCCAGGTTTGCTCTCTAGCCCTGAGACAGGCCAGAAGTTCAGGGGTTGTCCAAGGTAAATGTTTACCACTGACTTTGGTTTGAGTGGGGCAAAGGCATTCCAGTTTACAAGAAAGATTTCTTTGAAGTAGGCAAGGGCCTTATCAACTGAGGGGAAGGAGGTTAGGGGGGACCAGTCAGAAGTAGCTAGGTTACTCAAGAGAGGTTCAAGGTCAAGAGACTTGAACGATGTTGTTGTATGGTTTTGTGTGGTGATTTAGTTCTGTGGACTTTCCTATCTAGGAATATTGGGTTATGGTCACTGAGAGCATCGGGGAGGATGCCAGAGGTGATGACACAGTGGGGGTGGGAGGTAAGGGCCTAGTCGAGTAGGGAGTGTTGTGTCTGACGGTTTGGGTGGGTGGGTTTGGAGATCAGTTGGGGGAGATTTAGGGCTCCGATTTTGATTTTAGTTTTGGTAGTTTTAGGTGACAACCAATTTATATTGAAGTCACCTAGGATGAATAATTCCCCAGAGTGAGCAAGGGAAGTGATGGAGGTTAGGAGGTCTAGCATGACCAATGGATGGACATTTGGGCAGCAGTATATGCTGGCTATGTAGATTGGGAGAGTGAAGGGGAGGGTCACATGGATAGCTAGGGCATCATGGGTCTCAGGATTGGAGGATGAGTAGATTATGGAATATTGGATGGAGGCTAGGACATAAGTGGCCACACCACCACCCCTACCAGCACGGTCTTGTCTTAGCAGTGAGTAGCCAGGAATGGAGACTGAGTGGTCAGGTATAGTGCTCTTTAGCCAATTTTCTGATATGATTAGAATGTCTGGTTTTAGAGTGCACACCATGGTCTGAATCTGGTCTATTTTTTTGCAACAAGCTGTGGGTATTTAGATGTAGGATCTTTAAGCTCTTTGGGAGGGCTGAGAGAAGAGAGTGGGGGAGGTCGTAGTGGAGGAAGTACCAGAGGAGCTGGGGCAATAGGGCTTGGGTTGGGGTTTATATCCCCAGCGGAGAGCAAAACAAGGGCTAGTATGAGAAAGTGGAGCTTACAGAATTTTGAAGGAGCTGATGAGGAGATTGGAAGTTTTGAAGAGAAGGGAGTAGATGAAAGAAGAAGAAGGTGGAGAACTGCAATGAAAGTGGACACCATTATCAAAGCCGCATGAGGAACAGTGGTAGAGTGAGATCATATCTCAAATGGTGGGCAGGGATTGATAGCATGGATGTGGGTAGGGGATTGCAGATAGTAACTGATGGGTTGGGAGAGTTATTAGGAATAGGTGAGGAGAGAGCAAGTGGAGTTGATAAAGAGAGGGATATGAGCAGAACATGGGGGGGAGAGAGGAGAGTAGGTAATGCATTGTTCCTAAAAGCAGATAAATTAGTGAATAATTGATTTAGGAACAGGAAGAATTTATAATTCTCATGTGATTAAGTTACTTGACTATGCCTCATGACACTTCACACAAGGTGTGGGTAAATCCCCCAATAACCCATGCCCTGTCATGACTTTTTGCTTAAATATGCCATTGATGCAATTGATGGGAGTGCTGATGCCATGCAGTGCTTCAAGCAAAATAAAGGAGGCATTTACTAGATGCATCCATGAAGGTAACAAGGGAAAGAAGATTAGGCAGAGGCCTCCCTGGTTGTCCAAGGATTTGCAGAGGAAGTAATGGGAGAAAAAGGGTGTATAAGTGGAAGGAGTCTAGAACAAGGCCAGGACAGCAGTGTATATACATCATTACAGTGAAAAAAGTTATGACTGGGCATGATAAGGCAGGATTTGAAGGCAATATTGTGCAACGGATCAAGAGGAATAACAAACTCTTTTTTTCAATACACAGGGTAAAAAGGGAGAATCAAGAACAAGACGAGAACCCAGATCATTGAAGGTGGAACCTGTGAGTGAGGAATGTGGGAAGGCGAGGCACTAAGTAACTATTCTACATTAGTATTCAACCAGGAGTTCAGGAGGCATATTGGCCAGCAGTGGGTGGAGTTAGGACAGATGAGCAGGTCAAGCAGGAAACAATGCTGATCATACTAAAATGAGAGCCTAGAGGTTCTAGAATGCTGCCAGACTGAGATGGTTGCATAGTTCTCAACTCTTTACAGATCAGGTAAGGATCAACTTTAATTCTACAAAAATCTTAATTACAGGAAACTCTACTGTTACAGTTCAATAATATCTGACAAAAGGAACATGAATATCTAATTATTTTCCAGCTCCATCCAGTCAACTTTAAATGCTAAATGTTTGAATCTTTAGGTCCACTTTGAAAAAAAAAAATCAAAGATAGTGGCTAACAATTGTTCTCGGGGAAACAGATAGCAACAGTATCTTTGAGACTTCCAAGTTTAACCTTCTAAATATGTTTACATCTATTAAAACTAATCTAAGCAAGTGAAAAATATTTTAGTGGCTTAAAAATAGATTTAATGGCCATAAAAACAGGTTAGCAGAATCCAAAACTAGAACTGCATTGGTGGAGTACAGTATTCTGTCCTTGGATTTGAAGATCTAGTCAGTCATCAAACACAGCATTAATTACATTCAGTGCCAGTACTGAGGTACAGTAAATGGTGGCCCCCTTTATCACACTAATTGTCAGTGTGATCGAACACTGTAATAGCTGGGTATGTCATACCAGTTATCATGGCATTTGGAGTACTCGCATATTTACAGTACAAGAGCGAGAAGCAACTTTCTCATGCCACAGTAGTCAAAAGCACTGTTCTTTCACACACTGACCTCAGCAATTGGGCATCGCTGTTGTCCTGTCGCTCGGAGAACCAGAATAAATTTCTTCACTGCTTGCTCAGCCTACTTCTTCAACTGTCACTAATGTTGCTCCCGAGGGCTAATTGACACACCACTCTCTATGTTCCTGCACCAGTTATTATAAAAAATAAAATATTAGCAACTGTGTGCTTATGAAGTGTTTTACACCCTTTCGATGTGTGATGACCACATAAACCTCTCAAGCTTTGACCTCAAGATTAATGGGTCATCACACACTTCAGGTGTGTAAAAAATCTTCATAACACTTAGTCACCTATGCAATATTCTCTATACAACACACAGTATTTACAGCAGCAAATACGGTATGGTATTGCATTAGTGCTTGAATAACATATATTTGCTGCTGCAGATATTGCTATTTGCCGCCACAATACCACCTTACACTGCAGTACCGGTCAACTTTTATGTAACTACTACTGTACTTGGAAAAATAGATGACACTGAGAATGGGGTGGAAGAAATAACATCCATATTGTTGGGATCCTCAAGGGAACTGAAGGTCATAACATAATTTCTTTGCTGCAGATGTCTCCAAAGACTGCTGTTAGCTGACAATACCACCCCCTTGAAACTGAAAGGACTCACTGCTCACTAGATCCACACCTTCAAACAAACAGCAGGCTGTGACCAATCACTGCATATTTTCGTTTATTCATTTATTTATTGAATTTTGTTGACCCGGTAGGCCCACTGAGACAAGAAGTCCCTTTCTCAGGGGTGACCAAGGAAAGGGAGGATACAGATAGTAACCAACTGAAATTGAACAGATTAAGCTATTGGCAATAATTTTAGTGAAATTTGGCCAGGACACTGGAGACATTCCCCTACTCTTCCTGCAGGGGGCCTTGCTTCCTGTGAGCAGAGGGGACCCATTTCCATGGAGCCGCTGAAGGAGCAGGATGTGAAGGTGGCTGTGGAGCTGGTCTCTTCCATTGCCTTACCTAACTTAGAGACTGAAAATTTTTTCGATGCTCCGACTATGTTGGAGGGAGCATTGGAAGTCCAGACTGCGATGGAAACAGAGCACGCAAACACAGTGTTGGATGAGTTGGAGATGACTCCTGAAATGAACAGATTGAGAGGAATTGAAATGGGAAAAAAAGTTTTGCAGGTGATTAACCTCGAGGCACAATTGCTGCAGGAAGAACAAGGTTTCTTAGAAAGGAAGAACAAGTTGCAAGTCACTATAGCAGCAAGGGATGCACAGAATTCAGCTGGAGATGCAGTGGTGGTGCATGCTAGTGCACAGACTCTGGCCCAGCTGCAAACAACAGACACAGCTGGTGGTACTTTGCAAATGACTGTGATGTCCCCACAAAGGAGCACCTTGACTGCGGAACATCCATCGATGGAATCTACCTTTACATTTCAGGCAAGTGTCAACCCTGCTTCATTATTTGTGTTTAATGGCAATATGAACAACGGCAATGTAAACCAGGGTATGAGGGTGACAACACAGGGCACTACATCGGGAATGGCAACTTCAGAAGCTCCTGCTTCTGGCATAGGATGTAGCCCCCTTACCCTGAAAAAAAACTATTTCAGATTGGTCTGTAGAGGCAGCATTAGAAAATGCTGGCTGGGAAATGTCTACAGATGGCCGATGGGTCTCAGGACCCTTGCCTATCAGGGTACGTGGCATTGATTTAGACATTAACATTGATATTCCTGCTGATGTTACTGCTAATGCTGAACATATGGGCCCTGAAGTATTGTCTGAAACTTTGGTATTACCGCTGCATATACCCGACTCGCTCCAGCTAACCCAACACCCACATCTGGAGCTAGATGTGGCACCCACAGTGATAGATACTGCTGAAACTTCAATCCAAGAAACTGCAACAGTGCCTTGCATGGGGGACCCAGATTCTAGTACATCAGGGCCTGAGAGTTCTGATGGCTCAGGCACTACTCATTCAGTGGGACATCGACAATCAAGGGGGAATTGCTCCTATGCATACTTCTTCCGTGAATCAGTGTATCTTGTTAAATGGCATAATGCTATAAGATTCATTTACAAAGGAGGTTTGGAGATATTCCCAGATTGTATGTATGTCTCAAAAACGTTATTGTTTGACAATATGAAATACACACCAGCTGAAATATGTGCGTTAATACATGTGTCTGGTAAGCAGACATTCGACGTCAGCTTTAAACTGAATAGCGGATTACAAACATTTTGGGAACTCTATCATCATATAAAAGCAACCCCAGAGTGGTCTCCTTTTGATGTAATACCATTGACCAAACTGGCCAACAGAACAATTACTGTACTCTTCCAGAATGAAGGGGTCAGCGTGACTGACCTCCTTTATTGGCTCAACCAGAGAAGCACTGTTCTGAGAAATACGGAAACTATTTTTGACAACATGAAAATTTGGACTGGGGGCAGGAAAGTGAGGGTTGTTCTGCACACAACTGAGACTGGTCTCCAACACCTTCCTAATAGCATTTTTATTGGTAGTGACAGGGGTGTGTTGTTTTACCAGGGGCAGCCTAAGGCTTGTTACAGATGTGGTGAAACAGGGCATATTAGCAGCCTTTGTAATAAACTAAAATGTACCTTGTATGGAGAACTAGGGCATACTAGTGGTCATTGCAGAAAAGACCAACTTTGTAATCTTTGTGACACTAAGGGACATGCTTATCACACTTGTCCTTGGGCTGCATACAATCAGCCGAACAAGGCTGATAGTGAAGAATAGAGAGTCATGATAGTGATTGCCCAGAGATCCAGAGGTAGGCCCTCTGCACCTGCACAACCCCTTCCTCCCCCCTTCACTCTGACTACTAATATCCAGCAAGGACAGGACCAAATTGTACTTGAAGACCAAGCAGACCACACAGTCAGGATGGAAGGTAGACCTGAGCAAGCTGCTGAGCACCCCCTTCCTGCCGCTCCTATGATGGTTAGTTCTGCTATCCCCCACTCCGCAAGGGAGCATATGCCTGAGGAGATGCCCCCCACCCCCTCAGGGCCCAGTAGAGAGGGAGACATCTAAGAAGACCTCAAGGCACAGAAAAAATTGGTCCAAGCCTTCTCCTAAGGTTCAGAAGACTACAGGGGTCCCTGTAGCCAACAGGTTTGAGGCACTGACAGATATTCCAGAAATGACCAACAATGAATCAGATGACTCCTCAGTTTGGTCTTCCTTACCAGATGCTAGTTCTGATAGGGAGGATCCCCTGCCCATGGAAACCACAACTACTATTAATCCACAACCACCCTCAAAAGGTAAAGTGAAGCTCAAACACACTAGGCTAATAAGAAGTGCTTCTAAGCAACCCCCTTGAGTAATATGCCCCTGCCAAATCCTTGATGCAGCATCTTACATTACATTCATGTAACATTAACAGTGTGAAGAACCACAAGAAAAAACAGACTGTTTTTTCAAATTTATGAACTTGTGGTACTGGTATCTTTCTTCTGCAGGATACTAGATTGCACACTCTGCAAAATATTAAGGAAGCTACTAGATTATGGCATGTAGGACCCTCCTATTGTTCAATGGGTCAAGATTCTTGTTCTGGTGTTGCAATATTGTTTTCTGGCATCCAGTTTCACCTGATAAAAGTGTAGGATATTCTACCTGGTAGAGCACTGCTTGTTGAAGTTAGGATACATGGGACCTTGTTTAGAATAATAACCATCTACGCAGCACAAACGAAAGCAGAAAGAGTGTCTCTCTTCCAGCTTATCCAGCCATATCTTTATTCCACACATAGTATAAATCTGAGAGATCATTTCAATAGTAGCTTATCCCTGGTAGATAGAGGTAAAACAGACAAGATGCAGAAAATCTTCTGTGATATGGTTTCCTTAAATAAAATGATCCAGGACACATAACTGCTAGATGTATATAATAGATTCCCAGGGTTGGCTGCCCCTACTTTTTTTAAGGGACTGTTAGCAACATGGATTGATTATTTTTTTATTTCCCACTCCCTTCCAATTCAGGCTGCAGACCTTCAAGTTTTTGAATTTTTGGACCATAAATTACTACGGGTAACAGCAGGTACGCTTAATCAGTTGACCTTTGGCCCAGGGACATGGAAATTTATTTTTTCCTTATTAGGACCCCCAGAGGTAATACAAGAGCTAGTCTATTTTCTTGAAGCTAGACAATCTGTTTACAATTTGTACCATGACCCCATCTTATGGTGGGAAGCCACTATTCAGGAATTGACTAACTTGCTGAAAAATGTGTCTAAAGCCAAAAGGAATAAAGAGTATAACCAGTACTTGCAGCATAGGATACAGCTGCAGAAACTGTTGTCAGTCTCACATAATACAGGCCATGATTTTGGGGATCAAATCTGTATTATTAAACAAAAGATGACATCATACCATCAGTCCCAGGCCCAAAATTTGCAAAACCAGCAAAGAGTTTTGACACAGGGAAGAAAGGAACATACCTGCCCGTATGAAATTTGTAATACTAACAACAAACAAAAACAAATGGATGGTTTATGGGACAGTGATCATAATCTTTGTATGAAACCCCAGTGAATTTGGAGAATTGTAGATACATACACTCAGATGTAATTTGCACCCATACTCACTGATGCTCGGAATTATGAGGAATTTTTGTTTTCTGGTTTAGATAACCCTAAGTGTTCAGTGGAACAGGGAGAGCAACTGATACAACCCATTAAGTCTGAAGAATTGAAACAGGCTCTAGATGCTCTGGCAGTAAATAAATCCCTGGGCAATGATGGCCTAACCAATGAACGTATACATTTATTGGTAATTAATTGTTAGTTGAATTGACCGGGGTTTTCACACATATTTTAAAACATCAATCACCTTCTCTGCGAATGAGCAGTGGACAAGTTGTATACCTATTTAAAAAGGGAACAAAAAGGATATGCAAAATTGGAGGCCCATTACTCTCCTTAATAATGATTTTAAATTATTGGAAAAAATGTTAAACTTTAGATTATTAAGAATGGCAGAATTATTGCTGTCACCCACACAAGCGTGTTCGGTGCCAGGCAGGAAAATAGCTGACCATCTCATTCTCCTTAGGGAACTTTGCGAACAGGGACACAGAGGGCTGTTGGAGGGAATGGTGATAATATTAGGCCAATGAAAGGCATGTAACTCAATTAGTCATGATTATTTATGGGCAGTTTTGACCCAATATGGGATTCCTACTATATTTACTGATTGGATCAAATGCCTATATAGAACAGCAACAGTGATCTCTTTAGTACATGACTGGAAGGAGGTCATATGTAAAGTGGGGAAGGGAGTGAGGCAGGGCTGTCCTATGAGTCCTCTTTTATTTAGTTTCAGCATAGACCCACTTTTGAGACTTCACAGCAAACCTTATACAGCATATAGTGCTTAGGGACATGACTCTACAGTTTGCAGTAATTGCTTATGCAAACGATCTCATGACACTAGATCAGCTTCAATAACTATACAGACTTGTGAACACTACAAAGCTTACACAGGCATAGAGCTAGATAAAGATAAGTGTGTGGCTAAAATAATTGGAGGAGGGCCTCAGAGGTCCTGGCACATCCAAGGGATTCAGGTAGCTTATGAACCAATAAAGATTTTAGGGGTTACTTATGGATCAGGACAAGATGCTATTATGAATTGGGAACCAAAAATAAAACAAGACCAGCAACTAGTGGGAGGACGGAACAAATGGAAACACAGTAAGAAAAAGAGGGTCTATCTTGTCGAAACTTTTTTGCTACCACTTTTTCTATATATTTGTCATATTTTTCCACCACCAAAGCAGTTAGAAAACACTATTCTCAACATTTTCTTCCAGGCAATTTGGGGTAGTCGGTTGAATCCAATTAAAAAAATATTACTTATTTAACCATACAACAAGGAGGACTAGGAATGATCTACCCCATCTCCTGTTTTTATAGTATTTTTCTCTACACAAACCTCAGACCACTTTTAGTTTTTTCAGAACAGAACTGGGCTTCTCTGCTCCACTCTACATGTTCAGTATGGTTATCCCAATAGGAACAAGGTCAACTAAGACACTTGAAAAGAACTGCAGTCATCCCTGAGTATATTAGGGAATCTTTCTTTATAATTAAATGGTGACAGGTTAAATGCTCTATGTTAATTACAAAATCCAGGAAGGAAGTATATTTGTGGGTACAGAGAACCTTTTTTTACCGAAGCAGTCACATTTCCTAATTGTTCTGACTCCCACATCTTCTCATTGTTACAGCTTGTTAAAGAATCTAGAATACCTATTAAAATGTGGGACTTACATTGGTTGAGCTGCCATGGAAAAATCAACATAAAAGCAAACCATAAACATAAGCAGTTGGATGACAGGTATTGTAGTAGGTCACACTGTTATCAGGAACTAGAAACTATGGAACATCTGTTTTGCACATGTTCATATATTCATGGTTTTTGGGCTCTCTTAGCAACCACATGGAATGCACCATGGTTTAGTTCCATTCCCTATGAAGCATTAATGTATAGTCATAATACTGGACAGGCATTAAGATGGAATAGAAGCACCTTGCATGTTGTGCTATTAGGGATCAAATGGTATATATAGAATGTTCATACTTTAGTTTCCTTGCAGCAGAAACAAATCAACCACATTAAATTATTAGCAAAAATTCAGTATGAATTGAATAGCATTTATACATCTGAAATCAATACATTTACTCAGGGATACTTAAAAGCAAGGTGAAGACAAATGCTTTGGATCACGGATTCAGACACTCCAGTGACACAGACCAAATTTACCTGTTGCAAGACTAGAATATTATTATAATGCCTAGCATGATATTGAAGTGCTTCTTGTGATTTTTAACAAGACTGTCTTTATCTAATTGGTTTCCTTGTAAATAGTGCCTCAGTATTTATGTGTTTGGCAGAATGTTTATATCCTTGGTGTTTTATTTAGTTTAAATTTTCTTTTTCACATGCTTGCATTAATTTTGTATAATTCTAGGATACTACTATATTATTTGGACTTATAATTTAGTAATTCTTGTGACTGATAACAGGATTGCATTTTTATTTCTTTTTAGTAAGCATCTTATGGTTACATGATTTTAACTTCTGTTATTATGATGACGTATCAAGATTATTTGTTTTGTATTATTGTTTGATGATTTTCCTTTAATAAAACACCCATACTCTGTTTGAGAAGTGCCATGGTATCTTTAACGTCTACCTGAACAACCACCAGAACAGGCAGACGGGGCCTCGGTTTAATGTCTTGTCCAAAAGATGGCACCTCAGGTGTGCAGCACCCCCTCATGCTGCACTACAGTGTCAGTATTAGGATTTAACCCAAGTGCCTGGTGTGGGGATAGAACCCACAGCCTTCTGATCTTCCAGCCTCAGAGGTTGAGTGTGCAACCTGCTGAGCCAATGACACATTTTATCCATTTATCTGTAAAGAGGTCAATTCCAAAGACATGCAATAAGTGGAAGGGAAAGAGAGTATTTATTTCAGGACTTCCCCAGAGAAGTTTGCAATAAATAGAAAGCATTTACAGGTGTAAGACATAACACTTAGTTGTCAATGCATTATTCTCAATACAACACCCTCAATGTGTGATGACCCCATAATCCTCTCAAGCTTCACTTGCAACTGCAGCAACCCGGGATTAAATATTCCATTATATTTCCTGCCATTTTACAATGCCCCACAAATGGTAAAACACATTATTTTGATTACCTTGAACAGTTTATTCAGAGACGTTGACACTTACCACCACATCCCACTACATCTCACAAACTGCAGAGCAGAAAATTGAATGGAACAGTCATTTCACTGAACCAGAAGCTTCCCTCACAAGATGGTGACCAAAACAGCAACAAAAAGTACACATTTCAAGAATTCACTCAAAATAAATTATAGGAATGACAATGTGATCAGTAGAAAGATACACTGTCTCACTTGCTGTGGTCCTGTCCTCTCATTTGTCCTTTTTGGCACCTGTCCCCTAGCTACATCCAGTGGGATGCCCCTCTCACAATCTTGAGCATACATTCTCCCAACCTCTCCAAATCCGACCCACACATCAAATGGATCATTGCGGCAACCCTTATTGCCAAATGACTGATTCTCCAAAGATAGAGATTATTTCTATATCTTTATCATAGTTCTGCCCTATTAAAATAGCAATTAGAACACATAGATAAGACCTTTTAGGAAAGTGCATCTCTATCGAGAATCTAAATTATGTATCATATAATTTTTTAATATACTGTATTGCTATACAAAGGATTTTATCTATTGTCACCTTTTGTCAGAGATATTATTGCTATTATTACATAATATATGTTAAGGATAATAACCAAATTCATGCAGTACCTGATCCAGAACAACTTTAGGCACAATGTAGCTTGTTATTTTTCTGTGTATTTTGTCGCTATTTCTCTTCTTATTCATATTTACAGAAATTTTTCTAGCATTGATTACTCTGTTTGTGGCATTAACTCCATTTACAGTTAAATATACAATTTGTTTAGAATTTATAAAAATGTATTTTATAAATGTATACATTGATTTTTAGTACAATTAATAGGACAATACAACAGGAATAATTAATTTATAAACAATTTCAGAACTCTAATATTGGTAGTTGGTTACAGCCATATGCATTGCAAAGGACTTTCCCCATGTACTTGTTGACATACTTAATCCAGTTCATATATATTGAATTCTAATTTAACTACATTGTCATATAATAGTAATGGATGAAGATCATCAGTCAAAAGGACTAGCGTTCTTTTTCATTTACTGTCAGCAACAACAGATCAACCACTGCTACAAGAGATACATCTGGACCAAAGGAGGCAAATAAACAACAAACGATTTGGGTAGGTCAGGTTTTGCATAACTGTTTTACTTCAACTAAAACAGGGGTTGTAATTTTAATTAGGAAGAATATTACTTTTGTGTCACTATCACATAAGGTAGATAAATGAAGACAGATTGCAAATTCTTAAGGAAATTGCAGAGGGTAAAGAAATAATCATCTGTAACGTACACACCCCAACTAACAACCCCACATTTTCAGCAATTTGGGAATGGAGATAGGAACTTTACACACCCAGGATATGATCTTAGGTAGTGATTTTAATCTTGCCTTCGATCCCATTTGGTGGGAGTAATAATCTTAAAAAAAGTGCAAGTCAAAATCAAGATCAACTTTGCGTTCACTCTTTGGTAATTTATGATTTTAAAATGCCTAATGCCTACATAATCCCATGGGACATGATTACTTATTTTATTCAAACACACATGCATCTTATAGTAGGACTAACTATATCTTCACATCCCATGGCATTTTCCAGAATATTTCAATGTGAAAATAGACACTACTCCCATTTCAGACCATTCCCCAGTGGTTATTACTGTGAACATTTTACCAAGTACCACTGACTGCACAAATGGAGAATGAATGCATCTCTAATTAAAAATTAAAAATGTAAACAGCAGTTGAGAGAAGAAATTAGTTTATATTTTGAAATAAACAAAACTGATGGCATACTGAGGTCTACCATTTGGGAAGCATTTAAAGCTTTTATTAGAGGTAGCGTTTTAAACCACTCATCATTCCTTAAAAAGTGAGCTAATCTTAATGGAAGATAGACTTAAATAGTTAATGTTGTTATATAAACAATACTAGTCTTAACACAGCAATATGCTAGAAGACAATGTGCAGTTAAACTATGAAGTAAATAAGGTCCAGAGTGAAAAATAAATGTGCACAATTTCCCTTGCAACAAAAATACTTAAATCAGGTGAAAAATGTGTAAGCATTTAGCATGCAGATCAAAGAAAAAATAAAATAAAAATATAATCACCAACATTACAGATGCAAAATGGAACTCATTCATATCAACCAAGGACATTAACAACTGTTTTCTGGAGTTTTATTCAAAACTTCATATGAATAATTTTGATCTAAATTATATGAATTTGGAAACTTTTCTAATATAAACTTTTCAGATTAGTTGACCGGGTCTCAATGTATTCTGGAAAAGCTAATCTCAGAAGAGAAAATAAACAGTGTTAGTGGTTCACTGGCATCTAGTCATACTCTAGAACTAGATAGCTTTCCTAGTGAGTTCTACAAAGGAGTTTTAGACCTGCTCTCAGACCTTATAATTGATGTTTTCAATGACTCACTCACAAAGGGTCATCTTCTTCCAACATGATCAGAAGCTCAAATAGTAGTAATTCCAAAGAAAGGCAAAGATATAGATCAGTGTGAAAAGTATAGGTCAATATATTTATTGAATTCAGACTACAAAATCATTGCAAAATTATTATCCAGGTGACTACAAGTGTCCATTAGCAGAATAAAAGGAAAAGGGCGAGTAGGATTTGTGGCCGGCAGGAATGAAGGAGATATAATATTAGAATACTAATCTCAGCAATTTGGACACTCTGTAATTCTAAATGTTCATCCAGAATGTTATCATAGATGCTGATAAAACATTTGACGCCATTAGATGGGATTATCTGAACACAGCCCTCAAACAATTTGGATTAGGCATCTCATTACAAAAATGGATATATGTATGTATGGAAAAGCTTCAGCTGCTGTCATAACAAATGGAATGATAACTACAAATGTTGCATTGCAACATGGCACTTGATAAGACCACCTAATATCCCTATCTCTCTTTTTGTTAGCTGTTGAACTGCTAATCTGCCACATAGAACTGAAATAATTCCTAAATTCTCTATCAGATCAACATGCTACAAAGTTATGGTCTATGCAGATGTCATTCTTTTTATGCTAGCTGAACCACACAAATCCTTTCCACACTTAATATCACTGTTAGATGATTTCTCACAGCTTTTGGGTTCTCATAATAACAGGTCCAAAAATAATTTCTTCAATTAAGTGACTTCTGTAAAAAGAAGTGATTGCCAAAATTATATAAAAAAACAAAAACACTGTTAAGATAATGGAAGCTGAAAACAACTACTTAGGAACTAAACTCTCACCAAAACTAGAAAATCTTAATAGATTAAACTTAGAACAAATTCTAAATGCAATCTCACAGAAGTCAACAAAAGGCCGGAACTTAATATGTCCTTATGAAGAAAAGTAAATGAAATTTAAAATGATTAAAGCCCTAAAATGTTTTTATGAAGTCAGTGACCTACAAACTTTAGTTGAAAACCACTTGTTTAAACTGAGAAGAAAATCAATAACTTTTTATGGGAAGGGAAACAACAATGATTGAACAAAGAAAAACTAAGAATAAGATGGGTCTGTGACTCAATAAGTGTCATTGGTCATTTCATTTAAAGCAATTGTAGATGGACATATATTCCACATAAAAATGATTCCCCACTATGGGTTGAGTATGAAGCAAAAATCTTGTTCTCTTTAAGACTTAAACAGATCTACTATTTCCTTGTACTTTTGTAAAAAACTAAAAACCATCCAGGAATCTATTCCACAGTTAAAATCTGTGGTATGATTTCTAATATCCTCATTTGGGACAATTTCCCATATCATTCCCTCCCCTCACAGAAGAGCACTTGATTAAATACAAAGGAAAGATGATGAAACAAGAGAATTAGGAATGGGACAAGTAGTACTTTTTAGTATTCAACTGAATACTGAATAGCTGATGACAGTAGTTGTCAAATAATGAATACAAAAAGTGAATAAAGACACAAGGCTTATGGTCTTTATTATTTGCATTTTAATTTCATTTTTATGTGCTTTTTTATTTCGGGCATGTTAAGGTACAATTTAAAATCAAAGGGAGGTAGTTACAGTGAGGTAGTGGCAATTTCTGTGCAAAACTGTATTTGGCATTTCATGTTTCATAGTTTCAACCTGTCCAAAATTAGCAACTGGCAGCTTTTTGAGGATGGGGGCATGTTATAGACCAGATATAGGTGGTGGAAAGCTTGCTCCAAATGCAAACATGACTATTCATTATTTGGACTGGTTTCAGTTAGGTATTTAACTGATTACAAATAGTTGGGGTAGGACACTATTTGGGTATGAAGGGAATGCAAAGTGAATGCTCATCCTATAACACAGCAGCAATCTCCACTCCAAACCATATATCCTGTGCCTGGAATAATGCAGTCAAATGAAAGAATAAATACTGGCACCAGGTCAGATGAAGAGAAAATCCATCTTTATTCAAACATATTGCCAAAGTGCCATCAGCTCAGATAAAAACAACCCATTTCCACCCTCTGGAAACTATGGATTAACCTATCCTTCAGGTTAGTGCCCCTCCTGTAAGCCATATGGGGTGGCAAAGTGATACTTTCCCTTAAAAGGGGGTTGGTCCTCAAAATGTTCCAATAATATGTGAATATCATGATTTAACTGCTGTGACACTATTTGATAAGTTTAAGTATTTATGTGGTAATGTTTGACACTTTGTAGTTATAATATATTTTAAAAGGACACTGTCACTTTAAGCACAGCTCTTTCAAATGTGGTACATGAGCTGACTCATCAGATCCTCCTGATGGTGAAACCAATTGAGGTTGTTTTAATCCAAGCTGATGGTGCTTTGGAAATTTGTTTGAATAAAGCCATATTTTCACTTCATCTGACCTGGTGCTGGCATTTGTTGTTTTGTTCAAATGTTCATCCTATCCCTACAGAAAATTGAATAAAATTGGGGAGTCACATTTCTTGGTGATGTAACTGAATAAAATTCTAAAATGTTCATGTCCTTTTCTGAACTTGGAGACAAATATAAACAAAACAGAACAAATCCCTTGAAATACCTCCAATTGAGGGAAACACCAAGACCGATTCTTATTCCCGAATTAAAATTAACAGAGCAAAAACAAAAACAAAAAATGGGAATAAGCACTAAAATTGGTACTGGCAAAAGGAGCAGGGTAAATACATAAAATTATTTCCGGCAAATAAAATCTGCATTCCATTGGAAACAGAGCTTAATAGAAGTACAGTATAGCTACAGAAACATGACAACACCTATGGGAAATATAGGTGCAAGAGACATTTAAGGTACACAAACCCAAAGAAAATATATACAAAAAGGTAGACAAATTCAAAATAAAATGATCCACATAATACGGTACAAAACTGTAGCTCACTTTGAAAAAGTAGGACTTCTCACAGATGGACCATTTTGTGGAACTGTCTGACAGATGATCAACTCTATGTCTTTGATACTCAAGAAATAGGTTAATCAATCCTGCAAAAAAGAGCTGCACAGTAAAGTGCTTTCTGGAGGGCATCTTACCTATTACAATAAATATCCCTCCACTCAAGTAGAAGGAAAAAAACTGAACTTGGTAGCCATTTTTTCCTCATGAACACCCCCAGCAAAATACATTTCAGATTATCCCCACTGTGGCTCGACAGCTGCCAAAACCTCTACCGGTAATTTGCTACTGAGGCAAAAAGAAAAAAAATTGCTAGCAAGTGTCTATGAAGTTATTCTCTAGCACCTCCTTAGTAAATTGATCATCTAGCACCTCTGGTTGTGCTCCTCTCCACAAATAAAAACTTATAACAAGTGCTATTTGTATTCATACCACATGTAATACCCTGTATTGCTCACTATACTACACTGCAGACTGTGTATTGTTCAATTGTCCTGTACAGGACCTCCTTGCAAATAAGTATTGCTCAACTGAGCTTTTTTCCTGGTTAAACTAACAAAACACCAACCGACCAAATAAACAAGGCATATATTACAATTGATCCAATATTTTTAATGGACAATTGCTTATTCTTATATATGCTACAGAAATAAACAGCAACTTTGGTTGTTGGTCAAAGCCTTGTATCTCAAGAGACTGACCCTTACAAGATGGAAAAGCTCAATCACTTTCTCACTTAATGGTTGGCTAGCTAGCATGGGGAAATTAGATGTTAATGAGAGGATATCTACCTATAGACAAAATGGAGCATTTCAGCTCTGTTTTATATAACCTTTCTTCCAATTGCCTTTAACCAGTAACCTGAATTTTAGAAAATTCATCCCGGTTCAGACCGGAAATGTAATGATTTATAAGCTTGCTATAGACTTTTTTTTAAATTTATTTGTCTTTTTATTTTGGTACAATACTTTATAGCATAAAAAGTAACTCAAGAAAAGGTAGAACAAAATGAATGACTTTCATTTAAACAATACTTGTATAATTCTTCGTATTATTAACCTGGTAAAATAATTTCAAAAAATTAATTAAATATGGAATCGAGTCACTTTTCTTATTGCCACCACATTGAGGGATTAAACATTGATTTGATTAAGTCACTTGTATATTCACTTTAGTTAATTACAATTAATTAATTGTAATTAGATGATAAATGCAGCCAATGCTATTTACAGTAACAATAACCTTTATAAAAAAAAAATAACATTGACCATTCCTCTTGGCTATGGTCTGCAGTCTAATAGAGTCAATCTCTTAATATAACTTTTCCGGAAAGTCCAGATTAGGGTTATGCAGCTGTTGTATCAACAAACATGTTCAATATATAGCCAAAATTGTCACTCGCATAGACTATTAAGTTGAAGGCTGTGTGGAACACTTCCCAATGCTATGTGACACTTTCTAAAGTGAGAAACAAGCTCCTAACTATGGAGGAGGTGTGCCATGGAAAACAAAAAAGAGAACAGACACCAAGAGCTACCCCACCCCCAACCCTGATCATCTAGGCTCTTGAGTCTCCAAAGGAAGAGCTGTTCATGTGCATTTCTAGCTCAAGAATGGCACTTACTTCCCATGGGGATAACAATGCGACTTTGCCATTTTATGTTTTCCTCTCCACAGCCTAACGTAAGGATAAATAGTAATAACTGACAACTTTGACTTACACACTGACCTCAGACTTACTTGCCTGGTGATTAATGCTTTCTAGTACCCACAACACGCTCAAATTCTGGTTGCTACTAAAGGAAAATCATTTTTTCATGTAGCAATTCTGAGAGTAATGCTCATATTATATACTACCCCTGTTTCACAGTTTCTATTGCCCTAACATGTCCATCATTCACTCTTTGTTAGGGGTGTGCATAAAACATTTGAATTAGGGGAAAATTCCCTATCAGGTCCACTATCAGTCAAACTAAAGTGCACTTTGCTGTGCTGAGCAACAAAGAAGAAGACCTCAGGAGGCAGGACAAGACTTATATTGAAGGAGGAGCACCATGGAAAATAGGTGCATCATGGACTTGCTAGGCATTATAGACTTAATAGGCATGCAAGACTGTTAGGGGCCTATAGGCTGGCTTTATGTTATATTATTTCTTTGTTGCTGTTTCTGAGCAATAAAGAGGAGAGGAGCTATTATAGAAGCCTTTGAGTTTGTGACGTAACAATTGCCTGTCAGGTTCACTATCAGTCAATGGCCTCTATACTTTAGCTGTATGGGTAATATGGAAAGCCAGTACTCACAAGTCACCAGAAGTGCCACATAGCAATCAGTTGTCTTCACCCTGAGAAGATTGATCTCCCTCCCCAGACTGGTGATGGTTTTCCTTCATCTTCTTTACCTAGTCCTTGCTGGTTTTAGATCTGTGTAGGAATACATCTTTTTGGTAACCTCAAATTACAAGTGCACCAGGAAACTGAGTCTATAGGTGACTATAGAGAGGTGGAGCTAGCAGCCCAGCAGTGAACATTTTTTTAAACTACAGGAGTTCCTGAGTATCTGGACCATTGATTTATAATAAAACTTTATTTGGGAATGGTGACTGATTAAATGATCAGAGACTATTTCCATTTGAATGCTGAATGGGACAAACTGATAACAGAATGTGGATCACTCTCAAAATACAGCAAAATTGGATTCTTCTCAGCTGGGGCCTTCAAAATTGATGGACAGGCAGCAATCATCATCATTGTCCCCATATCACTACATTAGACTCTGCAGAATGCAGTAACGGCCCTAACACAGTGCATACAAAGGATGGACAAGAAGATGGATGTTTATGTTAAGATGTTAGCTCAGGTGAAAATGGATGGGATTGTGATAACTCTGGAGGAATCAAATAAGCAAGCTGGGAGAGTGATGGTGGCTGCAACATTCACAGTTAAAGAACAGGGGCTCCTGAGAGGCTGACTGGAGCAGTGAAAGAATGCAGTCTGAAGCCCTGACGTTAGGATACTGGAGATTCCATAGACTACCAAAGGGAATGGTCTGACAACATTCCTGGAGCACTGGTTGCCGGGGGCCCTAGGATACGAGCACATCAATTTGCCAAGAGCAATTTGCCCCATGATAGTTTTCTCCCTCTCTCCCGCCAAAACGGAATACCACAGAATGATTTTATTTATATTTTTTGAACTCCCTAAATTAATAACATACCTTACACTGGAAAACATTCACTTTCCTGTAACAGTTTCCAAGACCTGGAGGGAGTGAACAGTCACAGGGCAAATAACCTGTAACAGATTATCATGTAGCCCCCTAGTACTGGGGTATCTGATCCTGCTGGTAAAGTCATACTGCATCATCCTGAGGCAGGCCTGCTCATCAGATGATGGCTCCAGGACTATTCTGATGGTAACTCACATGGTAGGGGTAAGAGATACATAGAATAATGAATGAGGGAAGTGTGGTTAATGAAGATTTTATGTACACCTGAGGTGTGTGATGCCCCATAAACCCTGAAGGCGAAGCCTGAGGGGTTTATATGGACATCACACACTGAGGATGTGCATTAAATCCAAGTTTCTCAGACTTCCCCATGTTTTATTTTTTATATTTACTGGTTTCTGGAAAAAAATGATAGAGAGAGAGAAAATCTGTAGTAGTGACCAAGAAGAACTTTTATTTAAGCAGAACAGAACATAGTAAAACAGTTACTCATAACAGCTTGAGCTTTTAACAGGTTGAACTTTTTTTTGTAAAGAAGTGCTTTAACTGAAGATTTTTTTAAACTGTACACTTGAATTCATTATATTAGAATCATTTTCAGAGAACGTCCTGAGTGCTGCCAGTTTATTGATTGTAGTTCTCAGAGAGGGCTGTTTTTCATGCTGGCAGTTTTCTGTCAGCAGCACGAGTGGACACAGGGATACTTGTGGATATTTCTGAGAGCCATGGTTTACGGAACTCTGTTAATTCACAAGTGTGAATTATAGAGTTGAATTACAGAGTTTGTAGGGCACTGCCAGCGATGGTTTACTAACCTTAACCAGTAAGTATAAAATATTAACAGCCACCTGAGACCAAGCCTCAATAATGCTGAAGGATAACATTCTTTTCTTTCTGGACTACTCATTTGTACCACATATGCAAAGAAAAGCATTTGAAAGGAGTAATGAAGAAGCTACAAAACCTTGGAAACTTACTACACTTTTAGTGCAGTCTTGTTGAAGTTATAGTGTTCTATATAAAACTGTCCAAACTTGCAGTATTATCGTGTATTATTTATTTAATCTGTAATAGTTTCAGTTGTAGTTGCTATCCAGTGTAACCCACAGCATTATATTGTAATTGATCTGAAAGTGTTGCTTGTTTTTAACCTAATAGCAATTATATTGGGAAAAAAATGAGCAGGTAACCATCTGGAGTGCATGAAGCTGGGCTTTACATTAAAACAGTAGGGCAATGAAAATGGGTTAAAATTTGACCCCACCATTTTTTCTTCATAACTGATGCCAAATCTCTTCTAGTTTATTTTGTTGGTAAAATTTTCTGTTTTCGTTATCATTTAAAAATGTTATGAAAGTTTTAAAATAATTATTTCTCAAGGAAAAAAAAAGATGTCCGCCTCATTTTTACATAGAAATAGTACTGAGGACCCCAGGAGGGTAAGAGTCCGGGCCAAAATTCAAATGTACAGTACCCAGCATAGGAAACATCCAGAAAACCCAAATCAGCAGTTCTGCCAATATTTTTCATATCCATAGCAGAAAATTGGCTTTTTGGAATAACTTTCTTTGTTGCAATGCTGCTTTAATATACAGAACTGTATTGTTTTTCACTTGAGGCAAGAAATCTGAGTTGCACACATACACTCCTGGATGCACATGTCAGATTTCAGACTGGAGGACAGTTACTATTGTATGACAGGAGGGTTGGATAACATAGACTCTAAGGGCCGGATATTCAAACTGCGCTATTTTGTGGTGCAAGCCCTTGCGCTGCACAAAATAGTTGTGCAGGGGTGTGGCCGGAGCGATATTCAAAGGGGTTGTGCTATTTAGCAACTCCTTTGAATATCACCCCCTGGCCACAGCCACTGTGCATGGCATTATTAGTGGAACCTGCGCCTGCACCGCAAGTGCAGAGTGGAGCATTCAACTGGCGGTGGCGCAAGTACCATTGCGCCATGCACAAAATCCCGATATTCAAAAGGTGACATGCAAATGGGGCCATAATTCATGCAAGGCACAGGGGGGCCATTTGCATCTGATTATGGCCCTATTTGCATGCCATTAGCATGTAGGTGCACCGATCCCCGAGGACTTGCGCCTGGCACCCTGCCAGGCAGCAGCCGTCGGGGACTGATGCCCCATGCAGCCCGATCGTGGCGGAAGATCTGTAAAACCTCCACCACCCCCACTGGCCCAATCATAGGTATAGCTTAACTTCCACTGGCCCGATCGCGGGTGGCAATGTGTCTCCCCAACATAGCCTGGTGGTCAGTGGACCTACAATCTGATGCGCAGGATGTAATACGCCAACACCCCCAAACATAGCCCTGGTGGTCAGTGGACCTACAATCCTGATCGCGGGCGCTGTAATAATTAAACAAACCCCACCCCAACACAGCCCGTGCCTAGTGTCCCCACCCACCCACCCACGAGCCCCACCACCCGCTCCCCAGCAGCCGGCGAGGCGGCAGCATCCCACCACCTGCCGCCCCACCACCCGCCACTGACTGTCGGTGGGGCTGCCGCCCATGGGTGCAGAGCAAAAAGCCAATGGGCGTGCAGCCCATACCGTACAAGACAGTCCAGATTTGTGAATGAATACATTCATTCACAAAACTGGACTGTCTTGTCTGGTATGGGCTACGCCCATTGGCTCTTCTCTGCACCAATGAGCATGCAGCCTGGAACAATCAGTCGATAAGCGGCGATGTGGCAGGCGGGTGGGATGCTGCCGCCCGCTGGCTGCAGGGGAGAGGGGTGGTGGGGCTTCATGGGTGGGTGGGCTGGGGGACACTAGGCACCAGGGCTGTGTTGGGAGTGGGGGTTTGTTTTATTATTACATCCTGTGATCGGGATTGTAGGGTCCACTGGACCACCAGGGCTATGTTGGGGAGACATACTGCTGCCCACGATCGGGCTGGTGGGGGGGTGTCGGGGATTTGACACTGTTTTGCCCGTGATCGGGCTGTGGGGGTACAGGGAGTGGGTTGGGAGCCAGCCACAGGTGGCAGCTGCTGTGTTGCGCCTGCAATGCAGCAGCTCACCTGTGAGTGGCCCTGATTTGAGCCTTTTTTTTTTGGCTCAAAGTTGTGCAGGCGCAGGTTGAGGGTTGCGCCTGCACAACTCTGCACAGCCCGGCTGAATATTGGGCTGTACAGTTTATGCATGGTTCCTCCCCCTCCAGTTCAGCATGCATTCATTTGCATTGCGCTGTTGCTCAGCATGTTTTCAGTGGCGCAACTGCCTCCTGCTGAATATCGCAGAATGGCGCAATTTCGGACTTGCACAGGCACAACCCTATTGCGCATGGCGCAACCCTTTTGAATATCTGGGCCTAAATCTTTTCCCTAACCCCAATATATGTTACTGGTTTTTTTTTTTCATCCTCCATGAGACCCAGAGGATGTGCGAGTGGTAAAATGAGGGGCATTTCCCTCATAATGTGGGACAATGTCAGGTATGCTCTGCTTTACTTCTCAGCTGTCCACTCTTGACTTACACTCTCTTCTTGACTCAGTACTCCTGTACATCCCCCGTACTGGCGCGCGCACACACACACACACACACACTCACACGTACTCGCACATGCACACACACTCAGAAAGCACAACATTTGAGCTGAATTTAGAATGCATGTCAATCTCATCTACAAGCTGTTCTGCATAATCTAATTTAAATCCTCACTGTTATACTCCCAAGTCTTCTTAGTCATCATCAAAATGAATCACATCAAACTATCTGATTTAATCAAAAATGACTAATACTTTACTATTTTCCAAAACAAATGTAAAAGCATACCGTTGTTCCAGCGCAAGCTCTCTTTCCTTCTGGGCTTGCAGTACCCTTCTGCATCCTGTAAAACTGCAACCTCCATTGCCTTTTTTTAGCAGTTTTATTAATTTATTCTTTATCCAGCCTGTACACATGCTTACCTCCTCTCACTTTCACTTGATCAGCTTGCCCACTCTGTCAGCCCTCACAGACCTTCTTGGCCCAGAAGCCATGAGACTTCATCTGCTGAGCCACCCAAAAGCTTCTGAGTTCTGCAGCTTGCTTCCCCCTTCTCTTGTGGTGGGACCCCAATCGACATGATGCATACAAATGAGTGAAGGGTCTCCAGAGGCCAGATATTCAAAAATGGGCAAAGTGGAGCACAGTGCTATCCTGAGCAGTGCTACCCCAACATGGATCCTGACAGTACAGGGAACAACCACCCCAGATCTGACAGCACTGCTAGCTCCCAGCACAATATTCTGATGGCCCCATGCAAATTAGCCCATTTGGCAAGCAATGTACTAAGGGGCCATTAGCATGCCCATTATGGGCACATTTGCATGAGGAAGAGGTGGCAGGTCTGTACTCCTGCATTTGGCACTGCCCCCACCTGATTGCCCAGTCCCATAATAGCATGTATTCCCTAGTGCCTAGTGGTTCCCCCAACCTCCGATTGCCAGCCCCATTAAATGACAAACATGGCCCTGGTGCCAAGTGGTCCCCCACACTCTTCGATCACGTCCCAGTAAATGAAAAAAAGTCCCTGGTGTCCAGTAGTCCTCCCACCCTCCAATCACCATCTCAATATATGAAAAAAATGTCTCTGGTGTCCAGCAGTCCTCCCCCACCCTCTGATCACCAGCCCTGGTATACTAACAGATCTCCCTGGTGTTCAGTGGTCCCACTGCCCTCTGACGGCCAGCCCTTTATGATAGCTCATATTCCCTTGCATTTAGTGGCACCCTCACCCACCAAACCCCATTCCTGTATCAACATTATCTTTCCCTGGTATCTAGTGGCCCACAACCCTGCACCTTGGGCACCGACCAACCCACCCTGCCATCCCCCCTTTCCTGAAGTGCTGGCATCACAGGAGCCTATATGATGACTGGCACAATCCTCCTCTCACCACCTCAGCTGGTCACCATATGCAATGACAGGGAGCACAAATCCCCTATTCTGTAAAGGGAGTGGGCATATTGTCAGGGCAAAGGGAGGGGTGGGGACAAGAATACTGCATGCTCCCTTTATGGTACAGGGGACACACAGTACCTGTCATTGCATCTGGTGGCTGGCTGAGGTGGTGAGAGGAGGGCTCTGCCAGTCACCTTATGGGCTGCCACAGTGCTGGCACATCAGGTGGGGGGTTGGTAGGTGCCTGCAGTGCAGGGGTGGGGGCCACTAGATACCACGAAAAGGTTACGTTGGTTCAGGGATGGAGAAGAGTGGGTGGTGCCACCAGACAACAGGGAATATGACATATCATACAGGGTTGGCGATCAGACAGGGTACCACTGGACTCCAGGATACCTGTTAGTGTACCAGGGCCAGTGATAGGAGGGTGGGGGGGACCACTGCTCACCAGAAATATATTTTAGTACACTGGGGCCAGTGATCAGAGGTTGGAGGGGACCAGTAGGCCCCAGAGACATGTTTGTCATTTATTGGGGCTGGTAATCAGAGGGTGGGGGACACCACTAGGCACCAAGAACATGTTTGTCATTTACTGGGGATGGTAGTCATAGGGTGGGGGATAGCACTAGGCACCTTGGACATGTTTGTCATTTACCGGGGCTGGTAATTGGAGGGTGGATGGGACCACTAGGCAGCAGGGATTTCTTTCCTTGACATGGAGCTGATAATTGGGGGGGAACCACTGGATACCAGGGAATGGTTAACATTCTAGGGGACAGCGATTGGAGGATGAGGGGCCACTAGGCAACAGGGAGTAGATGTGCTCTTCCAACCACTAACGTGGTTGTTGGCTGCAGTGCCTCCACTGGCCACTAGGGTTGACCAGAGTAAGTCAGGCTTCTTCTTGGCAGTAATTGCACAGCGCAAGGTGGCCTACGCTCTTTCTCTTGTGCAGTGCAAACACACTGAATATTGCACTGCGCTAATATTCCTGTTCCTGCTTCTCCCTTTGCCCACCTCATAGATTATTTGCTTGAGCATGTGCAAACCCTTTTAGTGCATGCCACATCCCCCTTTGAATATTGTGCATGGGTGCAAACCCCAGGCAAACAGGGCACAATCAGTTTGCCCACCAGGCAAAGTTTTGAATATCTGGCCCCAGATGTTACAGTGACTGTGAAATTTGCAAGTGGCATGTGACATCACATACAGCAGGAAGAGCATTTTTTCACAAGGCAGATCCCCATAACCAAATTTTCTAATAGATCTGTCCATTATATCATCCCGCGATTGGGAAGGTGACATTGGGTGGTCACCAACAAGATCAACACCCACACTGCTCCCACAGTAGTAGGCACTGCTGTACTAGACAGAGCATTTCCCTACCCAATTCCAAGCCAGTATGAGATGACTCTACAAAGTGCTCTAGGCTCCAGTGGCCCAGGGCAGGAAAGTCAAGCTTGGGACCTGAACTCAGGCCTCCTATATGGATGTGCTATGCACTACTGGCCTGCTTCTACTGTGCTTTTTACCAAGTGTTTAAAAATAACTGACCCAGAGAATAAATTTAATGAGCTGATACAGCCTAACAAACTACCTATGCTACAAGAAATAGAAAGCTATGGGCAAATAATATGGAAAAGACTCAATGGCTCAACTCTAATTTATTTCCCTGGGCTGTGATTGGGTTACCTTCCCAATTTAATCTGCATGACATTTATTTTTCCCCAAGTATGCGGTGCTTGATGACAATGACAGATACCTAAGATTCTGCTACAACGGAAGACATGGAGGAATTTAGACACTCCAAGCAGAGTAAAAGGATGAGAAGGAGGCCAACATGCCATTACAGTGGTAGGGCTCCCTCTCTTTATGCCAATGATCTGGGTTTGGGAATGAGACTGTGGCACTGGGGGCCAACTGGAAGGAGGATGACTAAACATCCTAGAGGACGCTGTCTTCCTCAGGTAGTGGTGGGCAGCAGGCTCTGCTGCATTACTGCCACCTAGGTGACTATGGGTGGCAATGCAGCTTGAGTCACTACTGGGATATGGATGCTGGTTAGCACTGAGTGTGGCCACCCATTACATGCACAAATGCTCCTGACGCCTATGCTACCAGCAGTCACAGGGAGAGAGAAATACAATAGGGAAAATCCCAGACTGAGTAGGGTGAAACTCTGGCTCCTGGGCCCCAGCTCTCTGACAAGTCACCTCTTCCTCTCAAGGTGGACTTGTGGGGATATCCTCCACCCCAAAAGAATCCACCACAGAGCCAGTGCAGTTCTGTGGATCCCCTGCAAGACAGGGTAAGCACCTTGCAAGGACTGGATAGGGTTGGGGTATGGGACTGAAGGAGGCAGTATAGGTGAATAAAGAGATAAACAGCACATAAAAAAAGATGAAAAGGAGTGAGAAGATAAAAATCCAGACGATAATAATAATAATAATAATAATAATAATAATAATAATAATAAACTTTATTTATATGCGCCTTTCTCAAAACCAAGGCGCATTACAATAAAATACAATAAAAACATATTAAAACATATTTAAAAACTCAGTTGACAACAAACAATTAATCGGCATCCAAGTTATCTGCAAATGCCTTGCTCCATAAAAAAGACTTTAAGCCCCTTTTAAAACCCTCCACCGTCATGCACTCTCTAATCCAACGTGGTAGAGAATTCCAGAGGGTTGGCGCCACGAACATAAAAGCTCGGGCACCGGAAGATTTTAAAATTACCCTCGGGACTTCTAGCAACCCCTCGTTGGCCGAGCGGAGTGGTCGCATCGGTAGGTAAGGCACCAGAAGCTCTTTCAGGTAATCAGGGCCCAACCCGTGTAGGGCTTTGTAAGTCAGAAGCCTGACTTTGAAGGTGATCTGCCATGGATCAGCAGCCAGTGCAGATCTCGAAGCACCGGTGTAATATGGGAGGAACGGGAAGTCCCCATTAACAACCGGGCTGCCGAGTTCTGCACTAGCTGCAAGTGGCGGATATCAACCCCAGGCAGCCCAAAGTAGAGGGAGTTGCAGTAGTCCAGACGTGAAGTCACAAAAGCGTGGATCAGAATGGGTAGGTCGCTGGATGGACAAGGTGTCGCTAAAGTTCAAAGACAATTTTAAGGGATTTTACTGCTATTTTATATATATATATATATATATATATATATATATATATATATATATATATATATATATATATATATATATATATATATATATATATATATATATATATGTATACCTGTATATATATATATATATATATACACATATACACACATATATATAGTCAGAAGCCTAAGTAGAAAAGAATGTATTTATTCTTAAACAGAACAACCACTAGTAACTTCTGACCATTTCCAAAAGTAATCGTATATCATATTTTTGTAATGCTTGGAGCTACATTTTGAAAGTTGCAATTTTTGAACAGTTTATACAGTTCACCTGTGTTGCTACATGCATATACATGTTGATATGTTAAAAATTACAAGCCTTTAAAAATGCAGTAAATCATCAGAAGAAATTCCTTCATACTTACTGTAATTTCCTTTTCTGTTAGCTCCAATGTTGTCAATGGGGAGTTAATACAGATGGGTGTTGAACACCCTTGGCACAGCCCAAAGCTGTCAATCAGCATAGAACCCTGGGCACATGAGCAGTCCGAGATCACCGATTCTTCAGTCACCTTTGTTTAAGCAGTATATATGTCTGTATAACTAGTAATCTCCATGTCACCCAGGTCAGTGAACTCTCTCCTCCGCCTAACACCAACAATGTATACATCTAAATAATCATGATATCATAAGAAGGATAAATTGATGACCTACCCCACTGTGGAGAGCTGGCTGATGGAATCTTGTAGATCAGTTCTGTAGTCCTACCTCTTAAGCGTCTGACCACTGATCTTTTGACAGGGTTGGTATGCTGCTAATAATACTTCAAATCAAATCAAATCAGTTTTATTTCTAAAAGGCGCCTTTCTAAAACCAAGGCACCTGTACAATAAAATACATAAAATAAAATAAATTATTAAAAACAAACATATAATTTACGACAAAAAGCAGTATAGTAGCAGTCTAACAAAACATACCAAAGACATATCAAAAACAGCAGCATCAATCAACAAATACAAAGCTGAAAAGACGAGATTTTAAAGCAGTTTTAAAACTCTGGATGGTTAGGCAATTTCGTACCTGTACTTGTAACATAAAGAAGTGTAAACAGTAATAAGAGTGCACGTAACTGAAGTGAACAAGTTAAGTACTAGCCTGTAATGGTGAACAACTGTACATTATTCAAAAATTGCAGATTTTTTAAATCATCTTTTGGGACAGATCTGCCTAATGACAATTAAACTGTTCATGAGGTAGTGTCCCAAAGAAGACATTTTGAAAATTTGGGCCAAAAATATGCAAAAATGCCCAAGTTATGCCACTTTCAAAACCCCATTGAAATACATTTTTTATTTTATTTATTTTAGTCTTTGGTAACCAGGTAAGGCCCACTAGGCACAAGTGCATGTTTTCAGGGGCGACATGGGAGCACTGGGAGGTTAAGTGACTTGCTCAGAGTCATACAGTATGCAAGTGGAGGTTGTGAGACTCAAACCCAGGTCTGGTATGCTGGATGTACCAAGCTCATTTACAGCTCATTACTCTAGCCTCTAACTGCATACCTAGTTCTTCAGTTCACGGTCCAACTTTGAAAAGTGAAGATGTGTCTACAGTCCAGAGAGGATTACAGTGTTGGACTCCTGATTGGTAAGTAAGGGCTTGGGGGGGGGCTGCTGAGTTGGAGGATCAGGTGGGGAGCTCTAATGGCCACAAAAGAGATCGATAGATGGTTTTCTTTTTACAGGGTTTAAAAAAAAAAAGAAACCCAAGGATTCTGAATTGCAACACTGGGGGAATTAGGCACCCCTAGTGTCACTCTTCTTTTTCTGTGGGGGGGGTGGTGCTGAGAGGGAGGGTCAGGTGGGGGAATATGTAAAAAACAAACCAAGAAACTGGAGAAGTCCTGATCGGGACACTGAGGGATTGGGCACCTCCAGTTTCACTCTTATGTTTCTGGTGGTGTGTGGGGTGGTGGGTACTAAGAGGGAGGGTCGGGGCAGTATGTATAATTTAATTTTAAAAAATTGGCACTGCCCTGATCGCAACACTGAGAACTTGGCACCCAGTGTCACTCTTATGTTTCCGGGGAGGGGTGGTAGATGCTGAGGGGGATTCGGTGGGGGATATCTCAATTTTAAGAAGAAAAACATTGGTGGTCATGGTGGAATACAGCTCAGTCAGCCGTGTCCATGATAGCCACCGCACTCTGTTGCACACGCGCATTAGAGTGCGGTGGCCATCTTGGACATGGCGGAGTGTGCTGTGTTCTGCCGAGACTATCGTTTGTTATTTCTTTAAAATGAGAGATATCCCCCCACCTGACCCTCCCTCTCAGCACCCCCCACACCTCACCTCAGAAACATAAGAGTGACACTGGGGGTGCCCAATCCCACAGTGTTGCAATCAGGACAGCACCAACTTTTTAAAAATAAAAAATAGTGCAGTGCGAGTGGAGCGCTCCATGGATGCGGAGGTGACTGTGGTGCAACTCCAACAGGTTCCTGGTAAATTATAAGGCCTTGCAAAGTTTCTTGAGCCCTCTGTGTCTCCTTTGCAGGCTCTGGAACCTGATTGGATGGCTCGCTGATCTCTGACCATATGGCCATACTGAAAGGGGTCAGAAGCTTAAAAAGATTGTGCTGTCCATCTGCTTGCAGGGGCACTGACCTTAAAATTTTATATTCACTAAGAGCCCCTGCTCCTAAACACTATTGGGTGCCCTGTAGGTGTTTGTGTGGGTCCAACTCAGCATTCTAGACAGGTGAGGGTGGTCCATCAGTGTCAAGTTCCTGCTTTGTGTGAGTGCCAATGCACTCTCTGAAGGTTGCTATGAAGCAGTGAAGAGGCTTTGATCCATTTCATGGTCAGCAGAGAAGAAATCTTTCTCCACTTCTCTCCTGCTCTGGTGCACTTGTCCCCATTCCAGCAGTCCAAGTTCTCAGGGGTCGGAGAGAAGCACAGTTTGGCACGTAGTTGGAAAAGATCTGCAGAGCCAAAAATATAAGTCCCCATGCCTTGGGGGATACAATATGAATATGCATTTTCACAGAGTTTTGACCTGCCTCCATGATATATGGATTTACCCCATATTTCATCTGTTTTTCTCCACCCAGTGTCCCATTTGGGGATAGAGAAAGGTTGAGAGGTATGCAACAGAAAATAGCAGGGCTGGTGCCCACACCACATAACCTTTCATCACACTAGTGGCCCTTCAAAGTGTGGGAAAAAAGAGGCAAAGCATTGGACAAATCACCATATCTTACTGCAGAAGTCCAGGACTCTGTGGAAATAAGTGCTTTTATGTTTAGGTTCATATATTTTGATTGAGCAATATAAATTATTATGATTAGAATACAGGAAGTTGTTAGCCCTCTGTACAGACAGTTGGTAAGACCACATCTGGAGTACTGAGTACAGTTCTGGAGACCCCATCTCCGCAAAGATGTAGACAGGGTGGAGGCTGTCCAGAGGAGAGCAACCAAAATGGTGCAGGGTCTGCACCAGAAGACATATGAAGAAAGACTAAATGAGCTTAAGATGTATAGCCTCGAGGAAAGGAGGGAGAGGGTTGACATGATAGAAACTTTCAAATACATCAAGAGAGTCAACAAAGTCCAAGATGGTAGCATCTTTCAGAAAAAGAGATGTGCAAGAACAAGGGGGCACAATTTGAAGATAGAGGGGGGACAGCTCAGAGGTAATATGAAGAAGTATTTCTTCACAGAGAGGGTTGTAGATGCATGGAACAGCCTTCCTGAGGAGGTCATAGAGTCAAAAACAATGGGGGGATTCAAGAATGCATGGGACAGACATAAGGCAATTCTAGTTGGGGGGTAGGAGGAAGTAGGCTATTGGTTAACTAGGATCTGCAGCTTATCCGTTAGGTAGGGAAATGGGCAGACTAGGTGGGCCAAGCGGTCCTTATCTGCCATCAAATTCTATGTTTCTATGACTTTCTGCAATGAAATCTTTGAATACAATGTTGCGCTGACCCCTCTCCTTTCGGACAATGCTTTTCTGAGAAATAGAGTGTGGGATTGTCCCTCCAAATGTTATCAACTTCAGAACTATAGACAGAGTGATTCTGACTGGTAAAATGAGGGACATGTTTCTTTATATTGGCTATTTGAGGGGTGTGAAGAGAAGGGTTCTGAGTAGTAAAAAAAAAGACATCCCTCCGCATGTTGGACTGTTGAGAGGTACTGACAGAGGGGTTCTGAGATGCTAAAATAAGGGATGTCCCTCTTAATGTGAGACAGTTGAGAGGTATGAACAGAGGGGTTCAGAGGGGTAAAATGAGGAAGCCTCTCTCAATGTGGCACAGCTGAGAGGTATGGACAGAGGGATTTTGAAGGGTAAAATAAGGAAGGCCCTCACAATGTGGAACAGCTGAGAAGTACAGACAGAGAAGAATTTTCAGGGGTAATATGAGGACTGTCCCTTCTAATGAAGGACTGTTGAGAGGTATGAACAGAGGTTCTAAAAGGTAAGATGAGAGATCTCCCATCACGTGTGACAGTTTAAAAGGAGGACAAGAGAGGTTTAGAGACATTAAATGAGGGACATTCCTCCTAATGTAGGACAAGTGAGAGGAATGAACACAGCAGTTCTGAGGGGTAAATTAAGTGATGCCCATCCAAAAGTGGAACAATTGAGCAGCATGGACAGTGGAGTTCTGGAACTGAAATGAGGGATGTCATTCCTAATGTGGTACAATTGAGAGGTATGAACAAAGGGGTTCTGAAGTGTAAAATAAGGGATATACCTCCTTATGTTGGACAGTTAAGAGATATAACCATAGAGATTCATAGGGGTGAAATATGAGACATCCCACCTAATGTGAGATAGTTTGGAGTTATGGACAGAGGGATTCTGGTTGTGCTGGGGGGTTTAAAGTAAGAAACATTCCTCCTAATGTGAGACAGTTAAGTGATATGGACAGAAGAGTTCTGAGGGATAAAATGAGGAAGTCCCACCCAATGTGGGACAGCTGATAGGTATAAACAGGGATTCTCAGAGGTAAAATGAGGTGCATCCCTTCTAATGTGGTTCAGTTGAAAGGCATAAACAGAGGAGTTCTGAGGGGTGAAAGGAGGAATGTCCTTTCTATGTGGGGCATTTGAGAGGTACAGTATGAACAGAGACATTCTGTTGCACAGACATAGGGAAATCCCTCCTAATGAGGGAAAGTTGAGAGGTATGAACAGAGGGATTCTGATGGGCAAAAAGAGGGACATACCTCCTAATGTGTTTGCCATTTGAGTGGTATGAGCAGAGGAGCTCAGGGGGGTGAGGGATATCCCTGCTGTTGAACAGTCGAGCAGTATGAACAGAAGTGGTCTAAGGGGTTAAATGAGGAAGTTCCCCCAATATGGGACAATTGAGAGGTATGGAAATGCTTTGAGGAGTAAGATGAGGGTCATCCCTTCTCATGTGGTACACTTGAAAAGTGAAGAGGGGGTTCTGAAGGGTGAAATAAGGGCTGTCCCTTCTAATATGTGACAGCTGAGTGATATGAACAGAGGGGATCTGAGGGATAAAAGAGGCTATCTCTGCTAATATGGAACAGTTGAGTGGTACGGATGGAGGAGTTCTGGTGGTAGCATGAGGGATCCCTCAAAATGTTGGACAGTGGAGAGGTACAAACAGAAGAGTTCTGAGGAGTCAAATGATGAAAATCTTTCCTAATGTGAGAGAGTTAGGCAGTGTGGACAGAGTTATGCTGAGGGTTAAAATGAAGGATATCTTTCTTAAAATAATGTTTTTTTGCAATAGCACTTTTAGAAGTCCAAACATTCCATTACTTAACCTCAGTACAAAATATCTGCATCAGAGAAACTGAGTTAATGAGTTAATGAGGAACAACGGAGGTGCATAGATGGGTTTCTGAATGGTAAAATGTAGGATGTCCCTCATGTGGGATGGTGGAGTTATATTAATAAAGGGATTTTGAGGGGCAACATGAGAAGCTCCCTCCTATAAGGTTACTGTTGTGAGGTATGGACAGAGAGGTTTTGAGAGGGTAAAATGAAGGGTACCCATCTTAATGTGGGACAGTGGCAAGACATGAATAGAGGGATTTTTTTAAACTCAGCTTTATTTATATATAGTGATTCATACAGTTAGATCTTGAAGTCTTATAATTATGCAGCCAGATCATATACATACATTCTGTTATCTGATATTTCTACTGTCCTTTGTAAATAGCTCAAGATAATGTGTTATAATGTTTTACAAGGGATCTAAGGCTTTAAATCCTGTACATTTCATGTACTCTTTAATCTTGAATAGTCTTGTAATAATAAACCATGTCATGAAGTTGCTAGTTAATATTTTGAGTTCTTGTTTGTTGAACCAACTATTAGATAACATAATGATAAACTCAAACATAGGTGGCCACCTGTCCCCCAAAGACCAGTGTTTAATATCACCTTCCCCATGTACATCTTAGAGAAACAAAGGTTAGACAGGCGCAGATGTACTGGAAAGAAAGCAATCAACCTCTAAAATGGTTAGATAAGGTTACCCCATAGACAGGTGCTGCCCCCCAACCATGTACCCTGACTTCCTGCTGTTTATATTTTATTCCCAGCAGTCCCCATATTCCACCCCCAACCCAGCAGGGAGATGGGGCATGGTTTCTCGGAAGATTCCCACCTGTCCATTGCCTGCAAACCTATACCCCTCTACTCCTCTTCAATTTGCCTATCATGTCTTCTGGTGTCATGGACACTCCACTTATTCCACAGCTGAATAGAGGGATTCTGAAGGGTAAAATAAGGGATGCTCTCCTAAGGGGCTACTGTTGTAATAGTATTTTTATTTCTTAGGAACCCAATCCTGCAGGCTCTGGGCATCTTACAAACTAGAAATACAGCAGAACTACTAATAAATGAGATATAACAATACAAAATTATTTGCTGTTACAGTACTTAAGTATAAAAGAGGTAAGCTATTAAAAATAAAGTACAGTTACTGTATGTAAGAACTTACCATAACAGTAGATCTTCGAGAGAAGCTCTTGCAGCAGGCAACACTGGTAGTACTATGCTTCCAGGCACTAGGACCACACAGAAAAATTTCTAGCTAGTAGTCTACCTCGGGGGACTGCCCCCCCAAGACGTCAGTCATCTGCTGTCAGTGCAGGCCATTTAAGCGGCAGTCCCTTACACCTACCTCAGTTCTCACGCCAGAGACTCTACATGGCTAGCTGAAGGAGAACCGAGGAGGCTATCCCAAGAGCCAACAGGGGAAAGAAGCTTATGCAATAGAGAAAGAGAAGCAGGAAGAAAGAGGGAAGGAAAGCAAGGGCTGCTGCAAGAGCTTCTCTCAAAGATCTACTGTTACAATAAGTTCTTATGTTACTGTACTATCTTACTTTGAGGAAGGCTCTTGCAGCAGGCAACACTGGAAGGACTGAGTGCCACGCAGTACTGGTATCACCAGGATGAAAACACCAGGAGGAGGGCCAGACAGCAGTCAAGAGTTCAAGACAGAAGTCCCTGAAGGACTTCCAGGCCAAAGTTGGCTCTATGCCTAGAGGCAACGTCCAAGCTGTAATACTTGGTGAAAGTATGAACAGAACTCCAGGTGGCAGCTGCACAGATGTCAGCAGTGGACACATTTCCAAAACAAGCTGCAGAGGTGGCCATACCCCTGGTGGAATGGCCCATGACCAACCCCGAAAGGGGCTTGTTGTACTTGCGGTGGCAATAAACAATGGAATTAGCTAACCACTTAGATAAATACTGTTTGGGGATGAATGAGACAAACAACTGGTCAGTTTTCCTCAAAGACTTGGTGCGGGCTGTATAATACCTCACCATTCTGTGAACATCCAAAGTATGGAGCAAAGCCTCCTCCTCCTGATTGGAATACTCAGAAAAATAAACTGGAAGGTGGATGGATTGATTCAGAGTGAACTCAAACACCTCGAGCACCACCAACTGCAAACAAAATGAGCCAAAGCTTAAAATGAGCTACAATATATTTTATTCAATACATGTATAAGTGAATAAAACAAAACGTGCCAGAGAGCACAAAGACCCCCCCCCCACATTGGGACAACATGGTGAGAGCCTCCCCGATGATGCTTTGATGTGAAACTGGTAGGAGGTCAGTGTCTTACCGTGTTGTCCTTGTGTGGCTCATTTTGTTTTCAGTTGGTGGTGTTCGAGTTTTCTTTCTATTTGTGATTTTTTCTCAGTAGCATACCTGGCTGTCGAGCTGGCTTGTTGCCTTGCTGAACTCAGACACCACCATAGGTAAAAACTTAGGATTAGTATGCAAAGGCACCGTCTTTGTGAAAGACCAAATAAGGCTCTTTACACATCAGAGCCTGGAGCTCATAAATTCTTCAAGCAGAAATAACAGCAACTAAGAAGAGCGCTTTCCATGACAGAAAGTGCAGCTCGCAACTTGTGGCCGGTTCAAAGGGAGGTAAAGTGAGTTTCTCCAACATAAAGTTGAGGTCCCATGGAGGGACCGGGTCCTGAATGGGAGGTTTCAGATATAGAGTGCCCAGTAGGAACGAGTGGGACACCTCAAGCTGGGCAACAGCCTTGCCCTCAATGGGTGCATTGTATGCAGAGATGGCGAAAAGGTGCAACTTAAGAGAAGAGTATCTGAAACTAGAATCTGAAAGGAAAAGGAGGTACTCCAGCACTTGGTAACCAGGCAGGTGAATGGATCTAAATGGTGAGCAGTGGCCCAAATGGAAAAGCATTTCCATTTCATAGCAGAAGTGGCCCTGGTGGAGGATTTCCTGGCTGCACACTAGGACATCAGCAACCCTAGGAGAAACCCCAAAGCGAGAGACCACTGGGTCTGCAGGAGCCATGCATGCAGATGCAGGGTAATTGAGATCCAGATGGACCAGCATGCCCTGGTCCTGGGAGAGCAAGCCTTTATACAGAGGAAGAGGCACCAGAGGTTCTACAGCTAACTGTTGCAGCAGGGGAAACCAAATCTGGAGTGGCCAGAAGAAGCTATGAGGATCATCTCTGCTCCCCTCAACTGGAACTTGAGCAGAACCCTCTGTAATAGTGGGAAGGGAGGGAAGGTGTACAGAAACCTCCCCTTCCAAAAGAGAGACAATGTGTCTCGCCAGAAAACTCCAGGCCGAGTATCGAGTGAGCAGAAAGTGGCAGTTTTGCATTAATTGGGGATGCAAAGAGGTCCAACTCTGGGCACCCCCACCTGTCGAAGAGATCTTTGACCACTGAGGTGAGAAGTTCCCGCTCATGAGCCTGAGACCTGAAGTGGGTGAGACTGTTGGACAACATGTTTTGGGTGCCTGGAACATGAACCGCCGAGAACTCCAGATTGTGCTTGATGGCCCAATATCAAACCCTCATTGCCTCCTGACTTAGGGAATAAGAGTTCACCTCTTTGATGTAGTAGATGACACACATGTTATCTGTCTGAATCAGTAATGGGCCCGGGAGAATATGAGACTGGAAGGCTTGCAGGGCATACAGAACCGCCTGCATCTCCAGGACATTGATATGAAGAGCTTGCTCTACATCCGACCAGGCACCCTGAGTCTGATAGTCAGCCAATGGGCACCCCAACCCATGCCAGAGGTATCCATGGTCAGGACCTGCTGGGGAGTTGAGCTCTGAAAGGGGATCCCCTGAATCAGATTGGCCGAATCCATCCACCAGGCCAGGGCCCCGCAGACTGGACTGGAGACAGAGACCAGCTGGTCGAGGTCATCTGTGTGCTGATCCCATTGGATTCGTAGGGTCCACTGCAGAATCCATATGTGCAGATGGGCTAAGGGCACTGTGGCAATTGATACGGTCTTATGACCCAAGAGGCACAGAAATACTCTAGCAGGAGCCTGACGGCTTGTGGAGACCAGGCGGGTCAGCTCCATTAGACGGGTCGATCTGTCCTCTGGTAGAAAGGCCTTCCCTTGGCGAGTGTCCAGAACCACCCCTATGTACTGGAGTTGCTGGCAGAGGGAGAAGCAGGATTTCAGAATGTTTACTGTGATTCCTAACTCCTAGAAGAGATGAAAGGTAGAATTCAGGGTCTGGAGCAAGTGCTCCCTGGATGGCGCTGCTAGCAGCCAATTGTCCAGGCAGAGAAAGACATAAAAACTCTGCCTTCTGAAAGCTGCTGCCACTACTGCTAGGCATTTGGTAAACACCTGGGGAGCCAAAGAAAGGCCAAAGGGAAGGCCCCTAAACTGGAAGGGCCCCCTGGAACTGGAAGAGGAGGAAACGGCAGTGAGCTGGAAGAACCTGGATATGCAGGTAGGCATCCTGCATGTCACATGAGCAGAGCCAGTCCCATTGATGCAGCAGGGGCAATAACCACTGGAGAGTCACCATCCTAACTCTCTTGTATGCTATGTATAGGTTCAGATTGCTTCGGTTCAGGATGGGCTGCAGGTCTCCCATTTTCTTGGGAACGAAGAAAAAGTGGGAATAGAAAACTTTTCCATGCTGACTTTGAGGGATCAGCTCTACCGCTCTTTTTCACAGTAGTGTCTGGATCTCCTCCGAAACAGTTGCAGATGCACTGGAGAGTAGATGGATTAGGCGGGAGGTGTCTTGGGGGGGCTACTCCACCAGCTCCAAAGTGTGACCCTGAGCAATGAGCTGAAGAACCAATTCATCTGTGGTCACTGCTCACCACCCCTCATAGTGGAGAGAGAACTGCCCCCCGACTGCCTCCCTTGGACCCTCAGTCGAAATGGATTGGACGGCTAGGAGCTAGGAGGTGGGGTTGGGAGTGGGTAGGGGAGCCGTGGGAGCCCTGGGGTGGGAAGGGCAGTCCCTGTGGGGAATTGGGGCCTTTTGACTTTGGATGCCCTTGGAGGGCTGTCCGTTGGTCTGTTTGTGAGATGATCGGTGAAAGGGCTGGTGCTGGTTCATTCTTTGTTGCATATGATAGAGTGAATGAACTGACCTTAAGGCTTTTCCAGACTCCTGTAACTTAGATATGAGGTCCTAGACATCTCCCACAATGAGGACTGCGCTCCTGAAGGGAGCATCCAATATGCTGTCCTGAGCGTCTGGGGTGAAACCTGAGACTCGGAGCCATGAGTGACACCACAGGCAAATGCCGGCAGCTGCCACATGTCTAGAGGCATCAAGGGCATCATAGGATGCTCAAAGCACATGAGTGCCCACATCTGAGCCCAGCTTCATGAGTTGGGCAAGCTGAGTCTTAATGGAGTCCTCAGGCAAGGACTGGACCAGTTCTCTCACTTGATCCTAGATGGCATTTTGGTACTGAACAATATGGGTCTGGTAGTTGATAGCCCTAATGGCTAAAGTGGTCAAAGTGAAAACCCGCTTGCCAATCTGGTCCAGCTGCTGGGATTCACAGTCAGGGGGGAGGGCATTTAGGTGTTTGGGTTTCTTTGAGTGGTCATGGGCTGCCTTAATGACCATGATATGCACTGAGGGCTGGCTGCCTAGAAAAGGTTTTCCTGCCATTGCATGATAAAGCTGATCAGCCTTCTTAGGAAGGGTAGAGATCCTGGAAGGATGAGCCCAGGCCACCCTTGTAATGTTGTCATATGACTCAATCATTGGTGGTACCACTACAGGCAGGGCATCCTTTTACCTCAGAAAGATAGCCAAATGGCGTCTTTCATTATCCTGTTCTTCCATCTCCCATCCCATAATCAATTGGATGTGTCTCATCACATCCATGAAGGAGGGATCATCAGGTGGGAATCTGGGCACCTTCTTGGGCATATACTCACCACTGGACAACCCCTCTGGAGAAGAAGAGGTCCTGGAGTGTTCTGAAGCATTCTCCGAGGACTCAGACTCTGGATCAGTGACCAGGGCCAGCGTTCATCCCTCCTGGTGCCAGCACTGGTGTCAGGTCTGATGCTGGATGTTCCCAACATATGGGGACTGGAAGATCCCACTTTGCCCTTGTCCCTGGGCTGTGGATCATGGGGAGAAGGGAAGGGAGGGGAAAGGAGAGGATGGAGGTGGCCCATGAGGGCCTGTTTCCGCATAAATGCCCACCCAGCTGAAAAAAGGGCCCTGGGATGGCGGTGGGAAAGTTGCCTTGCAGCATTGTCTCATGAAGTACCTTAGCACCTGTGCAAAAGAGGGCAATATGGATGGAGTTTTGGGTGTTGGCTGTTACAAGCTGTAGTTAGAGTGGACCTTTGTTGCATTTGCCTTGGCATTTACTGGAACTATTTACTATACTGCATGTGTTGATTTTCTTTCTCCACAGAAGATATTCCCGCAGTGGCATTGATGTGAATTTGATGTGATCCTTTCCGAATTCAGATTTGTTGCTCTTGTTTGACAACAGCATATTGTGATTTTGGTTTAAAATATTCATTCAGTATTTGTACTACTGCTTCAACCTCTGACCCCCCTCATCCTGTTTTAGGTCAGCAGTTTGGGGGGGGGTGAATTTTTTGGTGCTAATTTTCATCAGAGATTCATAGACTATTAATTTAACCACTACCAGGACATATGATAAATTCAAACGTTTATTTGTTCATCTGGAACTTTCTTGACATTCATGTGTTATTTAAGAATTAATTACTCCTGCACCTTACCAAGAAACCTGATCTATTATTTGCCCTTCATTTGTGTGGGGAATGTTCAACTTCACTCTCTGGTACTAGGATATTGGTTGTTTGTAACAAGGCAAAGAAGGCTTTAAAAGCAGCCAAATACTGTCAAAATGATACTCAAAATACACCAGAATGCATCTAAAACCTAACAGCTTCTGGGGGCCTAGGTGGCCCCCAGACCCCCAGCCTATTGATTTGGTATTTACAATGAAAAGTAGGACTTCTTGTAGTCTTTTCCCTCCTGTCAAAAAACCTAGCTATGCCCCTGGGCACTAGGCTGATGGGCAGTAATACAGGCATCTGCTCTGCGGGCAAAGGCCCAGTGGGCAACTGTCTAGCGTGCCCCGGTGTATGGTCCGCCAGTGCTGGGTCCACAGGGGGCATTGGCTGCTGGGGGGAAGAAGATCCCGTGGAGAGCAGCAGGGGTGATGCTGGAGAGGAGGAGATGGCATTGGGCTGCCGCTGGGCACTGCCTGGATGAATTGGCATTGGTCCCTGCAGGAGGAGCCAGTGAAGGCAGAGCCTTGGATGGGTGGGCTACAGGTGCAGAGCCACCACTCGAGAGCCCAGAACCGGCCGAGTCTCCTGGCTGAGGGCCAGTGGGTACAATGGGATGAAGCATCAGGGGTTGAGAGGCAGGAGAAGAAGTCCCCAGCCCTGAAGAGCCTCTGATGAGAGCAGGCTGAGGAGCCACTGGGAACCCGGAAGAAGATAGGGCTGGCAGGGTTAAAGGTGCCGACCCCCTGCGGGAAGAAGACACTGTCACGGAAGACGGTTTGTGTGGAGACCATGACCGGAAAGCAGACAGGGCCTGCTCTTGGTACTTTTCCCAGTGTTTGTGCTTCCCAGATTTCTCCCTGTGGGAGGACAAAGAAGATGCCCCAGAGGACTGCACCAATAAGGCTGAAGAGCTCCTGGACTGCAGCTCTTTCTCCATGGCAAGAAGCTTCTGCTTAAGAAGATGGCTCTCCAGCATCTTCAATCTTCACCTCCAAGCAGCCTGGTTAAACTTCTAGCAGTGCTCGCAGGCTTCGATATCATGAAAATCGAGAAACCCCAACATAGGCAGCACTCAGGGCAACAAAAATCAACCATTTATCTACATGAATAAATAAACAAACAGAAACCAGCAGCTAGAAGATTTAAAAAGATAAGCTCGATTCCACGGTGCTGAACCCCAGTGCCTCGGGTCTATTCATGATCCTTCATCAACCTCCTGAGGAAGGGTCACAAATAGACCCGAAGCACTGGAGTTCAAAGCTGTGGACTCAAAGGACAGAGACTAGAGCATTTTTGGTGCCATGGACTTGAGCTTATCTTTTTAAATCTTACAGCTGCTGGTTTCTGTTTATTTTATCCATTCATGTAGATAAACTGTTGATTTTTGTTGCACTGAGTGCTGCTTATGTTGGGGTTTCTCGATTTTGATATTAGCGGCTAGCACCCACAGCATTGTTCCGGATGCCACTCCACAGTTTTGTTTTCTTTGATATCAGTGCTGGGGCCTAAGCAGAGCAGGAACAAAGAATGACCATCTTTTTTTGGAATTTGTTTGCCACAGGTACTCTTAGTGGAGTGATCAGATGATGAGGCTGGTGTAGAAGACATAAAGTTGTCCGGGAAACACAGAAGAAATCAATGTTTGATGTAAGAAATGAAAGGAAAATTAAAAGCTCGGTAAACATAGAAAATGGCAGTCGATTGTAGCTGCGACGATCACTAGGTCTGATGTGCACAAGTCGATGACAGCAAAAGAACTGAGGTAGGGGTGTGGGACCGCCCCTTATATAGCCTGTACTGATATCAGATGACTGACATCCGGGGGGGGGGGTTCCCCAGTAGACTACTAGCTAAAAGTTTTCCGTGTGGTCCTAGTGCCTGGCGGCATAGTCCTACCAGTGTTGCCTGCTGCAAGAGCCTTTCTCCAAGTAAGATATGGTGTTTCATACCCCTCTTAAATAACATAACAGAAGGGGTTCCCTAAGCTTGCGGGATTCCTGGTTCCAAAAGCTGGAGCCACCACTGCAAATGCGCAGTCTCCAGACAGTTTAACCCTAAAGTGCCCATCTCAGAGGAATGGGGGGTGGTGATCAGGAGCATATGGACATAGGAGCTCTATGAAGTAGCCTGGGTCCAGATCACGTAGGGCATTATGTGTTAGCACACTTTTCTTGAAGGAGACATGCCACCTCACTGGCAGCCAGTGAACGTCTGCAGAACAGGAAAGATGTGCCTGGAGCGAGACATCCCAGCAATCAACTGAGCCACAGCATTCCGCACCAGCTGCAAGTGGCAGATCAAACTTCCAGATAGCCCAAGATAAAGAGCATCACAATAGTCCAGTCTGAATGTCATGAAGGCATGCTGCAAAATAGGGACTGCTAGCTGCACAATTGAGCACACTTAGTAGACCGCAAGGCCTTTTTCTACTGGTGATTTTAGTATGTTCATATGTTCAGATGCACCAGGGTCTTCAGGTCCTGAGAGCTAAGATAGGGCTTGATCCGGGTGATATACAGTACCTAAAATGAAACAATCCGCCATGGAGCACTGCCAACACCTGATGTACAAGTGTCAGCTTTGGTCCATGATAACATCCAGATTCTTCACTTTATGTCTGCCTGTCAGCTGGGTGAGGTCAAGATACACTCCAAAGCCCCTCCCACTCCTGCCACACTCCGGATACCTGAATCCACCAGTAACACTTTAGTCTTGTCTAGATTCATTCTGAGCCAAATGGAAGCCATCCGATCATTGATCACAGCAAGGCAATCATTTAGCACACTGACTGCATTCTGTTTTCCAGGGACAAATGATAGGTACAGCTGATTATCATCAGCATAGCAATGAAACTGTTAATTTTACCTACGAATCACCTCAACCAGTGGCAGCATATACACCACAAATAACTAGGGTAGCAAGATCAAACCCTATGGGGCTCCAAAGGTCAGGGCAGCTGGGCATGAAAGAAAGTTTTCCCATGTCATCTATGAAAATACGAACATAGGAAAATGCCAGCAGATAAAGGCCATTAGGTTTATCAAGTATGCTCAAGTGTGCAGCTAGCAATCCATTACACTACAGCTGCCCCCCCCACATGGTGACCCTCCCCTTCTCTTTGTCCCATCCCTTTTTAAAACTGCCCATTGTCTTACAGAACACCACCTCCTCAGGCAGTGTGTTCCACGTAGACACCACCCTTTCCATGAAAAAATGTTTCCTCATTTCTCTCCTAAATCTTCCACCCTCCAATCTCAGTCCATGCCCCCTTGTGTCCCTCCCTTCCCTCAACTTAAAAATCCCCTCTGTACCAGTCTTGTTTATATCCTTCATGTATTTAAAGGTCTAAATTATATCTCCCCTGTCCCTCCTCTCCTCCAGGGAGCACATGTTCAGCTCCCTCAGCCTTTCCTAATAGAGTTTGTCTTCCAATCCATGGATCATCCTTGTTGCCCTGCGCTGGACTCTCTACGTAATCTAACATCCTTCTTTAAGTATGGGCACCAGTACTGCATGTAGTAATCCAGGTGCAGCCTCACCAATGACCTGTACAGGAGCAGGATCGCCTCCCCCCTCCAGGAGGTGGTTCCCCTAGCAATACACCACAGCATCTTCTTGGCCTTATCTGCTGCTTTCCTGCACTGTGCTGAGTGGTTCATTTGCCCTGTTATTATAACTCCAAGGTCTTTCTCCTCCTCTGTAGTGGCTATCTGTACCCCCCCAACTGACAAAAACCTCCTTGAGTTCCTTACTCCCATAGTTTCTTGTAAAGGATTTCTGGCATGGCTGTGACATTTGCACCTGTGTTTATCTTGAACTCTGTTGGCAACTTGTTGATGAAAACTGTAATTTTCCAGCTTGTCCCTTGGGCCTGAACCAATCTCAAAACAGCATAGTCTGTATCATACTCTGGCACTTCTTACTTTGTGCGCTGTTGCTTTTGACCAGCATGGACTCTTGTAAAGGTCGCTCCTGTGGCATGCATAGCAGGTTGCATTTTTTGCTAGGCACTGGGCTCTTGGGTGTGATGTTGTGTTTCTGCACCTCCAGAATGGTTTCTGTGTGTCTTTTCCCTTGTGGGATGTCCCTCTGCACCACTAATCCTGCATCACTTTCGGAGATGGATTGGATTTCTTCAGACTACTCCCAGTGAAAAAATGCCTGCCCTGCAAGGCCTCCACTTTTGGGTACTTTGTTCTGCCTCTCATCCTGCTCCTGGCTGGATTTCTGCTTGTTGTTTTCATACAGTCTCACTCTGCCGGGCCATTATGATAGCCTTCTCTAAAGTGAGGTTGTCAAGCTGCATGCATTCTGCCAATCTGCTGTCTCGGAGCCCCATGACAGTCTGGTCCTGGATCAGTTCCTTGCAATGTTCTCCATAGTTACAGTGCTCAGCTAGGGTGTACAATGCTGCAATTAGGTAATCGATGGATTCTGCAGCTTTCTGTGTGCATTTGTTAAATTTGGCCTTTTCATAGATAACATTTCTGTGGTCTGAGAAATATGCACTTAATTTTTTCCTGGCCATATTATATATTTTTTTTCTGTTTCCGTTAAGGAGCATGTGCTTATTAAGGATGCATATCTTAAAGAATGAAGGTTTGGGGCCTTGAGATGCCACGATCAGGCTGTTGGTTAAATAGGATCTGCAGTTTTTCCTGTAGGTAGGGAAATGGGCAGACTAGGTGGGCCAAGCGGTCCTTATCTGCCATCAAAGTTTATGTTTCTATGATAATCGTTTTGTTTGCTTTCATTTGTTTCTTTACTTACCGTTTCATCATTTGATTTTTATTTTGCTAACTACTAGTAACAAACATCCAACTGAATCCTTGTATTATGAAGTCAAAAAAACCTTTACTGGCAAGGCTGAGAGCGTATTTCAGTGGGAAACTGCAAACCTGGTTTCAGATGTTCATAGAGAAATAAACCTTTCTTCCACTAAAATATTACAGATTTAATAGAAATATGTGATTTTTCACAACATGTGATCTTTGTTTTGATTTTACAAGTGATCTTTTCTTTCTAACCATATTTTACCTGAGGAAAAGAAAAGAGAAACCAATTACTGTTTTTTTTTAATTGTAACATCATACAGATGAACCACAATAGTGCAAACACAGAAAAAGGCAAAGTTTGTTACTGAAAGAAGTATCTGTTTCTTAGAAAAAATATCTTTAGCTTCACCTGAAATGCACTGGGCTTCTAAGTAGCTGGCAGTTTTTGGCATCACAGTACCACAATTCAATTGAATTCTGTTTTACTAGCAGTGTAACAAGCAAAGGTGAAAACCCAATTGTTTCACTGCACAAATACTGTAAGGACATTGAGTTTGTGTCTGGTAAATTATGTGGTTTCAGCGGATGGGACATTTTCACACCATTTTGAATTGACGCAAGCTCACTTGTCAGTTACAGTGATCAGCTGATTGTCACAGCAAGCAGAAGTCACTCAGTTTCTGCCGTAATCTTCTTTTGGCATTCTATTGCTGAGCAGCAGTGCATCACTTGCTCCGCAACACTTCGTTACGTGCAACAATGTCAATACTTGCCCGGTTAAAAACAAAGTCCTTGAAGCGTGAATACCCATTCGATGTCACTAAGGTTAATCCTGCTGACCTCGCTCAGACATCTGGGGTAGACACGCATGTTGCTGGTGCTGTTGCCAAGGAGCTTTCTGCTTCTGCTCCCCCTCCTTCAAAAAAAAAAAAAAGGCCTGCCTCTCATGCGAATGACATGCCTGAGACCAGGTTTTTTTTTAATTATTTATTTATTGAAGAGAAATCGGAATTACAATCCTTTGAGTCATAGACTCCTTTGCAGAGGCTCCACATCAGTACAAGAAAGCTTAAAACATTACATTAGACAGAAATTATACATAAAACATACAGCTCAGGGGTATATACATTATTTACATTGTAGGGTAACAGCATCCAGGATCTTAGAGAAGACCCTAGGTCAATAGTTGTGAAATACGGCAGGTTACAGTTTCGAAGGGTCATTAACTGAGCCCCAAGTCAGGGTTTATATACAGTGACATTGTAGAACCTGAGGATGTAGTCATTGGGTAAAGCAAAACATTTTGTCATTACTTCTCCGGGATTTCATACTGCACTAGCTCTAGAACGGTTTACAGTAGTCCTCCTTTTGAGATTCAGAGTGGGGAGGAGCATCAATAACAACCACAAGCCACGGAGTCAAGGAGGAGGTTCTTGAGACCGGTCTTAAAAAGGCCAAGACTGGGGGCCAGGGAGATGGAGGATGGTAGGCTGTTAAGCCAGAGGGGAGCATGATACCAGAAGGACCTTTGCCCTAGAGAGGTCCTACAGTGGGGGACAATGAGAGAGGTACCGGCAGGGCATTGTGGGGCCCTTCTGTGTGGGACTGACTGGATAAGGGATGGAGGCCTTTAGGTGCTAGATTCAGGAGTACTTTTTTGTCAAGGAGGCAAGTGTAGTACTTTAGCCTACCTTCGAAGGTTAGCCAGTCCGAAAGCTTGTAAAGCTCGCATGTGTGGGTTAATCTATCACATCCAGTGACCAGTCAGCAGGATTTATTGAGGGCTAAGTTGATGCAGCATAGGGTAGTTTGGTCTGCAGATCCATAAATCACAATGCCGTAGTCCACCAAGATAGGACTGAGCTTGATACAGCGAGGCATAGGGCGTGGGGGGGTAGGCAATGTTTATGTCTGTATAGAATCCCCAGCCTAGTGTTAACAGCAGAAGAAAGGTATTGAATGTGTGAGAGGTAGGTGAGGGAGGTGTCCAGTGTGACACCCAGATATTTGAAGCATGAGACCTGCTCCAGTCGGGAACCCAGCGAGTTTGAGATGATTAGGGGGACACTCTTGAGAGGGCGTTAGCGGTGGGCAAAGATCATGGAGTTCATTTTATTGTAGCTAAGTACTAGGCAATGCTCAGCAAACCATGATTCAAGTTCTTTAAAAAAGCCCTGTAGGGCAGTTTGGAGGGAGTTTGGCTGGGGGTGTTTCCAGAGAACTACGGTGCCATCGGCATACAGCAATAGCTTCCCACTGCATGATTGAGGGAGGGATGGAGTTTAGGAAGAGGGTGAATAGCAGTGGGCCAAGAATGGACCCTTGCGGGACCCCAGTTAATACTGGTCTAATGGAGGAGAGGGTGGTGTTAATTTTGACCTGTTGCGTCCGGCCAGAGAGATAGTCTTTGAGCCAGGCTGTGGCCTCATGGGAGAAATGCAGTAAAGAAAGGGAGTTCGCTGGCCCGGTGGCACTGAGGGTTGAGGTGCTGGACACCACACCTTGCTCCACGCTGGTGACCCGGGTTCAGGAATGGACTCAGGTCGCCAGGGGTCGGCAGGGGCGGAGAGGGATTGAGTGTCCGTAGACTGCTCTCCCTCTCCGGGGAAGGGGGGCTCCCAGTCGTCAGCACTCCAGTGACCTCCTGGCGAGGCCGGGGTGGTGCGCTGGCACTGTATGGCAGGGGTGAGCTTTGGGGAATGATGCTGGGAAGGAGCTTGTGACATAGTGGCACCTCCCCCTTCCATTGGTGCTGTACCCAGCCCACGCTGAAGAAAAAGGAAAATATGGCACCTCGGTCACGGCGGCTTGATGGCCATCTGAGGAGCTGGCTGGCCTTGGGGCACCACCACCCAGATACTGGATCCTATGTCAGTGGGAAGTAAGAGGGACTCACTGCCGCCCTGCCGTGGGGAGCAAGCCGCATGGGTAGATGGCGGTTGGGGCCTCAATGGGGCTGGGGCAGAGCCGGATGGCGGCTGGAGACGGGCAGATGCCGGGACGTGAAAGAGGGAGACCAAGAGCCACAGGTAAAAAGTACTAACAAAAAAAAAAAGAAGAAAGGGAGTTGAGAAGCTGCACGTGGCTGACTGTGTCGAATGCTTTTGTCAGATCAACATAGATAGCACCTGCCATGGACCCCTGTTCCAGGGCCTCATGTATATACGATGTAAATTCAAGTATAACCCCCCTACAAATGGGGGTTCCTGAAAAGTCTTCCTTGAGCTTGCCTAAATGATCACTGCTAGGTTGGTGTCCTGCATTTTAGCAGTTTAAATGTGATTGCCAGAGAGAGTCTGTATAGCCTCTGTGCACTGTCTCTTTAAGAGCTGCTTGGATTGCAGTCATAAGTAATCTGAGAGGGAGTTCTGTTAAAAGATGTAACTATTTGCTGAAAATCATTTAGAGTGATAATGCTAAAGTAGTTTGTCTAACCTGCCTTCTTTTCAGCAAGGACTGTCTTGTTTATCCCCACCATTTGGCCCAGGACTGCGAATTGGACCAAACAGTACTGGTGGGACCTAACATGAAGCTGAACTACAGGAGCTGTCTGGAGTCAAAATCTGTAGGAATTGTAGTTTTGGGCTTTTGGCGCCTTTCTGTAACTGAAGGGGGAGCTCTTGCTTTGACTGACAGCAGAATCAGCCAACCAAACCTTGTGGACCTGAGGGAAAGCCCCCGAGCTGTCTGCTGGCAAGCCAGATCTAAGTTGAAACCTGTTGGAGCAACAGCTCAGCAGAGTCTTGAGCAGCCGTCTGTGTAGTTTTCGAGTGGGAGAACAATGGAAAGGCCTGATTCCTGGCCTGCATGTCTGCCTACTGCTCTGAGAGGAAGAAAGAATTATTTTCGGACTGAATCCGAGTGTGTGTGATTAAAATAAGCTACTGAAGTGGAACCAGGCTCAACCTGAGGAGGACCGAAGATTGTGCTGAATGCACTTGGCCTGCCAGAAATCCCATTCACTTCAGAACTTCTGACTTGTGCAGAGAACAGTGCGATTGGGACCAAAGAAGAATTGTCTGGTACTGTAGAATCTTTTGCATATAAATGTGCTGTGTATTGAAAGTGGGTCGTGAATTGTTTCCCCACTATGTGAACTGTGTCCTGCTTGCTGGTAGCTGTATCCAGCTCAAACGGACTGAATCCGTGGTTAATTATATGCGGCTGGGCCTTGCCACGAGGGCCCTGCCAGACTACCCTACTGCACAGAGAAAAGCCATCAATGAGAGGCCTGCATGGGGATCAGCCCCCTGCTCCACGCTTGAATGGGAATGACGCCTCGGCAAAATCATGTGGGCCCTGCTTCTCCTGGCAATCCAGACCAACCACCAGCTGTCTTGAATTTTGTCCATCCTGTGTCCAGTCTTGGGTACCGTGAGTAACTATCAGGGCAGCTCCCTGCACCTACAATATAATCTAAGTGTGTGATCTGATCTCTTGGTTATTTCTCTTTATTCACGAACTGAGCCATCAGGCTCCGGATTACAAATAGTGTGTTGTGCATGTTGTTTTTCCATCACAGAGCCCCAACCAGCTGCGACGCAGGCCTACCCGGGCAACGATCCTGGCTAGCCCATCTGCCTACTACCTGGGTACCCAGTGTGTGTGACTGTGTGGGGGTTCTGAACTGCATGCATAACTGTTTGATTAATGTAGCTTGTAAGCCAATCATCCTGATTACGCCCCTTTTTTGTTCACGTCTCCTGAATAAATCAGATCTTACTTTTTCTGCATTTAAACTGACTCTGGTTCCAGTTTGTGTTAAAAGTACTGTACTGTTGCTATCTGCTCTGTTTAACCTTGTTTTACAGGGGGTCTCCAGGGCTGAACCAGAAGAGCCAGCCCTGGCGGTAAGTGCAACCAGTGTGGGTACTTGCAAAGTGTATCAGGGGTATTGTGAGAGTGATTATTGTGTACTGTTTTGGCCACTAGTGGGGAAAGAGGGGGGTTACAGTGTCCTGAAGGGCTGTGCCCAGGCTAGTTTGATCACTACCAACCCTGACCTTCGGGTGGAGGCACCCATTACAGAACCTAGGCCCCTTAACCTATTAGCCAAGCAGGCATGGGTAGTAGCCCTTGGGATACCGCCACCTTGGGGTTACATCGTGGAGGCTCACTGCTGGAATTTTGTGTGTGCTAGTGGCTGAAATTATGAATTGTTGTCAAACATAAATGGCTACCCCAACAGAAGTGGCTGTACACCAGTTGGTGGGGTGGTGTACTGGGCAGGAGATCGACCCCCAAAATGCTATGTTTATTCTGGATATTCCCCTGGGTACCAGTAAGGACATGGTAGAGGGCGTACTCTCCAAATTTGAGTGTTTAAAATACCCTGTGGTGGTGGGTTGACAAGCTGATTTGATTGCCCAAACTTTCAGGGCCTTAGTAGAGTGTAGTGACCTGGTGGACAGCTCTAAAGTGCCACAGACTATTGCCTCAGATGTGGCCACAGCCGCCTGGAGAGTGATAACAAAAGACAGTAAAGACCCTGGGGAGGATGAGCTCCCACCATTATCTGAGACTTTTGAGGAGAAATTTGCTAAGTTGTTGCTGAAGGAAGGGAAAACTGCAGAGGACTTTTAAGAAACTTTTCCTGCCACCTGGGGGTGTCCCTTCACCAACACCTCTTCCCACTCCAGCACCTGTTACTGCTCCGCCTTCTTTACCTGTGCCAGTGCTGGCCCCTATATCTGTACCTGCCATTAGTCACGACTCCTACCGAAGGTTGAGAATCTTCTCGGGCATCCTCCCCACCCCCCAAGGGAAGGATGACTGGGAGACCTGGATAGACTATGTTGCCCCTCTAGTACTTGAATGGCAATGCTCAGAAGCAGAGAAATGAAAGAGGTTGAGTGACAGCCTCCGGAGTCCTGCCCTGGCTACTATCCATGCTAAGTGGGCCAATAACCCTGGAGCAACTGCACAGGACTATCTTGGAGCATTGGAGAATGTGTATGGGAGCCCGAATTCAGATGAGGACATGTGGTGGAGAGTAGGAAATGCCCAACAGTACTCAAGGGAGCCATTGTCTGTGTATGTACCTCGGCTTGAAAAGTTGCTGCAAGAGTGCCTCAGAAAGGGTAGTTTGCCATCAAATGAATTAGATCGAACTAGAATGGACCAGAACCTTAAGTCTGCTCCATTTTCAGAATTGTTATTGCTTCAGTTGCGCCTTGCCAACTGACTGGAATTGCCCCCCTCCTATGACGAGCTAATGAAAGAAATTCGGGGTGTTGAGCTAAGGTGACCCCGCAGGAAAATTGCACCAATATCTGCTGTTACTGCACAAGTGACCAAGAGTGATCAGCCAAGTGGGGTTCAGGGGCCAAAGTCGGCACCTAACAAGCACTCTGAGAATGCAGAGGACTTCCCACCCTGGGCCCAGTTTTTGAAAGTCGAGCTACTAAAGGAAGTCTGAGGGTTGAAGGCGGGCGCCTCTGCAAGGGTTCCCCCATGGAACAAGATTCTGGTTCCTCGCAGGATATGACTGCCATGGGGGTGGGCATGCACCTCAGGCATCCTCTACCCAAGGCAGCTCCCAGGCTGAAATCAAAGAATTGACTGCCACCCTAAAGGAACTGTTAAGACACATTGCACCACTCTCACCGCTGCAAGCAGATACAGGACCCCGACCCCTTGCTACTGCTTCAGTCCCTTATGCAATGTTCTCCCCAAGGATGACCCAGGAGTCCATCATTTGTCACAACTGTGGGAAGGATGGCCATATGAAGAGAGAATGCCAGTCTCAGAAAGACTTAGAAAAGGTAGCAAACAGACTCCAAGGGGAGCTTCGAAAGGCAAATCAATGGCCGAGGGGTGCCCGAAATGACCGCAGTGCGGGTTGAAGAAATACTAACTCAAATTTCATTGTGGCTAAATCATCTGTCCAGGCCTCTGCTACGGCCTCTCCAGACTGGCCCAAAATAGTGGGCCCTTCAATGGAAACGACAGTGAAAGTGAACGATGTGTCCACTCGGGCTGTGCTTGACAGTAGCTCGTAAGTGACCATTGTATTTCAGGACTGGTAAGACAAACACTTACCTGCTGTGCCATTACAGTCCCTGGAAGGCCTACATGTGTGGGGGCTGAGCGACAAGTTTTATCCCTACCTAGGATATGTCTACCTCTGGTTGTCATTTCCTGCAGCTGTAACTGCTGTAGAGGAGCAAGTCGAGACACTAGCTTTAGTGTGTCCCTCTACCGGACTGTATGATGGGGTTCCCCTGTTAATTGGGACCAACGCCCATATGTTTGGGAGACTGGCACAACTCTGTCATGAGAAACAAGGGCGATGGACTGGGAGGGCCCTAAGAATTCCGGCTATGATCAAGAGGGCCTATGATTTGCAGCAGAAACCCAAGGAAGTAGACCAGGATGAACCAGTAGGGGTCGTGTGGAAGAAGGATCCCGGTTCAATGGTGTTGGCCCCTAATGCCCAGTGTACTCTTCAAGGGGAGGTCCACCTCAGGAAAGATGTCAAGAATAGAATACTAATGTTGGATGCGCCCGGCAATGGAAAATTGCCATAAGGATTATTGGTTAAGCCCAGCATCTTGCCAGCTCATGCTCATGCCTATGCACGGCAAGTGATGGTCCAGATTCACAATGTGTCAGATCGGGAGATCCGGGTCAACAGAGGCTGCACCCTAGCTATGATACACTGTGCAGACACTGCAGTGTTGCCCAGCAACAAGCACCATGATACGACAGATAGAGTGACCCCAGACGAGTTTGACTTTGGTGACTCCCCATTGCCAGCTGAATGGAAGACTAGAATTAGCCAGAAACTTGCCCAGAGAGATCAAGTGTTTTCGTTGAAGGAATGGGATGTAGGATATGTCCAGGGTGCGGAGCATCACATACGTCTGCATGATGAACAACCCTTCCAGGAAAGGTCTTGATGCCTAGCTCCAGCAGACATAGATAATGTGAGAAGACACCTGCAGGAAATGCTTACGGCTGGTGTAATACAAGAATCCAGAAGCCCATATGCTTCACCCATTGTGGCTGCGCATAAGAAAAATGGGGCTGTGAGGATGTGTGTTGATTATCAAACCCTGAATCGGCGGACCATCCCTGAACAATACACCATGCCCTGTATACAAGATGCTCTGGATTGTCTAAATGGGAGTAAGTGGTTCTCGGTGTTGGATCTTCGCAGTGGATACTACCAAATTCCAATGGCCCCGGAGGACTGTGAGAAGACAGCTTTCATTTGTCCCTTGGGGTTCTATGAATTTCTAAGAATGCCACAGGGGATATCAGGCGCCCTGGCCACCTTTCAGCGGCTGATGAAATGTGCGGTGGCAGATATAACTTTACTGGAATGCCTGGTGTACTTGGACAATGTCATTGTGTTTGGGAGCACTTTGGAGGAGCATGAGACCAGACTGTTTAAAGTCCTAGACCGACTGGAAGATTTCGGTCTTAAGTTGTCCATTGACAAAAGCCATTTTTTTCAGACCTCCGTGAAGTATGTGGGGCACATAGTATCCACAGAGGTGATAGAGACTGATCCCAGTAAAGTTGAGGCTTTGACCACTTTACCCCAGCCCCACATTTTGAAAGAACTACAACGTTTCCTGGGATTCTGTGGCTACTACTGCAGGTTCATAAAGGACTATTCCAAAGTGATTCAGCCGCTCTTGAATCTTACCCAGGGTTACCCTCCCACCAATCGTAAATACAAGAAAGGTGCCACCCCAGACCAGAAAGAGTATATTTCCATCCAGGTGAACTTTTCGGGTCCCGTTGGATGCCTGACTGTGAAGCAGCCTTCCACGAAATCATATACCAGCTCACCCACACCCCCATCCTCGCTTATGCTGATCCCACCAAACCCTATGTGCTACATACTTACGCTAGTCTGCAGGGTCTAGGAGCTGTGCTGTATCAAGACCATGACGATGGTCTGAGACCAGTGGCATTCGCCAGTAGAAGCTTGACCCTATCAGAGTGAAACTACCCTGTGCACAAGTTGGAGTTCCTTGCATTAAAATGGGCCATTGTCGACCAGTTTCATGATTACCTCTATGGGGCAAAAATATTGGTGAGGACTGACAATAACCCATTGACCTATGTACAGACTTCAGCTAAGTTAGACACCACTGGGCAATAGTGGCTTTCTCTGCACTGTCAACATATGATTATGCTGTCGAATACAGACCGGGCCTGAATCATGTTGATGTTGACACCCTATCCTGGAGGCCCATTGCCAAGAGTGACTGGGTCAGGCTGTCTGAACCTGACATTCAAGCATTGTGCCAAAAGTTTGATAGAAATGAACAGATGTCTACGGACACAGTGGACTGCTTAGTAGATTGCTTGGGCCCTCCTGACGCCTGCATACCGGCTGCGTATTGCCATTTTTCTGCTCTAGATATTAGTGCACTGCCTCAATTCGACAATGACAGCATTCAGTGGGCTCAGTCCCAAGATCCTATGATTCAGCCAGCCCTTGATGCCCTCCGTGCAGGGAAAGATGTATCCAAGTTGCATTCCTCTGATTTGCGAATGGCTTTATTGTTTATAGAAGGCCCCAGGTTGAAGCTGATTAATCAATTGTTGTATAGAGAGACAGTAGATCAGGGTGGCCAAGTAGACAAAAACCAAATGGTTCTGCCCACAGCCTTCAGAGATGTGGTGCTGAGGTCCCTTCACAATCATATGGGCCACTGCGGTATCGACAGAACCCTTGACCTAGTATGATCTCGATTCTACTGGCCCAAGATGGGGGCCAATGTTGAGCACCATGTAAGGACTTGTAGTCGCTGCTTGCAGAGAAAGGCCCTGCCTCAGAGGGCTGCCCCGCTTGTCAACATTACTACCAGCACCCCAATGGAATTAGTCTGCATAGACTTCTTGAGTTTGGAGCCTGACCAACGAAACATTGGTAATGTGTTAGTGGTTATGGATCATTTTACATGGTATGCACAAGATTTTCCCACCAAATATCAAAAGGCATCTACCGTGGCCAAGGCGCTAGTGGAAAATTTCTTCGTCCACTATGGAGCCCCCCAGCAAATTCACTCTGATCAAGGTAGAGACTTTGAGAGTCGATTAATCAAAGAAATGCTCTATGTGGGGTGTGAAAGTCAAGAACCACCCCTTAACACCCACAGGGGGACCCACAACCAGAACGCTTTAATCGCACCCTGCTAGACATGCTAGGTACCCTTCACCCAAAAGACAAGCATAAATGGAGCCAACAGATTAGCACCTTGGTACACGCCTATAATTGCACAAAAAGTGATGCTACCGGGTACTCTCCCTACCGTCTCATGTTTGGGAGAGAGGCTCGATTGCCTGTGGATGTCTGTTTTGGGGTCTCTCCAAATGGGGTCTGAGCCAAAAATTATCTGCAATATGTACAAAAACTGAAAGCTCAATTGAATCATGCCTACCAACTGGCCCAGACAATGGCTGCCAAGAGAAATTTAGCCAACAAAGAGAGGCATGATAAAAGAGTAAAAGCTCAAGAACTTTGACCTGGAGACTGTGTGTTGTTACGAAATTTGGGACTGCATGGTAAACATAAAATTGCTGACCAATGGCACCATCTTCCCCATATAGTAGTAGGCAAGTTGGATTATTTAACCGTGTACAAAGTGCGCCCTGAAAACAACTCCAAAGCTGTCAAGACCATGCACCGTAACCACTTACTACCTATTGGCAAGTCATGATTAAGGCTGAACCCCCTGAGATTGTTCCCCTTGGACCGGTGACTTGTGCTGCTGCAAGAAAGAGACAGAGCCAATCTACTCCAATGGTCACAGATTTAAGGGTTCCTCCGCAGCAGGCCCAGAATGATAGTGACTGTCAGTCCACTTCTGACAAAAGTGAGTGTGACTATGCCTATTACCCCTTTTATGAACTGAGCCAGCTGTTTCGGCGTAATCCCATGACTAATCATGGGGATGAAGCTGGGCCTTTGGGTCTGCCTTCTGGCTTTGTCCTTTGAGTCAATGCTCCCTGAAAGTGAAGTGCAAAGTATCACATCTGAGGATGCTGAGTCTCTGTGTATTGTGGAACTGTATGATTTGCCTGAGGGAGGGGCTGATGGTATGAATTTCTCTGGTGACTTGCCAGAACATGAAGACTGCCATGACAGTGCTGACAATTCTCTTTCAGTGCCAGAGTGCCTTCCAAGTGAGCAAAGTGTTGTAGAAACAGAACTTACAGAGCCAGGGGCTGACAGTGCTCCAAGTTTTGATATCTCTACCCAGGCAGAGGCACCCCTCACAAGTGATGAAAGCCCCAAGAATGTTGCTGAAAGTACAGAGACTGTGGTTGTTCCCCCCAGAAAGACTGGCTGAGCTGTCAAACCAGTAGTACACTTCAGCAATGATTCCTCTGGGAGGCCAGTAGATTTGCCTCTCAATGCAGTCCACAAGGGGGTTTATGTTTCCCAGAGCTCACTGCCCAAACTAAGTCTAAGTACCAATTCCAGGTTGATTGTTCTGCCATCTAGGTATGGTGCCCCTGCCCCGTCTGGCCGTAAGTTAGCTGATAGAGAAGGACCCCTCTCACATTGTTTAATGTACAAGAAGTTATTACCTGATTTAATATAGTAATGTTAAACTGACTTGTGTGAAATATGCCTAATGTATTGTAAAAATGGATATAGTATTATAAAGTGTAGTAAAAATGTATAGTAAAGTATTAAGTTTATGTTAACTGATGCAAGATGGTACTGACTTGACGCGGACGCCAAGCTTTCTCCAGGCAGGGAAGGGTGTAACCCACCCTACAAATTAGGGTTCCCGAAAAGTCTTCCTTGAGCTTGCCTAAATGCTCACTGCCAGGTTGGTGTCCTGCGTTTTAGCAGTTTAAATGTGATTGCCAGAGAGTGCCTGTATAGCCTCTGTGCACTGTCTCTTTAAGAGCTGCTTGGATTGCAGTCATAAATAATCTGAGAGGGAGTTCTGTCGAAAGATGTAACTATCTGCTGAAAATCATTTAGAGTGATAATGATAAAGTAGTTTGTCTAACCTGCCTTCTTTGCAGCAAGGACTGTCTTATTTATCCCCACCATTTGGCCCGGGACTGCAAATTGGACTAATCAGTACTGGTAGAACCTAAAATGAAGCCGGACTACAGGAGCTGTCTGGAGTCAAAATCTGTAGGAATTGTAATTTTGGGCTTTTTGGTGCCTTTTTGTAACTGAAGAGGGAGCTCTTGCTTTGACTGACAGCAGAATCAGCCAACCCAACCTTGTGGATCTGAAGGAAAGCACCCCGAGCTGTCTGCTGGCAAGCCAGATCTAAGTTGAAACCTGCAGGAGCAACAGCTCAGTAGAGTCTCATGCAGCCGTCTGTGTAGTTTTCACGCGGGACAACAGTGGAAAGGTCTGATTCCTGGCCTGCATGTCTGCCTACTGCTCTGAGAGGAAGAGCGAATTATTTTCGGACTGAATCCGAGTGTGTGTGATTAAAGTAAGCTACTGAAGTAGGACCAGGCTCAACCTGAGGAGGACCGAAGATTGTGCTGAATGCGATCGACCTGCCAGAAATCCCATTCACTTCCAGAACTTCTGACTTGTGGAGAACAGTGCGATTGGACCAAAGAAGAATTGTCTGTACTGTAGAATCCTTTGCATATAAATGTGTTGTGTATTGAAGTGGGTCAGATTTGTTTCCCACTATGTGAACTGTGTCCTGCATGCTGGTAGCTGTATTCAGCACAAATGGACTGAGTCCGCGGTTAACTCCATGCGACTGGGCCTTGCCACAAAGGCCCTGCCGGACTACCCTACTGCACAGAGAAAAACCATCAATGAGAGACCTGCCTGGGGATCAGCCCCCTGCTCCAAGCTTGAATGGGAACGACACCTCGGCAAAATCGTGTGGACCCTGCTTCTCCTGGCAGTCTAGACCAACCACCAACTGTCTCAAATTTCATCCATCCTGTGTCCAGTCTTGGGTACCGTGAGTAACTATCATGGTAGTTTCCTGCACCTACAGTATAATCTAAGTGTGTCATCTGATTTCTTAGTTATTTCTCTTTATTCACGAACTGAGCCATCAGGCTCCGGATTACAAATAGTGTGTTGTGCATGTTGTTTTTCCATTACAGGGCCCCAACGAGCTGCGACGCTGGCCTACCTCGGGCAATGATCCTGACTAGCCCATCTGCCTACTACCTGGGTACTCAGAGTGTGTGACTGTGTGGGGGGTTCTGAACTGCATGCATAACTGTTTGGTTAATGTAGCTTGTAAGCTAATCATCCTGATTACACCCCTTCCTTGTTCACGTCCCCTGAATAAATCAGATCTTACTTTTTCTGCATTTAAACTGACTGTGGTTCCAGTTTGTGTTAAAAGTACTGTACTGTTCCCATCTGCTCTGTTTAACCTTGTTTTACAGGGGGTCCCCAGGGTCGAACCAGAGGAGCCAGCCCTGGCGGTAAGTGCAACCAGTGTGGGTACTTGCAAAATGTATCAGGGGTATTGTGAAAGTGATTATTGTGTACTGTTTTGGCCACTAGTGGGGAATGAGGGGGGTTACAGTGTCCCAAAGGGCTGTGCCCAGGCTAGTTTGACCACTACCAACCCTGACCTTCGGGTGGAGGCACCCATTACAGAACCTTTGCCCCTTAACCTGTTATTAGCCAAGCAGGCAGGGGTAGTAGCCCTTGGGATAGTGTCACCTTGGGGTTACACAAGGAGGGTAGTGGTAGTGCTGTGACCCCTCCTGAAGCTGTGTTGTTCGTGGCAGAGCAGATTATGTTTGGCCAGATAATCAGTAAGCTGGTCCAACACCATTATTTCGAGTGCCTTAGAGAGGGGAGGTAGGATCAAGATGGGTCGGTAATTACTGGTGGAGGTGGGGTCACCACTCGTCAGGATCGGGGTTATAATTGCTCTTTTCCAGATAGTGGGGAATTGGCTGAGGCATAGTGACCAGTTAAGTATTTTTGTGAGATGTGGCAGGGTCACATCCAGCGTAAGCTGGAGAAGTTTGAGGTCAAGGGAATCACTGCTATAGCGCAAGTTCACCAAGGCTTTGGTGAGGTAGCGTTTTGCTTCATTGCAGGAGATGATCCATAGCCAGAAGGGGACAGTGGTGGCTGAGGTGTCCACGGGGTGGCTTGGGATCGGGTCTAAGAAGTTTTTAGGGAGGATATGGCAAAGGTCTGAGAAGTTGGTATTAAGGGCATCAGAGATGGTAGCGGGGTCTTGGGAGAGGGCTCCATCAACTAGCAACTGCACAGGAGCAGGGGAGATGGGTTTCCCGCATAGTTCCTTAATATTGCTCCAGAATTTTTTCCCGGAGCCCCAGGTAGTGGTGAGAGCTTGCTTATAGTAAGTAGCCTTGGCTTGCCGGATGGCCCAGGTGCATTTATTTCTAGCCTCTCTGTAAAGTTGTCTGTCCAGGGGTAGTTGAGAGTCCAGGGCCCTGTGCCAGAGGTTATCTCTATGGCACATCTGTTCAAGCAGTGACTGCGAGATCCAGGGGGTATCCCTGTTTTTTATAATATGCTTTGTGAAGGGGGCAAAGATGTCACAGGCAGCATTAAAGGTGGCAGTAAAGGTGGTGAGGGCAGCATCTACAGAGTGGTTTGAGTTGGGACTGTATGCCACAGAACACAGGGTGATATCTGCCATGCATTTTTACCATGCAAAAAGCAAGAGAGATATTAATGAAAGCACTATTCAGAAATTTAAACATGATTACTTTGAGCAGCTAAAAACAACCCCAGACCCATACTAGGTTCCACCATTACTGCCCCGAAACCCAGAGGGAGACCCACACAGTTGATTTCAGACATTATCGAACAACTTAAAAAGATTCTGGTTACCATACGATGTGAGGGTGCAGTTACCAATGTTTGTGTTGTACTGGCTGTAGCACAGGAACAGTGAAGGCAAATGCCCCACACTTGCTAAAAGAAAATGGGGATAGTTTAGAGCTGACATTAAAATGGACATGGAAATTCCTAAGCAGGATGGGTTTCAGCAAATGTAAGGGTAACAAAACAACCAGAAAAACACCGGCTGACTACATTACACTGAAAGCCTCATTCCCCAAAAGAATTGCTAACTGTGTTGCCCAGGAGCTTATACCACGAGAACTTGTCATCAATTGTGATGAAACCGATGTCAGCATGATGCCTGTGTAGGAATGGACCATGGCTGCCACTGGTTCCAAGCAAGTTGCTGTTGCTGGATTAGGAGACAAGAGCCAGGTGTCACATATATTAGCAGACACATTATCTGGTGATTTTCTTCCCCCTCAAGTCATCTATAAGGGGAAAAAGCAAGCTTGCCATCCCTCACACAGATTCCCCTTGGACCAGTCCACAACACAGTACACCAATCACTGGGCTAATGAATTCACAATGCTGGAATATATAGAAGCAGTGACACCCTATTTTGAGTTTACAAAACTCAGACTTGTACTACCATCTGATCAGAAAGCCCTTTTGCTGTTGGACCTGTTCCAGGCTCGCACAACTGTAGTCTTGAATAAACTGGAAGACTTCAATATTGTGCTCCTTTTCATACCAGCATCGTGCACAGACCTATTGCAGTCTCTGGACATTTTGATAAATAAACTGTTTAAAGATAGCCTGCGGTAAAACTTCACCAGCTGGTAAGCAGGATTATTGCAGAGAATGTATTCAAAGGCAGCCAGGAATTTAAAATATACTTCAAGCTGTATCACTTGAAGTAGAGGCATGCTGCCTGGCTAGAAGCCAGCTTTGTAGGACTGTCAGCAAGAAAAGAAGACTGCATCAGGGGCTTCGAAGTGGCAGGGATTTACATGCTCATATAAACTGAATGAACTGGACAAGTGCTCACCTGTAGTTTTTTCAATCTGTTACTGACATTGCATGTGCCTTTCTATTACAGTGCTTTATTCAGATTCTTATTTCTTCAGGTGCCAGAACCTCTGACCAAACTGCTGATGTCAAATGCCATCCAGGAGCCGATGACCCCATGGTCACAAATGCCGACTGAAACAACAGACTGAAATGATGAATGCAGACCCAAACACTACGGATTTAACTTTTGTTTGCTTCACTTTGCTTGATCTTTTTAAACCGACAATTGTATTTACTTAAAGTTTGTTATGCTCACAAAATAACTGTGGGGTGTATTTTCAAATGAGTTGGAATGGAGCATTTCCTGAGCTGTAGGAGTGGATAACTCAGGTGAAAAAGCACAACTTATGTAATGAGACAGTAGGATTGGTGCAGGCAGGTGACAAAATCAGTATGAGCATTTTTTTTCATGTTTTTTGCCTCACGTTTGCACCCCTGACTGTTGAGTACATAGTTCTTATGGTGACATTATTTTCACTGGCAGCAAATTTTTGCTGGATTGTCAAAATTGTGAATATAGTGAAAATATTATGCCAGCGAATATGATGTCCTATACAGTATTTTATTATAAAAATAGAACTTAACTACTGACACATCAAACAGAATAAATAAAATAGTTTTCTATTTATTAGAAGTGAGCATGTGCTCTTTAATGTCATCTCCCTGAGGATGTCATCTTCCTTGTCCCCCACGCAGTAGATCAGAGTGTTCGCCTGATTCTTAACCACTGATTCCACTAGGCTACTTGCTAGATTGTCAAAAAACCTTTCAAAGTGTCTGAACTATTTTGAAAAGCCATCTGGGTTAGCAAAATCAAAAGGTTCATGTTGCTGGATCTGATAAACTGCTGCTGCTGTTGCCATTGGTTAGCCACAAAAGTGCACCGAATAAAGTCACTTTAAGATGTACTGTACACTTTGTTTTATTTTGTTTTAGTCTTTGGTAACCAGATAAGGCCCACTAGGCACAAGTGCCTGTTTTCAGGGGCAACCTAGGAGCACAGGGCGGTTAAGTGACTTGCTCAGAGTCACACAGTATGCAAGTGGAGGTTGTGAGAATCAAACTCAGGTCTAGTCTGCTGGATGTATCAAGCTCGTTCACACCTCATTCCTCTAACCTCTAGGTTATACTGCCAGCCCACTTTAGCAAAATTAGTGACTGTCTCTTTAAATTTTTAACTTTCCAAACACTTTCATTTTGCAAGCCTCCTTTAGTCCAGTTTAGTTTCACTTTCTCTTTACTTTCAGTGCTGTGACAGATGTTACTTTACTTTTTTTAAGAACCTGCCTTTTCTGCACCTCCAGCTCCCAAGTGACTACTTGGGAGGAAGGAAGGAGAACCCAAGGCAGATTTACTCCACTCTCCCCACAGCAGATGAGAAGAAAAGTAATGGAGCGGTCATATCGGCTGACTGGGCTTCAGTTCTGCTCCTACAACTGCTTTTTTTTTCTTTATGTTGCTGTTTCTCTGCTTTTGGTCCTAGCGGCAGCCTGAAACTGGGGCTCTCACTCAGCCTCTCTGTTGATAGCTCGGCTTTCATTCTGCACCATGCTCGACCCATGCTCATGGACTCCAGCTTTTTTTCTTTGCAAAAGCAATAATAAAACCTGCGGGAACATGCTCTTGTGTGCATCTATGGACTCCCGGATGACGGACTACTTGACAGAGGGCTGAAAATTACAGATGGGGCTGATTATGTTCACTTCTGACACCATGTTGTGTGTGCTGTTAAGAACCATTCTGCACACAGGTTGATGGTTAGATAGTAGCTACTTTAGTAACAGGAAGTTCCTCTGGGTAGTTCCTCCCAGAGGTCATATACTGTAGTAAACTAGACAGGCTGATTTAGCCCCAGCACCACCAATCATCACATCCTGCTTCAAGCAAAGTGAACTGACAATTGAGTAAGCGCTTTTTAGCATATGGCTGTTGGGTCAGGAACTGTACTAATACCTCAGGTTCAAAGTACTTTGCCGTTTTAGAAATTGCACAGCCTTTGGGTTGGCATTTATTAGAACAGTTCACGGCTTAATTGAAAGTGCACTACCACTGGCAACCAGCTTCAAGGATCAACAGCTCTGCACCAATTCAGCCGTGAGTACCCAGTAACTTTTCTGGAAGATCCCTAGTGTAGGTACCGAGGGTAGCAGAGGCTAGAGAGGGTAGTGGGCAGCAGCCTCCAGTACAGGACAGCCTAGAGCGTGGTGTGCATTGGCAAAGTGCTACAGCTACACTTGGACATTTATAGTGGCAGCCCAGGAAAGTTTATATTTGACTGAGCCTGCTTCCAGGCATGTAGTGGGAGCCACAGTTAATGCGGCATTTAGGCCAGGCTTATAAATGGCAGCAGAAGACCAGCCACTCTGCAATACATTACCTCATGAGCACTAACCCCACCACTTCACTTTTCCCTTTTAGTGTTCATTCCTCAATAACACTGTGTTTGCTGAATGCTATTGTTTTATTATCTACACAGTAATGGTGTATATTGATTGGGAGAACTGTTTGCCATTGGGTCTGTGGGGGGGGGGTCTGACAACAGTGGAGAGGTGGGCAGGTACAGCATCTCAGGGGGTTGTACTGACCAGTAACTGGGTCCATTCAAATCTTTCCATTTTTTCATTTTATTTATGGGTATGAAAACAAGTTAGATCATCTAATTCATGTATTTGAATATCCATAAATAGAATGAAAACTTGACTAGAGCTATATACTAACAGTGAAGGAGTCGTATTTCTAATATCCCCTTGGAATGTTTATGGCTGTATTGGAACAGACTTGTTCCGGATTGTTAGATGCGTTTTAGGGGTGGTCATACTGGAGTTACCTTGTCACTTAAATGCACAGTTTTTCAAACTATCTGGATACAACCCCCGTGACTGGTGAAGACAAAACAAACCCAGGAGCTCCTGAAACATCTACAGAGACCCAGTGGTGCTTTAAGGTAATGGCTTTGTACCCCTAAACCAGTTGTGAAAATGCCCACCCTAGGGTCTTACATGAATAACTAATCATTTTTAATCCAGCATATAAATACTCAACAGGTAGTCACAACTTACTAGAAGGTAATGGCATGCCCTGTGTATTTTGGACAGCTCTTCATGATAGTACTGAATTAGTGCCTTATAGTTCTCAAAATGTGCTTCACAGAAAAACTGGAATGTAACAGTTCCTTGAGGTTTGTACATTCTGCCAAACAAAAAAAATGTATGAGCATGGTGTGTGTGTGTGTTTCTGTATGTCCAACCAAACTGAGGGTATCTATCTGTAACAGTCACTAATTAGCTTTTTTTTTAGTTCCCATCTCTTTGCTGCTTCTGTGATTTCCCCTGTCAAGAATTACAGCCCATTTCTAAACTGCGACCATGACTAGTAGTCCCTGAATCTCCCAAACGTTGTCAGATCTCATCAGAGAAATGGATGCCAAGTGTCTGCATCCTCCCTCCGCCTCACTGCTCCTGCCATCGCTGAGAAACGCCAGAGCGAGAACGATGTGACATCACTGCCTATTATCTCTGATTCTGGCCAGGATGTCTGGGATGTTTATACTCTTCAAAACATGACACATGAACTTCTATGCTAGGGCAGCACTCAGTTCCTTTTCTTTCCATTTCTTTTTTTGGTGGGAACTGGTGAGCAGTGGTTTTGGAATGTATGTACTCTGTTACCATAAACAGCAGCTGACACACCAGGGAGACCTTTTTTTATACTGTATATAATTGTTATTGTAGTCCCTCTAGTTCTTTTTTTATCTTCCTCTTATTCTTTATTACTTAGGAAATTTGAACAGAAAAAAGATCTCTGATTTTTGGACTAAATCTTCTCCTGTTGCTTGCCTGCATATGATGTTATAATGTCCTGCTTGTGTCCTGTTTACACGGCATCCTATTGTGATTCATAAACAGATGATGATGACATCACATGTAGATGAGCTGCAGAACAAGGATCATGTTGCCATACAAATGTCTTTCGTAATTAAGAGGAAGTGGGCCAGTCCATCAACGCAGCGATAGATTTATTGCTGACAGTGCTGGTGACTCGGGTTCAGGGCAGAGCACAGATCATCTGGGGCTAGCCTGAGGAGGAAGGATTTAGCATTCCAGGGGCAGTTCTCCTCCCTGGGGGTGGGGGAGGGGAGAGCTTGTGTCTTGCCATATGCCTGCCACCAGGCAGAAGTGAGGTGGTAGCACAGGGGAGAACAGCAGGGCTGTCAGGCACATGGTGGGATGCAGGAAGGCTGACACATGCATGTCATTGCACGTAGATGCTCTGGGGAGGAAACTTCAGGAGAAAAATGCCCTGGCCCACTCCGGCACCCCCTGCAGGCACCGCACAACCAACATGGCAGGCAATCCACCTATGATGGTCCTGTTTAAGTGGTGGTTAACTGGTAAGTCCGTGAGAAGGTCTTGGGTGGGGCTGGGTAGGTACTGCTGTGACCAGCGATGAGGGCATGGTAGGAAGGAAACGAAGGCTGGGAAGAATAAGGGGAATACAAATACAGAAAATGTGTGAAACATGAGCAGAATTGTGTGTATAAATATTTAAGTCTTTCAGAGTTTTTCCTGATATCTCATAGACCCTTGAAACAGTTTAGGTACTCACCGGCATGAGTAACATTGTTTTTAATGCCAGTAAAAGACAAAGCAAAACAGTATCAGAGGCTTAGTACCTACATGCTCACCTCTGGACAAGAAGTTCAGCAGGTTGGGGGTTTTATTCCCACAGCAAGAATTTCCCAGTATTAACTCTGTATTGCAGCCGGGGTTGGGGTTACTGCACTGCTGAGGTGCCATTCTTTGAATGAGACATTAAACTGTGGGACTACATGACAACTCGTGCTGGTCATGTAGTTGCGTGACACCTCGCCCTGGACGCTTCGCTCCAGCATGAATTGGCACTTTGCACAATTCATCTCCAGACAATTTTCCCCCAGTGTAAAGATTAGAAAACAAACTCATCTGAGGACAAATTGTTTAGGGTGATGATTCATGCCAGAGTGAAGTATCCGGGCGAGGTGTCACACAGCAACATGACAGACATGACTTGATGTGTCCCCAAACTGAGGTCCTCTCTGCCCATCGTTGGTGACTGTCCTGGTAGAAGTTAAAGATCTCATGGTACTTATCATCAAAGTACAGAATTTTCCCTGCTGTCCTGGCCAACAGTCCCCCCTGTCAATTAAATAAAGAAAGAACAATGCACATTTTCAGCAGAGCTAATTGGTTTATTACCAGTACTTGTGGTGCAGACTGTAAAACTCAAACCGGGCCAGTTAGCAGGACTGTACTCCCCAACATTTTAACAGTACACTTTTACGTTCTACAGAAGAAGGCATCCTGGAATGGTGGTGACCATAATTGGGCACCTGCCGAAAGGGCAACTCAATCGCGGCACCTGTGGATGGTGATTGGGGAAGCTGAGCAACTGGATGGTGGGGGTGGGTGAAATAGCAACATGATGTTGCTATATGTCTACGCATGCGGGGGAGGGCAAGCACACCAAGCGTGGACTGGAAGGGCATGGAGGAGCTGTAGGGGGTGGTGCTGCAGTGAGGTGCCGAGCTGCATTGTGGTGTCGGGGGTTGGTCCACAGCTGCGGCGGGTATGGTGCCGGGTTCGGGTCCAGGCGCGGATGCCTTTTGTTGCGCCCGGAACTAGTTTTATTTTTTACCCCAAGTTGCACCCTCCCCCAACATGCACCCCTCTGGAGTTGAGAATCTTTAAGTTGGGAGGCATGGGGGGGGTGAAGCACCCCATGGGGGGAACAGCCCCCCGCATAAACAATAAAAATCCAAGTCCTCGGTGCCGTGTTGCTGTGCACCATGGAGTCCATCACCGAAAAAGCCTTTCGGCGATGTGACTTCCCCCTAACGGCGATTGCTCATCGGCGATCACTGTTATCACATAGACCCACCGAAGAGGGACCGGACCTAATAGAAGAGGGGCAGGGGCAGGAGACTGCGCAAAGTGGAGGTCAGACTTCATGCCTTAATCCAGTTGTAATCCACGTTGTAGGTGGAAGTGGATTTGGGTGGCCAGTGTAGCAAAGGATTGTAAAGTAGTAAGTAATAGCTAATTGGTATGAAGCAGTATGGAAGATGGCTATGACTGAGGGCTAGATGGCTATACAGATTGTTTGGGCAGCCATCACCTGGGCAACACTCTGGAGAGTGGGTCACTGCCCCATCTGCAGGGGATTTGCAGAACTGCAGTCACAGCCGGTAGCAGCATGGGATGAAATATGCCAGCTACAGACAACTGGACTGGAGTTTGCAACCAGATCCCACCCCTTCCCTTGCCCAGAGGCCCACTGGCCTTGGGAAGAGAGGGGGAGTTAATAAAACAATGCATGTGAGTGGTGAAGAGTCCTTCAGTTGGGGAGGGAGGTAAAACAATGCATGTGGGTGGTAAAAAGAGTCGTTCAATCATAACTGCCAACCGTTTTGTCCCCATATAAGAGGTGCAGGTATCAGACTCTCCCAGAGGAGGCTGTGAGCAGGTCAGGTGGAAGGAACAAGTCAGAAGGGCAACACCCAGCATGGGGAATGGGAAGAAGGAAGCTGGATGGGTACTGTTAGTTGTTGATTCAATGGTTCGGGACATTGATAGGGGAGGAGAAGGGAGGAGAGTGGTCAGACACTTATTGGGGGCCTCAGCCGAGAAAGCCAGAGCTTGAACTGATTGGATAATAAATTGGATTGAGGAGAGCCAGTGGTGCTAGTACATTTAGGTACCAATGACCTGATCAATCTGCAACTGGAAGTCAAGTTGAACTTATGAAACCTAGGGGAATAGGTTTAGGGGGAAGGCAACTTTATTTTGTTGGCCTTCTCCAAGGTCCTTCTGGTATGGAACACGGGTGAGGCAGAAGAAAGTAGAGGCTTTCAATAACTGGTTGAAAGGGTGGTGTCAGGAAGAGAGATTTCTGTCTGTAGGCAACTGGGAAGACTCCTGGGCATTATAAAGGGTGCATTTTTATGCATTTTAATCCTCCAATAGTTATGTGAGCCTCTCCTTTCAAAAAAGCATGGTTTTAGAGTGTTAACTTTTAATTAGGCATGGGCTGGTAATAAAATACCCTACCCTGAACGCTACCCATGGGCACCTCCAAACTACCCTAAATTACCCTAAAAATACCGTAATGCAAAACAGGTAGTTGGTTAGGGTAGGGTAGTTACTATCCTGATTTTTTTACTACCCTACTATCCTGTTTTTTATGCTTGCTTCCATGCATGTGCAAGAAACATAGTGCCATCATCCAAGTTTTCAGAGGTGTGTCACCCGTCTTCCAATTCAGTCAGTGTGTTTGCAGGCACGGCCTGCAGTTCTCCAATGAATGCTGCAGCTGTCTATGACAGCAGTTGAAAATGCAGTGGCCGTACAGTTGAAAGGGAGAGCTCTGCTTCAGTGAGCAGCACTCCCCCCCCACATGCAGCATGCATATTGCGTGCTCATGCGCCCTCCGCACACAACTGTATGGCCGATGGGGGTGCCCAGTTCCCTGTTGGCTCCATGCCCTCCTCCCCAAAAAACTTTCCAGGTGCTACGCTGGGAGCCCACTCCAGCATGGCAAAAACTGTTATGGCCGACAGGGGTGCCCAATCCCCCGTCGGCTCCAGGCCCCCAGAAACAGCCTTCCAGCTGCCACACTGGGAGCCCACTCTAGCGTGGCCAACGTCCCTTGTCGTCTTCCTTAAAAAAAAACTGTAAACAAAAATGTTCCCTTGGCAGTCTCCCAGCCCACCCATGCCCACCCTGCGCACCCTGCCTCCCCACACACCCCTCACCCCATACTTACCTCCGGAGCTCGGTGCAGCGATCTTCGTGGACCGGGAATACGTCTGTAGTCTCTAAAGCCGACCACTTAACTGAGAAATGCCGTATTCAGTATTTTTTTGAAATTTGGCACCAAATATTCAACATGGGGTTTTTGGGATCCCTCCTCATGAATTCTGGAACTGTCATGGCATTAATCGGGCCCAAAGGGTGATTTCACAGTCACTGCATGAAATCACCTTTCAGGACTGATTAATGAAACGACAGTGCCAGTGTCCATAAGGTGGGCTCTCAAAAAGCCCATGTTGCAAATTTGGTGAAAAAATTCCTAAAAATGACTGTTTTATGAGCGTGCATTGCGTAGTTCCTACGCACGCTCGTAAGTTCACAAATTTTTAATATTTGCACTCTGGATATTCAGCATTGCCATTTTATCACACCTCCTTATGAGCAGTACAGCTGTCATTTTTCACATCTTGCCCAAAATGTGTTTTCGCACATGTAGCACACAATGGTGCAGTTGGTGTGCGAAATCAATGTATATGACACATTAAGAAAATCACAGTGACACTGTTCATGAGCAGAGGTCTTATAAGATGGCTATGTTGAAAATTTGATGAAAAAATTCCAAAAAATTACTGTTTTACGAGCATGTGTTGCGCATTTCCTACACACTCTCAGAAGTTGGTGAATTTTTAATATTTGAGCTCTAGATTTTCAACATTGCCATTTTACCACACCTCATTATGAGCAGTACAGCTGTCATTTTCTACATGTTGCCCAAAATGTGTTTCGCTGCATGTAGCGCACAGTAGCGCAGTCAGTGTGTGCAATCAATGTTTGGGACAGATTAAGAAAATGACAGTGACACTGTTCATGAGCAGACGTTTTAAAATGGCTATGTTGAAAATTTGGTGAAAAAATTCCCAAAAATTACTGTTTTAGGGGTGCATATTGAGCAGTTGCTACGCACGTTCGCAAGTTTGAAAATTTTTAATATTTGCATGCCAGATTTTCTACATTGCCATTTTATTACACTTCGTTATGAGCAGTACAGCTGCCATTTTTCACATCTCACCTAAAATGTGTTTCCACACACATAGCGCACAATGGTGTAGTCGGTGTGCAAAAGCAATGTTTGAGACAGATTAAGAAAATCACAGTTACATTGTTCATGAGCAGAGGTCTTAAAATGACTATGTTGTAAATTTGGTGACAAAAGTCCATAAAATGAATGTGTTACGAGTGAGCATTGCGCAGTTTCCACGCACCCTCGTAAGTTCATGAATTTGTAATATTTTCAGTCCAGATTTTCACCAGTGTCATTCTTCTACACTTCCTTATGAACAGTACATCTGTCATTTTTCACAACGTGGCCGAAATGTGTTTTCACACTTTCAGTGCAGAAATGCATGGTCGCTGTGGGAAATCATTGTTCGAGACAGATAAAGAAAATCACAGTGACACTCCTCATGATCGGAGGTTCCAAAATGCCTGTGTTGACAATCTCCTGTAAAAAATCCCCAAACTAATTACATTACTGGTGTGCGTTGCACAGTTTCTACTGCACGCTTGTACTTCACCAGTTTTTTAAATATTTTCACTACAGATTTTCAACATTGCCATTTTTTACACCTCCCCATGAAAAGTACAGCTGTCATTATTCACATCCTGTTCGGAATGTGTTTTTGCACCTGTGGTGCTAAATGCCATAGTCGCTGAGCAAAAGCAGCTTTCGGCTAACAAACTGATATTGCCACTGTTCATGAGGTGGGGGTCACAAAAAAAATGTTTGAAAATTTTGAGTGAAAATACCAATGAATGCCTGAGGCATTAGGGTTTCTGACCATAACGCCCCACTCTCTAGAGAAAGACAGGCATCAGGGGTGTGACTTGGGATTCTCACCTGTAAAGCTCATACCATTCCACACCCTGCAGCCAGTAAGAGGCACTAAGGTGTGCCTTGGACTCTTCGGCCCCAAAGTTCACCCCATTCTCCTATACCGCACCCATCTCACAATATTTCCTGATGGAATGGGGTGCACATTAGGGCCAAAGACCCCAAGGCACACCGTGACACTTGTCGGTGTCTACAGCTTAGGTTGTGGGGAAATGGCATGGCCGTTATGCCTGATGACCCAAAGGCACTCCCCAATGCCTGACAATCTCTGCAGGGTGGTGGTGGGGTTGGCTTCAGTTCAGTACTTCACTGCCATTCCTATTATGCAGCTCTGTAACTCTTACACTATCAATGCCAATGCCAGCAAGCAAACATTCGGCATTGACAAATGCTTGTTTACTACCCTGTCCTATCTTTGCCTTCAATTTCTGTGTGACCCTCTGAATATGTTGATTTAAATTTGACCTAAATATTCCCTTTCCTTTGACCTGCCAGGCATTTCTACACTGGAACGTCTTCTCTAAAATTGCCATATTTCTATAGTTTCCTGTATTTCTTTTCGTCCCAACCTCATCTTGCAGCCCTAAAAGGACTCTGCAATGTTTTTTTCTTTTTTCCCCCTGTCCATTCTCACACTCCATTGTGTTGCTTATCTACCTTGGTTGTTTTTTCTGCCAGGAAGATTAATGCAGACACATTAAGAGACTCAGACAGACAAAGTAGATTTACACAGGGCAGAAGGCATGATATTAGGAAGGATTGCATCTTGCTGCTGGTGTATGTTGCTGCTGCAGCCCTGGCTAGACGGTGGGACTTGGGAAGCTTGACTGTCATTCCCTTCCCCTTCATGCACTCTGAGCTTCTCCTGTCCAACCCACCATCCAATGAGAGCCAGGGAGACAGACCAGGTAAGAAATGTAATTCTTTATTGTTTTATGCTGCTGAGCTGAAGATGGTCACAGGCTGAACTGAAAAATCAAGAGCTCACTGAGACAGTTTGTTCACTAACACATTGTGGCAGGAATGACTGTGTCGCACGACTCACACGCTCTTGCTCCTCCAACCACGATGTTACCTTGCAGCAAGTAGATCATGTGACCAGTGAGAGCAGTCAGCTTGGCTGCATATTCATGAGCAGACACCCACCTCCTCCATTTCACTAGCACTTTGATTTCCCCGACCCCATGGCTGCCACCAGTGAGTCATGTCTGACTGAGCAAATGTCACAGTGATTAAACATTAGGGCAAGCTGGGGGGGGGGTTACATGCACTGGCTATTACCTGACTCCAAATACCCAACCTGATTACACTGTTCATATGCCAGGTATGGTAGTATATAACCCTAATTACCCTACCTGGCAGAAAATGTAAATTACACGATGTACCCAATATAAGTACCCGACGAGTAGCTCAAGCCTTCTTTTGATAAAGCCCCTTTACTTTAAATCTCTTTTGGTTTTCAACTTTTTTTAAAAGACAAAACATTTATCCTGCGCACACCAAAAAAATTGCCACACAGAGCAAGAGCATTGCTCAGCATTACTTTCACACTGCCAGAAAATAACCTCTGCAGCTCGCCAAATATTGATAGAAGAGGTGCTGATTGGGTAGTGATGGTGCCCTTTAGAAATTTGATCCAGGACTGGCTCCACATTTGTGCCACTGCTGCCCAGATGCCAGCCAAATCTTCTTTGTCTGATCACATGAATATGAGCGTATGTAAAAAAAATTTTTGTTTAGCTTTTGTTTAACCAGGAAAGTTGGAGTGGGCCACAAAGTCCAATTTTCAGCCACACCACCAGTGCCTACACTGTAACAGTTGTGAAAGATTACAAACAGTCCCAAAATGCATCATAGGCATGGTGCCAACATCACTACCAATCACAAACCAAACGTTAGCTGTTCTGTTAACTTCTACTTGCAGTCACTGACACTGTAGTGAGTGCAGTGGCCTGCTGCCCCATATTAGTAAATTGGGAACACTAAAAAGCAGGTGCTGAATGGGGGGGCATAACCAGGGTCCCCCCCGAGCAGGCCTATGCATGGAACAGATTACTAGCGGAAGTGGTGGGTGCGAGGAATGTAAATGGGTTCAAAGACAACTGGAACAGGTCTAAAAAGCTGCTAATTCCAGAAGGAGAAGCTAGGGAGCTAGGTGGGGGTGGGGCTATAGGGAGAGTTTGGGGTAGCAAGTCCCTTTGAGACATTAGCTTGGAGGTATAGGTAGGAAACTATGAACAGACTAGACGGACCCTTAGTCTTTATCTGCCAACAACATTTATGTTTTAATGTTATATCTGGTACCTTTCACAAGAACCAAAACAGTCCTCTAAAAAACTGTTCCTCCACAACAAGGTACTGTATAAAAACAGAGTTGAACAAGTAGGATTTTTTGTTTCTACTAGCTACCTAATCCATAGTTACTGTAGGTACATAGATAAAAAAAACAGTTAAGGACAGATAAGGAAGGCTTGCTCATCCATTTAATCTGTTCTGAATGTATACCCCACCCGGAGGAGGGGGCATTATTCTGTGTGACAAATGGAGTCGAGATAGGATCCCTCTGCCTGCAGCAGAGGAAGTAAAAGAGTGGAACTGGATGATGATGCTGTGTGTGTGTGTGTGGGGGGGGCTGTATAAGGAATAATGGAAATAAATTGGAAATGATAATGCTATAAAAAATTTTACTGGTTCCTTTTACTGGTAGCTTATTGTCTGTGCTCAAGGATACTGCCGCATTTGGAACTTACTTTTTCTTTCATAGTTCTAGCATCCCATTGGAACCTAGCAAAAAGCAATCCTTCTGGTGAACAGATATGGGGGGCTTTAAGTTAAAACAGATTTGCAAGAAGCCTAATCTAGCTCTATATAATTAAAATTGTGCCCAGAATGGTGATTGCAATTGTCATATCCAATTAGCATCTCTGTGCATCATGCAGAACTACTGGAGTGCAGTCTAGCCTACTGAACTTAATACATTCCACAGCAAACTGAGAATGCTGAATTTTAAGTAGCAGTGTTTGTTTGCTGTGTGGAAAAAATCAGCATGATAAATATTTAGCAGCAAATTATTTGTTGTTGTCTATAGATTCCTCAATTGAGTAATTTCTTACCTTACTTTATGACTCTCTTTCACAATGAAGCCAGGCTCTCCTTTAGCCAGTTCCACAAGTTCCTGGTTGTTACTGGAATGGTTGGAAATGGCTTTAAGTACACTCTGATTCTCACTTTCCCCAGACCCCCTCTCCCCAGGTGAGGTTGGCTAGCTGGGCAGGGACAGCAGCTGGAACCATCCAAACAGGAGCAGCGGTATGGGAAGCAGGAGGGTATAGGCACAACTTGGAAGGCATTCTGCCTAAAAGCCAGGAGTCTTAGAATTTCATGGAGAGTGGGGGGTTGTTTGGTGTGCAGGCAAATAATGCAGCTTAAAAATGAGATCAGAGATCTACATGAGGAGTTAAAGAGGGAACGGCGGGCTGCAGTGGATAAAAACCCAAAAGGTGGAGTAAGTAGATGGGGAACTGAGGAGGAAGGACAAATAGAACCAATAGGGGGAAGGAGCAGGAAAAGGGTGGCGGATAGGGAACCAAGATGGGGGACACAGGTCAAGGGTCAAAAGAGAGCAGAAAAGTGGAAGAATGGAGGATGGGGGAAGGGGGGAGATAACGGACATAGAAGCAGCAGCAAGGCTGATAATAGCAAGGAGGAAGTATGTGGTAGTGAGGGGACATCGAAAAATTGATTCACAGTACTGGAATTACTGGGCGATGTGATTGAGGGAGCGATCAGAGGAGAAACTAAAAATAGTCTGGAGGAACATGGAATGGGCAGGAGAATAACTGGGGATCATTCAACAGGGGCAGAAGGGGGAACAACTGTGCTGGAGGATGAGGGGGGAGTACAGCAGAAGGGGTTGGGATTAAGGGAGACCAGGGAATGCAGCTCATGGAAAAGAGGGTGGAATCCTAGTACTGGGAGACTCAATACTAAGAGAAGTCAGATGAGGAAGCAAGGGAGAGAGGCATAGTCGCATATGGATGGAGGCCATGCCTGGAATGACAGTGGAAAGAGTGGGTCAATCTGTTCTAAAGTTTGTTAGGAGGGGTGGGGTGAAACCACATATAGTTCTGCATGTGGGGACAAATGACCCAGCAAGAGAGATGATAGAGGTAGTTCAGGGGAGGTTTGAGGAGCTAGGATCAATATATGAGGAGGCAGGAAGATCAGTAGCTTTCTTGAAGTACTTACAGTGCCTCGAGTGGGCACTGCAAGGAAACTGAGGATAGAGGAATTTAACAAATGGCTAAGAACCTGGTGCCAATCCAAAGATTATGGACTGATGGGTGAGTGGGTAGGGACCTGGGAGGACAGGGATCTTTATGGTAAGGATAGACTTCACCTAAGTGAGAAGGGCAAGAAGATATTGAAACAGAGGATGGAAATTACATAGCAAAACAAGGGCATTTAAACTAGGATCGGGGGGGTGGCAAGTTGGCAGGAGGCATGCAGAATTCACAGGAAGGGAAGCTGAATGAACTTACCTCCCATGCTAGATGCAATGGGAAAAAAGGGAGTACTAGAGGGGATGCTAGGAAGTGAGAGCGGGGAGGCAAAGGAAAAAGGGTGGAGGGTGGTCACCTTGAATGCTAGGAGCCTAGGGAACAAAACAGCAGAGCTACAGGCTTTCATGGTAGAAGGGGAGGTGAACATGGCAGCCACCACCAAAACATGGGCCACTCATTACCAGGAATGGGATTTGGCGGTACCAGGGTATAAGATATTGTGCAGAGATAGGGTAAATGGGAAGGGTGAGGGGGTAGCACTGTATATGAGAGAAGGACTGAAGTGTGTTCGTGAGGAGGGGGAGGAGGGTATTACAGAGTCATTATGGATGGAAATCCAGGATTCCAAGAATAGGACTCTCAGGATGGGAGTAGTGTACAGGCCACCATCTCAGACAGAGGAGTTAGACAGGGAACTAGCGGGACAGATCAGAAGGGCCTGCAGAAAGATTAGCACGGTGATTGTGGGGAACTTCAACCTGCTGGAAGTGGACTGGAGTACCTCATCCACCACAAATAGAAGGGAGCAGATACTTCTGGACGCGTTCCAGGATAGCTTCCTAATGCAAATGGTCAGTGAGCCAACCAGGTTAGGGAACACCCTAGACCTCGTGCTGGCAAATGGGGAGTTTGTGAGGGAGCTGGGGTTGGAAGAACCACTGGCAGGGAGCAACCACCACTCAGTGTGGTTCACGTTGAAAATGGGTAAGGAGGGAGTAGAAACAGGTACAAGAGTGTTGGACTTCAGGAAGGCCAACTTCAGGAGGATGGAGGAGGTAGTTAAAGGGTATCTAGCCAGAATCCAAACTAATATGGACACTAACCAGAGGTGGGAGATAATAAAACTGGGGATTGAGGAGGCAACCAAAACCTGCATCAGGGTCCAGAGTAAGAGAGCTAGGGCCAAGAAACCCAGCTGGTTGAGCAAGGGAGTCATGGAGAAAGTAAGAAATAAAAGAGCCACCTTTAGGAGGTTAAAAAAAACAAGGAGAGGGGAGGATAGAGAGGATTACCTGAAGGAATCGAAGGAAGTGATGAAGGCAGTAAGGGCAGCTAAGGCATCTAAGGAGCTCAGCTAGCGCAAGGCATCAAGAAGAGGGAGAAGGCATTCTTCAAGTACATAAGGGAGAAAAGGAGTTGCAGGGACAAAATAGTAAGGATTAAGAGGGATGGGGGTGGGTGGAAACAGGGGCAGAGCAGGCAGAAGCGCTTAATGAATACTTCTGCTTGGTGTTTAATAAGGAGAAAGAGGGTGCTACCAAGGGGTGGGAGGTCAGGCTCAGGGGGGAGGTGACAGATGGGGGAATCACAGAGGGCAGGGGACTGGAGGGCCTGAGGGCACTGAGGGTGGATAAGGCGCCATGGCCAGATGGCATTCACCCCAGGGTACTGAGAGAGCTGGCAGAAATCCTGGCAGGGCCCTTGGAAGACCTGTTCAATGCCTCCCTGGTCTCAGGTGGTGTACCTCAGGACTAGAGGATGGCTCACATGGTACCCTTACATAAGAGTGGTCCCAAAGACGAACCGGGAAACTACAGGCTGGTAAGCCTCACATCCATCGTGGGAAAACTGATGGAGACAATCCTGAAGGAGAGGCTGGTGTCCCTTCTGGAGACCAGTGGGCTGCTGGACGTTAGGCAGCATGGGTTTGTCATGGGCAGATCCTGTCAGACCAACCTGGTGGATTACTATGACTGGGTAACTAGACAGTTGGACAAGGGCCATGCAGTGGATGTCCTATTTCTGGACTTCAGTAAGGCATTCAACTCAGTGCCACATGGGGGGCTGGGTATTAAGCTGGCAAGTGCAGAGGTGAAAATGGTGGGATGGGTAGTAAACTGGTTACAGGGAAGGCAGCAGAGGGTGATGGTGGGAGGGGAGCTCTCATCTCCGAGGGCAGTGACAAGCAAAGTACCACAGGGCTCAGTGCTGGGACCGGTGTTGTTTGGGTTGTTCATATCGGACATCTCAATGGGCATCGAGAGCAAGATCAGTTTGTTTGCATATGACACCAAGATGGGAGCAGTAGTGGATGACCTAGGAGGGTGGCATGGGTTGCAGGATGATCTGTCAAAACTGGAGACCTGGTCTGACACTTATCAGATGCAGTTCAGTGCCAAAAAGTGCAAGGTGCTACATTTCTAGGCAAAAAACCCAAGAAGGAGCTATCAGCTGCGGGTGGGTTCATCTAGCTGTGACAGAGGAGGAGAAGGATCTGGGGGTGATTATAAGGGGCTCAATGAACAACTCAGCACAATGCAGGAAGGCAGCTGCAAAGGCCAATAAAATGCTGGGTTGTATTGCCAGGGGTATGTCTTCAAGGAGAGGGGAAGGGAAGTGATCCTGCCATTGCATAGGTCACTGGTTAGGCCACACCTGGAGTACTGCATGCAGTACTGGGGCCCATACCTGAAGAGGGACATTAAGTTACTGGAGGGGGTGCAGCGCAGGGCAACAAAGATGATCCAGGGACTAGGGGACATACCTTATGTGAGCAGGCTGAGGGAGTTGAACATGTACTCACTGGAGGAGAGATGGGAGGATATTATTGAAACCTTCAAGTACATGAAGGGACTAAACAAGACAGGCACGGAGGGACTATTCAAGTTAAGGGGGGTAGGGACACTTGAGGTCACGATCTCAGATTGGAAGGGGGAAGGTTCAGGAGGGAAATGAGAAGACACTTTTTTACGGAGAGAGCGGTGTCTGGGTGGAATGCGTTGCTTGCGGAAGTGGTATTCTGTAGAACAGTGGACTGCTTCAAAAGGGGATGGGATAGGGTACGAGGGAGGGACGGGAGGGGAGGGAGGGCAGCTGCAGTATAAGGATTGCTAGCTGCACACTCAAGCAGACTTGATTGATCATAAGGCCTTTATCTGCTGGCAAATTTGTATGTTCGTATGTATGTTCATATGAAACAAAATCTGTGATCTCCAGGTAGTGGAGGCAGCTGGGCAATTTGATCTAGTAGCCATTACAGAAACATGGGACACCAGGAATAATGAATGGGATTTGATAATACCAAAGTATGCCATGTATTGGAGAGATGGAGTAAAGGAAAAGTAGGTGGTGTAGCTATTTGTGTCAAAGAAGGCATGGAGGCAGTAGACGGTGGGTCTCTCGGGGGAGACAGAACTACTGTGGGTACAGCTCAAGACAAAATTGGGAAAGATGTTGCACATAAGGTGGCCTATAGACTGCTGGGATAGGGAAATAGGGGCAGAAAATGAGAAGGGGGTTGTAAAGGGGTGAAGAAGTGGTGGCTGGGAATCTCAGTCTACCAGTCCTAGAGTGGGACAGTCCAGCAGTCAGGCCCTGTTAGGTACATTGCAGGACTGTTTGCTGGTGCAACTGGTCAGGGAACCTATAAGACAGGCTGCCATTCTTGACGCAGTATTCATTAAATCAGAAATGGTAATTGGAGATGTGACTTGGAGAAACACAGGGGTTACAACATCAAATGGAAAGGACTGCCCCAGGCTCATTGGTGCTCACCATCAAAGCCAATGCAGTACAGAAAACAAAAGAGCTGGGCACAGTAACTCACTCTATGAAGTATACAAAAGGGTCTCAGTCTAATGAAGTGCAAGTGGTTTCATATACAGTATTTACCTGCACCTTACTAACTTTTTAACTCCTGTGTTAATTTAATTGTTCACAATATTTAATTGTGGTTGTAACTGGGGACTGGGTACCTTGACAAAGCACACACATGCGCAAGACCTTGTGGAGTTAGTGACTACCTGTGGAGAGCACCTTTCATTTATTTATTTATTTGCTTTTGGTTACTGGGTAAGTGCATTAGGCAAAAGACCTGCCTATTTTTAGGCACGACCTGGGAGAGTACAGATATCAACATTAAACATAGTCATATTTGAATGATGTACAGTGAAAAACAGGTATCCACACAGGAATAGGCAGTAATTACCGACCAGAAGATTGAAGCATCCGTGCAGGGGTGCTTAAATTAGATGGCGACGAGTCATATAAAACTAAACGTTAATAGCATTTGCACCAGAAGAGATGGGCAGAACGCAAAGGGCAATGACAAAGTATTAAGTGCATTTGCAAGCACCAAGTGCATTTAGATGACAGAACAGGGTGTTCTTGACATTAGAGTGAGATTTAGAATATGATGAGGTAGGGAATTCCAGAATTTGTCAGCAAGGTGGGAGAATGCTTGCTCACCCATCTTAGTCAAGCAGAGCGAGACAGAGAGCTGAGCAGAGGTTTGCTAACCTCAGAGATCAAGAGTGTATCACTGGGTTGAGCAGAATGGGGTATCAGGTAATGGAGTCAATGAAACAGCCTAGGGTACAGGAGCGCAGGTCGGAGGGGGACAGCCATTGCAATGCAGAGTAAAGCAAGCAGTGGTTAGTAAGGTGAGGGGCTGACAGGGCAAATCTGCAAATTTTGTTTTATGTGGTGTCCCACTTATGGAGTACACCCACTTTGGCCTGGGCAAGGACAGGGAGAGCATAACTGAGTCCAGGGAGCAAAACACCCCGGGCCACCAAGATCCTGGCAGTAGGGGTGAGGGAATGACAAACCTTGTAGGCCACACCAACCTTGGAATTGACAGATCTACAAATCTCATATATGTGAGAAGAGAAGTCAAGGGCAGGGTCAAGTGTAACCCCAAGGTATTTAAAAGAGTTTGCTACAGTGATGGCAGACCCATCAAGGCATAGGACCTGTAGCTTAGGGTATTCAGTACAGACTTTTCTAGGGGACTCGAAGAGCATGGCCTAAATTTTGGAGATATTAAGTATTTGATAATTAGAGGGGAGCCAGGATTGGATTTGTTGAAGAGCAGATGAGAGGTGATTATTGACGTCGTCGGTGGACCTTGAGGCAGCAAAGAGGATCAAGTCATCAGCGTACATAATGGTCCAATGGTGAGAAGAAAGGTTGGGTATGTCATTCAGAAATAGGGAAAATGGCAGGGGACTGAGTGTAGAGCCTTGGGGGACACCACAGGAAATGGGGCAGGGGAAGAGAGGACCTTACAGAAGGAGACAGATTTCAACCAATTGGCTAGATGGCTGCTGAACCAGGATAAGGTGGCTCCAGAGGCACCAAGTGCTTGAAGTTTATATAAGAGCAGGGGCGTGATTTACTAAGTCGAAAACTTTGGTAAAGTCAATAAACACTGCACCGGTAAGTAGGCCATTATCCATATTAGATTTAACCTTACTAGTGAACTGAGTAAGGGCAGTTGTGGCACTATGCCCAGCCCTAAAACCATGCTGGACAGGAGATTGAAGTTCAAATTTGAGTAAATGGGTAGATATCTGTTGATGGATTAACTTTTCCAGCAGCTTACTAAAAGTAGGGAGTAGCACAATGGGGTGGTAGTTAGGATCACAGGGTCACCTTTTTTGAATATATGGATAGTCCTGGTGGTTTTCCAAGCTGAGGGTATAGTGAAGGAGCAGATAGGCAGATTGAACAGCCTAGTTAAGGGGTAGCAAGAAGGGAGGCAGCAAGTCTTAGGATCCTCAATTCCATTCCATCAGGCCCAGCGCTGCTGTGAGATGGAATGGATTTTAGTAAATGTAGAATCTTCTACCTGGTGGCGGGAGCTAACTCCAAGGAAGGAGTAGCATCAGTGGGAACCGGTGGGGAGTCATTGACCTGTGAGATAAGGGAGGAGAGGTGTTAGGAGGCAAGGTAAAGAGAGCGTTAAAGGCATTGGTGATAGTGGAAGGGTTGTTACAGTTGACATCGTTTATGAACATTATGCGGGGAGTTTGACATCTACTGTTCCCTAGGATCTCATTAATTTGTGACCAGTACCTCTTAGGATTATTGGCAGAGGAACAAAGTAGTTCTCTGTAGTGATTGCTCTTTACAATATGAATCTCCTTCTTGCAGGTGTTCCACAAAGTGTGAAAAGCCTCAAAGTCAGCCTGAAGAGAGGAGGACTTCCATTGAGTCCATAACTTATCCCTTTGCCCAAGCATTTGTAAAAACCTTAACAAAAACCTGTAATTTTTCAACATGAAATCAGCTTCAAACTCTTGTATACTTTGTGAAATGAATTATTGTGCTCAGCTTTTTTTGTTTTCTGAACCATTGGGGTCCAGTGACCATAATACCATGTACTTTGCACTGGCTGTGTAGTTTGCTGTGGCTGTGAGGGTACCAGCATACCCTCATCAAAGGCTGTGGTTCTGGATTTTATTTATTTATTTGAATTTTTTATTTTTAAGTTTTACACAAAACTTACAACAGTTCTGCACAGAGGGATACATGAATTGATAGTACAAATCATCCACTTAACAAGGATTGAGTAGACACCCTCTCATAAGTTACAACACTGGGGGAATTACCAGGACTAACATACAGTAGAAAAGGAAGAAAATATTTGCAACTGCTTATAACAGCACAGAGCCTTATAGGGATATGATTACAGCAAGATAAAAAGTGATGCCATCTGTTCCCATCTTGGCTACATGCCCACGATATCCCACATCTTTATTTAACTAAAGACTAGTAAGGATTAATTCCCCAAGGAGGAGCCAATAACTAGAAGTTTAATAGCATATATTAGCGTTGAAGTAAACAAAACTATATATTTAACTAACCCCTGCTAAAATGACCATGCAGAGTATAACTATTACTGCATGCAAATTCCAAACAGGAAACAGAGAAAAAAATTCAGTCAAACTTGGGTGATCCGGAGCCAACAGTAAAAGTATTACAAAAAGTCAGTGTTCAAAGCTCCATAAGCACTTTGTAGGGAGAGCCCCGAGTTGTACTCAGTATTTCACCGAGAAACACTCTCCATCCGGTGCACCGTCATCCAATGAATTCTCCTCTGCCCCGACCAGTTCAACCTCAGTCCTTGCTGCAGCTTGTATGCCTCTGAGGGTGTCATTAAATAAGTATGTGTGGCCTTTCCATTGTACCTTCAATTTAGCTGGCAAAAGAAGCTGATGCTGTAACTTAAGGGTCTGTAACATCGCATGCACTGAATCAAAGGCTTTCCTACATTGCCTGGTCGAGTAGGATAGGTCAGGGAATGAAGACAGAGGTGCCTCTCCAAAACGAAGGTGTCCTGTTCTGTGCTCCCACTCCAGTGCACACCACAAGGGAAGTCCATGGTCCCATGGCAGTTGCCCCAGCTCTATGAGGAGTGATATGGTGTGCTTTTTCGAGAGCTTGGGGGTAGGGGGTCCTCCTCAGACAGCTCAAGAATCTGTGGCAGCATAGTTTGAATAAAAGATAAAGGATCCTCACTCTCAAACTACTCTGGGAGACAGATGATTCTGATATTGCGCTCTCTTGCTAAATTCTCCACATTTTCAAGGTGTTGGTGGAGCAGGGAGTTTTCTTTTACTAGTTTAGAGGTTGCATCCATAGATATGAGTGAGGCCCCCTTCAGCCCATTGCACTGTCCATTCGCGTTCATCCACACCAGTTTCCAGTGCATTTACTTGGGGAGTTAGAATGTCCAGCTTTTTATCCATGTCCCTGACAGATTTCACCAATTAGGCCAGTGTAGAGTTTATCTTGCTAAGGGACACTTCTTCCAAGCCAGCACTGCCACTGCTGGAGGCCTTATCTGACTGTTGCAGCCCACTGCCTCATGGACTCGTCTTGGGCTTAAAGAAATCTGCTGATGGAGCTACATTCTGCTGTTTGCCCATTTTTTACTTTCAATACAGTAGAGGCTATTGTAGAATCAGTAGGGCGTTGAAAAAGTTAATGTTTAGATAGTTTTATGTGTCACAAACCCACTCAGCAGGTCAGGCCCTCTGTTCCCACAGTACCAACCTCTGAGCGCAGTCTTGTGAACAGTTAACAGAGCAGGGTAACACTCCATTCTGTTTTGTGGGTTTGAATCAAACTTTGGTCTCAAGTTCTGGAGGGATTCAAACTGTGAACCTCTTGTTAGCGTACCCAATGTACAGGCTCAGATAATTCTGCTCTTTGGGGGGGCCAGATATCTTTCGCCTATGGGCACCTAACCAGGCATACAAAATGAACCCTTAAAACTCTATTAAAGACCTCAGAATAAACTCTTACCTTTTCCCAGTTTGGTAAAACCAGTAAGCTTTGCACAGTGTCAACTTTAACCATGTATGCTTCACTTGTCAAGAAAAAGAATTTCAAAGGCACACCAAGTAATCTCTAAAGTAGAGGTTTACTTAAAGATAGATAAAAAATGTAAAATGTAAATACAGAACCATATATCACAAAAATATATAATCATTTAAAAGAACAAAGGTTCAAAAAAGTGCAAAATTCCTACCACCAGACAATTAGACTTATATATCTAATGTATCTCTTCTAATAGTGCTGATAGACAGATGTTGTTGTCAAGAGAGTCCAAATGTGTGTCTTTACAGGTCACTCACAACATAATTAAAACACTGTCTTGAGCCTGCCTTCTCCATGATGTCACCCAGCTCCTCCTCTGTTTAATAAACATTATACAATCAGAATGTCATCACTCAGAAGGTAAATTAAATAAGGTTAATTTCTAAGTCCTTCTTTCATCCATGAGCAACATCCTGCTTTTACAGACTTCAGAGGAACATTTATGACTTCGCACCAGTGTGACATGACCTGGTTTTCCTCCTCTAAACATCATAAAATGGATATTTTCTATCCTGTGAGCTGGCAAGCTACAATTAAGCTAGATAAACAGGAGATGCTTAACTTAGGCCTCATCTAGCCAATAATTATCTCCTGGCCTTCTAGGTAACACCTTGTAGTTGAAACCTGGGGGCTTCCACAGGCTGTTTCAGCATGTCTCTTGAGAGACACTCAATAACATATTTTTGTATTACAAAAAATCCTAGTTGAATCAGAACCAGCTGTCTGAGTGTCATAATTCCTCCCCACTTAGACTGAAATTGGGGGCTCTCTCCCCTGCATGAGATGAGCTTCCCAAATCAGTTCACTCCTCAAAGACACGAGACAGTCCATCGGAGTTCTGATTTTTGGCTCCAGCCCTATGTAATATTGTCATATCATACCCTTGCAAAGCAAGACTCCATCTTAGCAATCTACCATTGTTTTTTCCCATCTGTGACAGCCAAACCAGGTGGTTGTGATCAGTCTGTACCACAAAATGCTGCCCATACAAGTATGGCTCTAATTTCTTTAGGGCCCACACTATGGCAAGACACTCCTTTTCCACTGTGGAATATGCCTGCTCCCTGGGAAGTAACTTTTTGCTCAGGTATGCTATTGGGTGATCCCTCCCTTGGCTGGATGTCTGACTCAGTACTGCCCCAATACCCATGTCTGAGGCGTCAGTCTGAACTATAAAGGGTCTGCTATAGTCAGAACTTGTCAAAACAGGAGCACTGCACAGTGTCTCCTTCAATCTGGCAAAGGCTTCTTCACAGGCTGGTCCCCGGGTAATTTTCTTTGACATTCTTTTCTTTACCAGGTCAGATAGGGGAGCAGCCAGGGCACTGTAACTGGGTAAAAAATTTCTATAGTATTCTGCTCTCCCAATAAAACTCCTGACCTGCTTCTGCATTTCTGATTTGGGCCATGCCCAGATTACCTCTATCTTTATTTGGTTAGGATGGAGCTGTCCTTGGCTTACCACATGCCTGAAGTATGCCACCTCTCCCATGGCCACCTGGCAGTTCCCGGCTTTGACAGTGAACCTATCCTTCTGTATCCTGCCCAGCACTTCCCTAAGGTGGGATAGGTGTTCCTCCCAGTTGGTGCTAAAGATGGTAATGTCATCCAGGTACACCACAGCGTACTCCTCAGCACCATTTAACCCCTGGTTCACCAACCTTTGGAAAGTGGCCGGGGCATTCTTCATTCTGAAAGGCATTACTTTAAATTCAAATAAGCCTATCGGAGTGATGAAGGGTGACCTCTCCATAGCTCTGTCCATTAACTCTACCTGCCAATACCCCTTGGTCAGGTCAATGGTCGTAGGGTAGGTCGCCCCTCCCAACTTGTCCAGGAGTTCATCCGTCCGGGGCATCGGGTGGGCATCTGACTTTGTGACTGCATTCAGTCCACTATAGTCCACACAGAAATGAGTAGAGCCATCTGGCTTGGGCACAAGGACTATGATTGAGGCCCAGGGGCTGTGAGATCTCTAGAGTACCCCTAAATCCAGCATCTCCTCCACTTCCCTCCTAATGTCCTTTTGGACAGCCTCTGACACCCGATATGCTGTCTGCCATATGGGTGTCTGTGTCCATGTCTCCAAATCATGAGTCACGAAGGGGGTTAGTCCAAGCTTGGTGCTAAACAATGGGGCAAAGTCTGCTAAAACCTCCCTTACTTCCTGGATCTGGTCCGGGGCCAGATGGGGAGACAATTTTACTGCCTCCACAGAGGACTCTCACTTACTTTCTTCCAGCAAGTCCAGAACGGGGTCTCCTTCATCCGTCCCCTCCCCAGTACTACACACTGCAAACACCATGTCAGCCCTATTTGCATATGGCTTCATCATGTTGACATGGTACCTCCATTCTGTCTGTCTTCTGTCAGGTAACTCTATAATATAGTTCACGTCATTTGCATTCCTAACCACTTTGTACGGTCTTGCCCACTCAATCTGCAGCTTGTCTTTCTGGACCGGAATAAGGACCATGACTTCCTGACCCACCATGTACAAGCAAGCTCTGGCTCTGCAGTCGTACCACACTTTTTGTTTCTGTTGGGCAGCTTCCAGGTTGCTCTGAGCTGTCCCCATTAGCTCTTTCAGCCTTTCCCTAAACTTAAGGATCTAATCCACTATGGGAGTTCCTTGTGTGGCGTGTTTGCCTTCCCAGTCCTCCCAGATCAAGTCTAGGGGCCCACGTACCTGGCGTCCATATAAGAGTTTGAAGGGGGAAAATCCTGTCGACTCTTGGGGCACCTACCTGTATGCAAACAACAGGTGGGGAAGGTATTTCTCCCAGTCCCTCCCATGCTGTTCAGCAAACACCCGAAGCATTGACTTCAGGGTACCATTAAATCATTCCACAAGCCCATTGGCTTGTGGGTGATACAGTGTCATGCATCTCTGCACCACCCCACACTTCTTCCATAAACATTTCATCAGGTCCAACATGAAGGAACCCCCTCAATTGGTGATAACTTCCTGCAGAAACCCAACACGGGAGAAAATCCCAAGTAAGGCATCTGCCACTTTGTCTGTCCTCAGTGAGGATAGGGCAACTGCCTCTGGGTACCAGGTTGCATAATCCACCACAGTCTGGATGAATCATTTCCCTGAGGAGCTGGGGGTATTTAAAGGCCCCACAATATCCATTTCCACCCTCTGGAATGGCTCCTCCACTATGGGCAATGGAATCAGGGTGGCTTGGGTTTAATTGCCCACCTTCCCTATTTCTTGGCACCAGCGACAAGACCTGCAATACTCCTTAACCTGCTGGGTGAAGTTAGGCCAATAGAAATTCTGGGCCAACCGCTGCATAGTGTGTGCAATTCCCAGATGACCAGACAAGGGAATATCATGTGCAATCTTGAGCAACTGCTCATGATGCCCCTGGGGAATGACAATCTGCCTGCCTAGCACCCCTCCCTCTGTCTGCACAGCTTGAGTATACATAAGGCCATTTTCCCAATAAACCTTATGTCTGCTATCACTTCCCTGTGCCCCGTCAGAGTCTGCCCAAGCCCTCAGCTTCTCTAGACTAGGGTCACTTCTCTGAGCACCTGCAAACCCCTCACACATTCCCAAAGCATGGGACAGGTCCCCTTCAGTAGCTAAACTAGGGTCCCTAGCACTAGCGTCAGAGCACTCAGGATCAGTGTCAATCCCAACCCTCTGACAATGGGTCACCCCTCCCTCTTCGGAGTAACCCTCTGTAGCTGTGTGGTAACTTACTACTGGGGAAATTTCTACTCCTTTTTCATTAGTCTCCATATCAGGAGACACAGGCTGGGGAACCAGCCTCTCAGTGGTTTCCACAATGGCTTCTGTGGGGTTCAGGGAACTACAATTTTCCCTTGCCACTTGGCTATGGGTAACTGCACACACCATCTCCTGTTTGATATTGTTGCCCAGGATCGCATCCACTGCTAAGGTTTTGGCTATAGCCACCTGTTGCACAGTTCCCCTTGTTTCTCCCCAGTCCAGGAGAACACGAGCGAGGGGCAATGTTTTCTCTTCACCAGTAAAGTCCTGTACAGTGATGTATTTACTGGGTATAAGCTGACCCGGCTCTACTAGATCCCCCTTTACCAAGGTCAAGGATGCCCCTGTGTCCTTTAGCCCTTGCGTCTGTACACCATTCACCATGACTGGGTGCATGTGTTTCCTCATGTTCACTGGCATGCTTCCAGGGACACACAAACAACCCACTTCCTTCCTAGCACCCTGTTGTATGTTGCTCGCCTTTTTGGGACACTGTCTGGCAATATGCCCAGTTTCTTTACACAACCAACATTCATTTCTTTTCTCAGAGAAATCTTTTCTCTGAAACCTGGGGCCAACTGGTTTCAGTGGAGGCAGTGAGGGTTTTAGCTGCCCTGAAGTCGTGCTTTTCCCTTTCTGTGCTGCCACGCCCACCCCATTCGCTCTCAGAGCAGGTCTGCTCTTGGCATAGTGGTCCGAGAATTAAGCAGCCTCTTGCACTGTTTTGGGATCTCGGTCCTCCAGCTAGGTTTTCCGCTCTGCTGGGTATGCCCAGAAAAACTGTTCTAACAAAATCACATTTTCAATTTTATCAACAGAGTTTGCTTCAGTTCTTTCCCACCAACGTTTTAAAAACTGATGTTGTTTCGTGGCTAGCTCCTCATAGCTCATGTCAGGGCTTCTCCTGAGCTTACGGAATTTAGCTCTGTATGATTCAGCAGTTAATTCAAATTTCTTTAATAGTGCAGCTTTAAGTTTGCTGTAATCATCACTGTCCTCATTGTCCATTCGACCAAATGCATCCCAAGCTTTCCCGGTAAGTAGTGGGGATAGCTGGATCTCCAGGACTCTCTAGAAATTTTAGCCTGAATACAAACTTTTTCAAAAGAATTTAAAAAGGCATCCATATCCTCCCACTCTTTAAATTCAGCTATCAATTTGGAATTCAATTTGTAACCCAGTCCTGTAGTCCCAGTTAAACCCAAGCCACTTATCTGCTCTGGTGCTGCGGGTTGGAGTAGTAGCTCCTCCAGTTTGTGTTGCCTCTGGCGCTCATGCTCCTCACGGTCTGCCTCTTGGCATTCTCACTCTGCCTCATGGTTCATCTCCCGCTGTTCACGGTCCCTCTCCCTCTGGAACTCCAGCTCCATTCTGTGCAACTCAATTTGCAGCCTGAGTACTTCTGGATCCAGGATACTGGTGACCTTCCCCTGCTGCTGTGGCCCTTCACTGACAGTGTTCCTGTTGCCCTCCTCATCGGATCTGGACACTGCACTGGCCGCTAGCTCTGCCACACTCAAGGTTTGGTCCTTTTCAGTCACTGTCTATGACTCGATGCTCTGGGTATCTGCTACCATCAGGGCATCCACGAGGTTCTGTTTGCTGGCTTTCACCTTGAACAGGACTCCTCTATCCTCGCACAACTGCTTTAAGTAGTCTACAGTGTGCCTGCTGTAGTTGGAAGCCATCTTCTTCCCTAACTACGGCTACTCTGACTTGCACTTTGGAAAAAAAAAATAAAACGGGTGGGAACTTGACTGTACACCAAGTGATATGATTCTGTCTCCTTTTTTAAAAATAAATGACTGCCTTTTTCTTTCTTTGCAAGTGAGCTGATGGTCTCAAGCTGACACACTGAACAATAAAAGCTTGTAATACCAAAATTATTGCACCGCTGCCAACCAATCTGTCACAAACCCACTCAGCAGGTCAGGCCCTCTGCTCCCACAGTGCCAACCTCTGAGCGCAGACTTGTGAACAGTTAACAAAATAGGGTAATCCTCCTGTCTGTTTTGTGGGTTCGAATCAAACTTTGGTCTCAAGTTCTGGAGGGATTCAAACTGTGAACCTCTTGTTAGTGTACCCAACATACAGGCTCAGATAATTCTGCTCTTCAGTGGGGTCAGATGTCTTTTGCCTATGGGCACCTAACCAGGCGTACAAAATGAACCCTTAAAACTCTATTAAAGACCTCAGAATAAACTCTTACCTTTTCCCAGTTTGGTAAAACCAGTAAGCTTTGCACAGTGTCAACTTTAACCATATATTCTTCACTTGTCAAGAAAAAGAATTTCAAAGGCACACCAAGTAGTTTCTAAAGTAGAAGTTTACTTAAAGATAGATAAAGAAATGTAAAATGTAAATACAGAACCATATATCACAAAAACATACAATCATTTAAAAGAACAAGGTTTAAAAAAAGTGCAAAATTTCTACCACCAGACAATTAGACTTATATATCTAATGTAACTCTTCTAGCAGTGCTGATAGACAGATGTTGTTGTCAAGAGAGTCCAAACATGTGTGTCTTTACAGTTCACTCACTGCATAATTAAAACACTGTCTTGAGTCTGCCTTCTCCATGATGTCACCGAGCTCCTCCTCTGTTTATTAAAAATGATACAATCAGGATGTCATCACTCAGAAGGTAAATTAAATAAGGTTAATTTCTAAGTCCTTCTGTCATCCATGAGCAACATCTTGCTTTTACAGACATCAGAGGAACATTTATGACCTCGCACCAGTGTGACATAACCTGGTTTTCCTCCTCTAAACATCATAAAATGGATATTTTCTATCCTGTCAGCTGGCAAGCTACAATTAAGCTAGATAAACAGGAGATGCTTAATTTAGGCCTCTTCTAGCCTATAATAATCTCCTGGCCTTCCAGGTAACACCTTGTAGCTAAAACCTGGGGGGTGTCATTCCACAGGCTGTTTCAGCATGTCTCATAAGAGACACTCAATAAAACATTTTTATATTACAAAAATCATAGATTAATCAAAACCAGCTGTCTGGGTATCACATTATGTATTAAATTGGCTCAAATCCTCGTGAGCTCTAGAAGGAAGCATCTGCTCCAGTCTTCTGTCAAGCCACGCCCCTGGTTCTGGATTTTATAAGAGTGCTCTTTGACAAGATGAGGGAATTAGTCAAAGGTACATTTGTTGGGATGGACAAAATCATTGACGTGAAGGAGATGAGGTAAGAAATTAAAGGGGCCATATGGACAAAATGGTTCTATGTGATAAGGGCGACTCTGAAACGGCGAGTCCAGAATCATGATAGAATTTTGGCGAGGTCACAAATTGTGTCTTTTTTTGAGAGGGCTTTGCCTCTTACACCCCCCTTACCTAATTAACCAACTCAGAGGTCATAGCACCTTGTGGGGGGTAAAACATTTGTTGCCATTTTGTCCTCACTGTAATTCCCTCAATGACTTTTGGTTTTGCTGTTTTGCATTCGCTGACATCATGGGCCACTGGACAAAATCCGGGAAGTGGAGGAGATGTGGGGAGAAATTAAAGGGGACATTCCTGAGGCAACTAAATCATGCTTAGGAATGGTTACCAAGAGTAATAGGCACAATAACCCATTTGGGCTCTCTATGAAGGGCATGGAGACAGTGAGAGTCTTTAAAGCAGTAAAAATGCATCAGGTCCACAGTTATATTGCCAAAGCCATCAGCAACTCCAGAGCAAGCAATGACTCCCTCGACCTCAAACTACTATTGTTCACCCTTGATGAAGTTCTCTGGCCACTGACCAGGATTTTTAACCTCTCCCTCAACCTCAGCCAATTCCCGGACATTTGGAAATCCGCCTCAGTAACCCCAATTCACAAAAGTGGGGACAAACAGCACATGAGAACTACTGTCCAATTTCCAGCCTACCTCCGCTCTCCAAGGCCCTGGAAAGGATTGTGTCAGACCAACTCACTGACTACCTTAATAAGTACAGCATCATGTGCAAGGAGCAGCATGGCTTTAGAAAAGGTCATAGGACCTCCATGGCCTTACTCAAATTTACTGGTGCAATCCATTACTCACTAGATAACAGTCAAATAACTGGGTCCACCTTCATTGATTTAACTAAAGCCTTTGATACCGTCAACTATCATCTACTTCTTGCCCAGCTTCAGCTAGCAGGGCTCTCACCCAACTCAGTGGATTGGTTCAAGAGCTACTTAAACAACTGGTACCAAAGAGTGAAAATTGCGGACACAGTCTCAGACCCAAGACCAGTCCAGTCCGGTGTCCCACAGGGCTCAATCCTGGGCCCCCTCCTTTTCAGCCTCTTCTTGAACTCACTGCCAGATTCCTGTCCTGAACAACTTCTACTCTATGCGGATGATGCTGTCATCTTGGCCTCCAACCAAGACCCAGTACATCTTCAAGGAAACCTCCAGCAGGCCTTCACAGCAGTTGAAAATTGGTTTGCTAAACACAAACTGATCCTTAACCAGAAGAAAACAAAGGCCATGATTTTTTGCAGCACCCACAACAAACTCAAACAAAGTTGACTCTCCATTAAAACCAAACAAGGAATCACCCTTGAGCAAGTCCATACCTTTAAATACCTTGGTCTCACCTTAGACTCGAATCTCACCTAAGTTCCACACATCAATAACATGGCAAAGGTAGCAAACACCAGGCTGGGCCTTCTGTTCCGACACAGGAAACATCTAACCCCTGAAGCTTGTCCGTCGCCATCCAGAGCTCCATCATCAGCATCATCGACTACAGCCTCGTTATCTATGGATCTGCCACAACTTCCTCTCTCAAACAAGTCTCAGCTTCCCTCAATCAAGCCTGCCATCTAGTTACTTGTTCCCACACCTGTGACCTTTACTCTAAAACAGGGTGGCTGCAACTTAACAACCGAATCAAATACCAAACCTGCATCACAGCTAAGAAAATCCTACTGGGTAAAGCACCTCCTGGAGTCAGCACACTCCTTAAACCCAAAATTAACACCGTCAACACCAGGAGCACTAAGCCACATAACCTGCAAATCCCCCACTGCCGCACATCACAAGGACAAAGGTCATTTGCTTACAGGGCCCCAAGTTGGTTTAACAGTCTCTATGGGGACACCTTCTCCGCAGCAACACTAGGTGTCTTCAAAACTAAGCTCTGACTCTCCCTTATAGGCACCAACACCTGTGGGTGCACCACCTAACAAGCTGTGGCCCCTAAACTGCCCCTAAACACCCCTGGGTCTGTTCTGTTCTCTACTTGCACTTACCTGTCCTCAGCCACTTCCAAAGCACTTACCCCATGTTTGTCCTGACAAAGCCCATCGGCTGCCATACTCTGCCCTCTCCCACATATGCCATCCCTTTCCTCAGCTTTTCCCCCAACTGTCTTCTTCCTAGTGTCTGTTTGTCATGCCTCACCTATAATACCTAATGTCTTTCTAAGTTACTATATGTTATCTTGTACCGTGTAACTAAACTGTAACCATGTAACCAATTTGATGCCAATTGTATGTACTACGGACATGGAACCTTTGTAAAAGAGCCTTGGCTCAATGGTATGTTGTAATCCTAGATTTAAATAAATAAAAATAAAAAAAAGGGCCTCCATTATCTACAAAGAGAAACTGAGGAAAGATGAATGGGAGAAATACCAGGTAAAGATGAAGGAGACCAAGATAGAAGTCAGGGACACAAAAGCATATGCAGAGCTACATATATACGAATGGAAATTAACAGGAGGTAGGTTCAGGAGGGATGTGAGGAAGTACTACTTTACGGAAAGGGTGGTGGAACCTTGGAACAGTCTGTCAGCTGAGGTAGTGGATGTGAAAACAGTCAGGAGATTCAAGCAGGGCTGGGACATAATGAAGGGATAAGTGGTTACCAGGGGTGACAGGACCAGGGAGGAAAATAGATAGATGATAGGGAGGGTTAGTACACTGGAGGAACAGTAGGTTCCAGGGATTATAGGGAACTTGGGCAGACTGGATGGACCTCTGATACTTTTCTGCTGTCATTCTTCATGTTTCTGTATTGTGGAGGAGGTCAAGGGAGGGGAAAAAACAGTTCTTCAGCTAGATCAGGCAGGGTAACAGAGGAGGAGGACAAGTTGAAAGTAATGTTTCTCAGGTAGTGCTTTTGTGGATCCTACCACTATCCATCAGATAGTGCTGGTATCCTAGCTAGGATCCTACCAGAAATCCTACCAGAGACAGATGTAGGATTCAAGGTCAGATAGTGATGGATCCTAGTTAGCATCCAGGAACCCTAGGTAAGATCCCGGAATCCTAGCTCAGATAGCTAGGATCTGGGGTCAGATAGCGATGGATCCCAGGTCAGATCCAGGGATCCTAGGTCAGATAATTAGGATCCAAGCTGGATCAGTTGCTAGGATCCACAGGATCCACAACGTTTGTTGCTAGGATCCACAGGATCCACAATGTCTGTAGGATCCATGCACTGGATCCTAGTGGGTGGGATCCATGGTCAGATAGCACTGCTATCCTACCACAGCAGCTATCTGTCCAAATGGGAGGTATCTGTTGATATCCTAGTCTCTAGGACACTACCTGAGCAACACTAGTTTTTTCTTTTTTTTAACTATTTTTATCTCCTCCTGACCCCATCGAACTCTCTCCAGCAACCTCCTGATTCCCCTGTCTCTACCTCTCATCGTGACCTGTATCAACTCTGCACCCCTGGCCTGGCACATCCCTCGGGTCGGATCCCTCTGAGGAAGATCCACCCTATCCACTCAGGGTTCTCTTTCTACAGTGTTGAGCTCCAGACCGGGGGGCGGGCCAGCAGAGAGGCAAGCCTGACACTGGGAGTGTGGACTGAGGAGGGGAGACACCTTCGCCTATCAATGGGAGGAGGGTTTTTTGCTGCTTTGTTCCCAGATGAAGGACGTACAATGCTGCCCTGCCCATGGCGTGGATGCTCCCACCCATGTCCGGAAGGCAACCCCCTGACGTCTTCCCCTGTATGTAGCCTGAGCAACACTAGTTGAAAGTAACTATTTTTAGGTTGCTTGCACACATGTGCAAGAAGCACATTACATCAGCTTTCTTCACAAGCAGGTTGTGGAGGTGTGGCAGTGTTGTACCAAATGGCAGCGGCCCATTCAGGGGCTGGTCTCTGCCTCGGCCAATAAAGGAGCATGCTGTCGATCACTGCAGTTAATGATCAGACCACTAGATCAGAAATTGAGCTGCTGCAATCAGGGAGCACCCCATCACTACACAATCAGCTATTAGTACAGGGGCCTCGCTGACTGCAGTAGCCAATTACACAGTGCCATTATACTGTGTTTCTAGAAGCCACCGCCCACCCTTCAGTGTGCCTTCCTGGTGAAACATTTCAGTAAATAAAAGAAAGCCGACTGGGGTTGCCCAATCCCTCTCAACTCTTGCCACCTGCCCCAGACTTATATGTGCCGACAGGGGTGCCCAATCCCCCGTCAGCATGCCCCTTTTCCTGATGATTTTGCCGATGAGGGAGCCCAATCCCCATTGGCATAATACTCCTCCCCCCAATTTCTTGTGTGCCGATGGGGGTGCCCAATCCCCTCAGCTCTTGTTCCCCCTTCAGCACTCAGTATGTGCCGACGGGGGTGCCCAATCCCCCATCAGCTACAGCCTCCCCCAAACACTCAAGTGGCACACTGGGAGCCCACCCCAGCGTGCCAACATTAAATCTCCCTGAAAAAAAGAAAACTGTCCCGCGACATTTTTTTTTTTTGTAAATAAACCTGTCAAAAAGAAAATGGTCCCTCGTTGGGTCCGTGGCCCCTCCCCCACCCGCGCTCACCCTCTGCTCACCCTGCCTCCCCACACCTCCCTCACCCCATACTTACCTCCAGAGCCTGGCACGACGATCTCCGGTGTACCAGGAACACGTCTGCACTCTTCAGTCTTGAGGAGGCAGTGAAGCGCAGTGGGTTAAGGCTCTGAGCTGCAGATCTGGAGACCTGGGTTTGAATCCCACAGCCGCCTTAGTGCATACTGTGTGATCCTGAGCAAGTCACTTAACTTTCTTGTGCTCTCAGGTCACATCTGGAAACAAGCTTCGGCTTAGTGTGCTACTCCTGGTTAAATAATGTTCCCGTTCCCTTTCAAAGCCGACCGCGAACTGAAGCAATGCTGGTAAGCTGTATAACGGCATAAATGTTTTTATTTTCAACTTTGGTGCATATCTTGGCCATTTTTGGGAATTTATTCACCAAATTTTCAACATGGGGTTCTTGGGGCCCCACCTCATGAACTCAGTCACTGTCATTCAGTCCGAAAAGTGATTTCACGGTCACTGCATGGAACCACCTTTCAGGACCGCTTAACGAGAATGACGGTATCACAGTTCATGAGGTAGGCCCCAAAACCCTAAGTTGAAAATTTGGTGAAAATTTCCAAATGACTTTTTTAATAGTGTGCATTGTGCAGTTTCCCACACACGTCAACTGAAAGCATTTTAATATTTTTACTCCAGATTTTCAGCATTGCCATTTTACCACACCTCCTTATGAACAGTGCAACTTTCATTTTTCACCTATCACCCAAAATGTATTTTTGGACATGTAGCACACAGTGGCGTGGTTGGTGTGTGAAATCTATGTTTGGGACAGATTAAAAAATCACAGTGACACTGTTTATGAGCAGAGATCTTAAATGGCTATGTTGAAAATTTGGTGACAAAAGTCCATAAAATTACTGTGTTACGAGCAAGCATTGTGCAATTTCCATGCACCCTTGTAAGTTCACAAATTTGTAATCTTTTCAGTCCAGATTTTCACCAGTGGCATTTTTCCACACCTCCTTATAAACAGTACAGCTGTCATTTTTCACACCCTGGCTGAAATGTGTTTTCGCACTTCCGGTGCAGAATAGCACGGTCACTGTGGGAAATCAGTGTTCAAGATAGATAAAGAAAATCACAGTGACACTGTTCATGAGTGGAGGTTCTAAAATGCCTGTGTTGAAAATCCCCAAACTAATTACATCACGGGTGTAAGTTGTGCAGTTTCTAGGCACACTCGTGACTTCACCCGTTTTTTTATACTTTCATTCCAGATTTTCAACATTGCCATTTTTTACACCTCTTCATGAACAGTACAGCTGTCATTTTTCACATCCCGTTCAAAATGTGTTTTCACACCAGTGGCGCCAAATGGAGCAGTCGCTGTGCAAAATTACCTTTCAGCTAACAAACTGATAGTGTCTCTGTTCATGCGGTGGGATCACAAAAAGCCCATGCTAAAAACTTTGAGTAAGAATACCAAGAAACGCCCAGGGTGTTAGGGTTTTCGACCATAACGCCCTAGGGACTGAAAGGCATCAGGGATGTGACTTGGGATTGTCGACAGTAATGCTTATGCCATTCCACCCCCACCCGCACCCTGCAGCCAGTGACAGGCATCGAGGAGCGCCTTGGGCTCTTTGGCCCCAGAGTTCATCCCATTCTCCTATACTGCACCCATTTCAGCATATTTCCTTATGGAATGTGGTGAGTAAAGCCTGAACACCCAAAGTACACCTCAGCACTTGTCAGTGTCTGCAGGGTAGGGTGAAGTGAAATGTCATGACCGTTATGGGCGATGACGCAAAGGCACACCCCAATGCCTGTCCATCTCTGCAGGGTGGGGGTGGGGTTGATGTCAGTTCAATACTTCACTGCCATTCCTATACTGCATGGGCCTGATTCTCATAGGGGCCTGTGTCTGGCACAAGCTGTGGCAAACAGCAGTTTGCACCAATGCCTGGTGCACCAAAGACCCTGCACCTGATTCAGGTACAGGAGGGTCATAGCGACTAAGTCCCCATGCTTGTGCTGACTGGAACTCTGCGGCAAACCCCTGGTGCACTGCACAGATCCACTGCAGGCCACCAGAGACTAATACAGGACCTCTATCCCACTAGGTAATGGGCATGTGGACCCAACCTGGTGGGCCGGTGTCCCCCCACCATGTTTGGTGCAATTGGTGCCTGGCCACAGAGGTGAGTGGTGGGATGTGCCGGGTGCTGGGAAGCAGTCGGGACTGCTGTACGGGGGGGGGTTGGGCACCACCTGCTGGGGCATGATTGGGCACTGTACTGCCATAAGTTGGTGCTGCGGTAGTGCCGATAGAGCAGGCATCCGTGATCGGGGGAGCCACTGCCAGTATGGGCAGCATCAGGATGGGGGTACCAACATGGTACATAGGTGGCATCGAGGAGCTGTAAGGGGATGCCATTGGACCACTAGGATGGGGGCCACACTCGGGGGTGTATGGTGGGTGGACCGTCACCCATGGTGTTCCGCACACAGGCATGTCACCCGGGGAGAATATCTAAGTCCCCTTACACCCGCCCTGGCTGGTCTAAGGGCACTTAGAATTTCTCCCGCCAGGTGATGTCTGTGAATTGCAGCATGCAACTTGCATTGGCCGCAGTCCCCCTATCGCTGTGCCACAGTGCATTGCAGGTGCAAGTTCTGTTTGGGCAGGTGGACTGTGGTCAACGCAGGCCACCTTTGTGAATCACACGGAGGGCAGTCATGGATGCAAGGTGCACCTTGCACCATAGCTGTTTGGCGAAGTCACCTTGCGTCCGACTCAGGGTTTTGAGAATCGGGCGCCATCCATCTAACTCCTGCACTTCCACTGCTAATGCCAGCAAGCAACCATTTGGCATTGATAAATGCTTGTGCAGTAAGCTCTGGCCCATAAGAGGCTCACAGGTGACCAGTGGGAAGCTCATTAATTAGGAACAGACTGCATCTCCTTTTTAATGTCTTTATAAGTGACATTGCAGAGGGACTGAAAGGAAAAGTAAACCTCTTTGCAGATGACACAAAGATCTGCAGCAAGGTTGATACACAAGGAGGCGTGGAAAGGATGAGAAGGGACTTGGCAAGGTTGGAGGAATGGTCAGAAGTATGGCAGCTTGGATTCAATGCAAAGAAGTGCAAAATAAAGCACCTGGGAAACAAAAACCCAGGAGAAGATTACACAATGGGGGGAAGTAGTAACAACAACAAAAATGGAAAGGAACCTGGGGGTAATCATATCAGATGACCGTAAGGTTAGCAAGCAATGTGAGAAGGCAATAGGGAGGGTTGAGGGGATACCGGGATGTATAGGGATGTATAGGCAGAGGCATCACCAGCAGAAAACTAGAGGTTGTTATCCCTCTGTACAGACCGTTGGTGAGGCCCCATCTGGAGTACTGCGTCCAGTTCTGGAGACCCCATCTCTGCAAGGACATAGAAAAGATGGAGATAGTCCAGAGGAGGGCAACTAAAATGGTGCAGGGTCTGCAAGAGAAGCCATATGAATAAAGACTAAAGGAGCTTAATATGAATACCCTTGTAGAAAGGAGGGAGAGGGGGGGCATGATAGAAACTTTCAAGTATCTCAGTGGAATCAACAAAGTCCAAGAGGGTAGCATCTTTCAGAAAAAGAGATGTGCAAGAACAAGGTGACACAATTTGAAGATAGAGGGGGGACAGCTCAGGGGCAATGTGAGGAAATATTTTTTTACAAAGAGGGTGGTGGACGCATGGAACAGCCTTCCTGAGGAGGTTGTGGGGTCTAAAACTGTGGGAGAATTCAAGAATGCATGGGACAGACATAAGGCAATTCTTGTGGGGGTTAGGAAGAAATAGGCTGTTGGTTAACTAGGATCTGCAGCTTATCCTGTAGGTAGGGAAATGGGCAAACTAGGTGGGTCAAGCGGTCCTTATCTGCCGTCAAAGTCTATGTTTCTATCTTTCCTGTCTGCAAGCTCAGCCCAGGCTAATGTACAAAGACTGTATCACATTTCTTATGAGTCTTTCTTAAACGTGTTTTATCTGTTTACAGGAGTGCACCTGATTTGAGGCCCAAATCAAAAGCAAATAGTTATATTTATAGTAGCAGAGCCCCTCCCCCCACACACACACATACACACTCCCCGAAAAGCTGCTTAAAAGCCTGCAATTCATTCAAATCAATTCCATTTTCTTATTTACTTGGGGTTCAATACCAACAAGTGTAAAATCATGTACCTAGGGCATAGTAACTCTGATGCTGGGTATAGGATGGGAGAGGTACTGATACTCACTAGACATGAAAGGGTCCTTGAGGTTATTATATCAGAGGACCTCAAGGTGGCAGTACAGTGTGACAAGGTTATGGGCAGGGCAAATTGGATTCTGGGGTGCATAAGGAGTGGCATGTCCAGTAGGAAGTGGAGGGATGTTGTGCTGCCATTGTATCACTCTCTGGTAAATCCCCAGCTGGAGTACTGTGTCCAGTTTTAGAGTCCACACTTCAGAAAGGACATAAGGTAGAGGTTTTCCAGAGGAGGGCAACTAAAATGGTTCAGGATTTTCACAGGAATCCCTACAAGGAAAGGCTGAAGAATGTTAACATGTACGCTCTGGAAGAGAGGCGGGCGAGAGGTGACATGACCAAGACCTACAAAGTACCTCACAGGGGCAAACAGGGTACAGTTGGGGAGTTTCCTTCAAATGAGGATGAGCACCCAAACCAAGGGGCAATCAATGAAGCTGGAGTGGGGAGTTCAGGATAGATGTGAAGAAATATTTATTTACTGAAAGGGTGGTAGACACCTTGAACAGACTGCCAGGAGAAGTGGTGGAGGCTAAAATGGTAGGGGGCATGAAGCATGCATGGGATAAACATAGGGGTATATTAGAAAAAATGGGAAGGAGGGGGTCAACAGAGATCAATAGGGCTTTGGAGGTGGAGTAGGTTCAAGTTCATTGCAGGAAAAATCCATTCAACAAGCTCATTCACAAGGAGGTCCTGATGGACGCAGGCAGAACAAGACATACAGTAACATATACAGGCAGGAGTTACAAGTAGGTAGAGAACACTTGGGCAGACTGGGTGGGCTGAGTGGTCCTTTTCTGCTGACAAATTCTATGTTTCTATGGCATCATGTGTTCATTCAGGTGCAGTGTTTATGTAAAGTTGGGCCTACCATACATCTAGATGTAAGGTACAGTAAATTACCGAATTAGATGCAGCCCACTTACAATACAATAAACAGAACCCAAGTGCTTCAAGAAGCCTTTACTCTTCATAAGGCTGCTTAAAGAACTGGGGTTCTGTTTGCAGTGTCCACATTGGTATGCTGATCTTAAAATGGACACCGCATCTGAATGAGTACTTGATTCTTCTTCACTCCATTTCTTCCCCACTTTGAAAGCTGCTTGTCCTGAGTTAGTTTTGGGCTGGCAGTGCCTCACCTGTGTTGGAAGATGACCAATAAACAGCACTGAAAGATGTCAGACTTCACAGACTGTGAAGGCAGCTGCTCACCCACCATCTTGGCAAGAAAAAGGCTGCAGCTGTGGTCATCGATGACTGTTGGAGTGTGGAGATGGGGGGACCAAATGGGACAGACATGAGATAAAATCATAATAAAAATTGTGAGACCTTCCCCAGCTTTCCAAAATGCTTACCAGTAAAAGAACACTCTACAAAGTTTTTCAAATGGCAACACAATCTGGTGAGCCCTCTGTCTGCTGTCTGACACCAGGCATCAACCAGTGTAAAATTGCCTAAAGAAGGCAGTGTGGTCATGTGGTTCCTGAAATACTGGAGATTACAGATTTATAAGAACAAAAGAATATCACACAGAAGCTGGCACATATGCCTATAGCAGCTGACTCCTGCTTTTCAGTAGTTATATTTATACCTTGAGGTACTTGAATGTTTCTATCATATCCCCTCTTTCTCTCCTCTCTTCCAGTGAGTACATATTGAGGTCCCTTAATTTCTCCTCATAAGTCTTGTGTTGCAAGCTCTGTACCATCACATTTGCCCTTCTTTGGATGATTTCCAGCCTGTTAATATATTTACTAAGGTGCGACCTCTAGAACTGCACACAGTACTCCATGTGAGGCCTGACCATAGTTTTATATAATGGCGTCACTACCTCCCTACTTATGCTGGTGATACCCCTGCCTATGCACCCCAGCATGTCACTGGCCCTCCCAACTGCCTTACCATTTTGACATTTTCAGATCATCTGAAATAAGAACTCCCAGGTCCCTTTCCTTCTTTGTTACTGTCAGCAGCCCCCCCCCCATCCTGTAGCTTTCCCCAGGTTTTCTGTGTCCCAGGTGCATAATTTTGAACTTTTTTGAATTAAACTTCCGTTTCCAGTCCTCAGACCATTTTCCAAGCTTCCCCAGGTCCCTCCTCATTTTCTCCACCCCCTCTGGGGTATCCACTGTGTTACAGATCTTGGTGTCATCTGCAAACAGGCAATGTCACTAATGAAGACATTGAACGGAACTGGCCCCAGGACCAATCCCTGCGGCACCCAACTGGTCACCCCTTCTCCCCAGACTGCACCCCATTTACCACCACTCTCTGCCTCCTGTCTGTTAGCCAGTTTCTAACACAGTTTACCACCCTTTCACCCATGCCCAGCCTACCCACCTCGTTTATCAGCCTCCTATGTGGGACGGTGTCAAAGGCTTTGTGAAAATCAAGGTAAGCGTTGTCCACTGCCCCACCCTGATTTCTTCCTTTGTCACCCAGTCAAAGAGATCAACCAGATTTGTCTGACATGACTTCCCCACTGTGAATCCATGTTGCCTATGGTCCTGGGCTCTGATGGCTTCTAGATGCCCCACTATCCTTTCTTTAAGCAATGTCTCCATGATCTTCCCCACTACTGAGGTGAGGCTGACCAGCCTATAGCTCCCCGCCTCCTCCCTACTGTTGGATTTGTATAGAGGGACCACATGTGCCCTCCTCCAATTCTCTGGTACCACCCCTGTGTTGAATGACTCAGTGAACATGGCTGCCAGATATACTGCTATCTCCCGTCACAGTTCTCTTAATATCCTTGGGTGTATGCCATCTGGTCCCATCGCTTAGTCCACCTTCAATTTAGTCAGCTCCTGCAGGATTCTTCTGCCTGTGAATGGACTATTGCCCACCTCTTCACGCCTTTGCAACTGCTGTACTGCTGTGACCCTTGCCCCTTCCCTGCTTCTGTGAATACTGAACAGAAAGTCACAGTGGATGTCTGGGGGGGGGGGCACATGACAGTTCTTAGGCACGGTACTGTCACTTCCAAATACCTAAACAGCACATATAAGCAAGCAACATTCGGCATTGACAAATGCTTGTTAATGGCTACTTCTGCTTAGTATTTACAGTGGTGGATTATGGGCCTCTGATGGAAAGTGGCATGAAGGGTAGCTGCAAGAGGGATCCCATGTGGTACTTACATGGGAAAGAGTTAGACAAGGGCTTGCAGCCCTGAAAATAGATTAGACTCCAGGACCAGATGGGATGCACCCAAGAGTGCTCTGGGAATTGGCAGAGTAGACACCTTGAGGCTTGTAGCTGGTATGTGGGAAGCTTGTTCATAGAGAGGACCACACCTCTTCTAATAAATTAATAAATCAGAAAGAAGCGAGCTCTACCACTCTAATTCACCTAAATTTGAATCCCATTTCTTATTAAATTCCTACATTTTCTAGAGACGTGCAACTAGTTTGTGGCTTATAACAAAGTATTTATTAAAGTCCAATGTCCGCAACCCCAAAATAGCTGCTCAGAAGAAGATATAGGCTTGCTTCTTTCTGATTTGTTTATTCATTGGCAGAGACATGATCTTGTCTATTAGCAAGCTCCCCACATACCATTTACAAGCCTCAAGGTGCCTGCTTTCATTACATAAGTGAACACTGGGCGGCTCTAGAGGACTCTCACATTAAATATATAAGCAGTGAGGATTCCAGCACAGATGAAGTGAGTTACAATTTAAAATGTTAGAGTTGTTGTTTAGCCGTGGGAATCATCTTGTCATTGGTGGTATAGCTCAAGTCATGTATCAGATGACATCTGACAACTAAGAAACCACTTGAAAATCATAGAGTGGCAAAACTGTGATTAACAAAGTAAAAACTTTAAAGAATTGCAGGCTCTTCTGAGCAGCTATTTGTGAGTGGGTAATGCACTGGACTCTGATGAATATTTTTATATAGGTCAAAAACCAGTAGTACACTCCTAGAAAATGCAGGAATTTAAAAGAAATGTGATTTAAATTTGATGAATGAGCAGGGGTATTCCTTGCTTTTTTCTGAATTGGTTACCTTCTACCATTTTCTTGATGTAGTACTTAAAGGGTTAACTGATTGACCTGATTTAGAAGTATATGCATTTTTCCTGGTGTTGCAACTTTCTGCCCCTGCAAGAGGGAGCTGTCCTTGTCCTGAGGAAATCCTGTACTCATTGGCTCCAGACCTCCACGGGTTTTTCTACCCATTCTCCTGAAGTAAATAAAAACGGGGCCTGAGCCTTGATAAAAAAACAGAAGGAAAATGGAGCTGGTCAGACTGGGCATGCAGGCTCAGGATGGTGGAAAGATCCTGGGTCCATTGGGGTGCTGGCTTCCTCCAGCTGGGTCTTCACTGAGGTCTCGGGTTTGAGGACAGCGAGGGCCTGTTGGCAGCCCACCTTCAAGAAGGGCTGCCCGATGATGACTGTGGCAAGTTTCCTGGAATTTAAAAATGTGACCTGCAGCTTCCCTTGTTTTCCTTGCTCCAAAGGGGGAGTGGGAAAAGAAAGAGAATATGATGAACAGAAGAGGTGGCGCTGTGACATAGAGCTCCACGGAAAGGGTAAGATGCAGCAATAAGCCCAGTCAAGCCTCATAGATGTGTCCAACTTGGCACTGTGACATCAATGTCAGGAAAAAGGGTAAGGTGCAGTGAGCACATTTACTTCCTCAATGTTCTGATGCCCATGCCTGGGTCTAGTACAGTTGTTAGACAGGAGGGTATACTCTTCATCCAATTGATAGGCTATTGGTAGCATAAGGGTGCTGTATCATGCATGGGTAAATCCCATGGAAACCCAGTTCTCTTCTGGAGGCAAGGGGACCTGTATGACATGCAGATATGTCACAAGCATATTAAAGATGCTGTTAATTGTGGTACCTGCTGCTTAATGGCTAAGGTAGGGTAAATACTGAGTACTGATGAGCCCATGGGGAGGTTGTAGTCAGGGCTCTGGCTGTGTAATTCCCTTCCTCATTACTGGTACTGTGCACAGTGCTGTGTTAAATTGTTTGTTTTGCAAACAAGTTAATGTCTCAAGAGTGGTGCCCAGTGTCCTGTGTCATTGCTGTCTATATACAAACATACAAAACTGGCACCAGATATAGGCCACACAGTCTATCAAGTCTGCTCGAGTGTGCAGCTAGCAATCCTCTTACACTGCAGCTGCCCCGCTCTCCCCTCCTTGCATAATGGTGGCCCTCCCCCTCACTTTGTCCCACCCCTCTTAAAACTGCCCACTGACTTACAGGAAACCACCTCTTCAGGCAGCGAGTTCCATATGGACACTACCCTTTCTGTGAAAAAGTGCCTCCTCAGTTCTCTCCTGAATCTTCCACCCTCCAGCCTTAGCCCATACCCCCTTGTGTCCCTCCCTCCCTTTAACTTAAAAATCCCCTCTGTAACAGTCTTGTTTATATCCTTCATATATCTAAAGGTCTCTATCACAGGATAGAAGAAGGAGAATAGAGCTGAATGAAACCAAAGTATTACTATGCATAATGAAGTTTATTCTTCCAAGATAAAGGTACTGCTGTTGCTGTTTTCCTTGTTGCCTTTGCTGGAATCTGAATATAGTGTGGGGTAAAAGAAATCTATTTTTCAGACCAACAAGGATGGCTCTGAGGTATCACTGCCCTGGGGATGATAAAAAATGAAAATGAAGTTGATTTGAGAGAGGGCCATCACCACAGGAGACAAGATAATAGCAGGAGAATATGATGTGTTGGGTACAAGTCTAGAGGTGAAAACAACTCCACCGGACTGGTGCAGGAACTTTTAATGGCAGTAACCCAGTGGTCATGTGCTACAGGATGAGGCAGCCAGGACCACAACTATTGGTACGGGGTGGCTCCTTGCAATATGTTCTCATCCAGGTACTCCTAGACACAGGAGTCACCCCTAGGCTATGGCCCACCTCTCCCCTTTTGCTCTCCATGGCATGGTATTGGCAAGTACTGTAAGGGGTCTAGAGGGGGGCGGTGACAACATGGGGGATTGTCTGGGCTTTTGCAGTGTTATTGGCTGATGAAAGATCTGCAAACATTTTGGCCATGTGAAGTGCATGTGATCAGCAAGTGCAAAGGAACACCATTCTTCAAAAGACTGGCGTCAGTGCATTGTGATTTTAATAAGTATTTTGGAACAGTTAAGGCACATGCTGGGCCTACGAGATGCTGACCCCTCTGCAAGGGGCACCTAGATCCTCAAACTGGTACATGCCCTAGTTCCATCTGGGTTCAACCAAAATCATCTGTTCCAGGGAGATACTTCTGATCCTGATTGCCTACTTTGCATGGACAGTGTATGCGGAGCAGTATTTTTGTGTGCCCACTTGCTGACCCAAAAAAGCCTGAAATATATCTGAGGGATCAACGACCTGTCTGTCTATCAGGGGTTCCTGCAGTAACCCCCTTGTTGCAACCTTTTGGGCCTAGAGTCCAATCAGTGACTGCATCTGAGCCTGTGCTAGTTACCCAACTGGTGTTGGTGTGCTTTGGATGTTTCCTCTCTGCTGTCAGGGGTGGACCTGTGGTATCAAGATGCCCCAACTACATGCAGACTTATAGTCGAGCACCAGGAATGATGTTTCAGAGTAGGAACATGCACAAGTTCCTGGGGAATTTGGTGGAGGAATGGAATGGAGCCTCACTGGCACAATGAGTAGGTTGTTGGACCTTACCCATGGACAGTTTGCAGTTTTGTTGCAAGATGATCCCCAGGTAACTGGTGATGTGCCTGCAGCAGAAAAATCAAAGTAGTAATTGAAGCAGATGAGGAGCCTGAACCCTCCAGCAGGGGAAGTGGGATGCAACTGGTGGCTTTGCCATGACCACCTACTCTCCACCCAGCAGTCAGCAGCAGCATTGTTAGGATGATCTGCATCTCAGGAGGAGAGCTGCCCCTCTTACCTGTGCTTGTGCTCTAGGAAAATATGTCCTGGTAATCCACTTTATTTATCACATGCAGATATTTGTAAGTTTCAGTCATGTCCCCCCTCTTTTTTCTAGTCTTAGGGGTGTACATGTCAAGGTCTTGCAACCTCTCCCCATTTGCCCACCCCCCATGCCCTGAATCATTTTAGTTGCCATTCGCAGTACTGCTTCCACCTACTCACAGTTTTTCCACAAGTATGTACTACAGAACTTTGTGCAGTATTCCAGGTGCAATCTAATGATCCGTACAGTGAAAGGATCACCTCCCGGCTTCTATTGCTAATGCCCCTCCCTACGCACCCCAGCATCCTATTTGCCTTCCCCATTGCCTTGTTGTAGAGTGCAGTGAATTTCAGGCTATCTGATATTATAACCCCAAAGTCTTTCTCCTCCCCTGTGCTTTGCAGTGCCACCACCACCTCCCACTGAGTAGTGTGCCCTCCATTCTTTTCCCCGATGTGCATTACTTTACATTTTTTTCACTAAACTCAGCTAACAGATCTTAGATCATTTTACCAGCCTACTCAGAGCCTCCTTTAATTCCCTTATCCTCTCTACAGTGCCTACCCTTGCACGCACAGATCTTGGTGTCTTCTGCAAAGAGCCAGATAGATCTTGCCCTGTATGTTTTCCCCTTATTACGTATAAATATGTTTGAGGACAGAGTCCAGAAGCAATCCCTGTGGCATCCAGCTCATGACCTCTTTAACATCCACATATTCACCATTTACAACAACCCTCTGAGTAATCCCCCTCAGCCAGCTCTCCACCCAAGCTGCTATTCCTTCTTCCACGCCCATGTCCCTCAGTGGTTAGACCAGTCTCCCGTGGGGACTGAGTCAAAGCCTTGCTGAAGTCCTGGTGCAATATACTGACCACCTGTCCTTTGTCAGCTGCCCTGGTCACCCAGTCAAAGAACTCAGTGAGGTTCATTTGGCATGACCTCCCCCTGGTGAACCCATGCTTCCTGTTGTCTGGCAACCCATGCACTTCAATGAACTTCACCAGCACTTCCCTTAATCTGGCCTCAAGTATCTTTCACACTATAGGGATCAGGCTGACTGGTCTATGGTTACCTGGTTCAACCTTCTTTCCACTTTTATCCAGAGGGACGTCAGCAATCTTGCAGTCTCTGGTGACCACCCCTGTTTTTAACGAGCAGTGAAAAAGACATGCAAGTGGAACCACTATTTCTTCCATCACCTCCTTGAATATTCTAGGATGCAGCCTATCAGGCCCCATTGATTTGTCTGCCCTCAACCCTCTCTGCTCCTTCAGTGCTTTTAACTGTGATCCAGCCTATATTGTTAGAGCTTCCTTCTTCCCTCCCTCCCTCCCACCTTCTGACCCTTATACCACATTCTGGCAAGGGTCCCTACTCCTCTCTGGTGAATACTGAACAAAAATATTGGTTCAGTAACTTTGCCTTACATGTTCCCCTGCCTCCCATCCTTCCTCATTTTTTTGCCTCACTAAGCCCTCTTTTATGTTTTCACCTGAATATACCCAAACAATGCCTAGTCACCCAGTTTTCCCACCTTGCAAGTCTGAGCTCCTTCTCTACGTTGGCCCCCCTGAGCCTCCTACTGGCCTTCCTGGTTGCTTTAGATACTCCTCCCTGTCTTCCTCCCTTTGGTTTTCCTTGTACTTCCTGAATGCCCTACTTGTCACTCTCACTACCCTCTTCACTGCCGATGTGAAAAACAGTGGGCCTCCTGCTCTCGTACCCTTCTTGACTCTCCCAATGCAGTTTGCCACCTCTTCTAGCACTCCTGACGTTAATGCCTTCCATTTTTCTTCCACCTCTTCTATCCCTTAAATCTCCTTATGTTTTTTTCTTAGCAGACCTCACATCTTAATAAACTCTGCTGTTCTGAAGTCGCACACCTTCACCAAGCTCGTCCCCTTGTTGGCTTCCAGTTAGACCTCCAACCTCACCATACTGTGGCCATTGGACCCCTTTAGTTCCTGGACTGTTATATTTTGGACCTGCTCACTGGGGATGAGAACCAGGTCCAACAGAGCTCCCACCCTTGTCAGGTCCTGGAACTGTTGTATTAGGAAAGTTTCCTGGCATGCTTCCATTAGGAGCTGGTTCCTTGCTCTCGCTGCGACTGGGACCCTCCATTCCACATCCAGCATGTTTAAGTCCCCTACTATTGCTACTTCCCCTGACCTGGCTGCAACCCTCAGTAACTCTCCAAGTTTACTGTCTGCCCTTGGTCATGGCAGATGGCCTGTAAATCATTACAACTCTAATTTGTTTCTCCTTTCTTGTGGCTACTGCCCTACACCCTCCTACTTCTGCTCCCCTTTTGCCCACCACTTACACTAATGTAGTCCCCTCTTCATTCACCCTAATCGACAACCTTTGCTCCCACCCTCAAAGAGCACCTTTTGTGCTCCCCTCTTCACTCTCCCTAATTGACAACCTTTGCTCCCACCCTTAAAGAGCACATTTTGTGCTCTTTTATTTATTTAATTGCTTTTGATAACTGGGTAAGTGCATTAGGCATTAGCCCTACCTATTTTCAGACACGACCCGGGAGAGTACAGTATACAGTCATTATAATATACGCAGGTACAAAAATACAGTCATAACAATACACAACAGTTATCCATGCAGGGATAGCCAAGACTAATGCATACAGGCAGGACCGTCCACGCAGGGATGAAACGAGGTAGACTAAGACAATTTAGCAAACATGATTGGAGTTCAGAAAAACCAAGCTCAAGACAGTTAGGACAAGTGGGTCAGGAACAGTTACATGTGTCAAGTGCATTGAGGTGAGAGAAAAGTGCAGACTTGAAGACAGAGTGAGATAAGGGACACTTTAAACTAGGAGGAAGGGAATTCCTGAATTTGGGGGTGAAATGAGAGGATGCTTGTTCACCCATTTTTGTAGAGCAGTGAGGCACTGGAAACTGTGGAGCGTTTAAGGACCTAAGAGTACAGGAGAGAATTACAGGTTTAAACATGTTAGCCAGAGAATTTGGGCAGGGGCATCTTATCATGGAATCAATGAAACACCCCAGAGAGTAATGGCGATGTGAATAGGAAATAGCCAGTGAAGGGCTGAGTAGAGAAAGCAATGGTGAGTGAGGCGAGGGGCCGATAAGGCAAATCTACAAATGTTGTTGTAAGTGGTGTCCCACTTCCATAGAATACTCTCATTAGCCTGGGAGAGGAGAGGGAGGGCATAAAGTAACCTGGGCAGCAAGACACCTCTAGCCACAGAGATCCTGGCTGCAGGAGTTAGGGAATGACACACACGGTAGGCTGATCCAATCCTTGTGTTAACAGATCTGCAGACATCATTTATGTGAGAGAAGTCAAGTGAAGGATCTAGCATCACTCCTAGGTATTTGAAGGCATCCATAGACAGGATAGCTGACCCATCGTGACACAGCACTTGAAGCTTGGTGGACTCAACCTGGACTTTTCTAGGGGACCCAAAGAACATTGTCTGAGTTTTGAAAAGGTTGAGGGTTAGTAAGTTAGAGGAGAACCAGGATTGAAGTTATTGGAAAGCAGAAGATAGATGGTCATTAAGTTCCGAGACGGAACGGGAGGCCGAGTAGAGCACCAAGTAATCTGCATACATGATGGAGTGACAGTGGGGTATAGAAGTAGGAATATCATTGACAAAGATGGAGAAGAGCAAGGGCCCAAGAATAGACCCTTGCAGAATGCCACAGGTGATTGGGGCAGGAGATGAAAGAACTTTGCAGAAGGAGACCATTTGGGAACAGTTGTCAAGGTAACTGTGGATCCAAGATAAGGTCGATTCAGTGGCACCAAGAGAATGCAGCTTATCCAAGAGTAGGGGGTGATTAACCAGGTCAAATGCCTTGGTTAGGCCAATGAACACTGAGCCAGTAAGTAGACCTTTATCCATGTTGGACTTAACGTCACTGGATAGTAGGGCGAAAGCAGTAGTCATGCTATGACCAGCCCTGAACCCATGCTGAACAGGGGACTGAAGGTTGAAATTTAGTAAGTGGGTAGCTATCTGGTAGTGGATAAGTTTCTCCAGTAACTTGCAGAGAGTAGGCAGAAGTGCAGTCAGACAATAGTTGGATAGGATTTTGGGGTCTCCTTTCTTAAACACAGGAATAGTCCTAGCAGATTTCCATGCCAAAGGCACTGCGGAGGTACTGATGGATAGGTTAAAGAGCCAAGTGATGGGAGTGGCTAGAAGAGGGGCAGCGAGTTTGAGGATTCTGGGTTCCAGACCATCCAGATCAGCACTGCTATGAGAGGGGATGGTTTTTAACAACCTCAGAGCATCCAGATACGTGACTTGAGAAAATTCCAGAAGAAGGAAATGCATCCTGAGGAGTTATAGAAGGAGGGTTGTGGCCGCAGGATGCGGGAAGGGGATATGAGGAACTGTGGTAAAGAGGGTGTTAAAGGCATTGGCAATAGTGCAAGGGTTATTGCAGAGGATGTCATTAATTAGCATATCATTTGGTGCCTGTGGTTTGTTATTCCCTAAGATCGCATTAATCTGGGTCCAGAAAGGGTTAGAGACAGAGTAGTTAAGGAGTTCTCGATAGTAGGCACTCTTGGCAGTCCGAACCTCCTTCTTATAGGTATTGTGCAAGACCCGATACTCCTCAAAGTCAGCTTGAAGACAGGTGGATTTCCATTTGGACCAAAGTTTGTCCCATCTCTTGAGCTGTTGCAGGAGTGGCCGTTTCAGCCACTTGATCACTTTTCCTCTGACCCTACGCGTTGAGGATGGAATGTGCTTGTTCTGCAAGGTTGGTAGAGTTATGTTGAAATAATCCGTGGCCTTGTTGATGTCAGTGGTAGTAAAGAGGGGTGACCAGTCTACCCTTTTTAGGTTATAAAAGAACGCTGATGTGTCCAGTTTGGAAAAGTCAGCAAAGGTTAGCACTTTGGGAGTATACAAGGAGGTAGATGCACTCCTCACAGTGTAGACTGGGTAGTGATCATTGATAGAGTCAGGTAAAACCCCAGCCGAGGAGTAACAATCCTTCTGGTTAGTGAGGATCCAGTCTATCAGAGTACGGCTGGTACCATTCAGCGAGATCCTAGTATGCGATGAGATGAGTTGAAAAAGATTGAACTTACTGATAGTGGATGCCAGAAGATAGGAGTTGGGACCAAGCCAGTCAAGGTTAAAATCACCCAGGCAGAGCACTTCATTTTTCTTTGACAGTGCAGGGATTAGCTCAGCCAACTCGTCGAGGTCAAGTTTGCTGTTACGAGGTGGCGTACATATGCCGAAGATGTGTAATTTCTTGGCACCACCAAAGTGTCAGGAGAGAGTGTAATACCTCACCATTATTTAGAGGTGGTGTAGGCAGAAGAGAAACATTAAGATGAGACTTATAGTACAGTGCAAGTCCACCACCTCTTTTTGAGGAAAGTCTGCCGGCCTGGTACATGTTATAGCCAGGTGGTGTGCAGCTTAGGTCAGAGACAATTTTTATGAGTTGCCCTCCAGAAACCCAGAAGGACCCTTACTTGACACTGAGTTAAAATCTACATTAAGTGGATTTTTTTTGTGCCTCTAATTAGGAAGGGAAGAGATCATATTTTGGCTCCGTGGATCCAAGCCGCCAATCCCTTCCACTTGCCGGTCCTGAGTGCCAACCCCACGCTAGCATGTTTTGTGATGTAATAATATCGAGCGCGTGGGGGTGCACTGAATAGGAAGTGATGGGGATGTTTTTTTAACTTGAATTTTCAATAGTTAAGATGGTCAATATAAACAAACCAAGGCCTCTGACTAACAGGGTGTTTATTGGTTGAGCTGTAGCCTTGATTTGTTTATATTGACCGTCTTAACAATGAAAATTCAGAATGCATTATCCCATCTTTTCTATTCAATGCACTTGCACTTGCTAAATAATAATCCCATCATAAAAATATGTAGCGCGAGCTCTGACACTCAGAACAAAAGTAGACTCAGGATTGGCAGCTGAGCTCCACTGAGCCATCTAATTCCTTCCTTTCCTAATTAGAGGTGGAAAAATTTTACTTAATGTAGATTTTAACTTGGGGGCAGATAAGGGTCCTTCTGTGTTTGTGGGATGTGCACCACAAAAGGTGCTCTTTAACTCAGTATTGCCTTTGTGTATTGCACATGTTGTTATCCTCCAGCACCTTATTGTATTGTAATTGTAAAAGCATCCTCCAGCACTTTGGTGTATAATTATGTATTTTACTTTTTGCAGTCCTTGTCTTTGCACAATTATTACTTATGATGCTTATTCACCTATTATTGCTATTATTGTATATAATTGTTCTTAGTGTTCCTTATTGTCATCCCTTTCCCCTTCCCTCAAGACACATCTGGAAAGGAACTGTTACCAGCTCAGTATGTCCTTCATGATGGAACATCTACAATATAAATAAATAAATAATACTAGTACCCAAAGAGTCTCTAAACCCCTGTGTCACCCACATTATTCGTCTCTGTGGCCTTTCCTCACATAAAGTGCAACCCACCTTCCTTGCCCTTTTTGCCCTGTCTTTTCTGAACATGGTTGGTATGTCCTGGTATGAACATGCCCCAACTGTTGTTCTGGTTTGCTCATGTCTCTGCGACAGCTGTAAGATTCAGATTACCTTCTTTAACCAGCACTTGTAGTTCAGGATCCAGATATTCAAAAATGGGCATCAGCGCGATGCAAATGTTTGCACTGTGCTTGCGCTTGCACCCAACCCAGAGGTTGCCATAGTCAGATGGATAGTGCACCAGTGCTATCTGACTGAATATCAGCCCATGTCAGCACTGTGGTAAGTCAAACTGCACTGCACGGACATGGACCTGGGTTGCATCCAGCCCACAAAGAACTGTGCCCTGGGACCAGATAATACCGGAAGTCATGTGGGCTATATTCAGTTGCACCATGCAAATGAGCCCATTGGGCATGCAAGGCACTAAGGGGCCATTTGCATGCCCAGTAGGGGCTCATTTTCATGGTGAATGGCAGCCTGTTAGCAACCATCCTGTGGGCATTGGACTTGTCATCCCTGGTGTCAAGTGGCACCTCCACCCCCTGATCAGCTATCCCATATAGTAGACACATATCTCTAGTATTTAGTGGCACCCCCCCACACCCAATCACCCTTTCTGTATTTGTTGCACCTTTCCCTGGTGTCTAGTGGCACCCCTATTCCCTGATCACCCATCCCGTATAACAGACACTTATCACTTGTATCTAGTGGCACACCCCCAAGCACCCATCCCATATATTAATCACATATGCCTGGTGTCTAGTGACACCCTCCACCCTTAAACAACTGTTCCACAGTAGTGTACCATATCCATTAGTGTCCAGTGGCACTCCCACTCCCGATCACCTGTTCCTTTTTCTTACATCTTGCCCTAGTATCTAGTGGCACCCCCACCCCAATCACCATTCTGCATTTGTCACACCTCTCCCTGGTGTCTAGTGCCACCCCCACCCTCCAAGCACTTGTTCCATATTTTTTACACCTCTCCCTAGTGTCTAGTGTTACCCTCCCCCAGTCCATGATCACCCATTCTGTATTTGTTACACCTCTCCCTGGTGTGTAGTGGCACCCCCCCACCCCGATCACTCATTGACAAATGGACCTGCAAACATTTGTGGTCCAGCATCCCCCACCTGCCCCACCCAGAACACCATCCAGCCACCCTCTTACTGATGCATCCAGGTATATGCCTGTCACCCAGTATGGTGACCAGCACACCCCTCTTCTCACCACCTAGGCCGGCTACCATATGAGTGTACAGTGAGTGCATGTATAGGCACCACAGCACCAGTGCCTGGGGTGTCATTTTCTGACAGCTACAGAGTTTGTTGTAACCATGACCCAGATACAAAAATGGTGCAACTCATTTACAGGAGACAGCAAAGCCCACAGCAGCACTGCAGCTGCATAAACGGAGCTCAGCACCAGCATTTCTATCTGACCCAACCGCCCTATCCATTCCATGTAACCAGCACTGAGGATGCCACAAATCCCTAAACATAGCTCAGCAAGTCTCACCCCTTTACAGTTGCCTGTGCCGTGATCCATTATATCTACCAACCCAAGGCGGTGCTACTGTAGCCATCATTGAGCAGACTCAGACATGTCAACCTGACACCTAGGTCAGAAGCTTCCAATACATTTGCTATTGTATGCACTCACCCCTTTGCCAATGTACAGTGTGACCAGGGATCTATGATCACAATAGACATGGGTATAACTACCTGGGAAGGAAACAATGGGCACTGACTTCACACCGATCCCCCTAAAAGTACAGGGCTTTTAGTCAGTGCCTATACTCCCAGGTCAGTCCCCCTGAAACAATTTCTTTCCCAGGTAGCTATGCCAATGTCTGTTGTGATCATAGATCCCTGGTAGCACTGTACATTGTCAAAGGGGTGAGTACATGCAATAACAAATGTACTGGAAGCTGCAAGCCTAGCTGTCATGGTGACATGTCTGAACCTGTTCAATGATGGCTACAGTAGCACCACTTTGGGTTGGTGTGTGTAACAGATCACAGGATGGGCAACCATAAGGGAGGGAGGCTTGCTGGGGTACATATAGGGGATCTGTGGCAAACTCAGTGCTGGTTACAAGGGAATGGCTAGGGTGGGGAGGATCAGATGGAAATACTGATGTTGAGCTCTGATTATGCAGCTGCAGTACTGCTGTGGGCTTTGCTGTCACCTGTGAATGGGATGCACCATTTGTGCATCTGGGTCATGATTATAATGTATTCTGTAGCTGTCAGAAGTTTACACCTCAGGCACAGGTCCTGTGGTGCATGTAGGCACACTCACTGTATGCTCATACAGGGGCCACCCGAGGTGGTGAGAGGAGGACTGTGCCAGTCACCGTATTGGGTGCCAGGCATGTCCCCGGATGCACCAGTAAGGGGGAGGTGACTGGGTGGTGTTTTATGTGCAGCCAAGGTGGGTGGGGGATGCTGGACCACCAATGTTTGCAGGTCTGTCGACAGGTGACTGGGGGTGATGGCGCCACTGAACACCAGGGATATGGTGTTCAATATGATATGGGTGCTTGGATGTTGGGGGGGATGCCGACACCAGGGATATGTGTTTAATATATGGAATGGGTGATTGGGTGGAGGGGGAGCAACTGAACACCAAGGATATGTTTACATGATATTGCATTTGTGGTCAGGGGCAGGGGCTGCCCCTAGACTCCAGGGATATGTGTATATTGTATGGCATGGGTGCTCAAGGGATGGATGATGACACTGGACACCAGGGCCTGCAACCTTGCTTGTGTCGCAGTGATATGGGGCAGATGACTGCAATACTGATGTCCCCCCATCGGTAGGATGGGGGCATTGTTTTAGTGCCCAGTTTAGATGAATTTTTTCTATTGGGGTAAATAGCACCACTTTGGGTGTCATTTTCCATCATCACAAACCTTTGAAAATGCTGCTGCACCCATATGTAGGACAGGCGACCCTCATTTGCAAGGGTGCACCGTTATGTTAGTGGCTGGGCTCTAACATGTTTAACACATACTATAAGGGCCTCTGAATATAGACCCCACCCCAAAAAAGGTAAAAATACAAGAAAGTGTGAGGGAAAAACCTGTCAGTGCTGGTGCTAGCTTTTCAATATTTGGCTCCAAGCATTTTGCTGTCCTTGTGACTTCTCGTGTTGGTGCATAACATCTTAAAATAATTCAGCCTATCCTTCCCCTTCTTTTCCCCCCAGCTTTCATTTGGTGGGGCTTCCCTGAGTTATGTCAGTATTAGTATCCCATACTGAGCTAATTCTAGCCCCCCACACCACCTAAACCTCACTGAGGAGTTCTCTCAAAAGACCTCAAGACACAAGCTCATTCACAAAAGTGTCCCTGAGAAACAGACGTAGGCTAATTCACAGACATGTTCCTGAGACGTTCTGGTTCATTCACAGAAGTGTCCCTGAACAGTTTACCCACAGACTCATTCACAGAAGTGTTCCTGACAAGTTCCCCCTTTTTTCTTTTCATTTTCCTTAATTCCTGAACTGAGATATGGAATGCTGAGGTTTTTAACAGTTTCTGCTCCCTTGCCATGCCCACCATGAAAAATGAAACATGAAACATCTTGGTGTTGTGTTATGAGACACCTACTACCACCAACATAATCCTAACATATCTACAGTATGAATCTTGTATGTGCAGTCAAAAGGTATATATAATAAGGTTTTTTGAAATTGCAAGAGGCAGCCATCTTTAATGACTTGAGTCATTATTACAAAATAAGTTATACAATCTGTTTTAAAAATGTTTAAGGATATTAAAAACACTAGTGGTGAGTGTAAGGATGTCAGAAATACATCAAAGGGACATTGTCAACCCCCTTAGGCCTCAAAGTATGGTTTACCCCTGCTCTGATCAGTCCCCCCCATGGGTTTATATGGAACAAACTGTGGCTGGGGTGGTCATTCCCACTTCTATTTTCTATTCAAACCTGAGAAGCCAACTTCCCAAACATCCCATTATACCTCCATCTATCAAATATTGGACCTGGGTATGCAAGAAGGTAGGGTCCACTCCTACCCCCCCCCACTCCACATGCCTCTATGAAACAACCTTCAAATCCAAATAGATAAGAAGCCACTCAGGTGGACACATTGGGCTAGGAAGGATGTTCTCTTACGACAGGATATCCTAGAACTAGTGACAGGGATGATCTCCAACTCTCAGGACCCTACAAAAGAGATGGGGACTCCCACAAAAGGAGTTGTGGAGATACATGCAGATAAGAGAAGCAGTCAAACTACTCTTGCACAACCACAGTAAAACTTAAAATGTGGCTCACAACCCCTAGAGGCCTAGCAGGCACAATCTACTCCAACATTAGGGACATGATCCCAAGCTTATCTGATGATGCCAGGATCAGGTAGGAGAAGATGCTGGGCAGCCCCATTACTAAAGAACACTGATCTCAAGAGGCACCTGTGAGGAACGTCTGTACATCACTTGTTGGGTGTTCCAAGATCACCAGGTGAACAGATCGTCACAGCACCTGGCTGGAGCACCTCCGCTGAGAACACCGAAAATGCTGACTCAAGTGATGACCATTTTGAATTAAGAAATGTGGGCTGAGGTACACAGTCAATTTTCAACTGAAAGGCATGTTGAAATCAGTTAGGAGAGCCAGAGAACTCACTGGTGCACACTTTGAGGGAAAAAAAAAAGAAAGATGTGAAAGCTGGGGGACAAAACAGCAGACGGCTTATCTTTCACTGAGCCTGCCGGACCTGTGAATCTTTACAGATACACCATCAACACTGCTCTCCCTGCTACCTGCCTCTCCTCCCATGAATAATCATCGGCTGAAGGGTAATAGCTCCACTTACTTTAAAACAAAGGAGGCAATAAGCACTGTTTTGCAAAGGGGTTCAAGTCCAAACTCATTACAGCAGTCTGTTCAGCAAAGGGGTGAGGGCTCGAAACAGAAAGATTCTAGGATAACACTACAAGGCAGTACAGATTTTTCTAGCAGTCAGGGTGCAGCAATGCCTAGAAAAGGGTCTGGGAAGACAGCAGAATAAAATAAAGACACAGTCAAGATATCCAGGATAGCACTAATAAAGAAGACACAAATAGCATAGATCAAGATTTAAACAAAACAGATATCCCAGGAAAAGAAGAGGCAAGCGTAATGAAAAAGGCACTAAATAAGAATGTGGCATCTGATTCAGAAAATGAAGGGACAAAAGATTCAATTGAAGAAAATGCATCTCAACCAAATGGGGTGTTAGCGGCAGTTACTAATCTAAAGGAAGAAATGCTGAAGGCACTTGAAGATATCAAAAGCTATCTGGACACAGTTACAGGCTCATTAAGTGAGCTAAACACTAAATTAGAAAAACTTACTCAACATACAGATGAGCTTGAAAATTGGTTAGCCAAAGTTTAAGATACAGTACCTCAGTTCAAATGCCCAGAAAATTTCTGCAGCTAGAAAGACAAGTGCAAGCTCTGCAGCAAAAAGTTGTGGAACAGGAAGATTGGGCCAGAACTGGCAATGTGAGACTCTATAAAAATACCTGAAGGTGTAGCTTGTACTGGGTATCCAGTACCTTTTTTTTGAGAAATTGGTCACTGAGACACTTAGTACTAATGCATAGAGGACAAAGTGATTCTAGTTAGGGTCCACCGGGCCAGATCAAGATTTATTGGCAATAGAAACTACCCACGTACGGTCTTTATTAAGTCTCTTAAATTTCAAGACTAAGATCAGGAAGCTATTCTGCACAAAGCTGGAATTTCAAAGGGCTTGACATTTGAGCACATAAACTTTAATGCTTATTCAGATTTGTCTTCAGAAACCATGGAAAGAAGAAAACTATTTAATCCATTAAAACAGTTGCTATACAATAAAGGTACGAGATTCTCCATGCTGTATCCCGCAAAGATCCTATTTGTCCTAAATGGAAAATTGCAAACTTTTAATTCCCCAGAGGATGCTATCAAAGCATTCAAAATTGCACATGAAAATCATAACGAATCAGGAACTAACCGAGATTACAGAGCCAAAACAAGCCCCTACGCATCCCCCTCTAGGGCTTCTCAGTCAAATCCAACAACAAGCTCAGGAGAGGCACATGGGCATAACCGTGAGGTATCATGAGGACTGATTTGAATAAAAATATGTATTAATCACGAACGAAGTGAGGGGGATATAAAAAATATAATATATATATATATATATATATATATATATATATATATATACAACAATGCACTTACAGGTGAACTTACTGATCTATTTCTGATGTTACTTTTCTGTTTTCCCCTTCTCTCTACACCTTTTTAGTCTGGAGAGCTTAAGATCCCTACAAAAAAGGGGATATGTAGGATTAGTATGACTGTAATACTGCCAGCACATAGAGTTTATTTTTCTTTTTCCCTTATAATGCAGTATAATAAAAAGTTATGATAAGTAACAATATAATGAAACATAGTTTAAAATAGGATATAGGAGGAAGGTTCTGCTTCACTTATCATGCCATCCACAATGAGCTGTGATGGTTAATCAACCGTCTTGGATATGGGGGGGCAAGGGATATCTATGTCCCTTGGTTCAGGGTTCTGCAGGTGGTTGGGGGGGGGTTGGAGAAAACTTTTTATACCCAAATCAGAAACAGAGATCTATTAAAAACCTCATAAAGTTTCCATATCCATGATGTAATAGAAAGGTTTGCTACAATTGTTATAGGGGTCCAGGAAAGAAACTTTAAATAATAAAGACGTTATATGGTAAAGAGATACAGCTGGTGCAGGGCAGGATGAAGGTAAATTCTAATCATGGGTAGCACTTTCAAGATTACAACCTGGAATGTGAAGGGGTTACAAAATAGACTGAAAACTATTAAAATCATAAATTATCTGGAATAAAGAACATAAACATGATAATGCTACAAGAAATCCATCTTACAGCTAAAGAAACTGCCTGGTTCACAAACCGGTGAGGCCCAGGTCACACCTCCAATTACTCCAGAAATTCAAGGGGGAGGTCATGATTGCTTTAAATAAATCAAAAGCATTACCGACTGTCTCCGAGCATATGATTGATGCACATAGCAGATATGTTATAACACAAATACAAATGTATAACTTCAGGTATACTTGTGTGGCTGTATACACCCCCAATCATAACGATACAAATTTCTTCATGGATTTATTTTGTAGCCTTGTTAACCTTTGAAGCCCCTTATATAATAGGTGATGATTTTAATGTAGCTATGCAGCAGATAGACAAAACCTCTGGTTTGGACAAGTCCCATAAATCGTAAGGAAAAATAATCAATAACGTTACAGCTAATTTAGGTTTAGTGGATCCCTGGAGGGAACTGTATAAAGATAAAAAAAAATCTTTTTTTTCTTCTGTCCACCAATGTTACTCAAGGACTGACTTTTTTCTCATCTCTGAATCCTTATTATATACAATTACTAATACTGAATACCTGGGAATAGCTCTTTCCGATCACTCTCCTTGCACTTCAAAATTGTAGAACATAAAGAGGGACCCAAAATGTAGAGAATGGACCAGGCTAACATATCAAAATCTCAGACACATGAAAAAATTCTAAAAGAGTGCCAGGAATGTTTTATTTATAATTCTATAAGAGGCACATCTATGATTTATATATGGGAAGCCTTTAAACTTTATGCTAGAGGGATAATCCTCAGTATTGAAATGGCTGAAAAAAGGAATAGAAACAAAATATTGGTTAAAATGGAAAAAGAAATTCAAACTTTATCAGAATTACATAGAATCTCTTTTGATAATAGTATACACAAGAGATTAATGCAGAAAAGGGAGCAATGTAATCAAATAATAACTGAAAAAACAGAAAACAGATACTTCATAGTAGATCAAACTATTATGTGCTGACTGATAAACCACTCAAAGTATTAACATGGCTGATCAGAAAAATACAAAAAGAACTCACGATCATAGAGATTAAAGATCATAACAATAAGATTGCTCACAAACTAGACAAAATAAACGACTGCTTTATTAAATTTTATCAAAACCTATATACTTCTCAACTAACAGAAAATTTGCAGGAATGCACATTTTTTTAGATAAAATAAAAATTCTTGAATTAAATGAAGAAATGAGGATACATCTGGACCAACCAATCACAGAAAAAGAAATAGCACAGGCTATTCAAGCTTTGCCAATGGGAAAAGCTTCAGGCCCTGATGGGATAGGAGTAGACGTGTATAAAAAATATAATTCTTTACTAACACCAAAGCTAGAATGACTATATAGTGTATGGTGGATTGCGGTTGTGTATGGAAATCCATACACTGCAAAAAGTTGTCCTGCTGCAGTAGTGACATCCTCACTAATGCAGAATGACTTTTCTTTCTGAGTTAGTGAGGATGTCATAATACAAGGGACTCCAGCAGCAGTTGTGATTTGTCCCTTGCTGTGTGAGAGTTGCGTGCATGGGTGTGCTGACCAGCGGTAGTTGTAAAGCAAGGGCTGTTGGCAGAGCTGACATAAAATATGTAAAAGTGATTTTTTTTAATTTTGCAGTCACCATACACTATATAGAACAGTGTATGGTTATCCATATAGTACTCAGTTATTCTGTCACCTCGTGGATAAAATGCTGACTTGGAGATCTCTCGAGCTTCTCTCTCGAGATCATCAGTCGGTATTGTATCCACTCGGTGGAAGAATAACCTTTTAGCGTATAGTTACCCATACACAATCCTATATTTAATTCAATCACTACTTCACAAAATATTCCAGACCCTTTTAAACAAGCTATAATTCAGGTTTTCCTTAAGAAGGGCAAGGATCCACTGAGCTGTGCATTGTACCAACCCATTTCACTTCTCAATGCAGACTACAAAGACTGCTAAAATATTAGCCAATAGACTGGAACGTATTCTACCCATCCTTATAAATCGGGACCAAAATGGATTTATCAATGGTAGAACACTCACCGAAAACATTAGACACACTGTTAATATAATATCACTACATATGTTATCAGATGCCACATTACTCACAATAGATGCTGAAAAGCATTTGACTGAATAGAATGGCAATATATTTTTCCCAAACTCTACAGACAGTGAGGTTTGGTGCACAGTTCAGTAGATGGATCAAGCTGCTGTATGACTCTCCATATGCCACCATTAGAACAAATCATACTATATCAAAAAATTTGGACTTTATAGAGGCACAAGATAGTGGTGCCCTTTGTCCCATTAATTGTCACCTTAATAATGGAACCATTTGCAACAGCTATCTGGGAAAATTATAAAATTCATGGAATCAAAATAAAGAATAGGATACACAAAATAGGGTTTTATGCAGATGATGCATTCTTGTACTTAACAGATCCAGAAAACTCAGTAAAGAAATTTCTAGAAGTGGCACAAAAATTTGACTATGCTTCTGGATACAAAATCAACTGGGCTAAATCAGTTTTATTAAAACGAAATAAGAATCTCGTTGTTAATATCCCTAAGCAATACCCAGTGCAACAGAATTCGACCCAGATACATTATTTAGGAGTTACTATAACTCTACATAAACAGAATCTATAAGAAGCTCATTTTGCAAATTTAATAATGGAAATACAAAGTGACTTTAAAAGATGAAAATCCCTCCTACTGACATTAATTGGTAAAATTAATATTATAAAAATGAAAATTTTACCAAAGATTCTGTTCCTCTTTCAAACTTTAGCCACCCCAATACCGCAATCCTTCTTCACCGCATTAAAATCTACCATAATAAAATTTCTCTGTAAACAGTCCAAAACAAGGATAGGCGGGGCCTCACTTACTCTTCCAAAAGATAAAGGGAACAGGCCTTACCGGACTTTTATATATATTACTTAGCAACACAAATTATACAGGTCTGGCATTGGTTAGGAGTAAAACATTCGCACCCATCTCAACACAAATGTAAGCTGAGGCACAATCATGTTCTCATCTAATGAATCTACTATTCTCAGCAAATTTTCAAAAAGTAAAAACCATACAAAAATGTATCACAACAGAAACTATGTATAACAGTTGGACTAAAGTCCAAACCATAATGGGGGAACATAGATGGGTAACAAAGTTTACCCCTATTTTTAAAAACTATAATTTTACCCCTCTGCATTAGGCAATAGTTTCAAAGTCTGGCAAGATAAAGGAATTACAAAGAGAATACCATTAAGCCTTTTGAAAAATTGCAGCAACAGTTTAATCTATTTTTGGAACAAAAATTACAATATATGCAAATTAAAAGTTATATTAACAGAAATAAATCCTTACTTAAATTAACCAAAGTACCAACAATATTTAGATCCTTATCAATCAAGATTTATCACTATTACATCCACCATAGTGAAAAAGTGTATACTCCTCAAACGGAAAGTTAACACCCCACCGATCTATAAAACATGGCTGAATTTGATGGTAGACGTCTCTAAATTAGAACTGATTTGATACATAAAAAATGATCAAAAAGAAACATTTGATAAAATCTGGACTCCCTTCTGGGTTGTTATTCATAATGGCCTAGCATAAGGAATCAGATACGACAGATATAATTAGAATAGATCATTCTTCCTGGACCCCAGTTTATGATGATAAAAAGGACCTAGCATCAGAAATTGTTTCTTGATGACAATATACAGTAGGTCTCTGTTATTTATCTGAACCTTAAAAAAACAAACAAACAAAAAAACAACCCACTGGTCTCAGGCCTGGATCAATACACACCACACTGTTTAGGACACCCGGAGTAGGCTAATACAGAATAAAATACTACATTCATGGTATAGGACCCCCATGATTCTTCATGTGGCTCACATAACTGAAAATAATAAATGTTGGAGGTGCCTAACAGATGGGGTTGACCTCCTCCATGTACTATGAGCATGTCCTAAACTCTGATCTTTCTGGAAACAAATCTGTGCTATTGGCATCATGGTCCTGAAGAAACAGATCTGCCTATCTAACTATCTCCTCATCTTGGGGATAAGGCCTGACTCACTCTCCCTGACCCTGAATTCAGATGGCTGGCCCTACTGACAATGCAGGTCAAGAGAACCTTGCTGTGCAATTGGAGAATGACTACTATACCCACACCAAGTGAGATCCTGACTTCACTTACCAAGATAGCAGAACTCGATAGGATCTTGCATTCTAAAAGGTAACAAAATGGCCCTATATTATAAGCGTTGGGCCTCTTACATGGCCTTCATGAGCCCAACCACAGGAGCTGGCTATGTATTTATCAAGCCCACCACTCCACAAATCCCTGTGGCACCCCCGACAACCCACAACTAAGATAACCTAACATACAGGAGGTTTTCTCTCTCTCTCTCTCTTATCCTGAGAGATAGGACTAGGGTGGGCCAGCTCCCTTCATGTAAAACACAATCACCCACCACTAGGCATTATTGCAGGCAGTCAATATAGTCAATATGTTAATATGTTTAGAACTTGATAATTTTTTATGCTAGATTCTCTGTGTGTATCACCATTCTGTTCTGTTTACAGTATTAAGAGTCATGGTTCCCTAACCATGATGGGCCTCCATGCAGGATCAGTACAGAAGCCATGAAAAGAGTCTGACCTGCAAAAGTATCCACACCTATGGGGGGTGGTACAACATCCTCCTTAGAAATGTAAGTAAGATTTTTCTGTTCTGCATTCTACCCGTCCCACTCATTACAGAGATTCCTTACTACTCAGGGCTGGCACCCCTGTCTACTGCTGGACCACAGTTTTACTGTTGCATCACATTCTCCTTTAAGGCTGATAGTATAATAAGGTAATGTTTCGATGACTCTGTAATGTACCATTTGATCATGCATTTTATGTACTAATGCTGTATTCCCATGTTTCCTGCTGTTGTTGAAAATATTAAAAGTAATGAACAAAAAACACATTTAGTATTGCTCACATTTAATTGAATTTGCCAATGTACTGTAGCTAGTAGTTTAACTCTGTTTCCTTTTTTCCTTTTAAAAGTGAAAAACAGAATGCTCACCAGCTGTTAACAGACAAAACTATGTTTGTTTACATTCCTTGATTAACTCCCATTGCATCTTTCCAGGACTTAGGGGGAACCCTCAACACAGTATAGTTACTCATGATGCAATGGGAGGAGAAGGGACTATTGCATTGTGAGTGGCTGCACTGTTTTGGGTGTTTATAATATTTGGGAAGTATGCAATAAGTGAAGATCAAGGATTTGAAGCAAAGCTGGCCCAATGGTGCTGAGGGCTGAGGAGCTGAAAAGCACCTTACCTCACACCATGCCAGTAACCTGCATTCGGCTCAAGCGGCTCACCTGGGTGGGCAGGGGGCAGGAGCAGGACTGAGCAAGCTCTCAGGCAGCTCTCCTATACCGGATCAGGGTGGCTAGCTGTCACCATCTTGGCTGACACCTAGTGGAGGCTGGGTGTCAGAACACAGATGCAAGGAAGCTGATGTAAGGTCTGGAGGCTGGATGGGGAAGTGGGCCATGAGCGCATGTGAGCTTGTCACTTGCCACGACCCTGGGATTCCAAGGAAAAAAATCAGAATAAAATGGCATGGTAGGGGATGAATAATGCCCATGCACTACACCTCCACCCACCACATCACCCATGGACAGAGGCAGATAAAATGTATATGGAAAAAAAAGGATTTGAAATAAAACAAGGCAGGTTGTAACTACACCATTAGCATGAATTTCATTCTAGTAAGAAAGGAAGCAGATAAAACAACCAGACCCTTCATCTCCACCCCCAGCAGACAGAATATACATGTTACTCAGCCTGCCACCTCAGTTGTCAGACTATGCCCCAGTTATAGTAGAGTTGCATTTGGGAAACCATGGAAAGGTTCCCACTGAAGGTTTAACTTGGGTTTTCTCTGTGACGACTCCCTTTTAAAGCAAATTGACTCCTGGATTCCCTGAATACAGCACAAGAATTCTACCCAGCCAGTATGCCCTTCCCAGCTTTCGGACAAAAAAAGATCCAGGAAATCTTTGATTTCAAAGAACAAGCATTGGTTTATCTCCGACATAAGTATTATCAGGGAGGGTCCAGAGGGGCATGGCCACTGGCCTATTGCCTCCAAGCTAGGAAGGCACAGGCATGTATTACACAACAGAAGAATCCTCATTTCCACAAATAGGTATATAGTTAGTTAGTTAAAACTTTATTTGTTGACAGGATAAGAATATAAGCAACATGAAGTACAAAATATCCTCAGAGGTTTCTATCATCCAACCCCGAGCCGATTAAAAACATTGTTTTATTAGCACTCCCTACTCTACTACAGAACCAAGCAACATCTCTGCTCCAAGGAAGACCCCCCCCCCGATGAAGAAGGTCTATGCCCTCGAGGCACTAGGGAACAAGTCTATTGTTTGTTTTTAAATAAATTTCTGCTCGAAGTCTCCTGTGTTTATCGTTGCTTCTTCTATGTATTTCTCAGCTACAGTGCCAATATTTTAGCAGCAGATCTGAAGGAGGTGGCTGGGTGCACTTATTTTTTTTGCATCACATAACATCTCTGCCCCACCCTATACCCATGGAGGAAATTAAAGGGGTGCTCAAAAACTCCAGATCAGGGAAGTGCCTGGGCCATAATCTCCACCCCCACTTCTCAAAACTTACTGGACAATCCAGCAGAGTGGGACTCTCCCCACCATTCCTTGAGAAGAGCCACAACTTTTGCATTCCCCAAGCTGGGAAAGGATCATACACAGCCCTCTTTATATCAACCCATTTCCATCTTAAATTATGACTATAAAGTTTTTATGGCCATATGAGCATCAAGGCTGGACATCCCTCGTCTGTCATTGCTGGATGGGGACCAGGCAGGATTCGTCCAGGATCGGCCGATACATAACAATGTGCACCACACATTTCTATTGTTGTACTATCCTACCTCTTGATCGATCCAACTGATCCTCACAAGCCTTAATGCGGAAGAGACATTCGTCAGGGTCTCCTGGCCATTCTTGTGGTGTACCCTTTTGAGTTTTGGTTTCCCAAGTGAATGGGTGGCAATGTTGAGAAATGGTTCCAAAACCATAAACTAATCCTAAACAGCAAAAAAAATAAAACCATGATGTTCTGCAGCACTCGGAACAAGTACAAGTACCATGCTCTCAACATCAGTACCCAACCTGGAGCTCTTCTCGAACATACCCAGTACTTCAAATATCTTGGGGTCACACTTGACAGCAGTCTGGCCTATGACCAGCACATCAGCAATGTTTCTAGGACTGTCAACCACAAAATTGGTCTCCTCCACAGGCACAAGCACTGTCTCACTTCAGATGCCCTTAGAGACTGACCATCAACAGCTCCATACTCTCTGTCACAGACTATAGCTTGGTTATCTATAGTACTGCTTGCCTTACCGCCCTTCACAGAATATCAGTTGCACTGAACAAAGCCTGCAGACTGCTCACAGGAGCCAAACATCTCACCCATACTTGTGACCTCTATGCTCAAACAGGCTGGCTCCAACTCAGTGGGAGGTTACACTACCAAACCTATTTGCTGGCCAAAAAGACTGTATCTGGTATTCATCCCCATGGCACAGCAAACCTACTTCAACCACACAGCAGCAACTCGTAATGGACAAGAAGTGCCGGCACTCACCTCTTCCATGTTCCTCATCTTCGAACAATGCAGGGTCAATGCTCCTTTGCCTACAGAGCACCCTCTGGTTTAATGCCCTCAGCCAGGACATCTCCAACCAACCTGCTCTGGGCCCTTTCTAGAGACTGCTACGCCAACATCTTTCCACATCCAGCACCTGTGACTGCTTCCACTAGTCCCCCTTGCCAGTAGTCTCTGTCCTGCCTCATAGCAACTCCCTGCATTGGCATGGTCCCATGCCACCTCGCCCTCCCTCTACACTCCCTCCCTCACCCAACTACCCTTCCACCTAGTGGCTCACTGCTCTGGCTTGGCCACTCGCCACCTTCCAACCTCCTCCACTCCCCCCACACCCTCTCCCTTGACAAAGTCCATGACTGCTGCAACTCTCTTTCTCACCTCACCACCCTTCCCCACCTACTACCACCTTACTCCCTCTCTAACCTCTTTTTTCCCCTACTTCCAACTATTCTCTCCACTATTATATGTGCAAACCGAGGGTATCTTACCCTTTATTGTTATGACTTGTATGTACAAACCTGCTTGTTTAATCCGCTGTAATTATTGTCCATGTTTTATACTCTCTGTTGTCTAATCCTTTATAATACTGTCTTCCCTCCTACTGACATGGAACCTTTGTAAACGAGCTCCCAGCTCAAAGGTGTTAATCATAGTTATCAATAGATAAAAAAAAGGAAAAAAAATTTTTTGCAAAGATTGTGTCACTCCCCCAAGCTTATATTCAAGTTAATTGTAAAGGAAAGGGGTACCGGATAAGGTTTCCCCCTTCCACCTTTATTGGTTGCTATGTATGTATGTGTGTGTATATATATATATATATATATATATATATATATATATATCTTTATCTATATCTATATCTACATATATATATATATATATATTTTTTTTTTTACGTGTGTGTATGTATATTATGGTAGTACAGTAGTACTACCATAGTTAGGGTTGAGGAGCCATTTACATGGTAAACCTAAAAGTTTGCACCTTAATAACTTTGCAACCATTCAATGGATTTGCCTGAAATTTGGCATACATGATCAAGAACCATACATCTTGGGATATGCCATCTTTTGTACTGTTCAGCTATACCGCTGTGGAGTTATTAAGCGTGATCTGCACGTGCGTTTATGCTTTTCTGGAATTCTTTGCTTGTCTCTACGGGTCACACGGTTTGTGCGACAGGTCCGAAATCTTCAGAGAACGTGCAGCCGGGGTCCCTGATGTGCCTTTTGAAGGTTTTGTGAAAAAATATTAAACAGTTCAAAAGTTATTCAAAAACAATTTCCTTTATAAGTCAATGGGAAAAGTTAAAAGTTCGACAGTGTCGCAAATGCAGTTTTACTTTGCAAATGGCCTTTTACTGTCATCAAATCCACCATTTTGTTTTCAGTTGGTCATCAGAAAAATGCTTGGAGGCTGGATATTCAAACTAAGCCATTCAAGCGCAAGTCCTTGCGCTACGCCAAAATAGATGCGCGGGGTGTGTCCCGTGCGATATTCAAAGGGTTGCGGCTATTGAGCAACTCCTTTGAATATAGCTCTCCCAACCATAGCCACTGTGCATGGCGCAGTGGAACTTACAAGCGCAGAGTTGACAGAGTGGAGCAGTCAACTTGCGGTGGGCGCAAATACCATTGCGCCTATGTGCAAAATCACGATATTCAAGGTGACATGCAAATGGGGCCATAATTCATGCAAGGTGCAGGGGGCCATTTGCATGTCATTATCATACATTTGCGTACCATTAGCATGTAGGTGCGCCGATCCCTGAGGACTTGCGCCTGGCGCCCTGCCAGGCAGCAGCCGTCGGGGACCGACGCAGCCTGCAGCCCGATCTTGGGCAGCAATGTGGCTCCCCCACCTCCTCCCATACATCTCCCTGGTGGTCCAGTGGACCGAAATGCCCGATCGCGGGCAGAAAGTATACTGACCCCCCACATCCCATGTGCCCGATCGCGGGCAGAAAGTATACAGAACCCCCACATCCCATGTGCCCGATCGTGGGCAGAAAGTATACAGAACCCCCCATCCCATGTGCCGATCGCAGGCAGTAAATAAGTGCCCCCAAAACATCTCCTGGTGTCTGGTGGCCCCAGCCCACCCACCACAGCCCCCACCCGCTCCCCGGTAGCGGCGGGCGGCAACATCCACCGCCTGCCGCCTTTTCATTCACAAATCTGACTGTCATGACGGTATAGCTGCACGCCCATTGGCTCTAGCTCTGCACCACGGGCGACAGCCCTACCGCCAGTCAGTCGTGGCGGGAAGGCGGGCGGGCAGGCGGTGGATGCTGCCGCTCGCCGCTGCCGGGGGAGCGGGTGGGGACTCGTGGGTGGGTGGGGTGGGGTCACACTAGACACCAGGGAGACGCTTTGGGGCACTTACTTACTGCCCGCGATCGGGCACATGGGATGGGGGTTCAGATACTTTCTGCCCGCGATCGGGCACATGGGATGGGGGGTCTGTATTCTTTCTGCCTCGATTGGGCATTTCGTCCACTGGACTACCAGGGATGTGAATAGGAGGAGGGGGAGCGAGCATTGATGCCTGCTAATCAGGCTGGAGGGGCACAGGATTGGGTTGGGGCCGGGCCACAGGTGGCAGCTACTGTGTTGCGCCCCGCAATGCAGCAGCTACCTGTGGGTGGCCTCAACTTAAGCCTTTTTTTTTTGGCTCAAAGTTGTGCAGGCGCAGGTTGGGGGTTGCGCCTGCACAACTCTGCACAGCCCGACTGAATATCGGGCTGTGCAGTTTATGCATGGTTCCTCCCCCTCCTGTTGAGCATGCATTCATTTGCATTGCGCTGTTGCTCAGCCTGTTTTCAGTTGCGCAACTGCCTCCTGCTGAATATTGCAGAATGGCGCAATGTAGGACTTGAGCATGCGCAACCCTGTTGCGCATGGTGCAACCCTTTTGAATATCCCATCCTTGGTGTTTAAATTTGGGACCCTCTAGCAACCTAATTCTTTTTGTATTCACCTAGTCAGACCCTGAGGATGCTAGGCATACCTTTATTTTGGGGTAAAATACCCCAGAAATATGTTTTTCAAATTTCTGGAAAAAGTACTTTCGCATTTGCGACACTGTCGCATGAATTTGCAAAAGCTTTCGCAAAGTTCGACAGTACTTTTCCAGGCTGTGGGAAAATGACAGCAATTCTTTGCCACCCTGTTGCAAAAGAACGGTTTGGTCTTTTGGGCTGAAATTTGGAGGGAATGCAGCCAACATCTCTCAGATTTGCCTTTCAGTGTTTTGGCAAAAAAATATTACAGTGCGGCAAAGTTACAGCACTCCAAAGTTGACACTTTTTCCCATAGGATAACATTACAGCGTCCGCCGCATTACAGGAATCTTTTGCCGCCCTGCTGCAAAATAACTGTTTGGTCTTTTGGGCTGAAATGTGGGGGGAGGAAAGCCAACATCCCACAGATGTACCTTTTAGTGGTTTGGTGAAAAAATATTACAGGGAGCCAAAGTTAGAGCACTCCGAACTCCTCTTTTTTTCCCATAGGATAACATTATAGCGTTCGCCGCGCCTTTCAGGGCCCATGTCTTGGAAACGGTGCGAGATACGGACTTTTCGTCAGAAAATTGTTTAACCCCTTAATGGGGGCTAAGCATAAAACTAGCCAGGAACGTCATAAATCATATGACTTTTAAATTTTTTTTCTGCATCGTATTGTTCCTGAGATATAAGCAATTTAGTATTCCAACTCCTCATTTTCTGCTCTGAGACCCATTATTATGCATACATTCTTTGTACTCACTGTCTTTCTCTATGCAGCTTTTGGGGAAAACCAGCCTGTGTGCTTATATTACTGTTACCCTTACCGCTTCTGCTTGTGGTTCCGTACCCGTTTAACTTACTGTTCCCATCTACGGCACCATGTGTCTTACCCTTTGTGTTTTCATTTGCACTTGTGTTTCCATTATTTTAACCATTTGTGTCTACAGTACTGTTTATCTTTGTGTTTCGCTTTGTGTCACCATGTGCATTACCATTTGCAATTGTGGGCACCGTGTTACTATGTGACAAGACATCACGTGGAGGAATCCTGGGGCCCTTGCTGCCGCATTACATTCACTATTTCTCATTATCATTCTCAAAAAGAAGGGAAATTAGAGGCAAAAAACTCCATTTAATGCATTAGTTAGGGTTGTTCCACAGCAACAAAAGTGAGGAAATAAGGTGTTAGGGTTGAAAGCCCCCTTGGACCCCCCCGCCCACATCCCCTACTGGCATCGAGGTGTGCGTTGGGGTTGTCGGTCCTAACTCTCACCCCATTCTCCTATTCCTCTGCTTTTTCACATCTGATGGGGTGAGAGTTAGGGCCGGCAACCCCAAGGCACACCCGATGCTGGTTGGGGGTGTGGGCGAGGGGTCAAGGGGTTTCAACCCTAACACTGAATTTCTTCACTTTTATCACTGTGGAACAACCCTAACTAATGCATTGAATAGAGTTTTTGCCTCTAATATATATATATATATATATATATATATATATATATATATTTATAAAATGGGTAGGAAATTGTTGTTGTTTTATTAGCTGATGAGCATCACATGACCGTGTATATCAAAGCTTGACCGCACACCTGCACTTTTACCCCTCAAAACAATTTTGACATTTTATAAGATAGATAAACCACTCTGAGGTATGCGGTCGCGGTCTGATAACGCATACCTTGGGTTGATGCACTCGGCCTGTGGCCTCAGGCTGTAACGCATACCAAGGCGCAGCAGAACAGAGCGACTCACTCACCTCAAGTGGTATATCTATTACATATGTGAATATATATATATGTGAATGTGTATATATTTATATACAATAGGGGTGAGGTGATATGCTGTGAAGTAAATGGTGTTATTTTCACAGCCATTGTATAACCACTGTGATGACATCACCACTGTGGATTTATTTCCTGATAAACCCACAGTGTCTACATCACCAGCAAATATACAGCAATGGTGATGACACCAGAGTGAGACCATCTACACTGCAGCCTGCATTTAATAGCTTCACAGTTTCTCTTTCTCACTGGATCCTGCAACTAACTCAATTAGCATTGTAAAATACACTCACTTGTGTCCCATAGTTATTCTGGCAATCCTAGCCCATTACTTGCTGCTCTAATCTTCAAACCAGTCTCCTTCATAAACCAGGTTCTTTTTCAGAGTGCTGACTGCAACAGTTTCTCATCTCAGTGAAGCCTGCAACTTAGGCCCTGCCCACACTACCCCTCTGTAACGTTACAGAGTTCCCAAACCATTACCACAACGGTTTGCGTTTACACCTGTAATGCTACAGAAGGCATTGTCGTAACCATTGTTGAAACCACATATGAGGTGGTTTCAACAATGGTTATGAAAGCGGTTATGCCTTGGTAACGTTACCGGGCATAGTGTGGACGTGTGGCACCGGTCCCCTAGTGCAGTGCGAGCTGTATTGTGGGATCGGATGTCATGGTAAAGGTCGCCCGGCTCCCGAAGTGTGGACTGGTGGTGCCGGTCCCGTAACAGACACCACGGCAGTGTGGACACTGCACCGCTTCCCGGTTGTAACAGTTTCTATCCATTACGGGGTCTGAGCGGTGCAGCGTGGATGGGGCCTCACTGAATAAACAGTCTGTTTCTCACTGCTAGCTGCAGGTAACACAATTATCATTGCAAATCACATGCACCTGTTTCTCATAGTGTCTAACAGTCTCAGCCAATTCAGAAACACTTGCACACACTCAGACCACACACAAACAGTGCTGTCAAGATAGCCTAGAGTTTAGAGTAACAAGCAATGAACAAACTTCCTACATCCAGCAGCCCAAACCAGTGTTTGATTCTCACAACTTCCATTTCAATACTGTGTGACTCTGAACAAATTACTTAACTGCCCAGTGCTCCCAGTTCTCCCTGAAAAACTTACCCAGTTACCAAAATAAAAAAAACAGGGAGAAAACACAGAAAAAAATTTTCCCAAAGGATAGTAGCCCTATGGTATAAATCGCACACATGATTTGCGACTTGTGGAATATGGCAAACATTTGCATTTGCGCAGAGTGAACTGCAATAATATCAACAGTTCACTCTGCACTCATGCAAATATTTTCCATATTCCACAGTCGCCCATCATGTATCCCCTATACATTTATATATGTGTGTGTGTGTGTATGTGTATATGTGTGTGTATATATATATATGTGTGTGTGTGTGTGTGTGTGTGTGTGTGTGTGTGTATGTGTATATATGTATGTGTGTATATATATATATATATATATAATATATGTGTGTGTGTGGGTATATATATATATAAATATGTATGTGTGTATATACTGTATGTATGTATGTGTGTATGTATATATAGGGTATATGATACGGCCTGAGTGAAGATATCATATTTATCTTCACAAGAGGCCAATGATATCATGATATCTCATGAGTGGAGAAGCTATGAGTGAGATAGCTTGATGTCATTGGCCTCGAGTGAAGATAAATATGATATCTTCACTCAGGCCATGTCATGTTCTGTTTATACACCATATGTTTTGGGTTACATGCAACCACCTCTAGTCAAAACACCCTTATCCCCCACCAACAGAAAAAATGCCATGTTATTTGAAAAGAAAAATTATCTGGTTGATCTTGCAGTTTAAAGTTATATAAATATTGTTATTTGGTTGATTCTGCCATTATTTTTAAATGCTTAAAATAAATATAGTAAAAAGACAGTGAAAGTATTTCACTTTGTGTGGTTGGTTTTCTCAAAGACCTGCATCCCCCCCCCCATACACACATACTAATGCCTCAGATATCTAATTGATCCTGCTGTTACAGTATTTGTAAATAAATAAATCATTTTGAAAAGTATTTAGTTGATCCTGGCACTGTGATAGCAGGTAACCCCTAACAGTACTTTAAGTGCCAACCGAAAATATAGCGTGACCGAGCGCTAACAAGAGTGATGCATGACGTGCAGGCAGAGCATTACATTAAGGCAGCCTGTGTCAGTAAAGTTATAAAACAGTGTTTCTTAGCTCAGTTTTAAAAGTATTTGTTTAAAAAAGCTGCTTACTCCATTGAAAGAACAGGGAACGAGTCAACAGCTTCAGAACAGGTGCAGGAAGCGCAAGTGTCTGTTGCTATAGCAACAAACGCGCACGCATCCTTGTCCAGTTCTGAAACTGTCGAGTCACTATCTGTCATTTCGGTGAAGTAAGGAGCTTTTTGTAAACAAATACTTTTACAACTGAGCTAAGAAACAATCTTTATAACTTTACTGACACATTGCTTTTATTGTAACGCTCTGCCAGCATGTCATGCATCACTTTGTTAGCGCCAGTCACGCCACATTTTGGGTGGCAGTGCAGTACTGTTGGGATTAGTTATTATGGCAGGATCAACCAGATACTTTTAAGATTATTTTTGTTTTAATAACGACAGGATCAACCAGATATATGAATCATTTATGTGTGTGTGTATGGCGGGGGAGTAAGCAGGTGCTAGAGAGAAACAGCGGGAATAGAAAGTGAAATACTTTCACTTTCTTGTTAATGACATATAGGAACATAGAGATAGCTCCATGACGTATAGGAACATGGAGATATCAGTGATATCTCCACTGTCTGCTTCAGATACAACTTTTTATCTGTCAAGATATCCAAAACAATATGTTGTATAAATATATATATGTATGTGTGTGTGTGTCTATGTGTGTGTATATATATATATATATATATATATATATATCTTTTTATTCAGTGGAAATCGAATTGTAAACTTTTGAGTCAGGGACTCATTTACAAAGGCTCCTCGTCAGGAAACATAGTACATACAAATACAGACATAGTTACATAGAGTACAGCTCGACTTAGGGAACACTATACATGTATGTACATAAATACAAGGGATAAAATTCATACAAGAGAAAAAACTCTATACAGGAAAATACTATACAGGTATGTACATAAATACCAGGATTACAAGTCATAAGAAAGTGAAACTCTATGCAGGTCCTATACAGTGATGTAACTAAGCCATCTAGTACACCAGAGACAGCAATTTGGGTTCTGTTATAAATAAAAATAGGTAGTAACTTAAAACAAACATGGTGACACTTGGGCAGCTACATGTTTTGCCAGGGCTTGAGACAGTGTGTGTGGGGGGGGTGTCCCCAGTGAGGTGGGGAAGCAAACAGCCATGTGCAGTTACAGCTGCAGGTGGTGATTAGTTGTTGTCTAAGGGAATATTTGAAGGGCCCTATTCTTAGTTGAGATGCAATATCAGAGGGGATGGCATTCCTCCAGATTGGGGCCCGGTATCGGAAGGACCTTTGAGCCAAGGATGTCCTGACCCTGGGCACTTGAAATGTCCACTTGAGTGTGCTCTGGGTTGAGATGGCAGAGACAGAGGGGGTGAGGATGGAAATTAGGCCTGGAGGTGCAAGGCCTGCAACAATTTTCTTGGTTAGGAGGCAGGTTTAGTAGCACAACATTTCCTCAAGGCTGAGAAAATCAACAAGGTCATATAAGGTACATGAGTAGGAGTCTGCTAGAGCCCGTAAGTAGGCGGCAGGCTTTGTTCAGGAAACATTTTGATTTTATTTAGTGCATTTTTTTCTGCTTCACCGTACCCCAGGATGCCATAGTCCACTAGGAATAGCACAGAGGAGGTGATGGCCAGCCTTAGGGCTGATGGTGGTAGACAGCTCTTGTGGTGGTACAGTAGGCCAACACATGTATAGCTCAGTGGTCTAAGGCTCTGAGCTGCAAATCTGGTGACATCCAGCAGACCAGACCTGGGGTTGAATCCCACAGCTTCCACTTGCATACTGTGTGACCCTGAGCAAGTCACTTAACCTCCTTGTGCTCCCAGGTCGCTCCTGTAAAAAAGCTTCCAGCTTAGTGTGCTATACCTGGTTAAACAACTAAATAAATAAAAAAAATGTGTTTATGGCTGTAGCGAGGGTGCATGTGTGGTCATGAAAAGAGAGAGCAGAGTCAAAGGTGATGCCCAGGTATTTGTAGGTTTTTACCTGCTCGAGTGGAAGGAGGGTGCTAAACAGGACAGTGAGTGGGGAGTCCCTGGATTTGCTTTGGGAATGCGAGAATAGCATGTGCTTCATCTTTTTTAGGTTAATATATGTAATAGATATACCACTCTGAGGTGTGCGGTCGAGCTCTGATATACGCACGCCTTGGTGTGCGTCAACCGCCCAAGGCGTGCGTATATCAGAGCACGACCACACACCTCAGAGTGGTTTATCTATCTTATAAAATGCCAAAATTGTTTTGGAGGGGGGGTAAAAGTGCAGGTGTGCAGTCGTGCTCTGATATACGCACGGTCATGTGATGCTCATTATCCAATAAAAGAACAACAATTTCCCTACCCATTTTATAACTATATATATGTGTGTGTGTTTATATATATGTATATGCATATGTGTGTGTGTGTGTATATATATATATACATATATAAATATATATATGTGTGTGTATAAATAGGGGATACATGATGGGCATGAGTGTGATATGGCAAATATTGTTCCTCCTGCAGAGTGAGATATCCAGAGCTCACAATGCAGGAGTGTCAATATTTGCCATAGCACATGATCTGCACATCATGTATTCGATTTATACAATAGGGCCAGGAGTTCCAGAAGTATTGTTATGTTGTCTTGTGTTCTGTTCCTGTTTATGTGTTTGCTCATTCTGTGTGGGAGTTTTTCTGAATGGGCTGGCAGTGTTACAAACTCTGGGAAACAGATGAGTGTATTTTGCAGTGCTAAATGAGTTAGTTTTAGGTAGGAGTGAGAAACAGACTATTTTGTGAAGCTGTATTCTTTAGAAGTCTGGCTGCAGTTAAGCTGAGAGTATCACAGTAATTATAATGGGCTGAGAGGCGGAGTTTGAGGAGCAGGTGAGTGTTTTTAGTGGTAATTGAGTTAGCTGCAGTCAGCAGTAAGGAACAGACTGTTCTCTGAAGCTGTGCTCTTTAGAATTCTGGCTGCAGTCAAACTGAGAGTATCACAGTAATTGTAATGGCTTGAGAAGCAGAGTTTTAAGAACAGGTGAGTGTTTTAGCAGTAATTGAGTTAGCTGCAGGCAGCAGTGAGGAACAGACTGTTCTGTGAAGCTGTGCTCTTTAGAATTCTGGTTGCAGTCAAGCTGAGAGTATCACAATAATTGTAATGGGCTCAGAGGCCGAGTTTGAGGAACAGGTGAGTGTTTTTAGTGATAATTGTGTTAGCTGCAGGCAGCAGTGAGGAACAGACTGTTCTGTGAAGCTATGCTCTTTAGAATTCTGGCTGAAGTCAAGCTAAGAGTATCACAGTAATAATCTGCAAGTTAGAGTGTGGGGAAATTGGTGATAGTGTTTTGTAATGCTGAGTTAGCTGCAGGCAGCAGTGAGACCTCTCATGTAGTTCTACATTTGTATCTATGGTAACAGCACAGGTGTTTTTTGTGTGCTGAGGGAAAGCTGCCTAGAGTGATGATATCAGTGACCCTTGTGTGACCTGTGTGTGTAAATGGCTGATATCATCACAGTAGAGCAGAGGGTAAAAATATCACACTGCAGTGTATGATACACTGTTTTATCTCACTCATTTATCACTCACCCCATTATATAAATATATATATATATATATATATATATATATATATATATATATATAATATATATATATATATACACATGTATGTATATATTATACATTATCCCAGCACAGCACACACCCTGTCGGGTATTATTGTTTAAACTTTGCACCTTAATAACTTTGCCACCATATGACGGATTTACCTGCCATTTTGCATGCGTGGTCTGGTACCATAGATCTCTGGGTCTCGCAAGTTGCATTACAGTCGTATGTACAGTTGTGGAGCTACAGAACACAAAAAATGGACTTTTTGTGCATTTCTTTGCTTGCATCCACAGCCTGCATGGTTTGTCCATTCAGTCCAAAATCTTCAGGGAAGATGCAGTCTGGGTCACTGATGTGCCTTTTGAAGATTTGGTGTAAAAATATTAGACCATTCAAAAGTTATTCAAAAGACATATTTCCCCTTATAGTCAATGGGGGAAAATATATGTGCATCACGAAAGCTTCACAAATGCAATTTTACTTTCGCAAATGGCACTTTTATTTTTATGATTCTGCCATCTTGTCTTCAGTTAGTGAGAGAGAAAATGTCTGCCATTTAAATTTGGGACCCTCTAGGTAAACACTGACTGTTTGGTTTACCTAGTAGGGTCCTGATGATGCCAGCTCTATCTTTTTTTGGGGGTAAAACCCCCCAGAAATGCCTTTTTAAACTTCAGGGAAATATATTTTGCTAATCATGAAAGTAAGTGCGAAAATACTTTCGCAAATGTGAAAGTTTCATGCTGTTTAAAACTTTCAAAGTATTTTTAAAAACAACTGCAAATCTTTGCCATCCTCCTGCAACAAAACGGTTGGGTCTTTTGGGCTAAGATTTGCAAGATGGCAAGCTCTGGTCCCACAAATGAGCTTTTTGGTGGTTTGATGGCAAAACATTAAAGGGGCCCAAAGTTATAGCATTCTAAAGTTGAGGACTTTCCCGTAGGATAACATTGTGGCACCCGTTATGCCTTTCAGCACCTGTATCTCAAAAATGAAATGAGATATGGAGTTTTTGCTACTGACAGGTTAGTTCACCTATTGGTGAACTAACCTGCAGAAACAAGTTTGGAAATCGTAGATGACACCTGTAGTGGAATTTTTTCCCTACTTGCTACGGTTACAGAGATATTGGCAAAAACATGTTCCAAGGATTCAAAGGGTGCCTTTTTAGTGCTTTTCAATGCCCATATCTCAGAAATGATATGAGATATGGATTCACATGATGTACTCACTGTCATGATTACACCAGCACTGGGATTTTTTTCCTAGCTGCTATGGTTGCTGAGATATTAGCAAATTACTGCTACAAGGCTTCCTTGCCCTATAGGGCTGCTGTATGGCTCCGTACTTATGTATGAGTGGGAGCACAGGACCAAGAGGGCCCACTTTCCCACATACACATACCATTATGCAAATAAATGGGCAATGTAAAGGGAGCGCAGGGCCCGCGCTCCCACTAACACATACCACTTACATTACACTTTATCAAAAAGAAGGGAAATTCATTGCAAAAAAACTCCATTAATGCATCAGTTAAGGTTGTTTCCACAGTGCCAAAAGTGTGGAAATTCAACGTTAGTGTTACCACCCACCACCCCACCCCCCACCCCATCCTCAAAACCCTAACTCCGATTCCCCACCCCACCCCTACACACACACACACACACACACACACACACACACACACACACACACACATAGGACACATGCAGTATTTTAGACACTATACAAGTCAATCACATCTGTAAGCACAATAATCACTACACTGTACTCATTTCACATTACACTATGTAATGAAAAAACAAATACAGTATGATCGACTCTATACTGCCAGCACAGTATGATGATACATTATAGCTGCCATATCTTTTTTTATACAGTGAAACTTAATCTGTACATATTTTCTAAATATTGATTTTTATGTGTCATAATTCAACAATTGGCTCGCTGCAGGTATTGCTGCTACCAATTAGGCATGGGGTATCAAGAAAGATAGAGCTGACACATACGTAGTACTTTTCAGATACTGCTCAGGTATAAAACTAACACCATCACATGTTGTTATACTGCTGCGTTACCTGCAAATACTCATTAGCAGCATGTTATGGTTAGCTTTGGATGTTACGTAACTGTTGCTGTCACATGTTGCTTGTAAACTATACTACAACACATTTCTTTTATTATTACTATCATTTGTTATTAGGACTGACTCACGCTATCAGAAAATAATATGCAAACATCCAATGACTGTTGCTAGGGTTATTCAAACTCTTATTTCCAATAAAGCTATCTATAGATAACATACTGTGTGTTTCATCATTTGTTAACAATTGAAATATAGGCATCTGCTTAAATCTTGTTATTGATGTTTGTAACAGACAAATGCTTACTGTGGGCCATCTCCCATGGTTGCCCAGCATGCGTGTGTACCCCAAGGTACTCTGATGGCAGCTGAACTCATACAGTTGCTGGACCATGATGATGGATGTGTCTTGTACCATGTTTAGAAAGCTCTGTGTTACTTCTGTTACCTGATGCTGGTTGTCTCTGGTTAGTTGTGTTGCCTTGGCCCTTCCCCTGCTTGCATTGTGTGTGTGTGTGTGGGGGGTTGGGTGGGGGGAATGTGGAGTTAGGGTTTTGAGGATGGGGGCATGGAGGTGAGGTGGTGGGGTGGTAACCTAACATTGAATTTCCACACTTTTGTCCTGTGGTTGTCCTATGGAAACAACCCTAACTGATGCATTAACAGAGTTTTGCAATGAATATATATATATATATGTGTATATATATATATATATATATATATATATATATATTAGAGCAAAAATCCATTTAATGTATCAGTTAGGGTTGTTCCACAGCGACAAAGCGAGGAAATTGATGTTAAGGTTGAAACCCCCTTTGCACCCCTCCAGTCCACCCCCCCAAATGGAATCAGGGTGCGCATTGGGGTCATCAGCCCTAACTGTCACCCCATCACATGTGGAAAGAAGCTGAGGAATAGGAGAATGGGGTGACAGTTAGACCAGACCAATGACCTCAATGCGTTCCCCAATTCCAGTTGGGGGGGTGGGCTGGAGGGGTGCAAAGGGGGTTTCAACCTTAACATCGAATTTCCTCGCTTTTGTCGCTGTAGAACAACCCTAACTGATGCATTAAATGGATTTTTTTGCCTTTAATTTTCCTTCTTTTTGAGAATGATAATGAGAAATAGTGAATGTAATGAGGCGGCGGAAGCGCGGGGTTGATGTCTTGTCACATAGTAACATTGTGCCCGCAAACACAAATCGTAATGCGCATGGTGACGCAAAGCGAAACAGAAAGAGAAATAGTACTGTAGACAGAAATGTTAAAAACAATGGAAACGCAACCGCAAATGAAAACGCAATGGGTAACGCACATGGTGGCGTAAACGTGAACGGTAAGGGAAACGGCTACGGAACCGCAAGCAGAAACAGTAATGGTAAGAGTAATGTAAGCACACAGGCTGGTTTTCCCCAAAAGCTGTATAGAGAAAGACAGTGAGTAGAAAGAATGTATGCAAAATAATGACTCTCGGAACACAAAAATCAGGAGTTGGAATAGTAAATTGCTTATGTCTCAGTAACCGTATGACATAGAAAAAAAATGTAAAAGTCATATGTAGTATCACTTTCCTGGCTAGTTTTGTACTTAGCCCCCATTGGGGGGCTAAAAATATTCAACAAAAACTCCATTATCGCACCATTTTGAGATACAGGCCCTCAAAGGTGCGGCGAACGCCGTAATGTTATCCTATGGGGAAAAAAGAGAAGTTCGGAGTGCCATAACTTTGCCTCACTGTAATATTTTTTCACCAAACTACTGAAAAGCACATCTGTGGGATGTTGACTATATCCCCTGTAAATTTCAGCCCAAAAGACCAGACCGTTATTTTGCAGCAGGGCGCCAAACGATTGCTGCAATGCGTCAGCTGCCGTAATGTTATCCTATGGGAAAAAGCGTCAACTTTGGAGTGCCGTAACTTTTCCTCCATGTAATATTTTTTCAATTAATCACTGAAAGGCACATCTGTGAGATATTGGATGTGTTCTCTCCAAATTTCAGCCCAAAACTCCAAACTGTTCTTTTGCAGCAGGGTGCCAAAGAATTGCTGTCATTTCCCCACAGTCTAGAAAAGTACTGTCGCAATTTGGGAAAGCTTCACAAAAATTTACGCACAAATGAACACAAAAGTATTTCTTGAAAGTACTTTTCCATAAATTTGAAAAACATATTTCTGGGGTGTTTTACCCCAAAATAAAGACATGGCTAGCATCCTCAGGCTCCGACTAGGTGAATACAAAAATAATTAGGTTGCTAGAGGGTCTCAATTTTAAATGCCAAGCATTTTTCTGATCACTGACTGAAAACAAAATGGTGGATTTGTGAAAGTAAGAGGGCCAGTTGCGAAAGTAAAAATGCATTTGCGACACTGTCGAACATTTTGTTAACTTTTCCCATTGACTTATAATGGGAAATTGTTTTGAATAACTTTTGAACCGTATAATATTTTTTCACAAAATCTTTGAAAGACACATCGGGGACCCTGGCTGCACTTTCCCTGAGATTTCGGGCTAGTCGCACAAACTGTGTGACCTGTAGGCGCAACTGTAGAATTCCAGAAAAAGCGTAAACACACGCGCAGATCATGCTTAATAACTCCGCAGCCGTGTATCCGACTGGTACGAAACTTGGCAGATCTCAAGGTGTATGGGTCTTGATCATGTATTCCAAATTTCAGGCAAATCTGTCAAACGGTTACAAAGTTATTAAGGTGAAAAATTTGAGGTTTAACATGTAAATGGCTCCTCAACCCTAACTATGATAGCACTACCGTGCTACATAATATATTATATATATATATAGATATATATGTATATGTGTGTGTATATATATATATTTACTGTATATATATATATATATATATATATATATAATAGATATACCACTCTGAGTTGTGCGGTGGCGCTCTAATATCACATGCCTTGGTATGCGTTATACTACCTGAGCCATGCAGGCTGAGTGCATCAACCGCCCAAGGCGTGCATATATCAGAGCGCAACCGCACACCTCAGAGTGGTATATCTATCTTATAAAATGACCACAGATTTTTTGGGGGGGTGGGTGGAAAATGTCCCTCTGTCTAGCTGGTAAATAAATTATATGTTGGCAAAGGTTTAAAATAAGGTTGTATTGAAAAATGAGGGAGGAAAGTATGATTGGGAGCGCTTTCTCTGTAATTGGTGATAAGTACCTGCTAAATAATATGGTAGAGGATTTAATAAACACAACCCGTGTACCAAAAAGTACAAGGAACTAGTTGTTTTTAAGTAGTGTCCTCTTAATTTGTGTGAAAAAAGCTGCATCTGGAGGGAGAGTACCGCGATCATGGACGACTTTCACTTTCACTGCCGAAATGTAGCGTGACCGCGCGGTGCGCATTTCAGAAAGTGAGAACCTGTTAAGAGACGAAAGTAAACCCCTCTCTGTTTAAAAAAATAAGAAAAGTGACTCCCTCCTGTTAGTTTGTGTTCCCTTTGGGTAATACAAGTTACATACTGTATGCGAAAGGGAGCGAGGATAGACCGAGCGAGTCGGTAACTTTAGGAAGGTAGAAGGAAGTGAGAGCGAGTGTTGCCATAGCACGCACTTGGTCTCGCTCCGTCTACATCCTAAAGCTCCCTTTAGCATACAGTATGATCTATATACACCAAAGGAACAAAAACTAACAGGAGGAAAGTCGCTTTTCTTATTTTTTAAACAGTGAGGGGCTTACTTTCGTCTCTTAACAGGTTCTCACTTTCTAAAATGCGCACCTCTCGGTCACGCTACATTTCGGCAGTGAAAGTGAAAGTCGTCCACGATCACGGTACTCTCTCTCAAAATGCAGCTTTTTTCTGGGAAATAAAGAGAAGACAACGAAAAAATGTATGTTCTCCTGCTTTTCTATATACAGCTAGGTTTGTGTTAATCAGACTGATTGGTCACAGTGGTTACAGTAATAAAAGTGGTTGTACACTGCAAGACTGTGAAAATGGCAGGCAGGATTTGATTTTTAAATTACATTTTATGTAAACATTAATGGTATGACGAAGAGATCAGTTTGTACAGTGTGGGGCTACTACTGGTATATTTACTTATGCCTGTGGGTGTCAGTTGCATATGTGTGTTAGTGTGGGTGCCTAGCTGCACCAGGTGTGGAGTAGTCTCACTGCTGGTGAAAAGGTTTTGAGGACTGGAAAGTAGTTCAGGTGTGCCGTCGTACTGGAAGGCGTGCAGTCGTTGGGAAATAATGCACGGTCATGTGACGTGTTCTGTCCAATTGTATAAGTGGGATTTCCATGATTTTACCACCACATTTTATAAATACATATATATATATATATATATTATGGTAGCACAGTAGTGCTACCATAGTTAGGGTTGAGGAGCCATTTCTATGTTAAACCCAAAATTTTGCACCATAATAGCTTTGCAACTGTTTTACTGATTTGCCTGAAATTTGGAATATATGATCAAGACCCATATGCCTTGGGATCTGCCAAGTTTTGTACTGGTCGGATACACGGCTGTGGAGTTATTAAGTGTGATCTGTGCATGCGTTTACGCTTTTTCTGGAATTCTACGGTTGCGCCTACAGGTCACACGGTTTGTGTGACTGCCTCAAATCTTCTCGGAACATGCAGCTAGGGTCCCCAATGTGCCTTTTGAAGATTTCAATGAAAAAAATAAACGGCTCAAAGTTATTCAAAAACAAGTTCCATTATAAGTCAATGGAAAAGTTAACAAAAGTTCAACAGTGTCGCAAATGCATTTTTACTTTCGCAAATGGCCCTCTTACTTTGCAAATCCTGCCATCTTGTTTTCAGTTAGTGATCAGAAAAATGCTTGCCATTTAAATTTGGGACCCTCTAGCAACCTAATTCTTTTGTATTCACCTTGTCGGACCCTGAGGATGCTAGCCATGTCTTTATTTTGGGTAAAACAGCCCAGAAATATGTTTTCAAATTTCTGGAAAAATACTTTCGCAAAGTACTTTCATGCTCTCAAAAGTGTTGCAAATTTTTGTGAAAGCTTATGCAAATTGCGACAGTACTTTTCTAGTCTGTGGGAAAATGACAGCAATTCCTTGGCACTCTGCTGCAAAAAAACAGTTTGGAGTTTTGGGCTGAAATTTGGAGGGAACATAGCGACATCTTACAGATGTGCCTTTCAGTATTTTGTTGAAAAAATATTGCATGGCGGCAAAGTTACGGTACTCCAAAGTTGACGTTTTTTCCCATAGGATAACATTACGGCGCCCGACACATTACAGGAATCCTTCGGCACCCTGCTGCAAAATAACGGTTTGGTCTTTTCCTGAAATTTGGAGGAAACAGCAACAACCAACAGATGTGCCTGTCAGTGGTTTGTGAAAAAATATTACAGGGAGGCAGTTATGGCACTCGAACTTCTTTTTTTTCCATAGGATAACATTACGGCACGCGCCGCTTTCAGGCCCGTATCTTGAAACGTGATACAGACCTTTCATCGGAAATGCTTAGCCCTGGCAGGGCTAAGTACCAAACTAGCTTGTGACAGTGCAAATCATATGACTTTTAAATTTTTTCTAATTATACGATTCCTCAGATATAACCTATTTAGTATTCCAAGTCCTCATTTCTGCTCGATACCCATTATTATGCATACATTCTTTGTACTCACTGTCTTTCTCTATGCAGCTTTTGGAAGAAACCAGCCTGTCTTACATTACTGTTACCGTTGCCCTTTCTGCTTGGTTCGCACCCGTTTCACTCACTGTTGGCGTCTCACACCATATGCGTTATCCTTACGTTTTCGCTTGCGCTTGCATTTCTGTTATTTTTGCCATTTGTGTCTACAATACTTTCTCTTTCTGTTTCACTTTGCGTCCACCATGCCCATTGACATTTCCGTTTGCAGGCACCATGTTACTATGTGACAACACATCACGTTGCAGACTGTTCCCGTCTACGCCACCGTGTGCATTTCCCTTTCTGTTCTCATTTGCACTTGCATTACCATGTGCACCACTGTTAGCACTTCTGTTTGCGTTGCTGTTCCTGTTACTATGCCACAAGACATCACGTGGCGGGACCACCGCATTACAGTCACTATTTCTCGTTATCATTCTCAAAAAGAAGGAAATTGGAGAAAAAACTCAGTTTAATGCATTAGTTAGGGTTGTTCCACAGTGACAAAAGTGAGGAAATTCGGTGTTAGGGTTGAAAACCCCTTGGACCCCAGCCCACCCCCAACCGGCATTGGGTGCGCATTGGGGTCATCAGTCCTAACTCTCACCCCATTTTCCTATACTTCTGCTGCTTTACATGTGATGCGGTGAGAGTTAGGCTGACTGACCCCAATGTTGCACCCCAATGCCAGTTGGGGGGTGGGCTGGGGTCAAGGGGGTTTTCAACCCTAACAATAATTTCCTCACTTTTGTCGCTGTGGAACAACCCTAACTAATGCATTAAATGGATTTTTTTGCCTCTAATATATATAATATATATATATGTTTATGCAATGGGGGCAAGGGGGGGTGAGGATAAAAAGTGACAAATAACAGCAGTATTTTTGGCTGGTCATACCTACAGTGACAATATTGCATTTATTCTCACTGTAGGTCATTTATCCTCACAGTAGGTATAAACAGACTAGTACTGCATATAAGCAGAGCACCCAAAAGCTCTCTCATTGGCAGAACACAACCTGCACTAGTCCTCTTTCCACCAACCAGCTTTAACATTCAGCTGTGCTCACTATCCCTATCAGCACGAGAGCACCAGCACAAGGCAGTCCCTCATGAACAAATAGCAGAATTCAGAAAGTTGCCAGTTGGGCTTTAATCATCAGCAAGAGCACATCTAGCCATCCACCAAAACAGCAACTGAAACACGTATTCTGAAGGAAAAAAACAAAGTAAAAATGACTTCACCAAATGTCAGTTTTGAGGTAGATTGTAACAACCTCCTGGAAGCCTTCTCACAAGATGACCCTCTCCTCGAAGACCACACAATAGAGATAGCAGCAGAAGAGAGACAAAACGCAACTGACACCACAGCTTTCACAACACATGACCTCACAACACTAGAAATAGAAGCGTACATACATGTGAGTAAAAACAAAAATACTACAAAAAAAAAGCAGCAGATATATCGCTAATACAAAACTATCTATCAGACAACTACTGTGAACAACGCAGCATAGACAGCATTCTGCCTAATAAATTAAACACCATCTTAGCAAGATACTTCATGAAAGCCACAAAAAAGGACAAAACTCCTTACGAGCTGTTAACACTCCATTCTCACTTTCAAAGCACAGAAAGGCACCTCCGAACAAAATGTTACCCAGCTTCACTGTCAACAGACCTCATATTTGAAAAAAACAGGCAAGTCCTGTCTGCCAAACAAAAGAACCTAAACAAGCAAGGCAAAGGATGCAGAGAACATGCTGCTGGTGAATTAACTGATGAAATAATTGAAACACTCTATGAAAATCAACAACTAGGTCCTTATAACCCACAAGCACTACTAAACACTATGTGGCTAGTCTGCACAACATTTTTTGGCCTGCAAGGAAATACAGAAGTAAGGGACTTAAAATGGGGAGATGTCGCATTGAAAAAAAGACACAAACAATGCTGAGTACCTAGAATACAGCTGAGAGCGATGCACAAAGACAAGAACTGGCCAAAACCAAAAAGACATTCGTAGAATTAAGCCAAGAGCATACAGTAACCCACACAATGAGAAAAATGCCCAGTGGCAAACTACAGAGAACACAAAGCCCAACATCCAGCAATTTGCCTACAAGAAGAAACCCCATTCCTTCTATCTATAAGCACTAACCAACAACTGTACACGAGATCTATAACATGGTTCAAAAATCAACCACTGGCCATTAACAAAATTGGGACAATTGTAAAAAAGATGTTAGCTGACAGCAACATTTTAACAGAAAAGTGCCTCACAAACCATTCAGCATGAAAGCACTTGGTCCAAAAGTTAAACAATGCAGGAGTCCCACCAACAGAAATAATGCAAGTAACTGGCCACAAAAGTATTGTAAGCATAAACGACTACAGCAAACTAAATGATGACCAGCAAAAGAAAATATCCTTGATACTGCATAACCAAGGAGAACTACCAGGAACCTCTTACCAACCCACACCATACCTATCTACCACCAACAACATCTGTGCATCCAACAACTACAGCAGCAGGCCCCGAAACAGCCTAGAAACATACTTCACTAATTCAATATTCAATGCCAAGAATATCACAATACAAATAAACCAAAGTAAGTGAAAGCCACCAACTCCCACCCCACCCTCCCACCCATTTCACTAAACAAGGTTGTACAACCCTTTCCATGAAACTCACAAAGCTTGTATCCACTGACAGATAAGCCAAAGGTTGCAAAATAAAGAATCTATGTGAATGAAGACTCCAGCAATGACAGTGATTAAAACACAAAGGTAACCCACACCCAAACCTAGTCATGTAAAAAAAAGTTTGCAAAAAAGAATTCCAAACATTGCATCTGTAGCACCAATAAGCAATACCCAAAACCCCTCATCACCCCCAAGATATCACACACTCCCACACCCAAAAAACATTTTTTAAAGCCATCACTAATAATGTCTTCCTTCTTCCACAGCTAAACGCCTGACAGACTCCAATGAGAATGACATAAACCCCACTATCACCTGAAAAACCTAAGGAACAACATGGAAATTACCCAATAAACAATGTGGACTTATATCCAAGAACTGTACATAACAGAAGCCAAACCCAAAAAGGGAAATGTGAACTACCCATCAGACAACGTGGACTTAAAAAAAAAAGAACTATTACTGAGACCTTTGCTCTGGAAAAAAAAAGTGTACACATGGTTCTTACAGTTACCAACACTCTTTTAACAAAAGCATTAACAGTACTATTATACCTTAGAACAGAATAGGTTCTTGCTATAAAAATGTTGTTTTCTTCAGTGAATGAACTTAATTTGTCATATCTCAATAAAATGGCTCTAAAAAGTTTAAACCAACCCATGTTCTGATCCTCACCCTAACACCCCTAACAACCCACAATCAGTTTAAATGTGCTCTTATCTTTTGTAGCACAGATCCTGTTGCACTGTTTCTGATGAGTTTAAAAAATAAAACTTTCTTGCTGCAAAATCCACAGTTTTCCTTGACTTTTCTAAATCCAAAAGATAATCCACCCCAAAAAAAGAAAAGACAAAAAAATAAATCCAAGACATGCCACGATCAAGAGAAATAACCCAACCAGACAAGACAGCCTTCCTTCGTCCCATAAAAAAATAAATAAATAAATCCAAAGGTCCCCATGATCGCCACAAATAATCCAACCACATGACCAATCCTTCCTTCATCCCATGTCACCAAGCAGATCACATCCATCGCTGGATCCAAGAAACCGACCGACATCCTACATTCATCGATACCAGACACCACCAATCCTCTAAAGCCACACTGAACACCATGCACCCTGAATGAAAACCTTCCATGATGACCCGCTGCTCCAGCAACATCCACAAAGGCCCGAACATCCACGGCGTCATCAAAAAACAGAACAAGCATGTGCAGCCACACTCCACAAAACCCTATGGCCGGCAACTGAAGAAACTGTGCAATCTCCTAATATATACTCCACCCAATCAACAAACACACTAATCACACAGACGCATACTCTAACAGACACACCCCCAACCAATCAGATTGCAGCTGGCTCTAACCAATCACAGCAAACATCCCACGTGGCACCCATCACCTCCATCGAATCAAAACAATTTTACCACAGTATACTAGCCAATCAGAAACAGTGTACCCAATTCAATGCTCAAATTCCTCGCGCCCACCAATTAAAACTGTAAAAATTAAAGAACTACTTCAAAGGAAGTTAAAACCACATCACAAACCACATAAATATAGAAAAAAACATTGCATAAATTGAATACACCAAGGGTACGGCAGAAATATCTCCGATATTTATTATCGTGCCCTGTGAATTATGACATCACAATTGGCTTTGCCACTCATGATGACATAATTCACAGGGCCACTCAAATAAATATCGGAGATATTTCTTCAGACATATTATCCATATATATATATATATATATATATATAATTATACGTATATGTGTGTGTGTATGTATGTGTATATATATATATATATTAGAGGCAAAAAACTCCATTTAATGCATTAGTTAGGGTTGTTCCACAGCGACAAAAGTGAGGAAATTCGCTGTTAGGGTTGAAAACCCCCCTTAGACCCCCACCCACCCCAACCGGCATTGGGGTGCGCATTGGGATCGTCAGCCCTAACTCTCACCCCATGACATGTGTAAAGCAGCAGAAGTATAGGAAAATGGGGTGAGAGTTGGGACCCATAATCCCAATGACGCATTGAGATGAAAGAAAGGGAGTTTTCAACATTAACAGCAATTTCCTCACTGTCTAATGAAACAACCCCAACTAATAAATGAGTTTTCCTCTATTCCTTCTTTTGAGAATGATAACGAGAAATAGTGAATGTAATGCAGCGGCGGGGCCTTGGGGGCCCAGTGTTGTGCGCATACTAACAGGGACAGCAAGCGCCAAACAGAAATGCTAACAGTGGTCGCATGGTAACACAAGCATGAATGAGAACAGAAAGAATGCGCACATGGTGGGCGTAGATGGGAATGGTCTGCCACGTGATGTGTTGTCACATAGTAACATGGTGCCTGCAAACAGAAATGTCAATGGGCATGGTGATGTAAAGTGAAACAGTAAGATAAATAGTACTGTAGACAGAAATGGCAAAAAATAACAGAAATGCAAGTGCAAATGAAAACGCAAAGGATAACGCACATGGTGGCGCAGACATCAATGGTAAGTGAAACGGGTACGGATCCACAAGCGGAAAGGGCAACAGTAACAGTAATGTAAGTGCACAGGCTGGTTTTCCCCAAAACCTGCATTGAGAAAGACAGTGAGTACAAATAATGTATGCAAAATAATGAGTATCGGCGTAGAAAATGAGATCTTGGAATACTAAATACATTATATCTCAGGAACCGTACGACGTAGAAAAAAAATTTAAAAGTCATATTATTTACAACTGTTCTGGCTAATTTGGATCTTAGCCCCATTAGGACACTAAGAAATTTTCCGACGAAAAGTCCGTATCTCGCACCGTTTCCGAGATACGGGCCCTGAAAGGTGCGGCGAACGCCGTAATGTTATCCTATGGGAAAAAAAGAAAAGTTCGGAGCGCCATAACTTTGCCTCCCTGTAATGTTTTTTCACCAAACTACTGAAAGGCACATCTGTGGGCTGTTGGCTGTCTTCCCTCCAAATTTCAGGAAAAAAGACCAAACCGTTATTTTGCAGCAGGGCTCCAAATGATTTCTGTTAAGTGTCGGGCGCCGTAATGTTATCCTATGGGAAAAACCATCAATTTTGGAGTGCCGTAACTTTGCCGCCATGTGATATTTTTTCACCAAACTACTGAAAGGCACATCTGTGTACTGTTGGCTGTCCTCCCTCCAAATTTCAGGAAAAAAGACCAAACCGTTATTTTGCAGCAGGGTGCCAAAGGATTCCTGTAATGCTTCGGGTGCCGTAATGTTATCCTATGGAAAAACTGTCAAATTTGAGTGCCATAACTTTGCCGCCGTGTAATATTTTTCAATACAACACTGAAGGCACATCTGTGAGATGTCGGCTGTTGTTCCTCAAATTTCAGCCCAAAACTCCCAAGCGGTTATTTTGCAGTGCAGTGCCAAAGAATTGCTGTCATTTTCCACAGACTAGAAAATTACTGTACGCAATTACAGCTTCATAAAATTTGTGACTTACTTTACGTGAACACGAAAGTAATTTCGAAATATTTTCCAGAAATTTGAAAAACATATTTCTGGGGTGTTTTACCACAAAATAAAGACATGGCAAGCATCCTCAGGGCCCGACTAGGTGAATACAAAAAATTAGGTTGCTAGAGGGTCCCAAATTTAAATGCCAAGCATTTTTCTGATCACCAACTGAAAACAAAATGGCCAATTTGCGAAAGTAACAGGCCCATTTGCGAAAGTAAAAATGCATTTGCGAAAGTGTTGAACTTTTTATTAACTTTTCCCATTGACTTATAATGGGAACTTGTTTTTTGAATAACTTTTGAACCGTTTAATATTTTTTCACGAAATCTTCAAAAGGCACATCGGGGACCCAGCTGCATGTTCCCTGAAGATTTTGGGCCAATCCATAAACTGTCGACCTGTAGGCATGACCACAGAATTCAGAAAAGCGTAAGCAGCAGCACTTAGATCACATAATAACTCCACAGCCATTATATCCAACAAGTACGAAACTTGGCAGATCCCAAGGCCTATGGTTCTTGATCATAAATTCAAATTTCAGGCAAATCCATAAAACAGTTGCAAAGTTATTAAGGTGCAAAGTTTTGGGGTTTAACATAGAAATGGCTCCTCAACCTAACTATGGTAGCACTACTGTGCTACCATAATATATATTATGCATGTATGTGTGTGTGTGTGTGATATATATATATATATATATTGGAGCAAAAACTCAGTTTAATGCATAAGTTAGGGTTGTTCCACAGCGACAAAAAGTGAGAGAAATTGAGTGTTAGGGTTGAAAACCCCCTTGGACCCCAGCCCACCCCAACCAGCATTGGGGTGCACATTGAGGTTGTCGGCCCTAACTCTCACCCCATCTCATGTGTAAAGCTGCAGAAGTATAGGAGAATGGGGTGAGAGTTAGGACTGAACACCCCAATGCACACCCCAATGCCGGTTGGGGGGGTGGGATGGGGGGGTCCAAGGGAAGTTTTCAACCCTAACACCGAATTTCCTCACTTTTGTCACTGTGGAACAACCCTAACTGATGCATTAAATGGAGATTTTTGCCTCTAATTTCCCTTAGTTTTGAGAATGATAATGAGAAATAGTGAATGTAATGTGGCGGCGGGAGCGCGGGGCCCTGCCACGTGATGTCTTGTCACATAGTAACATTGTGCCCGCAAATGCAAATCGCAATGCACGTGGTGACGCAAAGCAAAACAGAAAGAGGAACAGTACTGTAGACAGAAATGTTAAAAACAATGGAAATGCAACCGCAAATGAAAATGCAAAGGGTAACGCACATGGTGGCATAAACGTGAGCGGTAAGTGAACCGGGTACAGAACCGCAAGCAGAAACAGTAATGGTAACAGTAACATAAGCACACAGGCTGGTATTCCCCAAAAGCTGTATAGAGAAAGACAGTGAGTACAAAGAATGTAAGCAAAATAATGACTCTCGGAACACAAAAATGAGGACTTGGAATAGTAAATTGCTTATATCTCAGTAACTGTATAGTACAGAAAAAAAATTTAAAAGTCCTATGAATTATCACTTTCCTGGCTAGTTTTGTACTTAGCCCCATTTAGGAGACTAAGAAATCTTTTGACAAAAAGTCCATATCTCGCACCGTTTTCGAGATACGGGCCCTGAAAGGCGCGGCGAAAGCCGTAATGTTATCCTATGGAAAAAAGACAGAAGTTCGGACTGCCATAACTTTGCCTCCCTGTAATATATTTTCACCAAACCACTGAAAGGCACATCTGTGGTATGTTGGCTGTTTTCCCTGAAAATTTCAGCCCAAAAGACCAAACCGTTATTTTGCAGCAGAGCGCCAAACGATTGCTGCAATACGTCATATGCCGTAATGTTATCCTATGGGAAAATGCATCAACTTTGCAGTACCGTAACTTTGCTGCCATGTAATATTTTTTCAACGAAATGCTGAAAGGCACATATGTGAGATTTCGGCGGCGTTCCCTTCAAATTTCAGCCCAAATTTCCAAACCGTTCTTTTGCAGCGGAGTGCCAAAGAATTGCTGTCATTTTCCCACAGACTAGAAAACCGCCACATGATGTCTTGTGACATAGTAACAGGAACAGCAACACAAACAGAAGTGCTAACAGTGGCGCACATGGTAATGCAAGCGTGAATGAGAACAGAAAGGGGTAACGCACATGGTGGCGTAGACGGTAACGGTCCGCCACGTTATGTCTTGTCACATAGTGACATGGTGCCCGCAAACGGAAATGTCAATGGGCATGGTGATGCAAAGCAAAACAGAAAGACAAACAGTACTGTAGACAGAAATGGCAAAAAATAACAGAAACGCAAGCGGAAATGAAAACGCAAAGAATAACGCACATGGTGGCGTAGATGTGAACAGTAAGTGGAACAGGTATGGAACCGCAAGCGGAAAGGGCAATGGTAACAGTAATGTAAGTGCACAGGCTGGTTTTCCCCAAAAGCTACATAGAGAAAGACAGTGAGTATAAAGAATGTATGCATAATAATGGGTCTCGGAGCAGAAAATGAGGAGTTGGAATACTAAATAGCGTATATCTCAGGAACCGTACGACGTAGAAAAAAAATTTAAAAGTCATATGATTTATGGCTTTCCTGGCTAATTTATATTTAGCCCCCCATTTTCTGATGAAAGTCCATATCTCGCACCATTTCGAGGATCGGGCCCCCAAAGAAACACAGCTGACATGCGTAATGTTATCCATGGGAAAAAAGAGAAGTTCGAGTGCCATAACTTGCCTCCCTGTAATATATTTTCACCAAACTACTGAAAGGCACATCTGTGGAATGTTGGCTGTGTTTCCTGCAAATTTCAGTCCAAAAGACCAAACCGTTATTTTGCAGCAGGGTGCCAAAGTCCTGTAATGCGTCGGGCGCCGTAATGTTATCCTATGGGAAAAAACATCAACTTTGGAGTGCCGTAACTTTGCCACCATGTAATATTTTTGCAACATGACACTGAAAGGCACATCTGTGAGATGTCGGCAGCGTTCCCTCCAAATTTCAGCCCAAAACTCCAAACCGTTCTTTTGCATTGCAGTGAAAAGAATTGCTGTCATTTTCCCACAGACTAGAAAACTACTGTCGCAATTTGCCAAAGCTTTCACAAAAATTTGCAACACTTTCGTGAGCACGAAAGTACTTTGCGAAAGTACTTTTTCCAGAAATTTGAAAAACATATTTCTGGGGTGTTTTACCCCAAAATAAAGACATAGCTAGCATCCTCAGGGTCCGACTAGCTGAATACAAAAAGAATTAGGTTGCTAGAGGGTCCCAAATTTAAATGCCAAGCATTTTTCTGATCACTAACTGAAAACAAAATGGCGGATTTGCGAAAGTAAGAGGGCCATTTGCGAAAGTAAAAATGCATTTGCGACACTGTCTAACTTTTTGTTAACTTTTCCCATTGACTTATAATGGAAAATTGTTTTTTGAATAACTTTTGAACTGTTTAATATTTTTTCACCAAATCTTTGAAAGGCACATTGGGGCCCCGCCACATGTTTCCTGAAGATTTCGGGCCAGTCATGCAAACCGTGTGACCTGTACGCGAGACCATAGAATTCCAGAAAAAGCGTAAACGTGCGTGCAGTTCACACTTAACTCCACAGCTGTGTCCGACTGGTACGAAACTTGGCAGATCCTAAGGCCTATGGTTCTTGATTGTGTATTCCAAATTTCAGCCAAATCTGTCAAACGGTTGCAAAGTTATTAAGGTGCAAAATTTTGGGTTTAACATAGAAATGGCTCCTCAACCCTAACTATGGTAGCACTACCTTGCTACCATAATATATATATAGATGTGTATATATATACATATATATATATATATATATATATATATATATATGTATATGTATATGTGTGTGTGTGTGTGTGTATGTATGTGTGCGTATATGTATGTATGTGTTTACATATATACAGTATATGTGTGTTTGCATGTATGTGTGTGTATATATATATATATATATATATATGCATGTATGTGTGTATATATATATTTATGCAATATGGTTGGGCATATATTCAGTGTGATAAATCCATTTATCTGAGTCACTGCATGTATAAATAAATTTATACATACAGTAACCATTTATACATACAGTGCCGGACTACTTCCTACTTTATCATACTTTCACTTTCTGGCACTCACACATAGTCTCTACTGCTCTCTACATACAGTATGTTGCCCCATTCACACTAAAACATTCAGTTTCAAAATCTTTTTTTAATTTATCCCCAGCATTATGCATCAGTATTCCCTCACATCACAAAACAGCATTTCTTACTCACAGTCCTCTGAACAGCATTGCGTTCCCAACCGCATCCCAGATTGCCTCAGCCCCCAACTTCCTAATGAACTCCTAAACAACCAGATCACAGCTTTTTTAAAACAGATCTCTCTCTCTCCTTGCGTCCATAACCCACAAAGAACAGAACTGCTGACCTGAAAAGAAAATGCTCCAAAACCGTTCGTTGTTTTTTTTCTGCCCCCAATCGCTAGCTCTCTGCTCTCTCTCTCACTCACACTTTGAGCACAAAACTAGCTGCCTTCCAGATTCTGCACCTGCTGACTGCCCAATCCCACTTGCTCCATTCAAACTGTTCTTTGTCCCTCATTCCAGTCACCTCTATCACAGTCCACGATCTCCTCTCCCATTCAAGAAATCACAAAGGAAAAAACACCACTGGATCTGCATTTCAAATAAGCTACGGCTTTCTCTTGACTGTGCCTGAAATCATAAACTGCAATGACAATGCCGTACAAACCACGCGGTGGCTTCTACTTCAGACCGAAATAAAAAAAAACATAAGAACTGCTTCAGCCTCCAACTTCAGCAAATACCAAAAAAAACACCACAGCAAATTCAACTCGGTCACACCATGGCTCTCACTCAAACAGCTACCGCGTCCTCGCTAAGGGAAAAAAGCTGCCATTTTAAAAAAGTCATCAGCCCACCCACAAACAAAATCATGGCCAATGAAATTTTGCACGCTACAAACATACACACATGTCAATCACTCTTTGCTGCACAGCGATAAAAGGCAGAGTACAAAAATTCCCCTATATTTCACACATAAAAAACTAAACAAAATATAAAACAAAATAAAAACTCTGAACAAACAACTATAACCCTATTGCATAAATGGAATATGCAATGGGAAACTCATTAAATAAATGATTTAAGTGCACTTGAGCAGTTTAACCTCAGACACCTCACTCGTGGCTTATACCACTCGTGAGGTTACCTGAGGTCAAACTGCTCTTGTGCACATAAATCATTTATTTAACTCGTACCCATTACATATCCTATATATCTATCTATCTATCTATCTATCTATCTTCTATCTATCTATCTATCTATCTATCTATATATATATATGTGTGTGTGTATTATATATATATATATATATATATATATATATATATATATATGTGTGTGTGTGTATATATGTATGTATGTGTGTAGATATATGTATGTATGTATGTATGTATATGTGTGTGTGTGTGTGTGTGTGTATATATATATATATATTAGAGGCAAAAAACTCCATTTAATGCATTAGTTAGGGTTGTTCCACAGCGACAAAAGTGAGGAAATTCGCTGTTAGGGTTTGAAAACCCCCTTGGACCCCACCCACCCCAACTGGCATTGGGGTGTGCATTAGGATACGTCAGCCCTAACTCTCACCCCATGACATGTGTAAAAGCAGCAGAAGTATAGGAGAATAGGGTGAGAGTTAGGACCCACGATCCCAATGCACACCCCAATGCCAGTTGGGGGTGGGCGGGGTCAAGGGGTTTTCAACCCTAACAGCGAATTTCCTCACTTTTGTCACTGTGGAACAACCCTAACTAATGCATTAAACTGAGTTTTTGGCCTCTAATTTCCCTTCTTTTTGAGAATGATAACGAGAAATAGTGAATGTAATGCAGCGGCGGGAGGGCCCCGTGCTCCCACCCCATGATGTCCTGTGGCATACTAACAGGGACAACAACGCAAACAGAAATGCTAACAGTGGCGCACATGGTAACACAAGCGTGAATGAGAACAGAAAGGGTAACGCACATGGTGGCGTAGACGGGAACGGTCTGCCACGTGATGTGTTGTCACATAGTAACATGGTGCCTGCAAACAGAAATGTCAATGGGCATGGTGACATAAAGTGAAACAGAAAGATAAACAGTACTGTAGACAGAAATGGCAAAAAATAACAGAAACACAAGCGCAAATGAAAACGCAAAGGATAACGCACATGGTGGCGCAGACGTCAACGGTAAGTGAAACGGGTACGGAACCACAAGCGGAAAGGGCAACAGTAACAGTAATGTAAGCGCACAGGCTGGTTTTCCCCAAAACCTGCATAGAGAAAGACAGTGAGTACAAATAATGTATGCATAATAATGAGTATCGGCGCAGAAAATGAGAACTTGGCATACTAAATATGTTATATCTCTGGAACTATACGACATAGAAAACAAATTTAAAATCATATTATTTACAACTGTCCTGGCTAATTTGGTACTTAGCCCCATTAGGGGGCTAAGAGTTTTTCCGATGAAAAGTCTGTATCTCGCACCGTTTCCGAGATACGGGCCCTGAAAGGTGCGGCGAACGCCGTAATGTTATCCTATGGGAAAAAAGGAAAAGTTCGGAGTGCCATAACTTTGCCTCCCTGTAATGTTTTTTCACCAAACCACAAAAAGGCACATCTGTGGGCTGTTGGCTGTCTGCCCTCAAATTTCAGGAAAAAGACCAAACCGTTATTTTGCAGCAGGGATCCAAAGGATTTCTGTAATGCGTCGAGTGCCATAATGTTATCCTATGGGAAAACTGTCAACTTTGGAGTGCTGTAACTTTGCCACTGTGTAATATTTTTTCACCAAACCATTGAAAGGCACATCTGTGGGCTGTTGGCTGTCTTCCCTCCAAATTTCAGGAAAAAAGATCAAACCGTTATTTTGCAGCAGGGTGCCAAAGGATTTCTGTAATGCGACGGGCGCCATAATGTTATCCTATGGGAAAAACCATCAACTTTGGAGTGCCGTAACTTTGCCGCCATGTAATATTTTTTCAATACAATACTGAAATGCACATCTGTGAGATCTCGGCTCCTTCCCTCCAAATTTCAGCCCAAAACTCCCAACGGTTCTTTTGCAGCGTAGTGCCAAAGAATCGCTGTCACTGTCCCACAGATGGAAAACTACTGTCGCAATTTGCGAAAGCTTTCGCAAAAAAGTTCGACACTTTCGTGAGCATGAAAGTAATTTGTGAAAGTACTTTTTCAAGAAATTTGAAAAACATATTTCTGGGGTGTTTTACCACAAAATAAAGACATGGCAAGCATCCTCAGGGTCTGACTAGGTGAATACAAAACGAATTAGGTTGCTAGAGGGTCCCAAATTTAAATGCCAACCATTTCTGTGATCACCAACTGAAAACAAAATGGCCGATTTGCGAAAGTAACAGGCCCATTTGCGAAAGTAAAAATGCATTTGAGAAAGTGTTGAACTTTTTGTTAACTTTTCCCATTGACTTATAATGGGAAACTGTTTTTTGAATAACTTTTGAACTGTTTAATATTTTTTCACGAAATCTTCAAAAGGCACATCAGGGACCCCAGCTGCACGTTCCCTGAAGATTTCAGGCTGGTCGCACAAACCGTACGACCTGTAGGTGCGACCATAGAATTCCAGAAAAAGCGTAAACGTGCGCACAGATCACGCTTAATAACTCCGCAGCCGTATATCCAACCAGTATGAAACTTGGCAGATCCCAAGGCCTATGGTTCTTGATTGTGTATTCCAAATTTCAGGTAAATCTGTCAAACAGTTGCAAAGGTATTAAGGTGCAAAGTTTTGGGGTTTAACATAGAAATGGCTCCTCAACCCTAACTATAGTGGCACTACCGTGCCACTATAATGTGTGTGTGTGTGTGTGTGTATCTCTCTCTATATATATATGTGTGTGCATATATATATATATATATATATGGGATATACAATGGTGAGCTGTCAGATAAATGATTTATCTACACAAGTGCTGTCTGACCTTGGTTAACTTCACGAGTGGCGTAAGCCATGAGTGAGGTGTCTGCGGTCAAACAACACAAGTGTAGATAAATCATTTATCTGACAGCTCACCATTGTATATTTCATTTATGCAACAGGGATACTTTCTATCAGTGCAGGAACATTTGGTTTTGACTGTTTATCTTTATTTTAAATGATAATTTCTAGGAGTTTTGGTTTACTTTCCTAGAGTATGTCTGCCTAGCATAGTGGTTGCTATTAAATCAAACACCACTCATTTTGTAGAAAACTTCTTGCTGAACAAATGTCATGCTCACAGTACTATGCTACCTTTTTCATTTTAAAGTTATTCAGATTTGTTTGTCAAAAAAGGGAAAAGAAAATTGAATTTTATGCTGTGTTTTGCTGATTATAAAAAAAACCTAAAAGGTATCTATGAATGAAAAACTACTCATTTTGTAGATATTTCTGTGCTGGACATTTTTCGTGCTCACAGTACCATGCTATTATTTTTGGTTTTAAAGTTATTCACATTTGTTTGTCAAAAAAGTGAACAAAAAATTAAATTTTCTTCTGCTTTTTTGCTAATTGTAAAAAATCCATAAGGTATCTATACACGAAACAACACACTTTTCTAGATAATTTTGTGCTGAACAATTTTTGTGCTCACAGTAGCTGCTGTCTTTTTTCGTTTTAAAGTTATTTCCATTTGAATATGATTAGTACTGCTTCTGAGGCCGAACATTCTAAATAAATTCTAAAGAGATTTGTGACATAGTAACTGTGTGTATAAATGGTCACTATATGTATAAATATATTTATACATACAGTGACTCAGATAAATGCATTTATCACACTAAATATATGTCCACCCCTATTGCATAAATATACATATATATATATATATATATATATATATAGATAGAGAGAGAGAGAGAGGGAGAGGGAGAGAGGATACATGATGGGTATGAGTGTGATATGGAAAATATTCTCACTCCTGCAGAGTGAACTCTGGTTACTCACGAGTGCCGAAGGCATGAGTGAGAGTATCCAGAGCTCACTCTGTAGGGGTGAGAATATTTTCCATAGCACATGATCTGCACATCAAGAGTGATATTTATACAGTAGGGGTGGGAGCTTTAGAAATATTATGTTTTCCTGTGTTCTTTTCCTGTTTCTGTGTGCTTTCTGCTCTTTCTATGTGTGTGGTCTGAGTGCGTATGAGTTTTTCTGAATGGGCTGGGAGTCTCAGAAACACTATGGGACACAGGTGAGTGTCCTTTGCAATGCTAATTGAGTAAGTTACAGGTAGCAGTGAGAAAGAGAAACTTTTTTGTGAAGCAGTTTCATTTAGAATGCAGGCTGTAGCGAAGCTGAGATCACATAGTAATGGTCTGGGAGTCTCAGAAACACTGTGGAACACAGGTGAGTGTCTTTTGCAATGCTTATTTAGTTAGTTGCAGGTAGCAGTGAGAAACAGAAACTGTTTTGTGAAGCAGTTCCATTTAGAATGCAGGCTGTAGTGAGTGAGTGGTGACATCAACAGAGAATGTTTATCTGTCAAATATTTTAACTCTGCTGATGTCATCTTCAGGTATCACACTCCAGTGGAAATAACAGAGGTTATCACACTGATATTGCTCCCACTCCTCTTGTGTAAATATGTGTGTGTGTGTGTGTGTGTGTGTGTATGTATCGCACCCTTAGCAGTTTTTACCCATAAAAAGAGTGCAGTGGAAGGGCTCTTGATTGGAGGCAGGGAATATAAATGAGCTTATTTCATGGATGATATTTTATTCCTGCTCCTATACCCTGAAACATCTTTACCTAAGACTTGGGAACTCTTGTCATTATACGAATCTCTGGCTGGATTTTTGTCTCAGTATCACAAAAATGGAAGCTTTTTTATTTATTTTTTCTCCATGCTAAACACTGAGAAAAACATTCTTTTTTAGATGGACATGGATGTCATTAAATACCTTGTTTTTTATCTAACTAAAAATTTGGACCACCATGAACGTTTAAATTAGGGGCCAATCACAAATGCTATTCAGCAGGACCTGCACCGCTTGACTCAACTTTCCTTTGTTTTTATTTGAACCACATAGACATAGTTTGACAAAATGTTCTTCCCAGAATAGTTTAGTACTTACAGACCTTACCTATAATGCCAGAAAAAAAAATATTTTTAATCCTGGGATAAATATGTCTCTCATTTTATTTGAGGAGGGGGGTGCCCTCGGGTTAAATATTTAGTCCTTCAACTGCACAGAGGCAGGAGGGGGTGAATCTCCCAAATTTATGAGGTTATGCAAGAGCAGCTCATATTCAAACAATCTGTGTTTGAAGCACAGGATCGTAATTTCCCATTGGAAGCATATATAATTTAATCTAAAGGATTTATAGCCTATAGAAAAATACTTATATGTTTTACCAGCTGATTATACTCCATTTATTAGTGGTTTATGCTTTATAACTGCCACTGTTAAAACTTGGCACAAAGTGTTACTGAATCCATCCATTAGGATTCTACAAATCTGGACTCAGGCCCTCCCATATATGCAAGAGTATTCATTAAGTAAGCTGGACACCACACTTTCAAGATAGCAGTGTCTTAGAAAAACATGAGGCCGTATCTTTTTTGAGAACCTACAGTGATTATACACATTGCCCATAAGGGGCCATTTTAAATACCAGCAGCTTTCACTTTATCTTATCCACACCTATGGTGAGGCTTCTAAACTGCTGGATAAACCAGGAATTCTTAATAATTAAATTACTATGAGAGTACAAAAGGAGGATGTATGGCAATACCTTATTGGGAACCTTTGTAAGGGTCTGATTGAGATAACTCAATGCTCTACTGTCTCTATTCTTAGAAAATGGAATCTGGAACTACATTCAGACTTCCATGGAGGTCTGATTGCAATATACCTTGCCAGGGTACAGGATTACTTCAGCCTCCTACCTCTGTGAATGTTCTTGGAAATGCAGAGCTAGGTATTTTAGGACTGCAGTAGTGCAGGAAAAATATATGGGTGTAACTCATGAGTTATGTTGAAGGCAATGCAGAATGCAACATGCAGACCATTCTCACGTATTTTGGAGTTGCCCAGTATTGGAACATTTTGGGCAAAATGTTATGCAGGTTTTAGAAGTAGAATTTAATTTACAGAATTTGGTTACACCTTCTCTAGTATTGCTGATCATTCCACCTGCTGAACATAAACTCAGAGGCAAGACTCTGAAATTATTATATATATTGATCACACTAGCAACAAAAATGATTACAAGGTTGTGGCTGAGTGCTACAGTACCGACTATACAGATGTGGCATAAGTTGATATAGTATATCTGTAAATTGGAATGTCAAACAGCAATTTATACAAATACACAAGTGGCTTTTGATGAGTTGTGGTGTAGATACAGTAGATCCCTTATTACATGGAAATTGATTCTTCTTTTGGACTACAATAACATTAATGTTACTTCTCTCTGTACTTTCTCTGTACTATACACTGACAAATGGAAAATCTAATAAAAACGGAATAATTAAAAAGGACAGCAATTTAAAAGACAAAGAAGTGAAACTTGGCTTCATTGCAAGTGCCTCTCCAGAGCAACCCGTGCTTGTGTCTGATGGTAAACAGCCTAAGACCACACTTGAATGTTTAATGACAGGCTGGAATAAAACCCCACCACAACTGTTGATATTAAGTTTATTCTCTCATCTGTTCCCTAAACTTCTTTCTCTTTCTGTGCCAAGAACACCATTACAGATATCCATTCTGCTAATCTTCCTGTCATAGATAGAAACATTTTTCGGGGTCAGACTTTGGGAAGGATAGACTGGGGTGAGTGGGACCAGTACTTCAAAAATTGTGGTGATGTCAGTGTAGGTCACATTTAGTGATTAGAGCATCACAAATCCTTTTTAAAGGTGTATTAGAGCAAGCTGAATTGCAGTCTGTAAAAAACGTGTTTAGCAGAGTAGGGCAAGGTAAAGCATTTATTTATATATATATATATATATATATATATATATATATATATAGTGTCCCATCCACCAGGGCTCAAAGCGCTTTATATATTCAATATAAAACAATACTACATACAAGCAAGATTCAACAGAAAAACACAGGATAATAAATACATTAGATATAAATGCTAAGAATATTAAAAATGCTGAGACTGTGCCCTTTATTACCAATTTTAGGCTAAAGTGAATATGTTACATTTCAGCCCCGTTATAAACATCTCCACCAAGGGGGAACTCCTGAGATGGATAGTAAGGCCAGTAGCACTGAAACCGAAAGTGTGGCACAGCAGTACCTCCGGTTTTGGGGCACCCAGGGAACTAGGAGGAGCGCCCTGTAAATGGGGGACTCTCCAGTATGCTGAAGTAATCTAAGATGAGGCAATGAGACAGATTCAGAATATGCATTGGAATCAACCAAGTGAGGAAACCATGAGCTGGTCATGCTGTCCACATCAACATCCTTTACAAGACTGAATAAGTCTCTAGTAGGTACCTCCTTGTTTTATTTCTCAAATTCTGTGACCTATGGAAGATGAATGGATAATAGATGGGGGTGGGGATATGATGCAGGAAACATAGCATGTTTAAACTGCTTAAGGAGGCAAGCAGCCCAGGATTGTGCACATTCAATAAATGTGCTTGATTAATTTGGGTGTTTTTTTGCTGACAAAGTGTCCACCATTAGGTCCAGTATTTCTTCTAGTGGTCTGGTTTGGACTGGGGGTTGTCAGACCTTTGGTGACTTTGATCTGTCAGCCTGGGATGAGTTTCGACTGGTATTGGAGGCTAAGGTCTTCCACATTGTCATCAGTTTGTGACCCACAAACTGTGAACTGGACCTGGGTCCAATGTGGCTGATTACTGGCTGTGCTGAGTTCCTTGGCCAAGTTTTTGCAGAGACCATGAATGGGTCCATGAGGGAGGGTGTCTTCCCTTCGGCCTTGAAAAAGGCTGTGGTGAGACCCCTTCTAAAAAAGCTGTCTTTGGACCCTGATGTTCTTGCAAACTACAGACTGGTCTCAACAGCTTAATCTGATTCGATTTCAGTTGGTTACCATCTGTATCCCCCTTCCCCTCAGTCACCCCTGAAAAAGGGACTTCTCATCTCAGTGGACCTTCAGGATAAACCAAATTCAATAAATCAATAAATAAAACTTTCCCTTTTTAGGGAAGGTTATTGAGAAGGTGATAGTTGAGCAACTAATAGACCACTTGGAGTGTCTTTCGATCTTTGAACCTCTCCAATCTGGTTTTCAGTCTTAGCACAGTACTGAGATAGCCTTGGTCAGGGTGACACATGATGTCCATCTGGCAAGGGACTAAGAGCAATGTAGTGTTTTGGTGTTCGTCGCCTTTCATCTGCATTTGACACGGTGGATCATTGGTTGCTGGTAGATCACCTGGGGAACTATGTGGGCATTACCGGCACAGTCCTGTGCTGGTTTGGTTCATATTTGCAGTGTGAATGCAACAGGTAGCTCTGGGAAAATTTACCTCAGAGCCATCTGTGTTATCCTGCAGGATTTCTCAGGGTTTGATCCTCACCCCCATTTCATTCTGAATGTATATGCTGCTGCTAGGGGAAATCATAAGATGGTACAACATGGGTTTCTACTGCTATGCAGATGATACCAGTTGTACCTGTCTTGTACCTCTGATGATACATCTGCATTTTCTGTGCTGAGCTGTTGTTTAGCAGAGATAAATGATTGGATGGCTGCCAACTTGTTATGGCTCAACCCAGTCAAAACAGAGATTGTGGTTATTGAACCTGGTCATCGGGGCTTGTCTGTTGCTGGGGATATTTCCCTCCCTGTTCTGTGTAGCCAGCCCCTCACAGCAGTTAGTGTGGTTAGAGATCTGAGGGTCATTTTGGATGAAAATTTGACATTTGAACAGCAGAGTCATCTGTAGTCCAGTCTGGCTTCTTCCACCTCTGGAACATCACTAGAATCCAGCTGTACTTCGCTCTTGATAACTTAGCAATGATTAACCATGTTTTTGTCACCACAAGGCTGGATTACTGTAATGCTCTGAGGCTCTAAACCTAGGGTTATCTGGAGCTTTGGTGCATTTATATTATTTATTTATTTATTTATTAGGTCTAGGATTACAATACCTTTGAGCCAGGGCCCTTTTACAAAGGTTCCATGACAGGTTACAATTCAAAACATAAGACATGTAAGTCAGATTACAAATTCAATACATAGGACAAGGTTACAAAAGTGTAAGCTAAACAGAGTTACAAAGCTTCTGAGAAACAAAACTAGTTTTGGAGGCTAGGTTACAAGGAGATAGCGGATAAGGTGCAGAGAGGATAGAGGACAAGAGAGAGGAAGAGTAGAGGGGGCAGAGAGCTACAGAGGAGGAGAGCAGCTAGAGGCATTGTCGTAGACATAACATGGGGAAGTGTGTGCTAAGGGGTAACCAAGTGCTAATAGGAGAGAGAACTGCATAATGTTAGGGAAATATTCATGGAGTCAGCTAGTGGAGGCAGTCACAGGAGCTAGAGGCAGTAAGAGAGAGAAGGAGCCTTGATTAAATGCATCAAGGGTAGGAGTGGAGGAGATGTAACTGTTTAGACCATTTAGCCAGCTGGTGCCCTGTAGGCAAAAGATCTTTGACCTTGTGAGGTACGACAACGTGGAACCTGCAGGACCTGTGATTCAGACCCCTTGGTTGAGCGGGAGTTATCGCTAGGGTGTAGGAGTGCACACACTCCAGGGGGCGCAAGGCCCGTAGTTATTTTCTTCACCATGGTGCAGGTTAGGTACTTTATCCAATTGTAAGTTGCAGCCATCCAGTTTGTGCATAGAGATTGCACATATGTGTGAGGTGGTGGGATCCAGTGAGAAGTCGGCAGGCCTTATTGAGGGAGGTGGATATGCATCTAAGAGTGGTAGCAGGGGCAGAGCCATAGATGATAAGCCCATAGTCAATAATGGAGACAACAGAGCTCTGAACAGCGACAGTCAGGACTTCTGGGGTAAGATGTTGCCTATGCCAGAAGAGAAGGCCAAAGTGAGCATTTGCTGCTTTGGCTACAGAGTCAATGTGGGCACTGTAAGTTAGATGAGGGTCTAGAGTGATCCCAAGGTACTTAAAGGCTTGAACCTGTTCCGGAGTGACTCCATGACTGGTTTTGATGGATAAGGGGTGCAGCTTATGCTTGTTATGAGAGCTGCTGAACATCATAAACTTTGTTTTCTTATTATTGAGGACCAGATTGTGATTTGAGATCCAATTTTCAACTGATGTGAAGCCAAGTTGAAGGTTGTCTTGTAGAGGCTTAGGATCCTTGTGGAAGGCAAGAATTACAGCATCATCTGCATATAGGATGATTGTTTCGGAGCAAGAATTTGGAAGGGAGTTCAGGAACAAGCTGAATAATAGGGAGCCCAGAATGAATCCCTGGGGGACAACTGAGCTAACAGGCCTGGTATCAGAGATGACATCTGCAATTTTTACTCTTTGAGACCGGTTCTCCAAGTAGCTTTTAAACCAGGCAGTGGAGTCGGGAGAGGGCCCAGCTTTCAGAAGTTGCACAAGCAGTAGGCAGTGATGGACAGTGTCGAACGCCTTAGATCGATAAAGATGGACCAAATTAACTGGCCATTGTCCAGTGAGCTGTGAAAAATGCCAGAGAATTCCAGTAGGGCAGATAAGTTGCTATGTCCTTTTCTGAAGCCATGTGGTTGTGAGCAAGGGCCTTGGAGAGGGGGTGGCAATATAGAGATCGGACGGTAGTTTCCAAGAGTGGCTCTGTCACCACTTTTACGGACAGGGGTAACAGTGGCAGATTTCCATTTGTCAGGGAACTGGCTAAGCCTAAGTGAGAGGTTGAAAATATATGTCAGTGGCTGTAACACCTAATTAAGGGTGAAGGACAACAGTTTAAGGTCAAGTGTATCACTGCTGAATCTGGATTTGGTGATGGCTTTGGTAATGTATTTGCAGGCATTATGCATTTTGACTGCTTTGAATTAAAAAGGCGGGTGGCTAGAGGAGGAGGAGGAAGCATTGGGGGGGAGGAGAGGGAGAGTCATAGTCCTTGAAAAAGTCAGAAGGGAGAACACTGCTGAGATTGGTGAATGCAGTGTTGAAGGTATTTGCTATGATTTTAGGGTCAAGCGTAGAAGACCCATTTATGTTGAGCAAGGTAGGAGAGGTTTTTACCTGCTTCCCAGTGACCTCTTTAATATTGTTCCAAAATGCCTTCATTGACTGCAGCTAGTGTAGAATACCGCAGCCCTGAAGTTGGTGGATTCCTCACCAAGGGTCCACATGCTCTGGTTTTGTGTGCCCTGCACTGGATTGCTTTTGCGTTCGCTCATTGCCTTCAAGATCGGGTTGTTGACAAACAAGGCCCAACATGGTCTGGGACCAGACTACTTAAAAGAGATCCTGATTCCCTATCAACTACTCCACCCTCTCCGCTTCACCAAAGCTGGGTTGCTGGTGGCCCCATGTCAAGGCTTAGGTCATCAGGTGATGCAACCTTTGGGGTGGTGGCCCCTATTATTAGGAATTTGATCCCTTATCATATTCAAACAGCCAGCTCGGTGGAGGCCTTCAAAGCCTCATTAAAAACTTTTCTATTTGATCAAGCTTTTAATTTGACATGATTTGTTCTTAGTGAGGCCTTGCTATTTATTTTATAGTTGTTTTGGTTTTAAAACTTTTTTTGTAAACCGCTTAGAGCCCTTGCTGGATTGAGAGCTATATAAATAAAATTTGCCTTGTCTTGCCTTAATGAGCTGAAGTTGGAAAATAACGATCTTAAATTATCAGTAGAGCAAATGCATCAGATAAGGATGCTAGAAGATTTTCTTAATGTGACCCATGCTTCCATGCAGGCAGAACATCAAACAGTAAAACCAGAGGAGGTAGGTGTACAGCAAGAAAATACAGCAGGAAAAAGGAAGTGGCTGAACCAGCATGATGCAGTGGATAATAAATGGTATACAGTCCTGGACAGCAGAGAATTAAAAAAGGGTGGGTAACAGACCACCATCTACAGTATTAGATTTACAAAATTTATATGAGGTCCTCATGGAACCAGATCCCAAATCAGAAAGGAATACTTTACTGTAATAACAAACAAGGCTGAAAATGGCATCTGATAAACACCCCTGAAAATACAATGGAAAAGAGGACAAAACCAAACAAGTAATTTTTGTACTGCTTGATTCTATCATAAATCTAATTGATCAAATAGTCTCAAAGAAGGAAAGAGAAAATACTGTAGTATTCTCACATCTAGGGGCAACAATTACTGACATGAAGAGTAACGTTGGAAAACACACAAAAAATATGGCCAAAAAATGTAGCAGTTCTGATCATGAAGTAGTCAACAATAATTTTTTGCACTATAGGAAAATAATTGTCTTCTTTTTCAGTATGTTTACTGTTTTAAAACCACAGATCAGTATTCTGCTGAAAGTAAAAAACATGCTCTTATGAAGTACCTAGCACCTGTTAGGATTTGATGCCTGGTTCCTTCCTGAAAATACAAAAATGTAAAGTAAAATAAAAAAATGTAAGATTCCTAACAAGAATCAAACCACTGGTTCCTTGCACTCATACAAGTACAGTAATCTTACTACTAGCAATATTTTTTGCCTCTATTTACTTCACTACAGTATATGTTGTAAGTTATTGCTATGTATTGCCTGTGTAATAGCCCTTTATCTCACCTTGGCAGTTCCGAGGCCCTCAAAGTCCACCAGAAAATGCCTCCAAGTCCAAGGGGCCCAACCTGGATTCAGGGGTACATTGGAAGGGTATCGCAGTGCCTCCACCCAGGGAAATGGCAGGAAATACCTGCAGATAAATAGCAGGTTACCACCCCCCCGCCCCACCAAAGCTGCTCCCCACATACCATAACAACAGCCCTTTTTCTGCACTAACCCACTATGACCACAGTTAACATAAACAATAACAGTCTTTTATTTTAGGGGTAGGGGGAAATGGGAGATAAAAGAGCAACAGCACCAATAGCTGGATAACAATTCCACTCCAAACAATCCCCACCTCCCATCTGTGGGTACACCCGCCTTTCCCTTAGCAGCTGCCGAGAAAGACTATATAGACTTTTTGGTGGGTACCTCACCATGGTGCTGACATTAGCACAGGGATCTCTCATTGGGGCCTAATACTTTTAAACACAATTTTGCTATAACTTCAGCCTGGGTGCAGTTTTCTGGTGGAGTCCTGCCCAGAATCTAATCCCCTAATGTCAACCTAGCTAGCAAGCTAAATAAAGACTCCCTAAAGCCACAGCTCGGAGTACTTACAGTTCAGCAGTTCAGAGGGGACTCAACAGCTAGATTTGGCTGTACCATGTAGGTATCAGGTTGGTGCACCACAATAGCCATGGGTTGACTTGAAGAGGTAGCATAATGCTGGTCTTCACCTTCCTAGCCTTGTTATCTTCACCTAAAAGGCCTTTGTAGACAGTGTTCACCAGGCAGGCATCTCACCGTCTTCCTCTGCTGTTCTTTTTCTCCTTGGATCTAGGGGCTGGGCAGGTATGTTCCCCTAGACCCCTCTGTTGCACACCTGTTTTAAGTGCAATTAGCTGCTAGGCTTTAGCTCAGTCTCTAGCCCTAGTACTCTCACATCACCTCCCTATGCACCGCAGTGGCTGGGCTCTGGCACAGTCTCTAGCCGCAGCACATTCGGTTTCCCTTCTTGCAGCAAATGCACATTCTCAGCTTACCCCTTTAGGGGTTGGGGGGACACTGTGGCTCAGCCTCTGATTATAGCTGCAGAACTGTTAACTCCAAAACTATACAATCTACAATCTCTGCCCTCACACTGCAGTACCGATCCTTGGCTCTTCCTCTGGCTGCACAACTTTAGGTCTCTCTCTCTCTCCCCCCTCTCTCTCTCTCTCTCTCTCTCTCTCTGCAAACTACAGAATCTCCTTTCTTTCTGCTCCAGAACCATTCACATGCTGGGGCAGCACTGGCCATTGGGTCAGAGTGTAGGCCTCTGGGCTGGGAAGCCCACAACAGTTCCTACTGCACTCTTCACTCTCTGGTCTCCCAAATGAATCTCTCTTTTGGCAGGCTACAGTCCCTTTTTATAGATTTTGACCAATCTCTCCCTCATTGGTGGCCGCATGCCTGGGCTCTTCTGTGCCCTGTCACCTCTTACCCAGCAGCTCCCTTCTGTTTGTAGTCACATGGGGGCTGCCATTTCGGTTTATTTTTATGTCCCCAGAGCAATCCTTTTAAATTTTTTTAATTAGGCCCTTCTGAGGGCAGAAATCAGTTCCCCCCACACCCGGAGGCATTATACAGTTGATCCCCAGCTCCACTGCCTGCTCTTGAGCCAGGGAAACCTTTCCTGTAGTGGCTGCAGCAGTGACTCACTTTTGGCACCATGGCTCCTTTCATTCTGTCATTGGGCAGCAGCAAATGTGCAATAGGCATGGCACCACCATTTTTGTTTCCATCTTGGTGGTCTGGCTTCTCAGAGACCCCCAGACCATCAAAACACCCCCTGAAGGTGCCTGTAGGTGCAAAAACACCCTTCGGAGCTTGGCCCCCATCTGTACATGGGGCTAAGACACCAGAAACATTGGCAGCCACAGCCAAGAAGATACGGGGGCAGCAGGGTCCATAGCCCTTCTGGAGCCACCTAAGGGGATGCCACCAGAAGAGCGGAGCCTAAGCCAGCTAAAGGTATGCCCAAATGGGGGGCTTACACCTGTAATATGTTGTGCATTTTTATCTGTTGTATTATGTCACTACTTATTAAATATTACAATTGTCTTGACCTATGGTTTGTTTTATACTATCCAAAACCATACCTGAAAATAAGCCTTTATTGTCTAGTGTGCCTATCTGGTTAATAAATTGAGAATAATACATAGGGTGGAGTGTATTAAGAGAATTTAATACATACTCGAGGTGTGATGCTACATAAACTCTGTGGGCCAGATATTCAAAAGGGTTGCGCCATGCGCAATAGGGTTGCGCCTGCGCAAGTCCGAACTTGCTCCATTCTGCGATATTCAGCAGGAGGCAGTTGCACCACAGAAAACATGCTGAGCAACAGCGCAATGCAAATGAATGCATGCTGAGCTGGAGGGGGAGGAACCATGCATAAACTGCACAGCCTGATATTCAGCCAGGCTGTGCAGAGTTGTGCAGGCGCAACCCCAACCTGCGCCTGCACAACTTTGAGCCAAAAAGGATCAAGTTGAGGCCGCCCACAGGTGAGCTGCTGCATTGCAGGGCACAACACAGCAGCTGCCACCTGTGGCTGGCCTCAACCCACTCTCTGTGCCCCCTCACCAGCCCGATCGCGGGCAGCAATGTATCCCCAACATCCGTGGTGGTCCAGTGGACCGATAAGCCCGATCACGGGCTGAAGTAATGAAACACCCCTCCCCAAACATATCCCTGGTGGTCCAGTGGACCAAAATCCCGATTCGGGCTGGAGTTTTCAAACCCCCACCCCACACATCCCTGGTGACCTAGTGTCCCCCACCCCACCCACCCATGAAGCCCACCACCCCGCTCTCCCCACAGCAGCGGCGAGGCGGCATGTCCCACCTGCCTGCCTGCCTCCGCCCACAACTGACTGCCGGTAGGGCTGCACGCCCATTGGTGCACAGCAAATTAAAAAGACAATAACTTCAGTGCAAAAGCACTGAAGCAAAGATTACCCTGGATGGGCATTAACAACAAAGCCATGTTTCCAAGAAATATCAAATTACACATACCCAACTAATACAAAGCATCACTTGGATGTATATACATGGTGATTTGCATATTCTTCCCATGATGATTTGCATTAGACGGGTATGTGTGATTTGGTATACTATATACAATCTCTGTGGGGATATCCTTTGGTCAGGCAGGGTTAAGTGGAGGCACACACGGATGTAGCCCATGAGGGATGGTTAACTTTTCCACCTCTTTCCTGTCAGGTTGATACTTCTGGTGACCACAATAGGCCCGCTGGCTAAAAAAGGTTCTGCTGGGGGAATGAAATAGGATTGTGTTTTCTGCCTGGTAAAATGTTTTCATGGGGAATTGTCTGTCTCATCATATAAAATGGATTGCAAATTTCTTGCCTCCTGATGATCAAACAAGTTCTAAGACTGATATATTAATTCCCCACAACTGTACTGGCTGTAAAAAGTTGGAATTTGGGTAGCTCACATACAGAATACATGAGCCACTTCTCTAATTCCTGATTACCATTACAAACATGGTTTCCACCTTCACTCATATATAAATACTTCAACTAGGCCCTAAAAGTAAAACTCCCTTAAATGAAAAACATAAATTGAATGTTCTTTCTTACACACATGAACAAGTTTAAAAAAATCAAGTACTATTCAGAGTTTCTATTGCTAGTGTTTCTTTGATGACCATCAAACATTCGTGTCCCATCATTACCAGTTTGTCAGAGAACTCTCTGCTGCTTACCCTGCCACAGATAAAATTGAGGCTGTGGCTCCACTTGGCATCTGTATGTGCCTGTGTTTGTATGCCAGTAAAATACAGCAGAATTTTAAATTCAAGTATTTCATCTTTTTGTTTGTATTTTTCGACCAAGAAAGGAGGGCTAAACAATTCTTCTTATTTTATGCCTCATCCCGGGTGGATAATGATGCGGACTTGACATATTGAATCAGGCTGAGGTGTTGGTGGTATTTTGAAAGAATTGAGGCAATTTGGCCAGGACACCGGCAAAATTCTGCTACTCTTTTAATATGACCTACAAACCTTTAAAAGATGGATTTAATGATTAATCCAATACTTTTTTCCTGATATATCTTTATATATAACAATATGTGGCCCTTAATACAAGGAGTCCAAGGGTCATGATCTCCACATCTTCACTATCAGTGCTCTTTTTTGAATTTATGGAACAGGGGACCCCTGGGAGCTTTTAGAAATCTGCCTGGGAATGTTCCAGAATATATTATGGGTGCTTTAGGCAAAGTAAAACTGAGGCAGCCATCTCTTAATATGGAATGGGACACAGACAGGAAGCTGCTGAAACATAACATAACACAGAGACATAGACTTTGATGGCAGATAAGGACCATTTGGCCCAGCTAGTCTGCCCATTTCCCTACCTATTTGATAAGCTGCAGATCCTAGTTAACCAATAGCCTATTTTCTTCCTATCCTCCACCAGAATGACCTTATGTCTGTCCCATGCATTCTTGAATTCCTCCATTACCTTTGACCCCACGACCTCCTCATGAAGGTTGTTCCATGTGTTCACCACCCTCTCCATGAAAAAATACTTCCTCACGTTACCCCTCAATTGTCCCCCCCTCTATCTTCAAATTCTGCCCCCTTGTTCTTGCACATCTCTTTTTCTGAAAGATGCTACCCTCTTGGACTTTGTTGATTCCCTTGAGGTACCTGAAAGTTCCTATCATGTTCCCCCTTCTCCTTCCTTTCCTCAAGGGTGTGCATATAAACTCCTTTAGTCTCTCTTCTTATGACTTCCTGTGCAAACCATGCACCATTTTAGTTGCCTTCCTCTGGACTGCCTCCATCCTGCCTATGCCCTTGTGGAGATGGGGTCTCCAGAACTGCACGCAGTACAACAGATGGGGTCTCACCAATTGTCTGTAGAGGGATAACAATCTCCTGTTTTCTAGTGGTGATGCTTTTCCCTATGCATCTCAGTATCCTCTCAGCCCCCTTACTCCCTCCTCACATTGCTTGCCTACCTTTAGGTCATCTGATATGACTACCCCCATGTCCCTTTCTATTTTTGTTGTTGTTAGTACCTCCGGCCCCCACTGTGTACTCTTTCCCTGGGTTTTTGTTTCCCAGATGCATTACTTTGCACCTCTTTGCATTGAATCTAAGCTGCCATACTTTTGACCCATTCCTCCAACCTTGCCAAGTCCCTTCTCATCCTTTCCACCCCCTTTTGTGTATCAACTCTGTTGCTGCATGATTGAACTCCGGTTCATTGCAAGGCCCAGCAATCTACAGAAACAGCCAAAAGTCGTATAACCCCTCAGGTACGTTGGTATTTGGCACCTTTGGACATTCTGAATTTTCAGCGCCAACGCTCTGATTGGAGGATCTCAGCCTCACTGACTTCTTTCTTGCTGGTCTCCATTTTACCTTGCTTCATTAGAGACATTTACCAGCGCTGCTCACCCTGGGACTATCCTTTTTTGTAAAGCAAGAAATTCTATTTTCCCATTTGCAAGTTATACTACAAAGCCACTAGAGGACTACAACAGCTGTCTCTTCTGTTAAAGGGGAAACCCTTTATATTTACTCCTTCCTCTTCTGCTCCAGTGGACCTGGGATACCTCTCTTTCTGAGGACCATCCCTGGGGTGTTTCTGCCTGTTTGTCAGGCCAAACCGTGCTCATCCACTAAGGCCTCAAGACTTGAACACCTGCCCCCGCTCCCATTCCTTGCTGGCGGAGCAGGGCCAGAAACAGAAACGAAAGTTGCAGACCAAGCTTGCCACACCGCATTGTAGCCTTGAACCACCTCACTGGTTCAGCTGCAAAGCGTTGCTCCACAGGTACATTCAGTGTCAAAACCACCTCTCAGCCAACAAAGGATTTTGAACTTACACCTGATCGCTGATTGGTCTAGGCTTCCAGTGACTCTCTTGGGATTGGCTGGTGCTTGACTTTCAGCTCTCTGCGTAACTTTCTATAGCCATATCATAATTCCTCTTTGGCTACCTTTGCTCCCCTGCCTAGCCCTCTGTGTGATAAATACACTCACTTGTGTAAACATGGCTCTTCGTTACATGTTTGAGATGCTCCTATCACATCTACTCCTACTATGCCTTAACTGGGTTGTTATCACTTTCCCAGGATCCTATCCCTTGAGTTCTTCAAATGCCCTACATGCTGATTTCAGTTTCTCTAATCTAATTACTGTATCTCAACCTATGCTTGCTTTTAAACACTTCCTATTCTCTAAGGGCTGTACCTTTTAAGCGGTGACCATACTTAAAAAACGCCTGCTGAGTCAAGCAGTTCCTTTACTGTTTGGCTATCGAAAATTATGGTTCCTCACCATCTTAGCTATCCTTCTTGCAGGGGATGTCGAAATGAATCCAGATTCACTTGCCCTCTTCTCCCTGGCTGACAGCTCTGCAATTTCTAGCAAAGGGCTTTTCATTGCCCATAGGAACATCAGAAGTCTCTCCCAAAATTTCAGTGATCTTGAGGCTTGGGTGGGTGTCTACAAGCCTGACGTACTCTGTTTGTCTGAAACGTGGCTAAAGCCAACTATCCCTGACTCTGTATGCTCCCTGACTAACTACTCTCTTATCCATAGGGATAGGCTCTCCTCAAAGTGTGGTGGAGGGGTTGCCATGTTCTATAAAGATCATCTAAACATCACAGACACCCTGTTCTTAACATCCCTATGGCTGTGAGTCCTGTCACACTACTCTCATGCTAGGAGCCAAGAAACTCCACATTGTCTGCTCCTACAATCCCCCAATTGGGGGCACTGTAGGTCTGCAGGACTTATTTGATCAGACCTCTTTGCACTCCAGACATAATGAGGTCATTATATTGGGTGACGTTAACCAAAATTGGCTAGGGACTGCCCATAGCATGCTGCTCTCTTTGGTACAAAATTATAACCTCCACCAGCTGTTAACGAAGAATACCAGAGTTACTCCTTCACTAAAATCCTCTTCCCTTATTGACTGGGTACTGGTAAACCGTCTGGATCACGTGCACCAAGCAGGCATCTTGGCAGATTCACTTACTGATCATTCCCCTGTCTTCTGCATCTGGAGCACTGAGGCTGCTCCATCCCCTCCACCGAGCTATGTCACCTTTACAAATTTTGCCAACCTGGATATTGAGGGTTTTTGCCATGATATCTTGAGGATAAACTGGTCTGGTATTTATCTTTCCCATAATGTTGAGTCTGCACTAAGTATCTTCCTTAATGAATTCCTGGCCATCCAGAACAAGCATGCCCCCAAGGTGACATGGAGTGTGAGGGGTAAACAAACAAGATGGCTTCACAAAGACTTGCTGAAAAATCTATGCTCTAGGGACAAATACTGGAAAAAGTACAAAGCCTTGGGGCTACAATCTGACTATGCTACCTACAGAACCCTATGTAACTTCTGTAAAATACAGGTCAGAACAGCTAAGAGTGCCTATTGTAAAGAATTGCTGCTAGGCTCTGCTGGGGACCCTAGAAAATTCTGGGCCCATGTCAAGACCTTTCTCGGAGCATCTCAGTCAACTAGCACCAGTGATATGGTTGCAATGACCCCAACACCATTGCTAACTCCTTCAATCAAATGTTCTCGGACCTGTCTCAGTATACCTTTGTCTTCCCATCTCCCCAGGCAGCCTCTCTGTTTGCAACATCAGCACAGTCCACTACCCTCAGCTATCCTTCCCAACAAATGTCTAAAATTCCCCCATTCTACTTCAAGGCAATCTCAAGGACTGTAGTCTTAAAACTATTATGGACTGTCTCTGACAGCACTAGCTCTGGATCAGATACACTTAAGCCTCGGCTCCTGAAACTAGCAGCACCATACATAGCCTCCCCTCTGGCTAGAATTTTGACCTTGTCTCTCTCAAATAGCCAAGTTCCTGACCTCTGGAAGATTGCTTGTTTAACGCCGGTCCTTAAAAAAGGTGATACCAAGGAGATTACTAACTACAAGCCTATAGCCATCCTATCGGTCCTAAGTAAAATTCTGGAAACACTTGTTACAAATCAGACCATTGACTACCTCACAAAGTACAGCCTTCTCTCTGACACACAACATGGCATCCATAAAGGGCTCAGTACCTCTACAGCGCTTCTCAAATTCACTACAGATGTGCTTACCAGTATGGACGCTGGCCAGCTGACAGGGGCAGTTTTTATAGACCCTACAAAGGCCTTTGATCTTGCTGATCATGCCCTGCTCCTCTCAACTCTTTGCAATCTGAGCTTTTCATCCCCATTTGTTGCCTGGTATGGAAGCTATCTATGAAATAGAACTCAAATTGTGAAATTCAACTCCTCTTTATCTGATGGTGCTACCATCAATATTGGGGTTCCCAGGGCTCTATTCTGGGACCTCTTGTTTTCTCACTTTTTATCAATAACATAGATGAGGTTTTTCTTTCATGCTCATCTATTCTCTATGCAGATGACCTTGTACTCTATTCAAGCTCTGATAAGGTCACCAGCATAAATGCATCCCTTTCTTCTGATTTCACAAATGTCCAAAATTGGCTTTCTGCACATAAGCTTGTACTTAATGCTAAGAAAACCCAAGCAATGTTACTTGGATCTGCCCCTAAACTTAGGACATGTCAAACTCCCCTATTAATGCAAGACCGCAGTGGCACACAAATAGAATGTGTTACATCTTTTAAGTACCTGGGAATTCTTCTCGACCAATACCTGGACTTCAGCCTGCATATGCAATCTGCCTGCAGGGCAGTGAATCCTAAACTGGTGGTTGCTTACAAGTCCAGTTTCATGTTGACTCCCTCTGCTAAACTTGCTATTGCCAGAGGCATATTACTCCCTGCCCTCACCTATGGCATGCCGACCTTTGCTGCCACACACAAAACCATCCTTCATAAGTGGGATGTCACTTATAATAATATCTGTCGATACACCTCCTCATCACCACGGCTTAAGCACCACTGCCAACTGTACAGGGACCTGGGCTGGTTATCCTCCTCAGCTTGCCGTCAATACTCTCTTGGCTCCCTAATTGACTCTATACTCAGAGACCAGACCCCTTCCGCGCTCGCATCATTGCTGATACCTCAAACCTCCTACTATAGACTGTGATCGGTAGATGAATCCCTGCTGAATGTACCTAGATGTAAAACATAAAAAGGCTCTGTTGCCTTCAATCACTCTGCCCCTAAGCTTTGGAACTCTCTCCTCCAAGCACTTCAAATATTTAGATCCCATGACAGCTTCAAAAAGGAGCTGTGTTTACATCTGTCCCTTGCTGATCTCTGCACTTGTTTTAATCCTCCCTAATCCACTCACCCGCCAGATGCTGCCTGCCTTAACTTTGACCTCCCTACCTTATAGCACTTCTTACCCTTACTATCTCCTTGAGAGCTAATATACCCCAACTCCCCCCCCCACACCTGAGTCTTGTTTCAGAGGCCGTGATAATGCATCCTGCCCAGTCAGGAATTTGTCCTTGCCTTGTTTCACTGCCTATTTGAATCTTCATTGCTGTGACTAATTTGAACAATATTTCTTTGCTGCTATGTTGTGGTATCTCTTCCTAGACTGTGTAGGTTTTCTCTGCATAAAAATTCTATGTGAATTGCATTGATTGTTATTGTCCTGGCTCCATGTATTCATTACTACTAACTGTTTTGTCCTATGCTGTTGTAATTTCATTGTACTCATGCTATGTACCTGTCTTTAATTGTTGTACTTTCCTGGGTCATGCCTGAAAATAGTAATTTCATGGCTAGTGCACCTACCTGGTTAACAAAACGAAATAAAAAAATAAATATACTGTACATACCACTTTTTTTTCAGCAGAACCGATATTTGACTGCTCTCCAAGGATCTCCTCTCATTGGCTTACAGCTCAACTAATGGAGCACAGAATCCTTAAAAAATGTGGGACATGTTGTGGCTATGTTGCCATGGCTGATTAAATGTTCGTAATAACTATTGCTGTAAAAGCCTAGAGGTCAGATATTGTACTAGGCCGACTTGTTTCCTGCTTTCAGACTCAGTGGAACATTTACTTTTCCAGTGTACCTGTATTAAAAAGTTGTGTTCTGTTTTGTCAACACTCTGAGTACACTGGCAAGAACCTTTATTTACAAGTATGACTTATGGGACTTTGATTTATGGAGTTATATTGGGGGAATGGAGCAGAATGACCCGATGGACCCTCGGCCATTTTCTGCCACTGCCTTCTATGTTTCTATAGCATATGGAGCTTTAAAAGTCATTTTTTTCTGTTTAAAATGGTTTATTTGGTTGGAAGGCTGCCAGTTTGTTTTGCAGCAAAATGAGATTGCTGTAAAGGGTTTATTTGAGGAAACCTCTATGGAACTAAATTTGATATATGAAAAGGAGGTACTTTATCTCAGGACATAGAATAGGATTACTGGAAGAATATATTTTAGGTACACACCTGATACAGAGCAGGCAATAAAATAGGCTGTAATTGCTTGAATATTTCTATAGAATAATCAGTGGGTTACTCTCTGGTAATGTTTTTGCCTTCTTTTGTAATTTAATTTTCATATTGTTTTGATTTGTTTTTAATTTTCTCTGGATAATTATGTTTCCTTATCCTCGTAATAAAAATCCCCTCTCCTCTTTTTGAGAAATGCCATGGGACCTTTAATGTCCACCTGAACAATCACCAGAACAGGCAGACAGGACTTTAATGTAATGCCGCATCTGAAGGACAATGTGTAGGGATGGGGGAGTTAACACTCTATTTCTAGAATACTGCAGAACTTTGAATTCTTGTGTTCCATGGTGAACAAATATACAATATGCTGACTACATAGAAAGACAGATAACTGGCAGGAGGGATCCATTTGCAGAGGGACTATTTGGCAATTTTTAGTAATATTTCATTATACTATTTTGTGTCTGGAGAGTTCATTTTGTAAAAGTTGCTTATCAAGCTGGCCCTGTGGCATGGAGGGCTGGGCACTGTGCACCTTACCTGCTACCATGCTGGCAGCTCAGGTTCATGAACGGAATCATGTTGCTAGAGGTCAGCTGTTGGGGGGGAGGCTTGAGTGTTTATTGGATTGCTGTCATCTCCTGTAGCGGGAGGCTTGTTAGACCCACCACTGACTGCTGGTGGCAGTGCAGGCTGGGATGGTATGTAAAGGTAGGGGCTTCTGGTTTGGTGAAGTACATCTGTGCCCCCATCTGGCACACACTACTGCCAGTCTGTGGTAGGAGACAGGAGGGACATAAAAGTGGAAAAAAAAGTGTAGGCTTTGTGAAGCCCTGCCTGCTTGTCTCTGACTCATGCAACCACCTAGGAACCCGGAACAGTTCTGGATATGTGTTCTGGGGAGGGGAGAATGGCCTTTCCCCTCCTTACCCCACCAAGGGGTTGGGGGCAATCCATAGGGTAACTTCAGGTCCTGCAAGTACCAGGACAGGTGGTTGCTGCTTGAGGAGAGTGGGGAAAGAGCTGATAGCTTGCCTGCACATCACCTGAAGGAATATATATATATATATATATATATATATATATATATGTGTGTATATATATATATATATATATATATATATATATATATGTATATCTGTCTATCAACACATTTTATAAGTGCAGTAAGACACTTGGGTGCTGGCAGTGTAGAAAACTAAGAAAAAGTGCAAGTACAGCAGTTATTAATTTATCAATCAATCAATCAAGTCTTTATTTAACCAGGCGTTCATTGTTGAGCAGAAGCTCATTTGCAAGATGGACCTGGGTGGAGCATAAACAATTGTATATACAGGTCAACACAGGTATTTACAAGGCAATACAGATAATACTCTTTACAGAGAGGAAGAAAAAGAAGTTCATATGTACATAGAATTATACAGATATTGTACAGATTACACGGTATTTACATACATAGAAGTGTCTATAGGAAGATAAAGCAGGTTATCTAAGGTTGCAGGAGGAAGTAACGAAGAAAAAATAAAATAAAAATATACACCAGGTAGAGGTGTGAAGGTAGGGGGAGGAGAGGAGGGAAGGGGGAGAAAGGTCAGGAGGCACGGTGCACAGAAAGGAGTTGGTAAAGCTGGATGTAGAGAAGGTGGATGGAGAAAAGGAGTATGTGTGAGCCCCGGGATTGAATGCTATAAAGTACGGGGCATGGTAGGATGTCACAACCCAGGGTAGTGAGCTCCTATCCGAGGTTGGGAAAGGAAGAATAAGGGGATGGATGGGCCTAGTGTTGATAAGACAGGGGGATAAGAGAGAGAACAATTAGGCTGGTGAGGAGCAAGCTGGGGGTCAGTACTTAAAATTGGGTCTAGACGTGGCTATATACCAGTGCAGACACGGTATTGGTCTGAGGGTGAAGCAATTACATACTTCTCTGATTGTATGGAAATAAAGCATCTTGAAAGCATTTATACCGATTAGAGTGCTTAATTTGAGGGTTTTTGTAGATCATTCCATAAGGTAGGTAGCACGAAGATCATGGCTGCCCCTGCCGAAGGGATTTGCTTTGGGTACTTTAAGTGTAATAGCTGAGTAACTTGCAACGTGATTTCCAATTATACTCAGGGAAGACAGCAGGAGATATAGTAAGCAGCTTATTAGAGATGGCTCTATAGGTCCAGAGCGGTGTTTCTGTGGCACCTGAACTTTAGTGATGTCCATCCCACTGCCATATAGGGTGCAGTGATGTGTGTCGAAGGGGAGTCCTGTATAAACCTCAGTGCTCGGTGGTAGAGTGTGTCAGTTTAGCCATGTAAGAGTTGGGGCATTGGCTGTAGAGGAAGTCAGCGTAATCAACCAATGATAGGAAAATGGATTGGACCAGTTGTTTCTTGGCATCTCTGGTGAGAAATTGGCTGATTCTAAAACAGTCAAGCCTTAGGCAATCGTTTAGCAAGTCCTCGATATGTTCAATGAAGGAGAGTCTTTTGTCTATCCAAACTCCCAGATACTTGAATTTTGTAACAAATTCTAGTTTTTCACCTAGAACTGTGGTAATTTGGGGAACTGTCCCACTGGACACAGGGTTAGCTGTATGGATAAAAGGAGAGGACCATCGCTTTAGTTTTTTGGCATTAAGGAGTAGCTTTTTGAGGAGTTGGCTTTGCAAAGGTTGAATTCTGACTGTAGGTCATTGCAGGCAGCTTCAGGTGTTGGGCGACTCACTTGAGAGAACTGTATCATCTGCAAACAGATGGATGTTGGCTTCTTTTATACAGTAGTCGATGTTATTAATGTAGATTGAAAAAGTAAGGGCCTAATATAGAACCTTGAGGTACCCTCTTGCAGAGTTTTTAAGGGGACAGGCCTCCTTCGGCTTTAACTTGTTGAAGGCGCCCTGTAAGATAGTCAGTGAACCAACGCAGAGAGGAGGGTCCACACCTATGGTTTGAAGGGTGAGAGGAGCAGACTATGGTCGACGGTGTCGAAAGCCTTGCTTAGATCAAGGAAAACAGCACAAATAAAGTTTTGCTCTCAAGATTACGCTGCCAGTCGTTAGTAACTTTGGTGAGGGCTGAGATAGTGTTATGTTTAGTTCTGAATCTGACTGCATAGATTTAGCAGTTCCCTAGACTCAAGGCGAGTCCTCAGCTGTGCATTTACAATTTTCTAGGAGCTTGGACAGGACCGAAGGAGGGACATTGGCCTGTAGTTATTGAGATCGCCACGGTCACCTGATTTGAACAGTGGTATGACATGTGCTGTCTTCCATATAGGTGGTAAGGTGCCCTGAGACAGGGATAAGTTAAAAAGGTGGGTGATGGGTATTGCTAGTATGTGGTAGGAAATTATTAGGAAGTAAGGGTCAAGGGAGTCTGCCCCAGCACTTTTTCTAGTATCCAACTGAAGCAAGAGGTCCTCTACCTCTTTCAGTGTGGCAGGTTGAAGTGAGAAAGGCGGCGAAGCTATCGGAGTTTCAGGCAGTTGGCTGGCAGTCTGGGAAGCGAAGTATGTTTGCAGGGGAGTTATCAAATGCCATGCCTGCAGTAGCAAAGTGGTTATTGAATGCGTCAAGTATATCCATCTTTTCGGTTATAGTCAAGTTGCCAGAGGTAATCTTGGTCGGGAGTGAATTTCCTGGGGAGTGGCCTAGCAGATTACTGATTGTGTTCCAGAGCTTGATTGGGCTCTTTGTGGCAGAGTCGAGTTCGGATTTGAAGAAGGTGGCCTTCGATTCTCTGACTGTTTTGGTACATAAATTTTGTAGTCTCCTGAACTGGTTCCAATCCTCTGCAGTGTTCAGTCTGCGTGCTTTTTTCTAGAACTTATCTCTTTCTAGAAGCAAGGACTTGATCTGAGGGGTGAACCATTTACAGGTTTTGGTCCTAGTTTGAGCTTTAATAAGGGGAGCATACTTATTAAGGGCCCTTGATAGAATGTTGTGGAAGATATTGTAAGCTGGACGTAATCGTTTGGCCAGGTAGAAATCTTGCCACTCAGGGAGTACTTAAGCTCGTTTAGGTAGGCATGTTCATTGAAGTTGGGCCGGATCTCTTCATAGAGAACTTGCTGATGGGTGCTGGGTTGTTGGTGGATCTTACTCCCGCAATAAAACAATGGTCGCTGGCATCTGAGAAGAAGACATCAGCGTGGGAGAAGAGATGAGGTTTGCTCACCATTAGCACATCCAAAAGTGTACTTTTACTGGGGTTCTTCACGTTTGGGCATGTTGGTTCAGTAATAAGTTGCGTCAGTCCATGTTCATCACAGAAGGATGCAAGGGGGGCAGCTGTGTTAGAGAGCCAGTCAAAGTTGAGGTCTCCTAAAATAATAGTTTCTGTCAGCCTCTGTCCCAACTTGTCACTTAGATATGACACAAGCTGTAGGCCAGCAGACGGTGGTCTGTAGCATCCTATTACGCAGAGTGCAGTAGTCTGTGTAATTTCCACTTTGAGAATTAGGCATTTGAATTCGCTGGCGACAGATGCCGAGGATAAGCAGGAGGCAGAAAATTTGTCTTTAACGTAGATAGCTACCCCTCCTCCTCTGGCATGCCTATCAGCTCTGAACAAGGCATAGTTGGGTATGTTTACTTCTCTATCAGTGGTGCTGGGTCTAGCCAAGTTTGGAAATCACAAGTATGTCAGGAGAGGTATGATTACCCAGGTTTGTATTAAGGTTATCTTTTAAGGAGGCTACATAATGCTAATATGCAAGAAGCTTATTCCTTTAAATTTGCTAGTTCTGTTGGCAAAGCAATAGCTTCTGGGGGCTAGGGTTGAGTTCTACATTGCCTGAACAAAGCAGGAGGATAAGTAGAATTTTTCTAAGGCTAATTATAAGCTTGTAAATTCCTGCCTTTCTCCGTCTAGTAGATCTGATGTTTTAGGGACTGGAAAGTAGCCACCATAGAAGAGCTGATCTGTTGTAGCAAGAGCTAGTACCCCTACCACAATAGAGGAGGAGATAGAAGTCTGCGTGGTGGAGGTGGGCCTTGTGGTGGGGAATGTTATAAGTACTACTGGTATGTGTGGTCCAAGAGCAGGTTCTGAGGTATTGGTACTTGGAATCACGGAGGCAATTAAAGGATAAGTTACCATGTGGTATACAGCACAAGGTGCCGTTGTAGACCAAACATGATGGTAGTTCAGGTGTCCAATGCTGGGCAGCTGGTATCAGCAGAAGAAGGGGCAGTAAAAGGAGCCATATAGGGCCCGACATGATGGTACCTCAAAAGGAGCTACCAATTAGCCCAGGGGCCAGTGGGGTTGCTGGATTAATGCAGCTTATCAGTAGCTTCCGATCCAGGTCGACCCAAATTTGATAGCATTAAAGATATTTAGTGGTGAAGGCACAGCCAAGGAGAGCCTATGCATTTTAGTAAGCGAGGCCCTGAGAGTTGGATCCGTGGGCTGGATAGAGAGAGGGGATCATGAGCTAAGTCTCTATTGGTGGGGCACTGTGCCAGGGGACATGGACTAATATTTTGTCAGGAGCTACTGTATTTAATAATCAGCGGAGGTGGGGAAGGGGGGCGGTCGAAAAAGTTGCAGCAGTTGCCGTACCTTGTAGGGCCTTGGGTCCGTGTCTGCGGTCTCGAGCATCGGCTAGAGGGGTGCCAATTTACAGTGACTGGGAACTGAACAATATATGAGTTAGTGGTCTTTAAAGTTAATTCATCCTGTCTATGTAGTAAATTATCACAGCTAACAGTGTTGAGGGGAACCTATTAAGTACTGAATCCTGTTCACAATTGGTGATCAGTTTGGTGTTTAGAATAAGAATAAGATCCAGTTGTATCGCATTAAGAGGTTAAATAAAACTATAATATGATTTGTTATATGGTTTTCATATTCAATGTATGAATATTTGAGTGAAATGTCCATATAGATGGTGGTATATGTGCTAGAGTAACCCCTTTTTTGTGGAGTTAAATACCAATAAACTGAATTCATGTTGACCGCCATTAGGCAGATCATTATGCTAATGTAGAAATGAATATGTATGAAGTGCCATTTAAAAGGCTTACTGAATGCTGAGGTAACTAGCCACACCCCCAACAAAGAGGCAGTGGGCCTTGAAGCACTGGATGGAGACTGCTAGTGCCCACTGGTGTTTTCAGAATAAATTTATAACTGCTGCACACTGAACTTTGTGTGCACTGGTGTTTTGCTTTTCTCCATAGTCAGTTCTGCTACACGTTCTGGCTGCACCTTCATTCTAGCTTGGTGTGCTGCTTGTCTGAGGCTGGCAGTAATGCAGGCTCTTATTGTACGTAAAGTGAGGGACTGCCAGTTTGGTGTAGTGCATGTGCGTCTCTGCACAGCACACACCACTGCCAGTCTGTGGCAGGGGACAAGAGGGAGAAAAGTGAAAAGAAAAGTGCAGGCTTTGTGAAGCCCTGCCTGCTTGTCTTTGACTTGCACCATCACCCAGGAAGCCAGAACAGTTCTGGATATATGTTCTGGGGAGACGAGGATGGCCTTTCCCCTCCTTGCCCCACCTAGGGGAGGGAGGCAATCCATGGGGTAATGTCAGATCCTGCAAATACCAGGACAGGTGGTTGCTGCTGAAGGACAGTGGGGACAGAGCTGATAGCCTGCCTGCACATTGCCGAATGGAAAAACATTGAAAAATCTATCAACCCATTTTGTAAGACAATAAGACATGTAGGGGTGCTGGTTATACTGGTTTATGTGCACTTCCAGGGGCTGAAGGGACTTGGCCTGCAGCCTTGTGCCTTACTAAGAACCCTGGGGGTGTGTGGTAAAACACAACTGACACCTCCTCATGTTTTATTGCTTACTTGGCAGCCCCACATAGGCAGTATTCCTCTGGTAGAATTGGCAGAGTTCTGATTTTTTGCCAAAAGAATCCATGTTCTTCCCTGAGGAAATCCACTTTGTGGTAGAATCCCACTTATGTGGAATTCTGCATAAAATGTCCATTCTGCTGCAGAAATTCCATGGCACTGAATTGGTCAGGTCTGTCCAGCACTTGTGTAACCACTAGGTGGCGCTACCCCAAGGGCTACTACCCCTGCCTGCTTGGCTAGTAGCAGGTTAAGGGGCCCAGGTTTGCTAACGGGTGCCTCCACCCAGAGGTCAGGGTTGGTAATGGTCAAACTAACCAGGGCACAGCCCTCTGGGACACTGTGACTCCCATCTTCTCCTGCTAGTGGCCCACATAATAATTACTTTCACAATACCCCTGATATGCTTTGCAAATACCCACACAGTTGGCACTTACCACCAGGGCTGTTTTTTTTAGCTCGACCCTGGGGACCCCCTATAAAACAAGGTTTGACAGAACAAATGGCAACAGTACAATACTTCAAGCACAAACTGGAACTACAGGCTATGTGAATTGCAGAAAAAGAGTAGATCTGATTTATTCAGGGGGTTATAACAAAGGAGGGGCATAATCAGAGGAATTAGTTTAAATACTCTATCATTTACTCTACTGTGTATGCATTCAGAGTCCCTATGACAGTTACACTCTCTGGGTACCCAGGTAGAGGAAAGATAAGCTAGCCAGAACCGTTGCCCAGGGTAGGCCGGCATTGCAGCTGGTCAGGGCCCTGTGAGGAAAAGAAACAACATGCACCACACTTTAATTGTAATCTGGAGCTGGAGGGCTCAGTTCTTCAAGTAAAAAAAAATAACAAAACAATCAGGTGACACACTTTTGATTTAGCTATATGTTGCAGGGAGCTACCATGGTAGTTTCCCATTATACCCAAGACTGGACACAGGATGGACGAAGATCAAGACAGTAGATGAATGTTCTGGATTGCCAGGAGAAGCAGGGCCCACACGGTTCACTGCAGCGTCATCCTGTTCAGGCGTGGAGCAGGGGGCTGATCCCCAGGCAGGTCTCTCGTTGATGGCTCTTCTCTGTGCAGCAGGGTAGGATGGCGAGGCCCTCATGGTAAGGCCCAGCCACATGCAGCTAATGGCAGATTCAGTCTGTTTGTGCTGGACACAACTTCCAGCTAGTAGAACACAGTTCACAGCATGGGGAACAAGATCGCGATCCCCTTCCAGTACACAGCACACTTATACACACAGGGAAACTTACTGAACGAGGCACAACACTCCCTGGTCACTCTCGCTAAGTTCTCTGTACCACACAGCAGTTTTGGAGGGAAGGGTGATCCTTGGGCAGGCCGATGGCATTCAGCACAATCTTCGGTCCTTCTCAGGTAAAGCCTGATCCCCCTCGTAGTAGCTTACTGTATTCACACAAACTCGGATTTAGTCCAATAAATGATTTTCTCTCTCTTTCTCTCCCTCTCAGAGTGGTACACAGGCACACAGTCCGGAAATCGGACTTTTCAAAACAGTTCTCTCACTCGAAACTACACAGATGCTTTCTTGAGCTGTGTCAGCTGCTTCTCTCTCAACTGCCAAATCCGAACTCCCTCACAGCAGGCAGCTCGAGGATTTCCCCTAGATCTAAAGGTTCGGTTGTTCGCTTCAGCTGTCAGTCACAACAGGCCTCTCCTACCGTTACAAAACAACACCAACTGTCCAAAACTACAGTTCCCATCAGTTTTAATCCACACTGCCCCTGTTAACAGGCTCCATTTTAGAGTCCCAAAGTACTGATTGGTCCACCTCGGCAGTTCAGGACCAAAATGATGGAACTAAACAGACAGTCCTCGCTGCAAAGAAGGCAAGTTAGAACAAACCACATTATCACTCTCCTCTGAATTATTTTCAGCAAATCATTAAACTCTTCAACAAAGCTCCCTCTGCACGATTAGTGATGGCAGAAACGGAGCTGTTTTCCAGCAGTCCGGGCGGGACCTGAGCATGGAAACAATCAGTCCCCCTCCCAGATCAATTATTACTGCAAACAGGCAGCCCCTGAAGCGACAGTACTTGGAGGCCACACAGGCACTCACGGGTAATACATTCAAACGCTATACCACCGAACACCAGCCAGGCAGCGAGCAACCAGGTGAGGTCTTGGAAGATTTTTTGGGAACCCCCATTTGTAGGGGGGGTTACACTTGTAATTAGTGGTGCATTACAATAAAGATGGCATCTTTCAGTGGTACCTGACCATCTCCAGCCACAGATTCACTCTCATCTCCTCCCACTATGTTTCTCTCCAATTGCATACTCTGGAGCCATGTTACAGCTATGTCTGATGTGAGCCCTAGTTTTCTGGTACCACTCTGACCTCCTGCTGGGAAGATTTGGTTCACATCCTGCACTTAGGTTAATACCTAATCCTAATAATGCAGTGCTGCAGGAACCGTGTACTGCATTATTAAAGGTGATGCCCATTGAATGGCTGGGGTGTTTTCTTTGTGACACATGGCCCATTGGATATCTGCATGCCATGGTGTCAGTGCAGGAGCATGCAGCGATGGCTGGGGTGTTTTCTTTGAGACATGTGGCTTCTGGGATATCTGCATGCTGTGGTCCCAGTGTAGGAGCATGCAGCGATGGCTGGGGTGTCCTCTTTGTGACATGTGGCCCCTAGGATATCTGCATGCCATGGTGTCAATGCAGGAGCATGCACAGCATGCTGATTGTGAACCTGGCAGACATTCCCGCTAGCATGCCTCTAAAGTGCTTCCACCTGTGGTCACCATGGTGGCAGCATTACAGCAGAGATGGGGACCCTCTCTTCCGAAGGAGATAAATGCCCTATAGGATGCTCACTTCTTCTCCTCCTGGCTGTCCTCCTATGACCCTGGCTCACTTCCAAACCTGTGTCACCGGTATCACTGGTGGTAGCTCTACCACTGCATCCACAGGCTGGCTAAGTGGAACAATTTTGTCCATATTTCTGATCATTTGGGGTGGAATTGACTGCTCCAAAATAATACAGGGTGGGTCAATAAATGAGCAAAATTAGAGAGACCCCTGAATGTAAGGAAACATAGAAAGTATGCATCGGTAAGACTCACTTCCCATAGCATTTTCCAAAAAATTGAATAACAGTACTAGACATCCCATTGTTATTACTAAAAACATTTGTATAAACAAGTTGTTTGGCCCTTACACTTCATTTGACCATACTAATTTTCCTGCCTTGAAGTCATATTCCTCTGCTTGTGATATCAGAGTCAATTTTTTAGTAAAAAGTTGTGATATCATAAACAGAGGTTTACAATATCATGGCAGGCATGAGTAACAAGAGCAGGTGAAAGCTAAGGGAAACAGATCCTGCTTTATTTCTTTTCTAATTCTATTTTGACTCATCCCTGCTCCCCAGTTGTCTCCTGCTCCTGTCTTCAGCTGTGTCCTCTTCCTGTCTACTAGCTTCATGACTCCAGAAACTGGCTCATGCCAGAACTGCCATCTTGAGGAAAGCCTCTCTCAATGGCAAACCATAGGACAACTGTAGTTTTACAACAGATACAGAAAGGAGCTTGGACTGAACACTGAGGGAGTGATGTGGGGGTTATTGATGGCCTACCATAACTAGGAGCTTTCTTCCCCAGGTTAAAGCCTTCCTCACCCACCTGGCTAGGGCCGATCACCAGTGGTGCTTGACCAGGGGGGACAGACATCATTTGGCAAGACACTGTGTGGTCACCCATAACATCCAACGCTGCCCTTATTCCTCACACTAGGTGCTCAGGCATCAGTAAAGCCTCCACCCTCCACTGGATTCACTGGACTCTAATTCTGCAGTGACTGCCAGTCTTCATTTACCCAATGCTGTAGGTCTGGCTTGCAAAGTGAACCTATGGGTGTTCAGGGATCCTGTTATGATTATAGGTGACCCTATTTAATAACAAGGCTGCTGCCACTATCAAGTGCTATATTAACCAGGTTTTCTGTAATACATGGTTGGTTATTATGGCATTCCTTTCAAACAAATTTTGCAGTGAAAAATAACTGTTTTCCTTGTGCACTTTGAAAACAGGTAAAGAAACTGCCCTTTTGTTCCTTGTGCACTACATAGGCATTTGTCTACACAGTATATACAACCATGTAATAGAGTTTTTATTAAAAAAAAAAACATACAATTCTCTTTTCATTTTTTGCCACACACAGTTACCAAATTAACAATTATCAGTCAGTCAAGAAAGCTACATTGTTAGGCAATATGCCATTACAGCTTAAAAACATGCAATAATACAAAAATACCAGTATCAGAAATACAATAACAATTCATACATATGAACATAGAATTGCACATATTTACAAATCCATAACATTTATGTAGCAGAGTAGCAGCATAGACCATCAAATCCATATGTATTAGTAGAGATTTGATATATAACCTTTTGAACATATATATTCAGATCAAGGAAAGGAATAGTGCCTACTCTATAGGCATGCACATCAGAACAATGCTGATAATCCCTTATCTTAATGAATGAGGAGCCATCAGGGACAAAAATAAGGAACCAAGACACTGGGCTGTAATTGGTATCCCACCAAGGTGGGGCATTAGCAAATACAGCAAATTACATGTAATCCACATAGAAAGAAAAATCTTTTAATTTGGAATTCTCAAACTTGAAAAGGAGTCCCATTAGATTCAAACCTGACCATTGATCATGAATATTATTTATGTTCCTCAGCTTAAATATAATGAAAAAGGAAAAAACAAATAATGTATTAATTTTTGTTTAGTATAGAGAGGCTTTTCCCTGATACAAAAAGGGTTTACTCTTCCTAATCCCTTTAATAATATAACAATAGTTCACAAGTTGGTTGATTATAAATACATCCTTCACTGAGAAAAGAAAATCCAATGAATAATCAGGGCAGTAACTTAAACCTGAAAAAGATGCTATTTATCCATGTAGCCCTTAACTTTGTACACCATGGCCCGGATATTCAAAAGGGTTGCGCCATGCGCAAGTCCAAAATTGCGCCATTTTGCGATATTCAGAAGGAGGCAGTTGCGCCACCGAAAACATGCTGAGCAACAGCGCAATGAAAATGAAAGCATGCGCAACCGAAGGGGGTGGATACATGCATAAAGAGCGCAATGCGATATTCAAAGACTTGCGTGATGCGCAATAGCGGCACAGCTGGAAATTGCGCACTAGTGGAAATGAGCCAAAATAAAAAGGCTCAAGGAAGCGGCGCAAGAATGCTACAAGGCTGCCAAGTGGGGGAGAGAGAGAGAGACAGACAGACAGACAGAGACAGGCTAGGGCAGGCAAGGCAAGCATGGGCCATAGGCTGTAGAGGCCAGCGGGGGGTGCCCGGTGCAGTAGAAGTAGCAGTGAGGACAGCGGGGGTAACACAGCAGCACCAGCTGGGGGGCAGAAGCCAGGAGATGGACAGTGGCAGCTCACATGGAAGCCGTAATGAGGGGTGAGAATGCATGCTGCAGGGGCGTGGCCGTGGAAGGGCCGTCAGCGGTATGCCCCAACAGGCAGTGCCGTGCCGCATCGGCTTTGAGCTGTACACAGATGTAGAGATCGTGGGCGGTACCGCCTGAACAGGGCAATACTGAGACAGCTCTGTGAGCTGTGCAGTGATGTGATGCAGGCACCCTCACGCGAGTCACGCTCTGTCGGTGGAGACCAAGGTGACAGCCTGCATGTGCCTGCTCGCCACGGGCACCTTCCAGAGGCCGACAGGGGACACCACAGGCATCACACAGTCGGCCACATCACGCATCCTCACCCAATTCCTCAGCGCACTGCTGCCACATGCTGCAGAGTACATCCATTTCCCCAGCACCGCGGCAGAGCATACAGCAAACATGCAGGAGTTCCATAGGGTAGCACATATGCCTGGCATTCTAGGGGCCATAGACTGCACCCATGTGGCCATTCGCACGCCACCTGGCCCCGATGGGGTCGCATATAGGAACAGAAAGGGCTTCTCCAGTGTCAACTGCCAGGTGGTGTGTGATGCCACTGGGCGCATAATCAATGTCTGTGCCACACACCCTGGTGGAGCACATGATGCCTTCATATGGTATCAGTCCACACTGTGCCATCGATTCGAGAGTGGGGACATCCCCACAGGACATCTAGTGGGTGAGTACACATGTATGGAATGCAAACTCGGGAAAGGGTGGGAATGCCACAGGTGCCATGGTAGTGGCACACAGGGATATGGGCAATATGGACCTGAACATGAGACTGATCTCCACTATCTCCACACAGGTGACAGCGGATACCCACTCCGTCCCTGGCTGCTCACACACACGCATGCCCCATGACCCCATCGCAGCAACGCTATAATGAGGCACATGTTTCCACACGCAACATCATAGAGTGGTGTTTGGGATGCTCAAGGCATGCTTCCGATGCCTAGACACCTCGCGGTGCCCTACAGTACAGCTCCCAAAGGCCTGTGGGATATTCCTGGCCTGTTGCATCCTGCACAACATGGCCAAAGACTATGGGATAACCCGTACAGGTTGAAGGGGGACAGCGATGGGGACGCCAGTGGCGCCGGTATTGATGGTGATGAGCAGCCCCCTCTAGGACGGCGGGACCCCCGACTGATCTGGCAGGCCCAGCTGCACCGGGACACCATCACAGAGGAGCACTATGCAGAACACAGGTAAGTCAAGGGGACATGTGCAACCAACACTGTCCATGCACAAACCACAGGCACACAGGGTAACACACCAGGGGTGCATGATGGCCAGGGGAGTGGAAGGGTCCAGGCATACAAACACACCATCAGGGAGGGGTGAGCACTCATATGGACACACACACACCAGGCACAGAGCGACATGGGCACATGCACAGCACAGCAGAACCGACATTGCTAACACACAGCACCACCGACCACCCCCACCACCTGTACTGTCCAAGTACATGTGATGAATGCTGGGCACCCTTGCACCTTGGTGTACAGTGCAATGCAGGCATCATCATGCTGCGCACCAACCCCGGACAGCAGTTGGGGGGTGCAGGTGGTCGATGTCGGCATGGTGAGCAGAGCACCCAGCAGTGCACTGCCCACCATGACACACATTGCACACATGGCAGCACCAGACAGGGCCTGCACTGGGAGACAGCTCAGTCATATAGCACTGTCCCACAGCCACTGTGGATGCGTGGGCGGCCCCGCCGTGACCAAACAGCACTGGCAGGCTGAGCAGGGGCCACATGGGGTGGCACTGTTGCACCACCAGGGGTCCCACTGCGTCGAATGCGACCTTGCCCGCACAGGGGTCTGCAGCATGCCGAACAAACCTGCACCAGGGGTGCTCAGGATGGCCACAGCAGAACCCGGCATACGACAGGCCTGGTGTTGCACGACGCCAGGAACGGGGAGTGGAGAGTGAACTGTGTGGGGTGTGCGGTACAGGGGCACCTGACTGTGTGCCCAATGCGTCCACGACAGAGACCACTGCCTGGGTCAGCCTGTCAATGGTGGCGGTCACATCCGTCCGCATATGCACCAGCTCTGCAAGGTCCAGAGCACACTCCCTGCTGTGCCGCTCCACAGCCACAGACAGTGCCTCCACGGACATTGCAACCCGCCTCTGCAGCTGTACTGATTCCTGTAGCAGGGGGGTGTGCTCGTCCAATGGGTACTGTGCCCCAACGGCATCCTGTCCCCCAGGGTGTGGAAGGTCCTGATGCACAACACGCCTTGAGGGTGGGCGCTGTTCGCCAGGACCAGGAATGGGTGGATCAAAGGGCGGCAGACATGTGCCACCGCTTGACACTGTACCCCAGACCTGGTGGGTGACTGCTGCTGCTGCCCGTAACTGCTGTGCCCCAGGGTCCACTCGTTCCACCGCTGTGCTAGCAACAGTGCCAGACACCTGCACAGCCACGGTGCTGCCCCACGGTGCTGACAGGCACAGTCTGGGACTGTGCCAGCATGCTGGTGCACAAGCTGGAACCAGAAAGGCCCAGGGGCACATGCTGGCCTGCTGTGTGTCCGTCATGGGACACACACCTATCACTGCCCATTGCAGTCCTTGCATCATCAATGGTGCAGGTACGTGCTACAGCCATAGTCACAGCGTGCTGGCATGCTTGCATGCCAGACTGCTGAGACACAGGCTGTGCACCCCCCGCACCCGAATCACCAACACCAGAGTTGGCGGCCCAGCGTGCATGCTGCTGCAGTGCCTGCTGGCTGGTGATAGAGGTGGATGGACCCTCCTCCATGTCCAGCAGGTCATCACTGCCTGGACCCACCACCACCGTCTCCTGAAGGCGAACAGGATCTGTAACAGAAAGAGAGTACATGTGAGTGCATGTGAACAACCTTCCCCAACCCCCAACACCACCACCATGTCATACCATGCAGTGATGGGCTTCCACCTGTCTGGAATCCACCTCCTGGTACACCCTCAATAGCACTCTGCTGCATTGATGCAACCAGTGTCTCCTCAGCCGGAGTCAGCTCCAACACCACTGGTGGGCCCCCGCCAGTGCCAGCACGTGCCGCCCTGAAGGCTGCCACCTTCTCCTTCAACCTCCTGTGGTCTGTCCCCATCTTCTTCTTGCATTCCTGCAGGGAGCGCTAGTGGCTTCCGTGCAGGTTCATGGCCTGAGCTACCCCCTCCCATGCAGCCGCACGGGACTGAGGGGTGCCTCTCTGTCCACTCAGTACTGGCTCCTCATCCAGGTAGGCCTGGAAGAGGGCCTATCTCTGCTGGGGTAAAATTGGGCCTCCTCCTACACCCACCGTCCTCACCCTCACCTTGGCTCTGCTCGGTCATGGTGATCTGTATGGGGGCAAGTAGACACCTGTCACTGTGCAGTCTACAGCATTTTCCCATGACCATTTTCCAGAACATCACACAGCATGCAACTCACCTCTCACCTGCAGTAACCGAATCTGGCCAGCGCAGCCCAATGTCGCACATTTATAGTGCAATGCATGCAAATTAGGAGTGGAGCAACTATAATGACATGCAAATCGCGCCACTGCGCCTTTGAATGGCTGATCAGATGATTTGCATGTGTCGGCTGAATATCGCGAATTTGCGTTTTGCGCAATATGGTTGAGTCGGTTGAGCCAATGGCGCAGATCTGTGACTGTGTGGTACACTGCATTGCGCATGCCCAGATAGCTTACGCAGGCGTCTGCCGTGCTGCTGATGTGCTGTGTGCGATCGGCAATTCAGGCCATGGCCACCATTGTGCCAGTGGCGCTACAGCACTGGGCACTATATGGTGCTGTGGCACTACTGCGCAATAGTCCACTGTGGCACTGGTATGCAGCTGGTCGGTCGCGCAGGATGCGTATACGTCAGATGGCGCTGTGCGTGGCCTTGCGTCATTGCCCATGACCTTGTGTCCAACCTTTGCCCCTGGCCCTTAGGCTGCCATGTGTACGGCCCTATTGCGCTGTCTGGTGACAGCGCTATGTGAAGTGACGGCGCTGTTCGAACAGCGCGATTGGAACCTGTGGTGGTCTATTGCGCAACATCTCCATGTGGGGTTACGGCACAGCGGGGTGCCATATTGCCTGCTGTAAAGTTGGTACCATGGCTTACAGAAAAGCAGTTCAGTGGAGCCCTGTTGAACTGGCCAACTTGGTGGCCCTAGTGGAGCTCCACTATGGGGCACTTTATGGTGAGGCACCCCTCACCATTGCCAGGATGCAGGTGTGGCAGCAAGTGGCCACTGACCTGGTGGGGGTCACTGGACGGTGCCGGTCAGCTGAGCAGTGCCGACACGGTACAGTGACCTCTGCCGGAGGGATCAGAGCTTCTTGATGGCTGCGGTCCGCGTCCAGTAGGGCGGGCGTGCCTAGGCCAGGTGGGTGTACCATCTATGCACGTGTATTCTCTGTAGGGGTGTGAGTGTGTTTTGGTGGCTGTGCATAGGTGATGGCTCTGCCATGGTTGGCTGTGTCACTGTGTGCAGGTGTGAGATGCATGGGTCTGGCTGTGTGGGCAGGCACTCTCACTGGGGCAGGGGGCAGTCTGTTTGGAGTCACACTGATGTTTGTCTCAACATATGTCTCCCATAGGCCGGGATGTGAGGATGCAGGCACGGGGTGAGGAGGGCCGTGCCAGGGCCCCGGTGCTGGTGGGTGTTGCACCCCAGCAGCAGCAGCAGCATCAGTGCCAGACCCAGCTGCTTGAGGAGTGTGAGTATCATTACTTCATGGATGCTATTGCATGCTGGGGGGGCAAGACCACCAGCCATGCACAACACAACCATGCAGGAAAGGGGAGGTCATAATTCCACTATACAAGACACTAGTGAGGCCCCACCTGGAGTACAGTGTACAGTTCTGGAGACCATACCTATGTAAGGACATAGACTGGGTAGAGAAGGTTCAGAGGAGTGCAACAAAGATGGTGCATGGATTGCATCACAAGTCCGATGAAGACAGGCTGAAGTAACTGAACATGTACTCCGTGGAGGAGAGGAGGGAGTGAGGGGATATGATAGAAACATACAAGTATCTTACAGGGAGGAACAGGGTGCAGGAAAACACTATTTTTAAGCGAAAAAGATGTTCCAGGACTAGAGGGCATGGGATGAAGTTGGAGGAGGACGATTCAGAGGAAACATGAGAAAGAATTTCTTCACAGAACGGGTGGTGGACAAGTGGAACACCCTGCCAGAGGAAGTGGTGGGGGCTGAAACAATCACAGGATTTCAGAATGCACTGGATAGACATAAAGGAATTCTGGAGGTCAGGGGTAAGGTGCAACAGACCTATAGGAAAACAAAGTGAACTTACAAGCTCAAATGGCCAGACTGGGTGGGCCATAGGCCCTTATCTGCCGACACTGTCTATGTATCTATGTATGTATGCACGACACAGGTGACATGCATCACTGTCCAGTATCACAGCATGTCTGTGTATGCGTCACTGGTGGTCCATGCATGCACTGGGCACATAGCTGTGTAACTGGCATCGCACCACGTTGCCACGTCACTTGACAGCCTTGTTTGTGCTGTGATGGACATGGGCAGTGTGTGTGTGCAGTGGTGCACATAGCTGGTGCTGTCTGTTTGTGATGGCCATGTGCATGTTCACTGTGGGTGGGTGCATGCCATCACAGGTGCGGGACATTGGGCTATATGGCTTGCAGGTTGGGTGGTGTTCAGGGTTGTGGTCAGTCACAGCCATTGACTGTGTTCCCATTTTCCTAGGCCTCAAAGTTCTCTGGAGGATAGATCAAGACATTCGGGGCCTGACACAGGTGTCCCTTGAAAACCAGGCCATCCTGGAGTCCATTAGGCGACATGGCCTGCGGAGGAGGCATCACAGGGGACAGCAGAACCAGGTGCAGGATAACCAGCCAGCTGGCCCTTAGGCCACAATACCCTTCCCACTTCTCCCATCCCTACCACCCTGCCTTCCCTCTCCAAGTTGTTCATCCCTACCCCTTGAACACCCCTACCTTATACCCGTCCCCCCTTGTAAATAGTTCTTGTTTATTGTTTTGTTATTTACTATTTGAAATTTTGAAAATACATATTTATATTTTGATATGAATACTGTGTTGGTCTCTGATTTGCAGCTGGCTATGGGTGCTTAGTTGCAGTGGTGTACATGCCATCTGGGGTGGTATGGTCCTGGGTATGTGTGTGTGTGTGTGTGTGTGTGTGTGTGTGTGCGTGTGTGTGCATGGGGAGGTATCTCCGGCATGGCAGTGACTTTCTGTTGGTCTTGCCGTCTGCTGCCACCCACTGCTGGGTGTACAGGGTGTGTCTGGCTTGTATGCTTCTCTGCTGCACGGGGTTGACGTGTGCTGGGGGGGATGCATGGTTTCCTGCAGTGCCAGTCACTGCACATGGGTGGTGTCTTGGGGTCACGGTGCAGGGTGTGCTGTGCGTGCGGGGCTGATGTGCACTGTGGTTGTCAACCCCCTGTGTGTGGCACTCTCAGCCTGCCAGTGGTTGTGCTGGGGTGTCATGGCTCTGCTGTGCTTTGTTGGCTTGTCCCCATGGGCCAGTAGATCATCCGTCACACCCCCAGTGATGCTGTGCTTGGGGTGTGCAGGTGTCTTGTTGGTTCTGCAGTGTGTTCCTGTGCCCATGTGTGGCATGGCTGGCGGTGGGCCCCAGCCTGCCTCCCTGGATGTGCAGTTCCATTGCTCTGGGGGGCTCTGCTTGCACTATGGCACCTCTGCACTGCTCAGCTGGGCTGCCCTGGTTGCGCTATAGCGCAACATTTCTGCTCAGCTTCTCCTTCCTGGTTGTGCTATGGTGCAGTTAGTGTGATATTCAGACGTTGGCTGCTTGCGCAATTTGTTCTGCTCCATGTTTGAATATCGCACCTGTTGCGCATATGCGCAATTGGTTTGTGCTTGCTCCTGCTGTTGCGCACATTTTGGGCGCAGTTTGAATATCCGGGCCCATGAACATTGAAGAAGAACACAATATAGAGAATACTGGATGGGGAAATATGCACAACCAGTGTGTTCTGCCACAGAGGGGTTCTGATTCCCTCTGACCTCAAGAGCGAAACTCAAGAGGTCCATGGGAATAAGAACCCTGAGGTGACAGAACACACAGGTTGTGCATAATGTTGCTCATCCTGTATTTTTATAGTGTAGAGTAGTATTATGTGAAATGTGTGCATTGTGATTTTTTTTTCTCTTTTTCGTAATGAAACTGACTTGAAAAGTCTCTAGAGGTTCTAGAATACTGTCACCACAGAATTAAATAGAGGAAAGCAGCAATGTGCCAGCATTCCAAGTGGTTCTGCCGCAGTAGTGACATCACTACTGCAGCAGAACAACATAATGACATCACTACTGCAGCAGAACAAGCATATAGTGTATGGTAGAACGCTGCTGAGCATGGAAATCCATGCTCCCAACAGAGTTGTTATGCTACACTAGCTACGTCATCGTAGCTGTTGTGCTGCACTAGCTACGTAGCTCGTGCAGCTTAACACCTAGAAGGTGGGTGCACATGCGTGGAAGCTGGGTGAACATGCTCGATCGGGAGACCGATGATGTGCCAGGAACCATCGCGGTGGTGAAAAGGGACAGGTGAAGAGAAAACTACAATCAAAAGTTAAAAAAATTAAGTGCAGTTTTATTATGAGAGACCATACACTATAAAAGACTGTGTATGATCGCTCATACACAACAAGGGTATTTTTCGACTCTCAAGGTTTCCATGGTAACGAGACCTCTCAAGCTACGCTCTTGAGGTCTCCAGTTACCATGTAAACCTCTTGAGTGAAAAATACCCTTGTTGTGTATGAGCGATCTTACACAATCCTCTATATTCCAGGCATTGAATTTCATACATAACGGCATTCCACTATACACTATATAAATTTTCTATACCTCCAACTGTACAAAGGCAGGTGGCATCACAATCATTTAGAATGTGAGCAAAGCCGGCATATAGTACATTGCTCGGAAATATCTCAAACATGTAGCACATATAAGCACTTCATTTTTTTAGGGGTATGGTCTAAATTGAATCTATAACTGTACCAAACCTCCTTTGATGCATACAATAAAGAAAGGTTGGATTTTGAAATATTATCTAGATTCAACTGTTGAATAAATGTTATAATCTTATTCTGTTTATATCTTTTATACTTGAGACTGATAGTAATACTGTCTTGAAATAATCATGGAGATACAGAAGTTCATATTCATTCAATAGAGAGTGCACATGTGCTGTCCATTGGGATAATCTACAACCCAATTGTTTCCAACTATCCTTTTCTTCTAAACTTAACCCTTGCTGTGCCATAGGCTGATGCATCAGTCCAGAATTCCAATACATTCTAGTTCTGACAGCAGCCCAACGGTTAAATGAATTTAACAATCAGAAGTGGCTCTGGTGCATTTTACTGAATAACCCCAAACCAGAGTCAGACAAAGTATTATAGCTATCTAACCCAAGTTCTGCTCTAATAAAAGCAGTAGGAATAGATTTGTTCAGACATAAGGATGATGTAAAGAGGGAGTTTGACCAACATTTCTGCATCAATAAATTCTGAATTTGGATCAGCACATCCCCAATCAGCCTCATGCCAAAAATTAGATCTCTAAGTTACTTTGTTTGGGCAGGCCTGGTGGCGCAGAGGGTTGAGACACTGGACGCCACACCTCTCACCACTCCGGCGACCCGGGTTCAGGAATGAGCCTGGATCATCAGAGGTTGGCAGGGGAAGAAAGAGGATGTGAAAGGCTGCTGGCTGGCAGCTTTCCACCTCAGGAGGAGTAACACATCTCCTCAGAGCATGGCTGCCCCCAGTGGAGGCCAGAGTGGAGGCATCACTCCAAGGAGTACTGGCACTATGCCAAGGCTGGAAGAGACTGGCACTGGAGCTGCGATGTGCATGCGCACCTCCACACGCATGCATCACCACTTTTGGGGTCTTGAGATTAGGGCACACCCAGGGGAGAAAACGAAGGATAACACGGGGGCCACCCAAGGATGAAGCCTCCAGGCTAGACTCTGGGGTTCCGCCAGGGCATGCAATGGTGCTACAAGACCACGAAAGTCCCCGAGTTCCAGTAGGGTGGCAAATGATCGGGGGATCTGCCATAGGAGGATAAACATAATTATAAAAAAAAAGTTACTTTGTTTGAAAGTTAGAAGTCAGCCAGTTTCATAGAAAAGCTAATGATGATGTCATAACCTGAACTCGCAGTCTAGTCCCCCCTGCAAGCTAGTTTATATGACTTATTTCTCCCATGTTACATAAAACTGCAGCTGTAGTAAACATCTGAAACAGAAAAACTTACACTGGGTGGGTCAGTGCATGCACTTCCACTACGCGCAGATGAAAGGTACAATACTTCAGAATGTGACATGGGTTGGACTGCAGTGGCAAACATGGGTTTAGAATTACAAAGTTGTGAGCATTTTTAGAATACTGGAGGTATGAGATTTCAAAACCAGGTTGCAACTGTGGAATGCAGCAATGACACAATCTCAGAAAGTAGCTGGAACACATAATTTTGGAATGTGGCAGGGAGCTACAATTCATAATGTGATGGTGTCATATATTCTTAGAATGTGGCAGAGATACACAATTTTGAAATGTGGGGAACACATAGCCTAGTTGCAGAAGATGGCAGGGATATGTAATTTTATAATGTGTCGAGGATGCAAAAATTTGGCATGTGGTGGTGGCGCGCAATTTTAAAATGTGGCTGGGATACTTGATTTCAGATTGTGGTGGCAACATGCAGTTTCAGAATGTGATGTGGACACGGAATCTCAGAATGTGGTGGTGGTGATGCAGTTTCAGAATGTGGTAGTCACATGTAATTTCAGAATGAGGCAGGGACGCATCATTTTAGAATGTGACTTGGATATGCAGTATCAGAATATGGCCGTGACACTCACAGACACAAAAATTGATGGCAGATACGGCCCATCCAGCCTGCTCTTTTACCCTACCTGCATCAGCAGCCCTCTGACACTATTTGGCTATTGGATTTAGCCTCTCACTTCCACCTCTAAGGTTTCCTTTTGCCAGTATCCCATGCATGTTTGAATCCCCCCAATATGCTTGCTTCCACCACTGCTTGGAGTAGGCTGTTCCATGCATCGAGCACCGTTAACGTGAAGAAGAACTTTCTTCCATTTCCCCTTATTATGCCTCCCTCCAGTCTCATATTGTGCCCCCTCATTCTTGTAACTCTTCTGTACTGAAAGAGGTCACTTACTTGCACCTTGTTTATGCCCTTAAGATACTTGGATGTTCCTATCATATCACCACGTTCCTTCCTCTCTTCCAATGTATACATATTCTTTCAATTTCTCTTCATAACACTTCTGGTGCAAGCCCGGGCACCATCTTTATCACCCTTCTCTGAACCACCTCCACCCTATCAATGTCTTTTCAAAGATGTGATCTCCAGAACTGCACACAGTAATCCTGGTAAGACCTCACCAGTGTTTTATTTATTTTATTTTATTTTTATTTAACCAGGTATAGCACACTAAGCTGAAAGCTTTTTTACAGGAGTGACCTGGAAGCACAAGGAGGTTAAGTGACTTGCTCAGGGTCATACAGTATGCAAGTGGAAGCTGTGGGATTCAAACCCAGGTCTGGTCTGCTGGATGTCACCAGATTTGCAGCTCAGAGCCTTAGACCACTGTGCTATACTGTCTCCTTTTTGTACAGTGGTATCTCCACCTCCCTTCTTCTTCTCGTGATATCTCTACCTATGCACCCCAGCATGCCACTGGCCCTCCCCACAGCCTTTGTATACTGTTTGGCCACCTTTAGGTCATCTGAGATCATTAACCCCAAATCCCTTTCTTCCCTGGTGACTGTCAGCAACTCTCCCCCTGTGACAGGGAGCTCCTGCCACTCTTGAGGACCAACCTTTTCTTATATCTGTTGCAACAGTTGCTCTGTTTCTTAGCCTAATCTATCCTTTACAATTTCTAGTCCATAAGGTTGGCCAGCTATGGGCATCCCCTTCCTTTTCTTGACTATGCTACAATGTCTTCTTTAATTTTCCTCTTCCCTCTCAGGTCCTCATAGAGGGAGGTTACTGTGGTGACCTCCAAGCGTATGTAAAACAGATTGTGTTTATTGTTGTTGGATTTAGTATGTAATAGCCTGCTCCTGTTGGAAGCTGAGAAACTTGCTATACTGCAGAGAACAAACTAGAACGCAATTGAGGAACTGGGAACCTGTTAAAATATAATATTGTAGGGGACTAGTTAGGGAGGTAAGCTACGCTTTCTACTGAAAGTTTCATTATTTTCTTATTGGCATTAAGAATTGCAGGATTCCATTAAAGTGAAGTACTTTTATAACCAGAAGGGGTGAATTACAACTGAAGTTGCTTGATTTCTGTGCTAGACACATAGGATTTGGAAGGATATTTGTGCAATATTTTAGAAGTGTCCTGCTGGCTAAGCAGTGAGTTTATCCCTGGTTTCAGATAAAGGGGTTGTGTGTGTATTAGAAGCAGACATAGCAAATTGTCTTCACTGAAAGGCCTGCTTACATCACAGGTGTCACCAGTCAATCAATTGATTCTGGGTGGGGCTTTCATCACTGTGCTATCTTAGGCAAACTACACAGAGAAAAGCCAGTCAGAAAAGACTTGTCTGCTCCTGTTGAAAGCTAAAAAACTTGCTATACTGTTGAGAACAAACTAGAACGCATTTGAGGAACTGGGAACCTGGTAAAACATAATATTGTAGGGGACTAGTTAGGAAGGTAAGCAATGCTTTCTACAGAAAGTTTCATTATTTTCTTATTGGCATTAAGAATTGCAGGATTCCATTAAAGTGTAGTAATTTTATAACCAGAGGGGGTGAAATACAACTGAAGTTGCTTGATTTCTGTGCTAGACACATAGGATTTGGAAGGATATTTGTGCAATATTTTAGAAGTGCCCTGCTGGCTGAACAGTGAGTTTGTTTTTATCCCTGGACTCAGTAGATTGGTTTGTGTAGGAGCAGTGGTCTAGTAAATTGTGGTGTTGGTTGACTTACTATAAAGTGCAGTAATCACCAGGGTGGTGGAGCAGTAGTGTATTTGATGGTTTCTAACAGTCACCAGTGGTTGTGACCTACCCACCCAACCTTCCCCTCACCCCACCCACCCCAAGCATGTCATTTCCTTTATAGCCAAGGTTCTAACATCACTTCCTCAACAGGTCTTGGGGCAGAACTGTCATATACTTAATTACCCATCACAGTGCATAAAGGGTAAGTACACACACACACACACAAAAATTATATATTACTCGTATATTATAAGGAAGAGGGACATGTGGGGAGTGGTGCAATGCACTGGCTGTGGGGCAGCAATTTTCTGGGAGACATTCTGGAACCTGCATTGCTGCCCTATTTTCAGGCAACTGTCAGCTCTGAGGGAGGAGGTTGCCCACCTCCAGGCTGAACTGGTAAGGGCTAAGGAGGCCTTCCTCACTCAAAGAGCACCAGTTCCACAACCACTGCCTCAGAGGTTGCCATGCGTGAAGAGCAGATGGACCACATTAGGTTCTGGGAGGGTGAGGGTGGTGGAACAGAGGCGTAGCCCCCGAGTTGCACCTCTACACAAATCATATGTCAGTCTGGCAAATCAAGGTTCCTCTATGATGACACCCTCATTGGAGACCAAGAAGATTGCTGGGGACATCCAAAAGGGAGACCCACAAAAGAGTGGCAAGAGACACCACAGGGGAAAGAAACAGCTTCTGATAGGGGACTCAATTGTTAGGGGTGTAGACCTGGGGAAGGGAGAGGAGAGTGAAGTAAGGTGACTGCCTGGTGCCATGGCTTGGAGGGACAGGACGCAAATCTTCAGGATTGCAGAAGCAGCTTCACAGGAGAGGAAACTAGATATCATTGTCCACCTTGGGACAAATGACCTAGCTAGGCATGAGATCAGTGCAGTGCAGGATGAATTTGTGGAGTTGGGAGGGTCCTCAGACAGGTAGCAAGCACGGTAACCTTCTCAAAGGTGCTGCCAGTCTCTGGCAGGGGTGAGGCTAGGGTACTGCATGGCATGCAGTTTAATGAATGGTTGCAAAACTGGTGCAGAGCACAGGGTTTTGGCTTCATTGGGCACTGGGGGTCCACCTGGAGAGATGAAGGTCTATACTGGCATGATGGTCTGCATCTGTCCAGGAAGGGAAACACGCTCCTAGGTGACACATTTAAAGGCTACCTTGGCAAGCTTTTAAACTAGCCAAGGGGGGAGGTGCCGATAGGAAACAGGAAAGTTCATGCCTCCCCTCACAAAACATGGCAGGTAGTAGGGTAAACACTGAGGTACAGAGTTTGACAGAGGGCAGGACAGGGGTACATGGAAAAATAGACAAGGGCAATAAGAGCAGGAATGGGGTAAAAAAGGATAAAGCCAACATTAAATGGAGGGCAATGAGTACCAATGCCCGTAGTCTGGGAAACAAGCTTCCAGAGCTAGTAGCCCTGATGGAAGAGGAACACTTGGATATTGTGGCAGTCACAGAAACATGGTACACGGAGAACCATGACTGGGATGTCAACATACCAGGGTACACCAATCTACAGAAGGGACAGGGAGGGTAAAAGAGGAGCTAGAGTAGCTCTCTACCTAATGGAAGGGATCAAAGCTACAGAACTAAAAAATAAAGGAGGAGGGTAAGAGGAACTCTGGGTCACCTTGGAGACAGGGAATGGCATCACAATCCACACAGGGGTTGTATACAGACCCCCGTCTCAAGGGGAGGAAATGGACAAGAAAATGATAGAGGGCATTATCAAAATGGCTGAAAAAAGGGGAGATATTGTTGATGGGGGACCTGAATATGCCAGTTGTTAACTGGGCGACATGGACTGCAGCCACATCCAAGAGCAGGGTCATTCTCGATGCCCTACAGGGGGCATGCCTTAGACAGCTAGTGGTGGAACCTACTCGGGAGGGAGCAATATTAGACCTGGTACTGTCAAATGGAGAGAGGATCGCAAATTTAGAAGTCAGTAGACATCTGGGAACAAGCGACCACTGCACAGTGTGCTTCAAAATAAACACAACCATGGAGACAAGCCATACAAAGACAAGGATACTGGACTTTAGAAGGGCTGACTTTGGCATAATGGGTGAATACCTGAGGAAAGCATTAGCAAATGGCCAGAAAGGAGGGGTGGAAGAACAATGGAGAAAAATCAAAACTGCCATCATGGAGGCAACAAGCCTTTGTGTGAAACAAATAAAGAAAACAAAGCGGGATAAAAAACCACTGTGGTTCTCAAAAGTGGTGTCAGAGAAGGTTAAGGAGAAAAAGGCTGCATTCAAAAAGTATAAGGAATCACAGATGGAGCACGACAGGGAACTGTATCAATTAAAGCAAAAATGTGTTATCTTATGTCAATTAAATTTATATGCAGTAGGATTCTTTGTGTGTGTGTTCCACCAAGCACATTTAACCTAAGGTTGCTTCTGGCTGAAGGCAGTATGGTACTGTTAAACTTCTCTTTTTTTTTTTTTTTTAAATGAGTATTTTTAACTAATGGGGATTTTTTTCTGTTTTTCTCTGCATTATCTAGCTGTTATAAGTATTGTATTTTCTAAACAACTGCCATGAGCTTCTGAAGAAGGACTGGTTGGTCTGAAAGCTAGAGCACTTTGTTCTTGTTGTTACATCTATGTTGGTCCATTAAAAGGTATCAAATCATTTGCTTCTGGATCAATTAAAGCAGAAAGAAGCAGGGAAGGCAGTCAGAAAAGCAAGGGCCCAAGCCAAGGAAAAGATAGCCAGCTCAGTTATGAAGGGGGATAAAACCTTTTTTAGGTACATTAGGGAGCATAGAAAGGTTAAGTGAGGGATAGTGAAGATTAATAAAGGAGAGGGGAGGTGGGCAGAGGGAGACAGTGAAAAGGCAGAGATACTGAATGAATACTTTTGCTCAGTATTCACAAAAGAGGAAGAGGAGGAGTTACCTAAACCAAACAGTAGAAGCACTCTGGATAGTGGGGTTGACACCAGTCCATTTACAGAAGAAAGAGTACTGAAAGAACTCCTAAAACTCAAGGTGGACAAAGCAGTGGGGCCTGGTAGGATTCACCTTAGAGTCCTAAAAGAGCTAAGGGCGGACCTTGTGACACCACTTACCACACTTTTTAACAAATCATGGAAAGATGGGGTGGTACCTGAGGACTGGAGGAGGAGGACAGATGTGATTCCCCTTCACAAAAGTGGGAGCAAGTCAGAAGCAGGAAACTACAGACCTGTTAGTTTGACCTCAGTGGTGGGGAAAATGATGGAATCACTTCTAAAAGAAAGAATTGTTGAGTACCTAGAGGCCAGCGGGGCACAGGACCCAAAGCAGCATGGATTCACAGCAGGAAGGTCATGTCAGATGAATCTAATTGATTTCTTTGACTGGGTGACCAAAGTAATAGACCAGGGAGGGGCTGTGGATATGGCCTACCTAGACTTTAGCAAGGCATTTGACACAGTCCCGCACAAAAGATTAATAATCAAGTTAGCCAGCCTAGAAGTGGGTCCCAGGGTGGTAGTCTGGGTAGCAAACTGGCTGCACAACAGGACACAGAAGGTAATAGAGAATGGAACACATTCTGAAGAAAGGGGGGTTACTAGTGGAGTACCTCAGGGCTCAGTACTGGGTCCAGTCCTCTTTAACATCTTTATAGGTGACATTGCAGAGGGTCTGGAAGGAAAGGTATGCCTCTTTGCAGATGACACAAAGATCTGTAATAGAGTTGATACACAAAGGGGGGTAGAAAGGATGAGAAGGGACTTGGCAAGGTTGGAGGAATGGTCAGACATATGGCAACTTAGATTCAATGCAAAGAAGTGCAACTTAATGCATCTGGGAAATAAAAATCCAGGAGAAGAGTACACAATAGCAGGGGAGGTACTAACGACAACAATAATGGAAAGGGATCTGGGTGTAGTCATACCAGATGACCTAAAGGTGGGTAAGCAATGTGAGAAGTCGGTAAGGAGAGCCAGGGGGATACTGGGATGCATAGGGAGGGGCATCACAAGTAGAAAAAGGGAAGTGGTTATCCCTCTAGTCTATACAGACAGTTGGTGAGACCCCATCTGGAGTACTGTGTGCAGTTTTGGAGACCTCATCTACGCAAGGACATAGACAGGATGGAAGCAGTCCAGAGGAGGGCAACTAAAATGGTGCAGGGTCTACATCAGAAACCATATGAAGAGAGAGACTGAGAGAGCTTAATATGTATACCCTTGGTGAAAGGAGGGATGGGGCGACATGATAGAAACTTTTAAGTACCTCAAGGGAATCAACAAAGTCCAGGAGGGTAGCATCTTTCAGAAAAAGAGATGTGTAAGAACAAGAGGGCACAATTTAAAGTTAGAGGGGGGACAGCTCAGGGGTAATGTGAGGAAATTATTTTTCATGGAGAGAGTGGTGGACGCATTAAACCGCCTTCATGGAGAGGTTGTGGGGTCTAAAACAATAGGGGAATTCAAACATGGATGGGACAGACATAAGGCAATTATAGCAGGGGGTTGCAGGAAGTAGGCTGTTGGTTAACTAGAATCTGCCGCTTATCCAATAGGTAGGGAAATGGGCAGACTGGGTGGGCCAAGTGGTCCTTATCTGCCGTCAAAGTCTATATACCTTATGTTTATGAAGCCTGTAAATGTTAAAAATACCATGGCATTAGGTGTTTTTGAAAATGGTAAAAAGTACTAGGTGACTATTATAGAAATTAAGTTAGTTGTGCTATTTAAAATGCATGTAAATTGCTGTAAACTGAACAAGTCTGACATTTCATGGTGATTTGCATATATCCCATGATGCTTTGCATTATGGAAGTATGTATGACGTTGTATTTCTTTGAAACTTGATTTGTTGCCAATGCCCTTTGGGGTAACCCTTTTTTTCAGTGTTTCTGCACTGAGATTCTTTGTTTTTAGTCTGTTGCTGCAGACGGATGTACTGAAGAAAGAATATGGCAATGTAGAAGCGTATTTCCTTTATTTTGAATAAACATCACACAGAGATTGTGCGTTGAACCTGAAGTTCGGTGTCTGGCCCATCTGTTATCCCACAACCCCTCCACCCCCACCCCCCATCCTGTAACTCTCCACCAGGTTTCTGCACCCCAGGTGCATGATCTTGCATTTCTTAGCATTGAATCCTAGCTTCCACACTTTGGACCACCTTTTCATCCTTTCTAGATCCCTCTTCATTTTCTCCACCCCATCTGGAGTCTCTGCCCTATTGCAGATCTTGGTGTCATCAGCAAATAGGCACACTTTCTCTTCTCAACCTTCTGCGATGTCACTGATGAAGACATTAAAAAGGACTGGTCCTAGGACTGATCCCTGGGGTACCCCACTGGTCACCCCCCTTTTCCTGGACTGGATCCCATTTACCACCACCCTCTGCTTTCTGTCCCCCCAACTAATTCTTGACCTAGTTCACCACCTTGTGGCCCACACCCAGGTTACCCAACATGTTTACCAGTCTTTTATGTGTCAAGACATTGAAGGCCTTGCTGAAATCGAGCTAGGTGACATCTACCACTCTCCCCGATCCACCTCCTTCATCACCCAGTCAGAAAAATTTAACAGATTTGTTTGACATGACCTTCCTGCTATGAAACTATGTTGTCTCAGGTCCTGTGCTCTGTTGGATTCCAAGTGCTCAACAATCCTTTCTTTAAGTAATGCCACCATGATTTTACCCACCACTGAGGTGAGGCTGACCAGCCTATAGTTTCCTGCCTCCTCCCTGCTTCCACTCTTGTGAAAAGGGACTACTTATGCCCTCCTCAAGTTCTTTGGCACCACTGCTGTATTGAGCGACTCACTAAATGGGGCTGCCAGTGGTGCTACCAGCTCCCTCCTTAGTTCCTTTAATATCCTAGAATGTATGCCATCTGGTCCCATTGCTTTATCCATCCTCAGTTTTGTGAGTTCCTCTAGGAGTCTCACTTCTGTAAATGGATTGGTGCTGACCTTCCTCCCCCCTTTGTTCCTGATACCCTGTTGTGCCCCATGTCCCTCCCCTTCTTCAGTAAATACTGAACAGAAGCAGTTATTCAGTACTGACACCTTTTCCAGGTCTCCTTCCACACACATACCTTCATCCCCCCTGAATCTTACAATCTCACCCTCAACCTTCCTTCTTTTACTTATGTACCTATAGAATGTCTTATCCCCTCTCTTCACTGTCTGTGCTAATCTTTCCTCTATCTGTGCCCTTGTGCTCTGAATAGCTTTCCCAGCATCCCTCACTCTAGTTAGGCACTCTTTCCTATCCTCTTCCCTCTGTGTCCTCTTATATTTCCTAAAAGCTAATTTTTTTGTCCCTTACTTTCTCTGCTACCTCCTTTGAGAACTGTAGTGGTCTCTTTTTCCTCTTGCCCTTGTTTCCCAACCTAATGCATTGGTTAGTCCCTCCACTATGGCTCCCTTCAGGTGTGCCCCCTGCTCCTACACCCCCTGTTTCCTTCCTTGCCAGTTTTCCTTTGATGCATGTCCTCATCCTAGCAAAATCCACCCTCCTGAAATCCAAGACCCTCACCTTTGTGTGGCATGACTGTGACCCTGTACCCATATTAAATCACACACTCACTTTCAGAATGTGGTGGAAAGTACAATTTTGAAATATGGTGAGGATGCACATTTTCAGAATATGAAAATGGCAGGCAGTTTTGGAATGTGGAAGTTTACACACAATTCAAAATGTGGTGGTAACACACGGTTTTGTAATGTGGCAGTGACGTACAATTTCAGAATGCGACATTGATGCACATTTTTGGAATGTGGCAGCGACGCACAGTTTTGGCATGTGGTGGTGCCGTAGTTTCAGCATGTGACAGTGATGCAGTTTTGGAATGTGGCAGTGACACAGTTTTGGAATGTACCAGTGACACACAGTTTTGGAATGTGGTGGTGATGCACAAATTTCAGAATGTGGTGATGATGCACAGTTTTGGAATGTGGCGGTGATACTCAATATTGGAATATGGCGGTGATACACAATTTAGGAATGTGGCGGTGATGCACAATTTCAGGCTTTTATAGTGACGCACAATTTTGGAATGTGGCCATGATGCACATTTTGTGGAAATGTCATAGTTGCTAAATGTGGCAAGTGACACACAGTTTCAGAATGCGGCGATGAGAGACAATTTCAGAATATGGTGGTGATGCACATCTTCAGAATGTGGTGGTGATGCACAGCTTTGGAATGTGGCAGTGACAATTTTGGAATGTGACTGTGACACAATTTCAGAATGCAGCATTGAAACATGACTTTGGAAACTGGTGGATATGTACAGTTTTGGAATTTGGTTAGGATACACAATTCCGGAATGTGACAGGGATGCATAATTATGGAATGTGCATGTGACACACAAAGTTGGAATGTGGTGGGAATGTGATGCACAATTTTGAAATGTGGTGGGTGCATACAATTCTGTAATGTGGCAGGGACAAGCAATTTCAGAATAAATGGTGTGTCTTGTCATGTTCTGCAAGTGTGCATTTCCACTATGTTCTAAAATGTCCAGTCCCTGCCAAATTCCTCAATGTGTGTTCCTGCTGCATTCAGACTGAGTGTCTCACCATATTTTGAGATGGTATACCCCTGCCACATTCTGAGATTGCATGTTCCCCAATAACATTTTAAAATACTGCATCACCTTGACATTCTGTACCTTGGTTCAGCACTGCATTTCAAAACCACCTCCTCGTGCAATCTAAAGTACAGTACCATGAAACTGAACATTCTGGAAATGCAAGCACTGCAGCTAACCTTATGTAAGATTACTACAGCTACAGTTTCTTAAACTTTGGAGAAACAGGTCCTGTAAGGTTGCTGACAGGGAGGACTAAACTGTGAGTTCAAGTTATGACATCATCAGTGGCTCTTCACTGAAACTGGCTTTTTTGAACAGGTAGTAAAATCAGGGTTACAAAATAGCTCATAATTTTAAAATGAAGTGACACAGAAACCTCATTTTTTGGTATGAGATTTATTGAGGCTATGCATATTTTAATTCTGCAGTGTAGCACTTTTGGCCAGACTCCCTCTTTAAAAAGGGTTCATCCACAGTGGTGTGACATGAATCTGGTCACAGTAAATTAGAGCACCAGAACAATGTCACCTGCAATGCCTACAGTCCTACATTCCACCGCAACACATCTAAGTCACCAACGGATAGTTGTCAACCCTAACGATCACTCCATTCTATCAGTAAGTAAGCTGAGATGGGTACAGTGTATGAAAATGGGATGAGCATTAAGGTTGACAACCCAAAATACACCCCACACCTGTTGCTGCCTGCAGAGTAGGGTTGGGGTGTTAGGGTTGAAAACCCTAACACCATAGTTCCCTACTTTTGTTGCTTCAACCCTAATTAATGATTTAACAAAGTTTTTTCCAATGAATTTCCTTACTTTTTGAGATTGTATAATTGCATCCTCATTTGCCTGTGGGAGCACAGGGCCCTGTGGGCCTTGCGCTTGCATTCATCCATAATTTTTGAAATAGTGTAAATGTATCCTTATTTGCCTGTGTGAGCGAAGGCCCCTCTGGGCCCTGAACTTCCATTCCTCTATACATGTGTCTAAAATTACAACCAAACTGTCACCATAGTCTTCTTATTATCTCACCTCATGAACCCAGTACTGAAAATTTCCAAATCCCTGCCAAAATGTGATTCGGCACCACTGCAATGACATTGCATGCCACAGGTGTGAAAAGAGAGTTTGGCCAGGATTTGAAAAACGACAGCTGTCACATTCATGAAGTGTTGTATAAATATGGCTATGTTGAAAATTTGGGTGAAAATATTTAAAATTACCAGCGTTATGAGTGAGTGTAGCAAAATTTCAACACATGCACATAAATTTGCCATTTTTTACTTATTTTGACCCCACATTTTCAGCATAGCCTTCTTATGACCCCATCTCATGAACAAGGGCAGAGAACATTTTCTAACCCTGCCTGAAAGGTGATTTAATCAAGCAAATCACCTTTCCAGCCAGATTCATGTACTTCCACTGCCATTGTTCATGAGGTGGGGTCCCAAAAAGTCTATGTTGAAAATTTGGGATCAAAATATGATAAAATGACTAAGTTATGCATCAAAGTTGAAAACCCCATTGACATACATTGAACTGCATTTACCTTAGTTTGTCATAGTGCAGCCAGTAGTACCAGCAGCAAGATATGTCTTCCACAGGGAGTGGATCTTCAGCCTGGCTCCTCTTCAGGTGAGTGAGGGTGTGTGGGTGGTGCAGGGTGGTGGGTGCTGAGTGGAAAGTTGGGTTAGGGGGTCAGATCAGAGAGGAATCATTTTCTTTTTTACAGGTAATAAAAAACATTGAGGGACCAGTTTCTTTACATCAGGCTGGGACATCAATGGGAGAGAGGGCATGCCACTAGACACCAAGGAAAGGGAGAGAATGAATGAGGACATCCAATGGAGAGTGGGGGTGCCACTAGATACCGGGGATAAAGACCTTAAGAACTGGACGGTGATCAGAGGGACAGCAGTGCCACTAGACACCAGGGAAATTATAATAATGTACAGGGGCAGTGATTGGAAGTTGGGGTGCTGCCACTAGACACCAAGGAAACAAAAATATCAGGGGGACAGTGATCAGAAGGTGGGGGCCACTAGACACCGAGGAAACAAAAGTATAAAGGGATGATGATCGTAGGGTGAGGGTACCACTAGACACCAAGGAAATGTAATTTATATACAGGGATGGCAATTGGAGGGTAGGGGTTTCACTAGACACCAAGGAATTAAATAATTATAGGGACAATGATTGGGGGGGGGTGCCATGAGACACCAGGGAAAAGATGTTGGCTCATAAAAGAAGGATTTTTCCCTCACAAAAAATAATCATTTTTTTTGATCATCATACAAAAAAAGAAGAATTTTTTTTTGTATCAAAAGTCACAAAAAAAGATTTATAAACTTTGAAAAAAGTAAATCATTTTGAAAGGGAGTAATATTTTTCTCCAAATCAGCAAAAAGCATATCTGTGCCCCAGCCTCATTTTACCCTAAACATTTTAGACCAAAATTCCAAACAGTCTGGGTGTTAAGCTACTTGACATAAAAGGAGCACAATAAGGGGGTCAGGCAGTATTGGGTAAATAAGAAAAAAATCTGTTTTTTTGTGATAAGCGAGTCACAAAAGAATATTTTAAATGTTTGAAAAAAATATTTCAGGCCATTTATCTAACAGTTAAGTTCAGAATCTAGCTAACAGGGTCCAGATAAGCAACATACATGTGTAGCTTGCAGTTCAGAATGTCATTTTGGAGGCTTTTTAAAATTGAATTTGTAGTGAAAACTGAAAATAAGATGGCAACAAACAAAGAAGAAATTTCCCCTCATGAAAAAAAGATGACGTCAATATGAAAAAATAATACTTCTTCATTTCATACAGCTATTTTTAAGTGCTTACTGTGCATGCTCAGAAGCAATTATTCAAAATTAAAAAATTACATAACTTTGGAACAGATTAATATTTTTTTCACCAGACATGCAGAAGGCAAATCTGTGGGCCAGTCCCTTTCTACCCTAAAAATTTCAGGCCAACATTCCAAACCATCTGGGCACTAGCCAAGTTGACAGAAATTCCAGCAAAACCAACAGGAAATAAAATCCTGAAAAATTAAATGTTTGCACTATCCATATCTCAGAATCCACATATCCAACCAGAATGAATCTTGGCACATCAAGAGATCTCCCCATGAGACTGCATGCAAAGTTTCATGCAAATCCATTGAATGGTTGCAAAGTTATTAAACTGCCAAAATTGTGGTTTATCATTGAACTGCCAGTACAACTATATATATGTAATAGATAATCCACTCTAAGGTGTGCAGTCGCACTCTGATATATGCACACCTTGGTGTGTGTTGTTACGCATGAGGCGTGAGTGTATTGGAGCACACCTGCACACCCTAGAGTGGGTTATCTATCTTATAAAATGGCAAAATTGTTTTGGAGGGGGCTGAAAGTGCAAGTGTGTGGTCATGCTCTGATATACGCATGGTCATGTGATGTGTTTCAACCAACCAGCAGAGATAATTTTTCATACCTATCTATCTATCTATCTATCTATCTATCTATCTATCTATCTATCTATCTATGTATACATAGATATATCTAGCTATATATATATGTATATAAATATATATGTATGTGTATATATATTTATACAACACGTGTTTTGGGATAAATGTGGAGATAAAAAGTGATATCTCAGCTAGGCAGTGAAGATATCACTGATATCTCCATGTTCCTATACGTCACTGTGATATCTCCACACTCCTATACGTCATACTGAAACTGAAACTGTCATTCTCAAAGTCACAACTTTCACTTTTGTTCCCCAGTGTAGCGTGACAGAGCGCTATTACTACTGCTAATCTGTTGCCATACATTTCAAAAAATGTCCAATCTCAATAAACAGTGACACTTATCTTGCTGACACTGCCACTCTGCTCTTCACTAATAACACTTTCACTTTCCCCCAGAAATGTAGCATGGCCGAGCACTAGTAAGAGATTCCCATAACTCGCTCCCAGAGCTTCGTAGTAAAGCAGTGTCCATGAGGTAAGTTAGAAAAAAATGTGGAGTTCTGGTCATTTATATTGAATTTCTCCACAAAAAGCTGCCACTCACCGAGTAGAGAGAGCAAGTCACGAGCTTCTGAGCAGCAGAAGGAAGAGTGAGCATGTGTTGCTATAGCAACAAACACTCATGCTACCTTCTGCTGCTCAGAAGCTCGTGACTCACTCTCTCTATTCTCGGTACAGTCGGCAGCTTTTTGTGGAGAAATTCAATAAAAATGACCAGAACTCCACATTTTTTTCTAACTTCGCTCATGGACACTGCTTTACTACGAAGGTCTGGGAGCGAGTTATGGGAGACTCTTACTAACACTCGGCCACGCTACATTTCTGGGAGAAAGTGAAAGTCCTCGTATGCTAGCCGAAGTGCAATGTAGCAGGATCAACCAGATAAGTGTTTAAAATCAGTATTTAGCTAAACAAATACAGCAGGATCAACTTAATTGTTTTAATGCAACATGTCATCAGTTCTGTTGAAGGGGAATAATGCAGGAAAACAGTGAAATTACCAATATGGCTACTAGTGAGCTAGCAAAACTCACAGGACAGGATCAACCAGTCACATTTTAAATCCTTATTTAAATGATTATTTATGTAAAAATAATGGCAGGATCAACCAGATAAATGTCTTTAAAACTACAAAAATCCACCAAATATTTTTTTTTTCCAAAACACATACTGTAGCTCATCTTTTGTGTTGGAGCCTCTTGGAGGGGGGTATTGAGAATTGTGTTTAAAGACATTCTATCACGTGTGTCTAAAACACATATTGTATAAACAGAATATGACATGGCTCGACTGAAGATTATATTTATCTTCACTGACACAATGATATCAAGAATTCACGTGGCTTCGCCACTGTGAGATATCATGATATCATTGGCCTCTCGTGAAGATAAATATGATATCTTCAGTTGGGCTATGTCATATCCTATATATATATATATATATATATATATATATATATATATGGGATACATGATGGGCATGAGTGTGATATGGCAAATAGTGTCACTCCTGCAGAGTGAGATATCCAGAGCTCATGATGCAGGAGTGACAATATTTGTCATAGCACACGATCTGCCCATCATGTATTCGATATATACAATAGGGCCAAGAGTTTTAGAAGTTTTGTTATGTTGCCTTCTGTTCTGTTCCTGTTTATGTGTTTGCTCTTTCTGTGTGTGAGCATTTCTGAATGGGCTGGCAGTGTTATAAACTCTGGAAGACACATGAGTGTGTTTTGCAATGCTAAATTAGTTAGTTTCAGGTAGGAGTGAGAAACATAATTTTGTGAGGCTGTATTGTTTAGAAGTCTGGCTGCAGTGAAGTTGAGAGCATCACAGTAATTTTAATGAACTGAGAAACAGAGTATCAGAACAGCCTATACTGTTTTCAGGGGTAATTAAGTTAGCTGCAGGCAGAGTGCAGACTGTTCTGTGAAATTGTGCTCTTTAGGATTCTGGCTGCTGTCAAGCTCAAAGTATCACAGTAATTGTAATGGGTGAGAATCAGAGTTTGAGGAACAAGTGAGAGTGTGTTTCAGTGGTAGCTGAGTTAGCTGCAGGCAGTAGTTTAGACTGTTCTGTAAAGCTGTGCTGTTTAGAATTCTGGCTGCAGTCACCGTAATGAGCTGGAAGTTGTTGGGGGGTAGGTGTGTTTTGTAATGCTCACTGAGTTAGCTGTAGGCAGCAGTGAGACCTCTGAAGTAGTTCTGCATTTGTGTCTATGGTAACAGGACAGGTGTTTCTTGCATGCTGAGGGGAAAGCTGCCTAGAGTGATGACCTTTTGTGACCTGTGTGTGTAAATGGCTGATATCATCACAGTAGAGCAGAGGATAAAAATATTACACTGCAGTGGATGATACACTATTTTATCTCACTCATTTTCCACTCACCCCTATTATATATATATATATATATATATATATATATATATATATATATAGTGTCTGAGAGGGGTTTGGATGGGGGTGGGGAAGCTGTAGTGATAAGAAACTAAGAGCTGCACAATTGGGCAGACTTGATAGGCCTGTGGGCCTTTTTCTGCTGACAAGTTTGTATGTTCCTATATATATATGTATATGTATTCATTGCAAAAAAACTTTGTTAATGCATCAGTTAGGGTTGAAGCAACAAAAGTAGGGAAATGAGGCATTAGGGTTGAGACCCTAACACCTCCCCCCACCTAACCCTACTACCCCACAACCACCCTCCACAGACCAACAGGTGTCAGGGTGTGCCTTGGAGTCATCAGCCCTAACTCTCACCCCATTCCATGTGTAAGGAAGCTGAAGCGGTGCAGTATAGGAGAATGGAGTGAGAGTTAGGCCAGATGCACACCTTGATGTCTATTGGTCTGTGGAGAGTGGTGGTGAGGTGATAAGGTTGGGTCAGGGGAGGTGTTAGGGTCTCAACCCTATTGCCTCATTTACCTACTTTTGTTGTTTCAACCCTAACTGATGCATTAGTAAAGTTTTTTACAATTAATTTCCTTACTTTTTGAGAAGGTGTAATAGTACCCTTATATGTTTGTGGAAGTGCAGGGCTATCTGGGCCCTGCACTCCCATTGTTCTATAGTGTGTTGTGGTTGCATCTTCCTGTGGAGGGCCCTGCATTCCCATCACACTCCCATGACTCAATAATGGTATCCATTTGTGGAACTGCATGGCCATCTGTTCAATCCATAATTGTAGAGACAGTGTAATGAACTGTCTCCTTCCTGTGGGAGCGCAGGGCTCTCTGGGCCCAGCGCTCCCAGTATTACATAATGGAGGTCCCTGCAGTCCCATTACTGCAAAATGGTACCCATATGTGGGAGTACAAGGCCTAGAGGGCCCTGCACTCCCACCTACCCATAAGTGTAGAGATTCAGCACAGACCTAGAGATATTCCAAGTAACCCTTGTGATGCAAATGACATAATATCTCAGTAACCATCCTCAAAATTTCAGCCCTTAATTCAAAACTGTTTCTTTGCAATGACATGGGAAAGAAACAGTAAAGTTTAGAAATCTCTTTTTGTGAGCTGTCAAAATCCCTTTTCACGAGCCAATCCCTTTTTGTGAGGTAGGGCCATCTAGTCACCATCTCACAAAAAGGGATTTTGACAGCTCACAAAAAGGGATTGGCTCATGAAAAGGGATTTTGACAGCTCGAAAGGATTATAAAAAGCAATTCCTTTTTTGTGAGCTGTTAGAATCCTTTTTCACTAACCAATCCCTGTTTGCGAGTTGTCAAAATCCATTTTCGTGAGCCAATCCCTTTTAGCAAGGTAGGGCCATCTGGTCATCATCTCACAAAAAGGGATTTTGAAAGCTCATGAAAAGGGATCGGCTTGCAAAAAGGGATCCTGACAGCCGGCGAAAAGGGATCAGAAGCGAGTCACGAAAAGGGATTTTTAAATTAAATAAACGAGCATTTTTTGACCAAGTACAGCAAACCAAAGGCATAGAAACATGCAGCACATCCCCATGAACAAAACACATACTTGGATGTCTATAGAAGACATCCCTGGGACAAGTTATAATGTTTTATTTTTCAGGAAAAATGAAAACAAGATGGCGGCTAGTGAGAAGTGAATTTTATAATTCCCTCTTTGTGAGCTGTCAAAATACCTTTTCATGAGCCCAAATCCCTTTTCACAACTGTGCATCTATCCAAAAGCCTGAACTGAGCATGCTCAGAACCAAGAAATTTCAAAATTAAATAACTTTGGAATGAATTAATATGTTTTCACCAAATTAATGCTGGCTTATTCTTTGGGTCAAGTTCTTTCTACCCAGAAAAGCTCAGACCAAGATTCCAACCAGTGTGGCTGCAGCGCAATGAGGAAAAAACAGCAAAAACAGGCAAAAAAGTGACTTTTACATTTTTTTCACTATGTGTTGCATAAAAACCACACATCCAACCAAAATAAAACTTGGCACATCAGGAGAGCTACCCTACAGGACAGCACTTACCAAATATCATGCAAATTCATTGAACTGTTGCAAAGTTATTAAAGTACAAAACCAGAGGTTTAACATTCGGTTTCCTACTCAACCCTAATTATAGTGGCACAATTGCACCACTATCATATGATATATATGTACAGTATGTGCTTAATGATGGTTCAGTCAGTGGCTGGCCATGGTGGTGTATGGAGGGCTGTGCTGGTCACTGACTTGGGGTTGGGATTTGGGGGAGTGGGGGGTGGGGCACTACCTGACAGGGTGGGGGTGTTTGGGGGCCACTGGACACCAGTGAACAACTTTACTTCATTGTACAGGGGATCAAGGATAGGGAGGGAGTCTACTAGACACCAAGAAATGGTTTTACATTATTATACAGGCAATCAGGGTTACTAAGGGGGTCCACTAGACACCAGGAAATGTTTTTTCTGTATGATACAAGGGATCAGGATGAGAGGACCACTGTACACCAAGGAATGGTTATACTGTACTATAGAGGGGATCAGGATGGGGGAACCGCTGGACACAAGGAAATGATTATTCTGTATGATACAGGTGATCAGGTTGGGGGTGGGGCCACTAAATAACAGGGACTACTGTGTTGGGGGTTGGGGTGATGTACTTGCTCCCCCAACCACGAGGTTTGCATGGGAGTAAGTCATGTTTTCAGTCAGTGGTATCTGCGCCACACAAGGGGACAATGCAAAATGGCCACACGCAGCATGAATACTGTGATTATTGGAATTTACCACTGTTCAGGTCCCTGATCATTCATTTGCACTGCACCCCCCTCCCGAATATTTCCCAGGTGCATATCTTGTTTGTCCACACTAGTAAGACTTTTGAATATGGGTTATCTTTGCAAATCCTGGTTTGCGCGCACAAACTAGGTTTTGCACACAGGCAAACATTTGAATATCTGGCCCCTGGAGTCAGTCTTTTCTTTCATTTTTATTTCTTAATAAAACACATTTTAACAATGAAACTATCCACCCCAGGGCATAGTTGTATTCACTAATACTCTTCTTGTGTTATAGGATGGCACTCAGCCTGCAGCCTTGAATATCATAAGCACCAAGGGTGTGCATTATTGCCAAACATTCACATTCACCTCACTTATACATAAAGATATAAGCTGGATTTCCTGTCTCTTATTCTGGGCTTGGGACCAGCTGGTACGTCTAACAGACAGACAAGGTGAGATGCAGTCTATGCTATGCTATGCTATGCTATGCTAAACTATAATGCGTAGCATAAAACGTTTGTGAATATTATAATACAATGTTACTAATTCAATGCTCAAAATTTTCAAAAATGTTTTAACAAATACCTTTAGTATGCAATTTACTATGTAATTTGTGGTTGCACATTAGCAATAACTTATGGTGTGACTTGATAAGATACTTGGTATGATACTGATATTACTGTTGTTGTGGTGTCCATGTTACCCACATGACATCTTATGAAAAATCTGCTCATAAATACAGTATAATTAACTTTCAGTCAATTCAATGATTTATATCTTATCCTATGAGTGTAACATAGCTGTGTAATAAAAATGTGCTAGAAAATCAATGAAAAGAATGCAGCAGCTAAACTTGGACATGTTCTAATTTGAGCATAATGGTATCAGAATAAATATTGTGGCATAATTACCAACAAGTAATGATTGTGATGAAATAATTAAAATTTAAGTAATGTATTACCTAAATAGATACTATAGACATAGTAATATAAAACAAACATTTGTCAATGCCGAATGTTGCTTGTTTGTATGTGCTGCTTAGGTATTTGGAAGTCATTGGAGTGCAAATATTGAAAATTCGTGAACTTACGAGTGTGCGTAGGAACTGCGCAACACACGCTCATAAAACAGTCATTTTTAGGATTCATTTCACCAAATTTTCAACATAGCCATTTAAGACCTCTGCTCATGAACAGTGTCACTGTAATTTTCTTAATGTCCCATACATTGATTTCAAGACACCGATCGCGCCATTGTGTGTGCAACATGGGCGGAAAATGTTTTGGGCAAGATGTAAAAATGACAGCTGTACTGCTTATAAGGAGGTGTGTAAAATGGCAATGTTGAAAATCTGGAGTGAAAATATTGAAAATTCGCAAACTTATGAGCGTGCGTAGGAACTGCGCAATGCACGCTCGTAAAACAGTCATTTTTAGGAATTTTTTCACCAAATTTTCAACATAGCCATTTTAAGACCTCTGCTCATGAACAGTTCACTGTGATTTTCTTAATGTGTCCCATGCATTGATTTTGGTATCACCGACTCGCCCATTGTGCACAACATGGGCGGAAAAACGCTTTGGGCAAGATGTGAAAATGACAGCTATACTGCTCACAAGGAGGTGTGGTAAAATGGCAATGTTGAAAATCTGAGTGTGAAAATATTGAAAATTTGTGAACTTATGGCGTCGTGGAACTCCTAGCGACACTTGTAAAACAGTCATTTTAGAATTTTTCACCAAATTTTCAACATAGGCTTTGAGAGCCCAGCTTATGAATATTGGCACTGTCATTTCATTAATCAGACCCAAAAGGTGATTTCATGCAGTGACCGCAAAATCACCCTTCGGGCCCGATTAACGCCATGACAGTGCAATAATTCATGAGGAGGGGTCCCAAAAACCCCATGTTGAAAATTTGGACCCAAAATTCCTAAAAATGCCTGAGATATGCAACAAAGTTGAAAAAACCCTATTTATTCCATCATACAGCTTACCTGCATTTCCTCAGTTCGCGGTTGGCTTTGAAGAGTGCAGACATGTTCCCGGTCCACTGATGATCATCACACCGAGCTCCGGAGGTAAGTATGGGGTGAGGGGGGTGTGGGGAGGCAGGGCGCACAGTGGGTGGGTGCGGGTTTTGGGGGGGAGCAGAGAGACGGTGAGGGAACGTTTTCATGGTTGCAGGTTTTTGGTTTTTTTTTTAATTCAGATGACGCGGGACGTTTGCCACACTGGGGTGGGCTCCCAACATGGCAGGAAAGGCTGTTTGGGGGGCTGGAGCTGACGGGGAATTGGGCACCCCCGTCAGCTATAACAGGATTTGCCACGCTGGGGTGGGCTCCCAGAGTGGCACCTGGAAATGTTTTTGCAGGGGGCATGCAGTCATGGAGCCAACGGGAGATTGGGCACCCCCGTCGGCTATAACATTTTTTTGCCCCAATTGGGTGGGCTCCCAGCGTGGCACCTGGACAGCTTTTGTGGGGGGGGGCATGAAGCCGACGGGGGATTGGGCACCCCCATCGGCCATACAGTGTGTGCATGGGGGGAGGGAGCGCATCAGCACACAATATGCATGCTTGCGTGTGTGTGGGGGGAGAGCCCTGCTAACTGAAGCAGAGCTCTCCCTTTCAACTGTATACCATGGCATTTTCCTGCTGTCATAGACAGCTGCAGCAGTCATTGGAGAACTGCAGCCGCACCTGCAAACTCACTGACTGAATTGGAGGACAGGGTACCACACCTCCGAAAACTCGGATGATGGCACTATGTTTCTTGCACATGCGTGCAAGCAACATAAAAATGTGTGTTTGATAAAATGGCAAATTTGATGCCAAGGACACCATGTTATCCAAGTTACGCTGGACCTGTGGGAATTTTTATCCCCATTTAGAGGATACATGATGGGCAGGAGTGTGATATGGAAAATATTCTCATTCCTGCAGAGTGAGCTCTGGACACTCACCAAAGGTATGAGTGAGGGTATCCAGAGCTCACTCTGCAGGAGTGAGAATATTTTTCATAGCACACGATCTGCACGGTTTTACTATAGTGCTGCGACAGTGCTCTCACTGACATCCCCCACAGCAACAGACACAATGCCGAGTGTCAGCATTGTGCCATCAGGGATGCTGGTGTGTGTCTATCGGGGGGCTGCACCCCTGAACCAGAGCCCCCCACAACCCCGGTCTCTAAATATCTATCTCCAACTCAGAGTTGGACTGGGGGGGCGCGCAACACCGGGAAACGCACCGCCGGTATCTTCCTCACACCAGTACAGTGACTCACCGCAGACAGATGGTTTCTGTCATTGTGCTGGTGTTTGCAGTGGTGGGGTTGATCTTGTGTCAGCACACTGATCTGCACATCATGTGTGCGATTTACACAATAGGGGTGGGAGCTTCAGCTATACTGTTATGTTTTCCAGTGTTCTTTTCCTGTTTTTGTGCACTTTTTGCTCTTTCTGTGTGTGGTCTGAGTGTGTGTGAGTTTTTCTAAATGGGCTGGGAGTCTCAGAAACACTATGGGACACAGGTGAGTGTCCTTTGCAATACTAATTGAGTAAGTTGCAGGTAGGAGGGAGTAACAGAAACTGTTTTGTGAAGCAGTTTCCTTTAGAATGCGGGCTGTAGTGAAGCTGAAATCAGCATAGTAATGGGACAGGAGTCTCAGAAACACTGGGACACAGGTGAATGTCTTTTGCAATGCTAATTGAGTAACTTCAGACTTCAGTGAGAAAGAGAAGCTGTTTTGTAAAGAAGTTTCATTTAGAATGCAGGTTATAGTGAGTGAGTGGTGGCATCAGCCCAGTATGGATAAATGGCATTTATCATCACTGTGCTGATGCCATCCTCATTTATCACACTCCAGTGAATATATCTCCATTTATCACACTCTAGAAGCTCCCACCCCTATTGTGTATATATATATATATATATATATATATATATATATATATATTCCCAAAATCCACAAAACTGGTACCCCTGGCCATCCAATTGTGTATGCCTGCTCCTGCCCTGCATCCCACATCTCTGCATTTTTGGACAGCCTCAGGAGACCACTCATTGAGTCCCTGCCCTCCTATGTTAAGGATACTAACCATACTCTCCAGTTATTTGACAGGTTCAGATTCAGTGGCTCTCATCAGCTCATATTCACCATGGACATCAAATCTCTTTACACAGTGACCCCCCACAATGATGGCTTGACAGCTTTTCAGCATTTCCTGAATAAGCGGGAAGTCCAGCAGCCACCCACACTCACACTAACTTATCTGGCAGAACTTGTTCTGAAACTCAGTGCTTTTTCTTTTAATAACAGTTTTTTCCAGCAGGTCAGCGGAGTGGCCATGGGAACCAAGATGGGTCCCAGCTTTGCTAATCTATTTGTGGGCTGGGTGGAGGAACAGTTTTTTCTCTCATTCACAGGAACTGTACCTGAACTCTACAAACAATACATAGATGACTGTGTGGGGGCCACCTCCTGCTCCAGGGAGACCCTTCAAGTCTTCCTCGACAAATTTACCATGGCCCATCCTTCTCTTCAGTACACTGTTGAAGTATCTTCCTTTACACTGCCTTTTCTGGATATCCAACTGTCAGTATAGAACACTGGACTGAAGACATCAGTTTATAACAAATCCACTGACTCACAGTTTTCTCCTCCACAGCTCCTTCCATCCTAAACATGTCAAGAATGGCCTGCCTTATTCACAGTTTCTTAGACTTCACAGATTACGCAGTGAAGAGGATGATTTTGCTGAGCAGACCCAAATAATGCGTAGTTTTTTTTTTTTATCAACAGGGGATACCCTAAAAGCACAGTGGACAGAGCACTCTCTGGGGTCAGTAACATTCCCTGTAACCTCAACCCCCGCAGCAAGGATACTGTCACGCAAGAATAACAACGAATTCCACTAGTGCTTCCTTTTCATCAGAGTACACCTTCTCTTCACAGGATCATCACCAGTAACTTTCCTATTTTGCAAACTGACCCAGTCATTGGTGCTTCCTTTACAGAACCACCTATTGTCTCCTACTGCTGGCCGCCTAACCTGCAAAATACCTGTGCTATACCTGGTTAAATAACTAAATAAAAAAAATCTCCTGGTAAAAAGCAGCCTACATACTCCTAACAATTCCTCTTGATCAGGTACCAAACCTTGCAACAGAACTTGCTGCTACACCTGCAAATTTATTTCCAGTGTGACTAAAATTTGGGGTCCCACAGGTGTTTTTCACATCACCAAGGAGTTCTCCTGTACCTCCTCTAATGTGGTATATGGTAGAAGCCTTGCTGACCATTTCAGGGAACATTACAGGGCAGTCAGGAATGGAGACACTAATAAACCCATTGTATCCCACTGTATTTCCAGGGACCACAGTCCCAATGATCTTTCTGTTTGTGTCCTTCAGCAGGGCTTCTGGGATTCTGACCATAGAAAAAACATAGAAACCAAGATGATCATCCGCCTTGGTTCCCAGCAGCCCTCTGGTTTAAATGATAGATTTATTTCCCACTACCATCTTTCAGCCCTTGTTTTCCCTAAAGTCTGTTTCTATCTGTACACATTTAACTTCTTTTCATTTTCACCATTTGTCTCCATCTCTGTCTCCTTCCCCCACATTTGTCACCTTTCGGCCTTCTTACCAGGCCCTGTTAATTAGTCCCACCTGGGGACTTCTCCAGCTCATTTTCTCTTATTATGCCTTGTCTTTCTTATCGTCACCGTTTTGTTTCACAGATTCTCTCTTAATCTTGCCTTTTATTGCTTCTCCCTGAGACTTCCCCTTACTTCTTTCACCATATATATATATCCCTTATTTTACCTCCCCTCTTCACTAACTTTGTTTTTTCTCTTTTAGATATTTCCTGAAGAAGACCTAAGGTCAAAATGTAGATTTTTAACTCCATTTTCTATTTTCAGCGTGCATTTAATGTACCCATTTTGTTTTGCTTTCAGACCACATGCTGACGCAGCACCTTGTCTTTGTTTTATACATATAATACATATAATAAAAGAGAAGAAGCCAGAAGGAGAAGGAAGGAAACATATTCAATTCAGTGCTTTAGAGTAACTGGTAATTGGTATTTTTCTTTTAAACTTAGATTGTGGGCTTGTAGTGACACTATACTTTCTTTCTTTGTTGTCTTTACTTATAATTGTTTTTGGGCTGTTGAAAATTTAAAACATAGTGGTGGTGTAATTCTGTGCTGTCTTTAATAGCTGCAAATTTTATCTTGGCTTGTCTGACTGTCCTGTAGCTGGGTGAAGGGTGTTAATTGTCTGGCCTCTGACCTCAGCTATGTGATAACTGGAGGTGGGGCTTAGTCAGAGTTAAAGCAGCAAACAGAGGTTGATTTTCTCAGAAGAAGCCAGAAGGAGAAGGAAGGAAACATATTCAATTCAGTGCTTTAGAGTAACTGGTAATTGGTATTTTTTCTTTTAAACTTAGATTGTGGGCTTGTAGTGACACTATACTTTCTTTCTTTGTTGTCTTTACTTATAATTGTTTTTGGGCTGTTGAAAATTTAAAACATAGTGGTGGTGTAATTCTGTGCTGTCTTTAATAGCTGCAAATGCCCTGATAAATCTGATTGACAGGAGCTAAACACAGGATATAGTAAGAGGTGTGAAGTAGGAGGGGCATAAGGGGGAAGAAGCCCACCCTCAGCAGGACAAGTGTTTTGACTCATTTATTTATTTATTGGTTTTTTTTTCCTTAAAAAAAAATCGGAGGATCAGTTACAGGATTTTTAGTACTGTAAATTAATAAAAAGAGAACTAAGAGAGTTTCAGTAGCAGACAAGTAGTGGAATTGCAGTATAATGTGGGGAGTGGTGCAATGCAGTGGCTGTGGGGCAGCCATATTCAGGCAGACCTTCTGGACACTGAGGTGCTGCCCTATCTGCATGCATCTCTCTGGACTATGGGATGAGGTAACCAGACTCAGAGCGGAAGTAAACTGGGTCAGGAGTACCATCACCCCTATCCAGGGACCACCCAGTCCAATGCAGCTGCCTCAAAGGATGCCGAGAACGAGGAGCACTTGGATGACAGTGGGCTCAGGGAGGGTTATAGCAGTCAGGCAGAGGCACATCCCAGATCCTATTCCTCTCAAGAACTCATATGCCACACTGGCAAATGAGGACAACCAAATAGAGGTACCCAGAGAAGTGGAAGGAAAGGATGGAGGTTAGCTAAGGAGGTGACCTCAGTGGGAAAGCAGTGGACCCCAGAGGAGGAGGAAGCAAATCCTGGTGGGGACTCCATCGTAAGAGGGATCCAGTAGGAACACAGGAGGGGAGGACAGGGAGGTGAGGTGTCACCAGGTGCCACGGCATGGAGGGATGGAAGGAAGATACTGGGGATCACTGGGAAGGCAAGACGGGAGGGTGAGCTGGATGTCATTATCCACCTAGGTACTAATGACTTGGCAAATGGGGAGCCAAAGGAAGTTCAGGAAGAGTTTAGGAAACTGGGGAGGGGTCTCAAGCAAGTAGCTACTTCTGTCACTTTCTCAGAAGTACTACCTGTGAGAGGCAAAGGAGAGCATAGGAGTACATGCACCAGGAACTTTAACTCATGGTTGAAGAACTGGTGCTGTGAGAGAAGGGTTTGGATTCATTGGTCACTGGGGACCCACCTGGAGGATGGAGGTTTGTTCAAGCCTGACGGCCTGCATCCATCCTGGAGGGAATCCAAGACTAATGATAAGTTTAAATGCTACATTGACAAGCATTTAAACTAGCAAAGGGGGGTGGCAGGCCAGCAAGGAGGGTACCTACTTGCTCACCCCCCACAGCTATCAGTGGAACCAGTGAACCAGAGGAGTGGCTATCTCTGCAAAGCAGTGTGCAAAAGATGGAGATTAGTGTCCAAAAGGTGGATAAGCAGAAAAGGGGCAAAATTCAGCAGAAGGGCAGACAGCAAGGAGAACCAGGGATAAATGACAACCAAGGAAGGAGCTGTAGTAGAACAGTGAAGCAGGCTAGGAGGTCAAATCATGGAAAGCCATGTGTGCAAATGCCAGGAGCCTTAGCAACAAGATGGAAGATCTGAGGCTGCTCGTGGTACAGTCAGACCTGGACATTGTGGCCATCACTGAAACCTGGTGTAATGATAACCATGACTGGGAGATGGCCATACCTGGCTACAACATATTCAGAAGAGACAGAGGAGGCAGGAAGGGAGGAGGAGTGGCACTGTATGTGAAAAATGACATAAGGGCCACAGAGATCCAGGAGGAACAAAATGGGGGAGAGATACTGTGGGTTAAGCTGGAAAGGAAAATGGGGCCAGCCATCCGCACAGGTGTGGTCTATAGACCACCAGCCCAGGAGGAAGAAACAGATTGGGAGCTGATGCTAGCCATCCAAAGGATGGCAGACAAGGGTGAGGTGGTACTGGTTGGAGACTTCAATATTCCAGACGTGGACTGGAGCATCCCAGCAGCAGCATCAACAAGGAGCAGATTTATCCTGGAGTCCCTTCAGGGTGCCTTCCTCAAGCAACTGGTCATGGAACCAACTCGGCAGAAGGCAATACTGGACCTTCTGCTCACAAACAGGGACAGTGTGATGGGGTAACAGTGGGGAACACCTGGGTAACAGTGACCACCAGTCATTGTGGTTTGAAATCACAGAAAGAGCAGAACCAAACCACACAAAACACGATCCTGGATTTAGGGGCAGACTTTGGGAAAATGGGAGATACTTGAAAGAAGCTTTAAGGGAATGGGACAGGAATCAGGGGTTGAGGAACAGTGGGCAGTATTTAAAATGGGGATTATAAGAACAACAGAATTATGCATTAAGCAGGTTAGCAAGAGGAAAAGGAAGAGGAGACCATTATGGTTTTCCAAAGAGGTAGCAAAGAAAGTGAAAGTCAAAAGATTGCATTCAGGCAATACAAAAGACACAGGCAGAAGGGATAGGGAGAAGTACCAGGAGAAACAAAGGGAGGCAGGGAAGTCAGTAAGGGAAGCCAAAGCTCAGACAGAAGAACACATTGCAAAATCAGTGGTTAAAGGGGACAAAACCTTTTACAGGTACATAAGTGAAAAAAGAAAGACAAAGGGAGGGATAGTGAGACTGAAGAGGGAGGATGGGAGTCGCGTGGAGGATGACAACAGTAAAGCTGACATATTGAACAGGTATTTCTGCTCAGTCTTTACTGAGGAAGAGGGGGTAATGGGTCTGAAGGGAGTACAAGGGGTGAGAATGGTGCAGAAATGGACACAAGTCCCTTTACACGAGAAAGGGTCCTGAAGGAACTGGAAGTATAAGAGTTGACAAAGCAATGGGGCCAGATGGGGTGCACCCAGGGTCCTTGAAGAACTAAGAGAGGTGGTGGCTGAACCTCTGGCTATCCTGTTTAGCCAATCACAGGAAATAGGGAGGTACCCAAAGACTGGAGGACAGCAGATGTAGTCCCCTTATACAAAAGTGGAACAAAGAGGAAGCGAGGAACTACAGACCAGTCAGCCTCACCTCGGTAGTGGGAAAGATCATGGAAGCACTACTGAAGGAGAGATTGGTGGAACATCTGGTTGTCAATGGACTACAGGACCCAAGGCAGCATGGTTTCACCAGGGGAGGTCATGTCAGACCAACCTCATTGAATTTTTGACTGGGTGACTAGGGAGGTGGATCAGGAGGGCAGTGGACATGGCCTATCTGGACTTCAGCAAGGCCTTTGACACTGTGCCACATAGAAGACTATTACACAAACTGGGGAATATGGGTGTGGGCAGGACAGTAGTGTGGTGGGTAGGTAACTGGCTGGGTGGCAGGACACAGAGGGTGGTGGTAAATGGCTGTCACTCCACAGAGGGAAGAGTGACCAGTGGGCACCACAAGGATCAGTGCTGGACCGGTCCTATTCAACATCTTCATCAGTGACATTGGCGCAGGATCTAGAAGGCAGAATTTCACTGTTCGCTGATGACACAAAGCTCTGTAACAGAGTAGACACACCAGAGGTGTAGACAGAATGAGAAGGGACCTGCAGAAACTTGAAGAATGGTCAAGGGTTTGGCAGTTGAAATTCAATGCAAAGAAGTGCAAGATAATGCATATGGGGCACAAAAACCCTGGCACAATATATCAGTTGGGGATGAGGATATAGCATGCACCAAGCAGGAAAGGGATCTTGGGGTTGTCATCTCTGATGACCTCAAGGTAGGGAAACAGTGTGACAAGGCATCAGGTAAAGCAAATAGGATGCTGGGATGTATAGGCAGGGGCATCACCAGCAGGAAAAAAGAGGTCATAATTCCGCTATACAAGACACTAGTGAGGACCCACCTGGAGTACAGTGTACAGTTCTGGAGACCATACCTACGTAAAGACATAGACAGGGTAGAGAAGGTTCAGAGGAGGGCAACAAAGATGGTGCATGGATTGCATCACAAGTCCTATGAAGACAGGTTGAAGGAACTGAACATGTACTCCCTGGAGGAGAGGAGGGAGAGAGGGGATATGATAGAGACATACAAGTATCTTACAGGGAGAAACAGGGTGCAGGAAAACACTATTTTAAGCGAAAAGATGTTCCAGGACTAGAGGCATGGGATGAAGTTGGAGGAGGATGATTCAGAGGAAACATGAGAAAGAATTTCTTCACAGAATGGGTGGTGGACAAGTGGAACACCCTGCCAGAGGAAGTGGTGGGGGCTGAAACAATCACGGGATTTAAGAATGCATGGGATAGACATAAAGGAATTCTAGAGGTCAGGGGTAAGGGGAAACAGACTTTTAGGAAAACAAACTGAACTTACAAGCTCAAATGGGCAGACTGGGTGGGCCATAGGCCCTTATCTGCCGACACTGTCTATGTATCTATGTATCTATGTAATACACATTTATCTGGAGTATCAGTAGAATCTGAAGTCTTCCTGGCCACCAAAAACTAAATGTGTCTAGAATCTTTTTTTATTAGTAACATTAGTCATAACCTCCAGTTGTTTATGGTAATGCTCCATTTTTTTTCCTTTGAAGGAAAATCTTATATGATTTCCTAGCTCTGTTTTAGAGCCTACAGTTAATACTTGATGGTTGCAGCTTTGTGTTCTTCACTAGTGAAAAAAGCTTTAATTTTTCCTCTTTACAGGCCTGATCAAATCATCTTAACATACGCCTAGAATAACCCCACTAATAGTACTGTATATAGAATCAAAAGTTATTAACTGTATGAAATGCCCAATAACTTATATAGATCTGAGGCATCCAGTCCCTCAACATCATGTTGTAACTATTAATTCAAATAAAAAGCACAACCTGGTATAATTTGGAAGAAATCTCATTAGTGCATCTAATTTTCGTCCTATTTCTAATTTCAACATCAGAACATGACTTAGCTGGAGCATTGTTTGAAGAAGGTTTTATAGAAGAATTAGTATGAGGTACCCACCCTATATCTAATGGAAGATGATCACTTTTGGCTGCATTAATTAAAGTGACAGATGCCCAGATTTCTATGGGACCATCCCAGATAGCATAATCAATAACCGAAGCACCCATCAGAGAAAAGTGGTCCATTGGCCTTCTTTATCACCTGACAATCTTCTGATAAGAGGGTAAAAGTTGTATTATTGCATACATTTTATGGAACCGTGACCTGTGTCATTTATTTTGGAGTCCCAAGATTTCTTACATGGAAGGGATGGAGCATCAAATATCAAAACAACTGCTGAATTTTCCAAGAGACCATCAAAGGCACCTATTCTAGCATTCAAATCCCCCACAATTAAAATGGGGGTATTAATGTAAGTCCCATAAGGTTCTTTTAACAGGTTCCGTAAGACATCCCAAGCATCGTTAATAGCAAACTTGGAAGATGAAGGCGGAATATATAAATCTATATGAATAAATTTAAATGTAAGAACTATAACAAGAAGAACAGTATAGAAATCAGTTGATCTGATGAGTTCTGTAAATAGACAATGATCAATCTTGATATAACATGCAAGCCCTCCTGATGTTATACCTATCTTGCACTCTTTTTTTTTTCTGGAACCTGAAACAGTTCAGAATTATTAAAATATGAATATCTTCGTCTTTTGTGTATCAGGTCCCCTGGAAACATAATATGGCATAGTCTGACATGAATCCTTTTCAAACTTGATCTCCCTGTTTAGAACCAAGACTGGCAACATTCCAAGATAATAAATAGTTGGAAAACTCACCATTAACCATACTATACAAGCAATTATTACTGAGAGATGAGGTTGGAATGCTATTGAGTCATTGATAACCTGCTAGTATATGAAATCTATTGGTAACTGGTACCACAGGGGAAGCTAAATCTTTCCTTGGGCAAGTAATAGCCTGCAGAGGGACATTAGCTCTCCAAAGATTACTCGGGACTGCATACATATCTAGCCTGTCCAGGATATCACACTTTTCCAAAACTTTATCTTCAATTGTCCTAGACTTAAAATTACTATCCACCTAGGCACCATCAAGATCTTCCAGTCTCTCTGCATTAATTACCCACTAAAGCTCAAAGGAGTCTGCAGATTTTTCTAGAGAAGAACTAATTGATTTAGTCAACTTATTATTAGTTCCCCCATGCCTCATAAGACCAAACACATGAAGAGAGCACTTATTTGAATCATGAAAGCAAGTGCTAGCCCCCTGAGGAAGACCCACATGGTTGAAGCACCAGGGTCAGTTATTTGTGTCCTCCATGTCTTTATGTCTTAATAAACTCACCTTCTGATATATTTCTAAGCATTGGTTTCAACCTGAGTGCCATCTTTGCTGCCTGTCTTTGTCAAATTGGATTTTGTATCCTGGCGAGCACTGGTGTGGCTACCTGTGGCACTCCATTGTTTGTAGTTTGAAGTTTCTAGCCCCATATGGTGCTTTTTTACTGTTACTATATGTTGGAATAATATTGCATTTTTCCAAAAGATAACCCATTTTCAGGAGATAGTTCATGATCCTATGGTCTATACAAATTATCTGAATATAATCCAGGCCACACTCTTCCCTAATATAACTAACCTCAACCAAATGCCCCTCATTGATCTGAACCTCCATCTTAGTACTAGCAGAGAACCAATAAGGTCCAAAAGATTACTACCATCTACTGGGTCCTTCATCTTGTAACCATATAACCTTAAAATCCCTACCTGAAAATCCCATTCCTTAGGATCCTGGGAGGGAACATTTTTCTAAATGGGGGGAGACAGCAAGCGTAACCCCATCAGTAATTTGTGTCCTGGGGCTACCACTGTACACCAGGTCCAACTCATGAGATGGTGCCTTTGGGACAAAATGAGAACCTATACTATTTGGGGAGACGGTAGAAGACAGAGTATCCCTTGGACCTAAACCAGATTTGCCCACACTACCCACTTTTCCTAACAAAGAATTGCAATCTTCTTTAATTACAATAAGATTGGCACAGGTTGCTTTCAACTTCGAAACCAAAGAACTGTTTTTCTTAATAGAGGACAAAGACACCGTTTTAAGGTCCTCGGTGCATCAGATAAATTAAGTGATCTATTCTCAAACTCACATACAAAATTAGGTGTCCCATTCTCATTCCCATGAGACTATACTCCCTGGGAAGGGCATAAACTTGTATCTGGGGACTTCTTCTTACCTTTTTTCTTGTGTTTAGACTTTTCATTCCTGGGACCCTTAGCAGAGCTCAGTTCTGGAAAAATAGTTGAACTGAATTCTACTCTTATACCAGGCTCCTGAACGATAGCTTCCACAGCACCCACCAAGGAGAACTCCTTAGGAGGGTGGTTTTGATTGAACATTCTTATATTATCCATCCTGGCCCCATCTATGGCAATATCCTCTCAAACTATCTCTAGTTCATTACAGATAATAACTAATTGCTCCATTAACATAACATTGACTGCATAAGGATTACTCATTAAATTAGTAATGTCCTTGCTTAAATAAGGAGGAACATAAGATATAGATTCAGCTTTCTCATCTAATGCCGTAAAGGCCTTAGAACCCACATAAACAGAGGATGAGATATTAGCATTAGTAAAACTTGATCTGTGCTGAAACTCTTTGGTAGATGTTTCTTCTGTCTTAACACATTTGGAATTATTCAATTTTTCTAGGGCCCTCTATAGTATGATGAAGATCCTAGATTACCTCAGCCATAATAGTATCTGGACACTCACCCCTGGGCTCTTGAACATTTCTTGGGCCATCTGTTCCTAAAGAAGACAGACCCAGAAGATGTAAAAAACTGTTAGAGCAGTTGCATTTTTATTGGCAGACCCTTGAGAATCATGACTAATTGACCACCTTCCAACAAAGTCTTTCTCAATACTAAAATCTGGAGATTTAAGAAGGGAATCAGGAAGGTTCTCAGATTTAGTACCCATTTCTTATTTAGGCAGGGTAATCACCCTAGGACTTAGCCTTGGAGTAGAAGTTAATTGCTTGAAATCAGATTTACTCTGACACAGACAAGGGGAACTTTGTAATTGCACATCATTACTGGAAACAGAAGTGGCTCTGGAGGACTGGAGGAGGGCGGATGTAGTCCCACTACACAAAAGTGGTAGTAGGGAGGAGGCTGGCAATTGTAGACCAGTCAGCCAGACATTGGTGGTGGGAAAGTAAACAGAAACATTGCTGAAGGAAAGAATTGTGAAATATCTTGAACTCAGTGGGTTACAAGACCCAAGGCAGCATGGTTTCACAGTGGGAGGTCATGTCAAATGAATCTGATAGATTTCTTAGAATGTGATCAAGGAACTAGATCAGGGTGGAGCAGTGAACGTGACCTACCTAGGTTTCAGTAAGGCATTCAACACTGTTCCACATAGGAGACTAGTAAGCATGCCGGATAGCTTAAGAATAGGTTCAAAAGTGGTAAACTGGATAAGAAATTGGTTAGGGGATAGGCTACAGAGGGTGGTGGTAAACGGAGTTCACTCCAAGGAAGGGAGGGTGACCAGTGGGGTGCTCAGGGATCAATGCTAGCACCGGTCCTCTTTAATGTCTTTATAAGTGATATTGCAGAGGAGCTGGAAGGGAAGGTCTGCCTCTCTGCAGATGACACCAAAATCTGCAATAGGGTGGACACTCCAGGGTGTATGGAAAGGATGAGCAGAGACCTGAGAAAACTAGAGGAGTTGTCAAGGGTATGGCAGCTGGGTTTCAATGCAATAAAGTGCAAAGTAATGCACTTGGGGCACAGAAACCCAGGAGTGAAGTACAAAATGGGTGGAGTGGTATTGATGACCACCAAGCAGGAAAAATATCTGGGGGAAATCATATCGGATGACCTAAAGGTGGCCAGGCAGTACAACAAAGCAGTGTGGGGGGAAGTGGGATGCTGGAGTATCACCAGCAGAAAGAGGGAGGTGGTGTTGCCTCTGTATAGATCACTGGTAAGACCCCACCTAGAGTATTGTGTCCAGTTCTGGAGACCACGCCTCCTGAAAGACATAGACAGAGTAGAGGCGGTTCAGATGACGGCAACTAAAATGGTGCAGATTTGCATCAAAAGTACTATGAGGAGAGACTAAAGGACCTCAATATGTACATGCTGGAACAGAAAAGGGAGAGGGGAGATGTAATGGAGACCTTTAAATACCTGCTCAAGAGCAAGGGAACATGTTATGAAATTGGAGGATAGTAGATTCAGAAGAGATGTGAGGAAGTACTTCTTCACAGGAAGAGTGATGGATTCCTGGAACAGAACTTCCAGCAGAGGTGGAGGGGGCGAAAACAGTAGTGGGGTTCAAGAATGCATGGGCTAAGGGCAAAGAAATCATAATGAAAAGGAAAGGGTGAGGGAGAAAGAACTGTAGATTGGGCACGTCTGCAGTAATAGGGCCCGAGTCTCAAAACTTGCGATGATTGCTGGTGCGCCAGGGTTTCTGCACCTGATTCTCTATTGGGTAGGGTTCTGGAGGCAAAGTCTTGCAGCTTGCAGCAACTATGGTTGTGCGCCAAACAGATGGCACATATGGATGGTGTGCCACAAGCTGTGGGGTGGCCATGCATCACTCTAACAGGTCCCGTCCCCAGCCTCGATCCCCCTATGTATAATAATTAATCATGTCCCTTTAGGCTAGTGGTCCCCCTCCAGCCCCAATCCCCTTTTATTAAATTGGACATGTCCCTGGTAGTCTGGTGGACCCCTGAGCCCTGATCCTCTTTTATTAACATTAAACATGTCCCTGGTGGTCTAGTGGACCCCCTCCATCCTGGCCGACAGTGCTCCGCTAGACCACTAGGGAAAATGATTATTATATTAATATGGGCAGATCGGGTCGGGGGGTCTGCTAGCCCACCAGGGAATGGGAACATTATATTAACATGGCTAGACTGGGTGGAGGGTTCTGCTAGACTACCAGGGAATGAGAGTATTATATTAATACAGACAGATCAGGGCAGGGGAGTTTGTTAGACCACCAGGGAATGGGAGTATTATATTAATACAGACAGATCAGGGTGAGCAGTCTGCTAGACCACCAGGGACACGTATAAATGTAATAAAAGGAGATCAGGGCTGGGGGGGAATGCTAGCCCACCAGGGACATGTTTATTATTAATACAAGGGGATCAGGGATGGGGTGGACCATGGCACATGTTCCCTTCCACCCAAGGAGGACTCAGAGAGTGCTGCAAGTGCTGCAACCCTCCCAGAGGGCAAAATTCTAAGAGGGAACTTAGAATTTCACCCTCTAGGAGGGTTTTGAGAATTTCAAATTAGGGGATATGGCAGCTTGCATCTGACGCATGCCCCTAAGAGCCATGCCGTAGCCTATTTTGTGCTGCAAGGATGGAACAAGCCCTCTTTGGTGCACACAGTCAGCGGTTGATGCAGGCTGCATTTGAGAATGTCTCCTGGTGCATCTTTTGGCGCAGGGGGCACTTTGCGCCATTCCTTGTAGCACAAGCCCCTTTCGCTGTTCTGGGAGTTTTGAGAATCGGGCCCATAGTGTATGTTGGGAGAAATGGGCAGACTGGATGGGCCAAGCAGTCCTCGTCTGCTGTCAAATTCTATGTTTCTATTAACATACATCTTAACACTATTAGAAGTTAGGTGGTCAGTCATTTTTGGCTGAGAAATGCTATCTACTAACAGTTGATTTTTCTCACTCTTTTTTTGACCCTCTAGGGAATTTTTAGAGCTGTTAAGTTCAGAAACACTGGAATTATTTTTGTTACTTTTTTTTTTCAAAACAAGACTGACATCACTGATGTTTTCCACAGGGGTGACCAGTCTCTCATTCATTTGCCCCAGTAAATCCCTAACTAGTAAGATCAGTTATTTAAATCCCTTAGGATCACTTTAGATAACACACTAATTTGATCTAAAAATCAACCACAGAAAGACTACACACAAAAAAAAAAAAGAAATGAAAAATAAAATCTTCTTCTTCACAGAAGCTCTTAGTACATTGTCTCTTTTTACTCCCTGGGGTCTTAAGTCCACGCCACCAAAGCATTCACCAAAACATTCCGACAAGGATCTGCATGAGAATCTATCAGCGTCTGTCTTGAAGGATAAAAATCAGGGTCTCAAAAATGTGGAATAGGCATCCACTGTCACTGGCACCTCACTGAATGATCAGAGTCAGAGTCCTAGTCTCAGGAGCTGAAATTTGTGCAATTCGTGCAGTTAAAAAAATGGAAAGATGACAGGTTCTGGCTTAGTGTCTCTTTCCATGCAGTTACTGAAATTTTCTAAGTTCAAAGGCCCACATATTCAGACGAGATGTGTGGTGCATCCCTGGATGTGCCACACATCTTTGGACTTGCGTGGGCCGTCAGGGGGGATATAGCCATATCCAAAGGCCACCGATGTGCCGCACAGCTCCAACTGCACCATTGCGCACAGTATTGTGATGTGCCTATGCAAATGAGGGGTCTCTCATGCATATGCAGCACATCACAATATTGAAAGCCCCTCAAGCGTAACTATGGCCAGCTGCACCAGCGCATAGTTACACTTTTGAAATCCTACTTTATGTGTGGGGAAGTTGGTGCCCCGCTCATAGTTTAGGGCCAGGTACACAGTCCCCCTCTCCAGCCCCAATCACTGTTTAAATATAAAATAATCGCCGATCCCCATTTCCCATAGTGTAGAACCCCCTCACCCCAGCCCTGTTCCCTGTAAGAAATATGAGACCCCTGATCCATGTTCCCAGGTGGCTAGTGGTCACCCCACCCTCCTACCCCAGTAGACAGTACCCCACCACCCCGCACCCCCATCCCTGACCCATGTCGGTTACTGAGACAGTTTCTCCTCACCCAGCTAATAGCCAGTCACTGACTGATCTGTCCCGGAGCACCTACAGTAGCTAGTAAGTGCTCTGGGGTTAATCAGTCAGTGGCTGGTCATGGCAGGGTGAGGAGGGCTGTGCCAGTCACTGGCATGGGTTGGGATGGGGGGCCAGGGTGGTGGGTGACTTCCTACCAGGGTGGGGGGGAACACTAGCCACCAGGGAATGGGGAACGGGGTTTAGAGTCTAGTACCCATGACTGGGGCTGAGGGGGTGCCGCTACACTATGGAAAATGTGATTAGGGAGTATTGTTTGTCTAATGGTGACTGGGGCTGGAGAGGGGGGTCACTACACTATGATGGGTTGCTCTGGAGGGTCTGTTATTGATTTGTGGATTTGTGGAATGATGTACAATATCAGGCAACTAGGAAAATCACAGTGCAGATATTTTGCTGCAAAGGCAGTAATGCAAACCATTACCTCTACCCCTTCAATGATAGCATCAGCCAAGTGTTTAAATGGTGCTATAGTATTAAATGTTAACTTCTGATAATGAGGGGACATGTCCTGCAGCCGACAGGATTGCATGCTTCCTTCAGTACTCTGACATACTATCATTGATTAAGTTTACATTGTATAGATTTGGTAAACTTTTATAATTTATCCTTAAAATATTGGTTGTATGCTCTTAGCACCACCTGCAATTTTGGACTGCATTATCGATGCAAAGCTGAGCCATATGACACAGAAGGATGCTGGCAGGGGCAAACAGACTAAGCTGCTCAAGGGAGGGGCACCAGCCAGCTTGATGAGTGCAGTGAGTGGGGTCAGGGAACTGATGTTGGTAGAGGCCTTAAAGACTGTGACAGACATGCAAAGGTTTGTAGATAAGAATACAGATGGATGCACAACAAAAGTAACCCTACTAGACAGTAAAATGGATCTTGTTGCCTCACAGGCACAATAAGCAGCATCCACAGCATGTAGATCAGTTACAGTGGTCACCGGAGTTGTACAAGTGAACAAAATACTCAGGCTACACCTAGAACATAGGAATATACTTTTACGTATATCACTGATTGGGGCTGGGGAAGGGGCTGGGCTGGCCTGGCCTGGTGCACATCACAGCAATACAGCCACGCAAATGAGTCAATAATGGGCATGCAAATGGCCACTATGCACAGTGCATGCCCAAGGGGCTCATTTGCACGTTTGGTCTGAATATCGCCCATAGGGGCTGCAGCGCATACAGGCATGCGACATGCATTCCCCTATGGGCGGCTTTCATCCACTCATCCTGGATGCACCACGCCATGCATGGTGGCTGCTTGCTGTGTGCAGTGCATCCAGTGTCCAATATTCAAACAGATTGTGCAGTCTGTTCCGATTGCGCATTCTGTTTGAATATTGTGCCAGAGCTGGCCAACCCAATTTTTTGTGCGACGCATCAATTTGCTCATGCATCTGGCTGGCTCTGAATATGGGGCCCAAAATCTCTTAGTAAGTTCAGGGAGCAGAACACTTCCTGCTTGTTTGCTTGCATGAAGCAAGCAAGCAAGCAGAACATGTCCTGCTTGCTTCACAGCTGATATTCTCAGCTGTTGAGAATTTATTTAAAAAAGGGGGAAAAAAATATGCCACTAATGCGGTTGGAACAAGAAAGACATAACACCAATACGTAACTTGTCCACACAGTTAGTATGTCTCTATAATTACTGGTGACCTCCTATATCAGCTCGCTTCATTTAGTTTTCAAAAGCCATAATGACTCAGTCCAATGTCATACTGAGTTATTACGGATTTTGTAGGCTCATGCTCCACTGTCTCACTCACTCACTCCCTGTAAAAGAGGATGTAATTGGCTCATTTAGCGAGGAGCCGCTAGTGTTCATTATTTACCTTTTTTTTTATCTTCATGATATCTGTTTGATCCTGCCTTTACAATGTGATTGATCCTGGTGTGTTTCAGGTTCAGCAGACAGCGAGTATGATCCAGGATGGGGCCATGGCTCACACTCTATGTGCTAGCAGTGTGCAGTTAAATAGTTTAAGTTTTAAATAAAAAAGAATGTCCTTACTGGACAGTGAGAGAGTGTGTGAGTGTGTGTGTGTGAGTGTGTGAGTGTGTGAGTGTGTGTGTGTGTGTGAGTGTGTGTGTGTGTGTGTGTGTGTGTGTGTGTGTGTGTGTGTGTGTGTGTGTAGAGAGAGAATGTCTGTGTGTGGAGGAGAGACACTGACCAAGGGGCAGCAGGGGTCACAGCCACTGGAAAATGATGTCTGCTTCACCGATTGTCTCAGCAACTAACTCCTTGCACCAGTAATGGTAAAAAATAAAACATAGGTGATTGTGTGTCTATGAAGTTTTTTTTACACACCCTTAGTGTGTGATGACCTAATAAACATCTCGAGCTTTGCTCTCAAGGTTTGTGGGTCATCACACACCTCAGCGCAAAAAAACTTCATAACACACAGTCACCTATGCATTATTCTGTATATATTAATTAATTCATTCCAACAATGGCTCTGAGATTACAGACTCTCAAATATCCGTGTTTGACTAGGCAACTATCAAGAGGCAATTTAGGATACCTACAAGACTATTACTGAAAATGAACTTAATAAGTGCAGTCTTTGCCTAAAGGGCAATATATTTCAAAATTATAAAGAAGTAGATAACTTTGAGTGAATCAGCAACTAACTTCAAATTGCATTTTGAAGCTCTCTTATAAACGATAGTGCTAGCTCAGATCATAGAGGTACCAAAAGCACCAGAAGCATGCTCTTCCTGTTTTAAACAGGCAGCAGCCAAACAGGCAAGTGGAGCAGGAACGAGTAATTTACTTAATAACAGCACTCAGGATAAATAACAGCTTTCTTAAAAACAAATTTAAAGTGCTCGAGATAAAAAAGGTTTCAGGGCCAGCTGTGTATGTGTTCAGCCTCAATGCCACCAATTAACTGAATGAAAAATGCCAGATTAAGAGTCCTTCAGCTACATTTTCTTTGTAATGCAGAAATAACGTGGAGAACATGCCAAGGGATTGGTACATGAGATCATGTGTGCTGTTCTAAATGCAGATTTGAATATATACATATGGATATAACAAATTTAAATAAATTAACATTTCTTGGTGCTTGATCCTTGTGAAAGTTTTTGATGTTTGATCCTTGTTCAGACTTCATTAAAACTCCAATATAAACTGCCTTAAAAAGGTGAAAAAAACACCCATAGACTAAACCTGCACAAGACCCTAAGACTCTGACTTCTAGTTAGGAATGAGTAGTTTTGGAATCAGGGCATCTGACAGTCAAACTGAACACTAAAGTTACAGGAAAGGAAATATAATTGAATTTAATATAATTCAAAGTCCCTCGAAGTAGAGCCAACAAACATTTCACACAGCAGGGCAACACCCAGAGAAGTTCAGGTATAACTTAGGGATAGCTCTAAAATAAGTCACCATGCAATTTTAATGTTCCTCTTGAGTATACTCTCTCCATTTCTGTCTCTCTCCCACCCATCTTCCTCCATTGATCTGCCACACTCCACTCTGTTCTGTTCCAGTCTTCCAGCCCACGTGCCATCTGCAAGCTCACCAGGACACTCAAACCTCTTATCTCCTCTGGTAACACACACTTCTATTTCTCCGAGAGGTCTGGTGCTCCTAGACTATTCAAACAATCATCTAGGGCTCAGCTCCACCACTCCTCTGGATTTCAACAGCTGGATTCAACATCAGTCACTCACTCTAAGGGAGGGAGAGAAAAGCAAAGCAGAGAGGAACGCTCTTCAAGTGTAGTACGCCTTACGTTTTCTTTATTAAAAGTTAAGAAGTATATCACGAACATAGCAACGATGGCATACCTTTTATAGGAAAAAAATGCATAACTCTTCAAGAGATGGCAGCGCTGAGTCCTGTTTTTTCTAGCAGCTCCGTTCCACTCTACTCAGTCGGCAGCCCTCACCAATTAGCTATTATATAAAATAAACTATGGGGTATTGGCATCCATTTTTTATACACTCTTGGTGTGTGTTGTGATACTATCATGCTTTGCACTTGTGATTTATGTAGCATAACACACCTCTGGTGTGTAAAAAACTCACAACATACAATACCCCAGGCTTTACTCTATATTTAATGAAAATGTATATTAGTAGTAGTAATAATAACTATATGCTTCACATGAGAATGGCTGGGAGTACACCATTGAGCTGTGACTCATTTTCAGTGGTCTCCTTTATACAAAAAATTTGTGTTTACAAAAGAATTTGATTATGCAATATATAAATTAAGGGGCATAGGCATCAACTGGCCATGCAACCAGCAAGAAGTACAGTTACAAGATTTTTCACATAATCAAAGTACAGTTCATCAGTGAATGGGGCTGATTAGGCAAGGGTAGCCATTTAAGGGCACTATGCAAGCACATGGGTGGACATGGTATGATATTCAAAATTTTGGGTGATGCCATCTGTAAATGTTTTGCAGGAAGCCATAAAATCTGTTTAAACTGAGGTCCCTTCTGCCTGTCTTTAGGGGCTATCCTGGTGAGCTCTGGCACCTCAGGTACATACAGTAGGTTCTAATGCAGTGTGTGTGTTTGTGTGTGTGTGTGTGTGTGTGTGTGTGTGTGTGTGTGTGTGTGTGTGTGTGCATATGTGTTGTGTTGCACATGTTCTGCAATATGTTGTGTGTGTGTGTGTGTGTGCATATGTGTTGTGTTGCACATGTTCTGCAATATGTTGTGTGTGTATGCATTCTGTTACATACATTCTGCAATATGTTTGTGTGTGTGTGTTCTGTTACACATGTTCTGCAATATGGTGTGTGTGTGCGTTCTGTTACACAAGTGTGTGTGCGTATGTGTGTGTTAACACACTTAATGGCTGCCCCATACAGTTCCTGCACTACCAGTATCTAACGTGTTGCATTGCAAAAAAACTTTAAGCTACAGTGTGTGTGTGAAAGCAGCTATATGAAACCCAGTTCCATTATGCTGTATTATGTTTTGATCTATTCTGCATTGCTGTGGTGCAAAGCAAGCCCATTTCTGAAGATCCTCCACAGCAACTTTGCAACCATCTTAGCCTCATCACGACTGGCCTGGCAAGGGAGAAGATCACATTTAAAATCTTCCAGAACACGTCTCACCTTGGGGGAGAACTAACAAAGAAAGAAAAATGGCTCAATTGGTAGGTTTATATTTTTATTTTGTCTGACTAGTAACTAGATGGTCTGATTTATTTATTTTGTTGTTGCATGGTTGCTTTAAGACTCTACCTCTTTTGACATTTCATTTTCTTCACAGACTGTGCTCTAATAGCAGCAGTTACCCAAAAGGCAGTCGGTTGCCTTGGTTTTAGCCTTTCTTTGACTCATTTCCAACTCTGCCTGGGGCTCAAGCTGTCTCCAGTGCCTCTCAGTAACGTATCAGTAATGATGATGTCCGATGTGATGGAGCTGGATTTATAGCGGAATGACAGCTGTGTGAAGGCAGTGCAAACAGTCTTGAAGTGAATACATCATTTCTTTACCTAAAGGGACACTATTACAAAGCCATCAATGCCTGAATGACCCTGGTTATACAGTGGCAGCAGCCATTCTACCTATAATAAAAAGAGAGTGTCACAGCATTCCTTTGCAACCCCCCTTATTTTTTCCAGATGCTTTTACCACCAGTTGTGTTTGCACCAGACTGCTGTTGGGCAATTTTCCTCTTATGCCATTCACTCCTGATTCAGTGGCGAAGTTCTGTATATTTCTAATGACATTCTGTGTTTTACTGTATTGAGATGATTACTGTAAATGTTTTTGAGCTTCTTGGATTGTTTTATATTTGTCCACCCACCCCAACCCCCCAACTGTGTCTGTAAACAAGATTGCTATACATCTCTGTGTATTTACTTGGTAAAACAATTTCCAATATACAGTATAAATAACTCAGATTCTAAGATAATGACAGCCATTTATTTGTTTATTTATTTTATTATTATTGTTATACAACAGATATCTCTTGTAAGCCAACCAGAACACAGGAAAACTGTAATTTAATGCCCCACAAACTACTGCAGCCATATTTTGGACACTCCCACAGTAGGTTATCTCCATTTCAGACCCACCCACAATAGGCTATGCACATTTCAGACCAGCCCACAGTACGTTATGCACATTTCAGACATGCCCACAGTAGGTTATGCACATTTCAGACACACCCACAGTAGGTTATGCTCATTTCAGACATGCCCACAGTAGGTTATCCCTTTAGTCCACAGAGAGAAAACGGAGGAAAAAGGCACATTCCTCCTACTTGTATAATAGCAATAACATTCAGTTAGCCGGAGTATACTCGGAATAACTGACTTCAGTGGTTGATTAAATACCTCAGCATTTGGCCTCAGCATTTAATCATCCACATCAGCTGGTTATTACTTCGTATACTATAGCTAACTGAGAGTTATCACGTAATTATACTGAAAAAGATCCCTCTTGGACAATCAGAACACAGAACTTGTGTCTCATTATTCTACAATAACCAGGTAGTAGATTAACAAGCATTTGTCAATGCTGAATGTTGATTGCGTTGGTCCATTGAGCTTGCTAACTGGCCCTGTGTCACTCGCTCGTTCTGTTTCTCCCGGCGCTGCAGGCTGCCCTTTTGTACCGGGCTCCTGCCTGCATTGGCACATTTTTCTGCCCACAAAGAAATCTGCAGCTGTCCTGACAGAGTTCTGCTGAGGTGGGTCACTCCCTCTCTCTCACTCGCTCATTCTGTTTCTGCTGGCGCTGCAGGCTGCCCTTTTGTACTGGGCTCCTGCCTGTGTTGGTTGCTTCTTCTGCCCACAAAGAAATCTGCAGCAGTCCTGACACAGGTCCGTTGAGCTAGCTCACTTCCCCTCTCTCGCTCATTCTGTTTCTGCTGGTGCTGCAGGCTGGCCTTTTGTACTGGGCTCCTGCCTGCATTGCTATCTTTTTCTGCCCACAAAGCAATGCGCAAAAATCACTATAGAGGTCTGCTAGAGCTCGCTCACTCCCCCTCTCTCACTCGCTCATTATGTTTCTCCCGGCACTGCTGACTGCCCTTTTGTACTGGACTTCTGCCTGCATTGGCACCTTTTTCTGCCCACAAAGAAATCTGCAGCTATCCCGACAGAGCTCCGTTGAGGTTGTTTTCTCTGCCTGTCTCACTCGCTCATTCTGTTTCTCCTGGTGCTGCAGGCTGCTCTTTTGTACTGGGCTTCTGCCTGCATTGGCACATTTTGCTGCCCCCAAAGAAATCTGCAGCTGTCCCAACAGAGCTCCGTTGAGGTGAGTCACTTCCCCTCTCTCACTTGCTCATTCTGTTTCTGGTAGCACTGCAGGCTGCCCTTTGTAATGGGTTCCTGCCTCTGTTGTCAGCTTTTTCTGCCCACAAAGAAATCTGAAGCAGTACTGACAGGTCCGTTGAAGTAGCTCACTCCCCCTCTCTCACTCACTTGTTCCGTTTCTGCTGGCACTGCAGACTGGCTTTTTGTATTGGGCTCCTACCTGCGTTGCCACCTTTTTCTGCCCTCAAAGAAATCTACAGCAGTCACAATAGAGCTCTGTTTTGTTCACTCACTCCCCCTCTCTCATTCACTCATTGTGTTTCTCCTGGTGCTGCAGGCTGCCCTTGTGTACTGGGCTTCTGCCTGCATTGACACCTTTTTCTGCCCACAAAGAAATCCGCAGCTGTCCTGACAGAGCTCTGGTGAGGTTGCTCACTCCGCCTGTCTCGTCCACTCATTCTGTTTCTCCTGACACTGCAGGCTGCCATTTTGTAGTGGTCTCCTGCCTCTGTTGGTGCCTTTTTCTGCCCACAAAGAAATCTGCAGCAGTCCTGACAGAGCTCCGTTGAGCTCACTCCCTCTCCCTCTTCCTCTCTCACTCGCTTGTTCCATTTCTGTCGGCGCTGCAGGCTGCCCTTTTGTACTGGGCTTCTGCCTGCATTGCCACCTTCTTCTGGCCACAAAGAAATCTGTGGCAGTCATGATAGAGCTCCATTGAGCTCGTTCACTCACTCCCCCTCTCTCACTCATTCATTCTGTTTCTTCCACCGCTGCAAGCTGCCCTTTTGTACTGGGCCTCTGCATGCATTGCTGCCTTTTTCTGCCCACAAAGAAATCTTCAGCAGTCCCAACAGAGCTCCACTAAGCTCACTCACTCCCCCTCCCTCACTCACTCATTCTGTGTCTCCCGCTGCTGCAGGCTGCCCTTTTGTACTGAGCTCCTGCCTGTGTTGGCACCTTTTTCTGCCCACAAAGAAATCTGCAGCTGTCCTAACAGAGCTCCGTTGAGGTCGCTCACTCCGCCTGTCTCACTCGCTCATTCTGTTTCTCCTGACACTGCAGGCTGCCCTTTTGTACTGGGCTTCTGCCTCTGTTGACATTTTTTTCTCCCCACAAAGAAATCTGCAGTAGTCCCGACAGAGCTCTGTTGGCCTCACTCACTCCCCCTGTCTCACTCACTCATTCCAGTTCTGCCGGCGCTGCAGGTTGCCCTTTTGTACTGGGCTCCTGCCTGCGTTGCTGCCCTTTTCTGCCCACAAAGAAATCTGCAGCAGTCATGATACAGCTCTATTGAGCTCGCTCACTCACTCCCCCTCTCTTACTTGTTTGTTTTGTTTCTCCCGCTGCTGCAGGCTGCCCTTTTGTACTGGGCCCCTGCATGTATTGCTGCCTTTTTCTGCCCACAAAGAAATCCGCAGCAGTCCCAACAGTGCTCCACTGAGCTCACTCACTCCCCCCCCCACTCGCTCATTCTCCGTCTCCCACTGCTGCAGGCTTCCCTTTTGTACTGGGTTCCTACCTGCGTTGGTGTCTTTTTCTGCCCACAAAGATATCTTCAGCAGTCCTGACACAGCTCCATTGAGCTCACTAACTCCCCCTCTCTCACTTGCTCATTCCATTTCTGCCGGTGCTGCAGGCTGACCTTTTGTATTGGGCTCCTGCCTGCATTGCCACCTTTTTCTGCCCACGAAGAAATCCGCAGCAGTCATGATATAGCTCCATTGAGCTCACTCACTACCTCTCTCTCACTCGCTCAGTCTGTTTCTCCCAGCGCTGCAGGCTGCCCTTTTGTGCTGGGCTCCTGCCTGTGTAGGCACTTTTTCCTGCCCACAAAGAAATCCGCAGCTGTCCCGACAGAGCTCTGTTGAGGTCGCTCACTCCCCCTGTCTCACTCGCTCATTCTATTTCTCCTGATGCTTCAGGGTGCCCTTTCGTATTGTGCTCCTGCCTCTTTCGGCATCTTTTTCTGCCCACAAAGAAATCGGCAGCAGTCCTGACAGAGCTCCATTGGCCTCACTCACTCCCCCTGTCTCACTCGCTCATTTCATTTCTGCCAGTGCTGCAGGCTGCTCTTCTATACTCAGCTCCTGCCTGTGTTGCCACCCTTTTCTGCCCACAAAGAAATCTTCAGCAGTCACGATAGAGCTCTGTTGAGCTCGCTCACTCCCCCTCTGTCACTCGCTCATTCTGTTTCTCCCACCGCTGCAGGCTGCCCTTTTGTACTCAGCCCCTGCATGCATTGCTGCCTTTTCCTGCCCACAAAGAAATCTGCAGCACTCCCAACAGAGCTCCATTGAGCTCACTCACTCCGCCTCCCTCCCTCGCTCGTTCTGTGTCTTCTGGTGCTACAGGCTACCCTTTTGTACTCAGCCCCTGCATGCATTGCTACCTTTTCCTGCCCACAAAGAAATCCGCAGCAGTCCTGACAGAGCTAAGTTGAGCCTGGTCACTCCTCCCCCCTCACTATCCCGATGCTAATCTGTCCCAAACACTGATTTCTGACAGCGACTGTGGTATTCTGCACTGGAAGCGCGGAAACATATTTTGGCCAGGATGTGAAAAATGACAGCTGTACTGTTCATAAGGAGGTGTGAACAAATGCCAATGTTGAAAATCTGGCATAAAAATATTACTAATTTGCAAACTTACAAGGGTGCATGGAACCTGCACAACACACACTCGTAACACAGTCATTTTATGGAGTTTCATCACAAAATTTTCAACATAAGCATTTTAGGACCTCTGCTTGTGAACAGTGTCAGTGCAATTTTCTTAATATGTCCCGAACACTGATTTCCCACAGCGACTGCACTACTGTGCGTCGGAAGAGTGAAAACACATTTCAGCCAGGATGTGAAAAGGAGGTGTGGTAAAATGGCAATGCTGAAAATCTGGAGTGAAAATATTGAAAGTTGAAAAGGTACAAGCGTGCGTGGAAACTGCGGAATGCACATTCGTAACACACTCATTTTATGGACTTTCATCACCAAATTTTCAACATAGGCATTTTAGGACCTCTGCTAATGAACAGTGCCACTGCCATTTTCATAATGTGTCCCAAACATGGATATCCCACAGCGACCATGCTATTCTGCGTCGGAACTGCGAAAACACATTTTAGTCAGGATGTGAAAAATGACAGCTATACTGTTCATAAGGAGGTGCAGAACAATGGCAATGTTGAAAATCTGTAGTGAAAATATTATAAATTCGTGAAGTTACAAGCATGCATGCAAACTGCGCAATGCACACACTCGTAACACAGTCATTTTATGGAGTATCATCACCAAATTTTCACCATAGGTATTTTAGGACCTCTGCTTATGAACAGTGCCACTATCATTTTCTTAATCTGTCCTGAACACTGATTTCCACTGTGACAATGCTATTCTGTGCCGAAAGTGCGAACACACATTTTGGCCAGGATGTGGAAAATGACAGCTGTACTGTTCACAAGGAGGTCTGAAAAACTGCCAATGTTGAAAATCTGGCATGAAAATATTGCAGATTCGCAAAGTTACAAGCGTGCATAGCAAGTGTGCAATGCACACTCATAAAACAGTCATTTTTTGGATTTTTCCCACCAAATTTGCAGTATAGGCTTTTTAAGAGCCCACCTCATGAACACTGGCACTGCCACTTCATTAATTGGTCCTGAAAGGGGATTCCATGCAGTGACTGCGAAATCACCCTTCAGGACTGAATAACGCCATGATAATACCAGAATTCATGAGGAGGGGTCCCAAAAAACCCATGTTGAAAATTTGGTGCCAAAATTCAAAAAAATGCCTGCGATATGCATCAAAGTTGAAAAAAAACCTATTTATTCCATTATACAGCTTACTGGCATTTCCTCAGTTCATGGTTGGCTTTGAAGAGTGCAGACGTGTTCCCAGTCCACCGAAGATCGTCACGCCAGTCTCCAGAGTAAGTATGGGGTGGGGGGTGTGGGAGGCAGGGTGCGCAGTGGGTGGGCGCAGGTTGTGAGAGTGGGGCAGGGAGACTGCCGAGGGACCACTTCCTTCTTTACAGGTTAAAAAAAAAATGATATCGCAGGGCAGTTTTTTAATTTTACAGGGACATGTGGCACACTGGGGTGGGCTCCCAGCATGCCAATGGAGTCTTCTGTTTGGGGGGGGCAGCTGTAGCTGATGGAGGATTGGGCACCCCCGTCAGCACACAAGAAAAGGGGGGTGTTACATTATGCCGACGGGGATTGGGCACACCTGTCAGCACACAATAAAAGGGGGGGAGGTGACATTATGCCCATAGGGATTGGGCACCCCATCAGCAGACAACATAAGTGGGGGGGGCAGGAGTTAACCTTATGGCACTGAAGCTGTCGGGAACTGGGGCCCGCCCTGCAATGATGGGTTGCTCCCTCATTGCAGCGAATAGCTGATGCTGCAATGATGAGGCGGCCCCTGATTGCAGTGGCTACATTTTTACAAGTTGGTGGCACGCTGGCTGAACTAGTGTCAGCAGCAGCATGCCACGGCATTGGGGGAAATGGGTCAAGCCTTTACAGGCTGTGGGGGCATTGGCCACAACAGTGCCGTGCCTCTACAACCTGCTTCTGGAGAAAGCTGCCGCAATATGTTCTTGCGCATGCGCACAATCAACATAATAACATGACTGTGTGATGATCCCTATGTTCCAATTGGCTAAGACTAGCACTACTATGCATTTGTGAGAAACTGATGAACAGCTTTGGTTTTCTAACAGACATACTGTAGCATTAGTGAGAAAGCAATATTGGTGCTATATTTTAAAACTTTTTTCCTATTTTTTCAGTCATTCTATAATGGTACAGTATAGTGGTTGGGTTTTACTTGGTAATAACTGGACCAGGATGTAAAAAACATCCCAGCCTACAGCCTTGGTTTTTATTTACCCTGATCAGTTATTACCTTGTAAACCCTAACCACAATCCCATTATCACTATATTTGTTTATTTGCTGTTGGTTAGTTAGCCTGGAAGGCAGACTAGGTTTTTTGACTATTTTCTACTATGTCTTGGGGAGCAATGAAGTGCAGTACAAGATTATAAGATTTAGATTTACGAGGAGGTTGTATTAAAAATAAAAGTCAACACAGGGACAGCAGTGTATTTGCAAATATGAAGGTAAAAAGCAAAAAGAGGCAAACCTGCTCATCAGGTGTTCCGAGCATGGATACAGTACAAATGTGCCAGTGTTTAGGTGACAAGCAGAGAGACATACTACTGAAGTTGTCAAGGGCTGTAGGAGCAGGACAAATACTTTGTGGAGCAAATGCAGGCTTGTCATGTGGACTTGTTGGGGTCCTCCCATGATGGGGGCTGTTGATATATGGCTGATCTGCCAGTTTGGTAGCACTGTCTCCCCACTGCAATTTATGGAGTGGGTTTTTCTGTGGTCATTGGGTCCAGGACCGTGGTCTTCCCAGCAGTAGTATCCCAAGCCAGGATCTGAATGACAACCTGACCCAGATTGGGTCCAAACTTCCAAGAGGAAGGGCAATCATTTCTGGAACTGAAAGACTTGTTAAATCTTTTTGCCAAAAATGATGAGATGCTAGGAGTCATTCAAATCTGAAGTGTAATCATGTGTGAAGTGTGTGAGGAGAGGGCATCACTCTAAGGACTTTTACCAGTATAGATGTTTTAAAGCTGTTTTTTGTCTTGTGGATACTTGACAGCTTGTTCCATGTATCATTTTTATGCTCACATGGGGCCCGATTCCGAGATGGGCTACACCGGCTTAAGGCGAGATACACCAAACCCCATGGTGTATCCTGTGACTTATGCCATGTGTTACGCCCGGTGGTATTCCAAGTGGTGACTTGCACCACGGTGGATGTGGGCTGTGACATCTGTGGGTTATGCCACCTGCTACGCCACAGCCCACAATGCCTGGAGCAAGTGCGGGTTATGACAGCAATTTCGCCCAATTCTAGGAGGGCGGCTTTCATAACCCTCAATTGCCATTCTAGAAGGGGCACTGGCAGAGCTAAACTCCGACAGCCTGGAGATGCTGTAAGTGGCAGCTGATGGTGCTATCTATCAGCTGCCCACCCCGTGGTGCTGCAACACCAGCGCACCTGTGTTCCCCATTCCCCCACAGGCATATTCCAGTCCCCCGCCCCCCAAATGTCAGGGACCCTATGGGTCCATTTCTGGTGCACCCCCCTCGATGCCTGTGCCTTCTGTCCTGCCCCCCATGTCCCCTGAAGTATGCCGAGGTGGTCTGGGGCAGGAGGGCTTCAGGGGGCTGCCCATCACCAGCCTGATTTGCAACATGCAGATTCTATATGCCAGGCATGTGACGGTAGCCTACTCCTGGCGTAACCTGCATGTTGCAAGTGCTGGGACCCTGCTGCTCCTGGAATGTGGCGTAGGGTCCCTGGTGGAGCGTGCAAGTTACACCATTCATCTTGGAATCAGCCCCATGAACTTCAATCACAAGGTTTCCTTGAGGTTGCAATCCTTCCAATAAATCAAATCTGAAAAGGTAATATGTATTTTTTAAATCTACCGAAACCTCTCTTTCCACCTCCTTCAGACCTCAATGCCTTTTCCACTGCTCCTCATTCCTCTCCAGATTTGGGGTTTTCATACCTACCCCTCCCTTCTCATCACACCATTCTACTCTTCCCTTCAATCCTGCCTTACTACCCTCTCCATTCTTCTGACAGACACTCCTTCTTCACCCCACCCCAAGCCACCCTGCTGCAAAACATCCATAGACCAATCTGTGTCCTCAGCCTGCATTCCCATCCTCTGGAACAACTGAGGTCCCACATCTTTTTATTCCTCTCGCACCTCTCCTTAAAATGGGTCCTAATGGTACACTTTGCTCCTACCAGTATCTAACTTTAGCCCCTTTTTTCACTTGACAGCTTTTTGTTCTATACTGCCCTGGTGTAGCTTTTAGCACAGTTTGTCCCAGTCACCTTAATTATGAATCTTGCACTGTATCTATTTGTCAGTTTATTAGCCACTGTAGTTTGTATTTCAAGCAGTGTGTACAGCGTGCTCTTTGATTTCTTATTTCCTGTACAGTCCCCTTTCCACAGTTCATTCTAGCCAGTGTTCTATCCATTGTTGTACAGAATTGCCTCATCCAATGTATTTAAAATTGTGTTTTTATTTCATTCTAACTCCTTGGATTTTACACTGTATCCATTGTAACTTGTCGGCCACTGGATTCTTCCCATTTTTGCACGCTGCACTCTGTACACTTCTATTTCTGCATAGTATAGTCTATTTTTATATTGTGTTTGCCATTCCCATTGTAACAACCCCAAGGTTGCACCTGGAAATAAGCTTTGAATCAGCATGCCATCCCCGGTTACCAATAATAAATAAATAAAGTTTTGTTTAAAAGAGGTTTTAGTTGTTTAGTGCCTGACCTGTCCAGGTATTGCTGTATTATTTGAGGCATCAAGACCCCCGTGGAAGCAATAAAAAAAGAATATTAAGTCCCCGCCACTGCTGTTACACTGACAGCAGTGGTGTTTACCATGTCACTAAATGGGTGGGATACCCATGAAAACTTGTGCCCGCTCAATCTGGACCCATGTGGTGCTTTTGCATTCTCCAAAAAGTTTTGGTGGTGTTTTAAAATGTACAGTTTATTCTAATAATGTTTTTCAAAGCAGCCACAGACTCATGCCACAGCACATAAAGGTATGGGAGATAGGAGCAGGCTGCAGTATTTACTTTGCAGGTCACCTTTAAATAATAACTACTCAAACAAGTATGCAAAGTTGCTCCCAGGAAGGACAAAGGAACTTATTGATGCAAACTCAGTGTGTTACCAGAGCCAGTACAAAGGTACGTAACCAAGATGTCCTGGGAACAGTGGGATTGGGTACAGGAGTTTCACTGGTTTGAATGTCAGGCATCAGAGAGTACTGGAACTATTGCTACTACTTTGGAAATACTGGACAAGAAGAGACCAAGGGTCCCCTGAGTTTGAGTTCTCTCACAGCCACAGAATTCAATAGTATAAGACATTGTTGGAGACAGTCTTTAAAAGGAGTTTGTCACTTTTGAGAAACCTTTTCAAAATATAATATTTAGACACAGTTCATGTTGTATATCTTTTTCTGCATTTCTCTTCTGTTTTGCTTCATTACTGAGTTCATTTGCATGCAGACAGGATCCTCAATCCCTGTAGTACATCTGCTTCTGCTGTTTAATCTGTTGATAATGTCATAAGCCTTTGTTTGTGATGTCACAGTGTGTGGGTGTGGCAGTGATTATGATGTCACACAAAGAGGTCTGCAACGTCAGTAAAACTTTGGTAAAGGATTAAACAGCAGGAGTAGATCAGCTGCAGGGGGCAGGACAAAGATCCTGTTTCCAAGTAAATGAACATAGGAATGAAGAATAAAAGGAATAGACAAAAACATTGTAGCTCTACAACATGTAAGTTTAATTACAGTATGTCTTTCCAAGTGACAAAATCATTGGAATGGGATATAGAAAAAACAACACAAGTGGCAGTAACCTCTGGGAAACTGAGGCCACGAGATCTGCTTGTTCCTCTCAGGCATGCTAGTTCTGATATAGATTATGGTCTTCCTGACCCTCCGTTCCCAATTAATTAGATGTGGTACCCAGCAATTTTGGTTTACAACTGATGCAACTGAAGTAAAAATGAGTGATGGGTGATGGAAAGATGGAGTGTCAGCCTGTACAGATTGATGAGAGCTAGGAGCTAGGAAGCAGACTGCCCTGCAAACATTTTTGTTTAGTTATTTTTTTCTGACTTGGGTAGGAAGGCGAGGCAATTCTGCCTATTTTCACCTTGTTGGGGGGGGGGGAGAATACAGATGTAAACAAACTGCAAACTGAACCAGGTTATACTGCTGGTGGTATTTTACTTAATGGGTGAAATGTGGCCTTTCACCACTGCTGCTGTAAGAGACTTATGGCATGACATGCAGCGATTGTTGGAGCCCTGAATGCTTATTAATGATGGCAAAATATGTTAAGTAGATATTTTATAGTTCTGAATGCCCTGTGACCTAATGCTGTTAATACAACATTTACTTGTCTGTCTTTCTTTCTTTCTTTCTTTCTTTCTTTCTTTCTTTCTTTCTTTCTTTCTTTCTTTCTTTTCCTTTCTTTCTTTCTTTCTTTCTTTCTTTCTTTCTTTCTTTCTTTCCTTTTTTCTTTCATTTTTCCTTCCTTCCTTCCCCCCCATATGTAAGGTAACTTAATAATCTTTGTGTTCTATGGAAATTATTTTTGTTTAGATTTAGCTATATGTTTATATTTCTCTGTAAATTGTATGGCATGTTTTTTTTTTTTATTTTGTTTATTTTTTTAAATAAATTCCCCTACTCTTTTCAAGAAGTGCCATGGGATCTTTAATGTAAACCTGAACAACCACCGGAGCAGGCAGACAGGACCTTAGCTCATCATCTCATCTGAAGCACAGTGTGACAAGGTTGAATAAGACCCTGTCTTATTTGTTAAGCAGAAAGACTTAAAAGCAAGGATCTGTTCTAGCTTCTCCTTTTCTGTCTCTTGTCTGTCTGATTGTGCCATCAAATTTTCATGTGAGACCTAGAAACTGATCACTCTGACAGTTTCATGATATCCCCCCGCCTATCTCCCTGCCTTCACTTGCTGTTTCTATCTTCCCCCCTTGCTTATCTGTGGTTATAAAAATATAAGTGGATCTTTATGTGAAATTGGGTTCTCTTGTTTGAAAATATGCATTATTGAAATAATTGCAAAAAGCTATTTGGAACTTAAAGGGTTAACCATGGGAGGCAGTTTGACCTCCACAAGCTCATTTGCACAGTTGTCAAGAGGAGATCAGTTCTACTGGGACACAATATTCTGTTTTGTTGCACCGGCAAGGAAAGACACTGACAATGTTTTGGGATTTTGTGTGAAAACAGGACATGTATCTTAATAAGCTCATGATGCAGAAGTTAATTGCCAGGCACAGACTTCTTATAAAAACAGCAGCAATGTTTTTACTGGGGAGAGAGAGGGACTGAGATTTTAAAGAAGGACTGTAAGATAAAGGACTTTGCTTGTGTTTGTTTGTTTGTTTCTGTGTTTGTTTGAACTGCCTTCCAGAAAAGCTATCCTGTACCATTTATTTTTTTATTTTATTGTTATTAACAATAATAAAATGCTGCTTGTGAATTTTATGACTTCTTCTGGTTTTCTTGTGCCTCCTGACCTGCATCTCAGTGATGCATGGCACACCTCGCCAGTATAGCATATTTTTAGTACTGCACTCTGGTATCAGCATTTATAGTACAAGCACAATCCTGGTGTGGGACCAGAACCCATGACTGTCTGACCCAGAAGCAGATGTGTTACCAACTGAGCCATGCTGCACCTGTGTAGAAATAGGAAGGGGACATCCTGTAAAGGTGGTAAAAATAGAAAGATAGCTGTACGTGCTCCAGTGATTATTGCCCAGACCTGTGAACTTGGAGATTCCGGCTTTGAATCAGTCCATAGGAACTTGCTGTGTGAACATGTGCACACTACTTAACCTCTTTGGACTTCAGTCTTCCATCTGCAACATTGGTTAAAAGCAGGACCTCATTATAAAAGAGACTTTGCATCTTAGGTAGACTATCCTGGGTGAACCAAGTATAAATGGAAAAGAGAGATGACTGAAACTATACATTGATGATACAAATGACCATGGGAGAAGGACAGTATTTGAAAATACTGTGATATAAATATATGGTACTGTATATGCCATGGTCTGGTTCAGAAATTCCATTTATCTTCAGGAGTGAGGGGAGCAGGGCCATAACTCATGACTGGCAGACTGAGTTATGCAAGTCCTGCTCCCTCACAAGTAATGATAAGTAGCATATTCTGAGTCAGGTCATTGTGTGTCTAATTTAAAAACACAGAAAATGTCAGAAGGAAAAGCCCATTGGTCCATACAGTGTGCCCTGTTATACCTTATAGTAACCCGGAATCGATTGAGTAGATGGCATTTATACCCTTGCACTCCCCTTATTTCTATCCCCCCCCCCCCCGAGTAACTATTAATCTCACTCCCAGATGCACTTGAAATCACTAATGGCTTTTACACTCACCACTTCATCAAGTAGGCTGTTTCACAGCAAGCCACCCTCTCAAGAAAACAGTCTTTGTCATCCGACAGAGGAGCCCACTCCCTGTCGGCATGCTGTGACCCCCCCCCTTTTTTTGCCTGCCGACGAGCCACCCTCTCAAGAAAGAAACACTTTCTCACTAAATCTCCTCCACCACCACCAGCTCCCACTCATGTTCCTGTTGTTTTGACTCACCAGTCCTGCCGAATAGTTCTTCACAGTTTACCTTATTCATTCCTTTTGGGAATCTGATGGTCTCTATCATGTCTCTTCTCTCCTTTCTGGCCTCTAGCAAGTGCATGTTCTATGCTGTCAACTCATAGGATCTAGCCTGCAGGCCTTGAATCATTTTAGTTGCCCTACTCTGCACCATCTCTAGCCTGTGTTTGTCCTTAACTTTTATTATTTTATACATTGCACATTTATGCAATATATTTAAAGCTTATTAATTAACCTTTTTAGGAAGATTTAAAGTGCAACTGACACATTTCGGGCAGGAAACTCACACTAAGGAGTTACCTGCTCAAGGACCTAACTGAGTCTAGTTTTGAATTTTTTTGGTTAGGTAATAAAGGAGCTACTTACACTTTTATGCCCTGCTTAAAGCTTCTGACTATGAGCCGAGTGAGCACTGAGCGCTGCAACCTCACCCATAAAAAGAGCATTTGAAGATGTGAAGTAGGCGAAGGGGCTGCAGGAATTGGGAGTGGAATTGGGGGAGGGATGGTCCTCTGAACATGCATATAGTTTCTTTGCTACCAGTTACACATGTATGGGGCTAATATATGATTTAAGAAGTCAATATTCTAAGCATGGCCAATTATGTTAAGATAGTATAAATTGTAAGTTTAATTAAATATTTTTTTTCCAGACTGATTTTCCCATCAGGTCAGCACCGGCAGGCTAATCAGCCCTCTCCCTGCCACCCTGCCTGGCACTCATCCCCCGACCTACTTCACCCCAAGAATTCCCACACTGATTGCCCCCTGTGGCAGGGCCAGGAAGGGGAGGGCCTTCCTCCCCCCACCCAGTGACTCTCATGCAGTATTGGAGAGGTGCTCAAGTGGCGATGCAGGAATGGGGGCAGTAGGTAGGTAGGGCCTCATAAACAAGGTGCCTTCCATTTTCCATTTCTCTCCCCTTCCCCTTGCCATGGCAGCATATAAGCATGCCTGTGTGGAGGCACATGCATGCTACAGAACCAGGACCCCTCCCTTGCATGGCGCTCAGACTCTGGCGTTGCCATCTAGCCTCCACCAGATTGCAGTCAAGGATCAAGATGGCATCCCTCCTCATCCTTGGGAGAGGGGAGCAGTCCATCAGATGCTCAATCCTTTGTCCCCTCTGGCCAACCACAATGCCCAGAGCTCATTCCTGAACTTGGATCACTGGCATGGTGAGAGGTAAGGTGCACAGCACCTCAGTTCTCTGCACCAATGGACCAGCTCTCTAATTAAATATTTATAAGCTAATTAAATATTTATGAGTGTTTTGAGGCTTCTGATTGGCTACTGAATTGGTCATTGATGTCTTAGAATTGACCAATCCAGCTGCCAACCAATGCTGTGTGGCATGCAATTTTTTAATCATAAGACATACTCATGCCATCTTGTTTGTACCACACAGCACAAACAGCAAAAGTAAGATAAACAAGCATTTGTCAATGCCGAATGTTTGCTTGCTGGTATGTGCATTAGAAATGCATGAGTTAGACAGATGCAGAATAGGAATGACAGTGAAGTAATGAACTTCACATGAACCCCACCTCCATCCTGTAGAGACAGACAGGATTTGGGGTAAGTGTTTGGGTCGTCACCCATGACGGTCAAGCCATGTCACCTCACCATATTGTGCAGACACTGACACGTGCTGAGCTGTGCCTAAAGGGTGTTTGGCTTTGCAGTCAGCCCATTCCATAAGGACATACGTTGAAATGGGCACAGCACAGGAGAATGAGGTGAAGTCTTGGGACGAAGAGTCCAAGGTACACCTCGATGAGTGTCAATGGCTGGGGGTTGGGGGTGGGATGGCATGAGCAGTACAGTTGGCAATCCAAAGGCACACCCCGATGCCTGTCTGTCTGTACAGGGTAAGACGTTATGGTTAGAAACCATAATGCCTCGGGTGTTTGTTGGTATTCACAGTACAAATTTTGAACATGGCCTTATTGTGACCCCACCTCATGAAAGCATTTGGGACCTCTTGTCATGAACAGTAGCAATGTGATTTTGTCAGTGTGTCCTGAAAACTGACTTCCAACAGTGACAGTGGCATTCTGCACCACATGTACGAAAACACAAATTGGTCAGAATGTGAAGAATGACAGCTGTAACATCCATAGGGAGGTATGAAGAGATGGCAATGTTGAAAATGTGTAGTGGGAATATTAAAAATGCTTGCATGTCCGAGCATACGTCGAAACCGCGCAACACATGCATGTAACACAGTCATTTTATGGAGTTTCATCACCAGATTTTCAACATAGGCATTTAACGAGCTGTGGTCGTGAACAGTGTCACTGTGATTTTGTTACTGTGTCCTGAACACTGATTTCCCACAGCAACCATGGTATTCTACGGTGGAACTGCAAAAACACATTTTGACCAGGATGTGAAAAATGACAGCTGTACTGTTCATAAGGAGGTGTGGAAAAATGGCAATGTTGAAAATCTCGAGTGAAAATATTACAAATGTGCAAAGTTATAAGCGTGCATGGAAACTGCACAATGCACACTCGTAACACAGTCATTTTATTGACTTTCATCACAAAATTTTCAACATAGGCATTTTAGGACCTCTGCTAATGAACAGTGTCACTGTGATTTTTGTAATGTGTCCCAAACAGTGATTTACCACAGCGACTGTGCCGTTCTGTGCTGGAAGTACGAAAACACATTTCGGACAGGATGTGAAAAATGACAGCTGTACTGTTCATAAGGAGGTGTAGAAAAATGGCAATGTTGACAATCCGGAGTAAGAATATTGCAAATGTGCGAAGGTATGAGCATGCGTAGAAACTGCTCAACACACGCTCATAACACACTCATTTTGTGAACTTTTCTCACCAAATTTTCAACATAGACATTTTAGGACCTCTGCTAATGAACAGTGTCACTGTGATTTTCTTAATCTCTCCCAAACAGAGATTTCACACACCGACTGCGCCATTGTGCGCTACATGCTCGGAAGCACATTTTGGGCGAGATGTGAAAAATGACAGCTGTACTGCTCATAAGTAGGTGTGATAAAATGGCAATGTTGAAAATCTGGACTGCAAATATTAAAAATTTGTGCATACGAGCCCGTGTAGGAACTGTGCAATGCACACTCGTAAAACAGTCATTTTTAGGAATTTTTTCACCAAATTTTCAACATAGCCATTTTAAGACCTCTGCTCATGAACAGTGTCACTGTGATTTTCTTAATCTGTCCCAAAAATTGATTTAGTACACCGACTGTGCCATTGTGCGCTACATGCATGGAAACACCTTTTGGGCGGGTTGGGAAAAATGACAGCTGTATGGCTCGTAAGTAGATGTGATAAAATGGCAATGTTGAAAATCTGGAGTGCAAATGTTACAAATTCACGAAGTGCGCAATGCACACTCGTAAAACAGTCATTTTTAGGATTTTTTTTACCAAATTTGCAACATAGGCTTTTTGAGAGCCCACTTCATGAACACTGGCACTGTCATTTCGTTAATTGATACTGAAAGGTGATTCCGGGCAGTGACCACGAAATCACCCTTCAGACCCGATTACCACCATAATAGTGACTGAATTCATGAAGAGGGGTCCCAAAAACCCCATGTTGAAAATTTGGTGCCAAAATTCCAAAAAATGCCCGAGATATGCACCAAAGTTGAAAAAAAACCCGATCTATTCCATTATACAGCTTACCGGCATTTCCTCAGTTTGCGGTCGGATTTGAGGAGTGCAGACGTGTTCCCGGTCCACCGAAGATCGTTGCGCCAGACTCCGGAGGTAAGTATGGGGTGAGAGGGGGTGTGGGGAGTCAGGGTGCACAGAGGGTGGGTGCAGGTTGTGGGACGGGGGCCCTGGAGACCGCAAGGGACCATTTTCTGCTTTACAGGTACATAACAAAAAAAAAAAAAGACAACGGTGGATTTTTTTTATTTACAGGGATTTGGCATGCTTGGGTGAACTCCCAGTGTATCAGGAGAGTCTTTGGGGGGCTGCTGTTGCCGGCGGGGATTGGGCACCCGTCGGCACACAAGCAAATGGGGGCCTTTATGCCAGCGGGGAGTGGGCTCCCCACTGTACCTATAAAAAGCAGGCGCCATCATGCCGATGGGGTTGCACACCCCGTCCGATACACACAAAACGGGGAAGGGACATCATGCTGGCCAGGGAGTGGAAACTTTCCGTCAGCAGGCAAAGAAAGGGGGTTTACAGCATGCCAATGGGAGTGGGCCCATATGTCGGGTGACAAAGACTGTCCGCGGGGGGGCACATGCTGGCGGGGATTGGGCACCCCCTCGGCACTGAGGACAGTAATATTGTTTGTGAACAGGGCGGCAACTCACCGCCATGTTCACAAACAATAATACAGCAGCAAGGTTCGGCCCAGTAATGACGGGTCACTCTCTCATTGCAGCAAACAGCTGACACTGCAATGAGGAGGCAGCCCGTGATTGCTGCGGTGAAAATGTTTCAACTTGGTGCAGCTTCTGGAATCCAGTGTCATCAGCACACTGTGCCTCCATTGGTGCACCATGGCCAAGCCCCAAAATGCTGTGCCACCCTTGGCTGCTACACTGCCGCGCCTCCCTAACCTCTCTCCTAAGCTGTCACATAATGTTTCTTGCGCATGCGCAAGCAAACATAAAAACTATAAAAAAAATAAAACTTGTTATTGATATTATATTTATAATCACCATAACAATCCCAAAAACAGTCATTTCCTTGGATTAGCGACTGTCTGGAGTGAAGTGACCCTCAGCTGCCCCTCAGGCCATCTATCCACCAACCAGTCATTAATCCAAGGAAATGATCATCTTGTCAGCCATTCTTGCTAGAATGTAATGTGTGACCAATCCATTTGTAGCTCCCCAGGATAGGGGCATTATTATCATGCATCAGGACATTCACCAGTTGAGATAAATGGTTGGGACATTTCATTCCAGGACCTGTAAGGGTTTTTGTAGTTTTGCTGCCCTGGGGAACTGCGGTCTGTGCAATAGTACCCCGGGGTGGGCCAGAAATATAAGGGAGTGGATGGAAAGAGAAGAGATATTGTGGGAAGAGAGAGAGAGAGGGCCAGCACAGGATTAAGTGGGGCCAATTGCCCACTCAAGCAGGCAGTTTTTGTTCGGGACAGTGGGGAAACAACCTACACCTTGTAGAGATGTGGCAGAGGCCACTGCAAAGGATTCCCCAGTTGAGGAAATATCTGGATGTAACTGACACCCTGTGGGAGAATGGTGGTCACATGTCCAGGACTCCAGAGGTGGTCGCAGGAGTGGGGTGTGAGGGAAAGCAAAGTGATCACAGACAAGTTGGGGATGTGCCACTGTGCTTGTGAGGGCCCATCACCCATGGTGAGCTGTGCGCCCGGAGGCAAGATGGGAGCCAGCGGCCCAAAAGTGAAAGGCTGCTGGCTCGAAGCAGTAGAAGAATGCCAGCTAGGAGAAGGGAATGGTAGTCCTGAGGTGAGAGGCTAGTGTGCCTCACTCGGAGAAGTATTTTGACCCTTTGGGACAGTGGACCAGTGGCTCTGAGGTGAGAGGCCAGTCTGAACCAAGATGATGGGAACGAGTGAGTATGCAGGACTGTGAGGGAAAGCAGCAATGCAGCATTTTGAGTTTTATTGCAAGATGAACTGAACTGCCGGAGAATTTGGGGTCGTCCAGAACACGACCCGTGGAATTGAGTTTGTGTGAAGGGACATTGTGGACTCCTGTGATTATGTGGCCATAACAGTCCAGGGAGATGTATTCTCCCCATGTATAATTAACTGCTCCATGAAGTGGCATCATGTTTCATTAAAATGGGATCCCCCTTGTTTTTACTTTGAAGAAAGAGTTGCCTCTGTTTTTTAATGATCTGTTAATGCTACTAACCACAGTTTTCCTCCTAACCCAGTACCAGAGAGGCCTGGGTGCACCCCACCTGTGAGGACCAGGCAAACGTAAGTCAATCTTGGAAAGTTTCTGCTGTAGCCACCCCCCTCCCCATGGACAGTGACCATCAGCATACCGTTAGACATGGGGTGGGGGTGGGCTACACAGTCATTCAGAAAATCAACCATTTTTTATTTTTGTGCTTGCAAAATTGGATGTCACCTCATTTTGTTTCCATGTGAGTCAAAGCTTCTTCCTCCTTTATTTTGGAAGATCTAAGATACAGAGATACATAGACAGTGTCGGCAGATAAGGGCCTATGGCCCACCCAGTCTGCCCATTTGAGCTTGTAAGTTCAGTTTGTTTTCCTAGAAGTCTGTTGCCCCTTACCCCTGACCTCCAGAATTCCTTTATGTCTATCCCATGCATTCTTAAATCCCGTGATTGTTTCAGCCCCCACCACTTCCTCTGGCAGGGTGTTCCACTTGTCCACCACCCATTCTGTGAAGAAATTCTTTCTCATGTTTCCTCTGAATCGTCCTCCCTCCAACTTCATCCCATGCCCTCTAGTCCTGGAACATCTTTTTCGCTTAAAAATAGTGTTTTCCTGCACCCTGTTCCTCCCTGTAAGATACTTGTATGTCTCTATCATATCCCCTCTCTCCCTCCTCTCCTCCAGGGAGTACATGTTCAGTTCCTTCAACCTGTCTTCAGAGAATTAAGAATTGCTTTATTTTGAAATGTCAAATCCTGGGCCATCCCACTGTTGTAGTAGTTGTAGTTCTGGCTGCAATGTTGGTGACCTGAGTTCAGAAGTGAGCCTGTGGCACCAGGGACTAGCCAAAGAGAAGAAAATCAAACATTCCAAGGGATGCTTTCCTTTCTGGATGGCCTTTAGCAGGCTCTGCTGCAATACTGCCACCTGGAGGACCGGAGGTTGTAATTCAGCTGGAGCAGCTTGTGGGCAGGAGAATGCTGGCTGGTCCCATATGCAGGCATGCTTACACATGCACATGCAAGCCCACATGGAGCCCTTTGTTGTCCATGTCTCAAGGGAGTGGGAGAAAAGTGAACCAGAAAACCTCAGAGGCAAGCATCATGATGCTGGCACTCACAGGTTCTGCCAAACCAAATAGTGCCCCAAAACTGATCCTGTTGGTGGGGAACACCATAGATACAGAGATACACAGATGTTGTTAGCAGATAAGGGCTCTTGGCCCACTCAGTCTGCCCATTGACGCAATTAGCTGTGCACCAAAACACACAAGGGCTCTACCATAGGGGAAGCAGGGAACCTCTGGGGCTAAGGGGAACATAAGCACCAGAGAAGGTAAGGACAGGGCTTGAAAGTGGTCAGTTGAGGTGGGCAGCTCTGGTGATAGGTAGATAAAGTGTAAAAAAGACAAATCCTTTCAGGACTGAGTGAACTTAAACCCTGGGTATTTGGAATCTGATTATAATACATTATACAATGGCAAGGAAATTTCCTGTATTCTGATTGGTCAGTGGGAGCATGACACAGTGATGTTATTTAAGCAATAAGCCAGGAGGGGGTGTGGGTTATCGGGTGAGTTACGATGGCTGGAATGGTTTGCCCACGAGGTGCAGCCAAGTGGGCAAATCCTCACCAGCCATGGTAAATCCCCCGATAACCCACATCCCCCGAGTGGCTTATTGCGATTACACCATGGACCTGTTTTTGTAAAGAATTTAAGATTAAAGTGATTTTACTTGAAAATACTTGAAATAGTGCTTTTTTTCCCTGTAATATTCTTCCACTGTGTGTTAAATAGTTCCCTGTTGCTAGGTAGAATATTTTAAGTAGATGGCAGTCCCCTTCCCCCTTTTCCCCAGCTCTGGACAAAAAGTAAAAAAAGAGAAAGGGCTGGATATTCAAACTGCGCCATTCATAGGTGCAAGCCCTTGAGCTGCACAAAATAGTTGCGCAGGGGTGTGTCCTGGGCGATATTCAAAGGAATTGCGCTATTGAGCAACTCCTTTGAATATCACCCTCCAGCCACAGCCACTTTGCATGGCGCAGTGGAACTTGCGCCACCGCAAGTTGACAGAGTGGAGCATTCAACTTGCGGTGGCGCAAGTACCATTGCGCCATGCACAAAATCACGATATTCAAAAGGTGACATGCAAATGGGGCTATAATTCATGCAAGGCGCGGGGCCATTTGCATGTGATTATGTCCCCATTTGCATGCCATTAGCATGGAGGTGCGCCGATCCCGAGGACTAGCACCTGGCGCCTGCCAGGCAGCAGCCCTCAGGGACCGACGCCCCTGCAGCCCGATCACGGGCATAGGTCATCACCCCCACCAGCCCGATCCACGGGCATCAATGGCAGCTCCCCTTCCGTTCATCTCTGGTGTCCAGTGGACCGAAATGTTCGATCGCGGGCGGTATGTGATAAACCCCCTCCCAAGAGCAGCCCTGGTGGCTTGTCTACACCTACCCACCCGAAGCCCCACCTCGCTCCCCAATCCGGCGGCGGTAGCGGCAGCATCACCCGCCTGCCACCCCGCGTCCGCCGACCGACAGCCCGTAGGCTGCACGCCTACTGGTGCAGAGCAAGAGCTACGGTGTGCAGCCATACCATACAAGACATTCCAGTTTTGTGAATGAATCATTCACAGATCTGGACTGTCATGCACGGTATAGCTGCAAGCCCATTGGCTCTTGCTCTGCACCATGGGCGTGCAGCCCTACTGGGCTGTCAGTCGGCGGGCGGCGGGTGGCGGGCAGCAGGTGGGTGGATGCTGCCGCCCGCCCGCCGCCGGGTGGGGGAGCGGGTGGTGGGGCTTGTGGATGGGTAGGTGGGGACACTAGCCACCAGGGCTATGTTGGGGGTTGTCACACAACGCCCACCGATCGGGCATTTCGTCCACTGGACCACCAGGGATGAACGGGAGGGGGGATTTATTAAACATACTGCCTGAGATCGGGCATTTCGTCCACTGGACCACCAGGGATGTGAACGGGAGGGGATTTATTAAACATACCACCGCGATTGGGCATTTCGTCCACTGGACCACCAGGGATGTGAGAACGGGAGGGGGATTTATTAAACATACCGCCCGGCGATCGGGCATTTGAGTCCACTGGACCACCAGGGATATGAGCACGAGGGGGATTTATTAAACATACCGCCCGGCGATCGGGCATTTCGTCCACTGGACCACCAGGGATGTGAAGGGAGGGGCACATTGATGCCCGCGATCGGGCTGGTGGGGGGAGTACACTTTGCCCATGATGGGGCTGCGGGGGGGCACAGGGACTGGGTTGGGGGCCAGACACAGGTGGCAGCTGCTGTGTTGCACCCTGCAATACAGCAGCTCACCTGTGGGTGGCCCTCGACTTAAGCCTTTTTTTTTTGGCTCAAATTCCTGCAGGCTCAGGTTGGGGGTTGCGCCTGCACAACTCTGCACAGCCCGGCTGAATATCGGGCTGTGCAGTTTATGCATGGTTCCTCCCCCTCCAGTTCAGCATGCATTCATTTGCATTGCGCTGTTGCTCAGCATGTTTTCTGTGGCGCAACTGCCTCCTGCTGAATATCGCAGAATGGAGCAAGTTTGGACTTGGGCAAGCGCAACCCTATTGTGCATGGCGCAACCCTTTTGAATATCTGGCCCAAAGTCTTTACCGTGCACATTATCGTGCTATTGTGTGTAGCTGTCTCTCTCTCTCTCGGAGGTCCTGGTTTAATTCGGGAAGCAGCATGGTAATAAAGACATACGAAAATCTTCGCTGCTCTGTCTCGGTACAGAGGATTACGGTAGTCTATAGTTTTATTTTTAGCAGTCCACAGGGTTATTATTTTAATTTTTTCATAAGAAAAACAAAGACAATGGTCTCCGTTCTGTTTTAGCAGTGGTAGAGTGACATGCGGTGTGAATGTTCACAGGCTGTGGTCCATCTGCATGTTTACTTCTGGGTGCAGTTTTGTGGTGCGCGAGGACAGTACGGTAGTTTGAATTGGCGACATTTTGTATTTTTTAATAATGTTTTTGGGACTAAGTTGATGTATCTGGGGTTTTCTGCTCTTTTCTTTGGTTCTGGAACACTGGAGAGAATCTGAGGATAGAGGATGATGAGCATCAATGGCGGGAGATTTAAAGTATGGGGCACTGATGTTTCTGCCTTCCTGGTGCCCCGTCTTTGGCAGTCCTGGGACAGGAGGGTGAAGATTTTGGAAACAAGGAGATGAGGAATGTATTAGAGTAAGTTACAAATTTGGGGGGGGGGCACAACATTTTGTTCCAGCTGCATTCTTTTTAAAAAATTCTGCTTCTGCGTCTCGTTTATCGGGGTTTCAAGATGGGCATTTTACACTGCCAACTCCGGGATTCAGATAGATTTTAGAGATGGGGCTGACTGGCACCTTTGCTGTCGGTATATCGTAGGATTTACTATGGCAGAAAGGTGCCAGCCAGTCAATCAGAGTACAGCATTTTGTGTTTATATTTATGTCCATTGTATAATACACAATAACATCACTGTATTGATTTAGTGGACCATCTGATAGATCGCTGTTGTCTCTTCAGAAATACAAAAAATCTACTAAAAACATTTTTTTTTTTTTTTTATTTTGTATAACATCGAGCCATTGTATAATTGCAATAAGGCACTCCAAGGCGTGTGTTATTGTGTAATAACATCACTCCTGGGGTGATGGAAGCACTCAAGTTCACCTTGTGCTTCAACCCACTCCAGGAGTGACATTATTACATGATAACACACACCTTATTGTGCCTTATTGCTTAAATAATCATCTGATCTGTACCACAAGAAAAAATGCTTATCTCTGCAGGTTCGCAGGGACTTGTTACCAAAATAGTGCTCCCTGTCTTCGACTAAGTGGATGTAGTCTATGGCATCACCCCCTCCAGTTCCCTTACCAGAGCGGACACCCTGTTTGACTCCTTTTGCCATTTTGCTACAGGCTCCCCACTTGTATTCAACACTGTGCCCTCTACTCTTCCCTTTCCTTTCTTGCTCTGCCTTCACTTTGCCAGGCTCACTGTACCTCCTTCATATCCACATATTGCTATGGTTCCCTTCCTTCCTACCTCTTCTGTCTCCTCTCCCAACTCCCCCTGCCTCCTGTTCCCTCTGTTCCAGGGATCACTGCAGTTTCTCCACTCCTCACCTGTGCTCCTCTGCTGGGCAATCTGCCTTCTCCTAGTAACTTACTTTACTCTGGAACAAACTACTCTCCTCCTTTCACCTCTCCTCCTTCCCTGGCTCCCTCAGGCATCAGTTGAAACTCCAACCCCACCCCGCCTGCTCCTGTTGCCCTTCCTCCTGACACCTCCATGGCCCTGCCTCAAGCATCCTTGGTTGGGCCTCCGGCTGGGTCTCCACGACCTGCCTACTTGTCGCACTTCCACAGCACCACTGTTCTTCCCTCTACCATGGGGTTAGGCATAAGTTCATCTACAGGTGGACTCTTTCGCCTGTTGTCAGTTTAGTAACTGCATGCTGTGTATTGCCACTTTACTTAGCACTTGAATTGGCATCTCATATAGAGTTGTGACTGCACTGTATTTTTTTTCCTGTAACAGTTTTATTTTTGTACCTTGTATCTACCCATTTTTGCACCAACTTATTTACCAAATGTGCTCTGCTGACTTGTTTTGTGCATTGTACTTCTGTTCTTCTTGTTCTCCTTCCCCAGGTCGCAACTGGAAACGAGCTTGGCTCAGTGTGCCTCTACCGGTTACCAATTTTCACATAAATAAATAAATCATATAACCCCCAGTGATTTGTAAGTGGCCTAACAGGTTGACTGAATAGATAACATTATGTGACAAGATGCTTAATGAAAGTGGCGTATACCTGCTGTGCTCCAAACATGATGGTGGTCTGGAACATCATTTTTGTTATTAATTTATTTCCAAAGTTTTAGCAGAAAAGACATACTGAGCTGATATCAGCTCATTTACAGATGCGTCCTGGGGAAGGGGGAAGAGTGGAGAACAGAACAAATGCAAAGTACAATGCACAAAATAATACAGTCACATGAAAATAAGTATAACAAAATAAATTACAAGAAAAATACTTCAAGAATAAAATTGCCATACAGTAAATTGTGGAACAAGCAAAAGAACATTAAACAATGAGCAACAAAACAGTAATACAAGGAGCAGGGAGTAGTGATTGATGACTGGGACAGAGGGGCTATGCTAGCGTCAGTGTAGGGAGGGAGACAGCTAGCAGAGATCCACTCCAATATCAGAAGCAACTGAAGAAGTGAATAGAGAATTCACAGAGAAGTGATTTCAGCATGAGAAAGGAAGGAGCAGAGTAAATGGCAAGAGGAGAGAGCCCCCAAAGTTTAGGAAAGCTGAAAGAGAAGGCCACTTGTCCAGCAGTAGGACAAAAGAAACTCTGGCACTCACCACCTCTTTGAAAAAGGACTGTTTGTCTGAAACATGTCAGGTGGAGTTTTATTGCTTCTTAATAAAGTATGTAACATATATAGCCAAGTGTTCACTTTTAATATTCAAGAGGTGGTGAGTGCTAGAGTTTCTTTCATCCTACTGTGGTTTTTTACTCTGGGCACCTCCGTCCTAGTGCTATCTCTGAAGTTGGTTCCACTTGTCCAGCAGTAGATTTCATTTGTGGGAGAGCAAGAGACCAGAAGCAAGTGTTGCAAAAGAGTAAAGAGGGGGGAGGAGAAATACGATAATAGGAGAGAGGGGCAAACAAAAATTTGGAGATACAGGAGGCACAGTGGTTAAGGGGGGCTGGCATCAAGAGAAGGGAGGGAGATGGACGTATACAAAGAACAGTGGTGAGTACCCAGGGGTCTGTCAAGGGCAAATTGACAAATGGAGTGAAAGAGGGAACTTTGGAGCAGCACTGTAATCAATGTCTCCATAACTGAAAATGGGAGAATCATCTTAGTGAGGAACTGGATTTCTCTATGTACAGGAAGTGGGATGCTTCTCTTATTCTTGTAAAGTGCTACACGTTTGGGGTGGAGCTTCTTGTGGATTGAATCCATATGAACACAGAAATCAAGGTGGCAGTCCTACCAGGCCCTGAGATACTTGAAAGAGGAAACATCTTCAGTCACTGCACTATCAATGGTATGAAAGGAAGGGGGGGGGCTCTTGCAAGCCTCTGCCTGGTGCTAAAACTCATAGATACCATTTTCTTTGAATTGAGGGATAACTGATTCTCTTTGAGCCAATGCTGGATGTTGTTAAAGTCCAATTTGAGCTGGTTTGTGAGGTGAATGGCAAAGGAGCCAGAGATAAAGAGTACCATATCGTCTGCATACATAGGAATGGACACAGAGGAACAGGCAGTGGGGAAGTCATTTAGGAAAAAGGAGTAAAGAATTGAGCCAAGGACAGACCCTTGAGGGACACCTGAGCTGGTTGGGAGTGGGGGTAAAGGGAGTTTCCAATACAGACAGCTTAGGACCAGCCCTGAAGTAATGAGTGGAACAACTGAATTGAGAAAGCGGAGTCAACCTAAGCTTTGTCTAAGTCAACAAAGATGGTGGAAGTGACAAGACCTTCATGCACTCATATGGCACAGTGGCCTATATTCGTGAAATAGCTTTCATTTTATTTCACCCCAGCATTCGTGAAGCATTTTTTCAGTTCCGGTTGTGTTTTATTTACTCTTTGAGTGGGTTTATTTCACTCCCAATTCAGCACTATTCTTTTGGAGATGACTAAAAAGTGGTAAGGAAAAAACAGGATAAATATAGTAAAAGTATTATAGCAAAGTTCATGTACAGCTTGGTTAAATAAATCTAAAAGCCTCACTGCAGGATTTACAAATGTGGGCTTTTTTTTATGTAATTGTCAAAGCTGTGCCCGAAAGTTAAACCATCTAAGAAGTGATATAGTCTCTGTGTGCATCTTGCATGATTTGTGGCAAAACGGACTCCATGAGCATCCAAAAAAGTAACGCATGCATGATTTTTTTTGTACGCAAAACAGTAAAAAGCAGTGTACACTGTAGAAGAAAAAACACTAAGGCAGAAACTACCCCATAAAGTTGAAATTTACTAAGCATATCACTCAGGCAGGCACTGGACAGTACATGTCACACACCTGATAGGTGCTCTGGCACTCCGCTCTATAAAGTTTCATCAGGAGGCTCTGCCTCTTGCTCTTCTCAATTGTGTGGTGGTTAGCCAACCCCAGCAGCGGTACCTGCATGCCCGTACCACTAGCACTAGCTGTTTGGTTTTGCTTTTTTTTTTTACACAAGCTGCCACAAATTATGAAACTGTCACAAAACTCATGTGACTTTGTAAATAAGCCATGGGAGATTTTTTTCTTTGTTAGTAGTTTGTCTGCCTTGCCACCCTGACCACCCCATTCAGACCACCCCTTCTGGTCCCATCACCTGGCTTCTCCGGGGTTTACCTCACTCCAACTTCCTCTGTCACAGGACTTGTGGAGGTGCCTGGTCACTAGTGCAAGGCCTTGGAGGGGGGGTTGGGCATTGCATGTGTTTCAGCCCACATTAGGGAAAAAAATGAGAAAAACACCCACACCAGCAGGATTATGCAGGCCCTGCAGGCCCTGCATCACCTACCAAGGCACCTGCTCACCCTTGAAGGTCAAAAAGCAGAGAGGGTAAGTCCCAGGCACAGTGAGTGTCAGGGCTGGGGGTTGTTGGCAGAAAGGGTCAGTGGATGAGTCAGGAGATAAACAGAAGAAATAAAAATCAGGAGTAATTTAACACACAATGGATCCATGACTGTTTATAACTTTTATTATGATTTCTGTCATTTTGAACATGACAATACCTTTGTTTTCTCCAAACATTTCCATGACAGAAAGTACAATGCTACCCATTAGTAACTACGTGACAGCTGATTATGCTAATATCATGGTAATGAACATGGTACAAAGAAGGGTGTTAACTTCAGTGTGAGATGCAGAGCAAATTAACCTTCAGTGAAATGGTATGTTTTGATAACAAGCATTTGGTTCATAGTCAGTGGAGAGCTTTCTCTGTAGGAAAAGTACTCCCAAATTACAGGCGCCAGAAATAACTTGTTAATGTTGACAAGCATTATGACTGATTAAGAAATAGACACATTAGATACAGTTACGCACAGCGATGAATCATCTTGTTGCAGACTCTCTGGTGGCAAAACCAAACAGATTAAAACAAAAAGGAAGATATGAAAGGATTTATAATCAAGACACTATTATGAATTCAAGACAGAAGCTAGCCCAAAGCGATAATTAACGAGAAAAATACATACCTCCTATGGGGGTGAGTAAGTTGATTTTGGATCCTTCAAGGATATTCTCCCGTGTCTGAAAACACATTTTAAAACATAATACTGAAAGACAGGCAACATTTAGTTTTTTTTTTTTATTTCTAACATTTTTTTCTAATTATTGCTTCTTATGCTGTATCACTGAGGATACTTGCAGAGAAACATAGTCTTTGTGTCTCAAACTGCATCTGCTGCTTCATCCCTTTGCTGAAGTTATAGCCCTTTGCTTGGGACCTTGTTATCTTTTTCCTTTGTCACTTTGTCATTGTCAGTGGCTCAGTAGCTAGCATGCTCGACTGTGGATCTGAAAGAACAGAAAGTTGTGGGTTTTAGCCCCAAAGGAGGTAGTTGGGAGTAATGCCCATCACTGACACTAGTGGAGTATGGGATGGGTGCTGACTGCACTGTTAAGGTGGCACCCTTTGGATGAGACATTAAACCGAGGTCCCTTCTGCCCATCTCTGGTCACAGTGCAGGTAGCACTTAAAGATCCCATGGCACTTATCGAAGAAGAAAAAGGAGTTTCCCTCGGGTCATGCTGATAGTGAAGACGAGAAGGGAGTTTTTCTCATATCATGCTTTCCCTTGTGTCATGCCAACATTCCTGCATCTATAAGAGAGGACCATGTAACCCCCCTCCCCAGCAGAACATACCTGGAAACAAGTTATGACAGCTTAGTGCACCATCCCTGATATAAAAATTACAAATAAATTACTATTAAATTTGGGGACAAAGATCCTAATTTTATTCAAAGGGCCTCAACAATAAAGAAATGTGAGAGGTACAGAACATAGAAAAATAGACCATGATGGCAGAAAAAGGACCAGAGGTCCATCCAGTTTGCTCATATTTCCTATAATCCCTGGAACCTTCACTGGAACCTTTTGTTCCTTCAGGGTACTAACCCTACCCATTCTATACCCATTCTTCTCCCTGGTCTTATTGCCCCAGGAGACTACTATTCCCCTTCATTCTATCCCATGCCCATCCTATGACTGTGTTTGCACTGACCACCTTGGTCAACAGACTGTTCCAAGGTTCCACCACCCTTTCTGTAAAGAACTACTTCCTCATGTCCCTCCTGAACCTCCTTCCTGTTAATTTCCACTCGTGACCACATGACCTCAAATTCATATTCAGGGTAAATAATTCCCCACAGTTTGCCTTATTAATTCATTTAAGGAACTTGAAGGTCTCTATCATATCTCCCCTCTCCCTTCTGGTTTCCAGTGAATACAAATTAAGTGCCTTGAGGCGCTCCCCATAGGATCTACCCTGCTTGCCCTGAATCATTTTTGTTACTCAGCACTGCACTGTTTCCAACCTACCCCTGTCCTTTCTAAGGTGAGGGCTCCAGAACTGGATGCAGTACTCCAGGGGAGGCCCCAACAGGGAACTGTATAGGGGAAATATTACCTCTTTTCTTCTGCTATCAGTACCCCTCCTGATACATCCCAGCATCCTGTTAGCCTTGCTATAGGCCTTGTTGCACTAGCTTGTTTGTGATGAAAACTCCTAGATCCCATTCCTCTTCTGTAGTGCTAAGTCTGACCCCACCCATCCAGCACTCTGTCTGTGTTTCCTTTTCCCTAGGTGCATTACCCTGCAGTTTTTGTCATTGAGTTTTAATTAACATTATAAGTCTAATTAATTATTAATGAGCTGAACTAGCTTACTGCTTGGCTGCCATGCCAGTCTGAAATCTCTTAGAAATGACCGGCATGGCAGCGACATTTGGCTCACATGCTGTACACTGACAGCACAGGCACCAAAACAAAACTGTTTTTGGTGCTAAAGATGGGAAGAAAAATTGTCAGTACTGCAATTACACTTATAATCACAATAAAAGATGGTCATTTCCTTTGATTAATGACCGCCTGGGTGGGGTTGGCCCTTGGCTGTGCCTCGGGCCATTCTTCCCCCAACCCAGTCATTAATCACCAGGAAATGACCAGCTGTTTGGCCATTATTGCTTAATGAGTAGAATATAAACTAAACTGTCTGAATAGTGTACTTTGAAAGGTGTTCTGGATATTGAACAATCAATTTAAATTTGCATGTGTCACCAGCTGGCAAAATTATGCACTCCAGTAGCTCATTTGTTGGCATTTGTTTTAGTTGGTGGGAGGATACTCCAAACACAATATTGTATAAACAAAATTTAATCCAAAGCATGGTGGATTAAATTCAAGCAAAATGGATTCATTCATGTACTTCATTGTCAGCTGACACCTTTGGCAAAACTTTGGAAAACACTGGGCTGGACGCAGCCGCAAACACCTACATCTGCATCCACCCAACTGTGCCAATTGGCGAGATCTGGCTCCCACATTTTTGAGACAATTTCTAGGATTTCTGGCAGCATGCATCAAAAAGGTGATGCATATGCCACTCTTTGATGTAAATCATGCCTTAACTTAGAGCATAGTTATAGAAAACACATTGGCAGCCACTTGAAACTCCTGCCCGCATTATTTAGACACCAGTCATTTACAAAAAACATAGAAACATAAAAATCATGATGGCAGAGAAAGATCCATGGTCTCTCCACTCTGTCCAGGATGCCTTACTATAGTCTATGTACTATTTTTAGTATTACTGAATGTATAGACTATTTCCATTTTGATTCTCTTCTGTTTCATTTTCAACCACTTCTACACCTTCTCTAATGTACCCTAGTCCCTGAACTAGAGACAACTAACCTAATGTACTTACCTATCCTTTCTTAATCTGATAGATTTCTTTGACTGGGTGACCAGGGAAACAGATCAAGGGAGGGCAGTGGATGTAGCCTATCTGGACTTCACCAAGATCTTTGAAACCATGCCGCACAAGAGGCTGAAAAAGAAATTGAACTGCCTAGGTGTGGGATCCAAAGTGGTGAATTAGTTTAGAAGCTGGTTAATGGATAGGAGACAGAAGGCAGTGACTAATGGCTCTCATTCTAATTATTTAGAGTGACCTGTGGGGTGCCACAGGGCTCAGTACTGGGACTGGTCCTCTTCAATGTCTTCATAAGTGACACTGCAGAAGAAGTGGAAAGGAAGGTAAGCCTTTTTGCACGTGATACAGAGGTCTGCAACAAGGTGGACACTCAGGAGGGGGTGGATCTTGGGAAACGTGAGGAGTGGCCAAGAGCATAGCAGTTGGGGTTCAGTGCCAAAAAGTGCAAAACCCAAGTGATGAGTATAGGATGGAGGGAAGGAGGTACTGCCAGCCACTAAACAGGAAAGGGACTTTGGGGTTATCATATCTGATGACCCCAAAATTGCAGGTCAGTGTGATAAAGCAGTGGGGAGGGCTAGAGAATACTGTGGTGCATAAGGAGGGGTATCTCCAGCAGGAAGAGGGAGGTGGTGGTGTCACTTTATCACTTGCTGGTGAGACCTCACCTGGAGTACCATGTACAGTTTTGGAGGCCTAACCTCAAAAAGTACACAGACAGGGTGGAGGCAGTTCAGAGGAGGGCAACTAAAATGGTGCAGGGGTTGCAGGAGAAGACCTACAAGGAGAGACTGAGTGATCTCAACATGTACACCCCGGAAGAGAGACAGGAGATTGAGGGAGATGACATGATAGAGACCTACAGGTACCTCACATGAGTGAACAAGGTTCAGGAGGGAAATCTCTTTCAAATGAGGAAGAGCACCAGGACCCCAGGATCACACGGTATGTGATGATGCTGAAGTGGGGAAGTTCAAGAGCAATTTGAGGAAATACTTTTTTCATTGAAAGAGTGGTAGATGCCTGGAGCAGACTGTCAGAAGAAGTGGTGGAAGAAAAAACAGTGGGAGGCTTCAATCATGTTGGATAAACATAAGGGTACATTAAGAAAATAGGCAGGAAGGTGCGATCGTCACCAGATGCCAGTTAGGGTCTGTGGAGACAGATTAGGCAGGGGACATCTACGCAGACTGGGTAGGCCAAGAGGTCCTTTTCTACCAACAAATTCTGTGTTACTGTGCATTAATAGATCCAACTTGAATAACCTCCCTTGGCAATCCATTATATTTTCCACCACCCTCTCTGTGAAACAGTACTTTTAAGGCAAAATAAAACTAGTCCAATTTTAAATTACAAGACCTGTAATTCCATCTTGGGGTTCTGATGATGTTTACAATTCGTGACTGGCTTTCGTGATTTATGATATCACCAGACCCCCTTGATGAAATTTCAGCCTTGTAATTCACAGTTGCCAATCATTTATTCTGGATGTCAGAAACAGAAGACTGTGACCTCAGCAAGGTGTCAGCATCACTCAGTTGGTAGCACATTTGCCTTCAGGCCAGAGGGTCATTGGTCCTAGTCCCAGCAGAGAATGGGCTCATACCATCAGTGCTATATCTGAGTGCAGTACTAGAGGGAGGAGGTACTGTCAGGGCTTAGAAAATGGGCTGAAAAAAATCCAGACACCTGACTGACTGACAGCTGTGAAAAGGCATGAGTTTGTCAGGCAACACATCACTACAAAAAAAGAACCGGCACTGCTCCTGCATAATGACTCTTTTACATCTAAAACTTGTTCTTTAAAAGGTTTAAAATACTGGGTTTTTTATTTTGTCACTGCAAAATCCTATTTTCTAAGCCCTATAAAACCTCTCAGGGTGTGGGTTACATGGGATACCCTCACATTTAGGGACTATAAGGCTCTTCATCTGCAGTGTCGAGCCTCACTTTGCCCTGGGTGTGCGGATATCTGCCAGTACCCCACACTCTGTTGGGTTGTAGTGCTAACGTGCTGTCCTTTGCACAAGACATTAAACAAAGGTCCCTTCTGCCCATCTCTGGTGTTGTCCTCGGAGGTGTCCAAGTGAAAGAACCCAAGGCATTTTCTGCAAGAGTAAGAGATTTACCCTATAGTCCTGACCAAGTTTCCCTTTTCCATAAAACCAGTCCATGCCGTTGTCAAAGGCTATGTGTGGGTGTTGATGTGCATAATGACTGCCACTACATGTTTACAGTCACCACTACCAGTCTTGCATTTCTTGTAAAGCACTTTGGGTTACAGTGTGTATAAGAAGTAGAAGTGCTATAGAAATCATTTGTCTTCTGGAGCAGATCAGCTGTTGGTGACATGAATCCTATTTCTATGTAAATAAACAGGAATGAAAAGCAGAATGAACTGAAATACAGGGACTATATATTAAATATAATTCGGGTATTATGCTGACGATGCCCTTCTTTTTTTGGGGATCCAGTCGGTTCACTCCAGCCCCTTTTAGACATTCTGCACCAATTTCATCTACTGGCGGGGTATAAAATAAATTTAACTAAATCTGAGGCCATGATTCTAAGTGAGACCCCACTGCCGGATTTTCGTGTTAAATTTCCCTTTGCCTGGGCACCCTATATTACCTTCCAATATTTAGGTATCCAAATTGCAGCTGACACCTGTAAATTATTTTCCAACAATTACTAAAAATTACTCCAAGCTGTAAAACAGGACATGGCTAGATGGCATACTGTCTCATTAACATTATATAGTAGAGTACATACTATTAAACTGAATGTACTACCCCAATTGCTTTTTCTTTTTCAGACACTTCCTATCTCAATCTCCCTTCTCTTTTGGAAAAACCTCCATGCCACCCTCTCTAAATTTATTTGGCAGGGCAAGAGGCCAAGAATTTCACACTCTACACTCTGTATGCCTAGTCAATATGGCAGTCTTGGTCTTCCAAACTTACAGAAATACAATTTGGTGGCCCAAGGTCCTTGCTTGTACTCATGGCTAAAGCAAAGGATAGACACAGGTTGATATTCGATGGAGCTGGAACAACTTCCTACACATCCCTTATGGACCTTGCCCACTAACTTGGTTTCCCCATGGGTGCTGCACAGAGTATTGAACCCCTGGACTTAGACGTACCTTAGCAGTGTTACTCCAGCTTCATAAACTTACTGGCGCCCCCAACAGCCTCAGCCCTCTAGCTTTAAACAAGCATCACGAGTACTCCCCCCCTCCACCCCGAGTCTGGACCGTGGCTATAAATTTTGGGAGACTCAGGGCCTCACCAGATTTACGTATCTTCTCCATAATGAGATGTGTACAACATTTTATCATTTGCAACAGAAATATAAGCTTAGGAGAGAAGATCATTTTCATTTCTTGCAGGTGAGACATTTTATTTTACAACCCACACATCTCCGGCAGCTGCATATATCCCAAACAGCCCTTGAGGAACTATTCTATAGTTGTGTCACTCTAAATGCCAAAATGAGACCATTCACATAGCTTTATCAACTTTTGATTATCCAGTCTTTATCATGTACAGACCCCACTTGTCTTAAGTGGGTGCAAGAATCTCTTCTTGTCATTGTCGAATCAGACTGGGTTGATGTCCTCTACCAAGGGTGGAAAATAACATCCACTCCAACATGGGATGAATTCCACTGGAAGGTGGTAAAGTGATTTTTTAGAACCCAGGTAGTCACACAGCATTTTAATACTACTCACACCACCCAGTGTTGGAGGTCGTGTGGTTTAGTAGGTTCCCACTACCACATTTTTTGGGATTGTCCCATATTGACACCTTTCTGGCACCAAATTCAGGTGCAGTTGCAGTCACTCTTAGACACTCCCATCCCTTTGACCTCACTAACCTTATTCTGAGAATACTGGGGAAGACTAGTACTCTAGAAAACCAAACAACAGCAGTGGCTATACCATCTTTTGAGAGTGACCGCACTCAAATGTATCACTCTAAAATGGCTTTCCTTGGAGCCCCCTACCCTACAACAATGGAAAACAAAAGTGGAAGAATTAGAACTTATGGAGAGGATCACAGCCACCCTTAGAGTAGGCCTAGACACATTTCTTGAAGTTTGGAGACCACTGCACTTGTTGGAGGGGCAGGGGAAGGTAGAAGGTGAAGTGTCTACTGTTGGGCAATAAGACACCAGGTGGTCAATAACAATAGACTTACCTATACTTCTTTATCATTTATTAGAAAAGGTTAGAAGTATTTCAGCCTTCTGATTGGCTGAGGGACTTCTCTAGCTGGACATTTATCAGACAACAAATGCCCAGCTATTAAAAGTACCAGCCCAGCCAACCCTGTCACCAAAATCCTGCTGCCCAGCCTGGTCTCTAATTGGCTAAAACCCCCTAATTTTGTTTTCAAATGTCTGTCATTTTTTTGTCTTGCTTAGCGAGAGACAGTGGAACACAATGGTCTGAATTAAACTACAACCTACGAATACTAAGCACACACATCTTTCTTTCTTATCTTTGTTCAATATCAGGACTATTTAATACACTCGCTCTTTCCTCGTCCCATTGACCATGCTGTCTCATGCCTCCTCCTGTTGACCACACTCACTCCTGAAAAACAAAACTGCTTGTAGCAGATGAGCGTGCAAGCCACCCTCCCCTTAGACAAAACCTTCCTTGGCCTCTATATCCATAAAAGTTCTCCCCTCGATCTCCCTTATTTTATAATAATTTAAAATAAACATGACACAGGCAGAACATGTAACAAGAAAGCCATCAAATCAATCAGCTTCACGAAACCGCCTGTCAAGCGCACCACGCACCTCTCCCAGCCTGTCACAGCAATACTGTAGTACACAACTTACCCCGATCAGCAACGCTCCTTACAACTTTCTTTTCTGTGTCTTCCAATCCCCTCTCACTTCTACTAACACTGCATATTAAAAGAAAATTTCCCACAAAGAAACAAAAGCACACAGTAATGAGAAGAGTGTGTGTGTGTGTGTGTGTGTGTGTGTGTGTGTGTGTGGTGGGGGGGCGGGTGAGAGTGGGGAGCTAAAACAGCACACTATCAGAGATACAGGAACTAATTCACACAAAAACAAGAAAAATGGTACTGTAGCCATCTTTATAAAAGCACTTTAAATTTCTTTTATGATCCTACAAAAATGACGCAGTCAACGCATTTTCTAAGCGCAACAATACCCTCCAGGGTGGGAGGTATGGGCTATACCCGTCCTTCCAGGGGCTATAAGGCCCTCTGCCTATGGCATCGGGCCTCATTATGCCACTGGGCAGGTGGATATAGCCCAATACTGCCCACCCTGTTGGGTATTATTGCTTGCTTATTTGTTATTTATCTCTATTATTTATTTGCTGATTTTCTCCCTCCATGGTCTTACATGGTAGCATATTTGCAGCAATGGTGAACTTTAAAAAAGAACAAAATAGGGGTTATAAGACACATTGCACACAACACACTTGAGTCGGTTGATTCAAAGTATTTATTTAATTTTTTTGTTCTTCCGGTACAACTTGTTTTATGTTTGTTGTCTATATACTTGTTCCCTCTTAATGTGCAAGAGGCCTACTGTTGGTATCTGTTCTTTTGTAGGCTGTGGACTGGGATTAGTACTTTATTAGCAGTATTGGAGGATACAAGCTCGGGCTTTTCAGACATCTAAGACACTTTCAAGTGGACTTTTCCCCCCAGTTGAGTATCTGTTCCCAATACTCTGTAAAGATAATAACAGCCTGATGATTAAGCTATGTTTGAAGTAACATGCTCATTGCACATTATTTTATTGCATCAATAAAAACTAAGTTACAAAGATGTATATATATATATATAATGTGGGTCTAAATATTGTGTTTTTTCAAGGTTTTCTCAGAAGTGACAGATTCACTATAGGGCCTATGCACAAAGGTACAGCTGGGTATACACAATTCATGCATACCTGGCCCATGCACCTAAGCAATCGGGGACAGGCACAGGGTGCACGATATGCACAACTATGTGCACCCACAGGCCACCCGTCCATAGCTCCCCCAAGCTGTGCAGCTGCATGGGGGAGTGGGCATTTCAGAGGACACAGGCAGGCATCCAAACAGATACCCATCCTGGGTCCCACAGTGGATCTCGTATTCCATGTGGGCAGGGAAATCTGGGATGGTACAGGATCAGCTGATTTTATAAGTATGGGTGAGTGCCCGAATGACTGCTTCCAGCACTTCATGTCAGCCCAATGGGCTGAGGCAGCACAGTGGACAAATGTCCTGTCCTGCCACAGCTGGCAGGTGTCATTGGGGGGTGCATAAAGGAAACAGCAAGGTTCCTGCTGCCGTATCCTGCACCCCTCCTTGCCTGGCACTCTGTGCCTTTGTGAATGGCACAGAAGGTGGGCATGTCCCCAGACACGCCCCTGAATCGGTCACTTTACATAGCTGAATGACCGGCCAGGGGATTGGGTGCAGAAGGGGCATTCTCTCTTCCATGCATGCTATGGAGTATACATGGGACCCCCGATGTGTGGCTCAGAGAAGTAGGGTTTCCTATGTACCACAAATCCGTTGCATGTAGGTGACCAGCACTTTCATACATAGGCCCCAATAATAATAATAATATTTGCATGTAAGCACATGTTTCCCCTTAGACTCCCTATTTTATTGCTGCCTAATTCCTACCTGAAGTCACAGTGCCCTGCTTGTGAAATCACAATCATTTCCTGGACAGCAGACTATGATGTAACAGTCAGAGTATTATGACTTGATGTGGGGAAGGAACAGTAAGAACTGAGGAACTTAAAAGTGCTAGGACCCAGTTTTCATTAAAATATCCTTAATATTGTTTAAAAAGGGGAAGGTTAATGCTGAAAATATTTAACTAATATACTATATACTTGACTAATTACTACATTTCCCCAAGTTTCCCTCCTGGTGTCAGTTGCTATGTACCAGCAGGGAAACAATATAAACGGACATGAACTGTCCAATAAACCTATTGTAGAAACAAACAGTGTCAACAGTGAAGAGGCAGAATGCAAAGCCCACTCTTTAGCAATAAATTTATTGTTTACATTGTAATTACTGCACTCTCCCCTAAGGCTCAGACCGCACAAGGGAATTGAAATGAGTTGACTACATTACATACCAGCACAGATACATCAGTCTTCATCACAGAACACCTCTGTGTAATAATAGGTTTTTAACACTTTTTTTAAACTCATCAGTGAAGAAACAGATCTAATATTCACTGGTAACGAATTCCATAGACTAAGTGCCTCAAAGGCAAATAATAAAGAAATAAATATTTTTTTTTTGAAGGAAAAAGACAAAACTTACCAGAACATTAAACATGATGCAGAAGCAATAAATCATTGAACCCCACAAATATTCTCTATCACCCTTAAAACAAACACATGCACACACACACACGCACGCATGCACGCATGCACACATGCACACACATACACACCTTGCAGACGCATTGCTTCCTGGACCATTAAACTCCTTGATTTCATTAATTTTTTTTAGTAACTTCTTTATTAAAAATGTCATACAACTGCAATCCACAAATTACATTAAAATAGCGAAAGGGGACATGTTACACATTTGGCGATAGATCCATGCTTGTATGTATTGCTACATTGTAACTTGTATGTATTGCTGGGTGCTGTACAGGCAGGCAAAGTTTGAAGTAAATAACATACATCAATACAAAACATATATCAGTAACAGCAAGAATGAGCAACTGTGCAAATGTGTGTACAGATGTGTTAGTATAACAGGTATAGTTACATAAGTGAATACAATACATAGAGAAGAAAAACATAGAGTGAAGAACAAGCTGATTCTCACATAAGGTAGGTACTGTAATGTCAGAGAACATGAGAATGAAACTCAAGGGTTACTATGATATTACATTACCTACGAGGTGTGTGAATCTGTAAGTTCTTAAAACTTTTTTTATAATACATTATTAGCAATATATATATATATATATATATATATGCTGTTAAACCAGATTCCTCTCATTGTTGCTGAGTAGGGTGATTAAAAGAAGCCATTCTGCTGTTTACCAACATGCTTTTAAAATGAAACAAGTAAGGAATGGCCCCTTTTTCACCAGAGCAGATTTTTTAACTTAAATTTTTTATTGATTTTTTTTTAAATAAAGCACTGACAACTTGACAATGGCAGTGCTAGGGCCTCCTGTTCACAGATGTGCATGTGAAAAGTTTTTCAAGTTGTTGTGCACATTTCAAGTTGCTCTCAACATTCTGGCATTGTGAGCAACTTTTTAAAAACACAGATAAATGCACTAATCATCATGTATTATTATTTGTTTTTACATTTACTGTATGTAGAATGCATTACAGTCTCACTAGTCTCAGTTTTACAATGTCATTTATTTGAGGAGCACATCCATCCTCACTTTTATAGTTTTATTTTATACAGTGCCCAAAGGGTGGGGTTTTGATGCACCAGCACTGCTTTTCACTAATGCTCCCTACATAGTACACAGTGATTGAGCTCCCTTCTCCCACCAACATTAGACAATAAGTTACACACACACACACACACACACACGCATACACATACATACATACACACACACACACAGCATTCTCTCAGCTCTTTTTCTTGGACTGTAGGTAAACAGCAACAACACCTACAGATTCCTCCAGTTATAAACAGCAGCAGTGGCATGTTTTCATCAACACTCCCCATATACTGTATAGACCATGCACGTTCCAGCTGGCACCTAAATCTAAGACTCCCAACCAGCATGGCAGCTGGGAATGCCCATGCTTTACCAATGCTCCATACCAGTGAGAGCAGAGAGTACATATTGTTAATTCCAGAACAAGGACATATAATAAACGCCTGCTGCTTTCACTCATGCATCAAACACAGAGATGTTAAAAAAAAACAGAAACCACTATATCAATATATCTAGGGGGATCAGTAGTAGGAGAGAAGAGGTTATACTGCCCTTGTACAGGTCACTGGTAAGGCCGCATCTAGAGTATGGAGTTCAGTACTGGTGCCCACACCTCAGAAATGACATTAAGCTGATGGAGAAGGTCCAGAGGAGGGCTATAAAGATGATAGCAGGTCAGCAGGGTAAAGCATATGAGGAGAGGTTGAGGGCACTGAACATACTCCCTGGAAGACAGGAGAGAGAGAGTGGGGACATGATTGGGATGTTCAAGTACTTGAAAGGGATAAATAAGGTTAATAAGGAGAATTTCTTTAAGCTGAGTGGTAACCATAACATGAGGGGCACAGTCTTAAGCAGGAGGGTGGGAGGTTTAGGAGGGAGGTCAGGAAGCACTTCTTCACAGAGAGGGTGGTGGAAATTGAAATGTGCTGCCAGAAAAGGTGATCTCGTTGAAGACAGTGGGCAGCTTTAAAAGAGGCTGAGATAGGCAGAGGGGGAAGGTAAGGATTATGGGTAGGGAGGAGTGGGGAGGAGTGGGGAGGGAGGGCAGGGACATTTGCTCAAGCTGTGGACCCTGCAATATGAGCAGACTTGATAGATCAAATGGACTTCTTCTGCTGGCTTCTTCGTATGTTCATATCAATCATTATCTAAAAAAGTTCTGCAAGGAAACTAGGTGAACAAAACTAAAGATTATCAATCTAAAGTCCAGGCAAAGGGAGGTGAAGGTGAACACTGCAAAATGTCAGAGAAGGTGCCACTGTTATCAGGTTTGTGCAGCTATATCTACTAGCAGTATTCATGGATTAGTCCTCCTCCTACTGCAGAAAGTTCCTGTAAAAGTTTAAATCAGTGACCCATCTACCTTGTCCTATGTCAGTGTTATTGTGATGGAGCAAAGGCTGAACATTACTCAAGAGGCATTAAACAGATTGCTGGAGGTGCACAGCATAAACAGGTAAACATTTTATTTTATTTTATTTATTTATTTTATTTAGCTTTTGTTGACCGGGTAAGTGCACTAGACAAATCCTGCCTATTTTCAGGCACGACCCGGGGGAGGGGGATACAGATGAATGCCAACTGACCTTTAACCAGATTAAGCTTAATAAAGGCTGGGCAATGTGGAGGTTATGCTGTGAACAGTGCATGACCATCTTGTGAGCAAGCAGTGAACCACTCCAGAATGTTGACTCAGAGAACTTCACTGCTTAGCAAATGCATTCAGGAGAGGTTTTTCACATACTCATGAGACTGCAATGTACAGCTAACAGCATAACTAATAGCATGTTTACAAACAGAAACATAAGAAAATCTTTACAAGTACTTAGAGACAGCACTGACAGCTCATAGCAAACCACTCACTTACTCATTTTCTGAAACCACTTCCCCTTATACTTTGAGATGGTGCAGAATTCTTTTGTAATGCACTAGTTAGGGTTAAACCAACAAAAGTAGGGAAATGTGGTGTTAGGGTTTCCAGTCCTAACACCCCACCCTGCAGGCAGAAACAGGAAAAAACATTATGGTTTGACCTCTCCTGCGTCTTCACAAATCAGGCATAGAGTGTGCCTTGGGGTTGTTAACCCTAACGCTCGCCCCATTTCATGAGCAAGGAAGCTGAGATATGAACAGTATATGAGAATGGGGTGAGTGTTAGGGCTGACAACCCCAAGGTACACCCCATGCCTGATTTACAAAGATGCAGAACAGGCCAAACTGTAATGGTTTTTCCTGTTGTTGCCTGCAAGGTGTGGCTCGGATGTTAGGTTTGAAAACCCTAATGCCACATTTCCCTAATTTTGCTGGCTTAACCCCCAACTAGTGCATTAATGAAGTTTTTGCAATGAATTTCCTTACTTTTTGAGATTGCATAACCGTATCCTAATTTTCCTGCGGCAGCCATCCCTTTATAGATGCATACATCTATGTTCCTGTGGAAGCACAGAGTCCTCCAGACCCTGCACTTCCACCTATGCATAGATGTATACATCTATGTTCCTGTGCCTCCAATTCTGCCAAAAGAGCCATTTCTTTCCTTTGTTAGATGGCTTGTTAAAGTTCCAATGTTATCCTATTGGAATTTGCAGTTTTTATTTCTTATGCTTTTTTTATGTTGTCCCTAAATGTTTGGGATAATATTTGCTATACTTATGGTACTCATTAATACCTTTGTTTTGATATATAGATTGTCCCTTAAATCTTAATATTGAGGACGTTATGGCTTGTTGAACTTCCAATGTTATCCTATGGGAACTGTAATTTTTTATTTATTTTTTATTGCCCATAAATGTTTTGTGGGATATGTGATATTCTTGTAGTACTCATTGAGACCTTTGTTTTGCTATATAGATTGTCTCTTAAGTCCGAAATATTGAGGGGGTTATGGCTTGTTGAAGTTTACATGTGGGGAAAAAAATAAGTCCAAAATCTTTTTTCATGTGAAGGAATCCTCTTTCATATGAAATGAAAAGCCAGTATGAAAAAGGATGCCTTCATATGAAAAAAGAATCAGGAAAAAACACTAAGTCCAAATCCTTTTTTCATATGAGGGAATCCTTTTTACGTTCACTTGCGCGCATGCGCAAGGAACGTCTTGGGAGAATGGGACACTTTGGAGGTGTGTCTTCCCTGTACAATCCCCTGCTCCGTTGAGCAGGCATGGCGGTCCTGCACCAATCGCTGCGGTGCTGTGTATGACAGCGGTGGTCTTCTCTTCAAAGAAAACCACCACTGTGTGCTTGCAGCGCGTCACGCCTCTCCTCAAATCTTTGCTGCCATGCTGGGAGCCCACCCCAGCATGGTAAACATCCTGCATTGTCTGCCAAAGGGGGTGCCCAATCCCCCATCAGCTCCACCTCCCCAAACAGTTTTCTGCTGCATTGGGAGCCCACCCCAGCGTGGCAAACGGGCCCCATCGCCTGCCGACAGGTGCCCAGTCCCCCTGCTGGCTCCACAGCCCCCAGCCATCCTTCTGCCATGCTGGGAGCCCACCCAGTGTGGCAAACGTCCCGCATTGTCAATTATAGAAAAAAACACTGTAAATTAAAATGGTCCACGCGGTCTCCGCCCCTCCCACAACCCGCACCCACCACTGCGCACCTGCCTCCCCACACCTGCCTCACCCCAAACTTACCTCCGAGGTCAGCGTGGCGATCTTCGCTGGACCGGGAACACGTCTGCACTCTTCAAAGCCGACCACGAACTGAGGAAATGCCGGTAAGCTGTATAATGGGCTAGATGGGTTTTTAACTTTGTTGCATATCTTAGGCATTTTTTGGAATTTATGCACCAAATTTTCAACATGGGGTTTTTGGGACCCCTTCTCATGAATTCTGTCACTGTCATGGCATTATTCAGGCCTGAAGGGTGATTTCAAAGTCACTGCGCAAAATCACCTTTCGGGCCTGATTAACGAAATGACAGTGGGCTCTCAAAAAGCCTATTTCGAAAATTTGGTGGAAAAATTCCTAAAAATGACTGCTTTACGAGTGTGCATTGTGCAGTTCCTACGCAGGCTCATAAGTTCATGAATTTTCAATAATTTCACTCCATATTTTCAACATTGCCATTTTACCACACCTTCTTATGAGTAGCACAGCTGTCATTTTTCACATCTCACCCAAAACATGTTTCCGCCCATGTAGCGCACAATGGCACAGTTGGTGTGCGAAATCAATGTATGGGACACATTAAGAAAATCACAGTGACACTGTTCATTAGCAGAGGTCTTAAAATGGCTATGTTGAAAATTTGGTGAAAAAAATTCATAAAAATGACTGTTTCCGGCGTCGTTGTGCAGTTCCTACGCGACGTCGAGGTTTGCGAATTCCACTCAGATTAACATTGCCATTTTACCACACCTTCTTATGAGTAGTACAGCTGTCATTTTTCACATCTCACCCAAAACGTGTTTCCGCCCATGTAGCGCACAATGGCGTAGTCGGTGTGTGAAATCAATGTATGGGACACATTAAGAAAATCACAGTGACACTGTTCATGAGCAGAGGTCTTAAAATGGCTATGTTGAAAATTTGGTGAAAAAATTCCTAGAAATGACATTTACCAGCGTACGTTGCGCAGTTCCTACGCAAGCTCGTAAGTTCACAAATTTTTTATATTTTCACTCCAGATTTTCAACATTGCCATTTTACCACACCTCCTTATGAGCAATACAGCTGTCATTTTTCACATCCTGCCCAAAACGTGTTTCCGCCCATGTAGCGCACAATGGCGCAGTCAGTGTGAACTCAATGTATGGGACACATTAAGAAAATCACAGTGACACTGTTCATGAGCAGAGGTCTTAAAATGGCTATGTTGAAAATTTGGTGAAAAATTCCTAAAAATTACTGTTTTACGAGTGTGCGTTGCACAGTTCCTATGCACGGTTGTAAGTCCGCGAATTTTCAGTATTTGCACTCCAATGACTTCCAAATACCTAAACAGCACATAGAAGCAAGCAACATTCGGCATTGAAAAATGCTTGTACTTCTTTGTCACTGATTTTTTTAAGCCATGTCCAAGTGCCAAATACCACAGCAAATACCTGCAAGCGAACGTTCGGCATTGACAAATGCTTGTTTATATGTGTAACCACCCAGTCTCCTGGGGTTACTAGAATCCCATTAGTACCAGTATTAGGTAGGTAGACAAGGCAGCTGGTAAGGAGCTCACTTAGATGCTGCTTACATAATGACATCATTGTTTACTCAGCTAGCCTGAGGAAAGGATGATTATGTCATTTACAACTCTCACAGCAGCATAACATTTCTGAGTCATCTGCTCTGGGGAAGTTTAGAATGTTCAGTTAGTTCATCAGTGACAGTTTGTGACTGTCAGAGTGACAGGAGCTCTGCCAGTTTGGGCTCTGTGTCAGAGAGCCCTATGTTTCTCACCCTAGCTTGGATTACATCTCCAGCTCCTAGTGAAGTGGTGGAGATCTTTCTTCAGCATGATTCCTTGATGTTCACTTCAGAAGAAGTGAAAGGGACTGCTAGTTCAGTGGATCCAAGGGGCAATCCCCTGAAAGTCCTAGTTTGTGTACAGCTGCCTTTGAGAAGGATTTTGTGTGAGATCTCTAACAAGCTACCATGGAAAAGGCTGCTTTCTGGGTTGTTTCCATGCCTAAAGGAAGGAGCAACTAAACTGTGAGTACAAAATGGGAGACAAATTCTCTAGTTTGGAGGTTGTCTGAGGTGTGTGTGCCCAAAGATGAGGCTAGATCACACCTATCAGGATCCCTGTTCACCTAAGTGTGGAAATTTGAAGTAAAGTTCGGAGTCTTTAGCATTTCAGTGGGGAACGAAGGCTTCTGTGGTGTAACCCTGAAGGAATGGCAGAGACCGTCGGGTGGGGCAAAGGGTGGGAGGAATGCCATCTGGAGTCTACAAGGCAGGGCTAACTGATTCGTTGATGGGCACCAGGTTACCCTGAGCAAAGGGCATTGCTCCAGGATGAGGTAGGTGATTAAATTCACATGCAAACACCTATGGAATAGAAGATGTTCTGAGTGTGTGGCAACAGTCCTCAAGCATACACTCTCAGGAAATGGAAATGTTTCAGGTGTGTGGCAACAGTTCACGAGCATACACCATGGGGAAGAGAAAGGAACTGTTTCTGTGAAGAATTGTTCTGCCTAGCAAAGAGTGTCTGGAACAGAAAATGTACTTATTTGCCATGACCAACCCTTGGGGGTCCACTGGTGCTTTAGTAACATCTGTGAATAAAGCCATCCTGCAAAATCCCAGCTGCTGCACTGGACAACCTGGTCATTGCTTCTGTGTGGAATTATTGGGGCCCCCTCAGTAGTTAGTTCTAGCATATGCCTAGCATCCTCTCCCCTGGACCTGATTTTTTTTACAAAGGTTCATTTTTGGTAATTGTACCTCACACCCCTTCCTCTAGATAATGAGCCTGGTACACACACTAAAGCTAGAAATGGTACCAATTTAAGTATTTCTGTCAGAAGTAAATGGTGTGCCATATGTGGGTACTAGTTCTGTTTTATGGGGGGGTGCCAACTTGTCAAAAGTGGTGTGGGGGTTATATATGAATGAAAAAAGCATGCGTAAAAGGATCCCTTCATATGAAAAAAGAAACTGGAAAAAAAACAAGCCCCAATTTTTTTTTTCATATGAGAGTGTCCTTTTTTCACATGAACAAAAAAAGGTCATGAAAAAGGATTCCTTCACACAAAAAAAGAATGGGGGAAAAAAACTAACCCAAGGAGGGCATATTCCCAAGTTAACCCTCTTGGGGTGTAGTGTGCCAGGTTCTATGTGATAACAATGACTGCGGAAAGGCGATCACTGTTACGGTGATTGTACATTTGCAAAAATCAGTTTTGCCAATGTACACTCCCAGTGCGTGGCAAAAGGGCACCAGGGACTTGTTTTTATTTGTTTATGTGGGGGGCTGCACCCCCACACTCAGCTACTAAAGGATTATCAACTCCAGGGAGGGTGCATGTCAGGGGGTGTAAAACTGGACCAAAAAAACATTTAAGCAGAGCATGCAACAAAATGAACACATGCCTGGAACTGAACCCGGCCCCCTTGCAACCCTAGCCTGTCACCCACCCACCACACCACAGGGCCAGCTTGGCAACCCATTGCTGCACTAAGCCTCACAAACCCTTCCTCCCCTTCTGCCCATCACATGGTGTGCCATCCCCCACACGAGCGTATGCATATAGCAACAGGATGTCGCTATATCTGTATTCATCCTCCTGTTCAGTAGCCCTGTGAACAGGTGCAGCTATTGAGTCATCATTTTTGTAAGTGCTCAATAGCGCATGCCCTTATCACAGAATAGCTAGTGTGCCTTCCCCTTAAGAGTGGTGACAGAACGCTATTAAATGTGCCATTACAACTTGTGTCATGTTATCTCTAAATTATTTCTTACCAGGTAAATTATCTATTAACCCTTTATTTTAGAAAGTATTATTACACACAGTATACTATTTTTGTTACCTATATGTGTACATCCATGCTCCACACTACACTGATGATCTGTGATATCACTATATAACCTGCCCATGTTGATGTCTTGTGTATGTACTCCTGATAAATGCATACATAAAATTTACAAAAAAAGGGCACCTTGGAGCCTAAAACCTACTATATATATAAAATGATAGCACTAAAGAAACAAGCATTTGTCAATGCCGAATGTCTGCTTGCTGGCATTGGCAGTGGTAGTGTAGAAGTTACAGAGCTGCGTAATATGAATGGCAGTGAAGTACTGAACTGAAGCCAACCCCACCACCACCCTGCAGAGAGTGACAGGCATTGGGGTGTGCGTTTGGGTCATCAGGCATAACGGCCATGCCATTTCACCACACCCCACCCTGCAGAGACTGACAAGTGTCACGGTGTTCCTTGTGGTCTTTGGCCCTTATGCTCTCCATTTCATTAGGAAATATGGTGAGATGGGTGCGATATAGGAGAATGGGGTGAAGTTTGGGGCAAAGAGTTCAAGGCACACCTCGATGCCTCCTCACTGACTGCAGGGTGTGGAATGGTATGAGCATCACAGGCAAGAGTCCCAAGTCACACCCCTGATGCCTGTCATTCTCTATAGGGTTGGGCGTTATAGTTGAAAACCCTAATACCTCAGGCATTCGTTGGTATTTTCACTCCAAATTTTCAACATGTTTGTTTTGTGACCCCACCTCATGAACAGGGGGAATATCAGTTTGTTAGCCGAAAGCTGCTAATGCACAGTGACTACGGCATTTGGGACCACAGGTGCAAAAACATTCCGAACAGGATGTAAAAAATTACAGCTGTACTCTTTCATGGGGAGGTGTAAAAAATGGCTATGTTGCAAATCTGTAGTAAAAATATTAAAAAATGGTGAAGTCACGAGCGTACATAGAAACTGTGCAACGCACACCCGTAATATAATTAGGTTGGGGATTTTTTACAGCAGATTGTCAACTCAGGCATTTGGTGCCTCCGATCATGAACAGTGTCACTGTGATTTTCTTTATCTGTGCCGAACAATGATTTCCCACAGCGACCACGCATCTTTGCACTGAAAGTGTAAAAACACACTTCAGCCATGTTGTGAAAAATGACAGCTGTACTGTTCATAAGGAAGTGTGGAAAAATGTCACTGATGAAAATCTGGACTGAAAATATTACAAAGTCATGAACTAACGAGGGTGTGTGGAAACTGCGCAATGCTCACTCGTAACACAGTCATTTTATGGACTTTTGTCACCAAATTTTTAACATAGCCATTTTAAGACTTCTCCTTATGAACAGTGTAACTGTGATTTTCTTAATCTGTCCTAAACATTGCTTTCGCACACCAACAGCACCATTGTGCGCTACATGTGCGAAAACACATTTTGGGCGACATATGAAAAATTGCAGCTGTGCTGTTCATAAGGAAGTTTAATAAAATGGACATGTTGAAAATCTGGAGTGAAAATATTAAATTTGCAAACTTACTAGCATGCATAGGAACTGCGCAACGCACGCTCGTAAAAAGTCATTTTTAGGAATTTTTCACCAAATTTTCAACATAGCCATTTAAGACCTCTGCTCATGAACAGTGTCACTGTGATTTTCTTAATTTATCCTACATTGATTTCAAGACAATCGACTGCGCCCATTGTGCACTACATATGGAAACACATTTTGGGTGAGATGTGAAAAATGACAGCTGTACTACTCATAAGAAAGTGTGGTAAAATGGCAATGTTGAAAATCTGGAGTGAAAATATTGAAAATTGCGAACTAACGCGGCGTGTGTAGGAACGCCTGCATAGCGTACGTAAAACAATAATTTTTGGAATTTTTTCACCAAATTTTCAACATAGCCATTTAAGACCTTGCTCATGAGCGGTGTCACTGTGATTTTCTTTAATTTATCCCGATACATTGATTTCGACACAGACTGCGCTGCGCTACATGGGCGGAAACACGTTTTGGGTGAGATGTGAAAATGACAGCTGTACTACTCATAAGAAGGTGTGGCAAAATGGCAATGTTGGAAATCTGGAGTCAAAATATTGAAAATTCAAGAACTTACGAGCGTACATAGGGAACTGCTATAACGCACGCTTGTAAAACAGTCATTTTTTGGAATTTTTTCACCAAATTTTCAACATAGCCATTTTAACACCTCACCTCATGAACAGTGTCACTGTGATTTTCTTAATTTGTCCCATACATTGATCTCGCACACCAACTGTGCCATTGTGCGCTACATGGGCGGAAACACGTTTTGGGTGAGATGTGAAAAATGGCAGCTGTACTACTCATAAGAAGGTGTGGTAAAATGGCAATGTTGAAAATCTGGAGTGAAAATATTGAAAATTCACGACCTTACGAGCGTGCGTAGGAACTGCGCAATGCACGCTCGTAAAACAGTCATTTTTAGGACTTTTTTCACCAAATTTTCAACATAGCCATTTTAAGATGTCTGCTCATGAACAGTGTCACTGTGATTTTCTTAATTTGTCCCGTACATTGATCTCGCACACCAACTGCGCCATTGTGCGCTACATGGGCAGAAACACATTTTGGATGAGATGAAAATGACAGCTGTACTGCTCATAAGGAGGTGTGGTAAAATGGCAATGTTGAAAATCTGGATGAAAATATTGAAAATTCGTGAACTTCTGACGTACGTAGGAACTGCACTGGCGATGCGGCTCGTAAAACAGTCATTTTGGGAATTTTGGCACCAAATTTTCAACTTCAGGTTTTGGGACCCCTTCTCATGAATGATGTCATTGTCGTTGGCATTATTCAGGCCCAAAAAGGGTGATTTCGGCGCGGTGACTGCACAGTGACCAGAAATCACCTTCAGGCCAGATAATGCCATGACAGTGACATCATTCATGAGAAGGGTCCCAAAACCCATGTTGAAAATTTGGTGCAAAATTCCAAAAATGCCTGAGATATGCAACAAAGTTGAAACCCCTATCTAGCCCATTATACAGCTTACGGCATTTCCTCAGTTCGCGGTCGGCTTTGAAAAGTGCAGGCGTGTTCCCAGTCCACTGAAGATCGTCGCTGAGGTCCGGAGTAAGTATGGGGTGAGGGGGTGTGGGAGAGGCTGGGTGCGCAGTGGGTGGGTGCGGGTTGTGGGAGGGGCGGGGAGACAACGTTGGACCGTTTTTTCTTTACAGGTTAAAAAAGGGCGATGTGGGGCGTTTGCCAAGCTGGGGTGGGCTCCCAGTGTAGCACAAGAACAGTTGTGAAGGCGCGTTCAGCCGGCGGGGATTAGGCACCCCGTCGACCTAAGGATACATTGCCACGCTGGGGTGGGCTCCCAGCGTGGCACCAGTCCTCGGGGGCAGTGGAGCCGGCGAAGTTGGGCACCCGTCGGGTATATTATTCCAGATTTCCCACGCTGGGGTGGGCGCAAGCATGGCATTTGAAGCCTTTGGGGGCGGGGAGGCAGCACAGCCAGCGGTTGGACACCCGTCGGCTATACAGTGCGTGCGGGGCGTGCACGCCTCGCGTGGGCTTATAGTCTGTGGGGAGAGCTGCGCGAGCAGCCTTATCTTATCGCTGCTCACTCAGCAGCTCCCCTTTCAACTGTATGCTACTGCATTTTGGAGCGTGTCATAGACAGCTCCAGAATGCATTGGCTTACAGGGGCCCCACCTGCCAGCACACTGACTGAATTGGAGGAGGAGGTGACACACCTCCAAAATCTCTGATGATGGCACTATGTTTCTTGCACATGCGTGCAAGCAAACATAAAAGTACCCGGGAAACTGTAACCTTTTTCAAGATCAATCAAATCTTGGATGTTTTTTCCTAATACTGTCTGGGATACTTTTAAAGCTTGTATCTAGGGGATGTTTTTTTCATGTGCCTTAAATAAAAAAACACAATGAAATACTTAGGATCCTGAAATACAAGTTCAAATGTACTGAAATTAAACATGCTTACTCCAGAGCAAGAAAATATTTTAATAATCTAATTTTAATCACAGAATAGCTTAATCAGATTATTATGATTGAAAATGAGCACCATATTATAAATACTACACTGCAAACCAGGATGAACCATCACTGGCACACATTATTGCTTTTTCTTGGATCAATCCAGATTCAAACCCGCCTCCTCCAGGTCTCCTCTCCCACGCATGGGTCAAGAGGTAACCAATGCTCAGAACCCCTTCTTCCATCTACAACATGTCCAAAATCAGGAAGTATATGCCCTCCTAAAATTTATTAAATTGGATGGTACAGCTGGGTTTGATAGCCTGGTGCCAAGACCACTCAAACTAGCTACCCCAGTCATTGCACACCCTGTTACCCTCCTCATTAACAGATCATTCCTTGAAGGAAAAATCCCAGAAAAAAACAAAAAATAGCAGTGGTGTTTCCTGTCCACAAAGGTGGTCAAAGGGACCTTGCAGAAAACTACCACCCCATCTCCCTCCTTAGCCCATTGGCCAAGGTACATGAAAAGGGAGGATATTAGAGTGACAGAAATACAGGGAATGCAAGGGGGGGTGCAGGGGTACTGTGGGTCACCTTTGAGACAGGCAATGGCACAGCTATTCACATGGACATGATATAAAGACTTTCAGCACAGGGGGAGGAGGTGGGCAGGGTTCTAGTGGAATCCATCCACACAATGGCAGCTAAAGGGGAGGTGCTGCTGGTAGGTGATTTTATTCTGCCAGATGTGAATCGGAGCATCCCAGCTTCTGCCTCAGGCAGGAGCAAGAACAGCCTATATTCCATGCAAGGGGCAGGCCTCAGGCAGGTAGTGCTAGAGCCCACCTGAGAGGGTGCACTTTTGGACCTGGTACTCACCAATGGGGACAGAATTGTGGAAATCAGGGTGGGCGGACACCTGGGGTCCAGTGACCATTGCATGGTGAGGTTCAATATGAGTACAGTGGCAGAATCAAGCCACACAAAGGTGAGGGTCTTAAATTTCAGGAAGGCAGACTTTACTAAGATGGGACGTTGTCTCAAAAATGCCCTGGCAAGGAGGGACGAATGGGGGAGTTGAGCAGTGGGCTCATTTTAAAAAAGCCATAGCGGAGGTGACAAACCTGTGCATTAGGTATGTAAACAAGGGCAAGAGAAAGAGGAAATCACTATGGTTCTCAAATGAAGTGGTTGGGAAGGTCAGGGTGAAAAAGATGGCTTTTAGGAAATACAAGGAAACACAGAAGGAGGAGGGCAAGGTAGTGTACCTGGATAAACAGAGGGAGGCAGGTAAAGCAGTCAGGAGTGCAAAGGCACAAACATATGAAAAAATAGCACTGGAGGTAAAAAAAAAAGCGGACACAACTTTTTATAGGTACATTAGTGAAAGGAGAAAAACCAGGGGTAGAATTGTAAGGCTTAAAGGGAAAGAAGGGGAGTGTGTGGAAATGGACCTGGAAAAAGCATCAATACTGAACAAATATTTTTGTTCTGTATTCACAAATGAAGGAGAAGGTGAGGGACCAGAGTTAGGCAACATGAACAAATGTGGGAGGGAGGTGGACAGCAGTCCATTTATGGAAGAGAAAGTCTAAAAAGAAGTCACACAACTGAAAGTAGACAAGGCAAAGGGACCGGATGGGATACATCCTATAATACTACAGGGACTACAGGAGGTGCTGGTAGCACCACTGGCAGTCAAGTTCAACAAATCACTTGATACAGGGGTGGTTCCAGAGGACTGGAGGAGGGCAGATGCAGTTCATCTTCACAAAAGTAGGAGTATGGAGAAGGCTGGAAACTATAGACCAGTCAGCCTCACCTCAATAATGTGAAAAATTATGGAATCGCTACTTAGAGCAGCAGTACTAGATAATCAGGAAGTGATCAGTTTCCAGTTTTGTAGTGCTACTGTAAATATGGTGACTGCCTATCTAGTACTGCTGCTTTCAACATGGTGGGTGGCAGAAATGTAAACAAAAACAAAGGAAAACCAAGCAAATTACAGGGTGATAGTACAATGCCAGTGAGAAAGATTTCCAGGTAAATGCTCACCAGAGCACAGGGAATAAATTGTTGCAAAAGCACAGATTTTTTTTTACCTTGCACTGCTGCTTTTAAGAAAGGCTTGTGGAACACTTTGAATCCAGTGGAGCACAGGATCCGAGACAGCCTGGATTCACAGTGGGAAGGTCATGTCAAAGAAATCTAATTGATGTCTTTGACTAGGTGATGAAGGAAGTGGATCGGGGGGAGCGGTGGATGTGACCTACCTGGATTTCAGTAAGGCTTTTGATTCCATTCCACATAGAAGACTTGTGAATAAGCTGGGCAGCCTGGGAGAGAAGACAGATTGTGGTGGTAAATGGAGCTCAATCTGAGGTAAGGAGGGTGGCCAGCGGGGTGCCACAGGGATCAGTTCCGGGGCCAGTCCTGTTTAATGTCTTCATAAGTGACATTCCAGATGGGCTGAGGGAAAGGTGTGCCTCTTTGCAAATGACACTAAGATCTGCAACAGTGTGGACACTCTGGGAGGGATGGAAAAAATGAGGAGGGACCTAGGTAAATCGGAAGAAAGATTGAGAGTGTGACAGCTGAGATTCAATGCAAAAAAGTACAAAATCATGCATTTGGGGTGCAAGAACCTAGGTGAGGATTACATGATTTTTTTTGGGGGGGGATACTGACAGTCACCAAACAGGAAAGAGATTTGAGGGTAATCATATCTGATGACCACAAAGCAGCCAAACAATGTGACAAGGCTGTGGAGAGGGCTAGTGGGATGCTGGGTTGCATAGGCAGAGGTATTACCAGTAGAAGAAAAGAAACAGAAACATAGAAATTGTTGGCAGATAAAGACCACAAGGCCCATCTAGTCTGCATGTAAGCCCTACTCTTGTTTATGTCCTCTGACCCTATCTGGTCAGTGACTTTTCATCACTCTGCCCCACCTCTAAGGTTCCGTTATGCCTATCCCAGGCATGTATAAATCCCTCCAATGTGATAGCTCCCACCACCTCCTGTGGCAGACTATTCCATGTGTCCACCACCCTCTCCATGAAAAAGAACTTCCTTACATTTCCCCTTTTAATCTGTCACCTATCAATTTCATATCATGCTTCCTTGTTTGCATACTCCTCCTATAGTGGAAGATGTCTCCCCTACACCTTGTTTATGCCCTTAAGGTACTTGAATGTTTCTATCATGTCACCCCCTCATCTCCTCAAGCGAGTACATATTGAGGTTCTTTAATTTCTCCTTATATGTTTTCTGGTGCAAGCACTATACCATCTTAGTCACCCTTCTCTGGACTGGCTCCACTCTGTCAATGTCCTTATGAATCTGTGGCCTCCAGAACTGCACACAGTACTCTAGGTGAGGCATCACTAGAGTTTTATACATGAACGGCCGTTTTGTCCGCTGACAAAACATCATGGTCTCAATGACACGAACACAATGTTGCAGGGATGTAAAAAAAAACCATTGAAAATGGTGTAGGGTGTTACATTGCAGACTATTAGTTGCTGCACACTTTGATTGCAGGACAAGTAACCATAAATGCTAGCCAGTTACTGGACACACCTCACACCAACTACCGGTTCCCATTATATTTTAGATTTTATATTAATGTAAGATAAAAGCTGATCCTTCCAATAGACTTTTTTTTTTCACTGGATTAAATGAAAAGATTTGAAAAACAACTATCATATACCATTTTCTTGATTTGGCAAGGATCGCTGATCATGCTAGCAAGCACTGTAATCCCATGCCCCAATTTAGACAGGCTCTCTGTTTCTAGGTACAGACAGGGAACAGTTACGTTTGTATTGCTTGTGGCTGGGAGGCTTATTAAGTTTGGACTCGGAGTGCCACAGTGGTGGCAGGAGAGCCCACTCAGTGGGTGGAAGAGCAAGCTGTGGTGGGTGGCAGCATGACAGCCTGCTTGGCAAGCAGCATGGGTGAATGGACTGTCTTTTTCTGCTCCCAACCCCAGAGTAGGCAGTGAGGTGCAGGACTGGAAAGGAGCTGCCTAGACAGCATTGCTTCCAGATCCCACAGCAGATATGTGGGTCAGGAGTGAATAGGAGGGAAGAACTCAGATTGAACTGGGACACAGGTAACAAGGTAACTTAACAAAGTGTTAAATAATACAGTGTACTGTCGGAATGTTGCCATCAGAAATGTGGCTGCTTTGTTGCCGCTGTCGGAACATATTGTTGGCAACTTTTTGTCCGGCCATTGTTTGTCCATGTTACATTGTGTCCGTTGAAATAAAGCTGCTACATTTCTGACGCAAACACCTTCCGCCTTCTGCTAGTGATACCTCTGCCTGTGCACCCCAGCATACCACTGACCCTCCTTGCAGCCTTTGTACTCTGCTTTGACACCTTTAGGTCTTTAGAAATGATGACCCTAGGTCCCTTTCTTCCTTGGTGATCATCAGCAACTCTCCCCCTCCCATCCTGTACCTCTCCCCAGGGTTTCTTGGTCCCAGGTGCATAATTTTGCACTTCTTAGAATTAAACCTCAGTTGCCACACTTCAGGCCATTTTTCAAGCTTCCCCAAGTCCCTCCTCATTTTTTCCACCCCTTCTGGAGTATCCACCCTGTTGCATATCTTGGTGTCATCTGCAAACAGGCAGACCTTTTCTTTAAGCCCTTCCACAATGTCACTAATGAAGACATTGCACAGGACTGGCCCAAGGACAGATCCCTGTGGTACTCCGCTGGTCACCCCCTCTCCTGAGATTGGATCCCATTTACCCCCATCCTCTGCCTTCTGTCCATTAGCCAGTTCCTAACCCAGCTTACAACCTTCTGCCCCATGACCAGACTACCCATCTTGTTAACCAGCCTCCTATGTGGGACAGTGTCAAAGGCCTTGCTGAAATCGAAGTAGGCAACATTTACTCCCCCAGTTTACTTCCTTCATCACCCAGTCAAAAAAATCTATCAGATTTGTCTGACATGACCTTCCTACTGTGAATCCATGTTGCCTCAGATCTTGGGCTCTGGTGGATTCTAGGTGTGCACTATTCTTTTCTTAAGCAGCGCCTCCATGATCTTACCCACTACTGAAGTGAGGCTGACCAGCCTATAGTTCCCTGCCTCCTCTCTACTCCTGCTTTTGTGCAGAGGGACTACCTGCACCCTCTTCCAGTCCTCTGGGACCAGTCCTGTGTTGAGTGACTTGATGAACATGGCTACCAGAGGTGCTGTTAGCTCTCTTCATAGCTCCTTTAATATCCTCGGGTATATGCCATCTGGCCCCATTGCTTTGTCCACCTTTAGTGTCGTGAACTCCTCCAGGACTCTTTCCACTGTGAATGGACTGGTGTCCACCTCTCCCCCCCGTACTGGTTGCCCAACTGTGGTCCCTGACCCTTCCCTTCTTCAGTGAATACAGAACAGAAGTATTTATTTGGTATTTCTGCCTTTTCCAGATCCCCCTCCTTAAACTCTCCTTTTTCCCCTTTTAGCCTTATACCCCCCCCCAGAGTTTTCTTTTTTCACTGTTATGCCTATAGAATGTCTCGTCCCCTTTCTTCACTGTCTGCACTGATCCTTCCTCATTCTGTACCTTTGCACTCCTAACAGCCTTCCCTGCTTCCTTTAGACACTATAGAAACACCTCCCTGTCTTCATCCCTTTGGGTCTCCTTATATTTCTTAACCCCATCCTTTTAGCCCTTACTTTGTCTGCCACCTCTTTCAGGAACCGTAGTGGCTTCCTTCTTTTCTTGCCTTTGGATACCGACCTGATGAATTGGTTAGTCACTTCCACTATTGCTCCTTTTAGGTGCCCCCACTGCTTTTGAAACCCCACCTTACCCCTCTCTTCTCCTGGGCAACTTTTATACATCTCCCTATTTCAGAGGTGGTGAAGCCACTGTACAGATCATTGCTTAGGCCTCATTTGGAGTACTGTGTTCAGTTCTGGAGGCCGCATCTCCGTAAGGACATAGAAAGGGTGGAGACAGTTCAAAGAAGGGCAACAAAGATGGTGCAAGACCTGCACCAAAAGTCATGAGGAGATACTGGGAGACCTCAATATGTATACCCTGGAGGAGAGGAGAGATGGGGGAAATATGCTAGAAACCTACAAATATCTAAAGGGCATAAATGTATCTTTCAGAAAAGGAGATGTTCAGGAACAAGGGGGCGTGACATGAGGTTGTAAGTGGTAGACTAAGGGGTAATGTGAGGAAGGATTTCTTCACAGAAAGAGTGGTGGATGCATGGAATAGACTCCCAGCAGAGGTTGTGAGGCAAACACAGTGGGGGGATTCAAAAATGCATGGGACCACCATAGGGAAACCCTAACAATAGGAACAAGAAGATAAAGTCAGAGCTCAAGTAGGGTCTGGCTTTTGCAGTAGGTAGGGAAAATGGACAGACTGGATGGGCCTAGTGGTCCTTATCTGATGTCAATTTCTATGCTTCTATGTTTAAAAGATCATTTACAATCAAATCCAAGACCACCTGGAGCTGCGCCACCTACTCACCGACCATCAGCATGGCTTCAGGAAATACTATGGCACCAGCACTGCCCTAATTAGACTGACTGCAGATGTTCTGGATGCCATGGACAAAAGGGTGCCGACTGGATCTATATTGATTTAATCAAAGCATTCGACTTGGTTGATCATAATCCACTCCTCCACAATTTGCAATGTATGGGATTTGACAGCCATTCACAACATTGGTTCAGGCATTACCTAACCAATAGGTACCAGGAGGCCAAATGGCTTGGAGCTCACTCTTACTTGAGCTCTATTACCGATGGCATCCCACAAGGGCCAGTCCTGGGTCCCCTGCTCATTTCCATATTTATCGATGACCTGCCCAACCACTGTGGGGGAGGCAACCTACTTCTATATGTTGATGATACGGTCCTCTACTAAAGTTGTGCCAGTGTAAACCTGATCAATTCCCAGTTCACCTCTGATTTTGCTATACCCTTTGGCCTCAAGGACCTTGGTCCGGCCAAACAGCACCAGCTGTTGCTTGCCACCTCAGCTGAGGCACAAATTGAAGTAGTGGACAAGATTAAATACCTGGGGGTCCTCAAAGACAAGGAACTCTCCTTTAAAGCCCATGTAGATCAGGTTACCAAGGCACAGTACCAGAAAATTGGTCTATTATATCACATGGGTCATGCCCTCATTATGGAGTCTTGATTATACAATGGCAAGAAAAAATCCTGGTCTCTGATTGGTCAGTCTGGGACCGGACCCATGATGTTATCCCAGCACAACATCATGGCTCTAGTCTCAGCCTCACTGTGAACCAATGTAGATGATCTTATGGCCATTGATGATCCCTTTTTTGCATCTCCTCTTAAGAAACAAAAATATTTTTCCACACTAATAAAAATATTTTTTAAAACTACTTTTTTATGTTATATATAACAACGAGCCATTGTATAATAACAATAATGCCCTCCAGGGTGTGTGTCATTTGGGATAACGTCACGCCTCAGTTGTTGGACGCACTCGGCTTGCGCCTCATGCCCAACCACCTGAGGCGTGACATTATCCCACCACGACACACACCCTGTTGGGCATTATTGCTTAAATCACCATGGCAACTTGTGTTTGGCTCCTCACCCTACTCTACAGTGCCCCTATACTTCAGTCCCTCATGAGCTCTGAGACCAGTAGGCTCAAGGTTCTTTACAATAAAATCAGCTGCTTCATGGCTCAGTCCTCTCCCAGAAAACATCACTGTGAGGTCCTATCCTCCCTTAGCTGGCCATCCCTGGAGAAGTGAATGATGTACCCCCTGTTATGCCTAGCCTACAAGTTCATCTCACATTTTACCCTGCCCAACCTCTCAGGCTTATTAATTCCCAAACCTGAAAGGTGTCTCCTCCAGGTCTCTAGCCTTAGACTGCTCAAAGTGACAAGAATCAAAACAAATTTAGGGATGAGGTCTTATGCTTATTCTGCCCCATCTCTCTGGAACACCCTACCTGCTGAGCTGTAAACTCCCCCTCACTTGAGTGCTTCAATAAAGGTTAAAAACTTGACAGCTCACATTGCACTTGTTATCATTGATCACTTCCCCTTTGAATCTTTTTGCACTGAACCCCACAATTTTTCTTTGCTGCACTGTGTGCTAAGTATTGGGTTTATGCTGGCCCAGTGGCACTGACAGTTGAGGCACTGGATGCCACACCTGTTGCATGCCGGCGACCCGAGTTTGGGAACAGACTCAGATTGCTTGGGGGTCAGCGAGGTCAGGAAGGACTGAGCATCCATAGACAGCTCTCCTTCCTCGGGGGGAGGGGGGATCACACAGTGTGCTGTAAACTGACACACAGCAGTGGCTGGGTGTCAGCACAGGTGCACCACCAAGAATGGGGAGGGCCCACGTCCAGGGTGTTAGGCTGCCTCTGCAGAGGTGGAGCCAGCCACTCCGCCCATTGCATGGTCGTGGGCCCAGGGGCAAAACAGTGAAATTGGGAGCCAGCAGGGTCTATGATGACCCAACTATCGGGTCGGAGGATGAGTCCCTTCAAGGAAGGGACCGGAGCTCCCTGATGGCATCCCACAAAAAAAAAGTATTGTATTTATGTCCCTTCAGAGAAACTTGTTCACATTATCTCCATCCCATCTGTAAATCATTTGTATTTTAAACCCAAGCTGTATGAAGTATTGTATCCTCATATGAGTTCATGCCTACAATTAAGTCCGGGTCACCCCTGAAAAAGGGACCTCTGGTTCCAGTGGGCTCACCTGGTTACCAAAATTCAATAAATAAATACTAATATACATAAATAAATAAGTATTAAACCAGGTTATCAGCACACCAGTAGTACAGCAGTTTTCCCAACTAGACCACTATCTGATGGATCTGTCTATCCTAGCACTAACAGGTAACTTCAAAAACACACAGGACAATTCAAATTTTTCAAGCAATTTAACTCTAAATGTAATGGGCTCAATCAGGACATTGGATTTATGACACTGTGACTTTTGGCTGTATCAGCATCTAGGGACTTGTGTCTGATCCACTTTTCCTGCTGCCACTACCTGATTATACCACGAAAATACCTCTGTCCTGCTCAGGGGCTTGGAAGGTCAAACACAGTAATACTTGGTAGAGGGCATTTCAGATGGCAGACTTTAAACAGATAATTTCACTTTGCCAGCAGAAATACTAAATTTACACTTGCAATAAGGATGTTCAACCACTAGTACTATAGAAACTAGATCTTTATTATTATAATTCTACAATATATTACAAACAGGATACGTACATCAAACAAAAAGATACACACATTTACAGGAAATAAAAATAAAACAGTTTTAACAGGCAGATTACTTATAGAATAAACTCACAGTCTAGTCTCACTAAGATCTCTATTTACCTGCCAGGTAACTTGAAAGAAACATTCACTAAGACTGCTCTTTCCTTACCAGATAATTTAGCTATGGGAGCAGGGATCTCCTTCCTATTGAGGAACACTCACCAAGAGATGGACCCCAGGTCTTCTTCAAAGGATGCAGAAAGTTAGAGAGAGTTGTAATTAATCTCTTCAGTTTATGTACTTAGGGCAGTAGGATGGATCTTGTCTCTGGAGTGACTGCCCTCTTCAATATTTCCCGCTATGGTGTGTGTGTGTGTGTGCATGTGTGTGTGCATGTGTGTCTGTGTCTGTGTGTGCATGCATGCGTGCCACCTTGAAACATCCTCATTGCATGATCACACCTCTGAAAACTGTCCATAAAGTTTTATGATGTCCTCTTGTCTTATTGTCTGCATGTGGGAACCTCATCCTTGCAAGCTCCCTCACATTTTTTATTACTTTGTTTACTTCCTAGTTGCTCAGATGTCAGTGTGGGAAAAGTAGCACCATCACACCTGGCTCATTGTTTTCACTAAAGGTTTCCAGGATAGCTGCTAGGACATGTGACCTGAACTTCATTTTGTCCACCCCCATGCCATTCCAATCATTCAAAGAACTAAGCAGAAAAGAGATTAATTACAATAACAAGTATAGTTTATATTAACAGAATTACTTTCCCATCACAGTCACACTATGGAAAACCCTAACGCCTGTAATAATGAATGATACTTTATATAATTATGTTTTTTTTTCCGTGAGCTCCCCTGCACTTGTGTGTCTCAGATAATTACTATGTCCAGTGTTCATATCAGGAAACCTTTCACATGAACACTTCAATGCACCTATCAAGCCTCTCTTATGAATATCTCAGCACTCCCTGCAAAGTATCCCTTCAGAGCTAAAGACCTATCCCTATCCATTGTTTACCCACCCTTCCTTTGAACTCTTCTCACTGTCCTGTCATGAATTATTTTGAAACAGTGAAACTTCAGTTTCTTCTCTTCAGATTCCCATTGCACCTAATGAAGGGACCCACTGGGTTTCAAGAGCTTGTATACTGTATCATCCTTATACAAAACATACAGAGGAGCCCATCAGAATACAACGCAGTGTCACAGATTCCTGCATGACACAAGGGATTAACTTTGATTGCAATTGCCTTGTTTCCTGCTGTAACTCTGCTGCAGAATGCTGTAGAATTGAGTTGCATACTGATGGGCTGAACCGTATGTTGGTCCAATAAAAGGTATCAAAATATCCAGCAACACTTGTTTTCCAAGGACCTATACAGGTACAATCTCTTTTTACTAAATACTAGGGCAAAATACTAAGCCTTAGAAAACAACCAGATAAAATAATCACTTGGCAGCTAAAAAAAAGAGCAAAAAGAAATATAAATGAGATCTGAAAAAACCCAGGATGTCATTATAAAGGACCCCCCAAATAATCATTCAGACTTTTGAAGAATTCTGAATACAGAAGACTTTATACACATTCTATTCTAAATATTCTATACTAAATAAAATTAATCCAGAACTCTCAGATTCCCTTGATGTCTTACTGAACAAGGGATACTAGCCCAGACATTTGTCCTTTGTCCTGATTTGAACAACTTCTGGGAAATATTTCACATTAAGCAAGAACATGATACTGCCACCTCCTTAAGAAAACATATAGCACTTATAATGCTGGCTGTTGCATCAGTAACATATAGTATAATGCTACTCCATTAACTCTGCCCTCAAGAACTTCCTTGCACCTTCCTGTACCTGCCATGACCCTCCCTTATGCCCCCCACCATCTCCCCTAAGCCCATATTATCATATGCCTACTCCCCATCACTCCTATTTCCCTCTGATCGTGCTCCTCCTTGTCCCCTACTCTTCCTCTTCCTAAAGTGTTTCTCCCCCTTCTTTCTCTACCCTTACTCTGTCTCCCTCCTGTGAGCTTGATCACTGCCTTGTGCAGGCAGGATCCATAGTGCATGGTGGGCAACAGTCTTACTCCCTTTCCCCTATTTCTCCCTTTACTGCACCCCAAGTTGTCAAGTTATTGTATGTGTTCCAGTGTTACCAACTGTCACCAACTGTTGCCAATTTGCTATATGTGTCTTCATATCTACTATACTTAACTGATGTATTGTTAGCCAATGCTATCCACCTGTAATCTCTCCTGCACTCATTGTATGCAAGTAAGCAAACTGTATTCCAGCATTGTAACATTTCTCTGTATTATATCCCGTTGTTCCCTACTCTCCAGGTGGCACTGGGAGACGAGCAACTTGTTGCTCAGCGTGCCTTCCTGGTGAAGCATTTCAATAAACAAATAAAAATTGCACTTATAATGCTGGCTGTTGCACCAGTAACATATACTGTAGCACTTACAATGCTGGCTGTTGCACCAGTAACATAGCCCTTATAATGCTGGCTGTTGCACCAGTAACATATAGCATTTATAATGCTGGCTGTTGCACCAGTAACATATAGCACTTATAATGCTGGCTGTTGCACCAGTAACATATAGCATTTATCATTCTGGCTGTTGCATCAGTAGCATAAAGCACTTATAATGCTGACTGTTGCACCAGTAACGTATAGAACTTATGATTCTGGCTGTTGCACCAGTAACATAAAGCACTTATAATGCTTGCTTTTGCATCAGTAACATATAGCATGTATAGTGCTGGCAGTTGCACCAGTAACATACACTGTAGCACTTAGAATGCTGGCTGTTTCACCAGTAACATATAGCACTTACAATGCTGGCTGTTGCACCAGTAACATTTCTACTGATTGCTACCAGGGTAACTCAGGTCATATGACACTGATTAATGTAAAAAAATGCATCCAGCTGCAATGAAAAAATCAACAGCCTTCTGTTGTCAAGAAGTGGTTTAATTTAATGAGAAATGTTTTGAAATGAGAAAAAGCACACTGTTGTTAACATAATGACATTCCAACGTTTGCTAAATTTGGTTGCCCTGTAAGACATTCTGCAATGCAAACAGTGTACAGGCAAACAAGATGTTCTTGCATGTTGCCAGGCATAACCAGTTCTTTCTGTTTTTCCTTCTTTCTTCTTTCTCATTTATTTCCTTTTTATTTTCTCTATGAATTGCATTAGTAACCATCTAGGTTTAATCTGAAGCATCTCTAATACTTGAACAATATAACGTAATCTGTTTGAACTATATATTGTAATCTGCTCAATATTTCACTATAGTGTGTTACCTTGCAACCTCAATAAATAAACATTTTTTTAAAACGTGACTGTTAATGTTACCCCTGCAATGATAATTTCTGAGCTTTAGGGCATGTCCCCGCACCCTTTCCCTCTTCCACTGCAGTAAAAGGAGCTCCACATAGGGTGTAGGTCCTGCTTCTGTTTTCCTCCATAAGTGCAGTACCTTGCTTTTGCCTACATTGAATCTGAGGCTTTAGGAGTCTGGCCAGTCACCAAGCTTGTTCAGGTCCTCCTGCATTTGCCACACTCCTCAAGGGAGACAGGCATTCTGACCAAATTAGTGTCATCAACAGATGTGGAGACCCCAGCTTCCAGACTGTTGATGGAAATGTTGAATGGCAGTAGCCCAAGCACCTGTTCCTGAGGGATGCCTCTGAGTACCCCTTTTATATAGAAACATAGAAGCTGATGGCAGATAAGAACTGCAAGGCCAATCCAGTCTGCCCATTTTTTCTACCTTATGAATGTGCCGTAGGCATGTACTCTGTCAATGGCCTATCTATTCATACTCATCTTTATTGCTCCCTTATGCCTATCCCATTTCTGTTTGAAGCCCTGCACTGTATTCATATCCATCACTTCCAGAGGTAGGTCATTCCATGCATCCACCACCCTTTCTGTGAAAAAGAACTTCCTCACTTTCCCCCTTAATCAGCCTCCCTCTAATCTCGTGCTGAGTCCTCTTGTCCTGCTATTTTTCTTATATTGAAATGTTAGACTCTTTCACCTTGTTAATGCCCTTAAGATGTTTGAGTGTTTTGATCATATCACCTGTCTCCCTCCTTTGCTCTAGGGTATACATAGTGAGCTCCATTAATCTGTCCTCATATGTTTTCTGATGCAGTCCCTGCACCATTTTGGTTGCCCTTCTTGGACTGTCTCCATTTTGTTAATGTCCTTTTGCAGGTGCAGCCTCAGTACTGCACGCAGCACTCCAGATGGGGCTCTAACTAGTGTCTTGTAAAGAGGGATTATTACCTCCCTCTTACAACTTGCGATACCCCTACTAATACACCCCAACATCCCTCTAGCTTTACCTACTGCTTTAGTGGTCTGCTTGGATGATTTCAGGTCATCTGTGATGATGATGCCTAAGTCTCTTTCTCTCCTTGTGATTGCCAGCAGCTCCTCTCCCAACCTATAGGTGGCTTCAGGGTTTCTCTTCTCTATGTGCACAACCTTGCACTTCTTTGGGCTAAACCCCAGTTGCCACTCTTCCGACCAGTTTGCCAGTTTATCCAGATCTCTTCTCATTCCTCCCACCCCATCTGGATCATCTACTGTGTTGCAGATCTTGGTGTCATCTGCAAACAGACAAACCTTACCCTCCAGTCCATCTGCAATGTCACTGATGAAGATATTGAAAAGGATGGGCCCCAGGACTGATCCCTGAGGTACCCCACTTGTGACTTGCATCTCTTCTCACTGTATACCATTTACCACCACTCTCTGTTTTCTGCCTGCCAACCAATTTGCCACCCCGTTGGCCAACTTCTGACCCAGCCCAAGCCTACAGCTTATTAATCAATCTTCTATGTGAAACAGTATTGAAAGCTTTGCTGAAGTCAAAGTAGGTGACATCAACTGCTCCCTTGGTCCACCACTCTGGTTGCCCAGTCAAAGAAATCTATGAGATTAGTTTGACAGGACCTTCCCTGTTGTAAACTCATGCTGTCTTGGATCCTGTGCTCCTATGGTTCCAGGTGTTTGCACTATCCTTTCCTTAAGTACCTCCATAATCTTGCCCACTACTGAGGTAAGACTGATTGGTCTGTAGTTCCCTGCCTCCTCCCTGCTACCACTCTTGTGGCAGTATCACATGAGCCTTCTCCAGTCTTCTGGGACCTCTCCTGTGCTCAGAGACTCACTAAACAGTTCTGATAATGGCTCTGCTAGTTTCACCCTTAGCTCCTTTAGTACCCTGGGATGTGTGCCATCAAGGTCCCATTGCCTCGTCACCTGAGCTTGGCGGGCTCTTATAGGACCCTTTCTTTTATGAAGGGACTAGTGCACACCTCCCTCCCCCTGTGTCCATGGTGCTCAGCTGTGGGCCCTGCCCTACCTTTTCCTCAGTAAATACTGAGCAGAAGTATCTATTTAGGATAGTTGTTTTTCCTTGGTCAACCTCCTCCTCACACTCCCCCCTATCCCCCTATCCCCTTTGATCTTAGCAAATCCCCCTCTGGACTCTCTCCTTTCACTAATGTATCTATAGAAAGTCTTGTCACCTTCTTTTACTGTTCATGCTAGTGTTTCCTCGGTTTGGGCCTTTGCCTGCCTTATTGCCTTCCCTGCTTCCCTTAGGGAAGTTTGATATGCCTTCCTATCTTTGTCCAGCTGTGTTTCCTTATATTTCCTGAAGGACAGCCTTTTGGCTCTGACCTTTTCTGCTAATGTTCTTGAGAACCAAAGTGGTGTCCTTCTTCTTTTGCTCTTGCATTTCTCTCTAACACAATGGGATGTTGCTTCAAGTATTGCAACCTTAATGCTTGCCCACCTTGCCTGTACCCCTTCACCTGTATTTCTTCTTGCCAGGGCTAGCTTAACTCTGTTGGCCATCTTATCAAAGTCAGCTCATCTGAAGTTCCATATTTTTGCCTTAGAATGGGATAATTTTGTTCTAGTGGCCAAATTGAACTGTACCATGTTATGGTCACTGGCCCCCAGCTGACTTTCTACCTGGAGAACTGTGATCCTTTCCCCGTTAGTCAGTACTAGATCCAGGATAGCCCTGTCTCTTGTGGGTTGTTCTACCAGTTGTTTGAGGCCTTCCCCTGCAGAGAATCCACTATGTGTCTAGTTCTGGCAGACATTCCTGCTGGTATTGACCAATCTGTATCTGGCATGTTGAAGTCTCCCATTATCAGAACCTCCCCTTTAGCAGTCATGTTTTGTGTGTCTTCTAACAGTAATGTGTCTACGTCCTCCCCCTGGTCTGGAGGGCTGTAGACGACCCCAGTTCATATGGCAGCCCCATTTCCTGTTTCTAGGGTGACCCACAGTTCTTCTGGCTCCTTATGTGTATTCTGAATTTCTGTAGATTTGATATTTTCATTGACATAAAGGGCCCCTCCACACCCCCTTTTTGCACCTCGGTCTCTTCTGAACGGTACACAGCCGGATACTGCAGCCTCCCAAGTGTGGTTACTGGTGAACCATGTCTCACTAATGGCTACTATGTCCAGTTTAGCCTCAATCACTGTTGCCTGCAGGTCTGGGATCTTGTTTCCCAGAGTGCGAGCATCTGTGTACACGATTTTCCATTGGCCAGATTTCAGTATGTTAGTTGTTGGGCGAAGTCAGGCATTTCCCCTGTGTGTCGTATGGAGAGCCGGACCTTTTTCCTTACCTGGTGATGCAAATGAAGGCTGAACTCCTGTTTGATCACTAGCTGAGGGGGGAGAGGTGTTCTTCCCATTCGACATATCGGGTACTGCACCCCTCTCCCCATTTGCTAGTTTAAATATTCTGCAAAGATGTCAAACTTTTCCCTCAATGCATTGATTCCCTCCTTAGTCAGATGCAGTCCATCGAATTTAAAGAACATTTGCTCCCAAAACTGTTGCCAGTTACCTACAAATTTGTGTCCTTTTTCCTGGCACCAGCTCTTGAGCCACATGTTTAGCTCCCCTATCTCTCCTTCTCTGACCTTCGGTCCATCTGCCCCCCTCTCCCAGACTGGCAGGATCTCAGAGAAGGAGATGCCAGATGAAATGGATGGCAGTTTGTCATCCAGCCTGGTCAGGTGTTCCTTGGTCTCCACAACTGACCGGCTGGTGAGATCGTCAGTCCCTATGTGTACCAGGACATCTATGTTTTCTCCTGCTTCCTGCACGATTTTAGCAAGTGGTCAGTGTCTCTCCATGCTGATGTACCTGGGATACATCTGACCATTACCACCAGCTGGAGGTTGGAATCAACTCCCTGAATCATGGAGTCTCCTATGATCAGAAGTGTTTTGGATTTTCTTTTTGCTTTTTTTGTTTTGGTCCCTGTTTTGGGTGAGTTTTGTTGTGCTAGCTCCTGTGCTGCAGTGTCCTGCTCTGCAGTGTCCTCTGCCCTTTTGTTTGATTTCAGAGATAGAGGCAGATACCTGTTTGTAGTTTTTATATGGTTTGTGGAGGTGATACATTGGAGAGCACTGAGTGATGGAACATACAATTTGCCCCTTCTAACCACCTGCCAACCTCTCAGACCAACTACCCTCTGTGGTTGAGGTGCTTCTGTTGGATGTTGGGGAAATGGTGGGCGGTTCTTATAATATATTTCCTCCTGAATATATGATTTGAGGCATGCAATCTCTGCTCATGCTGCCTGTAGCTGAGCCCTTAGATCTCCAGTGGTCCAACATGTAGGACAGTGTCCTAAATCCTGTATAACTGCCCTTTGGAAAAGTGTACCGCAGTACCTGCAGTTAATAATATCTATTACAGATGAGTTGATGGGTTTATAACCTGGTCAGAGTAATTTGAAGGAGGAAAATGAAAGCAAACATTTTGATTTTGTGTTTTGTTTGTTTTTGTATAACCTGTTCTAACAAGCTAAATTACCTGTGCCCCTGTAAATGAGGTCACTGTGTGGATACTACTCCGATCCTCCCCTTCCTGCTTTGCTACAGGAAATGTCACGACTGTGCTACCCTATAACGGGAGTGTAGCATGGTATGGTTGGGGATGGGTGGTGGGTGGCTGGGCCCTTCCCCTACCAAAAAGAAGAACCACGGGCAAAAGAAACAAGGAGGTAAGAGCAGAAACAATCAACCAACAACAAATGCAGTAGCCCTGAAAGCTTTGCCTAACGACAGATAAAACTGTAAAATCTGTAAAGCACCACCTGTAATAATTTCACAGAATACATACCCTGTAAAAAACACTTTGCTACAGAAAAAAATAAAGCAGTAACTGGAAGTAATGCCTGCCTATCACTCTCTTCCCTCAAGCAAGTTTGCAGTCTATCATGTATATGTGTTGTGTATACTGCACTGGTGTACACTGCTCATAAACGTGTCATGCACCATAGTGTCAAAGGTCTTGCCAAAGCCCACGTACATCTATGAACTTAAAGCACAAACAGCAATGAAGCTAAGTTGCAAAAATAAACAATTTAAATTTATCCTATAATTTGGCTCCTTAATGTAGCAAAGTTGACCTCTTGAAGTTTGGAATATTCATTATGTTTTAACTTCCACAGTAGCCTTTATTATTTAAAATGTTACCAGATTCTCAAAAGTGGAAAATTGCACACATGTGGAAAAAAAAGGTACGCAAGGTACGGTTTCCCTGCTCAACTGCAATTTTTTCTGCATGCACTCAATTTTCACAAAGGTTGCCTTTTTGTAACCTTCACCACAGTTTATCGCAGTTTGTGCAGCTGTGTAAAAATGCTATGCCGAGTATTACCAGGCAAAACATTTTTTGTGCAGCTGTGGAAAAAAGGAAAATGCTGCCCTTGCACATAACAGGCTGAAAATAGCATTTCGCAGATGTGGGGATTTTTCCTTCCACCAGGGAGCCCCCCCTCCAATTCTATTTCTGCTCCTGTCACAGGGAACCCTCTCCAACAGCCTCACTCACAAATGACTCTACCTCCCTGTCTGAAGCCCTTCACCAGGTCTGCTCCAGCCTGGTGAATTCCCCAGCTCTGAGCCCCCTGAGGTGGGGCCGCCATCACCCTGGTGCTCAATCTACAATTTAATGTGCTGGGCCCATGTCAGGGGGAGAACCTCAGTTGAAAGGCCCAACTATGGGAGTGTGGTCGTGGCACTAGAGGAGCCTTCGCCTATCCCCAAGACAGGGGATTTTCTCTACTGGTTGTTGCCCCCCAGAGCTCAGATGTGCATTGACATCTGCCAACATCCACTGCAGCTCCTCCCCCACATACGCTAGCACTGCATGTTCCATTGCACTGCCTTCAATTTCCATCAGAGGCCACCCAGGAGCGGGCACAGACCCTGGAACCCTCCCTGGGAAGGAAGAGCAGTCCTCCAGATGTTTGATCCCCTTCCTCTCCTGTCAACCCCTGATGGCCGAGTCCATTCCCGAACCCAGATCACCAGCGTGGCGTGAGGTGTGGCGTCCAGTGTCTCAACCCTCAGTGCCACCGGGCCAGCTCACCACTAGGGAGTTGCACACAGGGACTTGTCTCTGGACCACATAGGACCCTTGGAAAATCTGCCCCCCAGATGTTTACCAAACCCTACAGAAGACATCTAAGTATCCTCACTACTCAGCACCAGATGCAGTTCTGTCCCATCTGGTGACCTCTTTCACATATTTTGATACATATCCCCTGTTACATGTAAGAATTCCATTGTTGGGTTTAATCACTAAAAAGGTTTCTTTTGTCCTTTCAATAGAAATGCTAGTCCTAACCTGTTTCGACCAACAATGTTAGGTAAGTGTGATGCAGCACTTCTTTTGTGCTTCATTTATACCTTGTCAGCCGGGGCATCTGGTAACATTAAATAAATGCATGATGTGATGCTTTCTTCTGCTCCCACTGTCTATTGGTTAAAAAGACCTCTTTAAAAGCTTCCTTCTCCTTATCTATCAGAACAAGAAATCCGGCTGCAAAGGGCACGTTAAGATTAATGCATTTTTATTACCTAAGTTGTGCAGGAGATTACAAGAGGGCCATTTTACAAAGCTTTAGAGGCACTTACAAAGCACCAGCAGTCCCATTTCAAAACTTGCATTGTATATGATGGATAGGGCATGTTATCTGAGTGCTAATAAGTACTGAGTCACAAATTGGCTCCATTTTTCTTCATTTTTTTCTGCTGGTGGTCTGTGAATGACACTAAATCAAATGGCAGATTAATTACAACCTTGACACGTTCTCAGTTTTCTATTCTCTTTTCCGGCTAGTGCTTAAAGAGTAGTATCCACTTAAATATATGCTTTCATAAACATACTCCAGTCAGCAGTTGCAACTTACTATATGGTATCATTTTAACATTTAATTTGTATTTCCCAGGTTTTCCTTTATGTTTTTTTGGCAGCTTATTCATGATGCCTGTATAAAAATTCTTTTATCAGCTCTCGCCAGGATTTTATGGCTCCCTAGTGCGCTTTATGATGACATCATAAATAATGAAACCATTCTTAGCCATTCAGGATTGTTTATGTCTAAACATTCCAGGTACTCTTATATAAGTTACTAGGACCTCCAAGGGATGTCACTTCTGGTATAAGACACTCTGAGTGTGAGGTCTGGGTGAGAGGACCGTGAAGCAAAGCAGAGCGGCTCTGCCTGCCCAAACCTCATGAGAGGAGTTTCTTATACCTTAAGTGACATCCCTCAGCGGCCCTGTTATTGAGTTTTGCTTGAGTAATTTATAATAACTTTGGAGTCTTTTTTAAATTTTAGTTTGCTGTCCTCCCTCCAGGGCTGAAATGGAGCGTTCCCTTCTAGCGCTCCTGCATGAGAGTACACTCTACACAGAATAAGAGGTACAGTGGCTCTGCATGCTGACTGGCTGAAATCACCTTAGTGATTTCTAATAACCATAAAAGGGTGTCTCATGCACATAGCTTTACAATTTGAAGTTCTACAGTTAGTTCAGCTGGCAAAGTCTACAGTATTTCCCACAAAGGGGATTCTATAATCATCTGCAAAGTAAAACATTTTGATTTTAAATTCTAATGTGGGGGAGGAGACTATGTGGGGGTGGGGTGGGATTGAGGGTTGGTGGGCGGCAGTGGGGGTAAGTCCTTATTTTGTATGTACAAGACATGTGTTACATTACCGGTATGGAACTGTACTTGTTTTGTTAAAACTGTAATAAACTTTAAATAAAAAAAAAGAAAATTCAAATGTAACTCGGGTGCCATGTAACTGCGGGTTACTACCTCTGCCTGGCAATCTCCAGCCAGTTTAAAGGGGCCTGGGCTCTTTTCTTTTTTTTTTTTGCCATTAAAATTTTATTACATTTTTCGTTACAGTAATAGGATCCAACAGCTACAAGTACAAACACGTAGTAGTACATACATATTCATATCCATACATAAAATAAAGCAAGCCCTGTAACATATCCCCTAACCCTCCCCACCCACTCCCTCCCTACCTACTACCCCTAACCCTCCCAGCACAAGTCCAATGAGGTAGCATACTATCAAACAGTAGTTGTTCTGCACTCTTCTATGGAGAATAAAGAGCATAAAAGGGACCCCAAATCCTATCGAACCTAGGAAGCTTATTCTGGAGGATAGCTATCATTCTCTCGACCCTCAGACTGGCTAATAATTCCTCCAGCCATTCAGCATAACTGAGCATGACACAGTCCTTCCAATGTCTAAGAACAATTTTCTTAACCGTGGCAGCAATCAGGACTATATGGAACCTCCTACTCTTGACCGGGATATGAGAGACATCTCCCAGCAAACATATTTCAGGAATGAAGAGGTCCCCAAGTCCCAGTAACGGATTCATTCTACTTTTAATTTCTGCCCACAAGGGGGTTACCTTAGGACAATTCCAGAATATATGCATCAAATCCCCTCCGTCGGCTTGACACCTGTAACATGTAGAATTCGTAGTAATTTTCAACCTAGCCAATTTTTGTGGGGAATAATATATATTGTGAAGAATTTTAAACTGCATCAGCCTAAATCGATCCTGCAAAATGAATTTATGACAGTTCGTCCATAAAGCCTTCCAATTGAGCACGGTATCGGGAAAGACTGACGCCCAATATGAACTTTGAACCGGATTAGAAGAATACGCCCACCCAAACAACACTGAATATATTTTGGAGATTGCGTGCGGCAAACCTACCAACGGCCCTACTACCTCACAAAAGTCCAACCTAGGACTCCGGATTACCCCACTACCCATCTTAGCAACCAAAAGATGCCTAATCTGATATATCTTAAAAATTGCCAAAGTAGAGGCCTGGGCTCTTTTCTGATGATAACAGGGGGGTCTTTCCCAAGATAAAATTAATTATACAATGGCAAGAAAATTTTCTGGACTCTGATTGGTCAGTGTGTGCCTGAGACAGTGATGATATTACACAATAACATCACTGTGCTGATTTTATGGAGCATGCACCTTTTTTTTTTCAGAAACAAAGATATACTGCCTCACTAAAAATCTACTAAAAACATTTTTATTTTTATTTTTGTTTTCTATAACATCAAGCCATTGTATAATTGCAATAAGGCACTCCAAGGTGTGTGTTATCATGTAATAAGGTTACTCTTGGGGTGGTGGAAGCACTTGGCTTCGCCTCGTGCTTCAACCCAACCCAGGAGTGACGTTATTACACGATAACACACACCTTGTCGTGCCTTATTGATTAAATAACATGATGCCTCCACTCAGAGTAATGCAGCACTTCCTTTGTGCTTCATTTATACCTTGTCAGCCGGGGCACCTGGTAACATTAAATAAATGCATGCTGTGATGCTTTCTTATGCTCCCGCTGTCTATTGGTTAAAAAGACCTCTTATGCTCCCACTATGGGAAAATATAGTGGGTCAGATGTTTGCGTAGTACAACCCCTTGAGAAGCTGTAGCTACCCACCTCCCCTTCCAGTCTCCTCACACATGGAATACCATAAACAGTTGTAATACTTTACACGCAGTTATTGACTATAGCTAATAATATGCTCACGGATGGAATTAACCAACAACAAGGAACAATTTATTAAAAGGGGAAGGGGAATGGGAATGCAGAGAAAAAAATAGCAGTTTGAATCTTCAAGCAATAACATTAACAACTATTGTGCCCACCACCCCAAAGAGCAACACACCTTCCAGTTGCCCACCTCCCCATTGGTACCAGTGAACCTAGTGTCTACCTGGGTACAGAGACTGAGGTGCAGGCCTGATCGTTGTCGTTGGTTGGTGCACTTAACTTTAACAATGAAAACTTTAAGCAAATGGATGAATTTCCCCAGGCCAGGGCATGCCTTGTGCCTACTCACTGTTCTGTAGCACAGTTCTGGCAGGGTCTGGCAATGGTTGAAGGGGTAGTCAGTCAAGCTGGGGGCCTCGAGCTGTGCATGCAGAGTTGCAACTTGCCTGCTGTGACAGTGTCTTGCAGTTTGTCACCTTCAGGGCTTTTGTAGGCTACGGCAGCTGGTCACCTTCCGTGTTGCTTGTCATCTTCTGGCAGTCTAGATCAAATGCTGGAACTGGGTAGAACTGGGGACCAGGGCCAACATGCCTCCAGAAGAGATGAGTAGTATCATTCAGCAGTAGCACTTTCTGGCTGATTCCCCAGATCATCCTTGTTGGCGATGGTTTCTGTTCTGGAACTCAAACGATCACACAGTCATTTCTTCTCTGTGGCTGGCAGCAGTGGATACCTCTGGGAACAACCAGCTCACTCTCTTGGGTTAGGAGTGGCACACATTCTTTAGGCAGGTTTCAAATGCAGCTTTCAACCACAAGCAGCTTTCTTACTTCAAACTGGCTTTCGCCTCAGATGATGGGAACTTTCTGCAGGCGCCTCTTGACTCAGGCTGCTTGAACCCAGGGAACTTTCAGACTCTCAACAGAATCAACAGTCCAACCTCTCTCATAGGTTGAGGGCATCTCTCAGGATGCTAAAGCATTTCAGTTGCAAGAACTCTCAAATTTCTGTTCTGGCTTTTCAGGTGGTAGAAAGCTTCTTGGCAATTCTCCTGGCATTTCATTATGATTCAGTATGAAGAAAGGGGGAAACAAGAGGCATAAGCCCATAACTGCTTACATCAATCACCCATAATAACTAGGGGAATGGATTGATAATAATATTTTATCAACATTGTTCTTGAAGGATTCTTTTGAGTTGCTTATAACTATTTTGGTTGGTAATGAATTCCAGGTTTTTATTATTTTTTGAGAAAAGAAATAACTACATTTGGTAGTAAAATACCAAAGTACATTTGGCTGTGGAAGTTATAGTCAGACTTCCAATCCTTTCCTCTAACACAGTCCAAGCCCTTCTGACTCTCCGTGAGCTTCAGCCAGACTGCCCCAAGCTGTAACTCTCCCTGGGGGGGGGGGGGGCTGAAGAGAAAATATCAGCTTTTGATTGGCTGAACACAGCTGTCCATTACTATGTATAAAGTCCCTTTGACACTTGATTGGTTGCCTGTTTGGATGCCAAGAACACTGTTCATTCCCCCTACCCAGAAGCCATAGCAGCAGATCCTCGAGCTCCTTGATTGCTGATTAAAGTTAGAGCAACAAATATGGCTGCTGTACACACAGTTTATACAAGCCCCAATGTTAACATTTCTTTAGCAGTCCAAGCATTATTTTAAATTTCACTGTCCCAAGGGTTTGATGGGTGCCCCTCTGCCCTGTCATCCAGTGGCAGAGTGGGCTCTGGAGGGTACTCCCCCTGCCTGTCATGAGTGATGTAGCACTGAACCCCCAGGTGACAGGCAGAGATCAATTAATATTCATAAGTATAGCAGCCAGGCTGCTTATTGAAAGTTTTAGCGCTCAAAAGCTCTTCCTGCAGTTTGGTTTCTTTATTTTTCTTGGCTCCTCCAGTGTGCCTCCATACCTCCTAAAGATTAGTGGAGTTATGGGGGTCAGGGCACCCAAGGGGAAGCTTGCCAGAGCAGCAGGTGCAGCCCTCACAATGATACATAGATACATAGACAGTGTCGGCAGATAAGGGCCTGTAGCCCACCCAGTCTGCCCATTTGAGCTTGTAAGTTCAGTTTATGTTTTCCTAGAAGTCTGTTGCCCCTTACCCCTGACCTCCAGAATTCCTTTATGTCTATCCCATGCATTCTTAAATCCCATGATTGTTTCAGCCCCCACCACTTCCTCCGGCAGGGTGTTCCACTTGTCCACCACCCGTTCATAGCGCTCTTTCAGCATTCGAGCTGGCTGCTGCCAGCTCACACAGTCAAGCAGGTATACTGCTTGAACACATGCACATTTTGATGTGTAGTGTTTGGTGAACCACCAAGTGGGCGGTTTTAGTTCTTCACTCATCCAGTCCCTCCAAAGGATACAGGCTCATGGGGCCAGCAGGAGCAATTCAAAGCAGGCACACATGGACTGGGACTGGCAGGACATGGCGGCTGGGAGGCAAAATATGGTAAGCCCTTCCCATGTGTTTGTGTGTGGGAGGTGGGGGGGATACACAACATTCATTTTTTTAAAGAAAGGTTTTTAACATGATTTAAAACATGTTTATGTGTACAGTTCCTTCTCAAGTTCTTTGTGTGCCAGAACTACTCAGCTTTGCTTTGCAGTTCTCTCATCCAAAGAACTCAAGAATACACTCTTATAACTTATAAGGAGGCAGTATAGCGCAGTGGTCTAAGGCTCTGCGCTGCAAATCTGGTGACTTCCAGCAGATCAGACCTGGGTTTGAATCCCACATCTTCTACTTGCATACTGTGTGCTCCTGAGCAAGTCACTTAACCTCCTTGTGCTCCTAGGTCACTCCTGTAAAAAAGCTGTCAGCTTAGTGTGCTATACCAGGTTAAAAAAATAAATAACCATAAGAGACACAATAACTGTATATATTGGGCATACTGAATATTGTAATACTCATCATGGTAACAGTCTGTGATATCAGAACATAGTGATTGCGGGGTTAGTTTGAGACAGTCAGATATTTTTAAAAACAGAGAGTTAAGTGCTTCTTAATATAAAACATTTAAAGACATAATGAAACAAAGGAAAACAACCTAGAAACCTTAAAACAAAATACAACTGGTATACAGATTTACCTAAACTTTTTATTTTAATAGATACCAGGGGCTCTATACACAGACGGAAGAGATGATTGTTGCTAAATGGTCACAAAAAGCACTTACCTCAACTTCTTTGTTTTACGCCCTGTTGCAAATAGCCTTTCCCTGAATGGTCACCATTGACATTGTGGTCATATAGGTATTCAGAAAGGGAAAGAGGTCACTTTACAAATGTCCCACAGGGCCACACACAAAGCATATCAACCCTCACAGTGGCAGTCACATAGTTTTATGATACCCCTTGTAACCCCCAGGTGGTCCTCCAGGTGTTTCTTGCCAGATTTGCTGTACTGTACTGAAGGGTTCTCTGGGACTGCTGGCTCCAGTCTCACTCAAAGGAGGGGGTAGCTGGCAGTTGACCAAGGTTAAAGCTAACGTGTTTTGGCATGTGATGGAAAAGGAACTGAAGCAACCTAGCCAGCTCCCTCCCAAGGGTGAGAGGGCCCCATATGTAACCCAATTGCTGGGTGTTAACCTCACAATCTGCCTGTAGAACAACTACAGGCAGGTGGTAAGGGTGTCACAAAACAGCAACTGTCTCCAGAGGAGGTGGCAAGTGACTGAGATTAGCGTGTGATCATTTTGCAGAGAGCTGGAGGTGAGAATAGGGCTGGTGAGTGGGGTCTTCCAGTGGAAATCAGGGGCAAGTTATGACTCAGGGAGTGGGTGGGTGGGCACTGGACCACCAAGGAAAACCAGTGAGGTTGAAGATAATCCACATACCATGGGTCCTGAAGCAGGCCTACAAATGAGGGGCAGTGGGTAGGGGGGAGACTATGACTTTTGCCCAGGGCTAGGAGTATGGCATGTTAAAAACAGATTTTTGCTAAAAATGATAACAACCTAAAGGAAAAGGATAAATTGTTTTCAGAATGGGCATTTGCATTATCCAGTTGTTACCGGTTGTGTTAGCGTCCATGTCAACAAGTTATTAACATATCTAGGCTTTTTCCTACACTTTTTGGAGGAGTCTGACAAGTGGGTTGAATTTTTGTGTTGAGTGCAGTGTAAGGCTCTCTCCACATACAAACCTGCACATCGCTGCATATAGAATGGTACAGCTCCTGTCTAAAGTTTAAGATGCCTCCTGAGAAATATATATTATAGGGATGCGGTAGCACCCCTACAGTTAGGGGTTGATCGGAACTCCAAAATTTTGCACCTTAATAACTTTGGCGTAATTTGACAAAATAGTCCAGAATTTGGCATTCTGCCAGTGTCTCAACATGTGAAATGTTTTGTGACAGCATCTTATATGTTTTTGAGATATGTAGCGGTAAAATAATGTAAAAAAAACCACTTTTTTTCCTATGCTTAACATGGGATTTTTTTGCCATTATCTACAGCCTAGGTGGAATAACATTTTACCCTGAAATTGTCAGGGATGAAGGGGTCTGTGCCAAGGGTGTGCCTTTGGATGGTCTGGTGAAAAAATATCATACCATTTTTGAATTATTATGATTTTTGTGATAGCTGCAAGACAGGCAGGTAAATGAAAACCGTTCAAACTGTAAATAGTTAAGGATTTACTGTTCATGCTCAGAGAAATACTATTTGTGATGTCACCTATCTTGTTTTTAATTTTAAAAATGGTTCTGTACAAAAATACTGCTTAGTAATGAATGAACATGATGTGTATTTAGGTCTCAGTCATCTCCTTAGTTCCATGTTTGTGTTAGACTGTTGAAATTTACTGGGCAAATATATGTTTTTGTCGCGAGAATCATCTCGCCCATCACTCACTTATGTAAGTATCATTCAGTTGATAAACTACCATTCACACTTCTTTACAGTTCCAACTTTACTGTTTGAACAGAAAATATTGCGAACAGTAAAGGTGAATAACAGATCAAATTTTAAAACCTCCCTGGTGTCTAGTGGCACCCCACCCACCCACCAATCACAGTCCCCATGATATGAAATAATATGGCCCTGGTGTCTAGTGGCACCCCCAATTGCTGTCCCTGCAAATGTATAATGTTGCCCTGGTGTCTAGTGGCACCCCCCACCCTTCCAATCACCCTCCACATAATAAAATTGTATTTGTCTGGTGTCTAGTGGCACCCCCCCACCTGCCAATCCCCGTCCCCATAACAACACAATTTCCATTTTCCCTGGTGTCTAGTGGCACCCCCCAGCCACCGCTCACCATTCACTTAATGAAAGAATATATTCCCTGGTGTTTAGTAGCAGCCCCCACACACACCCTCCCATTGCAGCCTGGATCTGAAAAAAAAGAAAATGGTCCCTCAATGTTTTTTTTTTCCAAGCCTGCAAAAAAGAAAATGGTCCCTTGCCGACCAGCTCCCCCACCCCCACCTCCTATTCAGCACCCACCACCACACACACACACACACACACACATATGTACACCCCCATACATCCTCAATCACCTGAACAGATCCCATGTTCAAGATCCACTTTCTGACTGAAGACATGTCTTGCTGCTGGAATTGCCGACTGCAATATGAGAAGCTAAGGTAAATGCAGCTCAATATATTTCAATGAGGTTTTCAACTTTGTTGCATAACTTGGCCAGTTTTGCATATTTTGACCCAGAAGTTTCAACATGGCCTTTTGGGGACACCACCTCATGAACAATGCCAGTAGAATTAGGTAAATCTTGCCCGAAATATGATTTTGCAGTTGCTTGGCAAAATCACCTTCTGGGCAGGATTTGAAAATGTTCACATTCCTTACTCATGAGGTGCTATCATAAGAAGGCTATGTTGAAAATGTGAGGTCAAAATATGTAAAAATGGCAAAGTTATGCCCATTCATTGCAATTTTGTTATGCATGCTCGTAACTTTGGACATTTTAGATATTTTTATCGCAAATTTTCAACATAACTTTCTTATTATCCCACCGCATGTATGTCACAGCTGTCATTTTACAAATCCTGGCCAAAATGTGTTTTTGCACCTGTAGTGTGGAATGGCGTTGCAGTTGCGCAGAATTATGTTTTGGCAGGGATTTGAACATTTTCAGTACCGGGTACATGAGGTGGAGTAATAAGATGGCTATACTGACAATTTGATCACTGCTGTCCTACAAATGGAAGCAGAGGGCCCAGAGGACCCTGTGCTTTCACAGCAACATACATATGCACATCTACGGAGGATGGGAGCACTGGGCCTAGAAGGCCTTGTGCTCTCACAGTCTAGTAAGGATATGATTATTCTATCTCAAAAACTGTGGATGGATGGGAGCATAGGGTCCTCCAGGCCCTGCGCTTCCACAGGCAAATAAGGACATGATTACACTATCTAAAAAAGTAAAGAAATTCTTTGCAAAAAACTATGTTAATGCATCAGTTAGGATTCAGGATACAGTGAAAAAGTAGGGAAATTTGATGTTAGGGTTTTCAACCCTAACACCCCAACCCCACCCCTTAAGCAAATGGGGGGTCTTCCTTGGGGTCATCAACCCTAACGCTCACCCCATTGCAGTAACAGAAAAGCTGAGATGTGATGCAGACAGATGTATATGTTTCATAAGTGCATACATTGGGGTGAGCATTAGGGTTGACAACCCCAAGGAAAACTCCACCCCTCATTCACTTCACAGGTAGGGCAGGGATGTTAGGGTTGGAAACCCTAACATCAAATTTCCCTACTTTTGTCACTTTATCCTGAACCCTAACTGATGCATTAACATAGTTTTGTTTTTGCAAAGAATAGTATATGGTTTGGGCTTATTATGTATGGAAATCAGGTACCTCTCAAAAGATGATACACATATTCTAAAAGTTGTTGTGCACATCCGATCATCAGCTTACCTACGTTTCCTCCTTGCACTGGCTCCCGCCACTTTTATTTTCTCAGTGGCACAGCTCTCAGATAGTGCTAAATGTGGCCAGACGTTGCGGCAGTGAGAAGAGGTGTGGTCAGAGTGGTGCTAGCAGGAAAGTCAGATCAGTTGTGTCCTACAGACCACCCACCAAAACAACTATCCCAGCAGGCTGACAAAATGACCTGATCAAGGCTGTGAGTCATGGAACTACAAGGTGCAGACTGACTGATTGTTTTAAACTATCTGGTTAACCGATTGTTTTAAAAAAACAAATGTTTTTTCCAATTGACTGCCAGAGGTCGCAGGAGCAAGTGAAGCCCCACGCTAAGGACCTGTTCGGTCCTTAAAACCATATACTATAAAAAACAAAGTATGGGCAACCATACACAACTCACCCTATGTTTCTTTCTCAAGGTTGAGATGACAACACGGACAACATGGACATGAAGGTGATAGTAGGAGGTGAGATCTTGACACCCAGAGCTGTAACCAGTGGGGTACCACAGGGCTCAGTACTGGGGCTAGTGTTGTTTAGCATCTTTATTGCTGACATCTCAGTTGGGATTAGGAATAAGATCAGCCTTTTTGGTGATGACACAAAGATTGGGGTGATGGTGGATGATGAAGAGGGGTGGTAAGGACTACAAGAAGATCTGGCAAAGCTTGAGAGCTAGTCAGAGACATGACAGCTGGGTTTCAACACAAATAAGTGCATGGTCATGCACTTAGGGACCAGGAACACTAGGTATTGTTACCAGCTGGGGGGGGCGCAGTTTTCCACTACTGAGGAGGAGAGGGATCTTGGGGTGCTGATCATGGGTCAAATGAATCATTCAGCACAGTGTAGAAGGACAGCGGCTAAAACTCATCAGATGCTGGGGTGTATGGCCAGAGGGATCACCTCCAGGAGGGAAGAGGTCATCCTGCCACTGTACAGGTCACTGGTGAGACTACACCTGGAGTGCTGTGTGCAGTATTGGTGTCCCTATTTAAAGAGGGATGTCAGAGTGTTGGAGGGGGTCCAGTGCAGCACAACCAGGATGATCCTTGGGATGGAGGACAAACCCTACGAGAAGAGGTTCAGGGAGCTAAACATGTACTCCCTGGCAGATAGGAGAGAAAGAGGGGATATTTATTTATTTATTAATGAGATTTACCAGATACGCATACTGAGCGGGAAATAAACCGCTCGTTTCCAGATGCGACCTGGGTACATATAACATACAAAACATAGTAGTGTTTAGAGAAGACATTGGTACAGTAGGCATTGTTACAATAGGATAGATACTTCACTACATAGGTTGAATACAGTTCAATGCAGCAGAGGTGAGTATAACTTTGGTACTTTATTTACAGTTTAGTAATCCAGAGCAGAGATTAAAACAACAGTACAACATCATATACTTGTAGATTGTCAGGAATACCGAAATTAGGGCTACAATAACCATACAGACAGTTCCAGTAATTACAGAACAGTGTAGGCTAATGATATGATAGAAACCTTCAAATATAAGAAGGGCATAAACAAGTTTGGCACAGATGACATTTTTAAATTAAGTGGGGGGGGGATTCTAGGAGACACAGTAGGAAATTGGAGGGGGGTGGGTTCAGGAGGGAAATGAGGAGGCACTATTTCATGGAAATGTTGGTGACAAGGTAGAACACATTGCCAGAGGGAGTGGTATCATCTAAGTCGGTGGGAAATTTTAAGAGAGGGTGGGGTAAAGTCAGGGGGAAGGTCAGGACAGAGAAGTTAAGTGGTGGTGGGGAGTCAGCAGACAAAGTCATTAAACCAGATGTAGTGATGTCGGAGGGGGGCAGATGCAGTAGAATGAACTGCTAGCTGCACACTCGAGCAGACTAGATAGACCGTATGGCCTATATCTGCTAGCATTATCATATGGTCGTAAAACAAGATTTTGTACATTGCAAGGGAGTCACTGTGGCAAGAGGTTAAATACCAGGTATAACTTTGGTACTTTATTTACAGTTTAGTAATCCAGAGCAGAGATTAAAACAATAGTACAACATCATATACTTGTAGATTGTCAGGAATACCAAAATTAGGGCTACAATAATCATACAGACAGTTCCAGTAATTACAGAACAGTGTAGGCTAATATCAGGATAATAGTGTATAAAGCGCATTAGCTTATGACTGCCAACTGGGGCAAGGTTACTAGAGCAGGTACAGGCTAGGTAAGTTCGAGTGTAGTACAGAAGTGGATTGGGACTAGCTGAGAGAAAAGGAGGAAGTCTAGGAAACCCACAAGGGAGTAAGATAGAATAAGGATGGAGTATGGGCAGAAAGTGCCACAAGTACCAGCTTTGTGTTAGAGCAGAAGAGTTGTAGGGGAAACAGTGTTAAGCAGCAGGAGAAACAGTGCAATGTAGTGAGGATAGAGAAAAGGTCACAAGCAAGAGCAAATGTCTAAGGCTTTCAGGTATGAAAATAGCTTTTTTTTAAATAAATCGTGGCATTTAGATTCCCTAAGGTGATGAGATAGTGAGTGCCAAGTTTTGGGGGCAAAGTGGGCAAACGCTTTTCACCCATCTTGGTTACGCAGCTGGGAACTACAAGGAGGGTCAGGGAAGATGACTGGAGTTGGTGAGCATGTTCAATAGTGACAAACATCGTGGCCAATGAGACTAGTTGAGAGGATTCATAAGTTCATAGGTGTTTACGAGCTTGGGAGGCAGGTATGCCTTTAATAGCTTGCCACAAAATCATAGGTGGAAAAAAATGTTTGTTGTTCATATGAGCATCCAAACTATTTTTAAAGCTGTCCATTGTTTTGCTGTTGATGACACTTTTAGGAAGGTCATTCCAAGCTCTAATCACTCTCTGGGAGAACCAATAATTTCTTTTATTTGTATTGTTTTTGGTGCCCATTACTTTTTTGTCATGTGATCTAGTATTTACTATAGAAGTTTCTTGTCAAAGCAATAGTTGCAAAGATTGTTTCATCGTATATTGCCCTGTATACCATGCACAGGTCACCCCTTAGTCTTCTGTAGTGCATAGAGTAGAGATTCAGTTTTCTCAACCTAGTACTATAGTCTAGATTCTGTACTGTATTGATTTTTTTAGTTGCTTTACACGGTATATTTTCAATTAGTTTGTTACTTCTTATAAGTAAAGGATTGCATACTGCAGAGCAGTATTCTAGGTGAGGTCGGACCAAGCTAGAGTAAAGGGGGGCTATCACTTTCTCATGCCTGCTCTTGATGTTTCTCAGGATGCATCCCAGTATTTGACTCCCCTTTTTTACACTATTGCTAATGTGAGCATCAAAGGTGAAGTTGTTGGAAACTGTTACCCCCAAGTCCTTTTTGTTTTCAGTTGTTAGTAGGTTCATGCTGCTCAGTTTGTAAGGATAACAGGGGTTGTCTTTACCCAGATGCATAACTTTATATTTTTGCGCATTGAAATACAGCTCGTTTTTGATGGACCAGGTCTCAAGATGAGAAAGATTATTTTGAATCTGACCTGCCGAGGCCCTGTTTGTTACTATTCCTCCAAGATTACAATTGTCAGCATACTTTTCCATCCAGCAATGTTTGTTTAAGGGAAGCATGTATGTAATCAGAATGTTAAAAAGGACAGGCCCCAAAACAGATCATTGAGGGATGCCACTGGTAGCAGGGTCCCATGTGGATAAGTAGCCTTTAACAGAAACTCATTGTGCATGGTCAGACAGCCATGAAGTAATCTGGCATGGGGTCAAAACTGCGCATGATAGAATGTTTGTGTGGCATAAGCGCGTTGCGTGCTTCATTGGTATCTTTTATCTGTAGGGGGCGAACCCCCATTACAGGGGGCTGTGCCCCCCAGTAAGGATTCTAACTCCAGGAGGGGGCCAACATGGAGAGCGCACAGGTCCGGGATTCAGCATAATGTCATGCACTATTATACTTAAGACATTATGACCCAGTACGAAGTAATCCAGCTTATTATTTGAGGTTAAAAGTCTAACATTTTTAATAATTCGATTAGAATATTATGGGAGACAGAGTCAAAGGCTTTTGAAAAATCAAGGAAAATTATGTCAACTGACAAGCCTTTGTCAAGAGCCTCACTTACAGGTTTGAAAAAATTTAATAGATTTGTCTGGCATGACCTGCCACTGACAAACCTGTGCTGAGTGATGTCAGTGTATCCAATATTTTTTAGGTGTTCAATAATTCTTCCCTTCAATAGTTTTTCCATAAGCTTACAAAAAATGGCTGTTAAGCTTATTGGCCACTAATTTGTACAGAGGCTCTGCTGCCTTTTTTGTGCAGAGGTATTACAGTGGCCTGCCTCCATACTGGAAGTGTAGTTCCTGTCCTAAAAGAGACATTAAAAAGGTAGGTCAGGGGTCCCACAATATAGAAAGCAGTGTTTTTAATAAAAATAGGTGGTATGTCATCTGGACCGGCAGATCCATCCCTGATTTGAGTGACGTAATAACATCCAGTACCTCTCCCTCACTAAAGAACTGACAAGCATGATTTGGTTCCAAGACAGGCAGTTGAAACTGAGCCCTTGGGCTTAACAAGCTAATAAAATGTCTGTTGAATTTGCTGGCCATTTCTTTTTCATTAACTATGACTCTTTATGGGATGGTCAGGGGTCCTATTTTGGGACTCAAGTTTTTGACCGACGCAATATAGTTGAAGAAGCTTTTTTGTTGTCTTTAGTGGAAAGCGCTATTTTTTCTTCAAGATGTTTCTTTGCCCTTTTAATCAAACTCCTGCTTTTATTTACTGGGTCTGGTATGACTGCCCATCTGTCGATCTCCAGACAATGCATCTCCCGACTGCAATTTCCTGTAAATCAATTTCCCGTCCAGTAGCACTTGCCGACATAATCTTTGCCCAACCAAAAGCATACAGCTGATATACAAGTTGTTCACTTTGTACTCTGACACAACAGGAAGTGGTGGAATCCCAATATAATCTTTTAACCAGGGAAAAGATCCAGTAAAATGCTGGTCTCTCAGCACTACTGGTGGCTTCGACAGGGAGAACATATAAGGGAGATAAACACAGCCCTGCCGGGGCTGCTATTTAAACCAGTACAGCTATTAATAGGGATAAAAGGTCCCCACAACAAGCTCCTCCACCCTCAAAACTACCCCTTTCAAATACATACAGGATAAAGTGAAAGCCTTACCTTTTTAAACTGTGGGAAGAGGTTACATTACAGCACAGTAAACTGAGCAATTACAACGTTTCAAAGTTCTTCACATACGCAGACTGAACTTGTAGTTTTGTGGTGTTCTCAGCACTGGAAAAGGCTATTCGATGCTTAGGACACAGCTGATGTTTACTGTAAAACCTCGGTCACCGTTACACAACCTTTTAAGATAACTGGGGTTCGGAACAGAGCATGATACAGTCATTCTGTCGCTAAATAAAATTTGATCTTGAATGCCAGTTTTGCTCAAAGGATTCTACTGATTTCCCTTAGTCCATGACATGTTCAGTACTTGAACATTTCACGGTAGACTGTCAGGATTACACAGCGCAAAAAAGGCATAACAAACTCTCCTTAGAAACAAAAGTTGTTATAAAAGAAACTATTCACATTTTTATGTAAGCAAAGCTAATCTGTCAGAATCCCCCCCAAAAATTGTAGCATGTAGATAATATTATATGTTAGTCCTGTACCCCCAATGTTCGTCAGTGCAGCAATTCATTTAATGCACAACGCACCTCCCGATTGTAAATTCAGTGTTTGTCAGTCAGTGGTGGTTTCGGGATATAATTTGTCAGCAAACCAACCCGGTTGGTAAATTGCAGTTGGGCAGTAGATTGCCGGCAAGTTGCCATTCTGGCAGTAGTATGGATCCCTTTATATTTGTCCCAATTTATAGGTGTAGGCAGTTGTTTTGTATTTTGTGTATAACCTACATTTTCTGTTTAAGTTTATTTTGATACTTTTATTCCACCAAGGGGGGATTATTTTTTTATTACTGTATTTTTTCCTAATTGGAGCCCGCTGATTAATACAAGACTGTATTTTTTGCTGTGGAAAACTGACCGTACGTTGTTTAAGTTATGTCCCGTTAGATCTTTTTCCCATTTCCACTCCATCAATGATTTGTTTATTAACTTATAATCTGCAGAGTAGAAGTCTTTTATTGATGTGCAGCCACAAATTGTGGCATGTTGTTGGACATTAACAACAGCTTTTACCATATTGTGATCACTGTTTGACAGCGGATGAAGAACTTCAACTTGATTAACATTGTCCTGCATATTTGTTAAAAATAAGTCCAGGGTACTGTTACCCCGGTAGGGCTTGTAACAAGCTGATCCATATTGTTTTGGATCATTATGTCCATAAATCTTCTTTCTGTTGAAGAGTCACATTTGCCTGATTCCCAGTTAATATGAGGGAAATTGAAATTGGATCTAATAATATTATCGGTTAGGCATCTGAGGATATAAATTCACCAGGAGCGGAGTGATAGCCAGTGTAAGGCTAAGTAGAGCTTGAAGTGATGGGTGAGGTGAGGGGTGAACAAAGCAAATCTGCAGATATTATTGTATTATTGTCCCATTTGTGAAAGAAACTGGCATTGACCTGGGAAAAGACAGGAAGCACATAACATAGCCTCAGAAGTATTACACCCTGGGCAATTATAACCCTGCTGGGGTGAGAGCATGGCGGACATGATAAGCCATCCTGATTTTTAAGAATTGACAGATTTGCTAATATCATTTATGTGCAGGGAGAAATACAGGGCTGGGTTGACTGTGAAAGCAAGGTATCTGAAAGAATGTGTTACAGGGACCTGAGAACCATCAAGGCATTGGATGTGTAACTCTTGACATGAAGTGCAAGACTTTTTGAGGGACCCAAGAAGCACAGCCTGGGTCTTGATGACATTTAGGACCAGGCAATTTGAGGTGAGCCAGGTTTTGATGCTATGATGGTCAAAGGTAAGTTGAGAGTTAATAATATCCATAGACCTAGAGGCAATATAGAGTACAAGGTCGCTGATGTACAGAAGGGCCTGGCAGTGGAAAGTAGGGGCAGGTATGCTGTTAATAAAGACAGAAAAAAGTAGGGGTCTGAGTATGGAGCCTTGGGGAACTCCTAGAGTTATTGAGGCATGGATGGATAGAACCTTATTGAAAGAGACCGACTGGGAACCGTTATGAAGGTAACTTGAGACCCATAATAGAGTTGATTGGGATGCCCCTTAGGTTTTTAGTTTATGTAAGAAGAGTGAGTGAGTGAGTGACCAAATCGAATGCTTTGATAAGGTCAATAAAGACTGATCCTGTGAGTAGACCTTTATCCAAGTTGGCTTTAACCTCACTTGTGAACTGTGCGAGGGCTGTTGTAGTACTGTATGTTGTCCTGAACCTGTGCTGAACTGGGGATTGAAAATTAAAGTTGAACAAAAAGTGAGAGACCTGGTGGTGAAAGAGTTTTTAGACAAGTGTACTAAGGGTAGGTAGTAAAGCTATCACACAGTAGTTAGTAATTAATTTGGGATTCCTCTTCTTAAAAACCGGGATGATCATTTCATTCTTCCATAGTTGGGGCATGGTGGAGGTGCTTAGGGATAAGTTAAACAATTGCATAACCAGGGGTGGCGAGGAGATAGAGGACTTCAGAACATAAATAGAGACATATAGATGACAACAGATGACGAAGAAGGGAACTGGGCCCTTGCAACAAGGGAAAGGGAGAAAAACCTGTGACAGAGCCAGGGTAGCTGCTGAGAAGCTGCATTAATACTTATTATGAAATGGGTAGAAAGAATGCTGGCTCCTGACTGGCCAAGAGGTACTTTTAGCCAGGCCATTATCCCAGTACAAAAGCCCATCTGAAAGTAGCTCAACAAAAATATATGTAAACATTACATTCAATTTATTAAAAAGGACCCATTTCATAAACATAATAAGGTGCTCAAGGGGGTGCTTTATGGTGGACTAATGGCCCTTCTCACATGGTGGAGTGGAAGCACATGACTTTGCCTCATGCTTCAACTCACTTGAGGCATGCTGCTATCATACCATATTGCATCCCCTGTCATGCATTGTGGCTTAATTTTCAGTACTCTTCAATGGTCCCTTGGTGAGCAGAGAGTGTGCTCATTGGGTGGGAATGTTGCCTTGGGGGCAGCGACCATGCAGGCAGTGGATATTTTATCAACCCTGGTAGCTGACTACCTGGCAAAGATCAGGACAGGTAAGTCCCAAGGGGTGAACAGAATATTGTATGATTATAGTTTACAAAAACAGAGTAGTTGGAAGAACCCTATGATTAGAACAAAACCCCATAAAGAAGAATGAAATGTTTCCATTTGCTTATCATTAAGATGTTTTTTGAGAAAAGAAACGTGTGTGAACGGTGGTGTTCCTTTGTAGCAAAAATATTTATAGTGTTATTTTAGTGTTTGGTGAGGATGCCTTTGTGAAATATTTTTAAATGTAATGAACTTTAACCTACCAAGTGCCTTGGTTTGATTACAATTGTGTTTTATTAAAGTAATTAAACTAAACCAAACTAAACTACATTGTGGAGCAGAAGGAACAATTGCTGGGGACACTTTCAGTAATCCTTCAGGAATTGGTCTGCACAGATGTTGTGCTAGAGGACTGGAAAGTGTCCACAGTGGTTGCCATCTTAAAAAGGAGGGCATGGTTGGACCTGGGCAACTGTAGGCCAGCCAGTGGGACATCAGTACTGGGCAAGGCCCTGGAAACCATAATTTATTAGCCTGATTGCTGTGGTGCTTTGTGGCATCCTGACACTTTTTCAGGGCTTTGTTTAATTTTACTCTGGCTATCTAGATTTATAACAAGTTAATACATCCTCCATTGGGGTGTCTCTTGACTCTCTTGTGACGTAAGAGTCCTTGTGTGAGATTTGGGCAGTTAGAACCATTCAGTTTGCTTCATGGTTCTGTTGCCCGCATCTCATGCTTGGACTTTCTTATACTATAAGAGACACCCTGCAGAGAATGTATTAACTTATAAAATACAGTCACAACAGGGTCTGCCTGCAATCGCAGGAAAAAAACAATCTGCTCCTGAAAAGTTGCTGGTTGAAGCACAGTTGCTGTTTATTCAGCAAAATGAAGCAGCATTTCAATATCCAGAGACAACCAGCAGATTTTATTGTATTACAAAGTGATAGTGAAAATTCATGTCCTGTGACCACAGTAACTTGCCTACATGTCTCAGTGTTTCAATCTCTTGATCTTTGTCAGGGGTGGAATAGTAGGGGTTATAAAATGGGTATCCAAAATGAAGAAGTCTCATTGGTTAAAATATATCATGTGATTGTGTATGAAATCTGTTTCATGCACAGTTATCCTGGCCCTAAACCACATCACACAATGAGCAAATCAGTCCTCCTACAATCAGAACTATCTTCCATCAGTCCTCCTATGACCAGAATTGATCTTTCATCACAAACAGGGCTGCAACATTTACACTGTGAAAACAACTTCAGCTGGGCCCTAAAAATAAAACTACCTTAAATTAAAAATAGAACAAATTAATTAAATGTTGTTTCCATGATCATCACACGTTCCTTGCACATATAAACAAATTAGAAACATTAAGTGTTGTTTATAGTTTACAGTTTTCATTACAACTGTTTCTTTGCTGACAATGAAAATCCCCCCTTCTATCTTTACCTGCTCATCAGAGATATCTCCTCTGCTTGCCCTGACAGTGAGATACTACTCAGACCACCCCCCCAACAGAAATATGTTCATATAGTGCCATGGTAGAATCTAATTTGAGTCTCATTTACACATCTATATTTTTTGTTCTTTTGAGTTATGCTCCTTTGCTTTGCTGTTTAAGTTTTAATGTATCAGGAGAGCTGTCTGACCTGCCCCTCTGCACTGACATCTTGCAGTTTAGAAAACAAAAACATTGCTTCTGATTGTTTTGTTTACTGGGGGCAATGCAGAAGTGCAGACACTCTACTAAATGCCCATTCTCACTCTTTCTGTCTCTCGCACTCTCTCTCTCAATCCATGTGACCTCAGTTACCTAATGCATTAAAACTTAAACAGCAAAGGAGCATCACTCAAAAGAACAAAACAAAATACTTGTTTTCCCACCTTTTCTCTTTGTTTATAAAGTATTATTGCTTACTTTCTTTCTTCACCCTGTTTTTCTTTTGCTTTGTTTTGCCCACATTCAAGACATGGCATCTAAAAAAGAGGTGTGCAAGAACAAGGGGGCACAATTTGAAGATAGAAGGGGGGCGGCTCAGAGGTAATTTAAGGAAGTATTTTTTCACAGAGAGGGTTGTGGATGCATGGAACGGCCTTCCGGAGGAGGTTGTGGAGTCAAAAACAGTGGTGGAATTCAAGCATGCATGGGACAGTCTTAAGGCAATTCTAGGGGCTGGGGGTAGGAAGAAGTAGGCTGCTGGTTAACTAGGATCTGCAGCTTATCCATTAGGTAGGGAAATGGGCAGACTGGGTGGGCCAAGCGGTCCTTATCTGCCATCAAAATCTATGTTTCTATGTTCACCATGGAATACAGGGATTTAAAATTCTGTTCAGTTCCATTGGCAGAATGTTTCTCTCCTAACATACTATATATATATATATATATACACACACACACACACCGAAGGCCTCTTCTAGAGCCAGAGACTCAATTATCTCACTGTCAGGACAAGCAGAAGAGATTTCCCTGATGTGCAGGTAAAGATAGAAGTTTTTTTTTTTCATTGTCAGCAAAGTAACAGTTGTAATGAAAATAATGAACAATACTTAATGTTTCTAATTTGTTTATGTGTGTAAGGAGAGTGTGATGATCAAGGGAAACGACATTTAATTTATTTTTTATTTAAAGTAGTTCTATTTTTAGGGCCCAGTTTAGGGTTTTTACTGTATAATGGCAGCATTTCAGACGTGTGTATTCTAATAGCACAGTGATTTTGTTTGAGTAATGCAGTCCTGCTTTTAGGAACTTGTTATTACCAGTGCATGAAACAGATTTCATGCACAGGTAATAACCAATTAGAAAGCAGGATTGTCTCCTCCCATTTTATAAATTATTTAAAATGTGGTAGTGCTTGATACAAACCAATGCAAAACAGCAGAAGTATTTACAATTTTCATTTAACTAAGCCTGGATGTGGCTAGGACTGGTATGTCCCAATACACACATAAATTAATAATCATTTCATGGATGTATCAGCTATGTGTTTTAAAGTGATCACACAGTTACCCGGCACAAAAAGAATGAAATCAAACAAGGCACTGCCATCTTTTCAAACAAAATAAGAGAGAAAAAGGAGATTGCCTGGAGCTGATCACACAATAACCCTTTTTCTGGGAATCCATATACTATTCAGAGAGTAGTAGCTCAGGGGATCCACTTGAGAGGAAGCCTCCAGGCAAGGTGTTGTAGAGAGACATAGATGTTCATTAGAAACCTATGGAAGGAGTCAAGAAAACTCACTGCCATCTTAATATCAACACATGTCTAATATCACAGCATCATTACACAATTCCTTATTTACACAAAGGTTTCAAGTCCCATTATTCATTTAGGACACCAGGTCTTACACTTTTTTACCTAAAAATCCATTCACTTTCCTTTTTCAAAAGTATGTTTAACCTGTTGCCCTCTTGCTTGGATATTTCAATCTATTCTAGGCTCATAAACTTAAAACTGGTGGGGTTAGTGCCATGGTTCTCAAATAAATGATTACCCACTGGGGTATCCCTTTTTCCATGAATTATAGATCTCACATGTTCTTGAATGCAAGTTTGAAGGCTCCACACAGTCCTACCCACATATACTCAGTTGCATGGGCACCATAGCACATATACCACAAATGTGATATCACAAGTGAATAATTCAAATGTGTCTATCCTGTCCACATCAGAGAGAGAGTGATTACCTTACCAGGATTGTCAAATCTGCAAGTATTGCATCTATGGCACTTATAGAATTCCTGTGGCTTTGGTGGCAGATAGATTGTTTTTTCATTCCACTGCTAAATTGGCTATGCACCAATGTATATCTGAGACTAGGAGCTTTACTAAAGCTGACCCTGGGTTTTGAACCCCCTGACATTGCCACTTCTAAATCCACTAATAAAATTGGACAGTTCTTGTGTATTATAATGCCAATTTTACTAGACCAATTATTAAACTTGATGACAAATGTGATTGGCCCTGTGATTTTAATCTTAATTACTGTCCTATCTCTTTCCAACAGTAATGTCTCCCATTCAAAGTCATAACTTTTTCATTTGATTTCTTCAACAATTCAGTATCATACACTCTAGCTACAAATCTCCTTTCTAAACTGGCAGCTTGGATGTTGAAGCTTTTTATTGTACTGCAGTTCCTGTACAGTCTTAAGAACTTGTCTGTAAGGGATAGAGCTTTTGAGTGCCACTGGGTGTGCACTCTAAGCCCTGAGTACTGAATTAGTAGCTATGGCTTTCCTGTAGCATTCTGACAGAATTTTCTTATTCAAAGTATCACCCACCAAGGTTAAGTCCACAACATTAATGCTGTTTTTGTCAGCTGTATGGGGGGACTCCACTAAGATTCATTCTGTTGAGATTCAGCCATTTCATAAAGTCAATAACTTCATCCAGATCACCCTCCTGGATGCGTACAGTATCATGTATAAAATCGATACCAGTATTTCACTTTATCAAAACATGGGTTGACATCAGGATTTCTTATGGGTCTAGCATGAATTCCCAACTCTGAATGTCCCAACTTGTCAATTCCCGTCTCTGATTTGCCAACTTCAGTCAGCCAGCATGTTAATTTTGCCCGTCATTGTACTCCCCCGACTATTTGTTAATTATTTCAGCAACTGCCAGTTAGCAGCTCACTACATAATAACTAGGTAATTGACTGCCCATGTTACCTGTGGATTGTGGTGTAGCAATGTCTGATTCGGTTCCTCAAGTCTGCGAAGTTGTGCCTTCACAACGGGGGGAATATGAAACTGAGTGTTGCCAGCTATTTATATGTGAAAGAACGACATTGTGCTGATTTGTACTACTGGTATTGTCAGCACAGGAAGGGGGGGATGTAGAGGACAAGCTTCTACAGTGCTTGTCAGCGGACACAACCACCTAAAATCTACCGCCGAACATAATCATTCCCCTGATGCAAGAAATGCTCCAGTTGCCAGTGCAGTTGCCTTGTTGAAACATCGAGCAGTTACTACTCATGATACCCCTTCACAGCTCATCCAGACAGAGCTTTCAAAAGTGTCTGAGGAGGTGAGGCATAATATGCCAGATCTGCATTCACTTAGGCAAGTGGTTAAGCATGCTCGAAGGGTCAATATTCCTGTACAATACGGGCAGTCAGTGTCAGTCGAATTACTGTGGGGCGTTAATGTGTCGGGAATTCATACTGATCCCTTTCTGACACATTCCAGTTCCCACATGCATAGAAACAGATTGGCATATGAGGGTGCCATTGCTGCCCCATAGCCATCCAACATACTTGCAGATAATGTTCGCCTTCAGATTCGAATGATTTATCAAATATAATGATGTCACAGTTACTTGTGAACAAAATTTATCAGGACATCAGAACAATATCATGGGACACAGCTTACCCAGTGTATCTTTTAATTTGAAACCAAGTGTGACAGATGACTTCTCACAGCAACATCCACAAGCAGCCTGTACATAGCTCAGTGTACAGAGCCCTCAGAAAGGGGTCATCTGACTCTGAAATGTCCCAATGCCGGTGGGCATTGTACCTGTTCCTAGAAGCTCTCCCTAGCCTGGGGAGCCTGTAAAAGCCTGGTGGTTTAAAATGTTCTGAAATTAACCTTTGAGTTACAATAAGGTGTTAGTAGCTGGTAGTGCTATGGATATGCACTCATAACATGGATTAGGCAATTGAGCCTCAAAGAACATTTTACTGTACAGACTGTTTGTGGATGTTGCCGTGAGAAGTCACTTGCCACACTTAGTTTCAAATTAAAAGATACACTGGATAAGCTCATTGTGTCCTGTGATACTGTTCTGATGTGCTGATAAATTTGGATCATGGGTGACTGTGACAGTGTTTGATGTAAAACTTCCCTGCTATTTGGCACCAGTACCAGGTCTCCAAGCGATTTAAGAAATATCTTTATGAGCAAGAAAAAATTGTTTTAAAACAAGAATGAATTATGTTGCAAAATAAATTCCAGAGTACACCTAACACTATCATGAGCTTGCCTACAATGAATAAAGCCTACTTGACTGGGGACTATTAGAACTGATAATAGATGTTCATGTTTTTTGGCCAAGACTGACATGAATATTTTATAGTCGTAATTCAGGATGGATATCGGTCTATATGAAGAAGCATATCAGGGGGTCTTGTTTGGTTTCGGGAGGGTAGATATTACTGCATAATGCCAAGATGGGGGTCTCTCCTTGTTGTATAGCTTGAAAAACTGGAAAGAGCAATGTTGTTCCTTTTTTTCTTTGCTGGGTTCCGTGTCCACCTGACATCTGTCCAAGTACTCTCCACCCCACACTCCTACCACCTTGGGACCGACCCTACTCCCAAACACACCTGGCTTCCCTCCAACAGAGACTAGTCAGTGGCACAGGAGTGGGAGCCTGGGTGATGGTGTGTAATCCGCTATGTGGGGCGGACGTCATCCTATGAAGGTTGAACCTCTGTTTTTCCACAGTTTTGTCCCCGGGATGTGTGTTTTGCAATGACGTTAGGGCAGAACACCAAATGTCTAACATGCTTCCCAACAGATACAGTCCTGGCTGCTGAACCCCTAGCTGCCGCAAGGGCTCAACCAAGTACCGGTGACCCCCCCCAGAGGAGAAGAGCATTCTGCAGGATGCTCGATCCTCCTCCCCCTGGCTGGTCCTGTGACTACATAAGCTCATTCCTGAAACTGGGTCACTGGCATCACAAGCGGTAGCACTACTGCTGTGCCGGTGGGTGGCCATGTAGCTCCATTTTTAATGGTGGGTCAGTTTCTTGTAATTCTTTTCTACATCAAGTAGCTCCTTCACTATTGTTCTAGAATGGCCTCTGTCAAACAGTACAATGTTCCCACCTTTGTCAGGCAGTTTGATGGTTATTTTTCATTTATTGGCAATTCCTTAAATGCAGTTTCTTCCCTCTGGGTCAAATTGTGTGTATTGCCACTTAACAGATCATTAACCCATTTTAATACCACTCTCTTGAAACTAGTTATGGCTGCATTAATTACTGTGGGACAAAAGGCTGATTTTTCTTTAAACAAGTTCTCCCTCAACCATACAGATTCAGTGTCCATAACTGTTACAACATTTTCCTTCCTTCCTTCCTTCCCTCCTTCTTTCTTTCTTTCTTTCTTCCTTTCTTTCTTTCTTTCTTTCTTTCTTTCTTTCTTTCTTTCTTTCTCAAAGGCTCTGTAGTGCTTCTATAGTCATTAAATCTGTCCCTGTAGGAACATCTCTTCCTCTGTTGTTAGGCTCCTCTTTAGCCTCTATAGGTACTCCTCTTTCATGTGATATCAGTTCCATGGTTTCTAACAAGAAATGTAAATCAACTCCACTGCATCCATTCTTTCTGTATATAGAGTAGGCATAAAGGTCTTTCAAGTCTGCTCAAATATCAGCACCCAGTTAAGACACTGTTGCTGTCCCCCATCTCCCCTGTAAAATCCCTCAACCCCATACCCCATATCAGTAGCACATCATAAAAGCAACTCAAAATGTGTGACTAGAAATATAGTGACTCAGTTTGGGTGCTTTTATGGTGGGCTACCCTGCACAATAGTGAAGGTATGGGACAGTGAATATGGAGAAGGGTGAACAGAAGGGGGGAATAGCGAGGGGAAGGGGAGGCACAGGGAAGGGGTTTTCAATGTCTGGAGTACCTGCTGCTACTGAGCTAGCTGTGTGGTGTGTTTTGGTGGTGTTGGAGTCTAGCTCTGGCAGAGCAGGTACTGGGTTTGGGACCGGGTGCAGGTTGCATTTTGCCGCAGCTGCGAACTGCGGAACTCAATTTGCCCCCCTCCCTGACATGCACCCCCTGGAGTTGAGAATCCTAATTCAGGAGGGCAAAGCCCGCCCTGCGTAAACACTTTTTGTCAGTCTGGAAGTTGGGCCTCCATATATCGCCATATATCGCCAATTTGCTTTTCGGTGATATACAATTGGGTTCGCTATTATGACATGGAATCCCCATCTCCCATGTTTGAGTTCTGTAATGATGAATCAGTAGTAGGTATTTGATTCTTAAAGAAATTGTACTTTAGCTTGATTTTTCTGAACAGTTTATAGAGGCTGACCTGTATTTTTAGGTTTGGTTTGGAGGTAGGCACGAAGGTCAGTCCTTTCTTTAAATCTAAGGTCTGCTCTGTAGTTAGAGGGATGTTTGTGAGGTTTAATGCTTGTAGTTCTTTGGTCTCTTTTCCCTCAGCGGCCTGTCTGTTCCTACGTTGTTTGGTACCTTCCCATCTACTCTGCCTGGTTTTCCTTTTGTATATTTTTTCCTTTTTCTTTGTCTTTTACTGATTTAAAAAAATCCTCCTGGCTTTGCTGGTTAATTTCAGGGCTTACCCCACTTTTTTACTGAAGAGCCAGACTCCTTCCTGGCTTTGTTTTTATTTCTGTTACGCAGCCTTTGGACCCAAACCCTCAATCTGCCTCTACTCTGGGAACATTTTTCTTCCCCCAGTCAAATGCTTTGTTATTTTCATAATCCTCTTAGTACCTGTTTAGTTTCTTTTTTTCCATCAATCAAATCTTCTTCAAAAGCATTAAATTTATCTTGCCATTTTTCACCAGATTTTTGAATTCTTTGTGATTTTTGAATTGGAACACTCCTGAACAAGCATTTTTTAATTTCTTCAGCTAAAAAATAACTGAAAATAACAAACTATCAACAAATCTACTACATTTTTTAAGTTTCAATGCTAGATGTCTCGCACAAAAATAGATGAACTTCAGCTTAGGGTCCATAGAAGCAACATAGATATTGTATCTGTAAGTGAAACTTTGGGTGATGATAAAGCACCTTGGGAAGCCATTATACCAGGTTTCATATCATATAAATTAAATAGACAAAATAGGAAGGGCGGTGGTGTTGCTTTATTCATCAAAAACACACAGAACTCTGTGGATAAAACAAACTCCATCAAAACTCATGGCATACCAACTGAAACTATATGGGTTAAAATTTTCCTGACACAAAATGACTCTATTATATTTGGGACCTGTTATCACTCCCCAACCCCGATTCACCTATTGAGACAGTAGATGTAATATTATCTGAAATAGAGCAGGCCAGTGAACCAGAGAACATTATTGTTTCAGGTGACTTTAACCTTGGCAAAATTGATTGGCAGAACCTTACTGCTACTAGTAGCAAAGGCAAAAACACTTTTGTCCATTTGTTCTGATCTCAGTCTCAAACAACATCAAATCAATCAATCAATCAAATCTTTATTTATTCAGGTGAACATCATTGAGCACAGCTCATTTGCAAGATGGACCTGATAAGGTCAAGGTTCAATAATTGGTACATGTATAGGAAGATTTAAAACACGTATATACTTATATACAGTAATCAAGGTTCAATAATTGGTATATGTACATGAATAATTAAAACACTTATATACAGAAATCAAGAACAGAAATTGTTTAAACATAACAGGATATGGTAGAACATATGAGATGCACTCTAGGTAAACCAGTATATACATATCAACATTGGCAGTAAACATGGCATACATTCAACATGATATACCCAAGATTCCAAAGATCCAAGGGAAGTCAATGTGGACAAAGAGAAATAGTGATTGGATGACTGAAAGAGGCGGTCATAGACTGAGACAAGTGACATGGTAGGAAGGGCTACGCATGACTAGAGCAGGGGCTGGTGCTAGAACTGGGAGGTGAAAGGCAGTGATAAGGGCTAAGGTAGGAGCCTGGAGTTAATGGGAGAAGATTATAGCCAGGGGGTGAGGTATCTGTGGAGATGAATTCTAGGGAAGTGAATTGCCATGAACTGCGAATAAACTAGAACTTGTGGAAGCAATTGCATTTTTCAGGGAAGAGACTTAGGTATAGATGCTTGAAGGATGCTAAGGATACCCGGTTGATCAGCTTCACGGACTTTTGAATCGTGTTCCATGATATAGCTAGATTATAGCGGATAGCAGATCTCCCATGCCGGGTGTTGACTTTAGGCACTTTGAGCATAATGAAATTGTAGCTTCTTAGGTCGTAGGTGCCAGCTGTGGCCTGTGCGAAGCAGTCTAATATATAGTTTGGAAGCATCTTAGTCAAAATTCTGTATGTCCACACTGCAGCATTTCTGTTTCTTCTGAGATGTAGAGATGTCCAACTGACTGCTGCATAGAGAGAGCAATGGTGAGTGTTAAATGGTAGATCTGTTATGAACCTCAGAGCTCTGTGGTATAGTGTATCCAATTTGCATAGGGTAGGAGATCGGCGGTGACTAACTGTAGAGTCTGCATAGTCAATTACCAGAGAGAAATGTGGCCTGACCAACCTCATTTTGAATCTCTGTTTAGAAAGTGCCTTATTCTAAAAATAGACCAAGTCTCTGGCTAAGCTTTTTAAAAGTTCTTCAATATGAACTGTGTAGTAGTTTGCTAGCTATCCACACCCCAAATACTTGAATTTTTCTACATAATCAAGGCTTTCACCAAGGATAGTGGATAGCTGGGGGAGGTTGTTTAGTAATGAGGGATTTGTATGGCTTTGGGTGGAGAAAAACATTGCTTTTGTTTTCTTTGCATTTAAAAGAAGCTTTTTTTCCAATAATTGATGTTGTAGTATAGAGAATTCTGTTTGTAGAACTTCACAAGCTGTAGCAGGCGATGGGTTGCTGACATATAAAACAGTGTCATCTGCGAACAAGTGTACAGTGGCTTTGGTAAGATTCGAATCAATATTGTTAATATAAATGGCGAAAAGGATAGGGCCCAGGATAGATCCTTGTGGAACTCCTCTTAGAAGTGGTTTTAGTGGAGATAGGTCTCCTTCAGCTTTCACTTGCTGTGTTCTTCCTGTTAGGTAACACCTGAACCATGTAAGGGAGGATGGATCCAAGCCTATGGAGTGCAAGGAAGAGAGTAGCAGCTCATGGTCCACCGTATCAAATGCCTTGTTTAGATCAAGGAATACAGCACAAACACTATTCTTTTTATCCAGTTCAGTTTGCCAATCGTTTGTAACTTTAGCCAGTGCAGAAATAGTACTATGCTTAGACTGAAACCCGGATTCTGCTGGATTTAAAAGATTAGATTCTTCAAGGTAATCTCTTAATTGGATGCTTACCAGTTTTTCTAGCAGCTTAGATAGTACTGGAAGGATAGAGATTGGCCTATAGTTGTTAAGGTCCATGGGTCCCCTGATTTCAGTAGAGGGAAAACTTTGGCTGTTTTCCAAGTTGCAGGAATAGAACCAGATTTTAAGGACAAGTTAAAAAGGTGTGTTAAAGGAACTGCAAGTGAATGCATTGCAATCTTTAGAAAGTAGGGGTCAAGGGAGTCAGCACCTGCACTTTTTTTTATATCCATCTGCGAGATTAGATCCTCCACTTGTTTCAACAGAATCGGTTTGAAGGAGAAGGAGGATTCAGCTAACTGAGATCCTGTATACTGGGAGCTTAACTGAGCACATAGCAAATTGGCTGGAGAGGTATCAAATGCCAGGCCAGCCAACATGTTTTGATCCCCACTAGGGGAAATACCATCTTAGACCTCGTCATTTGTAATGAATAAATGCCTATTAATGATGTTAAAATTATTGCTCCAATCACTGGTAGTGATCATAATTCCATTCAGTTTACCATCCAATAATCTTATACATATAGTCCTAATTATACCAATATTTTCTTATACGACAAAGCTGATCTTATGTCCATAAAAAATGCTCTTAATATGGTTAACTGGAATTATACAATGGTGTGTGAAAATCCTGTAACCTCATTGGTCAAAACATGTCACATGACTGTGGGTAAATCCTGCATAACCCACGGCTGAGGAATGGCATTTATAAAAAACATAATTAAACACATTTTAAATTTATTTTACACATGGGTCCATTGTATAATCACAACAAGGCACTCCAGGGTGTGAGTTATTTGGTAATTTACCCACTTCTTGTGTGGTTAAGTCACTCGGCTGTGCCTCAAGACACACCACACAAGGCGTGGGTAAATCCCCAATAACCCACACCCTGTTGTGACTTATTGCTTAGTTCTATTCTTTCTAAATTAAACCCAAAACAAAGCTGGTTGACCTTCAAATCTATTATTTCTCATTTAAGAGACTCATTTGTTCCATCAAAACGCAAAATCCCTAGTCATAAAAGGTCACTTAAATGGATGAACCATTCAATTAAAAGATTAATAAGGCTTAAAAGTAAAACATACAATACTTAATCTTAAAAACAGGACTAGACCCAATTGGGAATCCTGTAAAAAAAATAAAATTAAATGTAAATCTTCTATTAAAAAGGCTAAAGCAAGATGGGAGTATCATCTTGCCAGTAATGCTAAAAAGAACAATAATAAAAATCTTTATTCATATATTAACTCTTTGAAAAATACAGGGGCCCAGATATTCAAACTGCGCAACAAAGTAGCGCAATTGCAGGAGCAGGCGCAAGTGCAGTGCGCCCATGCGCAATATGCGCAATATTCAAACACAGCGCAGGCCAAAACACAACTGATTATCATGCCAACTGCGCCATGGCACAACCAGGGATGCACAGTGGAGCAGGGTAGTAGCGCAGTAGCACAACAAGGGATGCGCAGGGACAGGATGCAGGGGTGCACCACCCAGGTAAGACATGGGCAGAGAAGCACACAGCAGACCAGACAGCACCCCCTGCACCCCATGAACTGCACAACCTGTGGTGAGCTGGATGAACCACCAGCCCATGAACACCAGCACCGAATCCACAGCTGGGGCATGGTGCTCCAGCACACCCCCTGTCAAGCAGTGACTGCAACACAAGGAGGGCCGGCCACCCAGTGCCACCCCATCCCACCAATACAGAGCACACCCTGCACAGTGATCCCCAGACACCCTGCCTAGGAGAAGTGCCCAACAGTGCATGCCACAAAATTCATGCCACCACCTCCACTGTGACAATGCAACCCTGTGCAACATGGAGCCATGCATGGCATCCCCACCGTGAGCACCCCACAGCAGGCAACACCAGCCACCGACGCAACAACTGCAGACACAGCGCCGCCCTGCAAGGCCCCCCATGGCACAGCAGAGAGGTCAACCTTGCATCGGTACCCGAGGTACCCCGCATGCGACAGGGCCTTCCCTGAACCCCACCACCAGCAGGACAGCACCCCGAACACCCACCCAAGCACACACCCTGTACCAGCACTGGCCCCAACAGCCAGCACAGATGCCCACAGTGGTGCATGGAGGTATGCGCCACACAGGATTCAACACAGGGCATGGACAAACACCCACCCAGACCCAAGGGCACCCCAACACAGGGACACAGTAGCGAGGCAACAAATCCCACTGGTGTGCGACCACTGATGCTGTGTATCCATGGCCAGCACCCCAACATGGCACAGGTGTACCAGCTAACCTGCACATGCACCATAAAACCGTCCACCACCAGCATGCGGCCGGAGCACAAGTGACAGACATCAGAGCACAGACCCTGCAACAGACACCAGTGACAGCTTGGTGGGGGGGGACAACAACAGCAGAGGCCACAGTGCCACCCGAGGCAGACATGCACCATACTAGTGACAGGAGCCAAGTCGCCATTGTGCCGGGGCCAGAGGGTGGCCAGCATGGACAGCCACCACTGACATGCCAGCGCACTGTGCATACCACAGATATGCAAGAGTGTCAGCTGCATGGGCCATGGACATACTGACAGGGGAACCATGAACACAGTGCATGCACCCAGGGACCACTGCACACAGGCATCCAGTGCACAGGGAACAACACACATACCACAGACAGGGACTGAGTCCCCCACCCACACCATAGGCGGGTCCCTGCCAGACACACACACACCCAGGCCTGCACTACCCCTGATGCCATGCACACCACTGCAGCCAAGCACCATTAGCCCACAGAAAATCAGAGACCACCACAGTTGTCATAAGAAAACGTATGTAATAAAGGTGTGTGAAATACAAAACATGTATACAACTATATACAATGGGGGGGGAAGGGCCTCAAACCAGGTGGGGGTGGGCATGAGGCAAGGATGAACAACTGGGAAGGGGATGAAGGGGTGTGAGGGTCAGTCCGGGGGGGGGATACAAAACAGGGGCATAGTGGGGCTATCGTCGGCCCCTCTCCCCACTTCTGTCCCTGGGCTATCTTCTGTACCGCCATCCTTCATTCTGCTCCAGTCTCTGCAGGAGCTTGAGGGTGGCCTTCATGAGCTGCAGCAGCTCCTGCAGACTCCTTTCTAGTGCTGTCCAGCATTGTCCACCAAGGACAAGGGAGCAGAGTCATTTTGCGTGACTGGCCAGACCCCCTTCAGCCCACTCATTGTGAATGGCATACAGCCATGAGACATGCCTCTGTGATGGCATGCGACCACCCACAGTGACCGCGCCCACATGACCCGCCTACCCAGGTACACACAGCCATGCGGACCACTTCACACACCACCGCCCATGTCCCGCACAGCACCACCATGGCCGTACAGTGACATGGCTATGCGGTGCAAAGGAAGTGGCACAACCATGTACCCAGTGCATGCACGGACCACCTGCAATGCCCACCCACACATGCAGTGCCACAGGACAGTGCTGAGTGCACCATGTGGCATGCACAGCAGTGGGGCCAATTGCTGGTGGCCATGCCCCACCACCAACCCTGCAACATAGCATGCACAGATGTAAGGGGAAAAATGGCACTCACCTGCATCCAGGCCAGCTGGGCACTGCTGGCCCATGGCCCCTTCAGCACATCCCTGCTGAAGCTGCGGCGCACCAACCCTGCCATGCTCCTGCTGGGAACGGGCCTGCCTTGCCTTATGATGCTCCTCTGGGCCTAGGGTGCAAACATGGAGAGGGGAACATCTGTACAAACCAGTAGCAAAGCCCCCCCCGGTGTGTCAGCCATGCCACACCCCCACCTCCACCACCACCCACCCCCACTAGACGGACCCCACCCTCCCGTGGGATGGACACATGCACACCACAATACCTGGATGGATGGACGCTACCAGTGTATGGATGGCGCACCTACCTGGCCATGGCATGGTGCCTCACCGGGCGCATGCCTGCAGATGCCCCAGTCTGTCAGGGTCCCTCTGCTGTAGGTCACCATAACTGTGGCGACACTGCTCACCAGACCTGGCGATCCCAGTAGCCTCTTCCAGGCCGTTGGCCACCTCCTCCCACTCAGCACTGCATGGTGCAACAGCGTGATATTCTGCCAGCATATGCAAATCAGCTCATCAGCCATTCCACAGTGCAACCACTGCATTAGCATTTACTTACAGCTGCGCCTTGCCTCATTTGCATGCGTTGCGCTGTATAAATGCGACATGGGGCTGCAGAGGAAATAGTTTGGTTCTGCAGTCTATTGTGGTGGGTTGTATGCAGTTGGGATGTGGGGACTGTGGTTTGTGAGGGCTGAATGGGACTGCACAGTCAAAGGTAACACCTGTCATTCCCACAGGCTCAATCATGACTGAACGAGAGGATGAGGAGGAACAGGGATCGGGAGAAGGAGGAGGCCCAGCTACACCCGGGCTGAATCAGATGCCCTGTTTGAGGCATATCTCGACAGGGAATTGCTGCTCAGTGGACAGCGGGGAATGCCACAGGCCCATGCTGTGGCGTGGGGTGAGGTGGCACGTGCTGTGAATCAGCATGGCAGCCACCAGCAGTCCATGCAGGAGTGTAAGAAGAAGGTCGGCACGGACAGCAGGAGGATCATGGATAAGGTGGCTGCAATCAGGGCAGCACTTTCTGCCACTGGTGGGTGACAGCCAGATGTGCCACACCTGATGCCACAGGAGGAGTGGGTGGCCAGCAGCATGTGCCGTTGTGCCATCGAGAGCGTTCCTGGTGGTGGCTTCCAGACGGGTGGCAGCCTATCACTGCATGGCAGGTCCTGTGCTGTCACTGTGTGGGTGGTGGGGGGAATGCCACAGGGCAGGGCAGAGCAACTAACACTAATGTGTTCCCTTACAGCTCCTAAGCGTCTACATGGGTCAGCGGTGGTGGGTGTTTCCACCGAGGGTGAAGCCCTGGACATGGAGGATCACCCATCCACCTCCACAGGTGTCCAAAGGGACCAGACCAGTGCATACCTGCACATCTGTCTGGACTGAAGAGGGTGGTGTGGGTGCGGACGAGGCCCTGCCTATGTCCCAGCGTGACAGCGCCCATGGTCTCCAGCATGCTGGGACATGGATCGGTGCCTGATCCAGCACCGACGATGATGGCTCACACATCCCGGACTGCAATACATGTGGGATGCAGGATGGTCCCACAGCTGGCAACGGCACGGGTGTTGCTGTGGGTGGTGCTGCCATGGAGGCCTGTGTAACAACACAGTCCCAGCCTGCACCTGTATGCCCCAATGGGGCAGCACTGGTGTGCATCCAGGGTGGTGGGGCTATTGCGGCTGCTGCAGCGGCGCCGGTGAGCCCTGACGATCAGCAGCTGGAGGGGCAGTGCCAGCAGTCGGCCAGTGGTGACGGGGGGAAGTGTTGGGGGCAGTGGCAGTGCACCATGTGTGGATGTGCCCCAGCATGGCTCTGGTGTGCAGTGCCCATTGTCAAGGGGTACTGGCCAGCAGGGCCAGGAACACCATGAGGGACAGCATGCTGGACTGGCAGATGACCTCATTGACAAGCACAGCCGTCTACTCCAGGCTTCAGTAGATCAGCAGTTGCGGCTTGTGACTGCGGTGGATGCACTCAGTGTGGTTCTGTGCCAGGCAGAGGAAGCGGCGCAGCAGAGATCACAGTCTCCTCCTGGCAGAGATGGCCCGGCAGTGGGCGGATGTGACCGCTGCCATTGACAGGCAGACAAATGCATTCACAGCTGTCATGGCCACATTGGGCACCCAGTTCGGTGACCATCTGCTGCAGACACCACGCAGTGTCATGTCCACCCCCTCATTCCCAGCGCTGTGCAACACCTGCTATGTTGACACTGGGTTCGGCTGCGGGCATACCGAACACACCTGGCACGGGCATGTTCGGTGGGCTGCAGACCCCTGCACGAACACGGTCACGTTCATGCAGCGTCACCCCTGGGGGACTGTCGGTGCCACCCCATGAGGCCAATGGTCAGTCTGGCATGGCTGGCAGGTCTCGGCGGGGCCACCCACACATCTGTGGCGGCCGTGGCACTGGGCAGCATGACTGACCTGTCTTCCACCATGGCCACTGTCTGCCGTTGCCCTTTGTGCAGTGCAGTGTGCATTGTGTGACGCACGGTGGGGTACCCAGCCCTGCACACACACACACACGGTCCCTGTGCACACCCTCCTGGCTGCTGGCCACTGTGGCATGTGCATGATAATGCCTGCGTTGTGCTGTCCACCAGTGTGCAGTGCATGTGTGTGCACATGTCATGTTCGGCCCTGCCCATCCCTGACACCATTTGCGGTGCCACACTCAGACCCATTCCCTTATCGCCATCTGCCCCTGGTGTTCTTCCCTGCCTGTCTGTGGGCTGTGCCCTTGCCATTGGTGGTTGCACATGGCCCCCGGACCTACCTGTGTTGACCAAAGTGCTCTTCTGTAATGCTATCCCGGTGCAGCTGTGACATCTGGATCAGGCAGGGGTCCCTTCACCCAGGGGGGTGGCTGCCCATCACCGGCTGGACCAGCGTCCTCATCGTCCCCACCACTGTCCCTCTCTTCAACCTCTATGGCTATCCCACAGTCATTGGCCATGTTGTGCAGGATGCAGCAGGCCAGGAATAGCCCACAGGCCTTCGTGGGGCTGTACTGTAGGGCACCGCCAGATGTGTACAGGCACCAGAAACGTGCCTTCAGCATCCCGAACACCCACTCGATGACATTCTGTGTTGTGACGTGTGCCTCATTGTACCATAGCTGAGATGGGGTTGTGGGGCACTGGCGTGGTGTAAGCAGCCAGGAATGGAGTGGGTAGCCACTGTCACCTGTGTGTAGTGGCGGACATTAGTATGGTGGTCTGTGTCGCTTTGCCATGGGCCAACAAGGCCCCCCCTCCTGTCTGCCTTCTCACACCCCTCATTACCACCTCCATCTGGAAGGTGGCACTGGCCATGTCGCTGGCTGGTGTCCCCCCCCCCGGTGGCTGTTATCCTTTTCCCCCACTGCCCATTTCTGATGCTCCCCCTGCATGGGTACACCTCCAGCCTTTGGCTGTGGCTGTCCTGCCTCCTGCCACTACCCTCAGTCTAATGTGGCACTCCACTGACTATCCTGCACAGTGGCACAGGCTCCCCACTCCTATCCTGTTCCTGGCTCAGTTCAGGTGTGCTCTGTCCGGCTCCTGCCCAGTCCTGCTCATTGCTACCCTCTGTACTGCACTTGTGTCTTTTGGATCATTTCCGCTGTTGCCACACCTTCACAAGGACGTTAACCAAATTGAGGCAGTCCAGAGAAGGGCAACCAAAATGGTGCAGGGACTGCATCAGAAGACATATGAGGACAGATTAACAGAGCTCAATATGTATACCCTTGAGCAAAGGAGGGAGAGAGGTGATATGATCGAGGCATTCAAACACCTTAAGGGCATTAACAAGGTGAAAGAGTCTAACATGTTTAAATATAAGAAAAATAGCAGGACAAGAGGACACAGCATGAGATTAGAGGAGCCGATTAAGGGGAATATGAGAAATTCTTTTTCACAGAAAGGGTGGTGGATGCATGGAATGGCTTACCACAAGAAGTGGTGGCTATGAATACAGTGTAGGCTTCAAACAGGCATGGGATAGGCATAAGGGAGCAATACAAATGACTGTGAATAGATAGGTCACTGACAGAGCAAAGGCCGATGGCACATTTATAAGGTAGAAAAAGAAATGGGCAGACTGGATGGGCCTTGTGGTCCTTATCTGCCATCAACTTCTATGTTTCTATGTTTCTGTTGGATGCCCTATTGCACATGATGTATGCTGTTAAATATCGCACTGTGCATGTTATTCATTGTTCCGCACCCTAAGGTTGCACATGCATTCATTACTATTGCCCTCTTGCGCATTGCTGCTTGCACTGCGCAGCCACCTCCCGCTGAATATCACACAATGGCACATTTCCGTACTTACGCTGGCGCATCCCTGTTGCGCATGGCGTAACCCTTTTGAATATTGGGGCCAGTATGTCAAGTTGGCCCCATTTTGCACAATAATAAACTACTCCATGATCCCAAGTCCATGGCCGATTTATTTAACAAAGAATTTTGTAATATGTTCAAAAATGCAAATCATAATTCACTCCAAACTGTAGAAAGCAATAAGGACCCTTACATTTGCTTCCAAGAAGAGACACTAATAAAAAAGATGCTCTCATTTAAGGGTAAATACTGTTCCGGTCCCGATAATCTGGCAGGACATCTCTTATTTTTATTAGCAAAAAATATTGCCTTTCCCTTAAAAGTAATCTTAGAAAAATGTTTGTCAGAAAATTACATCCCAGATGATTGGAAAAAGGCAAATGTTATATCAGTACATAAGAAAGGCCCAAAAATCAACTGGGAGTATTACTGCCCCATAAGTCTGACCTCTTCTGTCTATAAGCTTTTAGAAAGTCTCATAAAATATATTATTACTCCAACATTAAATCACCATGACCCGGAGCAACATGGCTTTAAAAGCGGTAGAAGCTGTCTCACTAACCTGCTATGTTTTTATGAGCATATCAGCTCCTTTCTTGATCATAGAACACCTTGTAACATCTTTTTCATTGACTTCAGTAAGGCATTTCATGTCACGCCTCACAGGGCCCTTATCAAAAAACTTCATAAACTTAACATAAACAGTTTTATTATTAACTGGATTAGCAATTGGCTTCAGGGCTGAGCCCCAAAAGTAGTCATCAATGGCTCATCATCCAATGAGGGAAAAGTATCTAGTGGAGTACCCCAGGGCTCAGTTTTGGGCCCTTGCCTTTTTCAGGCATTTATTGCTGATATGACCAATGACTGTCATTCCATCACTACCAAAGATGCAGACGACATCAAATTGGGGGCCCATGCATAAACCTAACACAAGCCATTGCTATCCAAAATGATTTGGATATTATTTCATCATGGGTAAACAAATGGGGATGATACTGAATAAAACATATGTAACGTAATGCATTTAGGGATCAGTAATTTAAATTACACATATAGACTGGCTGGGTCTATACTCATTAATACACCTGATGAGAAGGACCTGGACATTACAATTTCACATGACATGACTCATAATAAACATATACAGGGAGTCATCAATAGATTCAACAGGGTTGTTTGGACTGTTCTGCAAAATATCAGATCACGGGAGCCTGAGGTGTTGATGCCCTTGTACAGATCATACGTTAGGCCACACTGGGAATACGCTACCCAGCTACGGTGCCCTTATAAAAAATTTGTTGGGAATTCACTTGAAAAAGTTCAAAGACATTTTAATAAACATGTTTCAAGTCTAAAAATGTAACATATGACAATAGCTTGAAAACATTAAATCTGATGTCCTTATCCACCCGTTGTCTAACAGGTGACTTAATGCTTCTTTTTGACATCATTCAGGATCCATACCTTATGAATGAACTAGGATTAGAGTTCAAGAATTATACCCACGATATCAGAGGTCACCCATTACAATTAATAAGAAAACCATTTAAACACAACAGTCATCAATACTTTTTTACCCTAAGAACTGTGGGTTCCTGGAATAAATTACCACTAGATGTTGTTACTAGTAAGACTAAGTATCTTTAAATACAGACTTGATAAATTAGTCAGTGCAGGTTGTGATCTATCCTGTTACCAACTGGCTTAGAATAAGAGCGTTATGGGCTCTGGCCTTCTTGCTCTTTGACTCACCTTAGTATGAAGTCTTCATATTTGTTGACAACGTCTTTTATAACTAGTTCCACAAATATTCTGGAACATTCAGAAGCTTTGCACTCCCATTCTTCTCTATGCTTAAAGTTTTATAACCCACTAGAGGGAGTTTTAATAACTCTAAGGCCCCTTAGCCCTTACTTCTCTCCAGATATTTCTCCAAGGTGGTTATGTTGTGTGTGATATTAAAGTCCTGGCATAACACGATTTTCAATTAAATAAAACTGGTTTTAATATCACAGCCCAGAAGTTATCCATAACTGTTCTTTGTGATATGCCCTATATACATAGCAAAAATCTCCTACTAGAAGCAGCATTTCAATATTCCAGAAACAACCAGCAGATTACAATTTATTGCAAAGTGATAGTGCAGATTCACAAGCTGTTTGTCTGTCTCCTTCCACAGGTGTCTATGAACATCTATCTCACTCTCTACAACACCCTGCCTGGAATACTGAAATGCAGTTTCATTTTACTGAATAAACAGCAATTCTGTTTCAACCAGTAGCCTTCTAGTGGCCTTTTTTCCTGTGAGTGCAGGCTGACCTTGTGATTGTATTGCTATCAGGGCAGTTGCCCTCTCAGCTTGCACCAGCCCTGCATCATTGCATCACTGCGCAGCTTTCCCGGAACTGTAACTTATAGAGTAGCAGCAGAGTAATTGTGGTGGTAGAGTTGGGGTGGGGACACAATCTTTGGAGAATTTGGCATTTATTCTTTTGCAGGATCTTCTGGGTGCCCAGCGATACTCCCAAAAAATAAATGAGTTACAGATACCACCGTTATTTCAACCAGCAGTCCTTAAAGGAGCTACTGATGCTACAGGAAATCCTGAGAGACATGATTTCAATAACAATTCAACCTTTATTTATTGTATTTTCTGTGTCTGTTATCTGATCATTATTTCTAATGGTGGATATTCATATTAAAGACCCTATAACTTCAAGGGAGTATTAGCATTTCTCCATGATTTGCATAAGAGTTGCTGGATCTAGCACAAAGCTTTGCAGAAATTGTTGCCTAAGAGTCGCAACTCAAGTTTTGCATTGCACTGTGACAGAACTGCAGATGCATTCCAGTTGAGTTGCAAAACCATTTTATAAAAGTTGCTCTTGAGCTGGGTAAGGTGACCATGACAAACCAACTCATTGGCGTTACAGTTTAATGTAAGTTGTACTGGACTTTTACATATTCTAGTGCACCAGCCATGGCAAGGCTTTTTATTGTTAATCATTGTCCAAATACAACACGGCATCATTCATGGACATGAAGAAAACTGTGAACTACTGTGTCCAGATGTCTGTCAACTCTGGTTTGGGGAATATGGCAGACAGTGACAGTGTTAAAGTGAGACTGAGTCATTGTTGAGTGCAGCCATGTTTTAGGCACCCAAGTACACTAAAGCTGCACTCATCTTCCCGTGTTATTACTGGTGTTACCAACAAAGGCTGCATAAACTTCTCCAACATGCTATAACTATACAAAAAATGCACATTGGAAGAAATAGCCACTAGCCTCAAACTGCTGCACAATAACCAGGACAAATTTGAACATCAGCTTATCAAAAATGACCAAAACACAGCAAAGCCCTGGCACAAACAAACTCTCAAGGTGTCACCCTCCACAAAACTAGAGCAGACAAAGAAAGTGTGCCCACATGGGCAGAAAGTAATAAGTTATTTATTCCACACACATTGTATAGTGCCCCAGAGTTCCTGGTGCCCTCCAGAAATGGGCATCCAGGTGCTCCAAAGCTCATTAGGGGATAGGTGCCCCAGAATAGGTGCCCAAGGAAAGGTGCCCCAGGTTAAAAAGCCCCAGCTGGGCTTGTATTTAAAATAATTTTTCTTTGCTTATTTTTCTCCCTGACTGCTCTATTCATAGCCCCCCATTGCCAGGTGCTGGGAACCTGCACTCGTGGTTCCTGGGCACGTGGGCAGGCAGGCAGGCAGGGTCGGGCTTGTGAGGATTCCAGAATGGAATCATCAGCCCAGTTTGAACAGCAACAGCTGTTCAGTTGAGTCTGTGCAGCCAAGGGAGCAGCAGCAAGTGTGAGGGGAAGCAATCAGCTGGCTGGGGCAGAGCCAAAAGGAAGGGACTTACCTTGAGTTCCTGCATCCCTCCTAAAGTCCTGGCCAGTCCAGCAGCTGAACAGCTGCTCTACTTTACTCTGATGATCCGGGTCCAGTGGCAGTGAGAGTCTGTCGGGAAGGGGCTGTGGTGGTGAAAGGTCATTCCTCTATCCAACAACAGTAGCAGTAGTTCGAGGAGGTGGGTCCAGGCCTCCCTACGGATCCCTTCCTCAGCAGTCCTAGTCCCAAATAGAGAAAGTGGGTGGTAGGGTAAGTGGCGGTAGCACCACAGCCAGGTACTGGCCACCAAAGGAACCTTTTGTTTTTTTGTAAAAATAATAAGTAAATAAAGGACTTTTGTGCCTTCTGGAGTGGATGGAACTGGTGCAGCCATTTGAGGCAAGCAAGGCACCAGTCCACAGACTGCCCATGGGGCAGAGTTAAGAAAATTGCTCCTTGGGAGCCAGAGACTGTGGGGGCGGGTACACCCCACCTATGGAACCACCTAAGGGGTGGGTTCAGCGACAGAGCTCCATGGGAAGCTAAGATAAAAAGGCAGAACTATTCATATTACAGAAATTCATATTCATGAAGACACTAGTAGATAGCCTTAAAGGGACAGTGTACCTGATTTAAGATGTTTTGGGGCCCCTGTAATTGAACTGTTCTCTGTCCTGTGTGTGGGTGCCATCAAGAGACTGTCTAAAGCCTTACTGCCCCAACGTCAGGGTTCCCAAACTGTGTGAACGAATGTTACTTATAATATCTACTGAAATAACCACCATCACAAATTTTTTCCAAAAAAAGAACTTTATTGAACCACCACACCTGTCTGTGGGTGGTACCCAGTGTGTCCTGTTGCTCTTGACCATCTACTCCCCGACGCTTCCTCCAGGAGATTCCTCATCATCTGTGCATTCCGGTGACCCAGGTGTTGTCTGAAAGGCTTGGAACTTTTTTCCTTCATTGTCCTTGCATCCTGATGATCCCAGTGTGGTCTGAAAAGGCTGGGGACTTTCCTTCTGCTCTGTTCTTTGAGGGGAGACCCATTTCCAGTGGTCAAAGTGTGACCTGTCGCCGATGATCCTCACTGTCTCATTGGTATTCTTCAGACAAGTGCCCTTGGAATTGACTTTTCATTCTCCTTGTTCTGCTTGAGTGTCCCTCTTGGAGGAGAAACTGGACACAAAAGGGGGTTCTCGACCTAGCTCCCCTTCCGCTACAGGACACACATAGGTGGTGGCTGACTCAGTGGTGGTTGATGCAGTGGTGGCTGGTGGCATGTCTCATTGAATGTGTTACAAAACAATTTAGAGTTTTAGAAATAATTTAGGTAATGTTATGAATATTTAGAGCACTCCATTTATAGTTTTAATAATAATATAGCTAATGTTATGAATATTTAGAGTAATCCATTTAGAGCCCAGTAATAATCTAGCTAATAATACAAGCCTTTTACAGTACAGATATTTAGTATAGGTGCTGTGTTATTTTAGAAGTGTCTAGTAACAATACTTTGATTGCATTCAAGTCAGCTTTATGACCGTCTCTTGTATGTTACAGCTAGTGGCAATTGGCCTGTGTTTCCTTCCCCTAAATTCCTCGATGCTTGCACGCTAGGCGTCACCTGAAAATCCACCTCTGGGTGGCTGGCTTAGTCAAAATTCACTTTCCCTCCAAGATGTAGCTGGGTGGACCTGCGCCCTAACCTGATCTGTTAGAGTTTGGTCAGTGTCAGCTGCTTTCCTCACCCATTATAAAACTTGGAGGATTATGGGAAACCGTTGAACACAGGAAGGAAGGTGCCCAGTAAAGGTCATCCCAAACCACCAGACAGGAAACACGAACTATCTGTCAATCAGTGAAAGGTCATGGCAGACTGCCGATCACTAGCGAAGACAGTTTTTCATCAACAGAACCCTCTGGGAGTTGGTGAAAGGTCAGGTCAGACCGCTGACTAAGGTCACCAGCAACTTGGTATCCACCAATAAAGGTGTCCTGCAGCCTTCCTCATCCTCAGTCTTGCAGCTTTCTTCATCTTTGGTCTCGCAGATTTCGTTGTCTTTGGTTTTGAAGCTTTCATCATCCCTGAAACAACAAGATCCCACCTCACTATGTGTCTGAGCCCTCACTATTGAGCCAGGGCAGCTACAAATCTGACTTTAATTTTCTTAGCTGGGTTAGGGATGTAGCAATGCAGATCAAATGAAAGCGGCCTGGCCTAACTATCCTCTAGTTCTAGCTGGAATGGCACACATTGCAGTAGGCACAATTTTTGAAGAAGATTGCCGCAAATGCCCACTGCAAGTCTGGAAGGTGGGATTCAGGGAGTTAGACCAGCTACTGCCTGGTCTAACTGCATCCGGGATTGTAGCACTTGCACCAACTCTTTGATGCAAGGTGCTGTAACGTGGGGGAAAAGTCGGAAATGCACCACCACTTTGAAAATCAGACCGGTCTGCATCCGAGGGGCTTTGGTGCATCTGTGACCCTCACTTTGCATTGGATACAGGGCTTGATGCAAGCCCTGCATCCACATTCTAAAATCAGGCCCGCATTGTCAGCAGCTAAGTGCAAAGAGTTCACTCTATTCGCACTTTATTGTGTATGTAGTTACCATGTTCCACTGCTTGTTATACTGCCATAACTCAAACATCTGACAATATTGTTACATTTCAAACTCTGTATATGCCTTGTTCCTGTTTCTGTACTTTTGTGTCATCATTTGTACCCTGGGTCACACCTGGAAATGAGCTTTGGCTCGGTGTGCTTTTCCCAGTCACCAAAAGTTTAAATAAATAAATAAATACTCTTCTCTAACAGTGTCCTCCATCAGGTCCAGTATCTGTCCAACAAGGCATATGTTGCCTCACAGTTGTCAGTCAGATGTCACAAAATGCACCTTGATTGTCTGGAGTGAGTTCAATCCAGTAGAGATGGAGGAAGTATGTGAGGTAATCTTGTTGCTTGGCCCACATATTGTGAATTGGATCCAGGCCCGACATGTCTCCTTGTGAGATGTGTGGAGCCCGTTGGCCCAGTGTTTACTGATATTGTCTGTTGCTCACTTTCTATGGGGCTGTTTCCCAGCACTCTGAAAGAGGTGCTGGTGAGGCCCCTCTTGAAAGAAACATCTCTCAACCCTGATAGCTTGGCTTATTACAGACCCATCTCTAACCTGCCCTTTTTGGGTGAGGTTATTGAGAAAGTCGTGGCACTGTAGTTCAAAGATCATCTCACTGCTTTCAACATCTTTGAGCCCCTTCAGTCCGGATTTAGGTCGAGGCACAGTATGGAAATGACGCTTGTCCAGATGCATAATGACCTCCTCAGGGCTTGAGATAGTGGTGAGCGGTCAATTCTCATTCTCCTTGATCTCTCCTCAGCTTTTGACACTGTAGATCATGTCATGTTGTTGGATCACCTTAAGGGGTTTTGTGGATTCACTGGTACTTTCATCAACTGGTTTGAGTCCTTTCTCACTGACAGGATACAAAGGGTAGCAATGGGGAATGTCTCCTCTCACCCGATGCCCCTGCATGTGGAGTCCCCCAGGGCTCGATCCTCTCACTCATGTTGTTTGTAGTGTACATGCAGCCCCGGATGAGAACATTCGGCACCACAGTGTGGGATTTTACTGTTATGCAGATGACACACAACTGTATATGTCTTTTGCACCAGAGACTGTTGGTGTCGTGGAGGTACTAAATGTGTGCCTGTCTGAGATCCAAGACTGGATGTCCTCTAGCTGGCTGAGTCTCAACCCTGACAGAATGGAGGTACTAGTGACTGAGCCTGGTCATCAGTGGGAAGTGGAGATTGCCGGGGTGAGCCCCGACTTGATGCTGGGCCTCACTCCATTGGTGGCCAGCACAAGGGTGAAAAATTTGTCATCCAGAGTGGTTTCTATCACTTGAGGAATATTGCCTGGATCAAAGCCCTTATCCTGCTGGAGGACCTGCCCTCACTGGTGCATGCATCTGTGACATCCAGACTTGACTACTATAATGCTTTTTATTTCAGGGTTAGTAGAGGGGTCCTGCATTGCCTGCAGCTAGTGCAGAACATGGCAGCCAGGTTACTGATGGGCCTCCCGATGTCATGTCATGTGACCCTGGGGCTGCATGACCTGTACTGACTGCAAGTGAAGTGGAGAGACTCCTTCAAGATGGGTCTTCCCATCTATAAAGCCCTATGCAGTCTGGGTCCTTGCTCTCTGAGTTATCTCCTGACTCCCTACCACTCTCAGTGCTCACTGCACTCCTCTGAGGAAGGCTACCTAGCAATTCTCAGGGCCCAGCTAAAAACATTGTCGATCGTACATTTACGGTGGCTGCACCAGTCCTGTGGAATTCACTTCCAAGGTCCTTGAGGGAGAGCTCTTCCCTGAGGCCATTAAGTGGGGTCTGAAAGCACATCTTTTTAGGGAAGTCTTTGTGATCTAATCCATACAGGTTTTATGTGTTTAATTGCTACTATTTTATTTTAATGCTCCTATTGATTTAGTTTATTGTGTCTCTCTGAATGTTGTACTTGACCCTTGGTTCACTGTCTGTATATTGTAAAGCACCTTGAGACTCAGGGGTAGGGCACTCTATAAATCAAGAATGATTTACTCACTTCTGTGTACAGCTGTCTCCTTGTGCTATGCATCTTATACACTCATACCCAACTGTCCTATGATCTCCACACCAGTGCTACCACAAGTAAGCTGTGTAGCCAAAAAAAAAAACATTTAGTAGGTGGAGGTCATCTACAACTGCTCAACTTTCCTACAGCATTCTACTGTATCACACCAAGAATACCACAGCTGGCACGCTGCTCCAAGCTCCAACAGATGCCATAACACTGTGGGAGCATCCACTGCACCTGTCCGACAGAGCACCTGAAGTGGGCAGAACTAAGGCAACACAGCAGATGAGCATGGAAAATAAATTACATAAAATGTCAATTACAAAACACTTACTGCAACCCATAATCATGTTAGGGCACTCCATTGCCATATAATATGATTATGGGTATGGCAAGGAGTGTCTCTCACTGTTTCACAGGTGTCTCTCATTCTGCTTGGGCAAACAGAACCACTCATCTTCACATCGCAGTCCTCTCACCCTACCAGCATGAGAGACACTTGTGAAACAACAAGAAACATCTCTTATTATACCCATAATCATATAAGAGAAGGGAGACAGAAAAAAAGAAGAATACCATGATCATCATAAAAATGGTATGTAGTCCGAAACATCATTTAGCCCAACTGGTTGGTCCAAAACATCATTTAGTCCAACTGGTGTCAATTTCCCTGAGTGGAAGATCCACCAGGACTCCTGTCTGGGAGGCCTAGTGAGCCTATCACTACCCCTGACCATCCTTGGAGTGGGCTCTACAATGCCGGTTCGACAACAATTTTGTCGACCGGCATCACAGCGACGGGATTTATGTTGACCGCAAGTTGTGGTTGGCATAAATCCTGAAGGACTCCTGGTCTCTTTTTCTGTCGGGGGCTTTGCCCACCGAACCTCCCATGCAAGGGGCTCTGCCCCCCACATCCCCTGTTCTAAATATAATCAACTCTGAATTGGAGTTGATTTAGGGAGGGGTTGCAGGACTGGGAGACAGTGTGCCCGGGTCTCTGGTGCACCAATACAGCAAACTGTTGATGTTGTGGGCATCAACATAGTTCACTGTATTGGTGTCGCTGTCGGGAGGTATACCCTTGGAGTGTACTCCCAAGACAAAAAACTGAGACATAATGGGTCCCTTTAAGAGGACAATTTAAAGTGGCCCCCAAGGGCACTCTTCTCAAAGCCATTATAAATAGCACTGATGTATTCAAGCATCCCCACTTTACACTGCCTGGTGGTTCTGCCAAAATATATCTTGTTGCAGAAACACCAGACAGCATAAACAAGAAATTCCATGAAGCAGTCTGTAAACTGATACACCTCAATTGGCTTCTCCATGCCTCCAACACAGACCCACTTACCCTGTACTGCGTCCCTACAAGCTGAGCATCTCTTACAGGGGGAAAAATGCCCCTATCCCTCAGCCACATTTCAATGGGTTGTTCAGTGTAGCAGCCTGTGTTAAAAGGTCTTCCAAGTTAGGGCCTCTCTAAAATGATATCCTGGGGCTAGGGCCCACCAATTCCCTGAGTGATCAGTCTGTTAGCAAAATGGGCCAATGCTCCTGAACTATGGGCTGGATTTTCAAAATGTGGTGTAGGGCTTGCGCCAAGACCTGCACCACAACACTTAGGTTTTGGCAGTGCGCCAAACCCCCTTGCCACAACTGCCCCTCGTTTTACAATCTTGAGCGCAGTTGTGAGAGTTTCTATTATTTACGGCAGCTTCCACCATATATCTGGTGCAAGCTCTGTAAAGAAGCCCTCAGGATTGCTGCAAGCTAGAACACAAAAAGTTGATCTAACTTGCCACAATTGCCACACGGGATATAAAATCCCGATCACTGGCCAGGAGAATGCCGCAAGCCCCGTGAGCCATACTTTTTATGCACTAGGGGCTTGTGGCATTCTCAGAGTTTTGAGAATCAGGCCCTATGTATTTAACTTTCAGTGCCAACACGTACCGTGTGATGAACGTGACAGGCATTTTCTCTACATCCTTCTTTGGTTTTGGTATCAATAAAGACTCCTTGGTTGTGCCCCAGGTTCCTTTATAGGCTCAATAACTCACATATAGAATCCCTGGGCCTTAAAAACTATTTTTCAGCTCTAGGGCCTGTTGCTCAACTCTCTCTCTCTCTCCTCGTGGATGAGTTCCTGTTGATTCTGAGGAACTGCCCCCACAGAAATGCTTGCATTCAGTGAAGGGGGGTAGGCACTTTCTGTTCTGAATAATGAGTTTCCTGCTGTGCTTTTCCTACATGTGGCAGTTTGAACCACCCCAGAATGATCAACAAAGAACTCCAAGTTCAGGAATGCAATAGAGGTACGACTCATTTTGAAGGGGAACTGGAGATTGAAGGCTTTAATGTTAATCTAAGCAATAAAGTCATGAATTTTGTCCTCTGGGCAGACCAGCCGCAAGAATGTCATCAATATAGTATTGGAAAGGATTACACCTCGCAATGGAACTTGCTCCCAAGGGCCCTTTGAGAGATCCTCAGTGGAGGCGGCCTTTAAGAGAGGTCTGAATACACAACTTTTTAGCCAAGACTTTGGTGATTTCTAAATGTTCAATGCTGTTTATCACCCCAGTTGATATTTTATTTGCTTTTATATCCTATGTGTTATTAATGAATAAGTTTGTATTTTATTTATGTAATGTGTTGTCTCACTTCTGCACTTTATTGTAAGGTGCCCTGGGCCTCCGAGGAAGGGAACGATTAGAAATAAAATTGCTACTATTACTACTACTACATTAAATACCAATTGTGCTTACTACCAGGCCAGGAACAGGTACATGCGAGGCCATTGTGGCCCCCATCATTGTACCCGGGACCTGATGGTAAACTGTCCATCACACACAAAATAATTGTGATGCAGGACATAATCCAGTGCCTGGAGGAGGAGGAAGTCAAATGGCACCACCGGGCTCTCCCCCTGTTGTCTGAGAAAGAAATACTGTATTTCAGCACTTCCAACCCCAAATGTTGGGGAATACTTGTGCAGAGTGGTGTTAAAAAGGCTTAAGTTGCCCATCAACCAATATTGGACATTATTATTTTTTGGACGTTCTTATTTAAGAAGTCCATTGAATACAGGAGATAGGCTGGCATCTGGAACACAATTTTCTTGTGGCTGAAATCCTCATATCTGAATATGTTCTCAGATATTAAGCCCATCCCCAAGACTACTGGATGCCCAGTTGGGTCGATGAGAGACTTATGAATCTTTCGCAAACAATAGAAAGTGTGCCGAATAGGATATTTAACTCTGATACAGTTGGTCTTATCACAAGTAATCTGACACTTTAGAGAGTCTTGCTCACCAAATTATCCAGTTTGCTTTGAATGCCATAGTGGGATCACCTGTAACAGTTTACATTACTAAGCTGAGTGCCTATGCCTTATATTTCTCTTTTGATGTTACTACAACATGTTTACCCTTATCTGTTGGTTTTGTAACAATATTATTCATACCCTTTAATTCTTCAAGGGCCTGGCACTTGAGGGTGGACCTGTTGTGGTAATAATCATTGGCTGGCACACTCTTGCAACAGTTTCTCAAAGTCATTTATCATTTTGTAGAACACAGACAATGCAAGTACATGTGACATATTTAGTGTAAAAGGCAACATAGGCTTAAAGCCTGTGTTCCTGTACTGAATCCTACTCTAAGAAAACAGTGTAGAATCAATAACAGCAACATCCTAATTTCTTTCAGTCTTCTGCCCAAATAAAGTGATGGCAAGGTGCATGTTAAAATATGCCTCCAGTGAGTCAGACCCCAAAGTAAATGACTCACCAACATCAACATTTTATACTGAAGGTATATCATCTTGATCTTCATCATCACCAGTAGGCCCAGTGCCCATCGATGTATTATGTTCAGTATTTGTGCTCTTAAAATGAAGCTTCAAATTTAGTTTCTGATGTAATTTAAACAATTCTACAGACATTTAGATCCTGTCTGGCCTTATAGAGGGTAAAACATTTAGCTCATTTTATAGTACCAGTATTTGCTGGTCCATTAGTGACACTCGTGATATATTAATCACTTGTCTTGGCACAGTACCCAACTTAACTTCCTCACTGGTTGTGGGGGCTGCTTTTTTCCTTCTGCTACTTCTCACTTTGCTTTTTCTGATTGCTGGACTGGGGTAGTGGACCTCGCACTAGCCCAGCCTCCAAGCTCTTTTTACTAGGTGATGAGAGAGTCTGTTACTGATCTAACATTTTGTTTACTTCTCCCATTATTTCATGACCATGGCCCTTTATTTTGGCTTCGTAAGTGGCCCCTCCTCTGGCTTTGAGGTTGGTCACCGTTGTAAACATTATTGTTCTCATAGTTTGTAACATCACTTGCAAATTTGTTTTTCCTTTTCTTAATTATTTCTTTCTCTTTTTATCCACTCTATCTCTCAATTTCTTTTCCAACTTCCCAAATTCAAGATTATTTTAATACTTTAATTCCTCTTTTAGTGTGGCAATGTCCCACTCAACTTCCTGTAATATCATATCACCCTCTTTTATCAGTAGCGCCATTAGGATGAACGAGCAATTATTCAGGACTGTCCCCTAATTTGCCTTCTGCCTCAATGTGGTAGAATTCAGGGAAGGGATTCAATGCAGGCTTCACCCTCTGAGGATTTTTTTAACCTCTAAGTATTTCAACAATTTTGCAATTATACAGTGGGTTCATAGTTGGTAATCAAGTTCAGGAGGCCAAAACCTATATGGAACTCTCTACCTAGCTATTGGTGGGAATCAAATATATCAATTCCCATATGATCATCGAGTCTACTCTTAAAAGTTTGCATATTCTCACTTTCGACTATATTTTTAGGTAATCTATTCCATAATGGAAAGATTCTCTGTGTGTAAAAATTCTACCTTTTATTGTATGATTTACCTCACTTATCAATTTTAAATTATGAGATCTTGTTTTGGTAGGGCTGTAATGTTTGACTAAGCCTATAGTTTCCATGAGATAATCGTTTTGTAGGGCATTATAGGTAAAACATACTGTAGGCCTCCTCTTTGTCTCCTGTAGAGCAATGAATACAAACCCAGTGAGCTTAATCTCTCATCATATTCTAGGTGTTTTAGGTTGTGTATAAGTTTAGTAACTCTGTGCTGTATGCTCTCTATCAATTTTATTTCTTTTATTTATTTATTTATTTATTTATTTATTTATTTATTTTTTAAATTTAAAGTTTATTGGTTTAACTCATAATTAAACCAGACTTAAGATACAACTGGTAAAGCAGAACAGAACAACAATCCGCTTGTATACATTGAGTGTACAAAGCAGTGAACTATTCCCCACCCCCTACCTCCCCACCCCGGAAGGTGCCATCTTTATCTCCAGGTAGGCCCAAAGGGCTATACATTAATGCCATGGAGACATACTTGACATAAAAAAAAACATCACATAGAACCGTCTCTTCCCAAATCCATCAGGGACAATCGTTTACTAAATCAATGAAGGTACAATGCGTATAACTTGCCCCACTTTTTCTGGAACGTAGGCATAGCATGTCTAAAATCTGCAATTAATCTTTTCAACTTGAAACATAAGGAAATTTCCACCAACCAATCACTATAGGAGATAGCCACTTGGTCTACCCAGTGTTTAAGCACTAGTCTTTTAACTGCCATTGAAATTATGGCTATATGAAATTTCCTTTCAATACAACTGATATTGGAATATAACCCAAATATGCAAATTTCGGGGGTAAATAATTCACCCAGGCCCAGAATTGGGTCCAGACTGTTACGAATTACATGCCATAATGGGGCAACTTTAACACACGACCAGAATATATGTATTAAATCACCCACTTCTAGGCCACATCTGGTACATCTGTCCGATTTTGTACTATCGAATTTGGCCAACTTCTGTGATGTATAATACATATTGTTTAAAATGTAGAACTGAATTAACCTGTTCCTATCCAAAGTAAGGTATCTGTAAACATCACTCCAAATATGAATCCAAGAGAGGGATAGCCCAGGGAAACACGAAACCCATGTTCTGGATCCACTCAAGGGGTCAGGAAACTTCATGGTTAGTAAATAGTTGTATAGCCTGGCTATACAGTGGGAGTTAGTAGCAGAATTCTTAAGCTGCTCCAGGAAAGGCCCAACCTGTGAGGGTATCTTTCCCAGGCCGAAATTTTTACCTAATAGGTGTCAGATTTGGTAAATCCTAAATATATGCTGGGAAGATAGACCCAAATATGTTAGGATATCGCTGGAGGAGCCAAGAGATCCCTGAAAGTAGAGGTCTTCTACCTTGAGATCCTGAGCATGCGGGAACCAAGCCATTGGCAGTGTGGACCCGCCTAATCTGATGTTGGGGTTGAGAACTAAAGGTTGGGCCTGATCCCTAGTGTAGGGGATTTTAAGGAAGTCCCAAATCTGTGATAAGACTTTAATTGACACCCCTATCGCTGAGTTACGAAGGGCCTCTGGAAGAGAGGAGAAACTGTAATAGAAAACATGCTGAGGAGAAATATTATGTTCCTTCAGCAGTCTAAGCTCCAGATCTAACCATATGGGTGTGTCAAACTCCACCTGGGGTACAATCCATCTAGCCATTTTGGTTAACTGACTGGCCCAGTAATATAGACCAAAATTAGGGATCCTGAGACCGCCTTTGTCTTTAGGTAGACATAGTTTATTGAAGGATCTCCTAGGTTTTTTACCACCCCAAATAAAATGGGTGACCATCGAATGTATTTTCTGAAAATATGATTTAGGAAGCCAGATGTTGAGGAGATTCAAAGGTTAAAAAATCCACGGAAGGACGTTCATTTTGATTATGTTGATTCGGCCCCCAATTGCAAGGGGAAGGTTATCCCATCTGTTGAGGTCTTTTTGAATATGATCTAGCAGATCATCTAGGTTGAGCTTCTTGGTCATGTCATCTCTTCGTCTCGCGTCAAGTAAATACCTAAATACTTGAGGTGGTTAGGGGCCCATTTCATGCCAAAATGAGAGACCTCAGCCTGAAATAGGTGTGAGTTAAGTGGGAAAATCACCGATTTAGAGAGGTTCAGTCTATAATTGGACACACTGCCAAAAAGGTTGATTATACGCAACACCTCCTCTATAGAAGACTCGGGGTTTGAAAGGTGTAAGAGGATGTCATCCACAAAAACTGAGAGGGTCAAGACTCGTTGGGAAATTAAACATCCTGTTATATTGGGAGAATTCTTGATATGAAGCAGTAGAGGTTCTAAGTATAAGTTAAATAAGTAAGGAGACAAAGGACATCCCTGACGTGTACCAGAAAATAGAGTAAAGTGTGCTGAAAACACCCCATTGCAGTAGACCCTCGCAGAGGGTGAGCTATAGAATGCCTTGATCCAACCTATGAACTTTCCCGGGAAACCCATTTTACCAAGGGTGGCCCACAGGAAATCCCAGTTAACACAGTCAAAGGCTTTCTCTGCATCCAGAGCAACTAGAGCCATAGGTACCTGGGATTCCTTTGCCACACTAAAAGTGTGGGAAAGAGTATGCAGATGATCCATAGCTGACCTTCCTTGGACAAAGCCCACTTGTTCTGAACTCAATAACCCCTTCCATACCTGTTTGATTCTTAGGGAGAGAATTTTGGCTAGAATTTTAATATCATAGTTAAGTAATGATATAGCCTATAACTGGCTGGGTCTAATTTAGGTTTATCTGGTTTTGGGATAAGAACTATAGTGGCCTCAAATAACGAGGATCTAATGGCGCTGATGAAAGAATGTAGTTAAATAGTTTAAGAAGCAGGGCTATCTCTTTACTAAATATTTTGTAGAAGATGGGGGGAAAGCCGTCGGGTCCTGGTGATTTATCGGTGGGCAGGTTTCGGATGACTTCCTCTATTTCCTTTAATGTAATAGGGGATGAGAGTAACCCACAATGGTCAGGGTGCAGTTTCATGAAGGGTAGCCCTGCTAAAAAATTTTCCAGATTCGCCCCTGGAGTTGAGGCAGAATTATTACTATATGAGTCTTTGTAAAATTCTTCAAAAATTTTTGCTATCTCTCTTGGTTTAGTTTTGAATGACCCATCAGCTGCCTTCATAGCCAGAATTAGCCTAGAGCTTTCTACCTCCTTTAGTCTGAGAGCCAGTAATCTCCCAGGTTTCTCCCCTTGGTCAAGGTAGCGAGTTTTAGATTTCAGAATGGCATATTCTGTTTTTTCTTTAATCAAATCCTCATATTTATTCCGGACCCTGCATAGGTTCTCTAAGTCAGTTTACGAACCAGAAAAAGCAAGAGCACCCTCAGCCGACTTAATTTGGTTGGCCAACTGAGTAATTCTCTTTTCCCTCACCCTCTTCCTTTTAGTGGTTGTTTTAATGAACTCGCCTCTGAGAAAACATTTGAGTGTGCACCATATTAGATCGTCTCTGAGAATTGAACCTTGATTGATTTCGAGAAAGGACGATATCAGAGACTGAAAATGAGCTACAGTCTTCTCATCTTTCAAAAGTTGTGTATTAAGTTTCCAAGAGGTATCCCTTTGACCAAGGGGATTAAGGGATAGCTTAATCCAGGCCATGGCATGATCTGAAATGACTATCGGCTCAATACCAGAAAGAGATATATTAGCCATAAGACCTGTGCTCACCAGCATGAAGTCTAGCCTTGACCAAGACCTGTGGATTGAAGAGTAATATGTGTAACTGCGACTGGAAGGGTTTAAAATTCTCCAAGGGTCACTCAGTCCCAGCAAATTACAGAAGTCTTGGAGGGCCAATTGGGCAGATGTGGGTGGACGAACGGGCCTATAAGATTTGTCAAGAAGCTGTGAGGGAGCAGTATTCCAGTCCCCTCCTAGAATAAAAACCGCTGGCAAAAGATCACTCATCCTTGACATCAGCTGCATGATGAAATTAGGGTCCCCACCTACTGGGCAGTATACTGCCCCTAGGACTACTCCCAGGCTATTGAGCGTACCTTTGACTAATACAAATCTACCCTCCGTATCTCTAATGCATTTCTCTGGAACGAACAGTAAATTACGCTTCAACATGATAGCCACACCCCTACTATTCGTGGACCCCTCCGAAATGAACACCTGAGAGAAGCCGTGACAGCTTAGCAGTTTAGCTTCAGAGGCTAAAACATGTGTTTCCTGGAGAAACAAGATATCCACTCCCATAAAGGTACAGTTCAACAGTATTTGTCTTTTCTTTAACACTTCCCTGATGCCCCTGACATTCCATGTAGCCAGTTTAATGTGACCTAAAGCCATTTAATATACTTGAACAATATTCATATACACAGTTATCCTCCATGGCCAAGTAGATCCAAACCCCGAATAATGGCACCTTCCGCCTTCCCCCCTTACAACCCCCCCATTGAACAGTCCAAACAATACAGCAGGAAATGGTCAAACACCAGACTAAGGCAGAATTACACTTAGATATAATCAGAAACGTAGGAAGATTTAAGTTGTGATAACCATCAAACATGCCGTAACCAAGTTCAGTTCCTCGCCCTCCCCCCAATGTAGTTATAGCATGACCAATAATGTCGGATCTGGTCGAAACCCTTCCCCACCCTCCACCCTGTAGCTTACTCAACCCCTCAACCCAACAGCCCCACAAACTATTAACATGTGATCCCAGAGCTGTACTCATCCAGTAAAACACGCGGATATGACCCATAACCGAGACCCCCCCAAGGGTACCCTAGCCCGAAATAAGCCTACTGATGTTCGGTTCCTTGTACAGGCCTATGGGACCTCCCCAAATTGCTTTTGCATCTAGGATGTATTGGAACATTAGTTCCCTCATAGCTGGGCCTAGGTATCCCCAATACCCCACTAAGGCCGCGATACAGGTTTCCCAGCGCCTACCCTCCCATCTGAGCCCCCCAACCCACTACTAACTAGTATTGTAATCGCCCCATTCACTACTCAACCTAAGGCCCACAAATCGCCTCTGTTCTCCAATGGGTTTAACAGTCTGAGGGGCCTTACCCTGTTGGGTCCAATCCATCTCACTACGATGTGAAGGCAATTAAGGGTGATACAAACTTGGGCACCTAGCGAGCTGGATAATCAATGCTACCCGACGACACCAAAGGAAGGCCCGTTACAGAAGTACTAGTCGGACGAGATCTTGTCGGAACCGACTTGTCCGACACCTAAATACGTCCCTTGGAAATCGTCTCCACTATGCAGGTTCCACTTCCCCCAGCCCTGGCGAGCAGACAAGATTCGGCCGATTGGACTAGGCCTCGTAGGCCCCAGAGCCTCCCTCCACCTCACCCCCGCTCACCACCCCCCACCCTCACCACCGCAAAACAGGTAAGTCGAACAAGATATCCAACTCGCAGAAGATCTAGTAGCAAGGAAAGAGATAAAGGAAAAAAAAAAAGAAGAAAAGAGTCCCAGCTCAAAGGTATAGTTTCCGATTGAGTCAAACTCTCGTGTATCACTCAGTCCCCGTGGAAGAGATTTGGAAGCCTCTTAGTTAGATCAGGTAGCACTAGGTCCGTGAATCGTAGGTCTTCCATACACCATCTATGGATACAAGCAATTTCGCCGGGTAGTTCATTTTAAATCTGATGCCAGCTGCGATTAATTTTTTGACTATAGGGTGGAAGACTGCTCTTTTCTGACGAATCTCGTATGGTAGATCCTGCGTGATTCGGATTTTGTTACCTTCCCAATGGATCGACTCTAGCTCCTTAACTTTAAATATAACGTGTTGCTTCTCGATGAAGCTGAGGAACTTAATGATGATCGGATGGGGGCGCCTGGTGGGGGTTTCGGCTTCAAGGATCGATGTGCCCTCTCCACATGGTATTGCTGATTAATAGGAGAAGGGCCAACTATTTTATTGAGCAATTGCTGGATAAATTTAATAGTATCTCCGCCTTCCTCCGATTCAGGTAGACCCAATATTAATATATTGTTCCTCCTACTCCTGCCCTCAAGGTCTTCAGTTTTTAATTGGCGTTTCTGGAGTTGTTGCCTGAGTTTGATGATTTATGGGTCGGTCCTGTCTTTCCAACTTTCTAAAGACGTGGCTCTTGCCTCCATGTCGCCCACCCGCCTTGACAAAGCCGCAAAATCGGTTCTAATTATTTTAATTTCAGAAGAGATTTCCTGGAGAGTTTCCTGAAATGGGAGAAGCTCCTGAAGGAATCTATCTTCTGTAAGCGGCTTGCTAGGAGGAGTAGAAGGCGTTTGTTTCGACGATTGCCCCAAGGCATTGCTCCTGGCCTTCTTGGCATTTTTTTCGGGTGACGTAGGTGGAGTATGCCTTACTCCAGACACCTTCATATCTGCATCCATGCCGAGATCTCCTGGTTTTAGCAGTTGGCTGCGCTATAAATTATATCTTAAGGATCAGCACTCGTACAGGAACGCTCCGGTGATGTCAAATCGCTAAACTTCTAAAATAGGGCGCAGAAAAAATACTTTTAAGTGAGTTGTAGGTTGGGAGCTCCAGAGAAAGCAGCTACCCGCCACACTGCATCACGTGACTCTCCTTTATTTCTTTTATTGTTGTTGGAGCACACAATGGAGAGCAATAATCAAAATGAGGCCTTACCAGGCTAGTATATAACGGCATTATAACTTCCGGTTCCCTGCTTTTTCTATTTCTTTTTTTTTTCTATTTATTCTTTAAGGGCCCATCCTGCTGCCAAGCATCAGCCCAGTCATGGACCCCCTCGGCTGCGGCTCCCCCACATTAGTCTCCCTCCTGGGACCCCCTGGATTGCCCCCAGGTTGGGGTCATCGCACCCGGCCCAAGGTGCCATGAACGACAGAATATGGTAGGAGTCGGCCTGGGGGAGCCGATTGCAGCTGGGGGGAGGGCTTCATAGAGGCAGTAAGCAGGCTGTTTTGTCCCTGTTTGTGGGGGGGTGGAAACGTTCAATGATGCCAATGTCCATCCCGTCCTCTTTGATCCTTGCTGGTGCCGTCCATTGTGGAACCCCTGACCTCCGTCAGTGGTCCCCCGTGCACCGGCGATACTCCATACCCTCCCCCCGGAGAAGGAGATCAGTCCATGGGACGCTCAATCCAACTCCCCCCGGCTGGCCCTCCAATGACCCAGGTCCGTTCCTGAACCCAGGTTGCCGGCGTCGTGAGTGGAAATCCAACGGCTGTGCCGATGGGCCAGCTTGCTTTTTATATTTCTAAAAATACAACCAACTATTTTTTTGACATTTTTGAACTGTTGAGTCTGTAAGAGAATCAAATTTTAATTTATTATTAATAGTTATCCCCAGATCTTTTTCTTTCTCTACCACAGTTAGGTCTATATTATTTAATTTATAGGTAAATTTCAGGGTTTTTTGGCCAAGGTGCATGACCTTGCACATTGTTTCATTAAAGAACATTTTGTTTTCAACAGCTTAATCTTGTAATTTGTTCAAGTTAACCTGGAAGTCCTGGGCATCTTGCAAGTGGTTTATTATGCTCCCTATCTTGCAGTCATCTGCATATTTTGATGCCCGTGTATTACCGTTAACCTGTATAGTGGAGAGTAGTATATTTATTTATTTATTTTATTTATTTGTACATCGGTTTACAACCTTTGAGCCAGAGGCTCATTTCCAAAGGTACCACATCACATTGAGGACAAACAGAAAATAAATTTTGGTTACAGCATAAGTGTCACATACTTAGGGTTACATAGAGTGATTGAGTACATTTTAAACAATTTGGTAGACATTACAATGATACAGCTGAGAACATGCTGGTAATAACAAAGGCATTAGGCTATGGGGGAGAAAGTGGGGGGAGGGGGAGTTTGAGTGCTGCCTAAGGGGCGTTGTCAAGTGTGGAGAGATCAAGGCACCCTTTACAGACAGGTGCAGCTGTGAGTGCTAAACAGTTGGCTCCATAGGGCAGTTTTGAAGGTGGAGATTGTGGGGGCTTTGGAGATAGGAGCAGGGAGAGTGTTAAACCAAGATGGACCTCTGTAGCAGAAGGACCTCTTTCTGTGGGTGGTGCTGGATCTGGGGACCAGTAGACTGGTCTTGCTCGAGGTTCGGGTTGCGATAGAGGGTTGGGTATGGTGGATGGAGGCTGTCACCCCGGGGGGGGGGGATAGCCCGAGTAGAGTTTTCTTTGTGAGGAGGCAGGTTTAATAGCGTAGCGATTCATCAAGGTTTAGCAATTTTGCTTCATCATAGAGAAGATAAGTATGTGTGAGCCTGGGGGCACCAGTAATCAGTCTGCAGGCCTTATTTAGGATGAGCCAAATTTTGTTGAGGGCGGTAGTGTCAGCCGCACCATAGACTGGCAGGCCATAGTCAACAAGGGACAGTACTGAAGATGTAGCTGCCAGTTGGAGAGTGCCAAGTGGGAGGCAGTTTTTATGGCGGTAGTGGATGCCAAGCCGTGTGTTAGTGGCGGATGCAAGTGCATCAATGTGGGTGTGGTAGGTGAGGGCTGAGTCGAAGGTGACCCCAAGGTATTTGTAGGAGCAGACTTGCTCAAGTGGTTGATTGGTACTAGGGAGGATATGGAGTGGGAAGTTGCGGGCTTTGTTTTGGGGGTGGGCGAAAAACATTGTTTTGTTTTTTTTAAGATTAATGGCGAGTCTGTGCTCTTTAAACCATTCCTCGGCATCATCGTAGGATTGTTGCAGAGTGTCCTGAAGGGAGATGGGATTGCGTTGGGTGGAAAAAATGACGGCATCGTCGGCATACATACGAATATTGCCAGAGCAGGCATTAGGCAGGGTGTTTAGATAGATAGAGAAGAGCAGGGGCCCCAGGATGGAGCCCTGATGTACCCCTGAGTGCATGGGTCGAGTTTCGGAGAGTGTTCCATTGATTTTTACACATTGGGAGCAAGCAGATAGATAGCTTGAGCATCAGGCGAGAGGGCCAGTGGAGAAACCAGTGTGGCCTAGGGCATTCAGCAGAAGGGGGTGGGAGACAGTGTCGAAAGCCTTTGAGAGGTCAACGAACACTACACCGGCTAGTGAACTAGCATTCAGGGAGGAGTGTAGGAAATTGGAGAACTCAACTAATGCAGTGCCGGTACTGTGACCAGCACAGAAGCCGTGCTGCTCTGGGCATAGGACGTTATGTTTAATAAGATATTCTGTAATTTGAATGGACACCATTTTTTCCAGGGCTTTGGAGAGGGGAGGAAGGATGGAGATAGGTCAGTAGTTCCTGGTGGAGGACCTGTCACCCCCTTTATGGATGGGTGTGACTATGGCTGTTTTCCATGCAGTGGGGAATTGCCCCAGGCAGAGAGATCGGTTGAGTAAGCTGATGAGTGGGGCAAAGACTTCATCCAGCACCAGCCGGAGAATACTGGGGTCCAGGGAATCGCTGCCGAGACTATTGCCTTTTAATGCTTTAATTAGGAGTGGTCTGGCTTCCTGGGCAGATACCCTACGTAGATGGAAACTGGAGCATTGGAGGTCAGGGGGAGGTAGGGTAGGGGGAGGGTCAAAGAAATTACTAGGGAGGACAGAGCTAAGGTCAGTAAAGGTGGTGTTAAGGTGGTTAGCTATGCAGGCAGGGTCAGTGAAGGTGGAGCCATCAATTGTGAGCTGGGATGGGGGGAGCATGGTTTCCCATTTAGTTGTTTAACATTGTCCCAGAAAGTCCGGGCACACCCCCAGGGAGGAGGTGAGGGTGGCCTGCTAATGGCCGGCCTTGGCTTTACAGATGGCCCATGTGCACTTGTTCCAAGCAGCATTGTAGGCCTGTCTATCTGTCAACTGGCCCATTTCAGTGGCAAGGTGCCAGAGGTTATCTCTATTTCTGAGCATTTGTAGTAGGGCAGGGGTAACCCAGGGTGCATTACGTTTTTTGGGTCGACCTCATGTGAGGGGTGCAAAGAGGTCACAGACCTTGTTAAAGGTGTGGGAGAAAAAGGCGAGGCAGTGTCTATGTCTAGTGCATGGTGAATGGGGGACCAATTGATCAGGGAGAGAAATTGCTTGAGTTTCATCAGGCCACCAGGGCAGAGGCACCTGCAGGGTGTGGTCAGGACCGTGGGTTTGGGAGTGGGGGCCGTCCATAGGAATAGGATAGGGGAGTGGTCACTTACTGAGTCTGGGAGGACCTGGATGTTATGAATTTTATTGGGGTGGTTGGTGATAACGACATCCAGAAGGGTACTGGTACCTCTCCTTGGGTTTACTCTGGTGGTTTGAGAAATTAGTTGTGTCAGGTCTAGGGCGTCGAAAGAATCTCAGGTAGTAGATGAGGAGGTGCTGAGCCAGTTCACGTTTAGGTCCCCCACTAGGATTTGTTCTGCCTTGTGGTGGTGGTGGGTCGCAAGATATTCTGTTAAAGATATCAGTGCCGGGTTCTGGTTCTTTGGGGGAATGTAAGCAGTGGTGAGATATAGAGGGCCCCTGGAAGGGTCAGGAGCAAGTTTGAGGGTAAGGGCCTGGGCCCCATTTACAAGAGCAGATAAATAGAGTTGGGCCAAGGGTTGATCTCTGTAGGACTCCACTCGTGACTGGGCCCCAGTTTGTCAAATGTCCCCTTATTGCTACCCTTTGCCGCATTTCACTCAGGCAAGACATAATCCATTTTATAATATTATTATAAGTAGCCTTCCATCATCATTTAGTCTAGCCTTAAGTTTGTGGTAGAGGTTTTTAATCAAGGGCAAATCCTCCTCAGAAGGTGAGACAGTACTTGATGCTTCAAAGAGCTGCTCTGCTCTCAGTCTCTTTTGTGCTCCTCCATCTATTAGTAGCAGGATCAAAGGCCTGGATGGCTCTGCTGTTGCAAATTCTCCTGAGGATCCATGAATGCCACCTGACCAACCACACCAGCAAGGAACAATAACAATGCCAGCTGAGAGTTTACCAAGCATTGTGATATCCCAACCACACTTCCTCATACCAGCACTTGTTATTTGCACTGCACTTTTGGTGAGAATGGAATAAAAAATTAAATTTTTACTTTCTGCTCCTGTGTGCACCCTTTTTTCGTCTGCTCAAAACATGACCCACCTGTTTGTGCAGCTGTAACTTTACCACTTACTGCACCTACAACTTAGGTTCAGGAACAGCCTCAGGTTGCTCGGGGGCTAGCTAAGGGAGGGAGGATTGAACATCCTAAGGATGGCACTCCTCCCTCAGTGAGTGGAGGGGGCACTGCATCTGACTGCTTGCTTGCCACCCAGAGGTAAGTGGTAGCCAGGTGGCAGCACAGTGGTAATGCATACTTGGTGGGAAGCCCAGCTGTATCCTCAGATGCTGGCACACTTGTACACACCTCTGCTTGCATGCATATGTGTCATTGCATGATGGGCAGCACTTGACAAGAAATCCAGGAGGAATCAAATTCTGACCATGCCTGGATGAAGACCATCCTCTGCTCATCCTGCACCATTAACTAGGCAGGTCCTCCAGGATCTGGTTTAGGGCAGCCCTAAAGTCCCTGCTGAAGAGGATAATCGATGGGGGATGCACATGGAAAGCTAAACTCTAGAACAGGTGGGGGATGGAACTGGGAAGACCAGGTCAAAAGGGACCAGTCGATGGAAGGAGGATGAAAAAATGATTAAAAAAAAGATTATCCAAAACCACACAAATAAGTGCGATAAGCCACATTTACACATGACTGTATGAACACAGACATTTGTCAACCAAACACACAAATGCCATGGTCATTAGGAACAGATACAGTTGCATAACAACACACTAGATTCATAATAACAGAGTACAAATATACTGTATAAACAGTGTGCAAAACACTGTGATCAAGAACTGCTTATACAGCAAGGATTTTTCAGCACTGGACTGCTGAAACATAGACCCTATACATTGTATGTGGCCACAGACCCTATGTAATTATTGGATTTTCATCACTCCCTCCCCTCTCAAGCTTCCATCGTGCCTGTCCCAGGCATGCTTAAACCCTTCCACTGTGCTTGCCCCCACTACCTCCTGAGGTAGACTATTCCAAGCATCAACTACCCTTTCTGTGTAGAAAAACTTCCTCACATTACCTCTTAATCTACCTCCTTCCAATTTCATATTGTGTCCCCTTGTTCTAGTACTTTTTCTACATTGGAAAAGGTCCCCCACCTGCACCTTGTTTATGCCCTTGAGGAACTTGAAAGTTTCAATCATGTCCCACCGTTGTCTCCTCTCCTCCAGTGAGTACATATTGAGGTCCCTTAGTCTCTCCTCATATGTTTTGTAGTGCAAGCCCTGCACCATCTTTGTTGCCCTTCTCTGGATAATCTCCACCTTATCTATGGCCTAGTGCAGGTGTGGCCTCCAGAACTGCATGCAGTACTCCAGGTGAGGCCTTACCAATGTTTTATACAATGGCATCACCACCTCCCACCTCCTGCTAGTGATATCCCTACCTATGCACCCCAAAATGTCACTGGCCCTCCCTGCCACCTTTGTGCACTGCTTTGATACCTTAAGATCATCAGAGATGATAACCCCTAGGTCCCTTTCCTCCTTGGTAACAGTCAGTCCCCCCCCAACCTGTAGCTCTCCCCAGGGTTTCCTCTACCCAGGTGCATTATTTTGCACTTCTTTGCATTGAACCTCAGTTGCCACATCTCTGACCATCTTTCAAGCTTCTTCAGGTCCCTCTTCATTTTCTGCACCCCTTCTGGAGTATCTACCCTGTTGCAGATCTTGGTGTCATCTGCAAACAGGAAGACCTTTCCTTCCAGCCCCTCTGCAATGTCACTAATGAAGACATTGAACAGGACTGGTCCTAGTACTGATCCCTGTGGTACCCTATTGGCAGGGTCCCTAGTGCTCTGCGACAGAATTTTCTGATTTCTGCGTCAGGGTTCCTTGGCTTCTGCGGCAGCATTTTCTGATTTCTGCAGCATGATTTATTTCTCTGGCAGAACGCAGTTCTGCCTTTGGCTAAATATGATGTGATGTCATCGATGACATCACATGCTGAGCATAGAGGAGGAGCGTCATGAGAAACAAGATGGGAAAGAAAGCCTGACAATACAAAAAACCAGTATATTTGAATGAAAATTAACCAAAAACAATGAATTCTGCTGCACTATATATATTCTGTGGCATGATGCAAATTCTGCGGAAAATTCTGCAACCGCAGAATCGCAGAATTCCAGGGGCCTTGCCTATTAGTCACCCACTCTCCCCAGATTGTACCCCATTTACCGCCACCCTCTGTCTCCTGCCTGTTAACCAGTTCCTAACCCAGTTCACCACCTCGTCTCCCATGCCCAGACTACCCATCTTGTTAATCAGCCTTCTATGTGGGATGGTGTCGAAGGCTTTGCTGAAATCTAAGTAGGCAACATCTACTGCCCTTCCCTGATTTATTTCCCTAGTCACCCATAAAAAAATATATATTAGATTTGTTTAACATGGCCTTCCTGCTGTAAATCTGTGTTGCCTCAGATCCTGAGCACCACTGGATTCCATATGTGCCACTATCCTTTCTTTCAGCAGTGTCTCCATGATCTTTCCCACCACTGAGGTGAGGCTGACTGGCCTATGGTTCTCTGCCTCCTCCCTACTGCCGCTTTTGTGCAGTGGGACTACATGTGCCCTCCTCCAGTCCTCTGGAACGACACCCGTATTGAGTGACTCTGTGAACAGGGCTGCCAGAGTCACTGCTAGTTCACTTTGCAGCTCCTTTAATATCCTCAGGTGGATGCCGTCTGGCACCATGGCCTTTTTCAGTTTCAGCTTTGTGAGTTCTTCTAGAACTCTCCACTGTGAATGGATTGGTGTCCACTTCTCCCCTTCCCCCATTGCCTCTGTAACCCAACTGTGGTCCTTGACCCTCCCACTCCTTAGTGAATATTTGTTTAGTATTTCTGCCTTTTCCAGATCCCCCTCCTTACACTCTCCCTTCTCCCCTCTGAGCCTCACAATCCCCCCCTTTTTTTCTTCTTTCACTGATGTGCCTACAAAATGCCTTATCCGCTTTGTTTACAGACTGTGCTAAGCCCTCTTCTGTCTGGGTCTTCACCCTCTGAACAGCCTTCCCTTCTTCCCTTAGACATTCAAGGTACACCTCCCTGGCCTCCTCCATCTGGCTCCTCTTATATTTCCTGAAACTCAGCCTTTTAGCCCTGACTTTGGCCCCCACCTCTTTGGAGAACCATAGTGGTTTCTTTCTTATTTTCCCTTTGGCCACTATCCTAACACATTGGTTTGTTGGTTCAGGGCACTGGTATCAGGGTGTCGTAAGCACAGCACTGGCGGGAGGCTGTACACCACAAGAGCACACCTGCAAGCAGAGCACTAGTGGAAGAGGGTGCCCTGCGCCCAGTGGTACAAAGTGGCCCTGGCGATTAGAGCACCAGGAGGTGGTGGCGCCCGCACCATGCACAGCAGCGGCCATAACCATGGTGACCAGATGGAACCCGCCGGTACGACCGAGGCAGCCCCGGTACCGATTGGCGGCATGGTGCAGGCACAGAGTGATCAAGCGCCAGCAGGCACACCTGACACACCAGGACCACCAATGGGTACAGGGGAAGGCCATCACAAGGGGGAATGGACTGCACAATGTAGACCATGACAGTGACTCTGGCACTGGTGATAAAGTAGCTAATATGCCATCAGATTTCTCAAGGCAGTTTAGGTGCATTTGCCTCACAGCAGCCAATAATCCCCCATCACTGTGTGCTGCCCTTGTCAGTGGACACAACCTGTGCTCAGCCCCAAATTGATGCAGCTATAACTCCCCCCCAATGTCATTCAACACCTCCACTGCTAACCTCTACTCTCTGCTACTTAGGCACATATGTTATCATTGAGTTGTGGATTCTGGTTCCAATCCCACCCACCTGGGCACTACAAGGGAGCGATATTCAGACCTGGGGGTAATATCCACCATCAGAGTTTCAAGGCTGACTGTGAAGCTGTGCCCCAGTGTCTGCCAGTTCCTGAACAGGGAGTGGTCCTACATAAGACCCCCAGGCATCATAGCTTTGGAAAAGAGCCTCCCCCCAATATGAGCCTCCCATTCCTCTCCTGCCTTTCCCCCACTCAGTTGCTCACCTGACTCCCTGGCAAGCTACAATTTCCCTTATGAGATTCAGTTTGCACTGTCTCAGCTTGCAGCCCCGGAGGCCCATATAGTGTTGACACTGCTCACTTTGGATGAGCAGCATATCTGCAGGGGAGGGGATGGAGACAAGAAGCAGCTGTGCCCAGCAAATGGCAGCCCTGCCTGGGTGGGCTGAGGGGAAAAGAGCAGGATTAGGGGAAATGATAAGGAAGCAGATAAAATCAGCCAGCTCATGGCAGGGTTCATGTGCCACGGGCATGTGACAGTTCCTGGGGACCTGTTACTTAGAGGGGCTCTACATTAACACACTCAATGCACTTTCCCCTGACTTCCTTCCCCCCCTTTACAGTGGCAGGGTGCCTTAATTAGTTAGGAGTCCTGATAGGCTAGAGGATGTGTACCTTACATGGAAGTGCCTGTGTACATCAATCTGAGGGATGCAAAAAGCACTCCATGTTTCTGGTACCTACACTGAGTCCAGTCATCACTTACGAACATCAGGAAGCAGCAACAGATGGAAATGTAGCCCTAGAATGTCTCTGTCTGGTTTATCTGACACTGTGGGAGCCACTTGCAGGGAGCCTGGTGGAGGCTGCGCCTTTAGTCCAGGATGTAATCTTCGTACGCGAGTGCTGCAAGCTTTCTGTGGTTGAGGTATTCGGCGGGTGCTGTATGTTCTCTTCTGGAGAGTCCAGTTAAAATGCAGTGAACCTGTTATTTCCCAGGTAAACTGGTGCTGAACCTGCAGGCGCCCATCATCTGGGTGCCTACTACTCCCAGTTGTGCATCTTCTTGCCCCTGCCCAGCCCCACCACCATGGTCCCAGGGAGGCTGCGTCGCATGCTGACCTGTTGGCCATGCTTGGCTGTCTGCCATGGGGTGGTCAGTGTTACTATCAGTGGCTGTTTCATGGTGTGTGCAGCATCACTGTGGCACTGGGCATATGGGACGGTGGCTGGGCCATGTGGTCTTCTGCATGGCGCCCCAGTCCCTTGTGCGTTGTGTCCATGGGGGGCCTTGTCACTGACACATTGGGCTCCTTGGTGTTGCTGTGCCTCCTGCCGCCCCATCAGCTTTAGGTGGGCGGGTCTGCGGTGTGTGGCACTGCCCAGCTTCACTGTGTTTTTTGCAGCTCCCAGTCCCCTGTGGCTTTGTGGTGTGGTGCTGTGCCTGCTGGTAACCTCCTGCTGGTACTCTACTTGCTGGCACCCCGATGCCAGCGCCCTGACTGCCCGGAACCTGGTTTGTTATATCCACTATGGCTCTTTTCAGTTTCTTCCATTGTTCTTCCACCTTCTCTATTACCCCTCCCTTCCCCAGGACTGCTTGTATACATCTACCCATTTCAGTGAAATATGCCCTCCTGAAATCTAATACTCTTGCCCTTGTGTGGCTTAATTGAGTCCAAGTCTCCATGCCGAACTACACCATGTGGTGGTCACTGGACCCCAGCTGCCCTTCCACCTATATTTCTTTGACTGTGTTCCCATTGGTCCATACCAGGTCCAGAATTGACTTGTCCCTGGTTGGCTCATGCACCAGCTGCCTGAGTCCAACCCCTGCAGGGATTCCAGGATGGCTGTGCTTCTGGTTGAAGCAGCCACCTGGGTGGCCCAATCCACATCTGGCATATTGAAATCCCCCAGTAGCAGGATTTTGCCTTTAGCTGCCATGTCATGTATGTTCTCCACTAGTTCCCTGTCGACTTCGTCCCTCTGTGCTGGAGATCTGTAGATCTCCCCTGTGTGTATTGTTGTTCTATTCCCTGGCTCCAGGGTGACCTACATTACCTCGGCCTCACCCATCTTCCCTGAACTTCTGTAGCCTTTATACCATCTCTGATGTACAGGATGACTCCCCTACCCTTTTTACCCTTCCTGTCCCTCCTGAACAGTGTATAGCCTGGTACACTGACTTCTCAGCCATGATTTGCAGAGTGCCACGTCTCTGTTATTGCTGCCATGTCAAGGTCTGCATCTGACAACAAGGCCTTCAGGTCTGGAACCTTATTTCCTAGGCTATGGGCATTCGTTAGCTTGACCTTCCATGTTTTACAGTCTGCTCTCCCTCTGCTCTTGTTCTCCCTCTCCAGCATCTTCCCCAACCCCGGTTTCCTTTCCTATGTGCTCACGCCATATCACTCGTTATACATTCTTCACCTGCCTGCCCCTTCCTGCCTGCTTTAGCTGTTCCTGTAGTCAACTTATGTTTCTGCATACTCCCATGGTGGGGGGTGTTTCTAACCCTCCTGGCTCTCCCTCTTTGGTCAGTTTAAATTCTCACAGCTGAAGCATTTAAACTTCTCACAAAGGATCAAGGTCCCCTTCGTAGGCAGATGCAGGCCGTCCTCCTTTTATAAGCTTGCATCTGCCCAGGTCAGGCCCCAGTCCCCTGTGAAGCCAAACCCCTCCCTTCCACACCAATCCTTCAACCAGGAGTTGAAGGTATGGATGTGGAGTGCCCTAGCTTCCCCTGTGCCCTGGACAGGTAGCACCTCCAAGAATGAGATGGAGCATGCTGTCTGTTTCAGGTTTCACCTCATATTCTTAAAATCCTCCTGGACTCTAGCTAACTCCACCCTTCTCCTGGTCAGGTCATTGGTCCCCAGGTGGGTCATTGGTCCCTCCTAGCTATTCCATAGCGATCCTATAGATCTGCTTCCCATCCGTCCATCGGGTGCTTCCTGAGAGGCACCTGACCTTCCTCTCTCCTCTGCTAGGTGTCCCTAACTCTGCTCCCTGGGCAATAGAGTCCCCCACTAGGATACACTTTCCTCTCTTCCAGGGTCCCCTGCCTCCCTTCCCTGGGGCTCCATCCTGGAGGAACCTCCCATCCTCCCTGGTCCCAGCCTTGAGTTCCTGAGTGGGGCTTTCCCGTTCCTCCAAAACAGTGTAGGAGTTACTAAGCAGAACCGGTTGGGGATGTGCTTTCAACCCCCCCTCACTCACCCTCCCTGAGCCCACTGTAGTCCAATCACTCCTCTTCCCCGGCATCCTTTGAGGTATAGGTTGTTGACCTGGTGGTCTCTAGGTGGGGAGGGATGCTGCCTTCAGCTTGGCCAACTCTGCTCAGAGACAGGCAACCTCCTGCCTCCTCCCCAAGAGGTGCCTGCAGATAGGGCAGCATCACAGCCTCCAGAGCATCTCCCTGAAGACAGCTGCTCCACAACCACTGCACTGCACTATTCCCATCATGTCTGCTTCACTCCTCAATCTACTGCCTGCTTAAGACAGCTATTTGTTATCTCCCAAATATTTGTTTTTTTTTCTTTTGGTTTTTGTTATGTTTTCTCTCTTCGCTATTTCCTATATGGATGCAGGATGTTGCAAGGCCCAATGGGACCCACCCTATAAATGTGGGTCATATCCTGGGATGAGTGGGTTGTGGGGTGGGAGGGTGGGACTACACCACAGGCTGTTTCCAAAAATAATCAGCCAGGGAGTCCTCTGGCAGTGGCTCCTCACTCCACTCACCATGATCCAGACACAGCCAATTACAAACACACAGTCACAAACTTATCAGCTAGAATCCTTCAGTCCTGCCCAAATGAAATGGAAAAGCACACTGAAATGGCAGTTAAGAAAATACCTCAAATTCAATTACAAACACACAGTCACAAACTCACCAGCTAGAATCTCTCAGTCCTGCCCCAACTAAATGAAGAATCACACTGAAATTATTTTCTCCCAGTGGCATTCTAAGAGAGTTCCATTTTACAGAAATATTGCAGGTACACTTTCTTATGTTATGTTAAACCTTTTTTGCAGCTACAATCTTTTCACAAAAAAAGTATATTACACAATGGCAAGAAAAATCCTGGACTCTGATTGGTCAGTCTTGGGCTGGACCTGTGATGTTATCCCAGTACAACATCATGGGTCTAGTCTCAGCCTCACTGTGAACCTGTAGATGAGCATTTGATGGAGCTTTTGATTGATTGTTTCATCTTCTCTTAAAAACCAAAAATATTTTTCCACACAAAAACATCTTTAAAATTATTTTTTTATTCTGTATAACAATGAGCCATTGTATAATAGCAATAATGCCCTCCAAGGTGTGTGTCATTTGGGATAACGTCACGCCTCAGCCTTTGGACGCACTCGGCCTGCGGCCTCGTGCCCAACCTCCTGAGGCGTGACGTTATCCCAGCATGACACACACCCTGTCGGGCATTATTGCTTAAATACACCACTGCAGCAACACAAACATTCATTCAACTGACAGCTAGAAGTCCTTTGCACTATGTTACTATGCCTTCACTTTTTATGTGCTACTTGCATAACTGTTAGCACCTATTGTGGTCATGTGTAGTGCATTTAGTCAAGTTTAAGGTTACATTCAGTGTGAGTGATTCAGCTGCATGATGTCACTGATGATGTCAGTGATAGGGCTTTTAGGTCTTGGCTTAGGGTTTCAGACATACACAACTCTGGGTTTGATCCCGTGTATTTCACAATTTTTTTATTTCTCACTACCATTTTTGTTGTATGAGAGAAATTGTTAGATGTCGTTGCAGAGGTAGTGAAGGGTTTCAGCAGAGCTAAATAGCAGACTTTCAGATAATTGAACTTAGTTCTACAGTTGTAGTCAATTAAATTAGCCATGGCTAAGGCTTGCCTAGATTTGAATACAGTCTGAGTCACCTGTTTTCCAGGTTGTGACATATCCTCTCTACCATAAGAGCTACAACTCATTTGCCTGTAGCTCAGTGGCACACAGAATATGTGTTTGCTTAACAGGCAGAGGATCAGTTCTTCCAATCCTGGCAGGGACTTATAAACATTTTTTTGGTAAGATGGAAACTCATTTGAGTAGCAATTCAAGCAATTCATGGTGCTGTGGAGTTGGAATAGTAAATTATCTAAGAACAACAATTTGTGAAGGTAAATTGCCTGCTGGGATTAAATCCCCAGTCACCTGTTTTGCAGGCTGTGACATAACCTAGTCTACACCATAGGAAATGCAACTCACTTTCCTGTAGCTCAGTGGCACACAGCATGTATGTTTGCTTAATAAGGAAAGGATCAGTGGTTCAAATTTAAGTAGATATAGTTTGAATCCTGACAGGGACATAAACATTTTTTTCAACTTTTTTTGCAAGATGGAATCTCACTTGAGTAGCAATTCATGGTAGTGTGAAGTAGAATAGTAAATTATATGAGAAGTAAATTTAGATAAGAACAACAGTTTGTGAAGGTAAATTGACTTCTGGGATTCAATTCCCAGTTCCTTGTTTTGCAGTTATGACATAAGCTCTGCATCATAGGAACTGCAACTCACTTGCCTGCAGTTCAGCAGCACACTGAATGTGTATCTGCTTTGTAGGCAGAGGATTAGTGCTTACATTTGTGCAGGGACTTAGGCTTGTTTTGTAAGATGGAAACTCTTGAGTAGTGATTCATGGTGGTATAGAGTTGGAATAATAACTTATATAAGTACATTCAGCTAAGATAATCAATTTGTGAAGGTAAATCACCTGCTGGTATTGTGCAGGTTGTGACATAACCTGTACATCATAAGAACTACAATTCACTTACCAGCAACACAGTGGCATAGTGAGTGTGGGTTTGCTTAGCAGGCAAAGGATCATCAATTCAAATCCTGGCAGTAACTTAAACACTGTTTTAAAGATGGGCTCAACTGATTTACTATTCATGCTAGGCTGGCAATGGAATAATAAATTATACAAGAAGAAGATTTAGCTAAGAACAACAAAATGTGAAGATAAATCACCTGCTGGGAATAGATCCACAGTCACTTGTTTTGCAGGTTGTGACATAGCCTCTACACCATTGCAGTTCATTTCCCCTGTAGCAACAAGCAAAGGAGCAGTGGTTTAAATTGAGGATAACATAGTCTGAATCCTGGCAGGAACGTAAACATTTTTCAGCTTTTTTTGGTAAGATGGAAACTAACTTAAGCACTTGAGTGGCAATTCATAGTAGGGTGGAGTTGGAATAATAATATATATGAGAAGTAAATTCAGCTAAGAACAAATTGTGAAGGTTAATTGCCTGCAGTGATTAGATCCAAAGTAGCCTCTACACCATAAGAAATGCAACTCACTTGCCTGCAGCTCAGTAGCACATGGTTCACCCATGCTGCAGCGACAAACATGTTGCCAATGGGGATTATGGCGCCAGCAACAAACCACCTGGCATTACAGCACCAGGCATTACATCTCCCAGGAGTTACATCGTCAAAGTGTCCTCCTGGAAAACAATCCACTTTTGTGGGGAGCTTTTCCCCCTGCACCCTCCCAAACTAAATATAATCTCCTTCAGGGCAGGCATGCCCCAGAGGGGGCAGAAATTATGTGGGCACAAAGGGTGACGTGAGTGAGGGGCAATCTAAGATCAAGATCACCCCTGTCACTGTTGCCCTTGCTGTAGCACCCTAATTGCAGTGCCAAAATGTAGTTGGCAACTTGATGGGATATGGTGGCACACTGAATGTGTGTTTGCTTAGTGGGTGAAAGAGTCTGGTTTAAATGCAGGTTAACATAGTTTGAATCCTAGCAGGGACTTCACATTTTTTTCAACTTTTCTGTAAGATGGAACCTCAGTTGAGCAGTGATTCATGGTGATGTGGAGTTGGAATAGTAAATTATATGAGAGTTAAATTTTGCTAAGATCAATAATTTGTGAAGGTAAATCACCTACTAAGATTAAACCCCATTCTCCTGTTTTGCTGGTGTGACATACCCTCTGCATCACAGGAACTGCAGTTCTCTAACCTGCAGCTCAGTGGCACACTGAATGAACAGGTTAAGGATCTACAGTTCAAATCCTGACAAGGTGTTAAGCATTTTTTTTCAAAATTTTTTTTATAAGATGGAAACTCACTTGAATGGCAATTTATGGTGTATTGAGAGTTGGAATAGTAAATTATATGAGAAGTAAATTTAACTTAGAACAACAATTGTTAAAGGTAAACTGCCCCTGGGCTTAGATCCTCACTCCTCTCTTTTACCAGATGTGACATAACCTCTATATCAAGGGAACTGCAACTAACTTACTTGTGGTTCTGTGCCACACTGAATGTGGTGTCTGCTTAGCAGGCAAAAAAAAATAGTTGTTCATATACAGGTAAGTACAGTTTGAACCCTGGCAGGGACTTAATTTTGTTTTAAAATTTTGTTTATACAATGGAAACTTACTTGAGTGGCGATTCATAGTGGAGTGGGTTTGAACTAGCAAATTATATGAGAAGTAAATTTAGCCAAGAACAACAATTTCTTAATGTAAATCACCTGCTGGGATTAGATCCCTAGTTGTCAGTTTTTGCAGTTGTGATGTACCCTCTACATGATAGGAACTGCACCTTACTCACCTGCAGCTCAGTGTCACACTGCATATGTGTTCACTTAGCAGGCAAAGGATTAGTGGTTTAAAGCCTGGCAGAGACAAACATTTGTTACAATTGTTTTGTAAGATGTAAATGCACATGAGTGATGATTCATAGTGGTGTGGTTAGATCCCAAGCTGCCTGTATTGCAGGTTGTGACATACATCTACACCATAGGAACTGCAGGTCACTCACCTACAGCTCAGTGGGTCACTAAATGTGTGTTTGCTTAACAAGCAATGGATAGACAGTTATTTAATTTTTTTTTAACTTGTAAATTTTATTCGAAGTGATCAACAGGGTAATACAAGCTCATACACAAGCAATCAGTATATAAATGCAAATATACAGAAGCATAGACTAACTTAAGTATATAAAGTGATTGCCTTTCTAGTTATAAGGCCTGTCTTTTATTATCTTTTTCAGAGGCCCAAATGAAACCAGTCCTCAGTTTTTGTTGGAGAAGTAAATCCATGGAGTGTCCATGCAAGCTTTCCAATGTCAAGTAACTTCTGTAGTGGCGTCTATAACATGACTCACTGGAACACATTGTTAAAATATTAAAAGAGAAAGAAGAAATGCTTTACAGACCTCAGTATACCCTGTAACAATACAGATGAACTGTTTCAGCAGTTGGTAGAAATGTATCATCTCATTAACCATAAGAAATTTCTAATAAAAACTTGGCCAAAAAGAACAATTACAACACACTGTCTTGTGTGTCTGTATTTTCCGCAGTATATAAAACACAGAAAATGGGCTAAGGAACTCAGATATACTTTTATATAATTAATATATCTAGTATATCTAACAGAGCATTTGTTCTAGTACTGTGATCCCCTGTGTGTCTTTCCTATAATAAAAATAAGGGAGCCACCTCAAATTGTACTTGTCTGTCTGTAGATGCAGTCTGGTCATTATGGCTTCCATAGATTGAATACACATAATATTTTGGGACCACTGCCTGTGAGTATTTTAATTTTTAGTAAGCCAATTTTGTGTAAGTACCTTAAGTGCTGCAGCAATAAATATGTAGTATAGGTATTTCTGGGCCATAGTAGAGATTCCCTTTGGTGTCAACCCCAATACCAGGTGTTCAAAATTCAGGAGGGACTGCAAATGAAAAATGGTGCTGATTGTCTCCCGAACTTACCTCCAGAATGATCCCAATGCTGAGCATGTCTGAAATATATGGAGGTGAGTGCCCTGTCCTCCACATTCCCTCCAACAATGGTCCGAGGGGAGTGTGTCGTAATAATTAGAAATTGTGGGGGTGATAAAAAATCTTGCCGTAACCTTCCAGCTGAATTTCCTCCAAGAGGGGGACCCCATTGTTTTATGCAGTCCCCTACAAATTTCCAACCAATTCTGGTCAGTGAGCTCATATTCCAGTCCCTGTTCCCATTTATTTTGGATGTTTTGCACCACTAGTTGGCCCTCCCCTTCTATAAATAAGACATATACTTGGGAGATAAAATGTTAAGTATCCCCCAACTTTTCAGCTTTCCAAACCAGTGTCATTCCAGGTGGTGGTGGTGGGGGGGAGATATCCTGAACTCTGGGCTTGGAGATTAAGTAATGTCTGCACTGAAGGTATTTTAAAAAGTCAGAACGGGGAATCTGGAAGTCTTGTTGTAATGCCGTGAAGGTTTTAATGGTTTCCTCCCCGGCCATTAATTGGGGAGAGGTATACCAAACCCTGTTTAGCCCAGTGCTTTAGGATACAGTCCCTTCTGGGTGTAGGGAAATCAGGTAGATATTGCAATGGTAGATATTGCAAAACCTGGGTAGAAATCTCCTACCATTGTCAGACATCCAGCCACATTTTTAATGTGTGTTTGGTCCAAGGATTGGTGAGTTTGTGAAGATCCCGAATCAGGATCACTCAGGGGAGAACATGTAAGGAAAGTTCAGGCTGTCTCCTCCGAGGCTGTCTAACCTGTTTTGTTTCTAAGATGCAGAACTGGAATCAGTGGCAAAAATTGTGTGGCTTTATAATATTTCGGGAAATCTGGAAGCCCCCACCCCCCCACACACACTTTTTGATTCAATAAGGATCTTCCAGCTCACCCTTGGCCTTCTCCTTGCCCAAATAAACTCTGAAAGCTTTTTCCTAAGATCCTTCCACTCCCCTTGAGGGACAGGTAATGGCAATGTAGAAAATAGAAACAGATATCTAGGTAGTATATTCATTTTTGTCGTCTTAATTCTGTCAGAAAGGGAGAGGGATAGAGTACCCCAATAATTTCTAACTCATTATTTTTAGATGCACTTTACTGTTTTGGTTGCATTTGATGTTTTATTTGTCATTTTCTTTCAGTTGCACTTTATGTTTGTTTTTGTTTTATTAAATAGTTTTTGTTGGGCCTCACTTTAGCGTGGCTCAGTAGGTAGCACATCCACCTCTGGACCAGAAGGTTATGGGTTCTTGCCCCACACCGGGATTGTACTTGCATCTAAAACACTGGCATTTGAGTGTAATATTGGGGGGTGCTGTACTGCTGGGGTGTGCTGTCCTTCGGATGAGACATTAAACTGAGGCCCCTTCTACCCATCCTGGTGTTGTCTGGGTGGAAGTAAAAGAACACAAGGCACTCTTTGCAAAGAGTAGGGGACATTCCTGGTGTCCTGGCCAACATTCCCCTTCCCATAAACCAGTTTATGCAATTGTCCAGGCTGTGTGTGGCTGTTGATGTGTGATATGGCTGCCACTACACATTCAGTAACTTCACTACCAGTCTAGCATTGCTTATAAAAGCGCTTTGGGATACACTGTGTATAAAAAGCGCTATATAAATGCTGATTTTTTTCTTCTTCTACATTTGGTTTTTGTGTGTGTGTGTGTGTGTGTGTGTGTGTGTGTGTGTGTGTGTGTGTGCTTTCCATTTCATTTTTTGGATGTTTCTTTACTCATTTGACTGCATTTTATTATTTTGTGTGTTTTGTAATTCAGGGCCACCAAACTCATGAATTATGCATTGTAACCCAATCCTTGGTTATTATACCTTAAAGTTTAATATATAAACAAGAACCCACACCAGGGCATGCATTTGTAGAGAATTAATTAATGCCACAGGTGAATTGCAAGGCACAAGGCCGGCAGCCAACTTTTATCCCACCTGGGAAGTTCATTAATTCCCAAGAGACCCATGTCCAGCATTGGCTTAATTGTGTGTATAAAATGGAATGAGTGTTTTTTAATGGAAAAAAGGTTATATTTTCCTGTAGTTATATTATTGCTAGGTAGAATATGTGAGTTTGCTTACAAAGGTCTAGTGTCTTTGAATGAACCCAGGACGTGCATTTACTTTGAAGAAACCTATGTACTGTTGTGTGTTTTTGTGTTTAAAAAAAGCAATGCTTTTATTTTAATTGAAAAAGGTTTTATTTGCACTTAGTTACATTGTTGCCAGGTAGATTAATGTAGGGTGAACTGTGCCTATACCTGGGATTATTCAATGGTCAGGTGATGTGTTTACACCATTTAAGTTACTAGGACTCTGAAGGATTGGGAAGCCCATTTAATAAGTCAAAAAGTCTCCATGATGGTTGTTTCATTATACGGGTTAAAACTGATTAAATTTCCCTCAGTTAACACATATCATTATCAAAAATAAATAAATAAAATCACACTTTCAAATTAAAATTCATTTATATTACCCAGTGCTCAGTTACGGGTAGGTAGGTGTGTTCATTCTTCCTTGAGCACATTGTATTGCTACATTTATTAAACACCCTGTAGCAGACGCACAGACACTTGGGCATTTGCTTTATTTCTTTGTTTTTTTTGTTGACAGAGTCAGTCAACTGGGACATCATGTCCCTTTTTTGGGGGGAGGGGGCAGAGTTATTTGCACAGGCGACAAGTGAGAATCAACAATCATACAACACAATAAATTGCTTCAAAGTACAATAGATATAGGACCCAGTCAGAGTATTAGCTACATGCGGTCCTTCAAGATCTAAGAACCAGCAGTTACATTTATCACACAAACAAACCCCAAGAAGTTATCATGTTCCAATGGTTCCACCCTCAGAACGCACCAGGGTTAGAGTGCCGAGTCACTACAGTGCCAAACAGCAATGTCGTCAACCACTCTATGCCCCCCCCACACCCCCCCATCTATAGATTGTGACTCCGTGGGGGGCGATGAAGTCGGGTTTTGGCACCATAGTGACTCGGCTTCCTAATGCTGGCGCCCTGAAGCACTACAGTGTGTTCCAACATGTAGTAAGCATCCTATAATTCAGGGTGAGGGGACCATGGGTGGCATGTGACACATTTTGCCCAGGGAGGTATTTTTTACATTCTGATTAAAGGTAATTTAAAGTTAGCCAGCAAGTAGCTCAATTTATGAGCTGGAGGAGGGAGTTCCACATTATAGAGGCCACACAGGCAAAGGAATACTGCCCCATAGACATTTTCCTGTGGGGTACTTGGAGTTAGCTATTGTATGTAGACTGTAGGTTATGATAAGAATGTTATTCTTTCAAACAAATTATCGTCAGTACCTAGTTAATGAAATGTGACTATATGCAGGACTGTACCTTATTTTTTATAAGAAGCAGCAGTCATACTTTAAAAGACTGGTGATTTGAAGTCAGTTTTCTTGCTGTGTAAAGTCTGCCAGAGAATACTTGGAAAGAAGAGGATGGCAAAAGCGGTACAGAAACATTGATATTTACAAGCCCCTCACCCCCACTCACCACTGAAAAAGAACAGCTAGATAAGAGATCAAGAATATTCTCATTAGCACCAGCATGGCTGTAAAAGATGACAAGACGGATGAGTGGGAAAATTGGTATGAAAACCCTCTGCCTTGACTGAGACTCCAGTGGCTGGCACAGTTTGCCGCTGTGTAAACAGTACTCCAGCAGTCAGAACAAGCCTTGAAAGTTGAGAAAGGCAACTGTAATGCTCTGCCTGGCTGTAGATTTCGGGGGAACAAGTCCCCATACCGCCTCTAATTATGCCCATGAAAAAAGAGGATGGTGAAAACTAGTGTGGGACCACTAAGCACATGCACAGTAGTAATCTTTGGAGAGGATAATATCAGATGATGCCTCAGCCTCAAAAAGGCTAAATGAATATTTGTTTCCAGTATTTACTACAGAGATGGTGTTTGGGGTCTTGTCACTCTTCGATGAGACATTCAAGGGATTGGCAGAGGATGTATGCATCACAGTTGATATCACTGCTCTGTTGGTTGCTGTACAACTAGGTTCTGTGAGTTGAAGGTGAATAGTAGCATGTAATTTTGGTGAAAGGAAGACGGTGACTGTGAAAATGTTGCCGGCTTTACGGCGAGTGTAATTAAGGCAACCTTCGCATTTCCCCCTCCCTTAGGTGCTATGACCTTGGAGTTGGTATCTATATAAAGTGGGGTGCGGAGGGCAAAACCTTAATTCCACTGGCCGTAAAGCCGTTTTCACTGTCCCTGTTTTCCATTTGCTGAAATGACATGGAACCAAGGTGAATAAATCCTAAAGACCATAACCAGATGGTGTGCATCTGAGGGTACTCAAGGAAAAAAGCTGTAATTACAGGGCCTCTGGCAATCGTTTTAGAGACATCCATGAGATGGTCATGGGGTACAGATGAGAGGTTCCATGTCATTAAGGCGATCGCCAAATGGCAATCACTGTTTGGGTGAGTGTACATCACCGAAAATAAATAACGTCGATGTACACTCAAGGCGACTACAAAACCGGTGATGGAATTACATGATATGTGGGGGGGCTGTGCCCTTGCACCCATCAATTAAAGATTCTCAACTCCAGGGGGGTGCATGTTGGGGGGGAATATAAAACTTACAAAAAATAAAAAAATGGCCCGACAGAAAAAGTGATCCCGCCCCAGAATCAAACCGGGCACTCTCCCAACCCTAGCCTGCCACCCAACCCACCATGCCACATGGTCAGCTTGGTAACTAACCGCCACACTACCTCCCACATACCCTCCCTCCCCTTCCACCTGTCATGCAGTGTAGTCCCTCTTCTACTGTGCATGAATACATATAGACATCCTGTTGCTGTATTTGCCTACCCCCTGCCAGGCAGCCCAGAACACAGGCGCCGTGATTGAGTCACTTTTTTAGCAGTTGCTCATTCACGGTCACCGTGTTCACAGGATACCCAGGTGAGACTGCAGGAGGGCAAGTATGCCCCAACCCTTATTTAAAAACATTCCATCTTTTGTCTGTCTTTGAAATTTTACAATTTGAACATTTGCAGTATATCCGTACTGTCATCATGTTGTAACTTTTATTTCTGCAGCTCTATCATTTCATTACCCAGGTAAAATGACTGGAAAAGGGACTAGTGTCTCTAGTCACCATATCCAGTAATGAACTGATTGATTGATTGATCAATCAATCAAGCAAGCAATCAATCAATCACAAAGGGCAAAAGTAGGGAAATGTGACATTAGGGTAAGACTTCTGAATCTTCATGATTGTGTGGTGCAGTGTCTCACAGGATTGAAAAATCACTCAAACCAGCGTTAAGTGTTATCATAACTTTGCCACTTTCATTCAAGCACAGGTCTTTACTCACATACCAAACAAATCCTTTTGTTATGCTTTGAGAGATGGTGCTGAAGTTAGTGTAATGCCAACTGTACAATCACAAAGATTCGGAGGACATTTTACCTTAATGTCACATTTCCTCACTTTTGTGGATTTTTACTTCAACCCCAGCTGATGTGTGAATGTAGGTTGTTTTTTTTCAATTATAATATAAACAAGCATTTGTCAATGCCGAATGTTTGCTTGCTGGCATTGGCATTGGTAGTGTAGAAGTTACAGAGCTGCATAATAGGAATGGCAGCGAAGTATTGAACTGAAGCCAACCCCACCACCACCCTGCAGAGAGTGACAGGCATTGGGGTGTGCCTTTGGGTCGTCAGGCATAACGGCTATGCCATTTCACCACACCCAACCCTGCAGACACTGACAGAGTGTCACGGTGTGCCTTGGGGTCTTTGGCCCTTATCGCACCCATTCCATCAGAAAATATGGTGAGATGGGTGTGGTATAAGAGAATGGGGTGAAGTTTGGGCCCAAGAGTCTGAGGCACACCTTGATGCCTCTCACTGGCTGCAGGGTGTGGGTGGGGTTGAATGGTATGAGCAAGACAGGCAAGAATCCCAAGTCACACCCCTGATGCCTGTCATTCTCTACAGGGTGGGGCATTATGGTCGGAAACCCTAACGCCTCAGGCATTCGTTGGTATTTTCACTCCAAATTTTCAACATGGTTTTTTTGTGACCCTCACCTCATGAACAGCGGCAATATCAGTGTGTTAGCCGAACACTGCTTTTGCACAGCGGCTATGGCATTTGGCACCACAGGTGCAAAAACACATTCCGAACAGGATGTGAGAAATGACAGCGGTACTGTTCATGGGGAGGTGTAAAAAATGGCAATGTTGAAAATCTGCTGTGAAATCTTAAAAAAACTGGTGAAGTCATGAGCGTGCGTAGAAAGTGTGCAAGGCACACCCGTAATGTAACTAGTTTGGGGATTTTTTTACAGCAGATTGTTAACACAGGCATTTTGGGACCTCCGATCATGAACAGTGTCAGCGTGATTTTCTTTATCTGTCCCGAACAATGATTTCCCACAGCGACTATGCATTTCTGTGCTGAAAGTGTGAAAACACATTTCGGCCATGTTGTGGAAAATGACAGCTGTACTGTTCATAAGGAGGAGTGGAAAAATGCCACTGGTGAAAATCTGGACTGAAAATATTACAAATTCATGAACTTATGAGGGTGCATGGAAACTGCACAATGCTCACTCATAGCACAGTCATTTTATGGAGTTTTGTCACCAAATTTTCAACATAGCCATTTTAACACCTCTGCTCATGACCAGTGTCACTGTGATTTTCTTAACGTGTCCCATACATTGATTTCGCACACCGACTGCGCCATTGTGCGCTACATGGGCAGAAACACGTTGTGGGCAAGATGTGAAAAGTGACAACTATACTGCTCATAAGGAGGTGTGGTAAAATGGCAATTTTGAAAATCTGGAGTGAAAATTTTGAAAATTTGCAAACTTATGAGCGTGCATAGGAACTCTACAGCATTGCATTTCATCAACCAATTATTTTAGAATTTTCACCAAATTTTCAACATAGCCATTTAAGACCTCTGCTCATGAACAGTATCAATGTGATTTTCTTAATGTGTCCCATTACATTGATTTCACACCGACTGCGCCATTGTGCACTACATGGGCGGAAACACGTTTTGGGTGAGATGTGAAAAATGACAGCTGTACTGCTCATAAGAAGGTGTGGTAAAATGGCAATGTTGAAAATCTGGAGTGAAAATATTAAAAATTCACAAACTTATGACGTGCATAGGAACTACATAACACCGGCTCGATAAAACAGTCATTTAGAATTTTACCAAATTTTTCAAAATAGGCTTTTGACAGCCTACCTTATGAACACTAGCAGTGTCATTCATTAATCATTCCCAAAGGAGGATTTAGGTACGGTGGCTCTTGAAATCACCTTCAGCATTGATAGCATCATGACAGTGACAGCATTCATGAGAAGGGTCTCAAAACCTCGTGTTGAAAATTTGGTGCAAAATTCCAAAAATGCCGAGATATGCAGCAAAGTTGAAAAAACCCTATTTATTCCATTATACAGCTCACCGGCATTTCCTCAGTTCGCGGTCGGCTTTGAAGAGTGCAGACGTGTTCCCGGTCCACCGAAGATCGTCACGCTGGACTCTGGAGGTAAGTATGGGGTGAGGGTGGTGTGGGGAGGCAGGGTGCGCAGTTGGTGGGTGCGGGTGGGGGCAGTGAGACTGTGAGGGACCGTTTTTTTATTTACAGGTTTTTTTTTATTAAGATGGACGCGAGCGTTTGCCACGCTGGGCTGGGCTCCCAGCATGGCAGCTGGAAACACTGGTTGGGGGCTGGAGCCGGCGGAGTTGGGCACCCCATTGCCATGGGCTAGTGCCACGCTGGGGTGGGCTCCCAGCGTGGCAGCTGAAAAGGCTGTTTGGGGGCTGGAGCTGATGGGGATTGGGCACCCCATCGGCTATAACAGATTTGCCACGCTGGGTGGGCTCCCAGCGTGGCACCTGAAAAGGTTTTGGGGGCGGCAGGTGGAGCCAACAGGGGATTGGGAACCCCGTTGGCTATAACATTTTTGCCACGCTGGTGGAGGTCCCAGCGTGGCACCTGGACGCTTTTGAGGTGTGGAGCCAATGGGGATTGGGCACCCGTCATTCTCTGGTAATAATGGCGTGGGGGCTTCGTCAACGCGCAATATGCATGCGTGCGTGTTGGGGGGGGGAGCTCTACTCACTGAAGCGGAGCTCTCCCTTTCAACTGTATGCCACTGCATTTTCAGCTGTCATAGACAGCTGGAGCAGTGATTGGCGCACTGCTACTGCGCCTGCAAACACGCTGACTGAATTGTAAGAGGCTGACACATCTCTGGAAAACTCGGATGATAGCACTAAGTTTCTTGCACATGCGTGCAAGCAAACATAAAAAGGTGAGTGTGGATCCCTGCTTCCTCTTTCCATATAGCCTGCTTTAAAAGCAGTGCAAACCACGTCTACAAAGAAGCGGTAAAATGAATTTTCTCAGATTGCTTCAAAATTAGTTCATGGACTGGGCAGCTCTGATAACAGGATTGGATGGCATTCCAGCAACTGGTGGCATGCATAGATCTTAAAGGCTCACCCATTACTCTTTTTGACTATTGGTGTAATAAACAGAAGACCACAGTTGCCTTCCAGGACACTTTAAGTCATTTGCCCTCCCCTTTATCTTTGCCAATTACTTTTTCATAGTTTGTATCATCCCTTGTCCCCTGCGGGCCAGCCATGGTTTGTCTGGGACTAGGGTGTTTGAGTAAAGCAAGTGGTCTCTATGATTTTATGGGAAAGAGTGGACCAATGCATCAGGAGGTGAGACTGACCAGTAACTTTGATGAAGATCACAGTACCTGTGTATACACTCACTAACAGTGTAGCGCAGTGGTTTAAGACTCTGAGTTGCTAATCTGGTAACATCCAGTAAACCAGACCTGGGTTTGAATCCCACAGCTTCCACTTGCATATTGTGTGACCCTGAACAAGTCACTTAACTTCTCTGTGCTCCCAGGTCACACCTGTAAAAAAGCTTTTAGTGTAGTGTGCTATTCCTGGTTAAACAACTAAAAAAAATAAATAAAAACAGGTGGAGGGGAAGTTGGGAGACCAAATTTGCAGACGATACCAGGATTGGCACAAGCATCAATAATAGCGGGATGCACAGACGTTACAGGATGTCCTAGCTAGGATGGAAAACTGGGCTAGGGATTATAAGTTATCCTTTAACACTAATAAATGCGGTTATGCACTTTGGTAAAAATAACAACAAAATGGACTATGTTTTAAATGGGCAGAAGTTGTGAAAGGTCTCCGAAGAAAGAGATCTGGGCATTAAGGTGACTAATGATCTCAAGTTCCACCAGCACTGTAGCCAGATGATAAGAACTGCTAGGGGTATGTTAAACAACATCAAGAAACATATTAAAAGTAGGAGGAGGGAGGTGATTGTGCCACTTTACAGTTCACTGGTGAGGCTGCATTTGGAGTACTGTGCCCAGTTTTGGTCACCTGGGTTTAAAACAGATACAAGGATACTGGAGAGCATTCAGAAAAGAGCAACGAGGTTGGTGGCTGATATTAGGGACAGAGACTATGAGGACAGATTGAAGGACCTGGGGATGTACACACTGGAGTATAGGCACCTGAGAGGAGATCTGTGTATGGTGTATAGATCAATCAAGGACACTAATTTAAGGGTGAAACTGGGACTTACACTTAGGAATCAGCACCATAACACCAGGACGCACACATTGCAGTTGAAGAGGCAACATTTTAAGACAATAAAAAGGAAACAGTGGTTTAGTGTTAGGGTAATTCCAGTCTGGAACAACTTGCCTGAAGAGGTTGTTGCAAGTAATAACATGCTTGGGTTTAAGAGGGAAATGGACAAATACTGTGTAGCAAACAAAATCATGAGTTACTATAACTAGGGCATCGGCGAGTACAATGAACTAACGTCTTCTCTGCTCAGATATAACCTATGAAACCTATGAAACCTGCAGTGAACAGTTTGTGGGCTGGGACAAACATCATACTTGTGGAAAAAAAAAACTCATAAGGCCTGAAACCTCAGTGTAACATCACTGAGACAAAGGTTATGTAAACAGCACATAAGCACTAAAGCTAAATTCGAAAGAACTACAAAACCACGTACTGTACCACCATAAGGTATGGCATCATGAGCAATATTTGTAAATCACCATGAGGGAATTTAAGCTAGCTTGTCATCAAACAGTACTGTAAGGTGTCAAACGGCCTCACAAATACTCTGCAAAGACTGAAAACGGCAAACCACTGGCCCATGTCTGTCTTATTTAAGATTGGTCCGTGCTATAGCTGTTATCTAAGCCCAGCATAACAGGGTAGCCAGCACAAGTTGAAAATATTTTGGTTCATTGTGTGCCCATTTCCTTCTGTATTGCATTGGGCTCACTGTTGACCCCCAAAATTGTCAGCATTGGCAGGCTGCCCTCTTGTCTTTCAACAGGTACTTACTTTGTTCATACTCTGTTCTTCCACAACTCCACGCCTGACTTTCTGGAGTGCAAGGGGGCATCTGGGTCATGGTTGTGGCTGATATTTTGATGTGGGAAATAATTGCAAGTGTTTCAAAATAAAATACATTTTTGAGCAGGGTGCTTACTTTGTGCATACTCTGTTCTTTCACAGCTGCAAACCTGACTTTCTGGAGTGCAAGTCTTCTCAGTTTTGTTGCCCTCTTGTCTTTCATCCCATTCTTGGATTGTATCAGTATTAGTGGATCAGTAGGTAGCATGCTTGATTGTTGCCAGAAGATCTGGTGTCGGAAGAATAGAAGCTTGTGGGTTCTAGCGCACACCAGATACTTGAGGTAATATCCACAACTTACACTGCACTGCAGGATATGGGGGGACTACGTTGATGAGGTGTTAAATGGAGGTTCCTTCTCTTCATATCTGATCACTATCCAGGGAGAAGTTAAAAATCCCATGGCAGTTATTGAAGAACAGGAGTTTCCTGGGTGACATAGCCAACATTCCCCATCAATAAAACCGGCCCATGCAACCTCCCCCCCTCTTCCCTGTACACACCTGAAAACAAGCTGTAACAGCTTAGTGTGCCTTTCCTAGTCCAGAAAATTACAAATAAATTATAAATCCTGGTCCAGAAAATTACAAATAAGTTATAAAGTACCTTGAGATACAATTGCATGAAATGCACTACGGTATATGAAACCGAATTCATTTCCATTCGATTAGCATTTACTTATTTGAAATTTGCATCAGACAGATTGCAGGCTGGCCCCATGAGGTACAGTATCTCATTTTTATGTAGGTGCCTTTCTACAGCAGGGTATGGAATGTTATAGTGCAGTACAATAGGCAACACAAATACTAGTCCCAAAAGGATACACAAATGCAAGTTACATTCACAGTACAAGATAGTTCATGACAATAGTAAACAATTACTTGTACTGTAGGTAGTGGATAATAGTCACTGGTGTTGAGGGTTGCCCTTTACACACACACACACACACACACACACACACACACACACACACACTCTCTTCTCTAGCTACTGAGAGTGGAAATGGAGAATGGTACTAGGATCCATAAAAATGAGAAAATATGCGGGGGAGGTATGAGGTGGAAAGGCACCTGCATGTATTTTTGATCTGCTCAAGCAGAAGCCATTGAAATGTGGTAAGGTTAGGGGGTTTGTCTAAGGGGAGGGGTCAGTATGCTGTTCCATTCAGCCAGTCAACCTTGGGAATCAGCTGTACTGGTAATTAGTCAAAACTCTGCCTACTACTTGGGTTACATTTATGGTGCTGAGTTGCATCCAGCAGTGACATTTTGGCAGTGTGGTTTAGCCTTGAGATTGAAGAACTGCGAACCAGGAGATCCTAGGTTTGAATCCTGCCATGGCCACTGGCTTGCTGAGAGACCTTAAGGAAGTCCCTTGACTTCCCCATCCTTTAGTCCCTCACAGACAAAGAACTAGGCTGAAGCTGAACATCCACTGATGACGAGATGTCACGTCTCAGCTGGACTATCCTAGCAAAATAAAGCTACACCAATGTATCATTTTAAAACATTTTCAAGGAATCCATAGCCATGTAAAACAGGATTATTTACTACTGGCTGCCTGGAACTTGTCAGATTTCTGCTTAAAATGCTGGCATGTTTTTAATAAACTAGGTGGAAGTAGAAGGTGCTAAATGTATCACCCATGGGTTATACATCCAAGAGTTATGATTTATCACTGATAGAGATGTGTACAGAGATTATTCCCAATTTGTGAGGATGACTTTTCTCCATGAGTGCTCATCAAGGTGATGGAAGACATTTATAGAGGAAGGATCATTTTTCTACTTTTCTCTGCTAGACCTTCACAAGCACTGGCAAGGGAGCTATGTAAGTGTTTTGACTAGACGGTACTAGGGAGACAATCTGACTCACAGATAGTCTCAAATCTCAGTGCTCATTTTTATAACTTTTTTTATTAATCATTTTTACTCCTTTTTTTTCCTGAGCAAGGGCAAGTCTTTGAAGAATTCTTGCTCTCAATGTCTTGACACCTGAATGTGGGAAGTTGTCCCTCAAAATATGGAAAACATTACAAAATGTGGGATACAACGGAATCTTGGAGATACAGATTTCGAAGACTGTGGAAAACAGTGCTCTGGTGTTTAAAGAGTTAACTGTTAACTGATCGTCATTAATTCATATTTATTTCTGTTCTAAGGTCTGTTTTCAAAGCAGCAGTGTTTGTTAGTCACCGTATAGTTTTGTTTTCAGCAGTAATGTTGTCTGGCAAAAATATCAACATATATTTTTTGTTCTTTTATTCCTGAACCAAAAAAATGGGATTTTGAAGTTTTAAAAGTTCCCACTCTTGTGCCATGCATGTTATGAAAAAAAAATAATATCTTGGTGCAGTGTTGTTCTGTTTGCCATCAGAAAGATGTGGTATCACCATGTTAACACATCCACAGTATGAATCTAGCATATATATTCAACAGGAGGCAGTATAGCACAGTGGTTTAAGGCTCTGAGCTGCAAATATGGAATCCCATAGCCCCCACTTGCGTACTGTGTGACCCTGAGCAAGTCACTTAACTTCCCTGCACTCCCAGGTCACACTTGCAAGCAAGCTTTCAGCTTAGTGTGCCACTCCTGGTTAAACAATTGGAGGAAAAAAAGGATCCCTCAGCAGAACTGATTTTTAAAAAAATTGCGGGTGTGGCCATCTTTAAAAGAGAACTGCACTGAACCTGAAAGCCATTTTTCTCAGCAGAAGTTGTTTCTTTAAATGCCGGTTCCAGTTCTGTTATTCTTCCCTAGATACAGGTGTATTAGTAACCTCAGTTGATGTGTCTGGTAGACACTCTGGTTTTAAATGCCATTTTGGAACTGTATGATCAGAGGTGCCATTTAGGGCGGACAGGGGGCAGTCACCCCTCCCCCCCCCCGCATTGCAGGCCATTGTTGTTTTTTTTGGTTTCAGCCCTGGCTCCACCCCACAACCCCTCTGACCAGTTGTTGCCCCCATTGAAAGCTGAAATAGCCCCTATGTATGTTGTAGTTCATGTCCCTCTCAGCCACAAAGTTCTATAGTAGAGCACAGATGCATTGTTCCAACAACAGAAGAGTTGAGCAAGAGACATAAACTCTACCATATAATTCTAAAATGGTTCTTATTATCTGAGTGCAAATCAGAAGCACCCACTAGGATAATTTTAAAGTCTGTAGAGATGGAACAGTGACAGAATTTGAACCAGTACTTCAAAATAAGCTCCTACAGGAGCTAGGACTTCTAGGTTCAGTGCAGTTCTCCTTTAGTGGCACAAGTCATTGCAACAATAGCTATAAAATTGCATGAATATTCATGTTATTAGTGTCCTGTTATAGCATTATGTATAACCTTCCTGAGATGAAAGATGTTTGAATGATAATCATTAGCTAGTAAAATGTTTTTGAATTTTATGCTCTAAATTCTAGACTCTATCCCTGTGCTGTAAATTACTGTAAATTGTTGTACTGTATTGTGTTGTATTTATCTTATTGTTACTAGAAATGTTAAATACAGAAACACCTTGAAAACAGGCTCACCTGGCCCTACGGTGTAATATTTGCTTGTCAAATAATTGCCTGTATAAATAAAGTTGTTTTACTACTACTACTTAACACTAATTACACTGAGCATTAATCTTAGGATGTCAGAAATACATTTTTGTTAAAAAAAAACTACAGAGAAATAGTTTACTGACTAACAAATCCTGCTGATTTAAAATGTGGGATTGTTTCTGCTCTATATGGGACAGACGGTTTCTGAGAGGAAAAATAAGGGGCATCCCATCCCTCCTAATGAAAGACAGTTGAGAGGAATGCTCACCTCTGTCTCAGTGGAGGCAGTTTGCTCTAGTAATTATAACACAGACAGAACTGTGAAAGTGGAAACAGGTCTGAATCCCGCAACCTACCAAACTACAGGAAAATAGTGGCTCCCTGATGAAAAACAATTGCAAATAAATGTCAGTGTTCTTGTTAAATGTTTAAGCTTTCGTTTGCAGTTATATTGATGAAAGGAAATATAGTATGATGTGTGGGGTGCCAAGCTTGATGAAATAACATTGACACAGTTACCAACTGCTCTGTCCATGACAGTGCACAGGGAACACAAGCATAAAAAAAAAACTCAGACTGAAATTGATTTAACACTTTGAGTGGGCACACACTCCTGATACGGTGCAGGGGATGGCTGCACTCTGGCGTGATCATACATGGCACCAAATTGTAAATCCTCCTAGTCAATCCAGTTTTTTTATAAAGGATTTATTTGTAAAAAAAAAAATACATGTATAGTTCTTGCATTGCCTTAATTTAAGATTTGAAAATGGCTTGCATTCTAAATTAAATAGCAATAGAGACAGGGTGTATGCAAAGTGTGGCATGGTGTTTTGCCAAACAACCGCCAACACTAGGAACTAGTTCAGCACTGACAAATGCAGAAAAGCATCTCGTATTAAAGATGTTGAATTTGTAGCACATTGTTTTGTCTATACTGTTTAAGGAAAATCTTATAGGGGATAAAGGCACAGCCAGAGAAACTCAGGGAGGGCCCTGCAGGCTGCAAAGGAAGGCCAGGCAGACACTATTGTAGCTTTCACTTGCACAGTCCGAAGTAAATATAAACATACAGCACTGAATCATCAAAGGTGGGATTACAGCAGAGAACCATGTCCCTTTCAGATGAAACTTACATGAAATGAACCCCCATATATTTGCAGTGAGATATTCATCAGTGTGAACTAGGTATCTGTTTTTATAGTGATACAATTTTTATTTGTATTTAAAGGTTGCATAGATTACAGGATAAGCTCTATGAGAAACACGTCTCACTTGCACAACATCCCAAGTCAATTAAAATAACAATAAATACATAAACTGACATAAATGAAACTCATTAAAACAAGTACAAATAGATTGTTCCTGCAATAACAATTGTTTTAGGCCATGTTTAAAATACCAAGGGTGGGTGAAATTCTGAGGTGAGGAGAAAGGTTATTCCATGAGAGTGGAGCAACATAGGAAAAGCATTCTTTCCCAAAGTGAGTTTGAAACTTGGACAAAAAAAAGGCCATGATGAGACACATCTCTGAGGCTGTATTTGTGGGTGGGAGCAATTATACCCAGTAAATCATTAAAAAGCACTGATAAAATAATATTAACTGGCAGTGAGGTTACTTGTAACATTGGTGGTGATTTGGGTACCGAGATATAGCAAAATGCAGAGGCTGTGGAATTAAACATATAACCTGTATTGAGAATGTTCACTTATTTATTTATTTTATTTATTTATTGCAATCACTGGAAACAACCTTTGAGCAAACTGCTCTTTTACAAAGGTTTCACATCATACAAGCAAGACACGTACCAGTATACACAGACAAATAACTGAAGAGTCATTGCCCTCAGAGAGGGCTGGGTTACAGTATAGTTACTTCCATAGTTTTTAAGGAACAGCTTATGGTAAAAAGGAAATTGGTGAGCGGCCCAAGCAGGGACCTTGTTCATTGAAAAAAAAAAATGCTCCAGCTGTTAAGAAAAGAGACAGGGGGCGAGATGGTGTGGGGGGGAGGGTAGCACAGAGGGCAGCAGGTGAGGAGAGCTGGCCAAAATAATGATCTAGTTGTAGCCGTGGTGGGCAGTTACAACTAAAGTTGTAGATGTGTGCAGTTGAGGGGGGAGAGGTAGTTGAAAAAGAGAACGCAGACTCAGAGTGTCAGGGTCAAGGCGAAATTCAGGAGAGGGATGCAGGGTAGTGGTGGGGAGCATGGAGTTTGGAGGTGAAGTGGTAGAGGGGAGTAATGTACTTAGCTGATTTTGTGTAGAACAGATGAAAAAGAATTTAAGGTAAGACTACATCTTAAAGGGATGGACTAAGTCCAGTGGAGAAGGAGTTTGGGGTAGGGAAGGGGAAGCCATAAACCTACAAACATGGAAATGTACCAGTGCTAACTAAATACTGTCTCAGTTCTGTCTCAAAGGCCCATATATTTGCTGTGAATGTCATATAATGCATGTAATGGTGAGTCCCCTATGTATCTGCTAAGGATAGAATAAGGGGGAGTAGATTATTATTGTTATTACTGGTAATGGCACAAGTACTGATTTGTTTGAAGTTTTTATTTTGTGTTTGTATAGCTGTTGTGATTATGGTACCACTGTGTAATGTAAGTGCTGAAAAAGTAGCATATAGCCACACACTGCTGGCTTCAGATTGCTGGATGGAAATGTACAGTACGGTATATAGAATAAAAATAATTGGATTGGTTCATAAATAGCAGGATGCGCCTTGATGTTTTGTTGGAGCCACAGTGCTTCTCCTCCGCTGTATAACTAAGTCCTCTAAGATGAGTGGGCAACCTGGGATTTTCTGTTTTGTCTTTGAATCCCACAATTGCTACTTCCTTCTGTGACTCAGCACAAAATACTTACAGTACCTTTACCCTACCTCTGCCTGTAGTCTCTCTCTCTCTCTCTCTCTCTCTCTCTCTTTGTCTCGTGCAGTTCTAGTCTCCTTAGGGTTGTCACCTGATTGGCTTTAGACAGGGCCATCTATTGCTTAGGGCCATCTTTTTTCACAGAGGTATTCTGTTTTTTTGAGCTGTTTGAAAGAGCAGAGTGCTGTTAGAACAAATAATATTAAATCCTTCAGTGTTTTAGCTGCACATCAAAGGTTCACAGAGGTGTTTGATATCACACAAAACATTTACTTATGATTACAGCCCATTAGGAAGATGAAAAGTATTGCAGGTAAGAACCTTAATAGTAGCCAGCCTGGTGGCATGTAGAGCTGAGGCCCTGGATGCCTTACTTCTTGCCATGCCAGTGATCCGGGATCAGAAACAGACCAGGAGCACTAGGGGCCGGCTGGGTGAGAGTAGATTGAGCATCCCAAGGACAGCTCTACTCCCTGGGGAGGGAGGACTCTGAGTCCCATCTCTTGCCTGCCACCTGGTGGAGGGCAGGTGGCAGCGCCAGTGGGACCCACAGACGTGTTGGGGCATGTGCTGACTCAGCACAGATGTGCGTCATCACCCAGGCATGTCACATGCAGATGCCCCAGGGAGAAATCTGAAGGAAAAAGCCCCAGGTCACTTGGCACTTCCACAGGCCCCACATAATCCTATCTGGCAGGCCCCCCCCCCCCAATATGGCTCTGTGCAAGTGCTGGTTAACCTGCAAGTGTAGGAGATAGGTCAGTGATGGGTCTGGGGCACTACTGAAACCAGGGATGATGTCATAAAAAAAATTAAATAAAAAAAAAAAGAACCTTAATAGTATATAAAACCTTGTAGTTTCAACTCTGCATTTACGTCTTTTACCGTTCAATTAATATCTTCCTTCCTATAACAAATGGCATTAAAGGAGGTGCAATGTACTCAGTATTTGTGAAAAGGGGCACGGCTAAGGGCAGAGTCTGGAGTATGTTTCATTATCCCTTCTTTACATACTCTAAAAATGGCAACCCTAGGTGACCCTCCTTAAGTTGGAGAGTCACCTTAAGGCTTGGTTGCTGGTCAGCTCATCTCCTGATACAGGAAGTAAAGACCTGGGGCTCCAAGTTTCAAGGCTTTCTGTCAGCCAACTCCTTCAGGAATGGCATAGCTTCCCAGTGAAATACAGAGAATGGAGAATAAAGTGGAGAATCCAGCAAGTCTACACCTCTGGAGAGGATAAGGAACATTATGAAATAGGTAGAATGAATACTGGCTCCTGATTGGCCCAGAAGTCCTTTCAGCTGGACTGTTATCCCAGCACAACAGCCCAGCTGAAAGTAGCTCAACAAAAATATGTTTAAAAAATACATCCAACTTACTAAAAAGGACACATTTCATAATCACAATAAGGCACTCCAGGGAGTGCATTATGGTGGGCTAATAGCCCTTCTCTGGTGGAAGCACTCGGCTTTGTCTCATGCTTCAACCCACCCAAGGTGGGTCATTATCCCACCATAACGCATCATCTGTCATGCCTTATTGCTTAATTATCAGGTACAGAGGAAACAGAATAAAAGAGAGATATTGCCTCCATGGATAGAGTGGGGAGGTTGTGCCTGGCTGTAATCAGCAGTACTGTCTGAGTTTTAGCACATGCAGTTTTGCCCAGGGCAGAAAGTGATCTACAGGTTTGATAAATGGTTCTGATGCAGCCACTTCATTTGCTACTCAGGCCAACCAATCATAGAAATGTCAAGCTCTTCCCTGGGCATTACAAGGTACAGTGTGAGCCAGATATCTGACTGGTGAATCATGCAACTGTGACTAGTCCTCAGACGTGGAGGGCATTACACCAAATGAGCAATTCTGGGACTGTGGTCCTTAGGTACGAAGCTGATTCTGTAGTATAAGTGTTTACTGGATTTGACTTTAGCTTTTGATGTGTTTTATTCACTGCACTTCACACTGGAACTTTGATTCTCTTTGCATGAGCAATTTGAAATCAAGGCTCTGTCTGCATGTTGACTTTATGAGTTGTATAAATGAAGTGGTGCACACATTGTGTTTCCTTTCTGTTTTAAAATATATGAATTATCCAGTGCCTTTTGGTGGTTGTGACAGTTTGAACTTCCATGTGACTGCGTCTGTACCATTAATACTTGCCAGGATTGCCTCAGGATGCCGGGCTTTAATAACTGAGAGTCTGCTGTTGTGTTTTCATCAGAGAACTGTCTCTGTGTCATCGTTGCAGTCAGGTGTCTGCATCCTGCTGAGCTGGTGAGGAAAACTAGCTTCAGAAAAGCTGTAACCATAAGTGTTTTAGTGACAGCATTTTACAGGTTCTTCTGACACCCTGCTCCTCCAACCTTTATCAAGAAATCAAGGGAACCCCTTGGTATATCTTAAAACTTTGGCCCCAGAAATCCACAGCAGACACACAGGGGACAAGGGTGACACCTAAATCTCATATTTTACTGACCATATATAAAACGAGCATGTATCTTTGACGTTGGATAGATAACTGTTGATATTTTAAAAGTTGGATACTTCCCAATGTAATGCTAACCAATCAGCAGATTTCACTGTGCCAGTTGTAGTAATGCTATGTAACATTGAATCCAGCAGTTGAAATCAAAGAGAAACAGATAAATCTTTACACAAACAGGTAATTCAAAAGTCACTACTAGTCAACTGAAGATTTATAAATTGACAACGTAATTGCACGTGACTCAAAATACAGTTTGTCATCACTTGTGAGTAGTGATGCTCAGTGCTTTTGATTGTCCTAATGGGATCTGATGGACAGCCAATCTATCTGACTCGGGATCTGAGATCCTATTTATTTATTTAGTTTATGCTAACCAGGTGAGGTGCACTAGACAAACAGTTGCCTATTTTCTGACATGACTCGGGAGTAGAACAAACATAGACAATGGATATACAGTTCATGTTAACAGTGAGGTTCAAGGTATTTTGTAAGTACAATAGGTCATAGCATTTAACAGTACAAACAGCCAGTAATTACATATTAGATTATATACATTTAATATACAATAGGTAATAGCATTGAACAGTACAAACAGCCAGTAGTTGCATGTTAGATTATATACATTTAATATACAATAGGTCATAGCATTTAACAGTACAAACAGCCAGTAGTTACATATTTATTCATTTATTTATTTATTTAGTTTTTGTCGATAGGGTAAGTGCACTAGACAAATTCTGCCTATTTTCAGGCACGATCCGGGGGAGGGGGATACAGATGAATGCCAACTGACCTCGAACCAGATTAAGCTGTTGGTGGTAGCTTTAGTCATTTAATATACAATAGGTCATAGCATTTAACAGCACGAGAAGGCAGTAGAGATTTAGGGTGCATACATTCATAAATTTGTAGAGGGGGTAGAATTGCTCACATGTTGGTATACACAGTGCTGTGTACCCTCAATGTTGGGGCCTTGGTGCAGGAACAAGCATATGACTGTAGAAGGAAATGTCTGAACTGTTTTCAAAAGGTAATGGGTGTAGTACACTGTCTGATGCAAATAGGGACATTGGTCCAAAGTTTAGTGGCAGATGTTACAAAGCTTATAGATCCAAATTTGGTTTTTAACCCTCGATGTGGATAGTAGCTCTAGGTCTGAGGATCTAAGAGGGTAGGCAGTTTTGTAAGATACCAGATAGGAGAAGAGGGACTCTGTGGCATGGTTGTTTAGCACACTGTAAATGGTGTTTCCAAGAGATTAGTCTCTCAGACCAGCAGGAGGCAACCATCCTATTCCTAGCTTAGAATATAGATTACAATGGTGGATGAGTCAACTGCTGGATAGTGCAGATATACAGATATTATTCTAGGCCACGTCCCATTTGTGGAGGTTATGAATGGAGGTGCAGGAGATGACAGAAAGTCCATATGTTAACTTCGGGAGCAGAATACTCCTGGCCACTGACATTCTAGCAGAGAGGGTGAGATTGTGACTTGTTCTGTAAGCTTGTCCCAGTCTTATGTTGATGTCTTTACAGATGTTGGTCAGGTGGAGGGAGAATTCCATGGAGGGTTCCAGAGTGATGCCTTGGTATCTGAAGGATTGGACTGTTTCGAGGGGAGTGCTTGTCGTGCCAATAACCTGTAGTGGTGCTTGCAGACTTTTTAGGTGCAAAGGGGTACCAAATAGCATGGCCTGGGATTTGGTTGTATTCATGATTAGTTTGTTTTGGTGGAACAGTTTTTGAACACTCATTAGGTCCACTGTCAATTTCCCATTGATATCAGTAATGTTTGTGGAGCTCATGTAGAAGACTAGGTCATTTGCGTAAATGAGGGGTGTACTGTTAGTAAAGCATTGCTGGATCATGTTGACATGGAGGGAGAAGAATAGGGGGCCTACTATGGGCCCCTGAGGGACACCAATGTTAATTGGGGCAGGGTTGGATAGGGAGGGACCGAATCATACCATTTGCTGTCTGTTAGCCAAGTAATTGTTGAACCAGGGTAGAGTGGAGTCAGAGATTCCTAGTGCACTAAGTTTGTTACAAAGAAGAGAGTGGTCAACCATGTCGAAGGCTTTTGTTAAGTCAATAAATACAGCACCTGTGAGGACAGTGATGGGTCTATAGTTGTTTATAATTTTACTGTTGCCTATTTGGGTACTGGAACAATGATTGGCATTTTCCAGATGATAGGCACTGTGTTTGTGGAAAGGGATAAGTTCATGATTCTAGCCATAGGAGAGGACAATTCACTGACTGCTAATTTTAACAGTCCAGGCTCAATGGCATTTGAGCCCACAGACTTGAACTCAGGGATATTTGTAAGAAGTTTTAAGATCTTGGAGGTCTTTACCCTTTTGAAGTAGAAAGGGGGTGTTGTATGGGGTCTGTTTCGGGGGGAAGTGGTTGAGTAGATGGAGAGGGGAGGAGAGGCTGAGGACTACATGGATAAGTCTGTGAAGAAAGCATTGAATGCATTTGAGATAGTGGCTAGGTTGTTACAGTTAAGGCCACCTATCTCAATGTCTGGAGGACTGGGGGCTACAATCATTCCCATGGATTTTTTATGGTGTTCCAGAACTGCTGGGGGTTGCTGCAGCTGGAGTTAAGCTGCACCTTGTAATGTTATTTTCTGTTTTAATCTGCACTGTAATAACTGTCTTGATATCTGCCCCGTGAAGAGGTGCCTTTGAAAATGTGTCTCTGACTCAAAGGTTGTAAACCCGATTTGTAATGAATAAATAAATGAATAAATACTGATTCTTATTCTGTCTAATGGCCTTTTTACATTTGTTTTGGAGGTTCCTATACATTATCCAATCAGCTTGGCAGTTAATTGGTTTGAAGGAAGCCCATTTTACGTCTCTTTCTTTTGTGATTACAAGTATTGTTAAATGTGCCACAAACTCTTCTTGTGGTAACCAGTGCATGTTTATCCTGGATAAGTTTAAAGGTGGAGTTGAAATTAGAGACTGCCTGGTATCTCACCCATTCAGATTTTGGATCCAGGGTCAGTTAGTAGGACCTGAGGTTGGAAAGTGAGATCCAAACTCAGATTTTTGCCTTGGATCCCAGATAGTTTCATTGGATGGCTGGTACCATATTGGATCATAGGGAAAAAGATCCTATAGTCAGATACCAATGATACTGTATCTCATGTCATCTGCTATCTGAGAAAATTGGTGGTATCTGATAATATTTGATTCCACTGGATACTATCCGAGCAACACTACTTGTGAGGGGGCTCTGCCACACAAGAATTATGGTCTTTCCCCCTTCACAGCCGAAGACAAATTGAATATGTTAAGTTAGGCTACTGCATAGCATCTTTATATATAGTAGGAAATATACAAAAATGGTTACAGAGATAAAGGTACGATAATGAGATGAGGTCCAGACACTGGAGTGGCTAGGTTTCCCCCCCAGCCACACATGCACAGTAGCCAATGAGATGGGGAATAGTGTGTCGGCTGTTCTCAGATATAAGGCACCTGACACCAGGCAGGCCATTTCATTCCATTCAATTTCTTTTTTTCTTTTGGGCAACCACTCCTTTCTGCCTCTCATTGTTGGATACTGCAACTTGTATTACATGCCCTGGTTTACATCCCAATTTAGTTACATAACAACCTTCTCTTACCATTAGATACTAGAGGATTGGTTACTAGAATAATAGGCCAGGAGACTACTGGCTTTCTTCACACAGTCACTGCATGCACCACACCTGTAGCTTGTCCTTGTGTCACAAGACTAGGAACTTGGTGAGGGGGTGGACATTAGGGTTGAAACCCCCAAGGAACACCACCCCACTGATATTCCAAGACTCCTGAGACTCCAACCCCTAATTTTGTCATTTCCTTACTTTGTCCTGTTTATGTTCATCATCCCTGACATCTGCATTGAAGTTTTTTGGTTTTTTTGCAATTAATTTCCTTTATTTAAGTGATCGTGCAATTGTATCTTAATTTGAAGAGCAGTTAGGGTATGACCGCACCAGGGAAACAGCAGTGCTGTGTGTGAAATGCATCAGGTGATGTGACTCTTGTTGGACTTCTAATGGAGGAGGGAGCGAGGTTTGAACCTGGTTACTACGGACTAGGTTGTATTCACAATGTCTCAACTGTGAGTTTTTAAGTCTGAAATTTTGCACGTGAATAAAGAATGCTTGTTTGCACAATTATCAACAGCAGTCCGAGTCTCTACTGAGTGAAGGAACTGTGCGTGTCAGTACTTACTAGCCTTAAGCAGGTTCCAGTCTCCATTTTTTACATACTATCTTAATTTGAGCAGGTCCCTTTGGGACCAGCGGGAAACACAGTAAATAGAATATTTGACATACTTCTGGCCCTGCACCACCAACACAGTTTATCTGGCTTTTGGCAGGGCCCTACAGGCACTATGCACATTAAAACACCCACCAGCTCTATGCCAGGACATGCAGGGCCCTTTCAGCCCTGCACCACCAACATGGTCTGTCTGGATTCATGCAGGACCCACTGCAAAATACAAACTACCTACATACCAGGACACTTATGGCCATCTAGGCCCTTAACCATCAGCCAGAAACCCACCAGCTTCACACCAGGATGTGCAGGGCTCTTCATGCCATTGAGGCCAAGCACCACCAACATGGTCTGTCTGGCTTCGCACAGGGGCTGGCTGACACTGCAGAAAAAAATACTACCCCTTGGACCCTGACCTCAATAAGCATGTGTTACTAAGCAAATCAAGATATTTCCCCAGCATCTTTCTAAGGCACTCATGAAAACAAAAAGCCCTCATGAAACCATTTTCAAACTTCATAAAACCTGTATCATGAAATCATAAAACACAATTTGCCATTTTTGGACAAAACAAACAAAAAGGGATCACCTGCATCACACAAACACACAAGTTACAACCCTTTGCAGTGAATTTGGCTGCTACGCATTATGTGTAGCATTTGCTCAATGCACACTATACATTTTGCAGCACTTGCAGCAACTTTCACTACACAAATTGATGCAATTCACACTTTGTTGTGCATTTTTGATGTGAATTGCTGCAATTTATATAATAGAATTTGCCACAACATATGCACTGTGTGCGTAATATGACAATTTGCATAGTAAAATGTGTGCACTTGCACGACTTTCACACCTCAGATTCACGCACTACACTATGCGCTTCATGACTTGCACCATTTTTTTTCTTCACCTGCAGCTAACTGACTATTCTAATCCCCATAAAACAAACAAAAATAAAATGACAAAACCATGAACACAAGTCATGAAACCTAATTCACAAAACAACAAAAATAATTTATGATTTCGTCAGTTGTAAATGTTCAAAATGCTTATTACTATTAAAAATGGCAATATTCAATTCTGATAACTAAAAGGGAATTCTCTTTTCTCCCTAATCTGCTTATCATCCAAAAATTAGTGGGGCTGTCATGCCCACAGAGTCCAGGGACACGTGCCCCCCAAATTTCCAGTCTAGTACAGTAGTGTATTTTGGGCTGCAGAAGCCCATAAACAGGTAATTTATTGTTCCCTTTAAAATATTTTTAATTGGGTCTTCCCCTAGAAATTGTTTTGACATTATATCCCTGAATCTGAAGCCACCCCTTCGCTTCATGTTTCTGTTTTCAGCATTCAAATACTTTGTTTTTCTTGGCTTTGTAACCCCTAACTCTCACAAAATCTTATTTTTAACCTCACAAAACCAATGTTGTTTAACAAAACCACATAAAATGGTTTCATGAAAATTAGCTTATTCTTAGAATGTTTATTTTCATGTATCCCATCAAAATCGTGCAATCAAAAACAGCATGGGTCAAATAAATAAACTCTGAGGGATTATTTTCACAGGATTGGTAATAAAACTTCTCATTTTCAATACAGAATTAATTTCAGGAGGATTCTAACTTACTGTTTTTGTTAAAAACACTTGCAAATTCCTGGTTGTTTTTCTTTTCAATGTGCTGATATTTGACCTCTCTGTTTCTGGTTTCATGGTTTTGAAGTGGAAGGAACCTTATTTTTTGCTACTAAGCGTGTGCAAAAATGGAAACAATTTTACAAAAAACTCAAAAACAGAAAAAGTATAAAAAAAAAACCCCTAATTAGCAAAGAATAATCCTTGGGTGAAAGTCTATTAAATCTAACTTTTTCAGATTTAAAATTCTAACCATTTTTGTGTTACTAATGAGCAAAAAAAGGTTTTAATTTGTGGAATTGTATGTATTTCCAGCCTTCTAGAACATTTCAACTGCAGAACTGATCATTACCAAATTTACAAGGTCCAGCCATCCTGGGACTGACTCCATGAATGCCAATTGTAAGGCAAGTCAACTGAATGATATTGAAGTTATTAGATTGCAAAAACTGGGGTTTAACAAAAAACTGCCAAAGCAACCTTAAGAGCTACTGAACCTGTATTGTATAGGCACGGTACTGCCTGTATATTAGGGCTGAGTAAACATTTTATGTTGAAATCCCAAAGTTTGCAACTTAATTGCATAGCCATTGTTTGATCAATGCACCTGAAAATTCACCAATTTGCTTTTCGGCGATATACACTTGCCATAATAGCGATCGCTGTGTTGCATTTGCTATTATGACATAGAACCCTGTGCCATTATTTCTTGATCCTGAAAATTTGGTAATGGCTCATTTAGCAATGATAGAGTTCTAGAAGACTGAAAATACATAAAAACTGTGGGTTTTAAGACCTTTATTTTTTTGCTCTCTGATGGCACAAAACAGCTCTGAATTGAAACCTTACACATTCAGGTGCATTAGGATTTGAGCAAGGATAATTTTTTGTAATAAGTGGCTTTAATGAAAGCAAAATGCCATTTTTTCACTAGTGCACTTAATTTATTTCATGAATTCATAATTAGATTTTTTTCCAAAATGAACACACGCCACTTACAGAAGTAGGCACTCACTTTCATCATATAAGTCCCTTGCTTTTGTGAGCCCTAGCTGTCATGAAAGTTGGAAATACAAGAGACTTCTTTGCCCATCAAAGACAACAAAATGTGTTGGAAAGTTAGGCAGTCTATAATGTAGGATGTACGGTTAATTCTTTAACTGTTTCTTTTGTAAGAAAAAATAAATGCATTTTAAAATATGAATGAAATTAGGCAGTTGCAAGTCAGGAAAGCTGGCCCTGCTTTTGTGACTAATGAAGCTACTTTCATGACTTGCAAACCCACTTTCATGAGGCTTGGCAATCATAAAGGTGGGGGAAAACAGAAAATTTTGCTTGTAAAAAAAAATCTGTTGCAAGTTAAGCCTGAAACTTAAGTAGTCAACAGTATACGGTATTTTTTTTTTGGGTAAAAAAAAAATGTTTCAGAACAAGAGCTTAATATCATCTGCAGATACTTACTTGTATGTGTATGTCACAAATATACACATTGCTCTGGAGTGGACCTAGGACCTACTTCTGTGGTACTCCACTAGTCACTGCTCTTTTCCCTGAGAATATAATGCCTACTGCTACTCTTTGGGTTGTATCCATAAACCTACTATCAAAAAGATATCAAAAGGCAAGTATGCATGCAAAGCTTCATCTAAATAATAACTATAAAACAACTAACAGAAGCAGTTAAAATTAAAGACTTTATTACAAACTTCTACATAAACAGGAAAATTAGCATTTTTAATATCTGTAGGAAGCTCTTTATGTAACAAACATAACCTGCTGCCTCTTAAACAGGCCCCCCACCCATAACAAGCATTTGCCAATGCTAAATGTTTGCTTGCTGGTATTAGCACTGGAAATGCAGGAGTTAAACAGATGCAGAATAGGAATGGCAGTGAAGTATTGCACTTCACGCCAGCCCCACCTCCATCCTGTAGAGATGGACAGGCATTGGGGTAAATGTTTGGGTCATCACCCATGACGTTCATGCCATGTCACCTCACCCTATTCTGCAGACACCAACATTTGTTGAGGTGTGCCTTGGGTGTTTGACTTTATAGTCACCCTATTCCATAAGGACATACGCTGAAATGGGTGCAGCATAGGAGAATGGGATGAACTCTGGGGCCGAAGAGTCCAAGGTACACCTCGATGCCTGTCACTGGCTGGGGGGTGGGATGGCATGAGCAGTTCAGTCAGCAATCCAAAGGCACACCCTGATGCCTGTCAGTCTGCACAGGGTGGGACATTATGGTTACAAAAACCTAATTCCCCAGGCGTTTGTTGGTATTTGCACTACATATTTTCAACATGGTCATTTTGTGATCCCACCTCATTAAAGCATTTGGGACCTCTTCTCATGAAGAGTGGCAGTGTGATTTTGTCAATGTGTCCAGAACTTTGAGTTCCAACAGCGACTGTGCCATTCTGCGCCACATGTACAAAAACACAGATCAGGCAGGATGTGAATAATGACAGTTGTACCATCCATAGGGAGGTGTGAAGAGATGGCAATGTTGAAAATCTGTAGTGGGAATATTAAAAATGCTTGCACTTCCGAGCATACATAGAAACTGCGCAACGCATGCACGTAACAGTCATTTTATGGACGTTCATCACCAAGTTTTCAACATAGGCATTTTAGGACCTCTGCTCATGAACGGTGTCACTGTGATTTTCTTAATGTGTCCCTAACACTGATCTTCCACAGCAACTGCGCTATTCTGTGCCAGAAGTGCGAAAACACATTTCAGCCAGGATGTGAAAAATGACTGCTGTACTGTTCATAAGGAGGTGTGGAAAAATGGCAATGTTGAAAATCTGGAGTGAAAATATTGTAAATTCGCAATATTACGAGCGTGCATGGAAACAGTGCAATGCACACTCGTAACACACTCATATTATGCACTTTTGTCACCAAATTTTCAACATAGGTATTTTAGGACCTCTGCTCATGAATGATGTCACTGTGATTTTCTTAATGTGTCCCAAACACTGATTTCCCACAGCGACTGCGCTATTCTGCGCCAGAAGTGCGAAAACACATTTTGGCCAGGATGTGAAAAATGAAAGCTATACTGTTCATAAGAAGGTGCAGAAAATGGCAATGTTGAAAATCTGGAGGAAAATATTGCAAATTTAGAAGAAATGTGCGATGTATCAACTGCACAACGACGCTAAAACAGTAATTTATTGATGTCTACCAAATTTAAATATAGACTTTTGAGAGCTCACCATGAGCACTGACACTGCTATTTTGTTAATTGGTCCCAAAAGGTGATTCTGCACAGTGACCACGAAATCACCTTTTGGGACCAAATAATGCCATGACAGTGGCTGAATTCATGAGGAGGGGTCCCAATAACCCCATATTGAAAATTTGGTGCCAAAATTCCCAGAAATGCATGAGATATGCATCAAAGTTGAAAAAAACCCCTATGTATGCCATTATACAGATTACCGGCATTTCTTCAGTTCGCGGTCAGTTTTGAAAAGTGCAGACGTGTTCCCGGTCCACCGAAGATTGTTGGTCCGGATTTGGAGGTTAGTATGGGGTAGGGGTGTGTGGGGAGGCAGTACAGAAGGTGGGCACGGTTGGGGAGGGCCTCAGATTTGACGAGGATAGTTTTCTGTTTTACAGGTTAAACAGAAAAGAAAAAAAACATTGCAGGGCATTTTTTTTTTTAAACAGGGACATGTGGCATGTTGGGGTGGGCTCCCAGCATGGCACCCTAGTGTTTTTCATTACAGGGGCAGTAGTTGAGGCAGATTGGGCACCCCTCTTGGAACAAAACAAAGTTTTTTTTGGCGGGGGACAAATTGCCGATGGGGAGTGGGCTCCCCCATCAGCAAATTAAACTGGGAAGAGGGGACTGAAGCCAGCAGGGTTGGGCCCCGTCTGCAAACAAAGGATGTTTTGTGGGGGGAGCACATGATGCCGAGGGGGATTGGGCACCCCCTCGGCACTGGGAGCTGGTAATATTGCTTGCTTGCCGCCGCATTCACAAACAATATTACACTAGGCAAGGTACCGTCCTGCAATGATGGGTCATTCCCTCATTGCAGTGGAATGCCTGACACTGCAATGACGAGGCGGCCCCTGATTGCTGTGGTGAAAACCTTATAAGTTGGTGGCACTTTTGGAAGCCAGTGTCATCAGCACACTGCCTCCATTGGTCCACCAGTCCCAAGCCCCCAAATGCAATGCTTCCATTAGCTGCCACAGTGCCACGCCTCCACAACCCTCTTCTCTCCTAAGCTGCCGCATAATGTTTCTTGTGCATGTGCTCAAGCAAACATAAAAAGATTAAAGTCTGAATTGGACTTTCCTAGTAAATACGATTGATGATTAACTCATATGTCAATGAGACCACAGACTCATGACATGACTTTGAAATTTACTTTTGTGGATAATCATGATGCAGTGTTTCTCTTTTTGTTAATAATTCATGCAATGTCTTTTTAAGTTGTGGGCAGTTTGTCGTTGCGGGAGGGTTGACAGTGTCACTTTAAAAAAAAAATATGATAATAAATCCATGTTGTAGTTTGAACTTGGGGAGTTGAAAGGTTGTAAATGTAAATACGGATTAAAGCTTTTGATAGAAGAGCCAGTGATCTCAAGGTGTGAAACAAAGACATGAGTGAAACATGTGTTCACAACCCATTTAAGGCAATTAGATTTCTATTGTTCTCACTTTAAGGAAATTGAGGTGCTATTGTTTTCAGTTTGAGGCCATCAGAGTGGTGTTGTTTGCGCTGAGGCAGTTGAAGTGCTGTTGTTCTCACTTTGATGAAATGAATGTGCTATTATTGTTCTTACTTTGAGGCAATTAGATACATTACAAATGAAGCTAGAACAAGTACTGGAGTTCATAGTAACAGAGCTGAACAGTTGAGGGAAAAGTCTTTCCTGCCACTGCTATGGGCAGAAACCCTCATAGAGTATGACTCTCCTTCCATGTTTTCTTTTTTTTATTTAAAAGCTTATAATTTAAAGGATGAGTTATATAAGATAAAAGTCTTGTTTACAAAATGTCACAAGTCAAAGTACAATACAAGCAACATACTGCACATCATGAAATTGTAATCAAAGCATAGATCAATAGAAAAAAAACAAAACTGAGTACTCAAAACAGGTGGGTTCATTCAGAACCACTCAGGAATTCTGAAGACTTCTGGACCACTAGTCTTCAACTACAGCAGTAGCTCCATGGGCAGGACTGAACATGAGAGTTGCTCTGTATTACCTGTGGATGTACTATTCTTGGAATTTAGCAAAGCGTTTGACTGAACAGGTTGGGATTGGGCCCACTGATGGTTAGATGGATAGGAAACTGGCTAGCTGGATGCGCACACAGACAGTAGTGGTCGGTGGGGAGCTCTTGAACCCTAGAGAGGTCTGTAGTGGGGTACCACAGGGCTCGGCCTTGGGTCCGATCCTGTTTAATGCATACATATCTGACATCAGGGTGGGTATAGGGAGTGAGATGAGTTTCTTCGCTGGTCAGATGGATAGAAAACTGGCTAGCTGGACGCACACAGAGAGTAGTGGTCGGTGGGGAGCTTTTGAACCTTAAAGAGGTCGGTAGTGGGGTACCACAAGGCTTGGTCCTGGGTCCAATCCTGTTTAATGCATACATATCTGACATCAGGGTGGGCATAGGGAGTGAGATGAGTCTCTTCACTGATGACTCCAAAATGGGAGCAGTAGTTGAGAGGGAAAGGGGAGGTTGGCCCTGCAAGGGAACCTGGATACCCTGGAAAGGTGGGCTCACACATGGAAATTAAATTTCAATACCACCAAGTGCAAGGTGTTACATCTTGGTCGGGGAAACACTAAGCACAGGTACACCCTGGAAGGGGAGGCATTGGAGACCTCATCTGGGGAAAAAGACCTAGGGGTCAAGGTAGATGCATGTATGAATAACTCTGAGCAGTGCAGGAGAGCATCTAGCAAAGCAAACAGGATGTTGGGATGCATTGTAAGGGGGATCACCTCTAGGAACTGGGATGTGATTCTGCCGCTGTACAACAGACTGGTTAGACCACACCTCAAGTACTGTGTACAGTACTGGAGACTGCACTTGAACAGGGACATACAGCTCCTGGAGAGGGTACAGAGGAGGGCTACCAGGATGACTTGAGGACTGGGGGAGTTGACGTATGAAGACAGACTTGAGAAGCTTGGCCTGTTTTCACTGGAGAAGAAGAAGAAGAAGAAGAATCGGCATTTATATAGCACTTTTCATACACAGTGTATCCCAAAGTGCTTTACAAGCAATGCTAGACTGGTAGTGAAGTGACTGAATGTGTAGTGGCGGCCATATCACACATCAACACACACACACAGCCTGGATAATTGCATGAACTAGTTTATGGGATAGGGAATGTTGGCCAGGACACCAAGAATGTCCCCTGCTCTTTGCGAAGAGTGCCCTGGGTTCTTTTACTTCCATCTGGACACCCACCAGGACAGGTAGAAGGGACCTCGGTTTAATGTCTCATTCAAAGGACGGCACACCCCAGCAGTACAGCACCCCCCTAATACTGCACTCGGATGTCAGCATTTTTAGGTGCAAGTTCAATCCCGGCATGGGACGAGAACCCACGACCTTCTGGTCCAGAGCTGGACATGCTACCAACTGAGCTATGTTGAGGAGAGGAGAGACAAGGGTGATGTGATCGAGGTCTGCAAATACCTCAGGGGAATAAATAGGGTAAACACGGAGGGAATCTTTAGACTAAAGGAGGGAGGTATCTCTAGAGGGCATGGTTTGAAGTTGGAAGATGGAAGGATGAGGGGGGAAGAGGAGGTTTTTCACTGAGAGGGTGGTGGGTTTTTGGAACATGCTGCCTGGTGAGCTGGTCCAGATTTCCATGGTGGAGGGCTTCAAGAGAGGGTGGGACAGATACAGAAAGGGGCTGTATCGGAACAAAAGGGGGGGAGGGCCTCAGTTCCCAACAAGAAATCTGAGGTTCAAGCAGACTCGATAGACCGTAAGGCCTAATCTGCTGGCAATTAATATGTTAGTATGTTAAGTACTGAACACAACTGTTAAGAAACATGGAGCATCTAGTTCCAATAAAACATGAACTAATAGATACTTAAGTTGGTGGAGGGACTTATCAAATGTAAGAATGAAGTCCCAATTCCTGCAAGCACAGGTCATAAAGGTAATCTTGAGAGATGCCTTTCTGCTCAGTTGGGGAGGACATCTAGAAGAGAACATGGTAAGTGGCATATGGTCTCAGGAGGAACAGTTGAAGCACATAAGCCTGATCAACCCTAAGAGTTGTCTTTCTCTCCCTCAAGAGTTTCAAGTTTAGTTTATTAAGGAAGACGTCATTGAGCAAATGCTCATTCACGACGACGTCCCTATGTACATTCGTTCTATACACTCATCACAGTAACAATAATTTGCATTATGCAAACATGAGCTGGTGGGCTCTTAAAAGCACACAATTATTAACTACATAGAAAACATGTACTTATAGGTACTTCACGTCAGTTATTAAAATATATGCAGAATCACCAAAGAATCATTTTATAAGTGTGCAAATCACTGACAAGAAGGCATCAATGTACATTTCTGGGGAGAAAAGAGTGTTGTTATTCCTTCCCTGTATTTGTCACAATTTGCAGGGAAGAGTCTAAATCTAGTTTTTCATCACAGAGGACCAGTCTGTTCAAGTGAAAACAGACAAAATACCAAGTATGTATTACATAAATAATAATAATATTTTTATTTATATAGCGCAATTCTAAAGTCAAAGCGCTGTACCTAGAGAGGAGACAGATCTTCAAAAAGTGAATGAAGGCAATGAAGCAATATTATTCTTTGATCCTAACTTTTCAGAAACAAAAATGCCAAATTTACAAGTGACCAATGAAATTTTGAGACTATATCACGGACGTACTAGAAAATCAGGGACAGCGGAGAGGTAAGGATCACCTATAATAGGAACAGCTCTATAGCATGCTTTCACTCTTCCATGGAGAAACAGGTTTTTTTATGCATTCCCCAACTTTCCTTGTCTTATACAAGCACTTTTGAAAGTGAGACGAGAGACTACAGCCATGATCCTGGTACGAACATACGAATCTGCCAGCAGAAACAGGCCTCATGGTCTATCAAGTCTGCTCGAATGTGCAGCCAGTCCCCTACATAGCAGCTGCCCCCTTCCCCCCTCACATTTACCCCCCCTCACCCTGTCCCATTCCCTTTTAAATCTGCCCACCATCCTATAAGATACCACTTCCTCAGGCAGAGCATTCCACTCAGCCACCACCCTCTCTGTGAAAAAATGTTTCCTCATCTCTCTCCTATATCTTCCCCCCTCCAGTCTGAGACCATGCCCTCTCGTGTCCCTCCCCCTCCTCAGCTTAAATACCCCTTCTGTACCTGTCTTGTTTATCCCTGTCATGTATTTAAAGGTCTCAATCATGTCTCCCCAATAGCTTCTCTCCTCCAGTGAGTACTTATTCAGTTCCCTCAGCCTGTCCTTGTAGGGTCTGTCCTCCAAACCCTGAATCATTGTTGTTGCCCTGTGCTGTACCCACTGCTGTAATCTGATATCGTTCTTCAGAAACGGGTGCCAGAACTGCATGCAGAACTCCAGGTGTGGTCTGACCAGCGACCTATACATAGGCAGGATTACCTCTCTCCTTCTGGAGGAGATTCCTTTCACAATACACCCCAGCATCCTGTTGGCTTTTGCTGCCACCTTTCTGCACTGAGTTGAGTTGTTCTTATTCCCCGTAATAACCACCCCAGATCCTTTTCTTCCTCAGTGATACCTAACTGAACCCCTCCCAACTAGTAGCTCCTCCCAGGGTTCCTTGCTCTGAAGTGCAGTACCTTGCACTTCTTAGCATTGAACCCCAGCTGCCACATTCCTGACCACTCTTCCAGTTTAGTTAGGTCATCTTGTAGCCCTTACCACCCTACTATGTCGTCCACCACCACCCCCATCTTGATATCATCAGCAAACAAACTGATCTTACTCCTGATGCCATGTGAGATATCCAATATGAAAATCCGAAACAACACCAGGCCCAGTACCAAGCCTTGTGGAACCTACTCATCACAGCCCTTGGGGATGAGAGTTCTCCCACCACCACCACCACCCTTTGCTGCCTCCCCTTCAGCCAGTTCACAATCCAGTTCACCATCTTTGTGCCCACCCCCACATACTCCAACTTTCCCCCAACTGCCCATGAGGTACTGAATCAAAGGCCTTGCTTAAGTCCAAATACAGGACATCCACTGCATGGCTCTTGTCCAGTTCCCTCGTCACCCAGTTGTAATACTCAACTAGGTTGGTCTGGCAGGATCTCCTTGAGATGAACCCATGTTGCTGACTGTCCTGGAGTCCATTGTCATCCCAAAAAGGTCACCAGCCTCTCTTTCAGAATTATCTCCATTAGTTTCCCTACAATGGATGTGAGGCTTACTGGTCTGTAATTGCCTGGTTCATCCTTTGGGCCACTTTTGTGGAGGAGCACCATGTGAGCCATCCTCCAGTCCTCTGGTATGCACATCCTGTGTCCAGGAAGGTGTTGAACAGGTCTGCCAGCTGCCTGGCCAGGACCTCCACTAGTTCTTTCAGCACCCTAGGGTGAATGCCATCTGGTCCTGGTGCCTTATCTACTCTTAGAGCCTTCAGATCCGCCAGCACCCTGCTCTTTGTAATTACCTTATCTGTCACCCCCTCCACACCCTTGCCCACCTTCCCCATCCCCTGAGGTAGCTACCTGCCCTTCCTTTCTTGAACACAGAACAGAAGTACTCATTTAGTGCTTCTGCCTGCTCCACCCCTTTCTCCACCCACCACCCATCCTTCCTAATCCTCACTATCTGGTCCTTGCAGCTCCTTCTCTCCCTTATGTACCTAAAGAAGTCCTTTTCCCCATTCTTGATACTTTTTGTCAGCATCAGCTCTCTGGAAGCCTTGGCTGCCCTGACTAGCCTGGTTATCTCTTTGGATTTCTTCACATACACTTCCCTGTCCTCTCCCTTCCCAGATTTCCTGAACCTCCCAAATGTTGCTTTTTTTGCCCTCACCCCTTCCAAGACCTTCTTGCTCTGTGTCTTGGTGCATGACCCAATAGCCTCCACTAGCCCCAGCTTGATGATTTCCAATTTTTGGCATGCATCCAAGTGTGAATGAATTCCTGCCAGGCACCTCTCCAAAATATCCCCCATCTTAAAGTCAGCCTTTCTGAAGTCACCCACCCTGGTTCCCATGCATACTGCATCCTTGCCCACGTTGAGCATGAACCACACTGAGTTATGGTCATTCCCAGTCAGCAAGTCTTCCACTCCCAGCTCCCTTATAGCCTCCCCTTCAGTAATGGTAGTAATAGATTGGCCAAGACAGCTATGGTACCTTCTGTTATGCAGGTTCTCACATGAAATACCAATAGTTCTTCCTCTCAGAAGGATCCACTGACACTGACCAAAGGCAAAGTATTTTACACAGACCTACAATTACTTGACCTCACCTAAAGGTTTGGTTCTTGAGGACTTAAATGCTTGCAAAGGTGTTGCAAATTGTAAGAAAGCATGTCGTCAGGAAATCAGACTGTCTGAAACAGAAAAGTTTTCTTTTTCACGCACGTAGAAATTTTTCAAATCAGAACATGCAGAGGTACACAATACACAGGTAGTTAGTGTATTTAAATAGTAAAGGATTACACGCATCATCTCTGAAGGTTCACTAAGCTGACATGTCAGCATACAGTGATTAAGCAGCAAAGCATCCTACAGCTGCACCCTGGTTTTTCAAGAGTCTGAATTACTTAACCCCACCCCCATCCCTGTTATGGAACCAATACCACCTTGGGACATAAATTTAGTCCTCTCTCGGTTGATGGAACACCTTTTTAGCCCATGGGGCATCACAGCAAAAATATTTATCTCAGAAAATAGCATTTTTGATTGCAATCACTTAAGCTAGAAAAGTCATTGACTTGCAAGCTTTGTGCATTGATCCAACCTATTTGGTGTAACACAAAGAGAAAGTGGATCTTAGGACAAATAGAAAGCTCCTTCCTAAAGTGTTGACAAGTTTCTTGTAAACCATGCCATCATATTACCTGTGTACTTTCCCAGGCCATGTGCAAATTCCGATGAGGAAAGCAGCATTCTCTGGATGTGAAGAGGGCATTGAGCTTTTAAAAGCAGAAAACAGAACAAATAAGAGGTGAAAAGTCACAATATAGAATCTCACAGTAGATAAGGACTGCTTGGTCCACCCAGTCTGCCCATTTTTCCCTACCTTCATTATCATTGCAGATCCTACTTGATCTATAGCTCTTTCACCCTCCCCCTTCCTATCCATTATGATTCTTTTGTGCCTATCCCATGCATTCTTGAATGCCACTACTGTTTTCGTCCCCACCACCTCTGCTGGATGTTCCAGGAATCCACCACTCTTTCTATGAAGAAGTACTTCCTCACATCTCTGCTGAATCTGCCCCCCCCGCCCAACTTCATAACATGTTCCCTTGTTCTTCAGCACTTTTTTCTGAAAAATACTTCCCTCCTGTGCCTTATTTACCCCCATAAGGTATTTAAAGGTCTCTATCATATCCCCTCTCCTTCCTCTTTTCCAGGATGTACCTCTTTGAGGTCCTTTAATCTTGTCCCATAACAGTGGCGGAGCTGGGGATAGGGCTGGAGGACGGTCGCCCCTCATGGCTACCTCAGTGTGAGTAGTAGTGCCCCACCACCATCTTTATTCACAGTTTGGTGCCCATTGTGGAGCCCATAATTGACTGAATGGCCCCCCCCGGCTCCCAAACGCTCCCAAACCTTGCTCTGTCACTGCCTCATAAGTCTTTTGATGCAAACCCTACACCATTTTAGTTGCTTTACTCAGGACCGCCTCCACTCTGTCTATGTGGTCTACAGAACTGAACACAGTACTCGAGGTGGGATCTTCTGTTCAGAGTTCACCAAAGAACTCAGGGATGGGGATAGGACTGTGGAAGAGGACAGGCAGAAGGTCACCATTCTGAACAAATACTTCTGTTCAGTGTTCAAAGAACACAGTGGCCCAATTTCTGACTACGGTATTACAGCATACAGCAGGGAAGTGCCACAAATGGAAACACCAAATATTACCTTAGGCAGGTAGGAGGCAGTATAGCACAGTTGTTTAAGGCTCTGAGCTGCAAACCTGGAGACCTGGGTTTGAATCCCACAGCCCCCACTTGAATACTGTGTGACCCTAAGGTCGCACCTGGAAACAAGCTTTGGCTTAGTGTGCTTCTCCTGGTTAAATCATTTCCCTTTCTCCCCTCCCTTACCACTGATCTATGCATAGACAACACCAGACTTCCTCTTTCTGCTGTCCACATGCATCCCAGCATCTCATGAGTCCTCCTGACTGGCTTGTCGCACTGCCTGGCCACCTTTAGGATATGATTACCCTAGGTCTTTTTCCTGCTTGGTAGTCATCAGTACCACTCCACCCCTGGGTTTCTGTATCCTGAGTGCATCATTTTGCACTTTTTCATATTGAATCCTAGCTCAGCTGCCATACCCTTGACCACTCCTCTAGTTTTCTCAAGCCTCTGCTCATCTCCCCCCCCCCACCGGAGTGTCCACACTATTGCAGATTTTGGTGTCATCCACACAGAGGCAGACCTTCTCTTTCAGCTCCTCTGCAATGTCATTTATAAAGACATTAAAGAGGACAGGTCCCAGCATTGTTCCCTGTGACACTCTGCTGGTCACCTTCCCTTCCTCAGAGTGAACTCCATTTACCACTCCTCTCTGACACCCATCCCCTAATCAATTTCTTGTCCAGTTTACCACCTTTGGACCCATTCCTAAGTTACTCAGCTTACTTACTAGTGTCTTATGTGGAATGGTGTCAAAAGACTTACTAAAATGTAGGTAGGCCACCCAGTGGTAGATTGCAGGGGCAGAGGGCAGCTACCCTGTGAAATTAGACAGGACTTTGAGGAGCTCTCACCGCTCTCAGTTATAGTTTTTATTTTTAAATATTGGCTCAGGGTTATGTCCAGACTGGCTGCAGCTCTCCGGGGGGTGGGGGAGGGGGGCAGCGCCGGGTCTTCTAAACAAAAACGATCCCCTTTTCCGATTGGCTGCAAGCCTACAACCATAGTAGCCTGCATGTTGCAGCCAGAGAGTGCTGCAAGCTGGCGCCATCGCGTGAGCAGTACACCGTTAGTGGTGCCATTTAGTTGTCCGTGTGTCTTCCACGAAGGAGCAGCAGCAGCATCCATATAGCGTGGGGCTGGGGAGAGAATAGCTGTTTGAGGAGGATGGAGGTCGAGCAGCAGTCATTGGTTGTCTGTCAGGGGTCACCACTGGTGTCTCAGTCAGTCTAGTGTTCCCCCCCCTTCTCCTGTCCTGCTGAACACAGCCCGGTTTAAATATATACCTCACCCGAGTCCTCCGACTACCTAGTCTCTGTGTCTCAGTGCAGCCAGCTGTGCTCCGGGCTCTCCCACCACCACCTGAGCTTCCCATCCCTGATTTTCAAGAGCTGAGGAGGCCTGCAGCCACAAGGCCTCTACCACCAGACAGACCAGGCGGAGGAGCGAGTAGTACAATTACAGTGAGTGAGTGAGTCTAAGCCACGGCCGGGCATGCCTGCCCACCCAACTCCTGTGTCCAGCAGGCCAGAAGAAGATTTACCGTGTTGTCGGTGAGTCCCACACCACACCCGTTGCCCACCAGGTCCACCTAGAGGGATTTTTCGGGTCAGTGAACAGTCAGGCCCAGAACAGTGAAGAAGACGGCGGTCATGTAGGCTGTAGTGGACCCATGATGCGACACGTTCATCTGGTGTTGGAAAAAAATGACTTACTGTCTCATCGGGGGACTAAGCGGGAAAGGAACAGGACTTGGAGAGACTCTGCTACCTGACCTGCCTTCCTAGCCTTGCTGTGCCTGCTGCATGCTGCCCTGGCTGTGCCCTTATTGATTTGGTGAGTAACTGTGCTGATAGCTGGTTGTTTGAAATTAATACCATTCACCCAGAAATGTGTCGGGTGGGGTCTAGACCATGGCCATGTGTCTGGGGTGGGTAGAAGGTTTGCTGTCAGCATGTCTAAGGGGTGGCTTCTGGTTGTATTTCTTTGGGGGGGGGGATCTGCTGGCTGTTGAAGAGGCTGTCCATGTTGGTGGGGTGGGGGGGCCTGTTTGTTTGGTATGGTGTGGACACTGGTCATGTTGGTGGACTGGGTGGAGACACTCACTGACTGTGCTGCTGGTGTGGTGGGGTTTGTTGGGGAAACTCACTGCACGGTCTGTGTTTGGTGTGGCTGGGGGATGGTCTGTTTTGTGGGGCTGGGGTCAGGGGGATGGTCTGTGTTTTAGGGCTGACTCACGGAGAGGATGGTCAGTGTTTGCTGGGGGAGGGCCTGCATTTGGTGAGGCTGGGGGGATGGTCAGTGTTTGGGGTTGGGGTGGTTAGTGTTTGAGACTGGGAGGGTGGTCAGTGTTTGGTGGGGCTGGGGGAACAGTCTGTTTTTTATTCTGGGGTCTGGTGGGGTGGAGGCACAGGCCATGGTGATGTGGGGACACTGGCTGTGATGGTGGGGTGGTGATACTAGACATCATTTGGTGGACTTGGCTGGCCATTTTCTGGGGACTGTTCATGGTGGTGGAAAAGGGGACTGTCCATGTTTGCCTGCCAGATGTCTTGTGGGGAAGGGGGGACTGTCTATTTGCTGGTCGGGTATCTTGGGAGGATCTTCCATGTTGGCTCATTGGGGAGGAATGTCCATGATGCTGATCAGGTGTCTAGGACGGACTATCAATGTTGGGGAGGGGGAACTCTCCGTGTTTGCTGGCCAGGTGTTTGGGGGGAGTGTTCATTTTGATAGGGCGGGGGGACATTCTGTGTTTGTTAGCTGTGTGTTGGAGGGGTGGAGACTGTCCTTGGTGGGGCATGGGGGACCGTCCATGTTTGCTGGTTGCCTGGGTATCTGGTGGGACTGTCCTTGTCGGTTGGGAAGGGGACATTCTATGCTCACTGGCCCGGTGTCTGGTATGGAGGGGGGTACTGCTCGTGTTTGCTAGCCGGGTGTCTGGGGGGACTGTCCTTGTAGGTGGGGTGAGGGGGTGGGACTGTCCGTGTTTGCTGACTGGGTTTTTGGTAGACTGTCCATGTTGGTTAGGAGGGGGGACATTCTGTGCTTGCTGGCGGGGTGTTAGCATATAAACATAAGTAAATGTTAAAACGTAATTGCCACCTCATCCTTTACCTGTCAAGGGATGTATCTCACTGGCCTGTGCCCGCAGCTAGCATAGGAACATTAGTAAATGTTAAAACATTATTTCCCCCTCATCCTTTACCTGGCTATAAAAGTAATCTTTCACTTTTTTGATTTCTCCAATCGTCCAGTGTGGAGGGGTGAAACAGACAGATTCCGTGGTCTTGCTGTCTCTGTCTTCATTGCCTGGCAAACACAACCAAAGGGGTAGATTTTTGTGTTCTCCCCCCGTACAGTGTTAAAGGACTAGCAAAAAAATCTTGCACTAAAACATTCACCCTAAAGAAATGATTATACTACTACCTGGCTATTGTTATAGCGACTACTGACTGGCCATGATTTTTTTCAAGTGGTTGGAACACTGGTTGTGTGTGTGTGGGTGGGGTTGCAGACACTGGTCATGTGTGTGTGTGTGTGTGTGTGTGTGTGTGTGTGTGTGTGTGTGTGTGTGTGTAGGTGGGGTTGGGGACACTAGTCGTGTGTGTGGGTGGGGTTGGTTACACTGGCTGTGTGCGCGTGTGTATGTGTGTGTGTGTGTGTGGTTGGGGACACTGCTGGTCATGTGTGTGGGACACTACTGGTCATATATGTATGTGTGTGGTTGGGGACACTGCTGGTCATGCCTGGTGGTGGGTGGGGGGTTGCGGACACTGGTTGGTCATTTGTGTGGGTGGGGTTGGGGATACAGGCATTGTGTGGGTGTGGTGGGGGCACTGTTGTGTGGGAGGGTTGGGGGCACTGGCATTGTGTCGGGGGGGCGGGGTTGTAATTGCATACCAGGCAAACTGAGCTGACCGGTAGCTCAACATCTCTCTTTCCAGACAGAGAAAGAAACATAAACAAAATGCAGTATAAAATGTGGTTTTATTTATTTTTGTGTGCCTGTGATGGGGAGGCACAGACCTGGATGCCTGGAGCAGATGCCAGATAAATGGAGCTGGAAATGGTGTTGGTTGGGTGGGGTGGGGAGAGTGGTTGTGCTGGTGGGGTGGGGAGAGTAGCTGTGCTGGTGGGGTGGACACAGAGTGTGGAGAGTGGCTGTGCAAGTCCATCAGGGTGCAGAGAGTAGCCGAGCTGGCCAGTCTGGGTGGAGATTGTGGTCATGCAGGTCTGGGGTGGGGAGAGTGGGCTGTAGCTTTTTACATGGACATTTAAATTCACCATTGCTTGCTGTGCCTTCTACTGCTCTGCCAGCTTTGTGCTGCTGTGCTGACCAGGGCAGACTGGTACACATGCTGAAAAAAATGGTTCTGGCCACTGGTGATGGAGGAGGGAGGGGTGGCCTGGCATACTGGCACAGAAATATTTTTTTCAACATGTATGCCAGTCTGCTGGGTCCATGCCATGCATACCTCTCTCATACAAGGGGTTTCTGAGCACTAAAGATAAGTTTTTGTGTCAAAGCTAGGAACTGTTGGGAAGTATGAAATCCTACAGTATGAAAATTGTGCATGTTTATGTAGTTTCACCTTACTGTGTGGTTCGACAAGATGTTCTGTGGTCTCTCCTCCTCATTTAGCACACTGACCTGCGACCCAGCCATTCCCCCCAGGGCAGGGGGAAGGTCTGTTGTTTTGTGGTCTTTTGGTGGTTTGTTGGGCATTGTAAAATGCATTGCTTCATTTACTGTGTTGTACTGCCTGGACCTGCTTTACCCTGTCTCTATCCTGAATGTAAACAAGGTATAAAAAAAGTTCATTTTTGGGTGGTGTGTGTGTCTGTGTCTGTGTGTAGAAGAATAGAGACACACACTCTGACAAAAACAACTTTATTAAATCACATCAAACTGAAGCAACCATGTTCCATTTGTGCCCTTCAAAACTGTCAGATGAGATGATTTTGAAGTAGTCTGTGGGGGGGGGGAGGGAGCATGTGGGGCAACCTGGGCTACCACACACTGTCATAGGTGATGCTAATAAAAACCACCAACCAAGTACTTACCTTTCAGGGTGGGTCCTGCGAGGCTGTGCACAGGTATCTGGAGTCGTTGTTCCAGCAAACTTCCTGTGGCGTCTGTTCTCTTAGGTTGTGTGATGCGACCACTTTTGTGCCAGGGCAGTCCATGTTTGCTTGGATGGGGTTGTGTAACCCTGAGCATGTACAGAGATGCATATTCCTTAGGTGCCCATGGGGAGGAGAGTGGTAGGGGTTGTGGTGTGACCACGCCATACCCATGATCATCTTGAACAATTAGGGGATTTACAGTGTTCTGTTGCACTGTCCCAAGTACATCAGCATGCTTGTTAAGAGCACCGCCCGAGGGAAATCAGCAAGTCCCATGCTTGTGTATGCAATGCTTGCTTGCTTGAGGAGAGTATTATCCTCTTCGTTTACCTTACCTAGCGAGATTCAGGCACGTGACATTGAGTAATATGGGATGGGATGGGAGACTGCTGAATTAAGTTGGTTATAACAAAGAAAAGTGTTAACACCAGGTGCAAGTAAGCAATAATGTCTGACAGGGCGTGTGTAATGCTGGGATAACGTCACGCCTCAGATGGTTGGGCACGAGGGCATCCAATATGTAAGGCGTGACGTTATCCTACCATGACACGCCTTGGAGGGCATTATTGCTACTGTACAATGGCTTGTTGTTATACAGAATTAAAAAAAATAATTTTAAAGATGTTTTATTTGGTGTGGAAAAATATTTTTAAGAGAAGATGCAAAAAAATAACCACTAATGCTAACAATCATCAAGAGGTTCACGGAGAGGCTGAGACTGGACCTGTGATGATGTACTGGGATAACATCATGGGTCTAGCCCAAGACTGACCAATCAGAGGCCAGCATTCTTTCTTGTCATTGTATAATCACATTTTTTATGTAATCTATGTTAATAAGGGCTCATGCTGTGAGGATGCACATGCTGGGATGTTTCCCATACCATCCATGTTGATAGGTATTCTGAGGTGGCACAGCCATTTGCTGCACTTCCTTGAAACATGCTTTTTTCACTCCTCAAGGGTGGAAGGGCTTGCTCAAGCAGACATTTCAAGAAGTTCAGGATCCACCTATCAGGGCTGGACTTGGAAGGGTTATGTAAGCAGCAAAGTGGGGTGAGAGACTAGTGAGCTATCCACCTGGAAGTTGAGGTGGGAGCAAAATTAGGTCAAGACTGATTTGAATTGAAGCTGAGGTGAGGTCCTGTCCTTTTGAGAAGGAAGCTAAGTTCCTTACGTATTTTCAACTTTACAAGTAAGTCCTCACTCCCAAGGCAGAAGAACGAAGAACTGAATACAAAACAGATCTCAGTCAGTTTTTCGACTCTTGTCTCGGGAGGAGTTGGGCCGAGAGCAGGTTGCAGTAAAACTGTGGTGGGGGGGTTGCTCTGACTTCGCCTGGGCTGGTCCCTTCCAGGAGTTATTCAGCTGTAGTCTTAAATGTTTTTTGGGCATTATTTGATGCTGGTTGACTGGTTTGCATTACGCAAGTCACCTGCCCTCTTCACTGTTGTGATACGTGAAAATTATGACTTTTTTGTTACTTTGCCCCCGTAAAAATATCAAACTACACCCATGCCTCTTATGCAGCAAGGAAGAAATGCCAGGGAGAAACCAGATTGTGGGAATTACAGGAGAAACTTAAATCTCTTCAGGAGAGACATATGGGAGGAGACCCAGGTGTGACAGACCAATTGTCTCAGACTCAACAGGCAATCCATAACCTATTAACAGCCCATACAGAACAAGCCTTGATGTGGCTGTGTCAGAGATTCTATGAGAGAGGGGCTCGTGCCTCCAGAATTTTGGCATACAGACTGTGTAGACAGACTCAACAGGTTTCAATCCCTAAAATAAAAGACCCAGCTACCAGACAGTTTAAATATTCTACACGCTAAATCCTAGAAACTTTTAAGGAATACTACCAGAAATTGTACTCAGCCCTGAAGACCCCCAACCAACAGCAAACCACAGCTTTCTTAACCCAATTAAAGTTACCAACCCTAAGCACCTCCCAAAAGGAAAAAATAATCGCCCACGTCATGACCCAGGAACTGCAAAACACAATCCAGAACCTAAAAAATGGAAAGAGCCCTGGTTCAGATGGTTATGGAGCGGAATTTTGTAAAGGAACCTCAACCTAATTAAACTACCTTTGCTAGACGCATTACAAAAAAGTCATACCACCTCCATTTTCCCGGTGTCCTGAAACCAGGCAGCAATATCAGCCATTCTGAAGCCACAGAAGCCCCCACATCTGTGTGATTCCTTTCATCCCATATCGGTACTTAAACAAGATTATAAGATATACACAAGTATTATTGCCCACAGGTTAGATGATATCTTACTCACCCTAATTTACCTTGATCAATCAGGATTTATTGAAACACATCAAACTATGGATAATATCAAATGAACCGAATACCTTATGAATCATGCAAAGATAAACCACACCCCCTTCTTGATATTGAGCCTAGATGCTCAGAAAGCATTCGACAGGCTCTCCTAGAGTTTCTTGCAGTCTACCTTAGTCAAATTTGCCTTTCCACAGGAATTCTTAGATATTATGAGAGGGATCTATCAGTGCCCACAGGCAGTGGTTAAAATAAATAGCTATTATTCATCCCATTTCCAGCTTTATAGGGGCATATGTCAGGGACACCCCCTGCCCCCATATCTTTTTGCCCTATATGTAGAACCAATAGTACAGCTTTTGAGACAAACTACCCAAATACAGGGATATGTGGTTAACAGAACTCAGCATAAATTGGCATACTATGCAGATGATCTTTTATAAATAACCAATCTGGAGACCTCCCTAGCTTCCTTGAATAAGATCCTAGCCAAGATAAAGAAGTTAACAAGATATAAAATTAATCAGGAAACATCAGAGGTACTATTAATGCATTACTCCCCTGCTCAAACTCTTATAGATAAATATCACTATAAATGGAACCACCCACATATTACATATCTAGGAGGTTAAACTATTTCCTGCTCTATCCAATATCTGGACATTGAATTATGATCCCCTCTTTATAGAGGTGAAATTCAACCTAAAACAATGGACTCATCTACCAATCTTTATTTTACATAGAGTATGCACCATACAAATGAATGTATTGCCAAAATTGCTTTACTTAATGCAGAGCATACCCCTTTCATTACCACCGAATGAAATAATAAAGTGGGACAAGATTATCAGAATATATCTTTGGGGGGGGGTAGGCCACGTGTCTCCCTAAACAAACTGCAACTACCTAAAGATAGAGGAGGCTTGGCCCTGCCAGATTTTTTAAATAGTCTATGGCAACTGTACTCGCACACTTGGCAAAATGGGTTATTCCCTCTGAATCAAGTAACACCATGGGTCTCAATAGAACAGGCGTTGTCTAATTTTCCATTAAACAAAGTGTTGGTGTTCCAGCCCCAAACATTTCCACAGATGAAGCTAGGCTCTCCTTTTATGAAGGCTATGCTTTGGGAGTGGGATAGATTTCTCAGACACCCTGAGTACCACTTTATAGCCAAATGGATGGGTATTCCAGCCTGGAACTTAAAGTTCACTCCAGCCAGTACTGACCCAACTTTCCAGAGATGGTGCGAGCAGGGGCTGATACATACATACATACCAGTTCTATGACAGAGGGGTTTTTAAATCTTTTGCCCAATAAAAGACTGAATTCTCCCGCTCAGACAGATTTTTTCCACTTTCAACAAATAAGACATTTCTTAGGGACAGTGCTGAGAACAGACACCCAGACCAGTCCACCCTCCACTGGATACACTACTTACACAATTACAAAGTGCTTTTACACACCAGCACTTCATATCAAGATTATATAAAGTGCTAAACAATAACTCCCCCCATGACATGGATAACATTAAAATTAACTGGGAATCAGAGTTGCTGTTAAATTTAACACCAAGAGATTGGCTCCAGATATGGCACCGACAACACAAAACTACCAGTTCTTACACTTGGAGAGAATTCTCCTGGAAAATTGCAGTATGGTACTTCCATACCGCATAAATTACAACTAAATATTCCACCTCTGGTGATTCCTCCTGTTGGAGGGGATGTGGGAAGGAAGTGGCCACACATTCACATATTTTATGGCCATGCCCTGTTCTGACTCCCTTCTGGCAAGAGGTGGGGAGGCAGCTGGAAAACCTCTTCCCCACTCTGGGGCCCTTTACCCCAGAGATGGCCCTCCTATTAAACCTCTTGTGACAAGTCAGGAACACCCACTAAATATACTTGATAAGTATACTGTTGGGAGCAGTCAAAAAAGTAATAACCAGATTATGGCTAAAAGCAGACATTCCTAGCATAACAAACTGGGAGAATACGATATATGAAATATACAAAATGGAAAGCATAACAGCTAAGCAACAGAATACAATGACGATGCTGATGAATAGATGGACTCCTTGGTTTGCATACATACAGTGGCATCTCCTAGGATGAAACCCACTTTTAAAGCACTCTGCAGTATGCTGCAGCAGACCTACTGAATAAAGCAATGTAATTTGTGCTATACCTGGTTAAAACAATGAAATAAAAAAAATAAAAAAAAATTTCAATGGCAATTAGTCCCTTTTGTCATGCAGGAAACTGTGGCATTCAATTCATACTGGCAGTGTCACATTTTCCTGAATGAAAAAAAGGACTAATTGCCATTGAAATTACATTGCTTTATTCAATAGATCTGCTGCAGAATTCTGCAGAGTGCTGCAAAATGCTGCAGAATTGGGTTTCATCCTGGGGGACACCCCAGTAACTCACCACCACACAGATTTAATACCCTGAATAGCTGATAAATTGCTACTCCCATTGCACCTTAAAAATTATTAGTTTATCCCGCCCCAGTTGGGGTATAGTCGGTCGACCCGTTCCACTGTGATATCTCCCCAAGGGAATATAAAAGATTTATATATGAGGATATCAAAAAGAGAAAAAAATTCAAAGCTTTAGCTCCTCTCGGGGAGATAAAAATATACAGACTTGAAACATAGACAAAGAGGACCCCCCACCACCACCACACAGACAGAATTAGCAGACTATGTGACGTAAGGTCAGATATTATCATTATAAGTTCGATTATGTATGCTATGTACATAATTTGTTTTTGTTCTTTACCTAGCTATCTGATACTGAGCTATTTATTTATGTGATGGATATATGTCTTCCCTGTGTCGTTCAAAATGCAATAAAAACATAATTTTTAAGATAAGGGTTCCAGACTGGGGAACAAAAGTCTAGGTGGGGCCTAATGTACAGTACGTTTGATATACAGGGTAGAAGGATTATACACTGAGTGCTTTTGTTAACAAAATTTCTTTTGATGTTATTAAGTAGTATATTAGTAGTGAGTGAAAGTTTTTTGCAGTGATCGGAGGCTGTTAAGTTATAATTTATAATAACCCCTAAATCCCTTTCTTTTACTGATTTGATGGGGGTGTTATTCAAGTAGTATTCCAGTTTGGATTATTCTTCCCATGTGAATGACCACACATCGATGTTCAATATCATTTTATTTTTCTCAATCCAGTCTTCAATATTTTTAAGATTTTTAGACAGAATAGCATATTTTTCCAAAGTATCTACTTCCCCATATATCTTAGTGTCATCAGCAAACTTTGTTGTATAGTTACTGATATTTTGATTAATGTCATAAACAAATAAATTGAACAGTGTTGGAACCAGGACTGATCTCTGAGGTACTCCACTGCTCATGGCATCTGTTGTAGAGTTTACCTCCGATTCTCACCTTTTGGATTCTGCTGAAAAGCCAGTTCTCTATCCCTCTTGTTAAGGTATAATTCAGACCTAGATTTTTGAGTTTGTTTATTAATTCCTGATGCGGCACTTTGTCAAACGCCTTGCCGAAATCAAGAAGTATAACATCTACAGGTATTTTATTTTTCCTAAGCTAGCTCCCACCAAGTCGTAAAAAGTCAACAAATTTGTAGTGCAAGAACGACCTCCTGTGATGCCATGCTGATGAATATCCTTAAAGCCCAATAAATTTAGTTCTTCCTCGATGTTGCTTTTAATTAAGCATTCCATAGTCTTGCTGATGATTGACATTAGACTTATTGGGTGGAAATTTGAAATTGCACTTCTGGATCCTTTCTTATGTAAAGGGATGATAACTCAATTTTTCCAGTCTGAGGAAACCTAGTCAGAAAAAATAGAATTGTTAATATTAAGGATAAAGGTGTTAATAAAATAGAAGAAAGTTTGACAATTAGCCTAGGGTTGATATTATGAGGCCCAGGGGATGAATTAGTGTTTAGTTTACTGATGAGTGACTTAATCTCATCTAGAGATAAGGTTATTGTTTTCAAGGGGCGAATGGTTATTGATTGTAGGGAATTTGTAGGTAAACTGTAGACCAAACAAAAATATTTAATAAAAATATTTGCCAGTTCACAGTCATCAAAAATTATATTAATATCTTTCATGATTGGGCCAATTTTGTTAAAGTTTTTCCTTTTATAATTTACATAAGAGTAGAAGGCCTTGTTACTGTCTCTTGCATGTGATATTTTTAATTCGATTTTGTATTTCCCAGTTTGTATTTGTTTGTTTTTTATGTTTTTAAGGTGAATTTATATTTGATATAGTTTTATTTCTTTGTAGATTTTTGTATGCCTTTTTCTTAGATTAAATAACCTTTTTTAGAGATTTGGTCAACCAAGGTGGAATCCCCCCTTTGTGATTAAACTTAGAAATTGAGAGTACATATTTGGACTTGATTTCTAATAACTTGTTTTTTAAACCTTTTCATATTGTTTCATTTGATGTATTACAAAATTGTTCTTCCCAATTAATATCAGCCATTGAGTTTCTGATTTGGTTGAAGTCTGCTTTGATATTTTTGTTAATGGCTGTCTGACGGTTAGTTTTATCTATAATAAGACTGATGGTACAAGTAATTATGTTGTGGTCACTGCCACCAAAGGGGAAGTTTATAGCAGTCTTAGATAATTTATGCTGGGCATTAGTAAGAATAATATATAATATATTTTCACCCCTTGTTGGTGATTGAATAAGTTGCACTAAGCCTACCTTCCATATCTGTATATGTTATACATTCTATCCCTGAAATCAGGTACTGTAAGGTCATGTTTTTTTGTTTCTTATAAAACAGGAATACAAATAAAGTATAAAAAAAAAGGTGCATGCCTGTTGACAAAAAATAGCATAAAAGATTAATTAAATAGCAACAGTGTCCATGTTAGCTTAGAGGTGGCACAACAGTCTAGATTGTGCCTTGGCACCAAAAACCAGCATGCAGTCCCGTAAGTACCCGGGGGGGGGTCTGTCCTCCACTGTGGCAATTGCTAGTCACTGAATGTGGAGGGCTGCAGATCAATGCCCTCACAACTCTGGAGTCCTGTGGCCAGGGAAGCAGCTAAAATAGGAGGAGGGTTGGGTGGTCCATCATCAGCTGTGGCAATTACTAGATGCTGTGTGTGGTGGGCTGCAGATCAACACCCTCATGGCCCTGGAGTTCTGCAGTCAGGGGAGCAGCTCAATTGGGAAGAGGGCTGGGGAGAAAAGAAATAGGAAACAAAGTAAGTGAGCAATACAGTACAGTAGAGTAGAGGGGGAGAAAGAACAAGAACCAATTAAATGAGAGCTAGATAAGTGGGCAGAATTAAAACTTGAGAGCATGGGGAGAGAAGCTAGAACAGCAGCAGAACTAAGAAACAGCAGAAAGCTAGGAAGTAGAAAAGGTAGTTAAATGTACACAAGACAGACTTAAACTGCAGCAGAAAAAAGGCAATAAAAACAATCAGTGCTTGTCTGTTGACAAAAAATAGACTAAAAGATTAATTAAATAGCAACAGTGTCCACGTTAGCTGAGAAGGGGCAGAATAGTCCAGATTGGGCCTTGGTACCAAAAACCAGCACGTAGTCCCTGTAGGTACCTGGGGGTCTGTTCTCAGCTGTGACAATTGCTAGACGCTGCAGTAGTAGGCTGCAGATTAATGTCCTCATGAACCTGGAGTCCTGCAGCAAGGGGAGCAGCTCAAATGAGAAGAGGGCTGGGGGGTCCATTCACAGCAGTGGCAATTGCTAGATGCTGTGTGGGGAGGGCTTCAGATAATACCCTCATGACCCTGGAGTCCTGCAGTCAGGGGAGATGTTCGAATAGGAAGAAGGCTGAGGAGAGAAGAAATAAAAAAACAAAGTAAGTGGGCAGTACAGTATAGTGCAGTACAGTGGGGGAGAAAGAGCAAAATCCAATAAAACAAGAGCTAGACAAGAGGGCAGAACTGAAAGTTGAGAGCATAGGGGTGAGGAGCTAGAACAGCAGCAGAACTAAGGGGACAGCAGAAAGCTAGGAAGTAGAAAAGGCAGCTAAATGTACACAAGAGCGACTTAAGCTGCAGCAGAAAAAAGCAATAAAAACAATCAGTGCATGTCTGTCAACAAAACATAGACTAAGAGATTTCTAGAACAGCAACAGTATTCATGTTAGCTGAGAAGTGACAGAACAATCCAGCTTGTGCTGGACACCAAAAACCAGCATGCAGTCCATGTAAGTACCTGGGGGGTGTCCTCAGCAGTGGCAGTTGCTAGATGCTGCATGGGGAGAGCTGCAGGTCAACACCCTCAGGACCCTGGAGTCCTTCAGCTAGGGGAGTGGCTCGAATGGGAAGAGGGCTGGGATGGTCTGCCCTTGGCTGTAGAAATTGCTAGATATTGTCTGGGGAGGACTGCAGATCAATGCCGTCATGACCCTGGAGTTCTGTGGCCAGGTGAGGGCTTGAATGGGAAAAGGGCTGGGGTCCATCCTTGGTTGTGGCAATTGTTAGATGCTTCATGGGGTGGGCAGCAAATAACACCCTCATGAACCTGGAGTCCTGTGGCCAGGGAAGTGGCTCAAATGGAAAGAGGGCTGGGGGGGCCATCCTTGGCTGTGGCAATTGCTAGACACTGTCAGTTGCGGGCTGCAGAGCAACATCCTCATGACCCTGGAGTCCTGCAGCCAGGAGAGTGGCTCGAATGGGAATGGGGCTGGGGTGAGAAGAAATAAAAAAACAAAGTAAGTGGGCAGTCCAGCACAGTACAGTATGGGGGTGAGGAGCAAGAACTAATAAAACGAGAGCTAGATAAGTGGTCAGAACCAAAATCTGAGAACACAGGGTACAGAAGCTAGGACTGCAGCAGAACTAAGGATCAGCAGAAAGCTACGAAGTAGAAAAGGTAGCTAAATGCATACAAGAGAGACTAAAACTGCAGCAGAATAGAAGTAATAAAAGCAATCAGTGCTTGTCTGTCAACAAAAAAATAGCCTAAGCGATATAGAATACCAACAGTGTCAATGTTAGCTGAGAAGTGGCAGAACAGTCCAGAGTGTGCCTTGGTGCCAAAACCAACATGCAGTCCCTCTGAGTACCTGGGGGAGGTCTTTTTTTGGCTATGGCAATTGCTGGACCCTGGATGGGGAGGGCCGCAGATCAACACCCTCATGATCCTGGAGTCCTGAGTGCAGGCGAGTGGCTCAAATGGAAAGAGGGCTGGGGGGGAGTCCATCCTTGGCTGTGGGAATTTCTAGATGCTACATGGGGATGGCTGCAGATCAATGGCCTCACAACCCAGAAGTTCTGTGGCCAGGGAAGTGGCTCGAATGGGGAAACGGCTGGGGAAAGAAGAGAGAAAAGTCAAAGTAAGTGCAGAGTCCTGCACAATAGGGGAAGGGGGGAATGAACAAGAGTCAATAAAATGAGAGCTAGACAAGTGGGCAGAACTGAAACTTGAGCATGTAGGAGAGAGAAGCTAAAACATCAGCAGAACTAAGAGAAGTACAGAAAGCTAGGAAGTAGAAAAGGTAGCTAAACACACACAAAAGAGACTTAAATGGCAGCAGAATAAAAGCAGTAAATACAATCAGTACATGTATGTAGACAAAAAATAACCTAAGAGGTTACTAGAATAGCAACAGTATCCATGTTAGCTGAGAAGTGGCAGAATAGTCCAGGTTGGAGGTCTGTCCTTGCCTGTGGCAATTGCTAGACATTGTGTGGGGAGGGCTGCAGATCAAAAGCCATCACAACCCTGGAGCCTCACAGTCAGGAGAGTAGCTTGAATGGCAAGAGGACTGAGGAGTCCATCCTTGACTATGGCAATTGCTAGATGCTGCATGGGGAGGGCTGCAGATCAACATCCTCACTATCCTGGAGTCCTGCAGCCAAATGTGTCAGCATATGGGACTGCAGCTGTTAAAAGATAGTTCCCAGCCCCTGTTCTTCAATCTAATTTCAAGGTGGGTGGCAAGGGTCTTGACCCTAAATACTGGAATAATATCAATATCCCTTCTGTAGGCCATTTTGTGGTCCAAGGCTCCTTCATCACTTACCAATCATTTATAAACCACTGAAAGATTTTAACCCTTTTGCTTTTACATTTTCACAACTGAAACATTGTATACTTAAGTTTGAGTACTCCACCTTGGCTGGCTCTTACCCGCCTTATATCAATTTCTATTCAACCGTATCCCATTTCTAAACTGTAAATTGCTCTTCAAGATATGGCTCCATTTATGCCATCTCCTAAATGTTATTCATGATCTAACTCATTGGGGTTAGACATGAGCAAGGAACAATGGCAACAGCTATGGACTGACTTGTACAAGTATAGTGTGCAGGACTGCTTCAGATTGCAACAGTTTAAAATAATATTTATTATACCCTGCAAAGACTTTTCCAAATGTGTAGATTAGATTCTGAACAGACGAGAGGCTGACACTCTATACCATATTTTATGGTTATGTGAAAAGGTTCAACCCTTGTGATCTGAGATTCAAATTAGATTATATCCCTTACTGGAGCTCCAAGACACATTTAACCCTAAAGTTTGTTTGCTTTGTCTATATGATTATACAGTGCTTGGATCCCAGAGAAGATATATCTCTTAGGTAGCCTCAGTTGCCAAATGTATCATTGTTTGACATTGGACCGATGAGGATATTCCGTCCTTTGCAGAATGGCATTGAGAAATTATGTTCACTCTTAATGTCGAGTGCTCCACAGCAATCATATGCCATAGATATTCTTCTTTTTGTAAAAGATGGGAAAACGATGTTACCTTATTAACAACTTAATGACTTTATGTTTTTTCCCTTCTCTAAATGTTATAATAATACCAGTATATATATCTGTGTATTTCTGACAGACCCGCATGCTATGGAATTTTGTCCTGTATACTGGGCTGGTTTGAATTCAGGGAGTTTAATGGGTTTATTTTATAGTTTAATTTATGCTGGGTCCACCTATATTTGTTTTATGTGTTGTATATACTGTAATTTGAAGGTGCAGGTCATGGGGAGGGCTGTGGGCTGGGATTTTTATTTTTATTTCTGTTTATGTTACACACGTTTGAGATTGTATTCTGAGTTTTGTTTCACATCCTTTTTCAAGTTTACTATTTTTTTTGTTATTTATGAATGCATATGGAACATTTTTAAATAAAGCATATTTAATCCCTCAAAAAAAAAACAGGGACTGTGAGGGCATGCAGTACAGTCTTCAGAGCAGAGGAAGTACATCTTCTGCACCAGTCACCAGGCACTTCATTGAAGGGGAGGGGCACACACCACAGTCAGTGACACCATGTCACACATTGACTATATAAGCCCAGCACAGCAGCACTTCGGCTGCCTACCTTTCCTGTCCAGTCCTACCAAGTGCTACGTTTACATGTGCCTACCTTTTAGTGTCCCAGGATCGAAGACTGCAGACCTGATTGCAGCTCCTTACAGTATATATGGCTGCAGAGTCGGGTCCACGAGTGCTGTCTCAGTTTACATGTGGCTTTCCAATTGAAATCGGAAGTTTGACCAGGTATAATTCGCGCAAGCGTAGTGTTAGTGTATTCTATTGCTAGGTGGTACTGTGGTAACAGCAAGTGAGGTTCCCCTCAGGACATGAGCACTCCAGCTGTGCAATACCACACTTGCGCACAGTACAGACTTCAATTGGGTCCAGTGTTTACATTTCTATCTTAACCTGACTCAAGGGAATCGATTGTTTTCAACCGCATGCTGACGATCGAGGCAGAGTTCTGACCGGTTTACTGTGACATGCAACCAAGTTAGAAAGGATCGATCACAAGCCTGAAGGAGTCCCAACCAGACTACAGCCTCCATGTAAATGAGGTAAATGTGAATGAATCACGTCATGGGGGGGTACCATGCACATGCGCTCAGACTGCCGACAGTTAAGGGATTGCAGTAAGGACAAGCCAATTGAAGCAGTGACTAGTGATTTCATTCAGTGTGACTCATCCTCTCTTCTCCTTGCCCTGCTTGCTGGCTGTTTTGTATTAAATAAAATCTAACTTGTATAACTGGAATACCCCAGTGACATCAAATCACAGCAGCATAAGAAGACTTTCCTTCTGTGTGACCCATTCTCTTCCCTTTGACCTACTTGCTGGCTGTTTTGTATTAAAAAAAATACTTTTATAACCAGAATTCTCAAGTGACTGCTAATCAAAGCAATGTCAGGGTACTTTTCAGTGCCCTCTCTCTCTCCTCTTATTGCCCTGTCTTGTCTTTGTTCCACAGTGGACAGGCTTGTTCTATGAAAAAAGCAATCTGAACTAGTCCCAAGTTCTCATGTTGATGAAATTGGCCTCATTACAAAAGGCTTAGCAACTCCTGTATTGACACCACCAACACATTCAATTGGTGTTGGGATTGGGCATCTAGAATATGATAACGATGTGCCCTTGTCAAATGAGAGCCTTGCTATAAGTAACTGCACTGCTAGTGGTGGTAAACAGGGGACATAAATTTCAGGACAGCTGGAAGGAGACATTTAGCTGGAGCGTTGAGTCTGATGATAGAAAAGTCTTTTGTTCTACATGTAAGAAATCAAGTGAAAAGAAAATTCCCCTCACATATACATCTTCAAGTAAAGATGCTTTTGTGTGTTTTTAAGTACATGCTTTTAAAACCAGAAAATGTCAATTGAAAGATTTAAAAGTCATGAAAAACCTTTACCTCATCATGCAGCTTCCAAGTCTATTGCATCTGTTTGTTGAGGTGACATTACTGTGGTGAGCTAGCCAACTTCCAATCATAATTTGCAGATATATTTCTGTTATATTTTTTATGTGATTTTGTGTATGTTAAATGCCACAAAAGATGCCCATGCATTTAAAAAAAAAAAAAAGAAGTACATAGTTTTACTGAAAGGTCACAGAAAGAGAGAAAAGGTCTTGCAAAATATGTGACATTCCTATGTGACCCAGGAAAACAGCTACTGGCCAGGAAGCTGACAATTACATTTTCAAAGGGAATGGAAGTCCCTGGTTAGTTAATTGGTGTAATAAAATCTCAGGATGAGAGAAGCTATCTCCCCTGTCATAAACCTTTAAGATCAAAAGGAGAAATGGTTTTAGACAGGATATGTCAGCAAGGTTCCCACAGTCTGATTACATTTTTTTACTAGTGCCAGCAAGTGGTGATATGAGAACCCAAATAAGGACATAAATAATAATTATTTAAAATCTGGAAAGAGCAAGAGAGACATCTACTGGCCTAGGGAGAAGGCCACCAGCTATAAACCAGAAAGTTTTATTTTTTTCAGATTGCTAGAGGGACTATAACTACCCCCTGTAAACAGAAGCTCATTGCAATTCTTTTTGGACACCCTCCTGACAAGACACAGAACAACCTGCCAGTGGCTGAAAAGAAAGAAAGGATTTTTCAGACGTCACTTATTCTTCCAGACTACAATTTACTATGAACTTAAGGTAGAACTTTAGGTAACAGTTACAGTGCATTTTTCATGTATATTTTCCACTTTTATTTGTGTTATTCTGTGACTAAAATTTTTTAAATCTTTTAGTTGTAACTATATGATTATTAATTCTTTTAGTAAAAACATTCATTTTTAAGAAACCTGCCTGAGCAAGATTTTTCATATTGTGTGTGGTTGTGGGATGTTTAATAATAATCTATGACTAAACTGTTATTGCTAAGGGGTGTTACCAGAAGCTACCAATGGAACAAGGGTCTGTACAGGGAAATATGGGTAAAAACAGAGAGAATACAAAAGTCTCAAGGACGAGTCTGTAGGAATTTGAACCAGGTTATTGCATACCCATGGGAGAAAACAAAATCAAGGTTACAAGACTCCCTGAAGAGATTGTAATGCCTGGATCTTGCTCCTTTGTGTAACAACCAAGAAAAGGTTTTCATTTGGCTACAAGACTCGAAACTGGTATTGTGCCCTTATCCAGAGTAAAGGGTGAGCCCTGGGGCCTCGTGGCAGGTGTGCAGTCATGACCTCAGCGAGCATTCTAGAAGGATACAAGAAAGGTATCCCTGTTTCCCCCTTCCCTGTCATGGCTTGCACTTAGGGGTGGGCACTGTGAGCTCAGTGGACCTGACCCACAGGAGTGGGTTTGTGACAATTACTACCACTCTTTCAGCTAACAAATTAACAAATGAAAGATGCCAGAATATTATTACTTACAATACTGTCATCTATTCTACTTCTCACATGGCAGGGACTGGCTATAAGAGATTACAATGATAGCCATTCCAGTGTCATTCAGTTGTTGAAACTGAGGGCAGAAGATGTTCCAGAACCAGTGCACTGTGTATAAATGGATTTCACATGAAATCTTTTTTTTTGTTTGTTTGTTTGTTTTTGAGCCCACCGCAGTGCAGCTGAGCCCTCCACTGACCTCCCTAACCTGCTACTGGCATCCAGGGGCTTACCTCCTTTCCCAGTCATCCTCCATGGCTTACCCCTGTGGTGGGGTTCAACAGGGGGATGCCACACTGCTGGAATCACAGATCCAGTGTGGGCCCTCAGCCCAAGCGTCCCCCACGGCTTGGCTCCTCCCATGGTGGGGGTCTGATGGTGGGTCCTCACCTGCTGAAGAACAGATACAGTGCAGGTGAGCGAGCCCTGAATGCCAGTGCAGAGCCGCAGGATGGTCAGTGTCATCCACGCTGCACCCAGTCTTTTTCCATTTTTTCCCCAGTGAGGAGGAGGTGGCATGCAATGACGCCAATGGTGGTGCCATGCATGCTCTCATGCACAGCACACCAGGTGACTGTCCCACCTCCACCCCCATTGTGCATTGTGCAGTGTCAGTGTGCCAAGCCCCAGCCTTCTGCTAGGGACCAGGCTAACACCAACTGTGGATCCCTTCCCTCTCTGGAGGAGGACAGCAGTCCATGGGATGTTCAGTATTCCTCCCCTTGGGTGACCCTCTGACTCCCAAGGTTGCTTCCGACCTCGGGTAATTGGCACTGCAAGCAGTAGCAGTACCACCACACCAGCAGTCTGGCACATGAAATCTTAAATGAAATGACAGCATTGCTGTCTCACAATATCTTACAAAACCCGTACTGCTGCATAAAAGAAGCTGTGTACTACCCTGTTATTCTACATGAAACAACAGATAAAGAACAAGTATCCTTATGTTTCTGGATTGTAACAGAAGATTTATCCATCAAGAAACTTTCTTTGGTTTTCATGAGACATCTCTTATAAATACCAACTCTTCTTTTCATGCCTTGATAGATGTCTTTTGCTTCAGTTTCCCTATTGAGAAATATAGAGAACAGTGTTATGATGGGACAGTAGGCATTCCTACAGACTTGCAAGCACATGTGTGAGAGAGAGGTTGAGCCCAGAGCTGTGTATGTCCACTGTATGGCACATACTTTAAATCTTGCAGAGCATACAGGGTTTAAATGAATGAATGAATGCAGAAATTTCTTGTCTTTAATAGATGACCTAAAAGGTTTTGTACGTAGCTCTCCAAAATGACTTGCTTGTTTTGAAAAAATTTCTCATTGAGGATAACACTCAGCTTCGCCCTTTTGAGAGGCATGTTTGTTGCATGTAACTGCACTGCAACTCGATGAATATTACGTGCAACATCTCTTAAGTGAAAACTATACCCTCAGATCTTATAAATTTTAAATGTTTCCATGTCAATAGACAACTGTTCTTGTAACTGTTAGGAATACACCTGTTTACTTTAGTTTGTTTTCACTGTCCATGCTACTCCCCTGTAGCTCTCCTAGGGGTCTTCTTTTTGTGGTTGTTGAAATCTCATTGTCCATGTGAGCTGCATTAGCATGTGAGAACATGATGTCACATCACCCATTTATACCATGTATCTCTATGCTTAAAGTACAAATATCCTGAGCAAAACTCTCTGAAAACACAAAATGAATCTAGTTTAAAGAAAAAAACCTCCATTGTAAGTGAGACAGAACTTAAGGTAAATGTGGTGTTTTTATTTATTTTTTTGGTAACCAGGTAAGGACTACTAGACACAGATGCCTGCTTTCAGGGGTGACCCAGGAGCACAGCAGAGGTTAAGCGACTTGCTCAGAGTCACACAGTATGTAAGTGGAGGCCGTGGGAATCAAACCCAGGTCTGTCTGTTGGATATACTAAGCTCATTCACAGCTTGTTACTCTTACCTCTAGGCTATACTGTCAGCCCCTCACTTTGCTGTGACTTGTTTTGTTAAAGTCTAATTGGTGCTGAAACATGTTCTCATATGCTAATGCAGCTCTCAGGGACAATAAGAATTCAACAACCAGAAAATGGAGACCCTCAGGGCAGATACAGGGACTAATATGAAGAGTGACAATAAACTATAGGAAACAGGTATCGCTCAAACAGGTACACGAAAACAGTTGTCTGTTGACATGAAAACAAATAAAATTTACAAGATATGAGGGTGTAGTTTTCCTTTAATTTTTTTTCCCGAAAGTATTCTGAATTGCTTTCTTTCCTTCAGCAATTGTCAGAGAATGATAAAAGTGAAGCTGGTGGAAAAGCAGCAGGATTTCTCACTCAGTTATCTAAATGTAATACCTTTGCCATATTGTTCACACTGAACAAATTTTTCTCCAGAGTAGAAGTTGTGAAGACAGCACTTCACAAAGTGAATCTGTAATTTCAAGATACCAAGCTAATGACAGACACACCAAGGACAAATGTGCTTCAACTGAAGGAAAGACTTGATGACTGCTGGGAAAAAACTATTCAGAAAGTGCAATCTTTGGAAATGGAAGAACCTGTTCTTCCCTGACAGACGAAAGATCCTTGTTGTATAGGTGAAGGTTCTGCTCCCATGTTTTTACTTCTCCAAAACAATAGTACAATCGAATATACAGTCAGATTGGTGATCACATAGTCTCTGCATTATCAGTGTGGCTCTCTTCAGAAGCATCCAAACATACCCTTGAGAAAGAAAATATCACAGGTAACAGTGATTCTAACTCCAATTATAAAGCAGTGGAACTGCCTCTACCAATCAGAGTGTAGTATTACTGTACCTCTTATTGAGCGTACAGTTGCTGCCTTGTGCTACTCCACACAACTGATTCCCACCATGGTGGCTCCTATCAGATTCACTGTGCTGGAATCAGCTGTGAGAGGAATCCCAATTTATAAAAACAAAACAATCTGTGTATTGAAGCGCGAAAAGATCCACTGCTGCACACATGGGCAGTTGAAGTGCAGCTCCCCCGAATAACAAATCAAAAACAAATAAAATAAATAACACTGTACACCCTTACCCCGGCAAATGGATGTGAGACATTGCAGATTATATGGGAGAAAGAAGGATGGAGTTGAGAACAGCACAAAAGTTACTTTAAACCCAAGTCAGAGACAGTGGCTGCACTTTGATGCAAGACGTTGCAGAACAGAGAAGGGGCAGAGATGCAAAGCAGAGAATGAAAGACAACTGTCAACATGTGCAGAGGAACCATCAGAAAAGAGTTTGGTAGTTGCCTGCCTGAAATGCTCACTGCTGCTTCTCTTTTTTCTTTCTAAGTTTGTAGAGAAAGCAAAACATTTAAACAGTGCAGAATTTTGGCGAGCACCACCTTACCGTAGGGAAAAAGCCTGTATAATTGGATTTTCTTCCACAGCCAGGGTGGTTGTCTTCTCATTCATTTGCTTTCTTGGTTTATTATGGAATGTTCCACTGCCACATGACAGGGGAGACCAGCAAAAAAGGCACAAATAAAATGAATATTCTCAGCAAAATGTGCAGTCTTCTAGGCTGGAGTTGTTCCACTGCTTCATAGTATATTAATACATAGAGTGAGTGAGTGGTGTCTCTTATGGGATAAGAAGGTTATCTCATGCTGGTTTCAGCTGGGTATCCAGTGATGATAGCGATAATAAATGAGTGACTGTAAAAACAGCGACTCATTCATAGTGCTATCATAGTCAGCTACCTTGCAAAGGTAGTGATGGTATAGTGAGAAAAGCGACCAGAAGGGAAGGGGTAGGGAGGTGGAGGGGAGGGATAGGAGGGAGGGTTTAGATGGGGAGGACAGCCTGCTGCAGCCAAGCCAGCCCTGTGGTGTGGTGGAGAGGGTGGCTGGCTACGGTACAGTAGGCACTGGGTCTGGGACCGTCCAGGGGCAAATACTTTGGCGCTGCTTGCGCTGCCTTTTTTTTGCCCCGCCAAGTTTTACCCTCCTCAACATGTACCCCCGGAGTTAATAATCCAAAGTAGGGGGCACGGGGTAGCCCCCTGCAAAACCATTAAGTAATGCTGGAAGTGAAATTGCCGAGTATATCGCCGAAGTGCTTTTTGGCGATATACACATTATTTCTTGCAGTTCATTTCGTGCCCAAACATGAGATAAAGGGCTTTAAACAGAGAGAGACAGGTGACTTTATATTTCATATTAGGATTAACTTACCTTTCCCTCCATGTTTTTAATTCTCACTATATCTTGGTGGTATCCAAATATGAGACAACTGGCTTCAGATCAGGAAAAGAAGGTGACTTTATTATTCTGTGTTAGAATACATTTGCCTCTCTCCTAGTCTTTCATTATTTCTTGACGTTCCTTTGATGTCCAAATATGGGACAAAGGGCTTCAGACAAATGGCTGCACACATGGAGAGACAGGGGATTTTTATATTCCATATTAGAATTAATCTGCCTTTGACTTCTGTTGACATCATCTATATAATGGCAGCTTGATCACGGATCTCCTGATAGGCCGATAGAATCCATCACAATCCTAGACACAGCACCGACCCATCTACCACAAAAACACTCAATTACAGATACCCTCATGTCTACCAGACAAAAAAATGAAAGACTTGTCAGCAAATTCGCCTCCTAAGGCAAACAAACCTCTACCCTTGGAGCAACCATGAGAGAGAAACGGATCTGTCTGCCGCATGGTGGCCTTGTCTCCCCTGACCAGTGACCTTGAGAAGTAAGAAGAAACTTTCACCAATACTTCACCAAAATTATGCTCTGAGCTCCAATACAGTGGAAACATGATGCAGGCTAGAAACAATGATAGCTGATGATTGGAGGGATTTCAGAATAGTTGAGAAACATATAGGAGATATAGAGGTCTGCTTATCAGACTACACCCATATAGTGGACATTCATAACACTGCACTCATTTTCTTACACCCAAAAGAGCTGGAATTTGAACAGAAAATTGAAAAACTGGAGAACAGACATCACCAAAACTACAATCGCCTACATGGCCTCCTGGAAAAGACTGAGCAGGGAGACATGATTAAATTCACAGAGGAGCTGGTACATTAAATACTTGGACTGCCAAAAGATAAACTGCTCCAAATCATCAGAGCACACAGAGCCCTAGCCACCCCATAAAAATATCCCAAAGTCCATCCCTCTGTATCTATAATCATGGCATTTCTTAATTATCATACAAAAGATGAAGTGCTTAAAACCGCCTAGGCTAAAAAAGAGGACTGCTTCAGGGACAGACATTTCTACTTGGAACCTGATTTTGCTCCCCGCACCATTCAGCACTGTAGACAGGTCCTGATAGCCATCTGAGCTTTGGAACAAAAAGACATCATAACTCACCTTGAATAGCCTTCCCCTCTGACAGTGCAGACCCCTGATGGACTCTATCAATTCCCTGAGCTGGGGGATGCGAAGAACTACTTGGCTTCCCAAGGTATTCAACTTGCAGAAATTCAAAAACAATTTGACCTGCAAGAAATACAAATTGTGGCAGCAGCTTAAACAGAGTTCCCAAAGATATAGCGGTATACCCACCCACTTCGGGGATTCATTCGCCACCCATGAGAAAGTCATGCACTCAATTCCAGCAGCTCAGCCATTGACAAGCCCTGAACTTCTGAAAACCTCAACTACCTCAAAGGCATCTGAGATTTGAGGGACTTTACATTGCTGCCCCTTATTTTCCCATGGACTCTGGAACTGTTCCTACCTGCTATGTCCTTAGGATGGACTTTTTGACTTTCTCTACATATTGAACACAGGATTGTGGTTAATTCTCCTTGGCATTTGCCATTCGGGGACTGAGGTGTGTGACTAGGGAAGGGGTAGAAAAGTGGGGACCTGTTTTTTTTTGCTTTGTTTCGGCCTGGGGGGGCTGTGGGGACTGTAATGGAGAGCATTTATTCTTTTAATTCTTAAACATTTTCACCCAGGTTTCATAAGCTGGGGGGGGGGCACTGTCCACCTTGCCTGTCCATGAGATTGCCTGTAACATTACAAAATCCTGAAAGATAGCCCTCTAGACAAAGGCACCTCCAGACCAACTAACCCATCTACTTAAAAGTCCTACCATAGGTGAGAGAGCTGCCCTGAGTTTCTTGATGAGCCTCCCCTGGTGAGGCGACGGGGTGCCGTGCTACAAGGCACAGAGATAGACAGTGATAAGGATATATCACAAGGGACTGCAGGCACATCCTGCTCAAGTCCTTAATGCAGAGCCTACAGCAGCTGATCATGCCTGAGGGGAGATATCCCCTTGGCAATGGTGGAAGGCCTATATCTTCATAATAAGCCCATGAGTCATATGCTGCACAGAATTGCCAATATCATTCAGACACAGGTGAGGGTGGGCTGGGGGTCCCCCTCTCATCATTCCTCCCGTAGCAATGACCTAACACCTCTATCAGACCTGGGCAACCCATTCCTCCCTGGCAGGCTGGTGCTATTCTTAGCCACACAGAGTGGACCACTTACAGGCACAGCCTCTCCAAAACAGAGTACTTTACAATTCGGCAGCCAAAAGAGGAATTACACTCATTCCGATAGCAATACTGTCACCTGCCAGGAGGGAATCTGCACCTTCTCTAACTGGGGTGCTCACCTGGTTGTTTTCCATATACAGCTCCACCTCAGGTGTTCATATGTTTTTGACTGTTGCTGTTGTAGCTGTGTGGTGTGGCATGGCTTGACTTTGAATATGGGTTCTCCTCTGGTTCTGTTTTTCCCCACTTCCTATTTTTGTTCCCCTCAGATTACCACACCTGACCCAGGGTCTTACAGTCACCCACTTAAATTGTAAGTCGCTGGAGATATGGTACTTATCTCCCAAACCCAGCACACCAAGTTAGGCTGTTCATACAGCTGACTGTTAGTCATCACAAAGTACAGGGCTCTTTGTCTCATTGAAACTGCCTTTTGGCTACAGACTTGCCCTGTCCCAAGCCAGACAAGGCTCTCCCTAGAAGAGACTCTGTCAACTCCCACCTATCCAACTTGCTAGCTGGGGATGACACTAAGGCAGCCCACTTTTAAGTTACAATTAGATGGTTATTATGGGTTTTTACAATGTTTTAAACTGTTATAATGTGTTGGTTTCCCAGACTTGCTGGTTGCAAGTCTGATTTGAGTTTCTGCTTTGTCAGGCAGCCTTTGAATGTTTTCTTCAATCCAGAGCCAAAATCTATGTTATTGTGGGCATCTGATAGATTTAACCTTAATATAAGAACATAAGAGAAATGGACCTGAGGTAGTAAAAGCCATTCTTGCCTGTCCTCTAACAATCAATATGTCCTAGGAGCAAATTCCTGTGCATATAAATATCTATCCAACTTACTTTTAAATGTGACTTAATTTGAATGGTTTACTACTCCATCTGGTAATACATTCCAATGTATTACCACTCTCTGTGTGAGCCAATTCTTCTGCTTGGTTATCATGAAATGCCTAACTTGTATTTGAAGCACATGGCCTCTAATTTCTCTAGATTTGTCCCTAAATTCAATACACAAACATTTACTCAGGTCAGTATTATGCAGTGGCTTGTAAATGGCTATGAAATCACCCCTCAGTCTCCTCATTTCTAGAGAAAATAGCCATAGATTGCTCAATATATCATTATATTCCAGATCCTTCAGCCCAGTAATAATTTTGGTTATTCTTCTTTGCACCCTGTGTATCATAATATCCTACAATGTAAATGGTATTGTAACCACCCAGTCCCTGAGGTTACTAGAATCACATCAGTATTTAGATCAGGAGGTCTCTGGGTAGCAAAGAGCGGTTTAAACTCTCTACCATACATTACCTCATTGTCTTCCTGGTTAAGCTGGGCAGGGAATGAGGTGATGTCATTCAGAACTCTCGCAGCAGCATACACCTTTTTGGTTCTGCTGCAGTGAAGCTGTTAGAACCTTGGTAGTTCTGAGCTGGAGTTTGACAGAGAAGGAGCTCTTGGTGAGTTCAGAGGGCAAGAGGGGCCTGCCAGCTTCCCTTGGCTGGGTGAAGGACCTCTGTCCATTAATTTATCCCCCTAGACTGGTGAGCAACAAGTGTGGAAGTGGTGGATCCCTGATCCAGTGGAGCCCCAGTGAGTTCAAGTTTTCATTCATAGAAGTGGAAAGAGCTAAGAAGTCAGTGATTCTTAGGGGCAATCCCCTGAAAGACTGTCACAGCTGCCCTGAGTGAAAAGACTGTGTGAGTTTTTCTTCAAAAGCTATGGATTTGTAGGAGAACTGTGCACTAAAGTGTTTTTTTAAATGCCTGCAACAAGGGAATACTAAACCGGAGTACAAGGTTTATTTGAAAATAGACTTTGGGTTGTCTGATGCTGTATGTGCCCTACGCTGGCTAGATTACAGGCACTAAGGACCTTTTTTTTACCAGAAATATGTGCTGATTATGTGCTGAATGTAAAGATGTCTTTAGCAGCCCAGTAGGGCTGGAGAATCTAGTTTGTTTCCTGAAGTAATGGCAGAGTCTAACTTTGACCAAGGTGGGCAGAACCTCATACATTGTTTCAGAGTGTATCTAACTGATTACAAGATAGGAACAGTTTTTCCAGCAGATGTTAACAATGGTCCATCTCGTCAGGTGTGTTCAAGTTTAAGTGCGTGGTAACCCCCACAATATATGCACTGCTTACAGATCCAGAGAACCCTCAGCACAGGGTTGGATAAGTCATTTGGAAAAAGTGCTCATGTTGGAATTTACAGTTCTGCCAGATCGTAAAGTGTTTCTGCCTGAAAAAAAGTTGTCATCTGCCTCAAATAGTTACAAACTTTGGGGACCACCCTCTTCTGCTTTACCATCTAGTCAGAAATAAAGCCATCCAATACATCTCCAAAGGTTATGGCTGCAGACAATCCATATTTGGGTCTCTGAGTGAAATGTCTGGAGCCCCTCAGATAGGAGACACAGCATAGCCCTGGCACCCCTCTCCCAGACTTGGCACCCCTCTCCCAGACTTGGGTTAAAAATAAATGGCATTTTGTGCTCTATCCCCCCAACCTCTTAGATACCAGAGCCAGGTATTTACCCTAATGTCAGGGGTGATACTCATGCTCATGCATTCATACAATTTCTAGAGCATTGACTATGTACTCAACTCCTCTCTTCTAAAACATTCTGAGAGTTTTTTCAGACTTTTTAAGTTTTTATCAGGGTAATTTTCTGCCAACTTGTGGTTTATTGCCTTGTCTGTATAACAAGTGTGTGGGGGGTCCTGGTTGCAAAGTGCCACTCTTGGCTGTGGTAAGGGTTACAGTATCAATAGCCCTGTACAGTGAATGAGAATCCTGCAGGAATTATACAGGTTGGGTGCAGAGGTTGCATTCCTGCAGGAGACTCACCTTAAAGCCACAGAGCATCTGAAACTTAAATGTTCCTGGTTAGGGGAAGTATATTTCTCATCTTATGAGGCACATCCACACTGTAGATAGACTACAATTTTAATAAAAAAGAACTTTCTACTTATGATAGGGAAGGTAGATTTGAATCCAGATGATCTGTGTGTCTGACTCGAGGGGGACTAGAGGGACCAAAGCTACATCCTTCTCATTGTCTATGCACCAAATGAGGAACAGCAGAGTGCTTCCTTTTTCAAGAAAGTACTGGTAGACTCAGTGACTGATGCTCATAGTCTAGTGGTGATGGGGGAGATTTCAATATCTTTCTGAAGCCTCCCCAGACAAGTCTGGACAGGTGCCACTGACACAGCCCAGGGTGTCCAAACTCCTGAGATGATTAAACTCTGAATGATGGGCCTTATGAAATTTGGCAGTACATGAATCTTGGAGTGCAAGACTACACCTATTACTCCTCAAGATACACACAATGCTCCAGAATAGATTATTTCCTACCCCCATCCAATGGTACATGCAGTCTGTAAATGCTCCATAGGTAATATTACAGCCTCTGACCATTCCCCTGTCATTTTACAGTACTCCTAGAAGGATTCTGCCTGGACCACCTTGTGGCAGCTTAATACAAGTTTAATAAAAGACAGATAAATTCCAAGACCTTATTAGAAAATGAAATAGTTGACTTCCAGACCAATAACTCACAATATGACAGCCCCACCCTTATGCACTGGAACATATTCAAAATGACCCTAAGAGGTAAAATAAAAGTGTATGCCTCTAAATTGAAAAGGGAAAAAGCAGAACATCAACTGGCCTTAGAGAAGCAGATAGCACACTGTGACAGGGTAAACACAACACTGGGGAACAAGGGGTTAACCCCTTGGTTGAGATTGAGGAAATGTAGAGATTGCAACAGACAAAGGGAGGGGGTGCCTCCACAGGTGTGGCCAATTAGGGAGAGATTGCTAAAAGGCAGAGGAATCCAGCAAGGGGAGAAAGAAGCTGGAAACTGCTGCCCTGTGAGAGAGGAACCAGAGCTGAAAACCAAAGAGAAAGTTTTAAGTCATGCAGAGAGCCTTTGGGGAAAAACAACTAAAGCCTGCTACTGAGAACCAGACCATGTCTGGGGCAGAGGGTCCTGAGGTAAAGGACTAGTTTAGCCACCTGAGCCAAAAACAGTGAGTGGAATGTACTGCTGAGAACTGCCTGCGGAGAAGGCTAAAGGGGAAACAGTTTGTGCTTCATTTAAGACTGTATTTTGAACAAACTGCTGGCCTACATAGGTGGTGCAAATATTTCTTTGTCAAGTCAGCCTGAAAGAATGTTTTTTTGTTAACCTTTATGTTACCTGACCAGACTGGGGAAGTTGAACTGACTGATTATGATTTGCTGGAGTAACAACTTAAATTTGAAGCAATAAAAGTGCATTTTGTTCTGTGAACTTTAAACACAGCATGTTGCATTTCCATATACCATATACAGAATAGTGGATGGTTGACCATCCACAACAAGGCTGTGTTTCCATTGAGGGAGTCGATGGAGTCACAGAAACCTCGAGAGTGAAGCTCAAGAGGTTTCTATGACGCCATCGACTCCCGAGATGGAAACACGGCTTTCGTTATGGTTGGTCAACCATCCACTATTTTATATAGTATATGGTTCCTCAACATTCACATTCCTGCATTAAAACTTGGCATTTTGTCATTCTTGCAGTTCCCTACCTAAAGTTGCAGTCCTCCGCGATGCGGTCCTGCCGCAGAAGTTACCGGTTCTCCCAACTCCTCGCTGAAAATCCCACTCTGCTTTGGCATCGGTAACTGTGCCACTAGATTTAAACAAATAAAAACACCGAAAACTGACAGTTTGGGCACACGGAGCTGACAATATAGTTCATGTCTAAACTGTACTTGTGAGCTGCTTGCCTGACCGTCGCTAAGTGAAGCCGCCATTTTCTCCAGCATTTTTTGAATCCCCAGTGTAAATCAACCAATCAGGCGGTAGGGCAAGTCAGAAAAGTTGTTGTACTATCTATATGATGTCAGAACGATAGTACAGCAACTTTTTTGACCTTTGAACTGTCCTACAAGAATTTGAAAGCCACTGCTTTCTAGTCACAATAAGCCATAACCATATACTATAAGCCAGCTTGTCACACACACCTAGAATTCCAACCTAAGATTGAAATCAAAGCGTAAAAGAACGTTTAAAAAGTAAAAAGAGGGAACTAACCACACTGTTGGAACATAGGATAGAGGGTGCCCTGTGCTATTCTCAGCAGTGATTTTATGAGGAGGGTAACAAGTCAAGTAAGGGTTTGGCAAGCTAATTGCGACAGCAGGGCTCAGGAGAGCTGGCCATCATGCCGGTAGATATTCAAAAAGAGTTTGCTGAATGTTATACTAATCTGTATGAAGCAGAGAGCAGCTGGATCATATCAAGAAGGTCAGAACTTATCTCAGGAACCTCCTTCTTCAGTGCTGGGAGAACAGGCACATCAAAGTCTTAATGCCCTGATTTCTGTCCAACAAATTTTTTTCAAAGTTAAGTATTTAAAGAATGATAAATCTCCTGGACATGATGGCAACCCAGCTGAATTTTGTAAAACATTTCATGGCATCTTAGCTCCCCCATATAGTGGTGGTGGCAAACTCTATCCTAACAGAAGGAGACCGGCCACCCCCAACATGGCAACAAGCTCAAATTTCAGTTATTCTTAAAACTGGAACACCCGCTGAAGGCTGTGGCTCATATCACCTGATTTCCCTGCACAATACTGACCTAAAGATATTCATTAGATAGTAGCAGATCGGCTAGAGGAACATATTCAGAGTTTGGTACACCACAATCAAATTTTTTTTATTCAAGGTAGGTTTCTCCAATATAATATAAGGTGCCTACTGAATATTATCACAGCTCAGAGAGGTAAGAGAGTCTTCCAGCTAGCCATTAGTATGGATGCTGAGAAGGGCCTTGATAAAGTCAACTGGACCTTTCTGCATCAGGTTCTTCACAGCTTTAACCTGGTATTACCTAGAAAGCTATGTCTGGATTAGGTACTCAATAGGAAGTGGCGCAGTTCAGAAAACTATTGGACAATCTCTTTTATTAGTCACGACTGTACTAACAAAATATAGAATATAACACACACACACACACACACACACACACAAAATTAACAGTAGGCTAACTATCACAAAATACAATCAGAAAAGATATGCCTGAAGTGTTAAGTTATTTATCCGCACTCTGGGAGAACAGAGACGTGATGTCTGGTTAGCTTGTAAAATCTGTTCTACCAAAAGGCTACCAGTGTCTGTCTTATACAATACAATACAATGCAATACAGTGCAATTTGAAGTACCTCAATGCAATTCAGTTCTCCAATGTACCTTATCAATTCCTAATGTTATAACAGTCTACCGTGCAGACACTATGTCATTCTCCTCTCCCCTTTTAGCCTATTCCCCCTGGTTAGCCTACACCCCCTTGCTACTGTCCTCACCTATATCTACCCAAGCACTTACTTTGATCATGATCAACTGTCATTACCAGTGGTGCAGCCTCTTGCGCCAACCACGATATGGGTTACCCATAAAGAAATAAAAAAACAGTCTTGATTCTTATAAGCTCCTTAAAAGAAAGTTATACTTCTGCTTCTTCTCTGCTCAGGAAATGTGGAGCTCAACCCTGGCCCCAACTTACCTCGTCTATTGATTTTGCTGAGGCCACAGGTCTCAAAATGATGATGGTCAGCATTTTAAGCCTGCCTAAAAACTTGTACAGCGCAAGCCTGGTTGCACCGTTAACCCAGACCTTATCATAATTACTGAGTCATGGTTAAAAAAGATGAACACTGATCAACAAATATCTCTGCAGGGCTACAATTTATTTAGAGCAGATAGAGAGTCTAGAGGCGGGGGTGTGGTTATCTACGCCAAATCTAAGTACTTGGTCACCAATATTAGTTGCAAATCTCTAGCCAAGGAATTTGAGTTAGTTTCACTGAGCCTTCATCTCCCCTCCTCGGAATGTATCACTATCCTAGGTGGCTATAGACCCCCGTCTGGTGGTGATGAAGTCCTTAATCTTTTGAAATCCATGTTCATAGATGCAAAAACTGAAACAATATTTCTAGGAGATCTAAATATGGACTGGCTGTCACCTAAATCACACGGCCTCAAATCCCTTTGTGACAAGCTAGGTCTTGGGCAATTAGTCAGTGAACCTACTAGGAACAATACTCTAAATACTGCCAACAGTTCCATTCTAGATGTGGTACTAACCACCCAGCCACACAAAATATCTCATTTGGCAGTGGTTCACAACGACATGAGCGATCATGGAATTGTTGCTTGCATAAGATCTCAAATTAAGGCCTGGCAGCAACCCATCTTTATAACAGAAAGATCCTTTCGCAAATTCAGTGCAGTAAACTTCCTATCTGACCTGAGCATGATCAGATGGCAAGATCTTTACCTAGCCAAAGATGTCAACAAGGCAGCTTGCATCCTTAATGACAAACTCACTACAATAATAAATAAGCATGCCCTTTCATCAAAGTAAAGTGCGGAACAATTCAACCCCTGGTTCACCTCGGATCTCAAGGCAGCCCTTATAGCTCGAGATAAGCTCTGGGCTAAAGCTAGACATTCCAAAGAATCTTCGGATTGGCAGGCCTTTAGAACAGCCAGGAATAACTGTGTGAAAAACTTCGCTCTGCTAAAGCTAACTATTATATTTCTACTCTCGAACAAGCTAAAGGTAACCCTCATAAAATATGGAAGACTATCAAAGCTATAGAAGGACGGCCCATGGCCCCCTCTGTCCCAACAAAGATAGTTGCAAGTGGCAAGATTGTGGAAAACAAGTCCCTAATCCTGGAGGAACTTAACTCCCACTTTGCCACAGCTGGATTAGCTTTTGACTCGTCACCTTATGCTGGTGCTGCGGTGAGCCAGCATACCCCTCCTGCCACATCTAGTCCTGCACCCAGCCCCTTCCAACTGCGCGAGATAACTTATAAAGAAGTAGAAGATTCTCTTCTTAACTTAGACACCAAAAAAAGCACAGGGGACGATGGCTTGGAACCCTTTTTCCTAAGGTCAGGCTACACCCATCTCACTGCCCCAATTCTCCACATCTTCAATCTTTCCATTACATCTGCTACTGTGCCGTCCTGCTGGAAATCAGCACATATCCTCCCTCTATTTAAATCTGGTGACCCTTGCGATGTAAACAACTATAGGCCTATCTCCATATTGCCTATCCTTTCTAAAGTTCTCAAAAACTAATCCATATTCAGTTAAAATCTCACTTGGAAACCTTCTCTCTCATTAACCCAGCTCAATCTGGCTTCCGGGCTAATCATAGCACAATCACTGCACTAGCAAAAGTAACCAATGATTGGATCTCTGCTATAGATGCTAAGAAGGTAACTGGTGCAGTCTTTTGGACCTCAGCAAAGCTTTTGATACTGTTGATCACAAACTATTAGTCAATTGCCTTGCAAAGTTGGGTATCACATATCTACCACCCAGTGGTTCTCTAGCTACCTAACTGGAAGATTCCAAAAAGTAAAGGTGGAAGGCTTTTTTTCTGCTGCCTTGCCAGTTGCAAGAGGAGTCCCCCAAGGATCCATCTTAGGCCCTATCTTGTTTTCTCTGTACATTAATGACTTAGATGCTAACATATCTACGTCCAATCTGCACTTTTTTGCAGATGATACTGTGTTGTATACTTCTGGCTCATCGTTATCTGAAGTCAAGGGAGTGCTTCAAGCGGACTTCGCACAACTTGAGCATAATCTAATAAAGGCAAAGCTTCTGCTCAATGCTAAGAAGACTAAAGCGATGATATTCTCCTGCAGTGCTGCCACAGGCCCCCCCAATACCCTTGCCCAAGACTTCATTGTCACCACGCTAAACGAGCCTCTGGAAGTTGTAACCAAATTTAAGTATCTAGGTATCTGGATCGACAATAAATTATCTTTCAGTGACCACGTCAAGATGTCTCTAGAAGGTTAAAAGCAAGGTTAGGTTTCTTCTACAGAAATAGGCCCTTTTCCCCTTGAAACTCGAAACAAGCTTTACAGGCCACTTTTCTCCCCTACTCGACTATGCGATGTAATCTATTCCTCCACCACTCTTGCAAATCTAAGTAAACTGGACATCCTTTATCACGTGCGTTACGGTTCATTACCAACTCCCTTACCGTTTGCACCACTGTGACTTATATATGCAGCTGTTGGTTGGACATCCCTTACTCCTAGAAGCCTGCTCCATGCAGGGCTATGGACTCTTAAACTGCTCCTGCAGAATTGCAAGCTATCTCTCTTCCCTTATTAGTATCTCACATAGTGCATACTCGGTGAAAATCGACTTTATTATGCTTGACATACCAAGGACACGGACTTCCTTTGGTAAGCGTGCTGTGCATATACCCTTCCTCCATTTGGAACCAATTACAAACCGTACTGAAACTAACTAGCACAGTTTCAATAAATTTCTACAAATCGCTAAGTTCAGCCAAAATAAAAGACACCTGTAACTGTCATTAAGTCTCTTCCTTCCCCATGTGTGCCATATTTATCCACTGGTAAGGTATAATTGATTTGTCATATTAACTGCTTTCCCTTTCCCTTCTACTCCTGGCTTTATCTTTGCTTACGCTCCACTGCTACTCTATCAAATCACTCCTCCCCCCCATATCAGTTGTAGACTGTTGTTTGTTCTAGCTGCCAAAATATTGTATATGTATTACACACACCAGTCATCATGTTTCATTTATCAGTATGCAACCTGTAAGTCGCTTCCCTGTCTCATATCAATGTTTACCACCTGCGGTCACCCTATGTGGTACCCTTGTATGTATATCCAGCCTGTATCATGTAACGTGCAGTTCATGTATATACTGTTATTACCTATCTGTGTTTGTACTTTAAGTGTTTATGTCACAGGACCTCCTTGTGAATGAGCTTGCTCAATGGAGTTTTCCTGCAATAAACTTAAACTTGAACTTGAACTTATACAGCCCACTCTTTTACACTCTTAGCATGAGAAAAAGAAGGAAGTTAATCAAATCTCAAATATCTCTGTCAACCTGTAACTGTTTTCTCAAGATGTCTTTATCATCCTGAGAAGCAAGGGAGTAGTTAAACTACAGATGTCCTTACAGCAGAAATCCTTCAAGCATTCTCTTCTAAGCTCAGGAAGAATAACACATTTCAATTACTTTCTCTATTCATGCAGTTTGGTACATGTAGAATTAGCAAAGACAAGATGGAGAACAAAACTAAAAGGGAGTCTACAGCAGCAATATTGGTAACTTACAGTAAAATAAGCATAATACAAGTGAATGGTTTCACTTCTAACAGCATAATAATAGTTTATGATAGTCCTGTAACGTTGGGGAAGGGGAATATAAGGGCAGTTTCCTCTCTATATCATGGCCTGGAAGCAATGGTAAGGGTGAACATCCCAGAGCTTTGCTTTACATAGGAGTACTAGACAAGGGTGCACCCCCTTCACCACTACTGTTAGCCCTTAGTCTAGAACTATTAACAGTTACTATCAGAACCAACCCCGAGATTCGGGGAGTGATGGCAGGGGATTTAGAGTTAAAAATAGCATTATATGTGGATGACTCTATATTTTTTCTGGGGGACCATGCCTACACCTTGCCACACATTCTGGATACCATCAGAGATTTCAGAACATTGGCTGGGTATAAAATCCATCATTCTGAATTAGAGACTATGATCTTATGTATCCCTCCTGGTATTCAGTGAACAAGGCAACCGAAATTGGGCACCCACAAAAATGGTGACTCAGTTATGGTGACTATGTTCATCTCTACCCAATGGGGGGGTTGACCGGATATGGGGGTGGGCAAAATACCACAAAGAGAAGTAGTGGCTATATGCATGCATGAGCACACATGTGGGGAGGGAGGGAGGCAGGGAAGGGATGGTATGTGGGGGGTGTGGCATGCAGCTGCCAAACTGGTCCACTAGCATGGTGGGGAGGGTGGTTGGCAAGGAGGCGCAGGGTACAGGGTTCAGGTCCGGCACTGTGCATTTTTTTTTTGCCGATAGGCAACATCAAATTTTCTTAATTCCCCCCCACACACACACATGCACCCCTTTGGAGTTAAGAATCCATAACTACAAGGGTGCGGGGGCACAGCCCCCTGCATTAAAAATGAGACCCATAGGTTTTGGGTACTGTTTGTCCACGCTATGAGTGTGCATCACCAAAATTCATTTTTGGCGATGTACACTCACTGTAACAGCGATCACTATTCCACGATTGCTGTTATGAAATGGAACTGTCTTTCCTTCTCATGGTTTTAAATTATCCTAATCTGGAGAAAGTCCAGTCCAGCCAACCTCAGTACAAAGAGAAAGGTTAAATAAGGGAGAAGGCACTACCAATCATAACTAAAAAGATCAATATGCACAGATTGGTAAATAAGCAGTCCACTCACCAAATGTATGTACATAATACAAATATTTTTTTCTTCAAAAAATATATATATTGTATATAAGAATAGGTGATACAGTCAAATAATGCAGACGTTTCAGATCAGACTCCTTCATCAGTGCTTGTCTGTATCACACCTTCCAACCAATAAAAAATATATATACATGTAAGTCTTAGTACATCATTTTTCAAAAAACATATAAACATTTACAAATATTTATTTAGGTCCACTAATAAATCTCACCAGCTTGTGTATGCAGCATCTAATAATTAATTAACAGAGAATTATAAATATTCAACTGTTCATCCCAAAATAATTACTTAAATTGTAAATCAACAATGTTTAGAGAGCATGCTTGTTTACTCGCCTTTTTAAATCATATTTTAACTCCTTTTGTTTTGAGTAATGAATCCAGTTTTCTAAAGACAAATAAGTAAAAACCTGTTTAGGTATATGTCATATCTCTTCCTTAAATATAAATGTGGCTATCCATCAATTAATTCTGTACCTTGAATTCATAACACAAAATATGTAGTACCTTATAAAAACATCTTTTTCTTCACAACCTGGACTTCTGAAAAATAACACAAACCAATTCTCAATGTCATAATTGTATCCTTGTCTCCTTATTTATACATTCTTGAGTTGAGTTGCTTCTGAGCATCTATTTTTATGTTGCTTGCACGCATGTGCAAGAAACATAGTGCCATCATCGGAGATTTCGGAGGTGTGTCACCTCCTCCTCCAATTCAGTCAGTGTGCTGGCAGGCGCGGCCCCTGTAAGTCAATGCATTTTGGAGCTGTCTATGACACGCTCCAAAATGCAGTGGCATACAATTGAAAGAGGGAGCTACGCTTGAGTGAGCACTGATAAGATATCGGCTGCTCACACGTAGCTCCCCCCCACACGCTGCCGTGCGCTCCCCCGCACACACTGTATAGCCGATAGGGTGCCCAACCGCCGGCTGAGCTGTGTCCCTGCCCCCAGTAAGGTGCCACGCTGGGAGCCCACCCCAGCATGACAAACAGTCCTTTTGCCGGCCGGTGCCCAATCCCCGTGCTCGAACCCCATCCTTGTGCCACGCTGGGAGCCCACCCCAGCGTGGCAATAATTCCATGGCTGACAGGGTGCCCAATCCCCGTCGGCTGAACGCCTCAACATCCTTGTGCCATGCTGGGAGCCCACCCCAGCGTGGCAAACGTCCCTAACGTCTTTTTTTTTTTTTTACCTGTAAGACAAAAGCGGTCATGGTCGTCTCCGACCCCCTCCCACAACCCGCACCCACCCACTGTGCACCCAGCCTCCCACCCCTCCCACCCCATACTTACCTCCGGACTCTGGCACGCGATCTTCGTGGACCGGGAACACGTCTGCACTCTTCAAAGCCGACCGCGAACTGAGGAAATGCGGTAAGCTGTATAATGGGCTAGATTGGGGGTTTCAACTGTAGCATATCTCAGGCATTTTAGAATTTTAACACCAAATTTTCAACATGGGGTTTTGGGACCCCTTCTCATGAATGATGTCACTGTCATGGCGTTATTCGGGCCCTGAAGGGTGATTTCACGCCAGTGACTGTGAAATCACCCTCAGGCCTGAATCTATCACCATGTTCAGTATCATTCGAAAGAAGGGTCTAAAACTCATGTTGTAGATATGAAAATCAAAATGACTGTTTTACGAGCATGCGTTGCGCAGTTCCTACGCACGCTCGTAAGTTCGCGAAATTTCAATATTTTCACTCCAGATTTTCAACATTGCAATTTTAGCACACCTTCTTATGAGTAGTACAGCTGTCATTTTTCACATCTCACCCAAAATGTGTTTCCACCCATGTAGCATAGAATGGCGCAGTCGGTGTGCGAAATCAATGTACGGGACAAATTAAGAAATTCACAGTGACACTGTTCATGAGCAGAGGTCTTAAAATGGCTATGTTGAAAATTTGGTGAAAAAATTCCTAAAATTACTGTTTTACGAGCGTGCGTTGCGCAGTTCATACGCAGGCTCGTAAGTTCAAGAATTTTCAATATTTTCACCCAGATTTTCAACATTGCCATTTTACCACACCTCCTTATGAGCAGTACAGCTGCATTTTTCACATCCTGCCCAAAATGTTTCTGCCCATGTAGCACAATGGCGCAGTAGGTGTGCAAACTCAATGTATGGGACACATTAACAAAATCACAGTGACACTGTTCATGAGCAGAGGTCTTAAAATGGCTATGTTGAAAATTTGGTGAAAAAATTCCTAAAAATGACTGTTTTACGAACGTGCATTGCGCAGTTCCTACGCACGCTCGTAAGTTCGCAAATTTTCAATATTTGCACTCCAATGACTTCCAAATACCTAAACAGCACATAGAAGCAAGCAACATTCGGCATTGACAAATGCTTGTTATAAATATTGTAGCCTTTTGTACTTGAGCTTCACCAATTTTAAATGTAATGGTCTTTAAATCTTGTGTGCTCACACAATCTCTAGTGCATCAACTGAGTACTCAGCTGCCCTTTTATGAACCGCTGAAACTTTTAAAACTTTTGTACTTAAACTTCACCAGTTTTAAGTGTAAAGGTCTTTAAATCTCATACATTCACACAATTTCTAGAGCATTGACGATGTACTCAACTCTTCTAAAACATTCTGAGACTTTTTTCAGACTTTTTAAGTTTTTATCAGGGCAATTCTCTGCATTAAATTAATGTGTTTCACAGTAGTTCTCAACTTGTAAAGTATTAAAGAGCCTTTCAAACTAGATGTATTTTATCACAGTGAGTAAAAAACATTTCAAAACTGTTCTAAACTTACAGAGAGTGCTGCTGGCGTGTTTCATGACCTCCTGCTTCCTCTAGTGTAATGGAGGGAGCATATCCCCTCCACGCCCTTCTTTTTATAGTGTACGATCAGAATCAGGTGCTAGGCAACCAGCATAGTCACCTGACTGTCAACGGCATCAGTGACATTGGCACCCAACCTGCAATTATTGCAGCACCTGAAAGGAAAATCAGGCGTCTGATCTATGAACTTATGTTTGTTAGCGTTTTTATTTTTTTAGTTATTATTTTTGTTATTTCATTCCTTTTAAATCATTCATTACAGGGGTAACAATCCTTCATTTGGTGTGGAAGTTTAGGCAGGACCAAGTGGTATGAAAGCAGACAGGGGGAGGTTAAAAAGGTCACAGATCCATACTGTTGGCAGGGTGAGTCAATAGGCATATAGCATATACTCATATCACCTAGTATGAAATTCTGTATTGGAATAAACACTCTGTCCCCTGTATCCAATTGGCACCTATATTTGAACAGAGATAATACAGAGACAGTACAAGGAAGGTCAAGGAAAGTGCAGGGGTCATAGAAGTATCATGTTATTAATTATTAGAACAGGCAGACATCTTCCCTTCACTTCAAATAAAAACATGTATTGGAATTAATAATGTATCAGTCCAACACTATATCTCATAAAAAAATTAAATGAAATGGCATAGTTATCTAGTCACTACAGGAGGTCACAGAGGTCAGATTTTAAACTATGATTTTTTTCCTTTTTTCTTTCTTTGTGCACAGTATATATCACTATCACTCAGTATAAGTTTCTGAATGAAAACACTCTATCCCCTAGGCCTAATTAAGTAATAATACTAGAAGGTCAAAGATAGTGCGAAGGTCACAGAGATATTGTGCAATTCATTGTCAAAGAAACAGGTAACTACCCTTCACTTCAAATCATATAGTGTGGTGGACTTAATAATATTCCTAACACTACATTTCCTAAGAGGGGCACATGAGATGGCATAGTCATCTAGTCATTACAGGAGGTCACACAGGTGAAATTCTAAATACAATTTTTTGCCTTCTGCACATACATTTTCAAGTCATATGATAGGTTGCCAGTGAATTGAGTCATTTAGCCCAAATCTGTTGTTTGTTGCTTGAAATCTATTAATGTAGTATGCCTCTCTATGAAGCAGTTTAGTCCTATAGTCACCCCCTGGTAATTCTTTTTAGATCCCAAAAAATCTGAGATGGGGGAGTTGGTGCTGTTTCTCAATAAAATGTCTAGCCACAGGGGAACTTATGTCTTATCTCCTAATATCACTTTCGTGTTCTGTTACTCAATTTTTTAACATTCTCTCTTTTTTACCTACATAAATCATGTCACAAGGACACTAAAGTAGATATACAACCCCAGTACTAGAGCAGTTAATGAATTGTTGTGTGTGGATGAACTCACCCCTTGCTGTGTTTCTTATCTTCTTAATTTTAGAGGTATTGTGGCAATGCACACAGTGACCACACTGGAAATTACCTTTTATATCTACTGCACTTAAATGCTGACGTTTAGTATCCGGTACCTTGTGATTTGTATTGACTAGTCTGTCACCAATCATTCTATTTCTGTTCGCCACTGTCATAGGTTTATGGTTAAAGACATGTGCCCCTACTGGTGTGGCCTGTAAAACATCCCAGTGTTTATTGACTATGGTCCGGATTTAAAAAAATGCATCATTGTACGTAGTGGCAAAAACTATTTTGCCTGTGTTACCCACAGTTACCTTTGGTGTTGCCGTAAGCAGGTCTGTTCGGTCCTGAGTGTCAATTCTGGCACTGGCTGCCTGCAAGACAGAGTCATGATAGCCTCTATCCTGAAACCTCATAATCATGTCACCTTTGACTCTATCAAATTCTACAAGGTCTGTACAGTTTCTCTTTGCCCTTACCATCTGTACATATGGGATGGAATCTACTAGTTATTTATGGTGAAAACTGCCTGCACATAATACTGCATTCTTATCTGTTGGCTTTCTATAGAGTCTCTTTGTTAGAGTGTTATTGTCTTTATTGATTAGCAAATCTAGATATGGGATTTCTTCTGTACTGTAGTTCATAACGAAGACCAAATGCTCAGTATGTTTGTTCAGATATATGTTGAAGGCTTTTAAGTCCTCAACTGTTCCTGTCCAAATGACAAGAATGTCATTGATAAAGCATTTATAAGCCCTTATTTTATTCAAAAATGGATTTATATCATTCCATATAAATTGTGTTTCAAAATGGTTCATATAGATTTTAGCATAAGATGGGGCATACTGGACCCCATGGCTGTTCCTCGAATCTGTAGATAAAGGTCTTTTTCAAATTTAAAATAGTTCTGTGAAAGAACAGTTTCTGCCATTTTTATTTGCTTGTGCACATGCACAAGAAACATTATGTGTCAGCTTAGGAGAGAAGTGGGTTGTGGAGGTATGGCACTGTGGCAACCAACGGAGGCACTGCATTTGGGGGCTTGACACTGGTGGACCAATGGAGGCAGAGTGTGCCGATGACACTGGTCTCCAAAAATGCCAGCAAGTTCAAACATTTTTGCCGCTGCAGTGAGGGGCCACCTTGTCATTGCAGTGTCACCCATTCCACTGCAATCAGGGAGTGACCTGTCATTGCAGGGTGGTACCTCCCTAAGTCTAACAATAAATTTAACATTGTGGCTGATTGCCACCACCTCTCCATTTGTTGTGTGCTGAGGGGGTGCCCAATCCCCCTCGGCATCATGCGCCCCCCAAAAGACACTGTCTTTGTTTGCCGATGGGTGCCCCAATCCCCATCAGCTTCAGTCCCCTCCCTGTCCAAGTGTAATTTGTCGATGAGGGAGCCCACTCCCCATTGGCATAATGTCCCCCCCCCAAAAAAACAGTTGCTTTCTGCCGAAGGGGGTGCTCAATCCCCCATGACTCTTGTGCCCCCATGTGCCAATGGGGTGCCCAATCCCCCATCAATTACAGTCCCCCCCAAAGGAAACAGTTGGATGGCACACTGGGAGCCCACTCCAGCTTGCCAAATGCTGCTGTCAAGCCAGAAAACTGTCCAGCAATGATTTTTCCAACCTGAAAAGCAGAAAACGGTCCCTCGTTGAGTCTGGTGGCCCTGCCCCCAAGCCGCCCCCACCCTCTGTGCACCCTGACTCCCCACACCCCCTTCAACCCATACTTACCTCCAGAGCATGGCACGATGATCTTTGGTGGACTGGCAATACGGCAGCACTCTTCAAAACCGATTGTGAACTCAGGAAATGCCGGTAAGGTGTATAATGGCATAAATAGGGTTTTTTCAACTTTGGTGCATATCTCAGGCATTTTAAGGAATTTTGCCACCAAACATTTAACATGGGATTTTTGGGAGGCCTCCTCATGAATTCAGGCACTGTCATGGCATTATTTGGTCATGAAAGGTAATTTCGCTGTCACTGCATGTAATCACCTTTCAGGACTGATTAATGAAATGACAGTGCCAGTGATCATGAGGGGGGCTCTCTAAAAGTCTATGTTACAAATTTGGTGGAAAAAATCCAAGAAATGACTGTTTTACGAGTGTGAGTAGCACAGTTGTTACGCACGCTTATAACTTCGCTAATTTGCAATATTTTTACTCCAACTTTTAACATTGGCATTTTTCCACACCTTCTTATGAACAGTACAGCTGTCATTTTTCACATCCTGACCGAAATGTGGTTTCACACTACCGGCACAGATTAGCGTGGTCACTATGGGAAATCAGTGTTTGGGACACATAAAGAAAATCACAGTGACACTGTTCATGAGCAGAGGTCCTAAAATGCCTACTGTATGTTGAAGATTTGGTGATGAAAGTCCATAAAATGACTGTGTTACGAGCATGTGTTGCCCAGCTTCCACGCATGCTCATAACTTTACGAATTTGTAATATTTTCACTCCAGATTTTCAGCATTGCCATTTTTTCACACCTCCTTATGAACAGTGCAGCTGTCATTTTTCACAACCTGGCCAAAATATGTGTTTGCACTTCTGGCGCAGAATAGCGCAGTCGCTGTGGGAAGTCAGTGTTCAGGACAGATTAAAAAAAAATCACAGTGATAGTGCTCATGAGCAGAGGTGCCAAAATGCTATGTTGAAAATTTAGTGACAAAAGTCCATGAAATGACTGTGTTATGAGTGTACGTTGCACAGTTTCCACGCACTCTTGCAATTATGCGCATTTGTAATATTTTCACTCCAGATTTTCAACATTGGCATTTTTTCACACCTCCTTATGAACAGTACAGTTGTCAATTTTCATATCCTGCCTGAAATATGCATTTACACATCTGGCGCAGAATAGCGCGATAGCTGTGAGAAATCAATGTTTGGGACAGATATGGAAAATCATAGTGACACTGTTCATGAGCAGAGGTCACCAAATGTTGAAAATTTGATGAAAAAATTCCACTAAATGACTGTGTTAATTCACATGTGTTGTGCAGTTTCCACATAAGCCCACACGTTCGAGTACTTTTAATATTTTCACTACAGATTTTCAACATTGCCATCTCTTCACAGCTCCCTATGGATGGTAGACCTGCCATTCTTCACATACTGCCCGGTTTGTGTTTTTGTACATCTGGCACAGAATGGCACGGTCACTGTGGGAACTCAAAGTTCAGGACACATTAGCAAAATCACAGTGCCACTGTTCATGAGAAGAGGTCCCAAATGCTTTTATGAGGTGGGGGTCACAAAAAGGCCATGTTCAGAATTTGCAGTGTAAATACCAACAAACTTCCGGGGGGTTAGGGTGTCTAACCATAACGTGCCACCCTGTACAGACTGACAGGCATCAGAGGTGTGCCTTTGGATTGCCGACTGTAATGCTCATGCTATTCCACCCCCACCCTACGACCCTGCAGCCAGTGACAGGCATCGAGGTGTGTCTTGAACTCTTCAGCCCCACAGTTCACCTCATTCTATACTGCACCCATTTCAGCGTATGTCCTTATGGAATGGGGTAACTGTACAGCCGAACACCCCAAGGCACACCTTAACATGTGTCGGTGTCTGCAGGATAGGGTGAAGTGAAATGGCATGAACGTTATGGGCGACAACCCAAACACATACCCCAATGCCTGTCCATCTCTGCAGGGTGGAGGTGGGGTTGGCGTGAAATTCAATATTTCACTGCTATTCCTATTCTGCATCTCTCTAACTCCTGCATTTCCAATGCTAATACCAGCAAGCAAATATTCAGCATTGACAAATGCTTATTTTAATTAAGTCGTTAAGGGGACTTTCTTCTGTTCTTTCTTCATCTAATGTAAGTTTAAGAGCTTCACATCCAAGTTGGTGGGGGGATGGTCATGTATAAGTCTTTCAGATCCCAAGTTACAAGTATACAGTTTGTAATATCTAAGTCTGTTTCATTCTCCATCTCTATAACCTTAATATCTGATGAATCCTTTATATATGATTTTGTATTCTCTACTATGGGTCTAATATGGTAATCTACAAAAATAGAAACAGGTTCCAGAATAGAATTAATACCTGGCACTATAGGTCTGCCTGGTGGATCTCTGAGGTTCTTATGTATTTTTGGTGGAGTATAATATATTGGTATTGATGGAGTATATCTATACAATGCATCTTTTTCCCACTCTGTAATCCATTTTTTTATCAAATGAAGTAGTTAGTAAGGTTTTAACCAATTCTTGTGTATTAACTGTGGGATCATTATCTAATCTCAGATAATTTTTATGGTCTCCCAAAAGTGTAGTGCACATATTCCTGCAATGAGTATAATCCATAATTACCACTGCTCCCCACATATTTGCACTCTTAATAATTATATTGGAGTCATTTTCCAGGTTTCTGAGTTCTCCAAATTGGTTAGCAGTAAGGTTATATTTAGTTCTTCTATACATATTGCTTTCTTTTTCTAATAGACTGTCTATGTCTCTATTTACCAAGCTTATATAAGTTTGTATCTGATGTGGTATAATGGGGGGGGGGGGGTAAAAGTGGATTTAAGATGTAGTTTATGACTTAGTTCCATTTTCTTTTTCTGTGATTGTGGATCCCTAAGTGTTTCTGATTGGCTGTCAAAAAAATACCTGAGTCTTACCTTCCTAAAGAATTTACTTGCATCCAGTTTTAATTCGAATTCATTAATACGATTATGAGGGCAAAACGATAATCCTTTACAAAGTACCTCAAATTCTATATCTGTCAAAGATCTTTTAGAGATATTATATACTAATATGTTCTCTGGACTTGAGGCCTCGTGTCTCTGAGCTCTGGTAAATTATCTGGTTGTTTCTTTCCTTTTCTCCTGTCACCTAACTCTGTACCTCTTTCTGTTCCTATGGCACCTGAGGGTCCTGGTTCTTGTGTATCTACTGTGTCCCCTGGAATTGTTTCCCTGGTATATTGAAACTGCTTCTTGTTCCTGGGGTGAGAACATTTTCTGCCCCGAAATCCCTTCCCCCCAGCATGAAAATGTGTTCCTCTACCTCTTGGGACGCCTCTATTTCTTTCAGTATCGCTACCCTAACTTGCCATTCATGATTCTGATTCTAAATTATACTGATATGTTTTAATGTATATTGTAGTTGTTTCGTTATAAGTGTATACCTGATTGCTTTTATAGTCATTCAGGTCCCATTTGAATCTATTTAACTTTATAGCACTCAGTTCTTCTTCAAATTCTGCCAGATGTACATTAACCTTCTCTAAGTATTCTTTCAGTTCATCCATACTGTATTTATTTTTGACTTCTCTATCATATTGCGTTAGGTCAACTTCAACCTTCTGAAGTGCTATAGTAATGGATTCTATAGATGTTCAAAAGATTTTATGCATTTAATAGTAGAATCCATTACTAAACAGCTGAGAGCTATAGAGTTACATAAATTCAAAAGGGCCCTGAATGACTATAAAAACAATCTGGTATACACTTATAACACAAAAACTACAATATACAATAAAACATATAAGTATAACATAGAATCAGAATCATCAGTCGCAAGTTCAGGTAGCAATACTAAAAAAAATAGAGGCATTTCCAGAGGTAGCAGAACACATTTACATGCTGGGTGGAGGGGGTTTCAGGGCAGAATATTTTCTCACCCCAGGAACAAGAGAGGGTTTCAATATACCAGGAAAACAATTCCAGGGGACACAGTAGATACACAAGAACCAGGACCCTCAGGTGCCATAGGAACAGAAAGAGGTATAGAGTTAGGCGACAGAAGAAGAGGAAAGAAACAACTAGAGAATTTACCAGAGCTCAGAGCCATGAGGTCTCAAGTTCAGAGAACATATTAGTATATGATATCTCTAAAAAATCTTTGACGGATATAGAAATTAAGGTACTTACTAAAGGATTATCTTTTTGCCCTCAGAACTGTATTAATGAATTTGAATTAAAACTGGATGTAAATAGATTCTTTAGGAAGGTAAGACTCAGGTATTTTTTGACAGCCAACCAGAAACACTTATGAACCCACAAAAACAGAAAAAGAAAATGGAACTAAATCAAAAACTACATCTTAAATCCACCTTTACTCCTTCCCCCCATTATACCACATCAGATAGAAACTTACATAAGCTTAGTAAATAGAGACATAGACAATCTATTAGAAAAAGAAAGCAATATGGATGGGAGGACTAAATACAACCTTACTGCTAACCAATTTGGAGCCCTCAGAAACCTGGAAAATGACTCCAATACAGTCATTAAGAGTACAGATAAGTGGGGAGCAGTGGTAATTCTGGATTATACTCACTACAGGAGTATGTGCATCACTGTTTTGGGGGACCATAAAAATTATCCGAGGTTAGATTAGGATCCCATGGTTAATATTCAAGAATTGGTTAAAGCTTACTTACTACTTCATTTGATAAAAAATGGATTACAGAGCTGGAAAGACATGCCTTGTATAGACAAACTCCATCAATACCAATATTTTATACTCTGCCAAAAATAAGTAAGAACATCAGAGATCCACCAGGCAGACCTATAGTGTCTGATATTAATTCTATTCTGGAACCTGTTTCTATTTTTGTAGATTACCATATTAGACCAACAGTAGAGAATACAAAGTCATATATAAAGGATTCATTAGATATTATTAAGGTTATAGAGATGGAGAATGAAACAGACTTAGATATTACAAACTGTATAATTGTAACTTGGGATTTGAAAGACTTACACATGTCCATCTCCCACCAACTTGGATGTGAAGCTCTTAAGCTTACATTAGATAAAGACAGAACAGAAGAAATTCCCCCTAATGAATTAATTAAAAAAATGGCAGAAATTGTTCTTACGTAGAAATATTTTATATTTGAAAAATACTTTATCTACAGATTTGAGGAACAGCCATGTGGTCCAGTATGGCCCCATCTTATGCGAACATCTATATGAACCATTTTGAAACACAATTTATATGGATTGATTCAAATCCATTTTTGAATAAAATAAGGGCTTATAAACACTTTATCGATGACATTCTTGTCATTTGGACAGGAATAGTTGAGGACTTAGAATCCTTCAACATATATCTGAAAAAATGTACTGAGCATTTGGTCTTCGTTATGAATTACAGTACAGAAGAAATCCCGTATCTAGATTTGCTAATCTATAATGACGATAACGCTCCAGCAATGAGACTCTATAGAAAGCCAACATATAAGAACGCAATATTACACATGGGCAGTATTCACCATAAAAAAATAGTAGATTCCATCCCATATGGACAGATGGTAAGGGCACAGAGAAACTGTACAGACCCTGCAGAATTTGACGTAGTCAAAGGTGACATGATTATGAGGTTTCAGGATAGAGGTTATCATGACTCTGTCTTGCAGGCAGCCAGTGCCAGAATTGACACTGAGGACAGAACAGATCTGCTTATGGCAACACCAAAGGTAACTGTGGCTAACACAGGCAAAATACTGTTTGCCACTACGTACAATGATGCATTTTTTAAAATTAGGACCATAGTCAATAAACACTGGGATATTTTAGGCCACACTAGTGGAGGCACATATATTTAACCATAAACCTATGACAGTAATGAAAAGAACTAGAACGACTGGTGACAAACTAGTCAGTACAAATCACAAGGTGCCTCAGCATTTTCTTAAGTGCAGTAGATATAAAAGGTAATTTCCAGTGCAGCCATTGTATACATTGCCACAATAACTCAAAAATTAAGATAAGAAACACAGCAAGGGATGAGTTCATCTACATAGAACAATTCATTAACTGCTCTAGTACTGGGGTTGTATATCTACGTAAGTGTCTTTGTGACATAATTTATGTAGGTAAAACAGAGAGAATGTTAGAAAATTGAATAACGGAACACAAAAGTGATATTAGGAGATCAGGCATAAGTTCTCCAGTGGCTAGACATTTTATTGAGAAACAGCACCAACTCGCCTATGTCAGATTTTTTGGGATCTAAAAAGTATTACCAGATCCGGTTTGGGGGGGGGTGACTATAGGACTAAACTGCTTCAAAGAGAGGCATACTACTTTGATAGATTTGAAGCAACAAACAGAAGATTTGGGCTAAATGACTCAATTCACTGGCAACCTATCATATGACTTGAAAATGTATGTGCATAAGGAAAAACTTGTATTTAGAATTTGACCTCCGTGACCTCCCATAATGACTAGATGACTATGCCATCTTATGAGCCCCTCTTAGGAAATGTAGTATTATAGAAAGGAGTATTATTAAGTCCACCACACTATATGATTTGAATTGAAGGGTAGTTATCTGTTTCTTTGACAATGAATTGCACAATATCTATGTGACCTTCGCACCATCTTTGACCCTCTAGTATTATCACTTAATTAGGCCTAGTGGACAGACGGTTTTCATTCAGAAACTTATACTGGGTGATAGTAATGTATACTGTGCACAAAGAAAGAAAAAAGAAAAAAGAAAACAATCATAGTTTAAAATCTAACCTCTGTGACCTCTCATAGTGACTAGATGACTATGCCATTTCATTTGAAATTTTTATGAGATATAGTGGTGGACTTATACATTATTAATTCCAATACATGTTTTTCTTTGAAGTGAAGGGAAGTTATCTGCCTATTCTAACAATTAATAATATGATACTTCTATGACCCCTGCACTTTCCTTGACCTTCCTGGTACTCTCTCTGTATTATCTCTGTTCAACTATAGGTGCCAATTGGATATAGGGGACAGAGTGTTTATTTTCATCCAGAATCTCATAGTAGGTGATATGAGTATATGCTATATGCCTGTTGACTCACCATGCCAACATTATGGATATGTGACCTTTCTGACCTCCCCCATCTGCTTTCATACCACTTGGTCCTGCCTAAACTTCCATACCAGATGAAGGAATGTTACCCCCTGTAATGAATCATTTAAAAGGAATGAAATAACAAAAATAATAAAAAATTAAAAAAGCTAAGAAACATAAGTTCATAGATCAAATGTCTGATTTTCCTTTCAGGTGCTGCAGTAATTGCAGGTTGGGGTCCAAGTACTTCTGTGCATGTCACTGATGACATTGACAGCCGGGTTACTATGGTGGTTGCCTAGCACCCGATTCTGATCTCACTCTATAAAGGGAAGGGCATGGAGAGGGTTTGCTACCTCCATTGCACTAGAGGAAGCAGGAGGTCATGCACCATGCCAGCAGCACTCTCTGTAAGTTTAGAACAGTTTTGAAATGTTTTTTACTCACTATGATAAAATGTATCTAGTTTGAAACACTCTTTAATGCTTTACAAGTTAAGAACTATTGTGAAACACATTAATTTAATGCAGAGAATTACCTTGATGAAAACTTAAAAAGTCTGAAAAAAGTCTCAGAATGTTTTAGAAGAGAGGAGTTGAGTACATCATCAGTGCTCTAGAAATTGTGTGAATGCATGAGATTTAAAGACCTTTACACTTAAAACTGGTGAAGTTTAAGTGCAAAAGTTTAAAAAGTTTCAGCGTTTCATAAGAGGGCAGCTGAGTACTCAGTTGATGTGCTAGAGATTGTGTGAGCACATGAGGTTTAAATACCTTTATGTTTAAAATTGGTGAAGCTCAAGTACAAAAGGCTACAATATTTATAAAAATAGATGCTCAGAAGCAACTCAAGAATGTATAAGTAAGGAGACAAGGATACAATTACGATATTGAGATTTGTTTTGTGTTATTTTACAGAAATCCAGGTTGTAGAGAAAAAGATGTTTTTATAAAGTACTACATATTTTGTGTTATGAATTCAAGGTACAGAATTAATTGATGGATAGACATATTTATATTTAAGGAAGAGATATAACATATACCTAAACAGGTTTTTACTAATTTGTCTTTAGAAAACTGGATTCACTACCTAAAACAAAAGGAGTTCAAATATGATTTAACAAGTCGAGTACACAAGAATGCTCTCTAAACATTGTTGATTTACAATTTAAATAATTATTTTGAGATGAACAGTAATATATTTATAATTCTCCGTTAATTAATTATTAGATGATGCATACATAAACTGGTGATGACTCTTTTTGATATGGTGAGATTTATTAGTGGACCTAATTAAATATTTCTAAATGTTTATATATTTTTTGAATAATGATGTACTAAGTCTTATATGTATATATATTTTTTATTGGTTGCAAGGTGCGGTACAGAGAAGCACTGATGAAGGAGTCTGATCTGAAACGTCTGCATTAGTTGACTGTATCACCCTTTCATATATACAATATATATATTTTTTGAAATAAAAAAAGATTTATATTATATACATACATACATTTGGTGAGTGGGCTGCTTATTTACCAGTCTGTGCATATTTAAATTATCCGACCCATTAGTTTGTGCCCCACACAACACTTTTCAAAACCTGGGCATCTGCATTTCTGGGGATACCAATATAGAGGATAATGTATGGTCCTTTATTGGTAACCAGTCTGTTAACCATTGAGAGGTCACCAGGGCAACCGTGTAAACCTTGAGAGAGAAGCTTGAGATGTTTACGTCACCATGGCAACCTCAAGACAGTTAACAGAAACTGGTTGCCGATAGAAGGACCATAAATTATTTTTTATAGTGTATGGCACCAAGAAAAAAATGAAAACGGCTCCTTACTTTTAAAATAAAGTCCCTGCCGAGGCCATTCAGTCATCCCCTTACTGCTGCATGCATCCATCGGTTCCTGAGTGAAAAAAAAGATGCACACATGCTCAGACCGATCCCTATTGTTAACCTATCGATGTGACGTACTGTAGCATCGATAGGTTAACAACAATTCTGTGTCTCAACGATGGTATAACAACCATAGGAAATGATGATTTCCTAAGGTTAACAACATTCTACCATACATTATAGATTGTTTAAAGAGCCCCTGACACCGTTAGAAAAACTTGGAAAAAATGTGAGATTTAGACAGTTCGATTTATATTTCATGTGTTTTCTATAACTATTTATCTTTTTTCTTTATTACTGAGGAGAGCTGTATGAAAGAGGCTTACTGTCCCTTAGACTTTATCTGCTCTTTCTGCTATCCTACATATGACATCATAATTCAGATTGCACCCAGAAACGAGCTTCTGGTCACGGTGCTTTTCCTGGTTACCAACTTTTAAATAAATTAATACATAAAATAAACAATTCCCCATTAATGGCATCATAATTATCCCCACAGCAACAGATTGGGGTGTCATAAACAGAACTGTGATGTTATATGTAGGCAAGCAGCCAGAAGAGATAGGGCAGTAATCCTGTTTTAATGCAAATATCCTTAGTAATAAAAAAGAATGAGAAATACAGAAACAATATTAAAATATAAGCTGACTTGTGCTAAACATTTCACTTTCTCAAAGTTGTCACAACGGTGTCAGGAGCTCTTTAAAGATAATTATCAAAAATTATTTGAAACCCTTAAATTGACATGGCCTGATAGAAACCACTCCCCCTCACTCTATGCAATCAAATACAAGTTATTAAGATGAATTTACTCCCTCATATCTTATACTGCTTTCAGAGTCTCCTCATTACAGACCCTAATAATTTCTGGAGCTTGTTTCTGAAACAGACACCCAGATTTCTGTGGTTGGGGAGGAAACCTAGAATAGTGCAAAATATACTAATCATGCCGAAAGAGCTGGGGTGCTTGGGTCTACCTTGTTTCAAGACCTATTATTTGGCAGCCCAAGCAGCCTGTTTGGATACTTGGGTGAAACAAAGAACTGAGTCTGGCTGGTTCCAGATAGAGGAGGCAGACTCAATGGGCCTCCCTTTGTGGATCACCTCCATGAGGGTGTTATCTGCCAATATACTTCATAGCCTGTATAACTCATGGACCATGCATATCTTGCTTAAAATTAAATGGTTGGCTGCACCCCCCAACTCACTATAGCCCATTACTTTAATTAAGCACCATGATCCCTTCCCCCCAGGTAGATCCTGGATATGGTTACTGGGAATGCAGGGGACTTACCAGGTTTGACCAATGCCTATCAGGAGGGAGGTGTCATACCTTCCAAGACCTCAGAGATACTTATCACCTCATACAAGAAGATCACTTTAGGTTCCTCCAGGTGATACATTTTCTACTACAGCATGATCATGTGACACAGGTTGGAAGGTCACAGTTTGATCTAGAACAATTCTTTTACTGGTTAGTTACTTTTAAGGTTAAATCTAGACTGGTATCTGAATTATACAAACTACTTTCTAAAAAGGAGGATCTACCATTGGAACAAACTAGGATGAGATGGGAGACGAAAAGAAGTACCCTTATTTTGGCCCATAATTGGAAAAAAACACCTATTTATGAACTTGGCTATAACTGCTTCTCACAGACAGAAGGAAATGACGCCAAAACCAAGCACTGATATTCAGTACTTAATTTTACTACACAGTGCTGTATATAAAATAAAATACACTTACATGGCCTCAGCAACATAAACTGTACCAGAAGACGCTACTAGGAGCCCTGACCAGTTTTGCACATGCCTGCTTCCTCAGGGAGGCTGGTCCCACCTACTGGTAACCCTTTTTGTGCAGTACTAGAATTAAAGGCTCAGGACACATTGCAAATTCACTCAGACATATAAATGTGTAGAAATACAAATTAGTGTAAACCACAAACCAATAGTGCAGAAAATAAAATAAGTATTAAACAGATCTTATAAATTGGGTCTAAAATCAAAGAGATTTAATTGGGTAAAACCAGTCAGGTGACCATGTATTATTAGAGCATAATGCAGAATCATCCTGATCCTGAACCTGACCTGATTTGTTAGTAGCCACATCACACAATGAGCAAATCAGTTCCCCCAACAACCAGCCTTGATCTTCCATCACAAACACGGATGCTACCTTTACACAGTAAAAACCTTCAACTGTGCCCGAAAAATAAAACTGTCTTAAATAAGAAAACAAACAAATTAATTAAATGTTGTTTCCTTGATCGTCACACTCTCCTTACAGGCATTAATTAGAAGCATTAATTATTGTTCATAGTTTTCATTACAAGCATTTCTTTGTCGACAGTGAAAACTCTTTCATCTTTGCCTGCTTATCAGGAAAATCTCTTCTGCTTGCCCTGACAGTGATATAATTGAGTCTCTGGGTCTACTTACAAATAAGCAATAAGACATGATGGGGTGTAAATGGAACAGATTTTACTGCACATCCAGGGGCGTAGTGAGGAATGAGGCCACATGCTGAGTGCCTTCAACCCCTGTACGTGCAGTAAAATCTGTTCCATGCACACTTCCGGAGTGTCTTATTGCACTTATAAAATGGGCCCCTTTTTTAACGTATTACAGTTGGGAAAAGCATGTTTATATGTAGAAACAATAGATTTACTTGTGTGCATTTATGATAAAATAGTTCTTCTGCCCACTGCAAATGATGTCATTGATGATGATGTCAATGTATTACTGCTGGAGAAAGTTTGTTCTTTGCTGGCATCAAGATTCAAGATATGGAATGTTTATCATGGAATGGTTACCATGGAATACATGGATTCAACATTCTGCTCAGTTCCACTGGTAGAAAGTTCCTCTCCTAACATACTGTACAGGCACACACACACACCAAATGCCTCTTCTATAGCCAGAGACTCAATTGTCTCACTGTCAGGACAAGCAGAATTGAGTTCCTTGATGAGCAGGTAAAGACAGAAGGGGATTTTCCTTTGTCTGCAGAAAAACAATTGTAATGAAAATTATAAACAATACGTAATGTTTCTAATTTGTGTATACGTATAAGGAAAGTGTGATGATAAGGGAAACAACATTTAATTAATTTGTTTTATGTATTATTTAAGGTAGTTTTATTTTTATGGCCCAGCTGAAGGTTTTTTACAGTGTAAAGGTAGCAGCCATGTTTGTGATGGAAGATCAATTCTGGTTGTAGGGGGACTGATAGAAGATAGTTCTGGTTATAGGAGGACTGGTTTGCACATTGTGTGATGTGGTTTAGGACTAGGATGACTGTGCCTGAAACGGATTTTATGCACGGTCACATTATATATTTTGACCAATGAGGCTTCTTTATTTTGGATGCCCATTTTATAAGAGACCTTTGTTGTGTGTGTGTGTGTGTGTGCACAATATGTTGGGAGAAGAACATTCTGCTAGTGGAACTGAGCAGAATTTTAAATCCATGTATTCCATGGAAATAATTCAATGGAAAACATTCCATATGTCGAACGTGAAGAAAGGCAGAGAAAAAAGAAACATAATAGAGAATGGAGACAATAAATAGAGAATAATGGCTATGCAATTGTGTTTTATGGGTATTTTTTTACACACTCAAGGTGTGTGATGACCCGTAAGCCTCGAGAGCGAGTCAACACATGCCAAGGGTGTGTAAAAAAAGCCATGACACAGAGTTGTATAGCCTTTATTTTTTATAATTACTGGTAGGTATACTGTGATGTGTGCAACCACGATTGAGCGACTTCTGAAAGGGCGATTCAATCATGGTGCATGGCACAGCGGCTACCGAGCAACTACAGGGACCGCATAGGGTGGATTGGCAACTATAGTGACAGGAAGGCACTATAGCTATGTGCATGTGGGGGGGGGAGCATACTACAGGTTCATGCATGGGGGTGAGTGAGCATGCTTGGCGAGTGGTGGGAGGAGATTTGAGGGGGTGGCACTGTAGTAGGCTGCTGAACTGGCCCTGTGGTGTAGCGGGTTGGCTCACAGCTTTGGTAGCTAGGGTACTGGGTTTAGGTCTAGGTGCAGGTTTGTTTTTGTTGTGCCCGGCCCAAATTTTCTTTTTTTGAAGTCTCCCTCCCAACATGCACCCCCATGGAGTTGAGAATCCTTAAGTAGGGGGGCGCAGGGGCACAGCCGTCCAAATAAATGTAAAAAGTGCAAGTCCCCGATGCTGTTTTGTTGTGTGCCAGTGAGTCAGAGCGCCGAAATTGATTTTCAGTGCTCTGACTTCATCGTAACGGCGATCACCCTTTGGCGGTCGCTGTGTTATCACATAGAACTTTACTGGTGCAGGGAGTTTTCTTTCCTTCAAGACATCATGGCATAGTGGAGCACTGCTGCAGTCAGAGACACAGTCAGACACACACACACACACACACACACGCGCACACACACACAGACACACACACACACACACACACACACACACACACACACACACACACACACACACACACAGCACATTTTCTTTTTTTCTTTTCTTTCTAAATACACTGTGAAAGTGAATGACAGAAGTCAGCCAGATGGTCGGTCTCTTTCTGAGTTTCCGATCACAGCTGCCATCTGCCCCACTGTCTGCTGAAGCTCCACCCATACCATACAAAAAGCGGGATCAACCAGATAAATATTTAGGTTTTAATGGCAGGATCAACCAGATAAATGCTGAAATAAAGTACTGTAATACATTACTTTTGAGACTGAGAGGCTATCGATCACTGGGGCTCCTTGGTAACGAAGGGTGCAGCCATGTTTGTTGAAGTTTTAGGACCACTCAGAAATGGTGTATGAGCCAATGAGGTGGCACGCAAGCCTAGACTGACACTGCTAGTTAAAGGAAGGTTTCAGAATGCCATAATAACTAATTTTAGGGGGTTTACAGTGTTCTAAGGACCCCTGTTAACAGTGTAATAAAGAGGGTCACAAGTATTTATTACTTTATAAACAAAGAGAATAGGTGGGAAAACACAGTTTCATAGGCGGACACAAACTGCTCTAATAGATTCCAGAAATTTATAAAAGCACATACATTTGAATCACATATGGCTGTTTTCAGGTGAAACCTATCACCCCCTCCCACAAAAAAAAAATGAACACATTTTGATTAAAAGACAGTACTTGTATTGATATGAAATCTATGGTAACATGTTTTTTCCTAGAAAAAGGTGTGCCACCTATGATTTTTATTATGTTTTATTGTTTTTAGCACCCCCCGTTACAAGAATATGGACTATTTTTGTATTCAGAGTTAAAATGGAAACATATTTCAATGGCAGGTATAATTGTTATCTTTTTAAAATACTTTCTTCTTATTTTCATTTAAGTCAAATAATATGCCATTTTATAAGAGCAATAAGACACTCCAGGGTATACCATTGTGGTGAAATAATAGCATTTCTCATGTGCCTTTAGTGGCACTGGGCTGCACCTCATGCCTAACAATACACCTGAGGCATTTGATTATTACACTATAATACACGCCCTTTCTTAGATAATTGGCAACCCTGTAATTGCAGTGGTGCTCAAAAAAAATTAAATAAAGCAAGTGTTGCATAAAGCATACTTCCTAGTGATAATTTACAATCTGTATTTGAGAACCATCAGCTCTGTTGCTTTAGATGATTTCCCAACGTGCTAATAAAAGAAATGCTTGTTACATGCTTATAAAAAAGACTAGTCACCATAGATTAAGTGTTACTTCCTCCTTGACAAATAAATAAAATCTTCCTTAAGTTCTGGCCCCTGTGGTACACAAAACATGATGTATCCACCTCCCCTTGCAAAAGAGGTTCAGTCTGGAGAATGTTCCAGTTTCCATTAAAAAAATGTTTATCTCTCTAGATTTGTCTGTATAGGTGATAACAAAATGCAGTGCTTGCTCAGATGTTTTTTTTTAGTCTGGTTATACCACAAGAGGTTGTTCCAACACTATCTATATTTCCTGCTGCTATTTTTGCCTCTTGTATTAGTTCAGTTCTGTAACTCCTTTTCTTAAAATGCTCCTGCATTTCAGTGGCTCTAACCTCATAAACTTGGTCTTTCCCTAGATGAATATGCATGAGCATATTAGCAATCCAGCTGACCTCCGTGATCCCCCATGTAATTTTAATTAATATGATTCTAAGATCGTTTAGTCTTGGGAGATAAAATCATGGGCAAGTTGGCAAGATCATATCAATAGCCCAGCTCACCTTTGTGGCCTCCCACTGAAATTTAATTATTGCAGTTCTGGAATTGCATTTGAATAAAATGCAGATTGATCTTGGAGGAGTTGGCACTTTGAATGGTAACCTATGACATGGGCAAGTCAAACTGAGCGACTCAGTTTGAGTGACTCAGTTTGGCCGCCTGTAATAATGGCTAGTGCTAAACTGTAGTGAGGAACAGTTACAGCGAGGATGGGATCAGAAAACAGTGAAGGGTAGAAAGGAGTGACCGACCGGGTTAGGGAACCTATAGGGAGCGAGGATGATGGGTCATGTTTGGCCAGGCAGTTCCCAGCTGGCCGTTTGGTGCTGCTATAAGAGGCATGCCTCTGGTTTGGCTGACTTGGGTTCAGAGCTAGGTGGGTGGAAGCCCCCCCCCAATGTGTACTTTGTAGGATGCCCCCTCACTGATTACTTGCCCCTCTGAATAGTCCCCTCCTGAATTTCTCCCTTTATCACAGTGTCAGGCCCCCCCCCCGAGTTGATTATCTAAATAATGGGGGGGGTGGGGGGCAAAGTTGAGTGCAGGAATATAGCCTCCACATAATAATGATGGTTTACATTGCCCCCTGGAAAGAATGTTGCAGACCCTCACTGTTTTGGGGTCTGCTATAGTGCACATCACTGTTTTTGTAATCGGCGACGTGCACATGCCGATGTTGTAGTCATCATTGTGCTATAGCTCTTATGACATGGTACTCTATGACTTAATTAAAGCTAGTCTTTTTTGTGAGCATGTAGTAAGTATTTCTTTTATTAGCACATTGGAAGATCATCTAAAGTAATGGAGCTGACAGTTTTCAAATACTGATTGAAAATTGTCACTAAGAAATATGCTTTATGCAACTCTTGCTTCATTTAATTTTCTTTGACTACTGCTGTGACTTCAAAGCAGCCAATTATGATATTTTTAATACTTATTTTATTTTCAGTTCTGCACTAGTGGCTTCTGGCTTACACTAACTTGTATTTGTGCACTTACATGTTTGATTGAATTTACAGTGTGTCTTTTGTCTTTAATTCAGGTAATGCATAAAGAGGTTATCAACAGGTGCGGCCAGCCTCCTTGAGGAAGAGGGTAAATGCAAAACTGATTGGGGCACCTTGTAATGTATTCTGGTACTATATATGTTGCTGACATCGTATAAGTGTTTTTTTTTTGTTTTGTTTTTTTGTGTGGGCCCATGACATTTTCTCCCCATTGCATCCCTGCTCACCAATAAACTATGCAATACTATTGGTGGTTATTCTTTTTTTGTTTATTTAAATGCCTCATTTAGTCATGGTACAATAAATAATCATTATGTTTTCCCATGCTTGCACAGTCTTTTCACAGGATAAAACACATGGGGCCCAATTCCAGGACAAATATTGTAACTCGTTGGTGCTTGTGAGCTGTCACATATGCCATTACGCCAGGGACCCTGCACCAGATTCCAGAACAGGCAGGATCACTGGCGATTGCATCCTGTAATTTGTGGCACCTCCAGCATTGCACCACAAGAAGAGCACACCTACACAGGGTGCCGCCAGCTGCATTATCACCCTCTGACAGGGTGCAGGTCCTGCATGGCACTACCCCATGTCCCGCTCACTGACACCATGGCAATGCCTCACAGGGCGGGTGGAGGATGGGGGCCACAGGACTACCATGGAGTGCTTGGAATGCATGCCAATTGTGGCATGTCAGTGAACCAGGGACATGAACTGCCCTATGGGGCAATACCTGGGGATGGGGGATGCAGGCAGCCCACAGAGGGATGCCCCACCACAGGGGGACAGGCAGGGGCCTATGTATGACCATGGGGGGTGGCTGTTGGGGCACCAGGCACAGAGGTGTACCCCTAGTGGATGTAGGGTACAGTTATTGTACTTAGACCACTGTCTTCCAGGGTCCATCTTGGAATAGCACATTTGCTGTTCTGTCTGTCACCCTCATGGAATCAGGCATAACTGCTGCCATAAACCCCCTTGCACCATGTCACAGGAGTTTATTGCATGCCCAGTGGTGTAGCGCACCTTTGTGCAGGAAGCCTACACCATGTCACAGGCTGCCTTCTGGAATACTAGTCGGTGTAACACATGGCACAAAGTGCTACATGCACCATTGGGTTTGGCACAAGTCACTTTGCGACATGCATAACCCATTCTGGAATCAGGTCCATGGACATTTCTTCTGCAATTTCCAGACCTCAGACTTGAAGATTCAAAAGACTGCTTAGAAGTTTTAGATTTGGTTCCTTAATAGGAAGCAGTCTGTCCTCCTGATTGTCCTTGTTTATGATAACATTAGTCCATCTTTGTCCAGAATTTCTTTCTCGGGACCTCTAATTGTCATGCATTTGAAACTATGCCTTATGTGTCAGTAACTGAATAAACTATAAGTTATGGAAAAATAATTAACTTGCTTCTGTCTCCCTATCTTTATTTCTGGATGTATTTTCTTTTGTGTCCAAATATGTGACAACTACCTTCAGACCAGGACAGCAAGGTGACTTTATTGTCTATATAAGAACTGACTTGCCTCTCTCTTATGGTCTTTCCTTATTTCTGACAGTATCCTTTGGTGTCCAAATATGGGGCAAAGGGCTTCAGACAGGGAGAGACAGGTGACTTTATATTCATTATTAGAATGAACTTGCCTCTCTCCATCTTTATTTGGCAGTACTGTATCAATATTGTGCTCTATGCTGAGCCACATGTAAAGCACAGTCCTTAGTTCAGATGCCAGGAAATGTCTCAGTTGAAATCGTCAAACTATTGCCAGCTTATGGGGGCCTAGGATGCCACCACACCCTAGTCTGTTTCCTTAACGTAACATCCCCCAGGAAAAATGAAAGTTGGCTCATACGTGTGTAGAGTTTAGCTGAGCCTTCTTCAGCAAGATGTACTCTATTTGGAATGAGATTTCCTCACGTGTCGGTTATGTGCAGCACTCAGCTGATGAGTGGCATTGATGATCTGGCAATCTGCGTGGTGTTTCAGCCAGTTGTTGATGAGAAGGTGCTCCAGATGGTCTCACGTTTGCATCCTACCAACTGTATGTTGGATTCTGAGCCTACCTGGTTGCTGCTGGGTTGCCTTGGAATCCCTGGAGTCAATTTACATCAAGATATTTAGATGCTCTTCAGACAATGGGTGGTTTCTTGTTCTCTTGAAAAGGGCAGTGGTTAAACCCCTTGGATCCTGACAATCTGGCAATCTACAGGCCTGTCTTAAATCTTTCCTTTCTGGTGAAGGTAATCAAGCATTTGGTGTCGGTGCAGCTTGAGGCTCACCCGATAAAAAATTTGACATTAGCCTTGTTCTGATTGGGATTTAGGCCCCATCATAGCACTGAGACTGCACTCATCTGGGTGTTTAATAATCTCCTCATCATGAGGGATTGAAGAGTTTGTTGCATCTTGGACTTTTTAGATCTATCTTCGGCATTTGATGTGGTGGACTACAGAGCACTGCTGAATCATTTGGCAGACTATGCGGGGCTCACAAGTATTGTTTTGAACTGGTTTGAGTCCTATATCATCAGAAGGGTGCAGCAGGTTGCTCTAGGTAATTTTATGTCTGGAAAAGCTGCACTCATCTGTTGAGTTCCTTAAGGCTCTTTTCTTGCCCCTGGGCTTTTTGCTATATATATGTTGCTATTAAATGAAACCATCAGAGGGCATGCTGTTTGAATTTCATTGCTATATGAATGACACTCAGCTACAACTGTCTTGCACTCCTGATGGGAGAAACACAGCCTCTGTGTTAAGGCAGTGCCTAGGGGAAATCAACAACTGTATGTCCTCCAATTGGTTGTGCCTCAACCCTGGTAAGACAGAGGTATGGATTGTTGAACCAGCTCAGACTGGGTCAGCGATGACAAGTAGAATGGTGTGCTTGCCATTTTTGTAGCAGCATTATTTGTTAATGATCATGCAATTCTTTCAGCAGTAATGTATTGCTGGCTGAGCTATTCCAATATAATGTAGATTGGTGGGTTGAAATATTTAATACATTATTTGTATATCTAATCAAGACAGAAAATATCCCAGAAGAATGGCATATAGCAGAAATAATACCTATCTATAAAAAAAGGAATAAACAAGATCCAGCTAATCATAGGCCAATTGCCTTGTAGTGCATCTCCTCTAAGATATTTTGCTGGTATCTTTTAAAAGAGTGTAACAACTTAAGTATGAGACAACTTGAATTTAAAGAAGCTTATTCTACTATTAATAGTACATACGTATTATACCATTTAATTAGAACAGCAAATGTAAACAATAAGCAACAGTTATACTTAACATTTTTGGATATAGCCTATGCATTTGATAAAGCTGACAGAACAATATTATGGGAACTCCTACAAAAATGGTCAACAGATAATAAGTTATTAACACTTATAGAGAAACTATATACAGAGACAGAAATACAAATAAGATATAGTACCAAAGAAGACTTAACTAATATAGTAAAAACATACAAAGGAGTCAAACAAGGATGTTTGCTATCTCCACTTTTATTTAATCTGTATATTGACCATATTATTTCCCATTTAGACACCATTGATATGGATGCACCAGTAGCAAAGGGCAACACAATAAATATATTAATGTACACAGATGATGCAATTCTGATTGCTAAAACTCCAAAAGGGTTACAATTAGCCTTAAATAATGTTTTAGAAACTTTGAAAATGTTAAAATTGAGATTAAATACTAAGAAAACATAAATCATGATACTTACTCGGTCAAAAAAATTAAGAGTGAATTGGATGAAAGAAAATGAAAAAGCATTTGTCAATGCCAAATGTTTGCTTGCTGGCATTGGCAGTGGTAGTGTAAAAGTTACAGAGCTGCGTAATAGGAATGGCAGTGAAGTATTGAACTGAAGCCAACCCCACCACCACCCTGCAGAGAGTGACAGGCATTGGGGTGTGCCTTTGGGTCGTCAGGCATAACGGCCACGCCATTTCACCACACCCCACCCTGCAGACACTGACAAGTGTCGCGGTGTTCCTTGGGGTCTTTGGCACTTTGCGCACCCATTCCATTAGGAAATACGGTGAGATGGGTGCGATATAGAGAATGGGTGAACATTGGGCAAAGAGTCCAAGGCATACCTTGATGCCTCTCACTGGCTGCAGGGTGGAATGGTATGAGCATTACAGGCAAGAATCCCAAGTCACACCCTGATGCCTGTCATTCTCTACAGGGTTGGGCATTATGGTTGGAAACCCTAATACCGCGAGGCATTCGTTGGTATTTTCTCATCTAAAATGTTCAACATGTTTCTTTTGTGACCTCCACCTCATGAACAAGGGGAATATCAGTTTGTTAGCCGAAAGCTGCTTATGCACAGCGACTATGGCATTTAGCACCACAGGTGCAAAAACATTCCAAACAGGATGTAAAAAATGACAGCTGTACTGTTCATGGGGAGGTGTAAAAAATGGCAATGTTGCAAATCTGCAGTAAACATATTTAAAAAAATGGTGAAGTCATGAGCGTACATAGAAACTGTGCAACGCACACCAGTAATATAATTAGGTTGGGGATTTTTTTTACAGCAGATTGTCAACTCAGGCATTTTGGTGCCTCTGATCATGAACCATGTCACTGTGGTTTTCTTTATCTGTCCCGGACAATGATTTCCCACAGCGACCACGCATCTCTGTGCTGAAAGTGTGAGAACACACTTCGGCCATGTTGCAAAAAATGACAGCTGTACTGTAAATAAGGAAGCGTGGGAAAATGCCACTGGTGAAAATCTGGACTTAAAATATTACAAAGTCTTGAACTTACGAGGGTACGTGGAAACTGCGCAATGCTCACTTGTAACACAGTCATTTTATGGACTTTTGTCATCAAATTTTCAACATAGCCATTTTAAGACCTCTGCTCATGAACAGTGTAACTGTGATTTTCTTAATCTGTCCCAAACATTGCTTTCGCACACCAACAGCACCATTGTGCGCTACATGTGCGAAAACACATTTTGGACGGTATATGAAAAATGGCAGCTGTACTGTTCATAAGGAAGTGTAATAAAATGCCAATGTTGAAAATCTGGAGTGAAAATATTAAATTCACAAACTTATGAGCATGCATAGGAACTGCTCAACACACGCTCGTAAAACAGTCATTTTTAGGAATTTTTTCACCAAATTTTCAACATAGCCATTTTAAGACCTCTGCTCATGAACAGTGTCACTGTGGTTTTCTTAATTTGTCCTGTACATTGGTTTCACACACCGACTGTGCCATTGTGCGCTACATGGGTGGAAACACATTTTGGGTGAGATGTGAAAAATGGCAGCTGCACTACTCATAAGAAGGTGTGGTAAAATAGCAATGTTGAAAATCTGGAGTGAAAATATTGAAAATTTGTGAACTTATGAGCGTGCGTAGGAACTGCGCAATGCATGCTCATAAAACAGTCGTTTTTTGGAATTTTTCCACCAAATTTTCAAAATAGGCTTCTTGAGAGCCCACCTTATGAACACTACCAGTGTCATTTTGTTAATCGGTCCCGAAAGGTGATTTTGCACAGTGACCGCGCAGTGACTGAGAAATCACCCTTTGGGCATGAATAACGCCATGACAGTGACATCATTCATGAGAAGAGGTCCCAAAAACCCCACATTGAAAATTTGGCGCAAAAATTCCAAAAAATGCCTGAGATATGCAACAAAGTTGAAAGAACCCTATCTAGCCCATTATACAGCTTACCGGCATTTCCTCAGTTCGCGGTCGGCTTTGAAGAGTGCAGACGTGTTCCCGGTCCACCGCAGATCATCACGCTGAGCTCTGGAGGTAAGTATGGGGTGAGGGGAGGTGTGGGGAGGCAGGTGCACAGTGAGTGGAAAGGGTTGTGGGGCAGGAAGACTGCGTGGGGACCCAGTTGCTTTGGCAACAAAAAAAAAGATGATGCGGGACGTTTGCCATGCTGGGGTGGGCTCCCAGTGTGGTAGAAGGATGGCTGGGGAGTGGAGTTGAGGGGGATTGGGCACCCCCGTCGGCCATGGCATTTGTTGCCACCCTGGGGTGGGTTCCCAGCGTGGCACCTTGTACTGGGGGGGAGAGAGTGAAGCCGATGGGGAATTGGGCACCCCCATCAGTGATAGCATGGGGGGAGAGACAGTGAAGCTGATGGGGGATTGGGCACCCCCGTCAGCTATACCATCGACTTGCCACACTGAGGTGGGCACCCAGCGTGGCATTTGGAATGCTTTGGGGGGAAGCGCAGCAGAGCCGACGGGGGATTGGGCACCCTCATCAGCTATACATGTGTGTGGGGGGGAGGGCAGCCATGCATTTCTGTGTGTGTGTGTGTGTGTGTAGGGGGATCTGCGCATGAGCAGGTGATATCTTATCGCTGCTCACTGAAGTGTAGCTCCCCCTTTCAACTGTATGCCACTGCATTTTGAAGCTTGTCATAGACAGCTTCAGCATGCATTGGCTTACAGGGGCCGTGCCTGCCAACACACTGACTGAATTGGAAGAGGGAGTGACACACCTCCGAAATCTCGGATGATGGCACTATGTTTCTTGCATATGCATGCAAGCAAACATAAAAATTAGAAGATGTTAATCAACATAATTATCTAGGAATTATAATTGATGTAAGAAAGGGCTGGTGAACACAAATAGATTATTAAAAGAATATTTCAGTAATTCTGCAAAAGCAGTGCCAGACATATATGAAACTAAATTATATGCTATATGACAGTGAAATCTGGGGAGAGACTAAATGAATAAATTACTTTGAACTTATGCAAAATTTATACATAGGACTAATACTTGGACTTCCACAACTTATTTTGGCAGAAATGATAAAAATGGAAACAAGATTAACTTCATTATAAACACAAGCTGAATGCAGACAGTTTGGCTATTTCCAAAGAGTATATGAAAAAATTCAGAAAACGAGCTAACCAGAAGCTGCTGGGAGGATAGTTCAATTTGATTTTCCAGTATAAGTATAAACGATGGACGTTGATGAGGAATTTAGAACAGAAATTAAAGAATAAAGGAATGGAGACTACAATTAAAAACAGAAATAATCAAGAATTAACTCTCTACTGTGAGGAGGCAAACAACAAGAATAATCAATGTATATAAACAAAAAGATATGGAGCATTAGCAAACATAAGCAATTTCAAAGAATATGCAAAGCTAAAAAGTAAACACTGTAGAAAAGTTTGCATTAATAAATGTGAAAATAGTCTACATATCAAAGCGATAGCCAGACTTAGATTTAATGTGAATTATGGAAGGTACACATATAATATAAACTGGTCTAAATTTAAAAAAGGGATAGATTGTTAGTGTGGATGCTCAGGGAAGATAACTACTAAGAATATCTTATTGGAATGTAATCACCTACAACATATTTGAGAGAGATGGTTGGGCAATATTTTGAAGAACTGCACAATTTTATTGATCAAGACAAATTAGCATATTTGTTGAATGCTGAAAATGTGACAATATTATTTTGTGCTTCTAGATGTAACCCCTTTGCTACCCGGGGTTACTAGAATCCCAGTAAGACCTAGTGGTAGGCAAGGAAGGCAGCTTGTGAAACTCCAGTTAAATGGGTTTCACACTGTCTCACTCTGTCCTCAGTCACAGCTGAGACTTGAGAGATGACATCATAATAGAACTGTCGCAGCTGCGTGAGCCACATTTGGAATCTTCAGCTCAGACAGTGAAGTTTAGAACTTTGGGAAATTCAAAGTCAGTCTTCAGTTTGTCCTTAAGCAAACAAGGAGGACACCAGTAGTTGTCTGTTTACCCCCTCCCTCTGGGGGAGTTCTCTAAGGGCTCAGGGCAATCCCCTTTGCCCACTATGGAAGGAAGCTGCCTAGTTTTGTTTTAAGTCTGTTCTTGTATAACAGCAAAGAAAGTAGTTATCACTGTGGGGCACCTGCAACAAATGGGTGAGTGTTTGGCTCCATTGAAGGGGCAAACAACTTCTTTTCTCAGTTGGGAAGTAATATGGACTGCTATTTGGGAGGACTATGTCTACTAGGACGAACAAATGGAGCAGTCTGTCAGTTTAAAGTTTAAATGGATTTAAAGTTTGCTGTAGAGGGGTGCATCAGATCATCCACTGCTCAATCTACATTTTACGTTTTGAAGTTTTCTGTGTGTCCAGAGAAATGGCTGGTATGGGCTGTGGAGCTGGAGGTGGGAAACCCCCATCTTTAGTAACCAGGTCCACCTCTACGGATTTCTTCTGTGTTTTTGCTACTTGCCTCATGCACTTGGCCAGTGATAGGGTGGGTGCCCAGACGTGGGTCGCAACTTGAAAAACTCTCTAGGAGTCGCAGACTCTAAGTGGTGTGGGGAGCTACAGGATGGGAAAATTACTCCTTGTTGGATGGGAATACTCCTTGTTTGATGGGAGTTTCGATTGGAAGTACGAAATCAAATCTCTCTAGGAGTTGCAGACTTCAAGTGGTGTGGGGAGCCACAGTTTGGGAGCCTCCTTGTTTGATGGGATGTCTTTCCAAGTAAAGTTTGGGTTCATTCACCAAGTGGACCATCAGTCCAGTGGCTGGCAGGGGAGCCGGGCCAGTCGGGCTATGTATACAATGTGCATGCAAAGTCCGGGTTGAGTGCCTGGTGGGTCCAAAGCCAGACATCTGTAGTAATGTGTTCATTCCTCAAATGGACTGCTGTGTTTAACCTCTAATCTGCATTACAGTAACGTGAGCCTCTTTGGGGACCATGCAGTGCTTTGTTTATGTTCAGTGAGTTAATAAATAAAGCCACACTGAAAAATCCCAATTCTGGTTCTGGACATTACAGTTATTGCTTCTGTAGTTGGATTTACTTTGGTGCCCTGTGCAGAGTAGCCAAACCTATGTCTCTTGTGCCAGGTAACCTCATCCTTCCCTACCCGTGATACCTACATATGTATATGTAGTATATATATATATATATATATATATATATAGAGTGTTACAAAAATGGAGGCACCTTTGGATTTGTTTGGAAGGTGCTTGGGCATGTAGGCTAGCTGCTTTGGCTATCTGGCAGTCGGTAGCCCAAAAGTTGAAGCAATTTCCCTAGTGTGTGCTGAAGGCTAGAATCTTGTGCTGCTGTTTAAAAAATGCCAACTGTTTACCAAGGAGCTGTAAAGCCAAAGTGTATGTCCTTGTCCTGCATCAAAATAGTTTACAGCGTTTGTCAGTTTTAAAATAAAGTTCTGTGAAGGAAAGTGTGGAAAACTAGGGTAGCAACAGAGAAATTATGCCCTGGACATTGAAATGCTTTCATGCAATACTAGAGACTGCAGAGTTAATGGCAATGTTACATGGTTGAAATGGGCTCCACCGTGGAGTCAGTTGGAAAAAAGTGCATCTTTTCAGTTTAAATTTGCTCGCCGACGATCGCTGTGGAGGAGAGGAGCCCTTGAGGAAGAAGAGGCTCATTTGCATGGTGTCGTGGTGGTTGGTCAGTTTGCCATTAGTCCCGCCCTCTAGCCAGCTTCTTCAGAGTCTGCTTCAGCATTCGAGAGGGAGACGAGAGAAAAGAAAGTACTGGCAGTGGAGGAGCGTTCGCGAAGTGTTCAAAGCGCTGTAAACAGTAAAAAAGTGACTTTCCAGTTAAAAATCAGGCTCAACCCACTTATTGATCATGGGATCAGTGAATTGTGTGGTTAATACTACGATCGCGGAGACTGCCCACCCGTTTGCAATCTGAGGCCTTCAAAATCTGGCTGCAGGCCGTTTTACCCCATCACATCAATCTGCTTCAATAACAGTGAGTAAATGAATTAAAACTGCTCAAATCAGTGATTTTCAGAGAATGCCATATAAAATGTGTGTGCAGCTGTGTAGTCACTTTGCAAGTAGCGATTGTGTGATATCCTGCTGGCAAGTGCAAGTCTGTAAAGCCATTAAATGTGTGCATAGCAATGAAAGTAGCCTCGGTTTAAAGTTTGCAGCCAGAGAGAGACTGTGGGTTGTAAAATAAGTGCAACACTAGTAAAAGCAGGCAATCCTGTGCTGAAACCTCTAGTTTTAAAAGGGACTGTAATTAAATGAATGTTGCCAGCATGTGAAAAGTCCAAGGAAAATCTTGTAAATGTGTGAACAGCCAGAACAGAGCAAGTTGTGCAGTTTGAGTAAAAGTTATTAGTAGCTGATGTAAATTGGGTGCGCAGTGGCTTGACCCAGAGTCTGAATGTTGATGCACAGGAGTGCTGCCGCCGCCATTACAGGGTGGGGTAATAAAGTAAACACAGCAGCAGAGGAGCCATTTTAAAGCTACAGAGTCTGTTCATTAAAGTGGGACTTTCAGTTACAGTGAACTTTTGTTTGTTTTTCTGCAGTTATGGCCTCAGGACCAGCTCGTTACCCGGATCATGCCCGGGTTGCAGTAACAGCAGCAGTAAATAGATTGAGAGATATTGAAAATTGGTGCTATAGAGGGCAACTCCCTGCTGATGTGTCAATTCCTAATTATCCAGTGCGTGTATGCCAGATGTGCTTTAGTGCTGGAAGGGATGTCTTCATGATTCCTCACTGTGCTGGTTGTCTTCACAAAATATGGTTTGTATAAAGTGCCTCAAATCGTTTGGTTCTACATGGACACAACTTCAAGAATCTGCAGTTGGCAGCACACAGCATCGGGCGGAGCCTGTGAAGGAAGGTCCCTCGGGGGAGTGTGGCACAAAGTTAGAGAGTGCAGAATTAGAGACTGAATCTGAAACTGAAGCATTGGATGCTGGATCTCAGAAGGCAAGTTCAGATAAAGCATCAATAGCCCCCCTGGGTGAGGGGGCCCTAGCCCAAGTCTCGAAGGTGAAGATGAGATGCGGGAGGCCTTTGAATGGGAGGTGTCGACCTCCACTCCCAGTGATGAATAGATAGTCTCAGGGGTGAGAACTACTGCTCACTCCTGGGCTCAGATCCTCAGTGAAGAGAAAGATGAGGGGGGAACCTATGTGGTCTTGTGAGAAAGGAACGGGTACACAGCCTCAAGATCTTGCCTCGGAGGAATGTGTTCAAGAAGGTGGTGATGCCACTGCCCTGGCTTCACCAGAAGAAGAAAAAGAAGTCAGGGGATCCGTTTTTAATTTCATTGAGGATGCGAAGCTGGCAGAACCAGGACTGGCCACCCCCAAGCCAGGCCAGCAGTCTCAGATTGACCAAAGCAAGTAAAGAGGAGAGACTGGTTCGTAGAAAGGCCAATGAAATCTTTGGTATGACCTTTCCTACCTTTCCTCGGAGAGTCTGGGAGGAGATTGAGAACTGCAGGAAATCCTGGATCTGGGATGAAGCAATGAAACATGTGCATCCTGGGGCTAACCAGCATGTAAAGAATAGACTGTTCCACGAAAAGTATACACAGTGGAAGAGAGGCAGGACACTGTTTATGGACAGAGTGAGAATAGTGGATGGAGAGGGACGCGAAGTCTCCCACTGTGTGAATTATGTGCGGCCAGACGGAGTAATAATTCAAGCCCCTGACCTCCTCTACTATTGGCCTCAATGCAAGGACCTCCCAGAAATTAAGCCCGTGCCTACAAAATGGAGAGCCGAGCAGTGGTAGTCAATACTGCCACATTAAGACTGTGAAGTGCCCTTATTGAACTGCCAATATGAATAAACAAGGACTCAGGTGCTCCACATTCATCAGTCCACAGTGTACTTCCCTATTCAGCAACCATCTACTGGTACCACCAGATGACTTCAGATCCAGACAGGACACCAGCCCAGTTGTTTTCCTGTTCATCGCCTGGTAATCGGATGACGCCGCCCCAGCTGTTTCTCTTTTTGTTCCTGTTCTAAGGTTCCTTCTCCAGAGATGACATCAGCCCAGCTGTTTCCAGATGTGCACTCCTGTGGGTTTCCGGAAGATGTCCGCCCAGCTGTATCAGAAGAAATGCTGCCAGGGAGAGTCTTCGGCAGGGACCAGGTTTGTGATGTTCGAATACTTCAAGAGGCTGGTAAGTCTGCAAAACCCTTTTTATTCTATCTTTATGACATTGCAATATACAGCCTACACTACAGACTTCAAGCAGTGTGTGAACTGTCCGCAAAGACTCTTCCCTTCGGGATTATGGCCTTAAAGGACTATGTTCACGGGGTTCAGGCCCCGGAGAGACTCTTTAATGGACTGGCCTTTGGGCCTTGTAGTCACTAGTGGGACATTTAGAGCATTCCATCCCCCCCAAAGGTGTATCGATACCAATGTCATTGTACTTTAATGTAAATACTGTGTTTTCTACCTTTTTCTAAAAAAAATATATATATATTTTTTTGGGATTGTTCAGTGCTTATTCTATATGGTAAGGGTTGTTGTTGTCATTGTTGTTGTTTAGATAGACTGTACATGCAGATTAGTATGTGTTTTATTTTTGTTTTTGCCTTTTCTTACAGGTGTTCCTGGAAGACAGAAGAGAAGACAAGAAGAGGAGGAGGGGCTCATTGGAATTCCTCGTCAGTGCTTATGGTGTAGAATTTAAATGTACTGTGTTATTATTGCTAAAGGTTGTAGTTGCAGGCTGCCCAAGGTCGGGGAGGTCCCCTGGTTTTGTTTTTGTTTGGGATGTTATGTTAGAGGCAGATAGGTTTTCCCTAGAGGGTTAGTGGGGATGGACAGGCTGTGGCCCTGACCTGCTGTAGGGGCCGCAGTGCTGATCTGTCAGGCCTATGCTCTGGATGGTTCTACCAGAGCCACTAGGTGTCCATAGTAAGTGGATAGAGTAGAGGCTGATATGTCAGCTATAGGCCTCTAGGCCCTTAGTGTTGCCTACCTGTGCTCGCACATGGTAGGAGGGGGCCTGATCACCCCCCTCTGCAGGTAGCACATAGGGTGGGATGGCCTAAGGCCGGGTGCATAATGACTGGGGACAGTAATTTTCCTGGTCAAGGGTCGAGTGTAACCCCTTTGTTACCCAGGGTTACTAGAATCCCAGTAAGACCTAGTGGTAGGCAGGGAAGGCAGCTTATGAAACTCTAGTTAAATGGGTTTCACACTGTCTTACTCTGTCCTCAGTCACAGCTGAGACTTGAGAGATGACATCATAATAGAACTGTCGCAGCTGCATGAGCCACATTTGGAATCTTCAGCTCAGAGAGTGAAGCTTAGAACTTTGGGAAATTCAAAGTCAGTCTTCAGTTTGTCCTTAAGCAAACAAGAAGGACACCAGTAGTTGTCTGTTTACCCCCCTCCCTCTGGGGGGGAAAAGTTCTCTGTGGGCTCCAGGGGCAATCCCCTTTGCCCACTATGGAAGGAAGCTGCCTAGTTTTGTTTTAAGTCTGTTCTTGTATAACAGCAAAGAAAGTGTTACTTCACCTGTGGGGCACCTGCAACAAATGGGTTTGGCTCCATCTGAAGGGGCAAACAACTTCTTTTCTTCAGTTGGGAAGTCATGTGGACTGCTATTTAGGAGGACTACGTCTACTAGGATGAACAAATGGAGCAGTCTGTCAGTTTAAAGTTTAAATGGATTTAAAGTTTGCTGTAGAGGGGGTGCCAAAGATCATCCACCATTCAATCTACATTTTACAGTTGTGAAGTTTTCTGTGTGTCCGGAGAAATGGCGGGTATGGGCTGTGGGAGCTGAAGGTGGGAAAACCCCCCATCTTTAGTAACCAGGTCCACCTCTACGGATTTCTTCTGTGTTTTTGCTTCTTGCCTCATGCACTTGGCCAGTGATGAGGTGGGTACCCAGACGTGGGTCGCAACTTGAAAATCTCTCTAGGAGTCGCAGACTCTAAGTGGTGTACGGAGCCACAGGATGGGAAAATTACTCCTTGTTGGATGGGAGTACTCTTGTTTGATGGGAGTTTCGATTGGAAGTATGAAAACAAACTCTCTAGGAGTCGCAGACTTCAAGTGGTGTGGGGAGCCACAGTTTGGGAGCTCCTTGTTTGATGGGATGTCTTTCCAAGTAAAGTTTGGTTCATTCACCATGGACCGTCAGTCGAAGTGGCTGGCAGGGGAGCCGGGCCAGTCGGGTTATGTATCCAATGCGCATGCAAAGTCCGGCTGAGTGCCTGGTGGGTCCAAAGCCAGACATCTGTAGTAATGTGTTCATTCCTCAAATGGACCACTGTGTTTAACCTCTAATCTGCATTACAGTAATGTAGCCCTTTGGGGGACCATGCAGTGCTTTGTTTATGTTCAGTGAGTTAATAAATAAAGCCACACTGAAAAATCCCAGTTCTGGTTCTGGACATTACAGTTATTGCTTCCTGTAGTTTGATTTACTTGGGTGCCCCTGTGCAGAGTAGCCAAACCTATGTCTCTTGTGCCAGGTAACCTCATCCTTCCCCGAACCTGTAGATACCCACATATGTATGTATATATATATATATATATAGAGTGTGTTACATAGATATGTGGTGGCTGTATACAATATTTTTAAAAACTGATGGACTCTAGGGCCAGATATTCAAAACTTTGCTCCGGGGCTAAATTAGCACTGCCCAGCAGGCAAACCTACCCTGGAGCACAAAGCAAACTATATTCAAAAGGAATAGCCCGGGGCAAACAGCTTCTGAATGTAGCATGGAAATGAGGCCAAGCAAACTGGGCTGGGAGTGCAGGGCAAACTTAGCCCTGGAATAAGACAGCTCTAAATATAGCAACCAGGAAGTGCAAACCAGAACAGTAACACGGTGCACAGTGACGAGAAGGTAGGTAGAGGTGAACTATGTGACCAATGTTTGTGCCAGCAAATGTGTGGACTCAGTACAACTGCAGGCAGCAGCACATGTGACAGTACAGTGTTCAAAACTGTAGCATATTCCCCGAACTGTTTGAGCAGCGCTAACTTGTTTGCGTGGGTTTAGCACAAACAGTTCAGGGACTATTATACAGTTTATAACACTGTACTTTCACATGTGCTGCTGCCTGCAGCTGTACTGGGACAACACAGCATAGGCACAGATGGTGGTGGTGCTGCATGCAACTGTCACACTGTAGGTCATGCTACAATACACAGCAGACACTACAGTAGCAAGGGGACCAGTAGTGTGTGGACACAGCACTGCCTATGGTGTGTAGGGCAGTGCTGATGACTGCACTATACACAATGACAGGCCCAACATGCAGGCATTTACTGACAGTGGACATTACTGCTATGCTGTTGTGTGACCCACAGATGCTGCACCTCTGGCATGGGATGCTCACAGTGACATATACATGTCCGGCTTTGTGTGCTGTGGCAGTTGTACAGCTGTGCGGTATGTGGCCGGGTGGGCATATATTATTAGAAAGGCACACTGGTGTTAGAGTATTCCCAATACTGGCCCATGTGCACTGCATGATGTGTCCCAGCCTTGTGGCCACACCTGGTCTGTGACACAGCCTGGCCACCCGTACACTCTCCCCTCAACATCCTCCATGCCCACAGTGCTGCATGTGTATGCTGGCATCTGTTGGTGTCAACAGAAGTGTGGTCTGCAGGTGTGTGCTGTATGGCCACACTGCCATGCTGTCCACTGGTGGCAGGGTCACCACTTACTGCCTGGCATGGCTGGGGCTGGTGGTTATTGTGATGCCATCAGTGAGCAGCATGTTTCCTCTATGTCTGGCTTTGTCTATGTGTCATATTTATTTGTTAGGGTTGCACAAAGCTGCACAAACACCACGCAAAGCCATAATGTCGCGCAAAGCTGAATGCCCAGGGTTAAGACTACCTTTTCCTGAGCGGTAATGTGCACCATGCTAAGTGTCATGCTAAGTCGTGCAAAACCACTTTGCACAGTGCTAGTTGCTGAATATAGCATTGCACCTGTATTCATGTATACACCCACTCAGTTTGCCCCTTGCATACATTATGATTTTGCCCAGCAGTAATGCAGTTTGCGCACGCTATTTGGCCTTTTAAATATATCGAACCCACGCTAATCCCGTGCTAAACCTGCGCAAACAGTTTTTGCCCAGTGCAAAGTTTTGAATATCTGGTCCTTAGAATTTATTGTATAGGGTTGTTTTAAACTTGGTGTGAAACATATATGTAATACACTGCACTATAATACATTTTATTTTGACTTTGCAAAAACATAAATATGCCCATTTTTCTTAGTTTTTTTTTTAACCAAGAGAGACACTAAGCTGAAAGCTTGTATACAGGTGTGACCTAGGAGCACAAGGAAGTTAAGTGACTTGCTCAGTATCACACAGTTTGCAAGAGGGGGCTGTGTGATTCAATCCCAGATCTCCAGGTTTGTAGCTCAGAGCCTGAAACCACTGTGCAATACTGCCTGCAGTTTTATTTCATTCCTGAAGACAACTATAACATTTTGCATTTTTAAAAGTTCTCCCTCCTGTACCAAGCTCTCCAGGCAAAAATTAAATATCTTGGTACAATGGAATACAGTTGATCATAACAATCATGTGGTTGTCCCATCCAAATACAGTATATCCACAGTATGACTCTAGTATGTTCATTCAACAGGTAATTGCAGTGGAAGAGATTTTTAAAAATTACGAATGGCAGTCAACATTGATGACCTCAGTCAATAATCACAAAATGATCTAAAAATAAATCTGGGGTACAAATATCTGAGAAAATTGAAAATACATTGAGGCTGAATCTACACATGTCAGAACTAAATTTTTGCCCAAAAACTATAGGATGAAATGTTTTGCTAACAAATACTGCTGCTTTAAATAGCCAGTCACTTAGAGCTGTAGATGTGGTAAAAAACCTTCGGGTCATTGTGGGCTGCAGGCTGTCACTGGAACAACAGGTGGCTGTAGTGCACATTGCCTTTTACCCTCTATGTAATATTGCACTGATCAAGCCACATCTTGTGCCCACTGACCTGGTGACAATAGTCCACACCTTTGTCACCTCTATACTGGACAATTGTAACACTCTTCACTTAGGGGTATTTGGATGCTTGATGTGCTGCCTGCAGCTGGTCCAGAATGTGGAGGCCCAGTTGGTGGTGGGAAGTCATCAAAGTGAACATATCATACTGATGTTATGCACTTTGCTTTGGTGGCCAATTCAACAGTACATCTTCTTCAAGATCTGCTTGTTGACTTTCAAGGCTCTACATGGTTTGGGACCTGATTACCTTAAAAAGCTGCTGACATTCTATACCCCTACCCACAGAAACATAGAATTTGACGGCAGATAAGGACTACTTGGCCCACCTAGTCTGCCCATTTCCCTACCTGATGGATAAGCTGCCCTACACTACACTGATGCCAGATTACTGACGGTCCCCTCTTGCTTCTCAAGCAATCAGGGGATGGGGCATTTGGAGTTGCTGCCCTACTTCTATAGAACTCCCTTTCGATGAGTATCTACTCTGTCCTTGCAGTGGAGGCCTTCAAGACCTCTTTGAAAACACATTTGTTTAATCAGTCCTACACAGAATAATTATTTATTTATTTAATATTAGCTCTGAATCCAGTGAAGATAGATAGTTTCAGTACTTACCTACCTATTTTGATGTATTTGTATGGCACCCTGAGCATTACGGATAGGGAGTCAGATAAATACATTTTCCTTGCCTCACCTTGCCTTGGGTGTTTGAGAGCTTTTGGTTTGGGGCTTGAGCTCGTAGCAAAGCATAGTTTGTTAATAAAAGTGAACCATCATCAGCTTACAAGGCCAACTTTAGAGTTTTGGGGGCCTCCAGTGAGATGTCATGTGGCCATTACCCAATCCAAACTCACTTCATCTTTTACTTTGTCCAAAATGCACATTTTATTTTTAATACAACCAGTTACATATTTGTGTTTTTTTTAGAGGACAGTAGCAATGTTATTCACTGGGGCCACACTGCCCATCCAGTCCATGTATGTTTGTCAGCCTCTGATTGACTGGGGTAAACTTTACTGAGTAATTTTATGATGCTATGACACCACATGAGAAGGCTTTACAGGGTCCAGTGATGCCCATTAGTGCTGTTTAACTTTAAACATGAATAATAATAGTTGTGATACTCTCGATCTAATTGGGGGAACCTCAGTAGCAGGGGACACCCTCAGTAACTACAGGGTTTGCGTGTGTCCAAAACCTGCTATGTCAGCCAACCACATGCAACATCATTGAGCCTGCACATTATCCATGGCAGGGTACCTAGGGAAGCACTGTAAGCTCCCTCATAATATCTTAAAGGGTTTATATCATGGTACCATTGGAGAGATGGCAGTGCCCACCAGCACAACTGGCCAATTGTGTGATTTGGAGTCAAGTAAACATATTGTTGTTTGAGTCTGAAAGGGCACTGGAAGCATGGCCTTGGCCCTGCCTAGTAGAGTGCATAAAGAACAGCTGTGTGTTACTTGTAGGCTGCGGCTGGGTGGGCATGGAAGAACTAGCCTAGGCTTTATCATAATACTCAATATTGTTGGGAGGTAATAATTAGGAAGAGCGGCGTTGATTGGGCATGGTGGGGCACCTCAAGCACAATTGTGGAGGGCAGCATTAGGATGGTCAGGTGCAGAAGGCACCCTGGGGTTTGTCAGGCCCAGGGGAGAGGCCAGATGTGTTTGGTGCCTGTCCCAAGGGTTCCCACCAGACCACATGGTCAAGTAGTTAGAGGGGCTTCACAGTCCACCAATTCTCTGAGGTCAGTGCTGTGTAATGCCAGATCAATCAGAAACAAGACCACAGTTATAGTGGACATGATTTTTATGGTCGCTGTGGCATGTATTATGGAAACCTGGGTGGGAGACGATGCAGGCCTAGTTTTAGAGGCCACCATCCCACCCGGATACTCTGTAGTGCACTGCCCCAGAGTGGAATGCATGGGTGTGGTGTGGCCATCTGTTTTAAATCTGAACTGGGCTTAACTGTGCACCCAGTGGGAAGGCCGGGTTCTTTTGAATGTGTGGCCTTTCGTGGGGGTCTGGTCACAGGCTGCAGGATTCTCCTGATTTACTACCCCCCGGGGCAGTGGGGGAATTCCTGCAGGAGATGGAAAATTTAATCTTCGGTGAAACCTTGGAAGCCCCCAGATGTTTAATTCTGGGGGATTTCAACATTTGGACTGATGGTGAAACATCTAGTCTTGGCTATAACCTCCTCCAGACTATATCATCAATGGGCCTGTTACAAGAGGTTTCTTCAGCAACCCATCAGGATGGCCACATGTTGGACCTGGTCTTCTTCTTGGGGCTTGAGATAAATGATCTCAAGACTCATTTGGTCCGATCATTGCACCGTGTAGTTCTTGTGTGGGGCTCCCCATGAGAGCCCTCCCCCTGCTGAGATGGTTGAGGGGTTTGACCGTGAAGGGTTTTCTGGCAGTGGTTGATCTATCTAGTGTGGGCAGTGCATGTGTTGGGGGTATGGCTGTGGGAGTTGCGCACGACTCCCTCACACCAATCCATGTACAACCCAGGTCTTCTCACTTGAGGTCCCCTTGGTTTGATGGAGATCTCAGGGTGCTGAAGACTATGGGTCAGAGATTAGAGCACTGCTGGTAGAAGACCGGGCTGGAAAAGGATAAACTGGCCCTGTGTACTCACTATTTTGATTATCAAGGGGCAAGCAACCATAAGAAGGCAGAATTCCTGTCCAGGGAGATTGCTGCCGAGAGGAGCAGACCAACTGTACTTTTCCAGACTGCAGACAGGCTGTTAAACCCAGCCTGTCTGCAGCCAAAGAAGACTTTTTCAAATGAGTTATGTGAGGATTTTGCTCGGTTCTTCTCGGGCATAGTGTCTGGCATCCGGCTTGGAATTCCACCATTGAGCCATGTCATGGCTGACAGGGATTGCCTCAGTTGTTTGGAGAGTGATCCATCTGGTTGGCATGAGTTCAGACTAATGGAGGTGGCCGAGGTCATTGAGATTGCTTCAAAGCTGAGGCGCACATATTGTGAACTGGAACTGATGCCGACGTGTTTCTTGATGGGATGCATTGATTCCGTTGGCCTGGTGTTTGCCTTGATTGTCCGGTGTCCCTTGTCAGAGGGGGGGTTTCCCAGATGTCTTGAAGGAGGCATTGATGAGACCTCTTCTGAAAAAAACATCTATGGACCCTGACATCATGGCAAATTACCATCCTATCTCCAACCTCACATTTGTGGGGAAGGTTGTGGAGAAGGTTGTGGCACTTCAGCTTGAGGTGTACCTCTTGGCCCATAATCTATATAAGCCTTTCCAGTTAGAATTTCAGGTGAGGCATAGCACTGAAATAGTGTTAGTTTGAGTGCATAATGACCTTCTCAGGGTGAGAGAACAAGGGAAGGGGACAATTCTCATTCTCCTCTATCTCTCCTCAGCTTTTGACATGGTGGACCATTGTGTGTTACTTGACCACCTGAGATTCTTCTGTGGACTCACTGGCATGGTCATCTGCTGGTTTGAGTCCTATCTCACCAACAGGAGGCAAAGGGTAGTGATGGGGAATTTCTCCTCCTCCCTTAGCTTCCTGTCTTGTGGAGTACCTCCGGGATTGGTCTTATCACCAGTGTTGTTCACTGTGTACATGCTACCTTTGGGAAGGATCATTGGGAAATATGGCTTGGGCTTTCATTGTTATGCTGATAATATCCAGCTATACCTTTCCTTTGCCCCTGGAACATCTGACACAGTGAATGTGCAAAATAATTGCCTTGCTGAAATAAATGACTGGATGGCCTCCAGCTGGTTGCGACTGAACCCCAATAAGAAAGAGGTACTAGTTGTGGAGTCAAACAGAGGGCGTGCTAGGGTGGCCTTGGGTGCAGAGACAGGAATGTTCCTTGGATCTGTACCCTTGAAAGCTGCCTCTAAGGTGTGAAACCTGGGTGCTGTTCTGAATAGCGGCCTGATGCTTGAGGCTCAGTTGTTGGCCACTGTCCGGGGACAGCTTTCATCATCTGAGGAATACAGCTAGGATTAAGCCCTTAGTTCCACCTCTAGACCTCCCAACCTTAGTACATGCCTTTGTGATGACGAGGCTTGATTATTGTAATGCACTCCACCTTGGGGTCTCTGGGGGTACCCTCCGCCGACTGCAGCTGGTGCAGAATGCAGCTGCCAGGCCATTGACGGGGCAGTTGAAATACTGTCACATCACCCTGGTGCTGTGGGAACTGCACTGGCTGTCAGTCAAGTGGAGGGTCCTCGTTAAGGTGGGCCTGCTCACCTTTAAGGCACAACATGGATTGGGCCATGGCTACCTGGCTGACCTTCTTACATTGGCTGTTTCAGTCTGCTCCCTATGTTCCTCTTTTAGGGGTCTCCTAGTGATTCCTAGGATGAGGTTAAAAATGGCCAGGGATTGAGCTTTTAGTGTGGCTGGCCCCATCCTGTGGAATTCACTCCCACCATCTATAAGAGAAGTCCCTTCAGTTGAGGTATTTAAGGCCCACCTCAAGGCCTTCCTATTTCCGCAGGCATTCCCTGATTTCACTATGTAACATCTAGTGCCTGGCCGTTATGTAAGCCGTCCCTGTCCTGTGTTTCCTTTTTAGTTAATTATAAAAAAAATTGAAGTTATTATTTCATATATGATTACTTATTATGTTGTATTATTGTACTGTAATTGATGCTGTGTTTTATTATTGTACAGTGCCCAGAGAATCTGGGATTGGGTATCTGTTAAATAAATATTGCCTTGCCTTGCCTAATATTGCTAACCCCCTTTTTCTGAGGGCCTTGCAGTGGTGCTAAATAAGGCCCCTGTTGGTTTGCTTCCAATCACTGCCCAAGTGCATTTTTAGAGTATAAGTTGCATGCTTTGTGAGGACTGTGACTACAGTGTGTTGGCTCATGGGTGGGTTGATCACATGGGAAGGTACTGCATCCCAGAGAATGGTACTATACTTACACCAGGCCCTCTTAAAACGTTCTCTGGATGGAGGCACCTTGGATGTAACCCCGTCCCCAACCAGGAATTTAACAAACCCAGGTCCCTCATCTTTCTTAAGCCCACAAAGTAGGAGTAGTTACCACACCATCATTGGTGACCAGTTACACCAACATTTTTTCATTTATCAGTTCATAGAGTGAAAAAAACAATCAAAAAAATGGCTGGCATTTCACAAAAGCCAAGATCCGGAAGCAAATGATTTAATACCTTTTAATGGACCAACATAGATGTAACAACAAGAACAAAGTGCTCTAGCTTTCGGACAAACCAGTCCTTCTTCAGAAGCTAATGACAGTTGTTTAGAAAATGCAATACTTATAACAGTATAACAGTGACTCCTGGCTGAAGGCAGTATGGTATTGTTAAACTTCTCTGACATCATCTTCTGTATTTTTTAAATGAATATTTTAAACCAATGGGGATTTTTTCTCTTTTTTTCTGCATGATCTAGCTGTTATAAGTATTGTATTTTCTAAACAACTGCCATTAGCTTCTGAAGAAGGACTGGTTGGTCCGAAAGCTAGAGCACTTTGTTCTTGTTGTTACATCTATGTTGGTCCATTAAAAGGTATCAAATCATTTGCTTCTGGATCTATTCTAGCAAGGATCAATACGGCAACTACTAAATCTAGATTACAAAAGCCAAGGTCACCCAAGAAAAATTCCTAGCTCCCATAACCGACCTGGCTAAAATCATTATGAGAGCACTAATAACTGCTGTTCTCCCTTCCTTAGAGGAGATATTTTCCCAGTGATCCATCCTTTCCCTTATTTTGATAGCTACAAGCAGAAAGCTGCTGAAATGTAGTCAGTGTGGTCTAGTGGTGAGAGTACTGGTTTGGAAACATGGAGATCGGGTTCAAAGCTTGCTAGAGCCAGACACTCACTGTGTGACCTTGAGCTAGCCCTTTACCTCCCAGTGCTCGAGTTCACCCAGCTGTGGAAATGGGTAGAAGCAAAACCCCATTGTAAACAAGATTCTGCATCTCCCCAGGGCTGTCCTGGGTAAATAAATTGTAACAAAAATGTTTGCCAGTCTTTTCTGTACATAGAAATCTTATAAAAAATGTAATTATGTCCTCACAGAACAAATACCAGCTACCCTCTTAAGACAAGTGTTATGATGCTGTTATAGGTACAGAGGTTCCCCCAGATTACTAGCAGCCGGTTGTATGAAAGATTTAAGTCCATGTTTAAGACATGTTTTTGGTCTTGCAAAGCAAGGTGGGCTTACAAAATTTAAATCTGTTGCACAAAGATTGTCTTACATTCTAATAGCAAGTTAGGTTTTGGCTTGTTACATAAAGTCCAATTTTCCTACAGGTATTGCCTTAAGCAGAGTCTTCCTGCATTTGTCATAGAAGGAACAAAAAAAAGATGTGTGCAAGAACAAGGTGACACAATTTAAAGATGGGGGGGCGGTTCTGGGGGCAATATGAGGAAGTATTTTTTTCACAGAGAGGGTAGTGGATGCATGGAACAGCCTTCCTGAGGAGGTTGTGGGGTCTAAAACTGTGGGAGAATTCAAGAATGCATGGGACAGACATAAGGCAGTTCTTGTGAGGGGTAGGAAGAAATAGGCTGTTGGTTAACTAGGATCTGCAGCCTATCCTGTAGGTAGGGAAATGGGCAGACTAGGTGGGCAAAGCCGTCCTTATCTGCCATCAAAGTCTATGTTTATGTTTCTATGTTCCTTGGAGACAACATAGGTGGAGTAAGCTGTGGTGAAGCTTGTTTGAATTGGTGTATTTATTGTGTGAATTGCAAATCTGAGACCAACCAGAGTAGCCCACATTCAGTGACCATATTGTAAGAACTGTGTCTAGCCTTGTAGTTTGGGGCAGGGGTGCTCATTGTCTGGGATGGGGCTTCAGCTAGTTACATAGATACATAGATACTGTTAGCAGATAATGGCCTGTGGCCCCACCCAGTCTGCCCATTTGAGCTTGTAAGATTACTTTACATTTTTCTAGAAGTCTGTTGCCCTTTACCCCTGACCTCCAGGATTCCCTTATGCCTATCCCATGCATTCTTAAATCTCATGATTGTTTCATCCCCCACCACTTCCTCAGGCAGGGTATTTCACTAATCCACCACCCTTTCTGTGAAGAAATTCTTCTTCATGTTTCCTCTGAATCACCCTCCCTCCAACTTCAGCCCATGCCCTGTAGTCCTGGAACATCTTTTTTGCTGGAAAATAGTGTTTCCTGCACCCTGTTCCTCCCTTTAAGGTATTTGTATGTCTCTATCATATCCCCTCTCTCCCTTCTCTCCTCCAGGTAGTACATATTCAAGTCTTCAGCCTGTCCTCAGAGGACTTGTGATGCAATCCCTGTACCATTTTTGTTGCCCTCCTCTGAACCTTCTCTACCCTATGTCCTTACATAGGTAAGGTCTCCAGAACTGGACACCGTACTCCAAGTGGGGCCTAACTAGTGTCTTGTATAGTGGAATTATGACCTCCCTTTTCCTGCTGGTGATGCCCCTGCCTATGAATCCCAGCATCTTATTTGCTTTACCTGCTGCCTTGTTGCACTGTTTTCCTACCTTGAGGTCATCAGAGATGATAACCCCAAGGTCCCTTTCCTGCTTGGTGCATGCTCACCCCCAGGGTTTTTGTGCCCCATATGCATTATTTTGCACTTTTTTGCATTAAATTTCAACTGCCAAACCCTTGCCCATTCTTCAAGCTTCTGCAGGTCCCTCCTCATTCTGTCTACACTCTCTGGTGTGTCCACTCTGTTACAGAGCTTCGTGTCATCAGCGAACAGAGAAATTCTGCCTCCTAGGTCCTGCACAATGTCACCAATGAAGATGCTGAATAGGACAAGTACTTGCACTGCTCCCTGTGGCACCCTACTGGTCACTCTTCTCTCTATGGAGTGACAGCCATTTACCACTACCCTCTGTGTCCTTCCACCCAGCAAATTACCCACCCACTGCACTACTGTCCTGCCAACTCTCATATTCCCTAGTTTGTTTAACAGCCTTCTATGTAGCACAGTGTCAAAGGCCAGATAGGCCATGTCCACTGCCCTCCCCCGATTCATCTCCCTTGTCACCCTGTCAAAAAATTCAATGAGGTTGGTCTGGAATGACCTTCCCGTAGTGAAACCATGCTGCCTTGGGCTCTGTAGTCCATTGGCAACCAGATGTTCCACCAGTTTCTCCTTCAGTACTACTTCAATGATCTTCAGTAGTGCTTTCATGATAGTTAGAGGTGGGGCTGAATCTGATTTCTGATAGGAAACTGGTTTTGGCTTGTTATATAAGTCCAATTTTCCAGCAGGTGCTAAGAGTAGCCCACATTTAGGGGCCATTTTATAGCAACGGTGTCTAGCTCT